>CM060841.1:68747500-70064500 GCA_030762175.1 Metallyticus violacea
CGCCGTTTGTGAAAGGAAACTGTTCCTTCCTCACGCCAATCCTGATACTGACCTACATAAAATGGCCGGTGGCGAAGGTTAGCCACTTGCCCACGGCGGGCGACTGTATCACATATAAATGATCCCCTATGTTTGCACAGAGCAAGCCTAGCAACAGACCGGTTCCGAGGTAGACACTCAATCCTTATAAAGTTATGAATCACAGAACATGACAAATATAACACTCTCATAAAAAAACTTCTTCAGCTGCTGTCAGGTATCTTTGAGGGCGAGTTAAAGGGAAACGTCGCATGCTTAAACAGAACGTTCTAAGTCTGCTCCACACTCCGAAGAACGACTTATTTCTCTGTAGAGGGCAGAGGCGGATTCCTGGTTTGCGGTGTCCCCAAAAATTTCAACGCTTAATTTCCTATAACTATTGCTTAATGCGTTTCTGTGCATGAAAGAAAAATGTCTTGTCATTTGGTTTTTCAATTCAATGTCTCATTGAGTTTGTGGAGTATTTTGACCGAGGGAGGTGAAAGGAAACGATATGAGGAGTTTTTCGCTCATTAGAGCTATTATGTGCATGCACCACCATAAACTTTGTGTCACTTATCACGTGTTTTCCAAGAACGTTCCAGTTTTTTTATGACTGATTGTTATTGAGTTACAAAGTAAAGAGAAATCTATGAAAAAAAGTCTCTTAGATAATTATAATGAAACAGTATAGTAATATCAACATTAATATATATATATATATATATATATATATATATATATATCGCCACGGGTGTCCGAGGTCGTTAAGGCGCGTACTCGTGAGCGGGATGTCTGGGGTTCGAATCCCGCTAGGACCATCCTCCCTGACTAGGGTTTTACCAGGTTTTCCTCAGCCCTCATAAATGGCAAATGCCGGGGAGGTACTCTAAACTTAGGCCTGGAACATTTCCTTTCCTTCCTTAAGAAGAAAGAAAGAAAGAGAAAACGGTGTCCAACGTCTGTGGTGCCTCAGTAGTAAAAACGGGTGTTAAACACTATTAAAATAAAACTTTATACAGAGCCCTCGTTTGGACACGTAGCCGGCTTAACTTTCATTTGCTTGGCACCGGAAGCTCTCTTGCTGTTTGCCGGAGGTATCCGATATTCTTAGCCTAACATTCAATCGCATAGATTTCTCATTCAAAATATAACTACAACAACAACAACAACAACAACAACAACAACATATCTTCGTCATTGAATGTGTTGGAAATGATGTCCTTGAACCGCAACACATCTCTCATACCTTTTAAGAAAATCTGCATTAACAGATAATACTTCTGCATAATACTTCTGAAATTACAGCAATTCCTTTTTTTTACAGGTCCTGTAATTTTGTTAGCATTCACAGCACACCAAACAACAATTTTTTGGTCACACAGTGGCATTTCGTGTCCAAGATCGGGCTTTTCTGAACTACAGTATCTATTGTTATGTGTGTCGCCACATAGCCATGTAAATAAAACCTTGCTTCGTCCATAAAAAATTAAAAGCGCGTCAATAGAACGAACTTTATTAATTGTCCAATACCCAATTGTAGAAATTAACTCTACTCACATTATCGCGTTGTTGTAATTCCTGAATTACAGTTATCTGGTAGGGTGTTTTATTGTAAAAGTTTAATGGCGTTCCTAGCCGAGGTTTGTGAAATTCTCCATTTCTGTGCAAGTTTTCTCAGAGATTTCTTCAGCTTGGTGCTAATGTTTTTCTGATGTCATTGAGTTTTCCCTCTCTAAGAACACGGCGTTTTACTTTCAGTTTCTTATCAAGAGCAGATCCCGTTTCCGTAAGATTACGAACCGTTTCTCTTGAGGCGCACGAACAGCAGGGAATCTGTCTATAAATCGTCGTCTCACTTCTCTACAAGAGTTTGTTGTCACATAGGAATCATACATAAAGATTCTGTGTGCTAAAGTGTAGCATTATAACAGCAGTAACACACTATAAAAATGAAACACGTGGCCTCACAATGTTTCAACTTCTGTACAGCACAAAGACTCCGCATCAACGCATTAGCCGCCGTACGGAGAGGAGGGAAAGTGAAGGTTGAACACAACCAGTTAGAAAGAGCGCAGAACAGGACAAGCAAATCCCCGTTAAACCGGCCACGCATACAAAAGAAGGCTCTGTATATGCGAAAATTTGGGATTATTTCAATATCAAACAATATTTTTTTTTTTTTTTTTTTGAAGTAACAACACTCTCATGCAGACACTCTCCAGTACAACTAACAGTCGCTTGGTCACATTGTAAGAGTATCTCCTTATACTGCAGTTTAATTAGAGTCATCTGTCGCTAAATGGTAGGCTAATGAAGATTCGTTTGGTATTAACTGAGTGCAAATAAAACGAACATTACAAAGCTGAAATTCTAAGTCTTTTTCTTGACGATCAATAGAAGAGAAATTTGAAATTAAAAATCTGTGTAGACTAACTCGAAATATTAATACTGTACCTAAACATGGAAGTATATAATGCTTTCTATAGAGACAGCCTTCTTCCTGCTGATTGCTGGCTTTAATCAAAAGGTCATCGATAAGTTCACTGCATACAAACCAGGATATTTTTATAGGTGCATTACTACTTTGTTTCTATTAAATTCTCTCTCACTGTCTCTCTTTCTGTTGTGTATATTCAGTCACGCACGTATGTTAATTCCAGTTAAGGTTCTAGAAACTTGCAATTTATGTCCAACAATAACTAATAAAATTTTGTACCCCGGGTTTATGCTCCACGGCAATCGCTCAAGAGAATACCCGCGGCCGAATCTAAATAACAACGTGAACATCTGAGAGAGCTTTAACGGAATAAAACTTGGTTCAAATTGGTGGTCGGGGCTTCCCACAGACGGTTTATCCCAAATAAGTCTCCCAGGGGAGAGCTTTTATTATAACAATCTCGACATTCTCTTTGTCATGAATACAGCTATGCAAATGAAATCGGCTTCTAATATTAAAGTTGAAAATAATAAATTCTACAATACAGACTCTTAAAGCAACTCGTGTGAAAGATAAATCTTTGCAAAGAAAAATATTTAACATACAGTATAAGTGATCCTGAAGATGGCTGCAAGAACAAAGAGAGAACAAATAATTAAGCTTTTAATAAATGACTGGAAAGAAGGTTTACTTCCTGTGTTTTTTACACTCACTATGTTCGTGAATTTGTCGGCAATCTCAGCTCCTCTTTTTATAATTAAAAAAATATTTTGAAAAGTTTTTGGCGATTGAAATATCTAGTTTTCATATTTAAGTTCCTAAGTATTTTAACAACAAACAAAATTTCAGCTTTTTTAATTTTTTATTTACTTATTTTTTTAAAAAAAGTGTATGCATTGAAACTTTTACGTATAAACTCATGTTTATAACATTTATAAAAAGTAATGAATTTTTATTAATATTAAAAATCAAGAGGTGCATAAAAGTAAACTTTTACACCACTTTTGACAATTCACTGTTAAAACTAATAGTATCTGTATTAATTAGAAATGCATTTCCTATATTTGATGACCTAAAGCCTTTTCTAATCTCTAATTCAGATTTTGAAAGCGAGAGTAGAGATACCTTTAAATGACTAATAAAATCACAAAGCAAGTCTTTAACAATGATTATTAGGCTTCCAGATTCCTAAGCATTTAACATTAAGTTAGATACACTCAAATTAAATGGATAGAATAGCTTGTAGCTTGTGACCTGTTGTATCCCTCCCACATTTTGCCTACAGTCCTGTACCATCTTATCTTCATTCCCTTTTATTCTGGTTTTAGTTCTTAGAAATTCCGATGCGCAATTATTACTTCAGAATATAAAATTAGTGCAGATTTTACTTATTATAGGACGTTATTAAGTACCCACCCTAGAAAAATGCAATGCTATTTAGTGATCTGTTTGAAAATGTACTATAGTATATGAGGAAACAGTGGCGGCTCGTGACAAAAGTTGGTGCAGCCCTACCTGCAGTTTAATTTGAAAATAATGTTGGGTATCAATTACGCTGTTTGAATATGCTGATTTACACAAGTATATCCACTCACTATTTGAGACACATAAAATGCAACACATCAGAGGTGCTATAGCAGCTGTGTGATAGAAAAATGAACTTTTAAAAAGTGTATCGACGTACGTACACAAGATTCACTGTTTGTACGTCATTTTATATAAATGTAATAATGCACCAACATGGCGCTATAAAAAACCGAAGCTACAAACAAATTGCTTCAATATAGCCGGAACTGAATGACTATAACGATTAATGTAATTCTTTAATAATAAAAAAAGTTTAATTTTTGTAATTAAATGCTATAAAACAAGTAATTAAATCACTATACCAGTATTTGTAAATTTGTAAATTTGTTGTAAAAAAACGAAGTTAACAATGCGCATCCTTCTGAGTTTCTATGGAAGTGGGGCAACCAATCGACGACACACATTTCACCCCCCCCCCCTTAGATGCTGCGCACTGTCCAATTCTCAGTTTTGGCTGTACTTGCTATCTCGGAGCATAAAACAAGCGTCTATCATCGCCATGGCAACCGCTATGAAACAGGTCACAAGTGCAGTTAAATTCATTCTGACAAAATTGGGCTGTACCAAGGGATACAGGTGTAAGATAATGCCAAAGCAACGCACTGTTATTATTAAATGTCTATATTAGCGCTCAGAAATATTTTAAATTTGAATTAAAAACTGAAAATTATGAAATTTATATTTACGTACCAGTATATACGGGGGGGGGGGGGGATGGTGCAGCCAGGCTGTACCTGCTACAACTGAAAAGTGGCCTCTGCTCTCAGCCCGTACTGCTAACACTCTCAACGCGGCGGTCCTGGTGGTGTAGTGGTAACTATACTTGCCTTCTAAACCCAAGATCGCCGATTCAGTCCCAGCCAGGATCGATGGATTTTTTTCGGGGTTAAATTCGTAAGCTTCCTTCGGAAGTGAAGTAAAGCCTGGGTCCCGTGTCATAGATTTACAGCATGTAAAAAACCTCAAGCCTAAAAGAAGAGACCTCTGAGCAAAATTTATTCGCGTTCATAAATATATCAAATCAAAAACTCTAACAAGTCTGTGAGAAGGAACCTATTCGTCTGTGCTATTCCTACAGCCTCTCGCTTGCAGACATTAACATACGAGCAGATAAAGGCGATTAAGGTTTCTGGGTGCTCGTGCAGCGTTACTGACCTGACAATAAGCCTCGGGGTCGGCGTGTAGTCCCCACTCCCGCTCAGCGCAGGAAAAACTGGTGTGAGGCACGCGGCTAAAGGTTGGGTGAAGCGGGGGGTTGTGGGGCAAGTGTAGGGCATGGTACGGGTCGTATGGAGTGCCGTCGGCGTTGAGGAAGTGTCCAGCCTCCACCACGGCGTAACCCAGCAGCAGTAGCACGGCCACTCCTGTAACAAACAGGTAAATAAATCAAGACACAGCAGAACGCAAGTGCCAGTGTACTTGGCGTTGGCATCCCAAATGTGTTAGAGTTATGCTTAACGTCGCCTTATGTAAAAGTAAATAAAACTACTTCCTCTTCTAATATAGCAGAGAAAATAAATATTATTTGCTCTTATTTTCAGCTAAATCGAAGAGTAACACTTAAATAAACAATGTGTTTTGTTACATCATTAATTTAAAATTCATGTTTTTCTTTGGGCACTATCCATGACTATTTATATGCTAACCGTTCTGAGCTCAATACCTTGATGACAATTCTAAGGCTTTAGTTATAATCCTTGTCCGCTTACAGTGTTTTACTTCTCAGCTATATGAAGCCCATAATCATTTCTGCTTCTCCTACCCTTTGTCGTGTCCCTAAACGTCGCTTTCTAAATCTGTTTCCTGCCGGTCTCGCCGCAGTATACATTCATTCGCGAACAGGTTAAATAGTGGTCTATAGAACAACGCATTTTTCTATGTAAACATTCCTTCAAACGCAAATCGTATGCTTACGGAATGTATTCGGAAATTACCTGATCAATTGTCTTCTTTCAGAACTTCAATTCGCGATACTGGACACAATTGTACAAAGGTAATTGGCATAAATTTTAAACGTTCCCAATAACTAGTGGATGTTTGTGAATGTAAAGGAAAGCCTTAGCAATGAAATCAGAAACATTACGAGGGTCGTGCCTAATGGTTTTAGCGTCGACGAGGTGGAACAATTCCAGCATTTTATATCCTGTATTATTTTATTTTTCCCCGCATGCGAACTGGTCCAAAGCTGCCATGTCACAGGTGCATACACTGACCGCGTAAGCGGACAAGATTAATAACTAAAATCCGTATCTGGCTTGTATCATTGGAAATTTTGCACCTTACTAATAGTACATCAAATATTTTCATAGATTACGGTCGAATCTATTCACAATGCTATCGAAAAAGGTGTTAGTATGTAGTATAAAAATGTTTCTTTCTTAGCTATGAAAAAGACAAATACTAAAATAAAAAACTATGTAGGACCAACTTAACAACTCCCGATATCTCAGTTGGTTACAGCATTAAGTTCGTACAAAGGAAAGCTACAATTAATCAAGCTTCTGCATAACTTAATAGCTGTATGATGTGGCGCTTAACAAGTTGTAGGAATTATGCAAGCGAACACTGCATAAAAAAGATTTTTGTCGCCACCCGTCACTTTTATCAAACGCGGCGGAACACTCGATAAAAGCAAAGTTATGGTGTCAACGAGATTGAAACTGGTCAAGCGAAGCCAGTGCATATGGGGAGAGAATGCTTCCCGAGGGCGGGCTTTCACGACAGAGAGAGGTTTTGTAATCACCCACTTCATAAGGAGTTTACAGCCTTTCATATTAGCGTCGTTTCAACGTCATTAGATGGCCGACTTTGATGTTGCATGTTCCATTTTATGTGCTAAGATGTGGCAACCAATGAACTGCCTTTCTTCTCATTGTTCGTATACTTTGTTGGAAAATGATCCACGACTTTCGTCCTGAATAACTCTTTTTTTGGTTGTTTCATGTTGGTCTTTCGCTTCATTTGCTCTGATGCTGCTCCCAATTTTTGATATATAATAGGCACCAGCAAGCTCTGTTTCGGCCTGAAGGTTCAAACTTCCATTTGAGCGTGCTGTTCACCTTGCTTGAGGTATTTGTCAACCAGCCTACATAACTCAGAACTCTTCTTATAACTTTTAATCCTCGCTCGCCCCTCTTGCTTCTTTCCAAATGTAAATCGTTTGAGGATTTATAAATCATTAACGTCTTTAACTTGAAAATTTTCTGAATATTGTTTTCCCCCCACGCAAGATCATTTAGTGTTAGTATGTTTTGACTTGAAAGCTTTGTTAATAAATGTAGCTCCTGTCTGCCTCACTTCGACCACCACGATTGGCCCAGGTCATTAAGTCACAGACTCTTGTGCGGGAGATCTGGGGTTCGAATCCCGCCAGAACCGTCCTCCCTAACTGAGTTTTTTCTAGGTTTACCTCAGTCTTCATAAATAGCAAATGCCGGGGAGGTACCTTAAACTTAGGACTGGAACGCTTCCTTCCTTAAAAAAAATCCCTTCCTAGTTTATCATTCCATCTCATATATCATCAGTGCCCACCGTCTGTAATGTCTCAGTATTTAAAACGAATGTTAAACACTATTAAAAAATATACCTCACTTCTAGCCTTGCCTTAGTATTGCTTCCATTCCCACTGCATGATTTGCTTCATTAACAGTAAGTTACATTCCCATCTAATTCCTTTAATTACTTAAGCAAAATGTACCTAATTTTCCTTTCTTGTTAAATGCGTTATATCAAATAAATAAAAAGTCTGCCACGCAGGAGGTGAGCGAATACCTCAGCTATTTGAATAAATTTAAAATGGAATATAAAATTCAAATTAAGACCTATGGAGGTATTGAAAACACGAGTGAATACAATGTCCGTATAGACTATTTTTGTATCTTATTTTAGTATTGCCTCAAAAAGCAAATGTCTTCTTGGATAATGCAGTAGCACTTCTATCCTATTTAGTTTCATTCGTGGCTCGTAAAGAAATATTCTCTAATGCCTGTGCCAAAACGTCAAGTGCCTATAACCGTTTTTTCTAATGCGTCTAATGCTGAGTACAGATTAAAGCAAATATATTATATGTACTATTATTGCGGTATACGGGACATCTCTGGACAAAGTTGGAGAATGGAATCACTCAGAATCAACTAATATATTGATACACCGTCTCTAACCATAAAGAATGAATACAAGAAAATAACTATGAACTTAGTAACAGAGAAAATATTAGAAATTGAACGCATTTATAATGCATTCCTTTTAAAATATCTGCCAGTCAAGAATGCAACTGCCGGACAGTCAAGTGAACAAATCCTGATGTTGCCCATCTGCCGGCATTTGTTTATTTGAGTGTCCGGCTGTTGCATTCTTGGCTACCAGATGAACAAAGCCTGGCTTTTATATATAAGGCTAATTAATCCTTTAACGATTGCCAAACTGTCTAGTGGAAGTCCTTTGCATGCAGTTCCATTTTCTTCCCAAACGGTAACAGTGCAACTGGTTGTCTACTAGCGAAGCTCTGCCATCACAAGACCCATCTCTCCGAGAGGCCATCTCTACACTAGCAGCTGACCTAAGCAACATCACGACAGCATTTAACAGCACTCCCATTGAGCCATTGAAACAGCCTCGATACGCCCCGACCGTATTCACCGATTTCCGGACTACAAACTCAAGAACACTCAAAAGTTTTAAGCAACAAATCCAAGATGCCAGTACCTCAACAGAATCCATCCTTAGATCATACACGAACACTACACCGCCTGCAGTTCAGGACCAACGACCTCACTACCTCAGTAACTTAGCAACTTGGACCACGGAACAACACGTTGAAATCATTAATGCAACGCCTGATAAGGGGAAAAAAACTTTACAGTCACCAAAGGGAAGAATTTCAGCCCCCATCGTCCATGAACTTCAACAACATTCTCAATTTTGGCATTCCTCAAACGATAGTCATGCCTCGTCTGTTTGGTTTTGACTGTTCTGCTGCCGATCATTCGTTTGAGTATGAGAAAACATCATACACAAATTATTTGATCCAACTTTTGAATGTCCGTAGGTAACATTTGTTGCCACTTCTTTGGCGCACCCTGTTTTTGTCAAATCTGAAATCAATATAATGCATAAGCTTTCAAAGAGTTATAGAAGTATACTGCTATCAAATTAAAGATATGGATCAGCACACGTGAAGAGACTGGACTAAAGTGGATGAGGAATTTGTTTGTGTAATTTTTAAACGTATATAAAGAATGAAAGCCTTATCACCTGACAAAGAAACTGGCGCAAGTGATTGTTAGTTTTCAATATAGTTTCCTCCAAGATTGCAACTGGCTAAACTGTTGGGTAATGTAAGTACTCCTTTCTATTGGTTGAGTCGTCCAAATTTGCAAGAACTGACTGCTATTGTCATTATTGATGCAAGTGCGACGTTGCTGCGGATACCGGCACACTGGTCGTGACTATACGTCTCACCACGCTACCACTACTGTAGCGCCTCGGCGCTCACTGCACAGTGTAAGCAGCACGATCTGGCCAACCGCCGAAGACTCTGTGATTCCTGTGGCACCAGCGCTCCACAGACATCAGACCCGACCTCCCATCAGCCAGATCTCTCGCACAACTTCAGCCAGCTCTTACCACATCCACGTACACCGGGCGAGACAACACATCAAAGTCTGCTCAGTGAGGCTATATCTAACCTAAAGACTGACCTAATCAAACAACTCCAACAGCTACAGGACCATCTAAAACAACGAATCAATGTTACAGGACCACATCAACTCCATCCACGAGACTCTTTCCTCCCGCTCCAACTTGCTGGAGAGGGCTCAAACCGAGCACCCGGAGACCACCAATGCTGAAAGTATAAAACGCCTTACAAATAACAACCACTCCTTTGTTGACACGGCATTCCAAAACCTTCAAACTACCATAGGACAACAGCATGCTTCCAGCATGAAAGTTGCCACATTAACTTCAGACAACGCTAGACCAGTGCAAGCAAATTCCGCCTCTTCCCCATCTGGACTCCCTCAGCCGAACCAGATCAACTGTTTTAGAGTTGACTTGGAAGCACTATTCAGCTACAATTAACAAATGATTAAAGAATTCCAATACCCAGTTAGTTTCCTGCAACATCCTTCTGAATCTTCCCGGCTGCACTTTGGGTCTCGGTCATGTTTGCAGCCGCGACCCAAACCTTTCCTCGCTCCTGGCCATTGGCCGGCAGCTTTCAAGTCCCAAGCACTAACGAGGGTGCTTATGCGAGACATAGCTATCTTTCCCATATTATCATCCAAAGTCACGCCACCATCCCCCCAATGCTACCTAAGATGTATCGGGAGTCTTGTAACTTTTCCTTTTTTTTTTTTTTTTTCCCCTCCTCTTTGGCGGCTGATGGTCTCCCACTGTGAAGATAATGGGAGATGATGGAGCTAATTCTCCTGTATCCATGTCAGTACTGATTTCATTTAGAGTAGCACCCAAATGATAATTGTCGTAGTTGTGTTGCTCTTTGTCCATGAACTTTTCAAACTCCCTAACTCATAAACGAAGCGATGTATAAGAAACAGCTTATTAAAAAAATAAAACTAATGAAACATTTTAATAAAATGAGTTTAATATATTTTAAGAACAAATTATTGAAACAGAGATATTGAGAGTAGTACAAGAAATTCAGAAAACGCTAAATGCAAAGACATTAGTGCAGAACCGATTAACGCAAAAGTGCTCCAATAAAGAATGTTTTATACTTGTTTTACAAGCATAATTTATCGTGCAAAAGTTTAACTTTACAATATTTTGTTAGCTTAATACGTGATTTACACGTGATACTAGTTTCATTGATGTCGCTTTCGATTCCCGCCTGTGAGAGGTGTGCAAGTTGAAACATGTTCAGTTCCACATATAGCGAAATGGAGGTGACATATGACGAATAATTTAGTGCGCTGAAATTCGGCTTTCGTCTCAATAAATCTTAAGCTGGGGCCTTGGAGAGTTTTTTCTTCCCTATAGTACAGCTCGAAAGTGTTTTAAAATGTTTAAAGAGGGGAGATTTACAAGGGAAAGTGAACCCGAACTCCAGTTTGTTCTCTAACCGAAGAAAAATTAAACACCACTGCTGTGATTGTGAGAGAGGATCATCGAATAATATTAAGAACAGTGGCGGCTCGTGGCCCATGTAGAATGATAGGCCAGGAACATAACTACATGATGCCTTAATGGCTTTTATCAAGACATACTCTGCCCTAGTACTCTGTCATAACTGCAGCGACATTGTACTTTTGTACTATAAACACTTTTGTGCTATAAACTTCTGGTTTATATGGAAGTCGTCTAAGTCAACTGTAAAAGTACCCTTAAGCTTTCTGCAGTCAATTCAGAAACAGCGATTAATTTTATGAATCTTTCAACGGTTTACCTTCACTGATGTATCGTAATATCACAACAAATTGTGACATGCATGTAATATCTGTCTTTTCGTACGCCTGTATAGAAACGAATTTTGCCCTTTTCTATTTCTTTTCTAATCTCATTCTTTAAGACAAGATACGTTTCTCACTTCACACGTTGCCAGTCAGAGATTTTGTTTGTTTGTTTTTTCAAACCATAAAAAAACCTTAATTTTGTGCCTGTTTGCTGAGTAAGCTCCTATAACTTTCGGTTGATGAGGTCCAAATCGTTTAACTTGCAACTTAACAGTTAAACCTGGACGCGAAAATGGAGTCTTCAATAAAATGTCCACTTTATTAAGTACGCTATTTTGTAACTTAACAGTTAACACTGTGAAGTTCAACTTTCCACTGACAAACAGTGAGGAAGTCACCCAATTTCAAACAAAGTGCGAAAACAACCCCAAGTCAGGTATGCGTGGTATTAGTAACCCCTCAACATCTGGTTGCTAAGAAAAGAGATACGGCCATGGGCTGCTGGCCCAAGAGAATGCAGAAATAAGCAGGAGAAAGGCACATATAAGTCCTTGTAAATCTTTGCTGATCCATAAACGTTTAAGTTTAAAGCGTAAAATTTTCCTGGCTAGCCCATGAGCTCTCCTCGCTAACGGAGGACCCGCATGCTACCGCTACTACAGTAGAGAGGAAATAGGCTTATTGCGTTATTACAGTTAAGAACTAACCGGCTATTCATCGTTGTTTTCATGTATTTTTTGTTTGAAAATTTGACCAGGAGAAGAGAAATTATGGCATTTTCTTTGGGGAGGGAAGCATCTGTCCCTATTGACTGGTCGTCCCTGATAAGAACATTCAATTCGTCAATACATTAATTTTAGGTTGACTCGTTTTTACTGATTTTATTGGACGCTTCCACTCCGGTTGAAAGAATGATATTTTCATTGTTGCATGTCTCAAAACATACCTACTCAGAAAACAATAATGTATTCGCATTCCAGTTACAGACATTGATCTCATTTCGTTTTGATATTCAGTAGCCCAAGGCAACCAGCTGTTATGGAAAGCCAATTATTCCCTCCCGCGTGGCCCAATGTAAACGTAACATTTTGGTGAGCGTGTGCAAAATGTTGCTGGGTGACGCAAGCAGACGTTTCATCCACACAAAGAACGCAGTGGCCAGGTCCGGAGCGTGGTCTGTTTATGGCGCTGGCCGTGGCCAACTCTGGTCGGTTATTGCAACAGTGATGGAGGGTTGTTATTATATGGTCGTGTAGCAGTGGACAGTGACGCAAGGCGGCCTTGCTAAGGCCGAGAGAGCTACTTACTTACTTCACCCGCTCCGCCCCCCGATCAAGGCTGTCCAACCTGTTGTTCGTTTGTGCTGTCACCCTTTGTCCAAAAAACTAACTGACGACGTGAATACAATCAGATAAGTGGACACCATAACCAGGCGCACGTTGAGTGATTTACTAAGCCGCAGCTGAATAAATATTGCTTTGCCAAGGAGTCTGTTCTCGGTCAGTAAATCACAGAAATGGCCAACTACGCTTGGTTGCAGTGTTGACAGACTCCACGTAGAGTCGACAAGAACATGGCCTCTAAATGTCATTTTGTAGTTGGTCAAATATAAGCAAAAATTCATGGTTCCCAAAGTAGGTTTTACCTACAAAATAAAGCAAAAGTTCGTCACACAGAAGCTGCATATACTAAACGAATTTCTCAGAAGGTTTAAAAATTGATATAAAATACAAAGTATGTCCTCATTAATTAATGAAATGAAATAAGTTACGGCATTACTGTGTGGAACAAAATTAGAATTCTTGCAACCTATAAGTATCACAAAAGAGAAACCACATTTATAGAATTATCATTATCGTTGAGATTAAACCACAAAAATTAATGGTGTACTATTAAATTAAATATATGACCACTGATAGACAAAGCTGTACTGTGTCGGTAGTTTTATTAAACATTTTAAAATGTAACCACGTTTATGAACTTGGTATCATCTTTGCATTCATTAAAATAGAGAAAATAACAGAAAGTTTCGATTTACATTGTGTATTTAATATGATGTTAATATATTTCAATAAAACAAAAACATGTTACTATTTAAAAATAATTACAACGTACTAAGAAAATATACACATCAACAATATAAATCTAAATCCATTGTTTTTCGGTGACTTTGAAATTGAATTTAAGTGTTATTGTAGTGAAAACATATAATGCAGACGTTTTCTGAAAGTTATCACAGAGCGCTGTTACATACAAATATAATTCTCAAACACATATGAGATTAATATTTCACATTTGCTATCTTCAGGAACAATGCTTTTGTTAAATATAAAACATATGCATCGTTATAAATACTACTGAGTTAATTTATCCTTTTATTTTGAAATAAGATGTTCTGAATGGCATACTAATGAAGTTTCATATAAATTCGTGAAGTAGCTACGCTCTATAGAGCTTAGATTCTATATTTTTTTCTCTGCGACTATTGGAAGATAATATTGAAATTAAGAAACTGGGTAGACTAATTGGCAAGTTTTAATTAGCGCCAGACTGTGTTTTCAAAACGTATTAAGTATACAGTCCTTCCTGTAGAGACAGATTCCAAACTTTAATTAAATAATCATCGACAGGTATTTTGCCATGAAATCCAGGAAAATACTTTAATAGGCGCGTTACTACTAAATTTTTATTAAATTCTTTCTCTATCTTTCTGTTGTGATGTTCATTTACTTATTTATGAGTGTTAATTCCAGTTACGTTTCTAGAAATTTGCGATCTATATTCAGCAATAGTACAGTTGTGCACCCAATAATTGTTCTGGCACGAGCCACCGGTGCAAAGCGATGTGTTTATTTATGGTAATGGAATGAAGCTAATACTATTAGAAGTGTTAAAAAACGGATTGCATTGAAATTCCTCCTTCGTTAGTATTTTAATTATTTAACCAATGGGAGGTATTAGTTCGTTTTTATTGTAAACTCCATCCACCAACCGCCTGAGAACGCTTTACCCCTTTGTACAGCCAGGTTATTCTGGTTGCCGAAATACCCCTGCATTCAACAACCAGACCAGCTAGTGTTTTTGACTGCCCTTGGATGCATCAACTTGGACTCTATAGAACTACCTTGTTTTAATGACATTGTGTTTAATTATAAGCTTTCAGAAAATGGCAACTGTTGTCATTTAATTATTATTACAAATAATAAAATGTTATCTTATATGCTAACTTATTTATACTAAGTTATTATTCAAGTAGTTATACCCATTTACATCTTAATTTATATAGTTTATTAATACACTACATTTTCATTGTAAAGATAAATATTTTTATAATGTTTTTCCTATTTGAGATAGCCGCATGATATTTACACTTTGTTGATGTATGATTATTCGATGACAATGGGTTTTTTGTTCTAACACATGTAATACTTTGAATGAACGTTAGCTTAAAGCCTCCCTGGTTGTTCGGCAATTTCTCCGTTGTAGCTGTCCTGGGAGGTTGAATATTTCTATAGGTAAGTGAGATGAAGTTCATGTGAGACTATTCTTATTTCTTACGCACAAGGATATGAAGTGAAAATTAGAGGAAGTTAATTTTATAATGGGTCATAGAGGTGAATCAATCTGAACAGATTTTCAAAATGAAGAAATTCTTATTCTAGCCTCCCAGTAGTGATATTCTGATTTACTGATGGGTGCAGGATATCGTATCACGTGGCTTCTGTCCATGCTCCCATGTTTGTGGCATAACTTGTGGCCAATGCCCTAGGTTGAGATATAAGGCTAGGCAATCGTTCGTGTGAGAAAAATTCCGACGCCGGTTTGGAATACTGAGTGATTTCCCGTTTCCATAATTTTCTATTTGATACAGTATCAAGTTATTATTAGTACTCATTTTGGAACAGCTGTTTTATGTATAATTTTATGGTATGCACTTATTTCATGAGAGTCTGTACCCTTTTGCTAGCATTCTTTTTCCTCTGCTGAGATCCACTACAGAGTAACTGTTGTTTTTTTTAATCATAGGTATTTTGACGTTATTGATATTAGGTAGCTTATTACGCTTTTGCATCTGAGAATATTAGTAAAGAAATTTAAAACCTGCTAATGCTTCATTGATATTAAATTAGCCATTCTTTCTTCAGAGGCATAAGATCAAAGTAGATTGTGTTATTTTTAATTTTATTTATTTTTCCTATAATGACTCGACCTTATTAAACGTTTAAAGACGTAATGTTTCCTGTAAAAATATTATGTGATAATTGAATGAAACTAGTTGTATAAGTTTTTAAATATCTACTTTGGTGCTCAGTAATAAAGCAAATTACATAGCTAATAATAACATTCACACACAACGCCAGGCAGCATGGTATGATAAACGTTAAGAGAGAAAAACTTCTTTAAGTATTTTATATGTTGGGGGTAATTTTTTATAACAAATAACCTGTGTATGTAAAGGCCTTAGCCAATATTAAATTGAAAACTAAATTAAAACATATGTCCTAAGAGTTATATTATTCATGATATGAATATTAGTCTTTACGGATTAACCTGCTTTGTATTGCAGAAATACGGAATGGTCCACGAAAAACCGGCCTCCTTCAAAAGAGGTCCTTATACTTGTGCGTCAATTTAGATTTCGACTTAATAGGGCTTCTGAGTATCCTTTCTTGAATATCTGTGACCACAACATGAACGTTCATCTTCGAAACTGATTCTGTAGCACACCATTTTTTCACCAAATCTTGTATACTACTCTGGAACACCAGAGACAAGAAAATTGACTGAAAAATTCTTCCTCATTTTCTTATTGCACTACCTCCATTATTGCAGGTTTTTTTTTTTATTTATTTATTTTTTTTTTTTTTTTTTTTTATGCAGAGAACGCATCTGTGAATACTTCCTCACGCTGAAAACAGATGTTGAAATAGCCGTCACCTTTGAGTTGTGATAACATAATTTCCTTTTATTTTCCCGTCTGGACCAGTGTTCCTCCATTATCTGACTCGCCATGATCGAGTCGATGTTTCTTGGGTTAATACACCCATGTTAAAATCAGTGTAAATATCTTTATATGGTTACTAAACCTAAATTCACATATGACTCTAAAAGTGATTGACTTTAACATTTTAATGTCCGACATTTTGTCCAGGTTTTAACATTTAAGGACGTTTAGCAAATGTTATATTACATTATTCGAAATGTCCTCTAAAGAAAATGAACAGTAACAAATTTTTAACCTATGCATTGAGGATAAAATATGCTGTTTCTCGTTGTGTACAAATCTGAGATATAAGCAAGTTTACTATGTTAAAAAGGAAGAAAAGTTATTCTGTAATATTTGCGCGGTTACGAGAGTAAAATCTAAAAATTCACATTGCATATATGAATGACATCGTCTGTCAGCCTTTACCAGTACGAGAGAAACATTAATCTTGTAGCCACAGGATATTTCAAGGTACGTATCATATTGTATTTGATCATTTGCTTTTATTTCTTGCCTTACGTAATAAAAATAGTTGCGCTGTATTATACGCTCTGAATAGATTCGCAAATTTCCATTATAGTCAAATCATACGTCTGGCATTTCTTAATTTACGCGATAGAATAGCATTACTTTACACCTCCAGGCCACTTTCTAGAATCCCCCGCGCGTGAGTACGACACTCGCGTTCTTTTTGCAAATTGTGCAAGTTCGTGTAAAGGGGACAGACAGCAAACAGAGCACCACGAGAGAGCGGTTTATGGTACAGACATCCACAGAAGTTGCACAAGCTCTGCAAATATTTCTATACTAGAACACGGGTTGACTGTACGAAACAAATAAGTGAATGGTAAATAAATAAGATCCATCATCAGCATAAATTCGAAAATTGCGTAAAAATTCTAGACCTGAGATTTATTTAGAATCTATGAAATAATGAAGAACAAATATTACGAATAAAGTATTGTTAATATAAAAATAGCACCTTTAATGACATAGTAGCCTATATTTTATGTTGCAACTATTGCAATATTGCCAATATCAATCTTTTCTGGCAACTTTTCAATTATTTACATTGCAATACATTGTACTCTTCTCTGACTTTCGTTTTTCTGCAAGTAAAAACAGCGTAAAGCTAAGCAAAACACGTACATTTTTTCAAAAGTAATAGATAATTTAAATTAAAATTATATAATGTAAATATTTGTAAAGGAATGTTTATGAAACAAAATATTTCTATTCGTATTAAGATATGAAAGACACCGTTTTTAAATGGCAGACTATTATTATTATTATTATTATTATTATTATTATTATTATTATCGAACCTGGCCGGACCGATGGATTTTTTCTGGGCGTAAAAATCCTAAGTATGGCTTCCTTCGGAAGGGAAGTAAAGCCGTGGGTCCCGTGTCGTACATTTACGATACGATAAAGAACCTCAAGCCTGAAAGAAGAGGCCTCTGAACAAAATTAGTCGGCCGTTTCACGCCCTGAGTTGAATGGGACGCTGATGACATGAGATGTTAAAGAGCGTCCGTAAATAAATCAATCAAAATTATTATTATTATTATTATTATTATTATTATTATTATTATTATTTTCATGTCATCTATAGAAGAATATTTTTCTCTGTTTTCATTACTCAGTACTTCATTTGTGTCTTGGAAATGTTGTGTTACTTTTGGCAGCAGTACATACAGTTGGATGGCAGGATTAAACACTGAGTGCGCAGGTCACGAAGTTGACTGTAATACCTATATTCTTCTTCAAATGCCTCAGCTTAAATAAAGGGATGGCATAGTTGAGTCAAACCGAAAACCTTTATTTCTACTTTTTGAAATAAATCAAAATCTGGCATGTGTTACCATCGAAACTATAATAATAATAATAATAATAATAATAATAATAATTGCCGAATTAAGAATTCCGAAATATTTACTATTGAGGCTAAGTTTAAGTCACCAGATTGGCTATTATGTTGGCACTACCCGCTCTTGTGAATTAAAGACTACGCATAATTTTCTAATTGCTCAAGTTACAGTTGAGACAACAATATGTACATAATATACATTTTGATGCCGAAACGAATTACTTTGAATAATTCTAATCAAGTAATAGTTCATACTTGTTTACTATTGGAAAAATTTAAAAACACTTCAAGGTGTTCCACCGAATAAAAATTAAAATTCATACTAAAATAAATCGGGTGATCCTTTTTCGTTGTTATTATTATTATTATTATTATTATTATTGTTGTTGTTGTTGTTGTTGTTGTTTCAGATTATGCTAGGGTGCTTATAGGGTAAAATGCCGCCAAGAAAATGAATACTTAGGGCTAAGTTTGAGCATTGATTTGTGTGAGATATTCAACTTTTGCGATAGGTTTTCCTGTAACATGCATAGGTCTCAAGTGAAGATTTGTTGAGATGAAAGCGGAGTTCCAGAGCAATGTTTTGTTCGTCCCGTGTCACCTCCAGTTTGCTGTAGACATACTGAACATGTCTCAGCTATCACATCTCTCACAGCCCGGAACCGGAAGTGACAACAATGAAACTAGTACCACGTTTACATTACACAGTAAGCTAATAAAATGATTAAAAAACTAAATTTTAGCGCGATAAATTATTCCTGTAAGAAATGCATCATTCTTTATTGAACAGCCCTTGTATAAATTTCCGCAATATACCGTATTTACCTAATGTAATGCGCACCCCAAATTTGAAACTTAAAATCATTAGAAAAATTTTGTCATATTGTTGCACGGCGTCTTAGAGATAAGCCCATCCGCTTCATAAAACAATCAGAACACAGAATTTATAAGTGGACTATTGCTATATCTTGGAGCACATAGGACAAAATCCATCACTCATGCTGTTGCTAGGACAGTTGGCGTAGGTTAAAGAAGAAAAAGTTATTTCTTATGGTGTCACTAGTCACAGGTTGTCCGTTCTTCCTGCTTTCATGTACGAGTTCCTAAGCTTTTTCTTCAATGTCAGGATGTCTTCCTTTGCGAGGACCAGTGAATTTCTTCCTACTAGCTTTAGTTGCTAATAATGTCAATTTCTGTTGCCGTCACAAGCGAACGTTGCTCTCAGCTGCATTGAACTCTCTTCTATTTTTTTCAGCATAAAGAATTACTTTACACTTGAAAGTAGCATCATAAGATGTTCTTCTCTGTTTGATCTTCCCATATCGTGACTACCCACTATTCAAACGCCCTGTACAATAATAAGCCAACAATAAATGTAACGAAGTCGAGAATTGCAGCAATGCATTATGACGTATTAAACAATAAATTCAAATGAAGTTACCGGAGAACTACGTAACGGATTTGCCCTTGAATCTAATACGTTTGCACAAAAGGTACGCATTAGATTCGTGCAAATACGGGATTTTTTCTGTTTGATTCAATTTAAAATAAGATTTTAATTAACGTTTTTCCAATCTTCAGCAAATTATATACAGTTAAATGGAGCAACATTTAAAATAAAATCAATACACATTATTTGACTGGGATGCCCAGTGTACAAGTAAAAAGTGATGATTACTACAAGTAGGGTGTGTGTGTTTTTTTTTTTTTTTTTTTTTTTTAAGAATAATTCCAACACGTGTCTCTGTCGACGTGTCTACATAAATAAGCAGGTGTGTTATGCTAAATGCCTAGTCGGCATAGGAACTTCTCTTTCTATGTCTATTATGAATTTAAATAATATAACATCTTCAACCTCTTTTTCAATGTTTATATAATCCGATATAATGCAAATTTTAACTTTTAAAAGAATTAAACAGGCTTTGAATTTGTAAGAAAAACTTTATGGTTTTAGGAGGAATTATTTTCATGAAATCAAAAGAAGAAAGTTGGTGAAACTGGAGCACAGTGGATATTCTAGACACTTCTTCAGTTGCATCAGCAGATTTCTTTGCAACAGTTTTCACTACGTGTAATATAAGACCAAGGAATGAGATACAGCATGTTTACTTCATTCTCCGCAATGTGTAAACAAGAAGGACAAAGTCATGAATGTATTTGCACGTTGTGTTATAGTGGTACAAGGACTGTTAAGAATCTGGTCCAGATGTGTTGAAACGATCAGAAATGTTGCCAGCAATCTGTGGGTGAAACTGGCTCCATTACTTTTCGTACACACTAACAGTCCCGAACACACACCTTTTTAATATTCAGAGAACGTCTTACTATCATGTTATGGATGTTTTAGGTTTCCCAGTTAAAATTTATAATTTTTTCTCTCTCTTTCATCTCTCTGTCTGGAGCCAATTTGCATAATCTACAAGGTGAATTCAGAATCGGCACCTCATCGCTTTCTCTTCCTATTAAATCTCCAGAGAAAAGAACACGTGATATGAACAATGTTCCACTGGAAGATGAGGTCCTGTTCAGCTATTTCTCATGGTTTATACAATGTCAAAAGAAAAGTTATTCAACTATTCATTGAAATAGTAACAACCAATATACACTCAAAAACATTCTGCGGCAAGTGTTCGCGTGCGGGTGTAGTTCAGTTAAATTGTATTAACAAATTACAGAAAATATTTAGATTGTATTCAAAGCTACCTATTGTATCATAAAACAGCAAGGCCGTCGACAGGAAATATAAGAGTTGAAAGACATTCATTATGATTGGTCGTAACCCTACGTTTACTTTTCTGTATGTATATTATGAGATACTATTTTTATTCATTTTAAATGACTATTTCACTCATGTGACGTCATCTTAACATCGACCAATGAAACGAAACAACTTTTGAATTTTGACCAATCACAGCGGATTACGGAGGGAAATTATCGAAAAAATTATCAAATCCGTTTTATCACGCGACGTGCATTTGTCTTGTAGTCTGTGTACCCAACTCTATACCTCCACCATATAATTCCTGAGCACGCATCACTGACCACGTTTGCTAGAGGTGGTGGTGAGATATTGATAGCAACAAAAGCATGGACAATCGACAATCATAGCGCAAAATGGAGAATTCTTGAAAGTGTTTTGGTGATGGTGATGGAAAAGTGAGAGAAAGGGTTAAGAAATAGAATAGCAGATAAAGGAGTAGTTGTAGAGTTTTGCCCCAAAGCAAAATATGATAAAAATTTGTGATTAGCTCTAATATATCTACAACCTTGTTGTTAAGGTATGAAGGTATCTGGATAGGTGACGTAACTCTTTTAAGTATTCTTGTCATACAATTTTTCACAGCCCTGCTTCTATCGGCCCTGAGAAAATTCTGATATTTCTACGACATAAAACTAGAACGTATAACCGTATCATTTTTATCCCTCAGGCAAACAAATATGTACATATCTGTTATGATTTTATTCGCCGTATTTGTTGGAGCAGTGTGGCAATATCTTAAAAGCGACTTTTAACAGATACAGAGGTAGCGATTATTTTGAACAGGAGATATTGTTAATTTGAATACACCTCTTATCTCGATAGCAATAACAATAGGAGCCAACGGCGTTGGCTGTTGCTGCTAAACTGGATGTCTCAATTAACTGGAACTGAAAGCAAGTAAAGTCTTGTAGGCTGGAGGAACGAGTTTTTGTCAACAAACTGCTTGATAACAAACACCGAAAACGACGTTTTTTTATAAGAAAGTGACAGGAAAATTTTCAAGTGCGCTAATGGCCACGACAAAAAACTTTTATTAGTCTTGTGACTTGAGTGTTTCACCAGATAAAAAACAAAGCGCTGGAGGTCATTCAAGGACGCGAGGAATGACTGAAAGTTTTGGCAAGGACGTCTTGAAATATAAACCACAGCAGTCTACTGCTTATTCATAGAAGGTTCACGATTCTTCGATATGGTCGATATACTGAAAACCTCATAATGAACAAGAAATTACAATTCCGTAAGAACTGGTCAGCTGATCCTATCCATGGTTTGCGCTAAAAAGCTGCTTCTAAATTAAAGCATTTTGATAAGTTGACTGGAGTTAAAACAGCGTGTTAAGGGTGAATTTCTATGATCGTCCCTATATAATAATGCAACCTAATCTTCGCTGAATTTGGAAAGTAGGTCTACAATTCTGAGGTTCCTGAACCTTCATATCCTATTTGCGCACAGAAGCAGGAACAGGTTGTTGTGGAATGTGGAACTTGAACGAAGATTTAATATGTGCGCCAATGAAACACTTTCGACAACCAGCTTTCATTAGCATGAGATATGTACATAGTGTGAATAACGAGCTTAAAATATTCCATACGAAAACTCTAAGGTGAGTTTGTAATTTTTGTTGACGCCAGCCCCAGCTGGAAGCTGTGTTTTCGCTATTAGCTACAGGTGGACATCTGTAAATTTGTAGCAGAAAGTCGATGTTAATAGTGTTTATGAATATAGAGGGCTGTTCAATAAAGAATTTTTGACAGCATATCTTTATTCACTCTCATAATTTTGAAGTTATTTCTCAAAGCAGCCCCCTTTGGTGCAGTGCAGATGTCCCAGCGTTTCTGCTAGTATTCAACGACATGTTGAAAACTATTTTTTACCGGTCCTTCGCCACTGGTGGAAAATGCCTCCCATGAATGGTGTTCCTTCAATTTGGGTAAAAGGAAAAAATTACATGGGGCTAAATCTGAACTATAGGCAGGGTAAGGGACATATTTCTCATTAAATTTTGGAGTTATTAAAAAAAAATTGCAATATGTAGTTTTGTGTTATGTAATATGCTTTGCAGAGTTTTCAGGACATCTCTGTAGTGTTTGCAGGTATGACATGCTGATAAATCATTTCTTGTATATCGAAAAATGAGATGACCGTAACTTTATCAGCAGAAGCAACTCTAGTTACTTTTTTTTTATGTTGTTCATGATGGGGATTTCCAAACAGAGCTTTGCTGTTTACTCTCAGGATCGAAATGATGTAGCTAAGTTTCATTAGCAGTGATTCCCATTGAAAGAAACTAAACCCCGTATCTCTGTAACTTCATCTTCAACTGCATGCGAACGTTCTTTCGTTCGGGAATTAGCAGTCTTGAAACCCACCGAGCACAAACACGTCTCATGTGCAAGTTTTCAGTTATGGTACGCATTGAAATAATAGGAATTTCTGAAAGTGTTCTTGATGTTATTCGACGTTCCTCTCTCACAATGACAGGAACAGTGTTAATGTTTTCTTCCGTTAGAGCACAAATTGGAGCGCGGAGTCCAACTTTCTTTGAAATTGATTGCCTCCCCTCTTTAAACATTTTAAACCATCTTCGAGCTGTGCTATAGGGAAGAACAGACTCTTATAAGCGTTCTGTAACATTGCACAGGCTTAGTTGAAGAGTAGTTGACATCAAATCGAAATTTCATATCTCCATTATGCTGTAGGCGGGAGCCGGAAGTGACAACAATGAATCTAGTACCACGTGTATTACATACATTACGCATTAAGCTAATAAAACATTGCACAGATAAATTTTAGCTGTGGAAATTATCTCTGTAAAAATATGATCATTCTTTATTGCACAGCCCTCGTATTGCAGTTTTTATGCGGAGGTATTTGCTTAAAACTAATTTCAGTGTTATATTTGGGAAGGGAGTAAGGTTGTAACAGTTACCGTGACTCGTTCAAGGGTATCGAGCCCCTATTATAATATATTATTATACAATTTGTAAGTAGTAATTTCTGCTGCGTCAAATGCTACAGTAATACAAATATTTCAGTTATAGCAGATAATGTTTAATGGTCATATATAATAAAAATAAAGTATACTGAAATTATATTACATATTTAATAGGTTAAAGGAAGCTGATCGTGTTTGTGGTTGATATTATTTGTAACGTCAATTGTTTCTGAGAAATAACGTGGATTTAATCTTCTCACTATGGTGAGTGATAAAGAACGGGTATTTTTGTGGTGTAGCATCTGCGCTTATGGAATAGAATGAATTTTTTATTTTAACGGACAGAGTTACAGCCATAAGACCTTCTCTTCCACTCAACCAGTCCTAATTAATACAATGAATGGTACAAGACATATAGAGAACATTTTAACTATGAAATCTACATGGTTGAGTTTGTCATACATCTGAAATTAACACTAAACAACTAATACACAAAATATTATGTTATTAATTTAGATAGAATTAATGATTAAATGTATAATATTCAACCTAGATTCTGTAATTTAAGTGTGTGTGAAACTTTTATTTGTTTACCTGGAGTAAACAAATTGATGGTTGCAAGCTTAATTATATAATGCATAAACAGAATAAATTAAAATAAACATAAGTATAAAATAAATAATCTACTCGTACATCACAGAAATCAAGGAGAGAAAAAACTAATGTTAAAATAGCATACGATAGTTTAATTAAATATTTATCAAAATTTAAAATACAAATCGACATTGGCCGACTACCCCCAACTTCCCTCTAAAGCATATTCATCGGTTCTAGTGGTCAAGTGACTGGTAGATTCAAGGTCGTGAGTTCAAGCCCGGCCAGGGTACATGGATTTCTTTTAGGGCGTAAAAATCCTAGATATGCCTTCCTTTGAAGGCAAGTATATCAGCTGATCTCGTGTCGTACATTTAAGGCACGTAAAAGAACCTCAAGCCTGAAAGAAGTGGCCTCTGAACAAATTTTTCGGGCATTTCAGGTCCTGAATTAAGTGGAACGCTGTTGCCTAGAGATGTTAAAGAGCGCCGTAAATAAACCAAATAAATATAAACGGTAGCACATTCAATTCTTAGTAACGGATGCTGTTTGCTAAAAAGAATACGAAGATATTACGGGGAGGTATAAGGAACAGATCATCGGGGCAGAGTCCCAATGCCTACTTAATTGATGATGTGCATATATATTCTGAAAATGCAAAGAAGTAGGTTGGGATAGCGGTATGCAGAATTTGGAAAAGTAGATTGTGGGAATTCAATATTCATTACTTCAAACTATGGATTCTATAATGATGTAGGATGCAGATTTCGTCAGAACCTCTGCAAACGTTGAGTCTTGGTCAGAACAAATAAAAGAATCGGTAACGGTCATATTTACGAATATTACATACAGAATGTACCGAAATTAGACCAACAAAGTTTGAGATAAGTTACATAACGTCATTTAAAGCACATTTGTGAAGGAACCAATAGGCTGTGGTGTTTCGTTTCTATGCAACAAGTTATTATGTCATTAATGCTTCCCGTAGTTTTTTTTTTTTCACATTTGACTGGGCACCAGCTCACTTTGGCAATGAATCACATGCGGCAATCACTGGATAGGTGGGAGTGGGCCGTTACCTGGCCGGCGCGCTCGCTTGACCTTAATGCTCTTGATATGTACTTGTGGGTACACAAGAAGTCCCTTGTTTACAAAACTCCTGTTGATTCTGTAGAGATCTTATGGTATGCATAGCTAGCACAGCTGATGAAATCAGAGACATGCCTGGCGTCTTTGAGAAGGTTAGACAGAGTAAGACACGCTTATCTGGAAGTGAACGTTCATGTGTTCCAACATCTGCTTTGAGATGAGAATATTGTACCTATTTGTTTCAGAATGTTAATTTAACACTTCAGTAAGGGTTTGCCAATTGCGTTATGTTTGTTTTGTTTTTGTTATCGTGTATTCTTGGGTTAAGTGAATATGTATTATTAATTATTATTAACTTTATTTATTAATTTTCACATACCGGATTATCCTAACCTCTTCCTGTAAAATCATTTTTTGATTGATTTATTTATGGACGCTCTTTAACAGCTCAGGTCATCAGCGTCCCATTCAACTCAGAGCGTGAAACGGCCGACAAATTTTGCTCAGAGGCCTCTCAGGCATGAGGTTCTTTTTCGTGCCGTAAATGTACGACACGGGACCCACGGCTTTACTTCCCTTCCGAAGGAAGCCATACTTAGGATTTTTACGCCCGGAAAAATCCATCGGTCCTGGCCGGGTTCGAACCCGCGATCTTGGGTTTAGGAGGCAAGTATGGTAACCACTACACCTGTAAAATCATCCAAATAACAACTAACCTAATTACACTGAAATGAAACGTCGTAGCCCTTGAGTTCCTTAACCTAAAGTGCTTTAAAAACGGTAATCTATCATATTCCAAAGTTTGTCGGTTTAATTTTGGGACACGCGGTATGTAACGAATGCACGAGTTCTAAACACACTGTAGTCTGTTGTTTAGTTTTGCTTTAAGGTTAGTTAACAAAACACCGCAATAGTGCACATGTGGCATTATAAGTGTTTACACTAAGATTAATTTTAATTTATGTGGAAGACAGCACTCTTCACTTGCTCGTTGCATTCTAGGTTACTGTTAATATAAAGTCTAGGTATTTCACAACCGGACTGTATAGGATGTCAGCATCGGTAGCAAGTTATGATTGTCATAATTCGATCTTGGATGCTCTAATAAGATAACTTGGATTTTTTTTTTGTGATCATGGCACTGCGACCTGCACATAGATGATAGATAACTGGGCCTATGAGCTCAGGGGTCTTTGTGGTCTTAGTTTCCCAGGTATTTAACAAAAGACCGAAGGAAAACCTTAGTTGGAAACTAACGAGCGGGAACCTACCGCGTGGGAAGCGGAAACCTACCTGTAGGCTACGATGGTAGTCCAACTTGAGATGTACTGACTTTTAAATTAAGACTGTACTTTATTGATCATAGAGAAATTCAAATCTAATCATCAGTTAGCATTGATGAGGTAGTCTGATTGCAAATTGCTTTTTTAATAGTGTTTAATGCCCGTTTTTTGCTAGTGAGGCACCACAGGCGGTGGACACTGATGATATATGAGACGAAATGATAAATTGGGAAAGGATTCATTTTAAGGAAGGAAACGTTCCAGGCCCAAGTTTTGGGTACCTCCCTGGCATTTGCCATTTATGAGGACTGAGGAAAACTTGGAAAAAACCTCTGTCAGGAAGAACCTCAGAACTTCCACTTACGAGTCCGCGCCTTAACGAACCTCGGCCACCCGCGGCGTGTAAATTGATATGTGTGGATATGTTAACAGTGTGTTAGATTGGAGGAAATGTCATTAAAATAAACACAGAATCGTAGCAGTCCAAGAACAGAGCCTTGAGGACCCACAGACTTTACGGTGCGCTACGAGGAATATCAATTATTAGTGGCAAATGCTGAATGCATAATGGAATCAATTTCAATGAAGGACCGAGTCTGAAATAAAATTCCATTCACACCGTATATAAATGCACCAAGAACTGCGAGAACGATATGAAAAACTGCTAACTCGAGTACAGTTTTCCGAATAAACGTTCTTTCCATGCCTGTTCTTTTTGATACTGCTCTGTCTTTCCTGGGATGAGTTTAAATTCTTGCGAAACACAATTCTAGTGTTAATATTGTTAGTGGCAGATTTTTACTCCATTTCTTCCATTTGGAGAAGAAATACGCCTGCATTTGCTTTAAATGGTCCTAAAATGCTCACTTCTTTATTGTGTATTAATTTAAACACTGCTCCGCATTAAATAGTATTCAAATTTCGGTGTAGTACATTTCCGGCTATACTGTACTATATAATGTCACCCTTCAACTGTTCACCTCTTCTCCTGCCCCTTTATTTTTCACGTTAGTGCTGCAAAGAGCAAAAAACATTACTGTCCAACATCGTAATTTCAAAGTTTATAATTCAAGAATTATAGTTAAAGATTAACTTCTGTTTTACCAAATTATAAATATGTTTGAAAAGGTAACACGCCTTTTTTTAATTGATCACATGAATTGCAGTAGAATTACAACCTTAAATGGTAGCAACTAAAAATGTAATATGCAAACATATTTCGCGTCGGGGTACTCTCAAACAGCAGATCGCCAAGGGTGGCCGAGGTCATTAAGACACTGACTTGTGGGCAGGAGGTCTGCGGTTCGAATCCCATCAGGGCTGTCCTCTAATTGAGGTTTTTTGCAGATTTTCCTAAGTCCTAATAAATGACAAATGCCGGGGAGGTACCCTAAACTAACCTTGAACATTTCTTTCCTTTATAAAAAAAATACTTTCCCAATTTACCATTTCATTTCATGTATCATCAGTGTCCATCGACTGTGGTGCCTCAGTAGTAAAAACAGGCGTTAAACACTAATTTAAAAAATCTGAATTTAAAAGCGGTAATTAAACATGAATGTGTCATAGTACATGATATCAGTCGTTTAAATTTTTTACGTTGTTGTGTTCTCAATTCTTTAAACTAAAGTTGTAATAAATCAATAAAACATAAGGCTACCAAATACTAGGCAAAATAGAAAGCTACTTAAATATTGTTTTGTTGGAAATTGGGTTCACTTTTTCTAATGTAATATACTAAAAGTGAGTCTTGTTTTCAAATGTCTCATGTATGACGTTCTACTTTATCAGCTGTGCCTGGCTACATGAGTATTGAAATAATTTGGTCTCATGTGTATTAGGTACATAGATAAACTAAATATGCTGTTGATTAGAATTTGTATTTGAGGCGTACATATTAATAGCTTTTTCGTGCAATACACAAAAAGCTAAAGGCAATGTTTGAAATTACTAGAAGGTGGCGAAATACCTTTTGTTTTGTACCAAGTTTTAATTACAGTGCCGGTAACATACTGATGTAGTCAACAAAATATCATTATTCAGACATGATTTCAATTGTTCCACTTTCTCTGAGTGAGATTGTCCACCTCAGTGTTAAAATATATAAATTTTAGTCATAATAAGTAACTTTCGTTTTCATAAAATATTTTTCCTAGAAATTCCTCTTTAAATTTAAGGTATACTTGACGAAGGTGTCATTGCACATAAAACACCGGTAGCATTAAAGTAGCAAGTGCTCCTACCTACGACCACGGCGGAATTCCTCAGCACAGAGATGTTCATGTTGCGTAGTGCACTGTTGTTGTTGCAGCCTTGCCGGTGGACAAGTGAATGTGAGGCAGGCTCCTGCTCTGCCTGCTACCACAACAATCGCAATTCTCCCCCACCAGCCGGTATTGTCCAACAAACTAATTGAGCGACACCCCCCCACACACACAGTTCCACCAATTAAAATTATCATCAGATCGCTACTGCGGCATGAAAAGTGGATCATATTGAAACGTGACTTTTGAACGGACAGAATTTAGGTGAATGTCTCAGGACTAAATTTGTTAGATAGGTCAATGAAATGCATCGGTTGCTACGGAGTTTCATGTGAGAAAGATGAAGAAATAGCTAAGAATGTTCTTTTGCAAGAACGTCATGCTTTATTAAATTAAAGTTCCTAAAGTCAATTCAGTTCTAAAAGTTTCTTAATCTGTATAAACTACTTGATGCATATTTAGTATATAAACTGATAAAATATATTCTATTTTTAAATTATATGTATCTAATCACCTCAAATCAAATTAATCAAATTATATATATATATATATATATATATATATATATATATTCAAGCTACAATTGGGTGTGCACCCGTAGCAGTGAAATTGCAAAATTTACAGCTTGTAGATAACAATCATACATACATATCAACCTAATTAAATACATGTCAACTATAAAAGTTAATAACGTGTGAACCATCATACCTATTTGAACTGTACTCTTAAAATGTTTAACTGTTAAGAGTATATCCGTCAAAGACTGCTGCAGGTTAGTTATTCCAATCATAGATGGCTTTATTTAAGAACTAAATTTTTCCCGTCCCCTATTTCCTTCCTTGAATTTTGAATGTATTATCTTCTCTTCAGTACTATAAGGGTATGCTAAATTAAAGTATATCAAGTTAACTTTAATACACATACAATTAGCTGCCATCATTTTCAGAAATGGAGCTAAATAACAAAAGACCGTTTTACGTAAAAATGCTGATAAAATAATTTATGTACGTATTAAGTTCAAAAACAAAATATATTAACTTGATACAAGATAGTCCTCGTTTTCAGACTTTAGTTCTACCATTTATGTGGCTAATATATAAACGTTTGGCTTGCAGAATGTTATTAATGTTCATTCCAAAAGTCTTTAATTTTAAACCCCTCTTACGTTTCATTGTACAAAACGTACAACTTTATATTCAAAATACACAGAATAAATCGCTTGAAAGTATTCTGCACGCAGAAATTATACAAAACTATTTTAAGATTGATCTAAGTAAAACGTTAACGTTCCAAAACATAATTTGCATTTCTGCCATATTGTGCTAATTGTATGATGTTTTCATCTTTCATAACTTTAACCAGTTATACTATAATTAAAGTAAAATGTATTAATTTATACTTAGGTTATAAAAACTGAACAATGATATGCTATTTATTGTAATTGTTGGACCTATTATGAATAGGTATTAAGGATAAACTTTCACGGTTAAAATAATAACAGTTTTTATGACTGCAAATTAAAATAATCCCATTATTCCTTTATTACATGTATCGCTGTTAAAATTCTTATATGTTAAAATAACTTTTAATGAAAGGTTTGTCGCTTACACGTTCATTGATATTAAAAGCTCATTTCTCTTAATGCATTCAAATCACCGAGTTTGTACCTTATACGTTCGTTGAAATCGCCACGCAACTATACGGTAAGCACGCTATACTTGCATCGCGTAGCTCTATAGTGCACTTATTATTTGTAATTTATTACAGCTTATTGTTCATGTGATGTCGATCATCCAGAATATGTGCTAATTTTTGTTGTTGCCATTTATTGGTTACTGCAAAACATATTTAGCTGTGTACATGCAAGCCTTTCTTTTCCAAAAAAATACAATCTGAATAATTACAAAAAATAAACTTAATTAAACAAAATATACATCAATTTAGATATTGGTTTTCGGTTTATTTAAGGGCGCTCTCTATCATCTCTGGTCATTAGCGTTTAGATATTTGGGAGGAAGTCTAATACCAATTGTTGATTACATTTCAGAGTTCCTCTCCTCACCCCCCAAGCCATCCCCTCTTTGAAATTTCAAACCGTATCTTTGCCTTATAACACTTAAATTTTAAAGAGATTCAGTTGTTATCACATCTGTATTTTATATAGTCCGCAAGTTATTAATTATTGTTTAAATTTGGACAGAATAAAACTGCAAAATCAATTTAATGTAATTTTGTTCTGGAAATAAATTGTTTCAAAATAATGTATGCTCTACAAGACAAAACTTGCTTTAGGCAGATTAGTCAAGAGTTCGGAAATAGGCGTTATTACTGTAATATTAATAATTGTAATTTTACCTAAATTAATTTATATTTTCATCCTACGACCAACTACTTTATTTTATTTTGTAGCTTGAGGGGGTGAGAGGGTGAAACCGAGAGTATAATCAACATTAGGTTAAAAACTTATCCTTTATGTATTTTTTTAAATTAAATTTATTTTTAAAAAGCATTCAGATTCCAAGATTTTAAATGAAATCTCTTTATATTCACTTGCTTGTGTTAATTAATGTTATGCTCATAAATTAGACATCTGCTAATGTATACTTTCAAAACACATTACTTCAAATGTCGGCCATGGATTCTGTTCCGGCCAGGAAATTATCTGAGTGCTCCATCATTATTTTCATTTAGTCACAGTTTCACATATGTTTGACCTCGGATATGTAATTAAAATGATACCAGTTCGTATTATTATTATTATTATTATTATTATTATTATTATTATTATTATTATTATTATTATTATTATTATTATTATCTAATAGAATAGCGTTTTAATCAGCATATCTCGTAGAGAGCTTCTTTGACAGTGTTTTTCCTCCTCCAGTATTAGGACATATCCCCCTGAGACTTAAAAAGTCGATGTATAAGTCAGTCGCCTATCGGGAACTAATTATCTCTGGACACGTATAGAATACAATGCACACTAAGGGACTCCTTGAATGGGCGGTCAGTCCAATGTTATCACCATCTCGAAAGCTTTACAAACCCGAAAGATGAAGACACATACAGAAAGATGTAATAGAAGATCCGCGGCAGAGAAATGCTAACCTGCTTTTCCCGAAAATGGTGTGAGGAAAACCTCAGTTAGGTTAATTGTCCGCAGAACTAGAACGTTGGGTCTCCAAGCGTTCCTTTCGCTGAGAACTACCAATATAAATAAAGATCAGGTGTTTATTTGATATTAAAATTAACATTTCAACCTGCTAACTGTTACTAAATGCAAATTTTAACAAAACTGGCGTCTTTTTTGCTCTGTTCGTATCGTGTGCAGCTGCAAGGCAAGGAAATTTCGAAAGCTTGTGTTCCAGTATTAGGTCTCGTGATTATGTGGTTATTGCTAAAGTATGTATAATGCCGGCTGTTCACGATGCTGATTGAGGTGGTGAAAATATGTGGCGAAGGTCGCGAAGGGAGGGGAGAAGTTGTGGGTGGACTGTTTTGTAACCTGCAAACAGCTAGATGAGGCAGTTGCTCCAGCTTGTGAGAGGCTCTTGCTGGTTCTTTCTGGACCTCGTTCATCTCTAAACAAAGATATAGCGACCCAGGTTAGCATCCTTTCCATCGGCGTTCTTTGAAAACTGTCTACTCACGTTTTCTTCTAGTCGTTTAAACCACTTTTCTTGTGTGTTTATTAAGTTTATCCCTCACGAGCAACTGTCATAAATATTCTGTCTTTTATATTTCAACATTTTTCATCGAATCGAATTTTATGAAATTGTCTTTTGTTTTCAGCATCTTAAGACTTGGTCTATTACGCAATAAATGTCTAAAAATGCATCACTATGTAGCGTTTAAATAGTTTGTATGTTTTCCATGTGTGACACTAGTACCCATTATCTCACACCAAACCCATTGAGCTTTAAGTGCATAGAGAGCCCCCAAGTGGTGCAATTGCCTTGAGTGAATGTGAACAGGGAAAGGAACCCAGCACAAAGACTGGATGGTTGATTTTAAATACTAAGTTCACGACGAAATTCAAGTACTAAATATAACATATTTTTAATGTGTTAACACATTTGTTAATCACAAAAATAAAACAGTTTAATTGAATATAATTAATCTTCAACTTCAAAATAACCCATTTGCATATTAATAAAATAGTCATCATTCCAAATTATGAGTTTGAATAATATGTTCTTCATTTAAATTGCAAATGAATGAAACGTTACTTTCATTTTACATACATTACAGCTGATATAAGCAATTCAAAATAACCACTGTCTTAACCACGAGTATATAATATACAAATTCTCTTGCTAATCTTCCCCATATAACTAAACTATGGTGGAAGAATTCGTTAAGAAGGCAGCTGTAATTCGTGCATAACTACGGTAAAACAAGATGAAGGTCTACACATAATTACAATTAAAGCTTTGCTACAAGACAAAGAAAAGATAAACGCGAAGAAAATTATACATACAGTAAACAATTAATCAGTTACCCAGCTCACCATAACTAGTTGCGTGCACAATCCATTTGGGATACTTTTGACTCGGTATAGTCGTATTTTATTTTATGTGTCCCTCCTTGATTTACTCTAAGAAAAACTTTCATTTTGGCAATATTTTGAAGTAGACATGCGTAATACATATTTAATATGGATTTAATTAGTATTTCAGTTTTATTCAGGCAGTGCTATGGCACAATGGCACCAACCTGAAATCGCTTCTGTAAATGGAATAGGAAGTTCTCGAGAGAAAGTAGAGAGACATTGAAACGTAACGATAGAATATTCTTATTATGATGGTGAAGAACAGCTTGTTATGTTAGGTGCTCCAAGTTTTTATTATGTAGCAGGTTATGCTGGAGAGAAATACAACTATTTTGGGGGCAGCGTCAACCTTCACCTCACACCTGCTGTCACCAGAGTCACTAGTAAAAACGATGCATACCTCCAAGCAAGCAACCGACCTTTGAGAATAAAAGGAAACGGCCCTGCACGGCGATCATAAGGTCGCATTCTCTGTTTGCATCATCTTCACTGATCACCGCTATTTTGGGAGTAATCCTCTTGCTTTGCACTCAAGGTTACTTCAGAAGTTCACCTGCGGCAAATAAATCTTCATCCAGGATGTGCGAAGGCGTTTATATTCACGATTTGTGTTGAGCTTCAGAAAAGTTTTAGAGTCCTCTATTCAACCTGCAATGTATGTTAGGATGACAGTGAAATTACGAAATGTAAAAAGTTTTATCAGAATTGAATTTGTGCAACGCGTTCCTCTTAAAACCAGCCCAATCAGTCTAGGAGCGATATAATCAATAAATATTTACAACTCATTTTTTTAATTTGTAACAAGGAGTATTCTTATGTTTTATAAAGACAACGCTAACACAAGTAATCAGTGAAATTTTCTTTAAGATTTCTCATATTCATATATGTCTGACACAAAATTGAGACACCATTATCGTCTTCTTGAATTTGCTCTTTCCGTTCTTGTAGAGAGTGAAGATTCTTGAATTTGCTCTTTCCGTTCTTGTAGAGAGTGAAGATTCATGAAGGTTACTTTAGATTAATACAAATTTCTGAAAAATGAGTACCCAAATGCGATATAGTTTCAGTTTGAGACTATGAAATGTGAAGTCCCCCTCTAGATTTCTTGAGACTAGATTAGCCAGAATCTCAATACTTACAGTATGCGATATATTCTACTTTGTATAAGTCACAAATCCTGTTTTGGGAGGGAGGCATTTTGCAATTAAATTTTGAATGCCTTTTTTTCTGGAAATCTGGTATTAGGAAAGAATATTTAACGGTTTAGTACGCTGGGCGCTAATGACTACAGCCGTTTTGCGCCCTTAAGCAGTAATAATCATCATCATCGTCATCATCATCATCAGGTTTAGTATGCACATATGCTCTCACTATAGCAGTTATTTCTTACAAACTATTTCACTTGTGTGACATTATTGTGAAATCGACCAATGAAAAGAAACAAAATTTTAAATTTTGATCAATTACAGCCTAATATCCCTGTGAAATTATCTAAAGTTTTATCAAATCCATTTATCACGCGAATTGCATTGGTCTTCTGGTCAGTGCAGCCAACTCTATACCCCCACTATAATTCCTGAGCATCATACAGATTAATCAATAGCACTCGGCAATAATAAATAAAACGCGGAATTCTGGTTCCACATTTTCGTCTACTAATTCCCAAACGTCCCTTGTATCCAATGAAATTGCAGTCCCTTCATTCAAATTTGATAACTGTGTTTTAATAATTTATGTTTAACCAACTTAATGTGTATTCATTCAGTCAAACAGCCTGAAAATCATTTTGTAAAGTATGTAACAATGCCTGCCTAAGCTACCATCAATTCCAATAAACAGAATGGTAAAAGATTTGTTTTTCTCAGTTGGTATTAGTAAATCGAACGGTAGCCATTGTAATAGTCAATTTTCGTCTATTTCAGTATCACGGTCTGTATTCATAAGTATAACAATTTACACAATTGGTAATATTCTGGCGCGAATTTCAAATGTATATTACTATTAATCTTATTCTATTCATAAAATAACCCTAAACCCTATTTGGCTCCTCTCTATTGGCATTACTGGCAATCGGCATTTGTTTGTTGCAATATGAGTTGAAAAGTTATGTATTCTTAATACAAATGACAATTATTATAATTTTATAAGTTAAGTTTATGTAAATTATATTTGAATTATTATTTTATTCCTGAAATAGTCCTAATAAATATAACTCCAGGATCTGAGCTTTCCAGACGACTCATTAGTTCGTGAATTTATCGGCAATCTCAGACTCTCTTGTGATAGTATAACATTTTGAAGTATGCTATCTAATGTTAAGAAGGTCATACGTTTGAAAGGCATATTTTAGTAATCATATATTTAGAGTTTATGCTGTATTCTGTGCTCTATGGTAATCTCATTATTTTTCAACGTGGTTATGGTTACCATGACGCGCGAGACGCTTTGATAAAATTCGGTGTCTTGAGCATTCTGCTACCGTTTTCCCGATCTTGACTCATTGTCGCTCTGAAATTTATATAGGTTTCTTTAGAGCTGGGAAGTAATGTTTGCATATCAGCAGATTAGGCTACTAAAGAAACCAATTCTGCGACTGAAAAATTATATGTCACAAAGTCGTAGATTAGGCTACTTCTAAAAACAAACCTGCAAAAATGGACTACATTGTTAATTTTCTTGTCCGCATTAAAAGTACATATACGTTAATTAAACAAAATGGTTACTATAACAGCTTCGATAAAACCAATCTGTGGTTGATAATGTTGGGAATATGAAAGCTTAAGTCTTCCAGAACGTTAAAGTTAGTAATTTTTTTATATTACAATGCCGTATTGATATGTTAAATGTAATAATTATGATAGTGATGTAAAAATCAACATTTTTCTTCCACTCTGAAGAAGAAAAGGATGTTATAATCGCATTGTCATTTATATTTGAATAGCAGTGGGCTAGAACGGCGTTCTTGGAAATATGAAGAAATTTAAGCTATTATATATTATATTTTATAATTTCTGCCCTGTAATGTTAAACATTTGCGCCCCATTCATTTACACAAAATTGTAATAATAATTAGGCTTGAGGTGATTTCTAACTGAAAGTCTTAAAACGGTATTTATGCTTTACTGCTGAAGGTAATTTCTTATACTTTTTTTCTTTCGCGCTAAACAATATCCACCAGATAATATAGTAATAATAACAATAAAAGAAATAAGTATAATTATAATATTAAAATAACAATAATAATAATAATAATAATAACAGATCATTTGAAATACTTTTGACCAGCAGTGGCTACGCACATGTAGCCTATAGATTTTGGAAGACGGTACTCGGGTTTGAATTCCGCCTCGTCATCTGTAACCGCGAATTGTTCATATTCTCATAAAAATGTTTGATATTTATGGCGTGTAATAATTATCTTTAAAATGCACATGCTGTTCATTAAATTGGCAACAGATTGTGCGTGTTCCTAATAGTCGTCCGGAAATTATCTCTTGTCACTCTTTAGGCCGTCCTTGGGATCCTACACTCTTGGTATGCTACAATTCTCTCTTGAACAAATTCAGACACCTGCTGATGTTGCTGTTGTATTTTCCACAAATCTTTCCTTTTGAGAACCGATCAGTTTAACGTGTCTCTAATGGACGTTGCAGTTTTAATGACTAGTATTATAGTATAGGTTAGATATTATTTTTGCTATAGGATGGTTATTGCAGGCAGGTGTTGTGTCAGATGGTCATACACGAAGAAAGCATGCAAGATGTAAAGTGCGCCATTCATAAAATGTATTTCATTAAACATGTCTGCGATTGTACGCTAAATTGTACGCCTTTATTTTGTGCGATAATCAACTGACAACCCTGCCCGAAAGAGCCGATACTCGCTCGGCGCTATAGGAGCTATAGTCTGGCGATCAGAAGAAGGCAAGCGAGAGGAATGTAACATTAATAGCGTTGTCAGATACTCACCCGTGGTAGAAATCCAGTGGGCGTGCAATATATGAGTCTGATCACTTAACATGCTGCAACATGGGTGTCTCACATACACTTCTCGTGTGCATATATATATATATATATATATATATATATATATATATATATATATATAGTTCAAAACCCCCTCACATTTCAGTTCGCACTTTTACACCTATAAACCGAATATTCAAAAGCCTCTCCAGAAGATATATCTATGCGCTCGAGCGTTATCGTCGAAAGGCTTCCAACAGCTGACTATGAATTTATGCATCTGACAGTTTAAGAATGCAATCACAGCGCTAAGACCATCTTACTTTAGTAAATCCGCCATCTTGGACTAAATATTGACGCTAAATTATTAAGCACATTGCTCCTGCTGTTACCAAGTTATCAACTGAAACAAAAAAAAAAAAAAAAAAAAAAAAAAAAATGATCTCACCATTTCGATTGCACTACTGCACAGATTCTACATTTGAAATAAAATCGTTTCTATGGCACTCTGATTAATGTGTTTGATCGCATGATATCTCTTAGAATACGCAATACTTTGAATTAAGTTTATTTACCAGATCGAGTCAGAAAGTGGGACAGTTGCCATGGAAATGTCTTTGTGATATCTAAAGAAAGATGGCTGCCCTTTGTAATATGGGCGTTTGCTGTTTCCTTGAGGGAAACAATCTACGGTATTGAAATTAAGTAATTAAGGCCAGGAACAAGTGGCATATAATGGACCAAGGACATTCTATCACGTCTAAGATAAAAATGAAAAATCATATACACCTAAGCGAGCATTACATCATTAAAGAAATATGACAGGTTGTAGGGGACTAGAGCATGGAGTTCACGTATGGAAAACGAAAGTTGCTTCTTACTCCAGCTTTACAGCTCTAAAGTCATATTCTGTATTCGTATTTTACTTCAATGAATTAAAATACTCCTCTTATTCTCAAGTTCTCTTTTTGCCGATCTACCCAGTAAAGCTGAGTTATGGGTCCCCTCAGTCTGCGAAATAAATCTGGAATATATTTTTAACAAAATGTGGCTAAATTTTTGTCGTTGTTTAAGAAGGGCTAAGCTTTGGGAGAAAAAAAAAAAAAGACCCACAAAAGTGTCATTCAAAATCTTTGACTTTTCTGCATGATCTTAATTTATCAGGCCAATTTTGTCATGAATAACAAGATCAAACAAGAAATTTAACACAAGCATTGCTCTTAAAGACATCTCATAGCCTCTAGTCATTGGGTCATCACAACAATAAATTGTGACCACGCTTGAGTTGTTACTTCTTAGTGAGCCTTATCTGAGCCTTGTTGAAAGATAATGCCTTGTTTAAGGGCTTCATATCCCTTTCCAAAATGTTTTCTTGATACTTCCTGGCTCCCAGTTTTACTTCTTGTGAACAAAAATCATCAAATCATCACACATGCTATTTCTAAACATAAGATTCCGCGGAGTGGTTTATGTTTATTTTTTTTTCTCTCCTATCATAAAATTTTCTCATCACATGATTGGACTAAATGAGACCAAGGAGGGTTTCAGACACGAAATCTCAAAGAGAGCATTTTGTACCCTACTGAAGCTAAGGAAGGAAGGGGTGAAGTGATGGATATGAAGGTTGGAAGGTTGGACAGATTTATAGAGCAGCAGATATGGATGCTGGTGGGGTTCGCGTTCTGAGATTTATTTTATTTTGTCGATCCTTTACAATGCCGACAAAGCTCCTAGACAGGGAAGTTTTTCTAATTAGCAAATTCCATCACTGCACACCGCTCACCACCAACCTACCCTTGTGACCCTGAAATTGTGAACAAGGAAATGAAATGAGAGGGAATGAAGAACAGGGAAATTCGTGGGAAGTAAATTTTCATCCCAGCATTCGTCAAAGTGACATGGGGAAACCACGAAAAAATCCAAGGGATTTGAACTTGGACCTCCCAAATGTTAGTCCCAAGCGTTACCACCTGAGCCACTCTGCTAGGTTTTCTCAAGGACGCTGAAGTAGCCGCTTTGCTACTTTTTCTTAGGTTAGATGTTAACTGATGCTCTACCCATCGCCGAAGAGATTTCTAATGAAAGTTCTCTTCAATAATGCGAGATCTGTATCTGGTGAGAATATATTTACATGCTGCATTATTATTTTGTGTCTTCGGAGTGGATTTGGGCTAATCGCTCACGATCTATGTACTTTAAACACTCTGAAATTCTTGAGATTATGATCTGCCAGAACGGACGGTTATTAATAGAATTAATTTCCCTGAATTTCTCTATAGTACAATAAACAAACTTAATTTAGATATTGAATTATTTCTACAACTTGAAAATAATTTAGGTTCCTTACCACACTTGCAACTCTGTTTTTACTTTATACCCCATTCTATGCTTATTGGCAATACTTATCCTCGTCTGTTTCTCTGCAATTCTGCTTAAAACGTATAGTAACTGAGAATCATTATTTTTTAGAAAAGTTCCATATTGGAAACTCAGTTAAATATTTACGGTCGTTTTCTAAAGTATTATATCATAAGAGAGACGAGGTGATATTTGATTGACCTAATAGTGAAATTTTGGTTATATATTTTCCAAAAAGCTTTAAATTCCAACTTGATATTTCGATAGATTATTTTCCAATGGCTTGATTCCTCAAGGATGCAAAAACCACCCACGAGTGGAATATCTCCGTCCTCCTAAATATGTTTTGACGTTGGTAAATAAATGGAACCAATTCCAGTGAATAAGGTGGGTGCGGAAGCAATTCGTACTTTAAATAATTTATCTTAGCCATTGCAGTAGCACCAGTGTGCGGGCGTGCATTATCCTGGTGGAAAATGTTCTCCTTACGTAAACTTCATCTCTTTTTTCGATATTCACTCTTCCAGAAGATGGGCGTAATATTTTTTCTCTTTTGGAAGATAAACGATAATAGTCAGAATCCCTTTTGCCTCCCAGAAAATGGATGCCATGACTCTACCAATTGACTTTACTGTCGTCGTTATCTTTGCAGCGGAGCAACTGGGTGCCGCCCACCGTTTTGTCTCTGGAGTGGTGGTGATGAGAAATTCTTGGGAAGCTGAACTCGAAGCCTTTGTTAATCGGATGTCAGCAGACCTAGCACCCATCTTGCTGAAAGTTTTACGTGCATAGTTCTTCGGTTAAAAATATGTGTACCCGTTCCTTTATCAGAGTAGTTATTTTGCTCACATTGAGCCTTCTATCTGCCTGCACTATATAATGAATTTTCGTGATTATTTCTTCTATAGTGTCACTTCTTGAGCGTCCAAAGCGTCAGGCCGCTTTTGAGCCCAACACCTCATTTTTAGGTCGTAATTTTCTCCCAGTACACCTTTTATCTTTCAAAATTTTCTGCACTCTTTATTTAAATAAAATAATAATAATAATAATAATAATAATAATAATAATAATAATAATAATAATAATAATAATAATAAATGCCGCTTTCAATTTTGTTCATATAAAACATACAGAAAATGAGTTTGCCTTCAAGAATTACTGACAAAAAATTAGCTGAAATATTATTCTTATATTGTTGATTTGTTTTATTTGCGAACACTCTTTAACATCTCAGTCATCAGTGTACCATTCAATTCAGGACGTGAAACGGCCGACAGTTTTGTTCAGATGCCTCTTATTTCAGGTTTGAGGTTCTTTTACATGCCGTAAATCTACGACATGAGATCCATGGCTATATTTCCCTTCCGAAGGAAGCCATACTTATGATTTTTACGCCCGAAAATATCCATATACCCTGGCCGGGATTGAACCCACGATTTTGGATTTAGAAGTCAAGACTAGTTACCACACACTAAACTTCTACAACTGACATTATTCTTATAGTTTCAGTCCTCCCAACTAAATAAGCAAAATTTCAAAATGTGAAGTAAAAAAGAAAACACTTTGTATTTTACATTTTCGAATAAAGTGTATGTTTATCAGCAAAAAGTGTCTATGAGCTTGTGAGAGTTGCTAAGGTATCTGGGTGTACTCAGAAATGGCGGCCGCTTGAAATCACTAGCACGAAATAGTAAAGCAAAAAGTTTCACCAGTTAAACCACACGAGTACGTCTCTCAATTAGGGATGAAAAACAGTTGCCCACGTTTTAGCGTTCCATCAAAGTCCAATTACAGAGGAGAAATGGCCACCTCCGGCTAAAGGGCTGGAAAGCACGAGTCATGCTTCATTCGACTAAACCGGATGCTCGTGCCATGCGAACACGAAAAGCCCCAGCACCGAATGCACTGCAATACATTATTACATCTAGACGGCCATGTTTTACGCAACAAGAAGAATGTAGCCACTGTGCATTTCTCACACATACCTCGTGCTCGCTCGCATTCTTCTGTTTCAGTCCGGTTCTTACGTATCACTGCGTCACGGAAGCTGAGGTCTTTTTACTTCTTGGAAGCGGTTGAGAGAAGGCGATGACTAACTCTAACAATACAATTTTTTGTGTGTATAATCTGTCCCCTTTAAAATTACCTATTGGGTTAGAGCGCTGTAGCTTTTAAAAATAAAATGTTTAGCCCATATATTCCCTTAGATGTAAATTGTATTTCAATTTAATGGGTTAAAACGTCGTATATTTTAGAGAAGTATAAGCTTTCCTCTGTAAAAGTTAAATATAATTCTTACCAGGTATAATTTATCTTCCTCTCTAATGTGGAGGGGTTAAAATACTGGAAATCCCATATGTCAAAAATAGATGTGTCTTTCTCAATTGTACAAATAGATACTTAGAAAAATACCAGATAGCATGTAACCGAATAAATGCCAACAAAACATTATATGACGGTAGCTATTTAAATTTCGATATTCTACTAAGTGGAAGACTATAGCTCACCAACTCTGTCTATTTTTTTTTTTTTTCGTTACAAAAATTGTATCTTCCGAAAGCAGCCACGCCATGCTTCTATAGAGATATGTCTTTGTTGTAAGCAACAGTACATACACACATACGCATATATATACTTATACTATATATAAGTATATAGTATATATACTTATACTATATATATACTTATACTATATATATACTTATATGGCTAAATGTGAAAGCAATTGACCAATCTGTGACTTTTTATAGCGTTTTATCCTTTTCTGCTTTTCTAGTTATTGTTATTTTACTTACATTGTTAATAGTATTTTTCATATATATATATATATATATATATATATATATATATATATATATATAGAATCGTTAAAATATATGGCTACCGCAATTACGGCATATGCAGCCCGGATGAACACCAATGCATTGGTCGTATTCCCTCACGCGGTCTTCCCTACTGCCCTTGATAGGATCTTAGGATCGCTCAAGAACAGGTGAATAGCGCCGCATGAAACGAGGGATGCACATACTTTTTCTTTGTAGATGTTACTTTAAAAGGTTGTGCCCGAATAGAGTGTATTGAAACTCTTCCCAATGCAGTGCCCCTTCAAAAAGTGCTATCTATACAAAGACAGAGGTAAACTGTTGAAAATAAACACGTTTCCAAAGACGAATGATTTTAGCGGAAAAAAATTAGATGAAATGCAAGCCAATCTAACGTTCGCCACAAAAATGAATAGCTAAACTTGTACAGTAGAAATTCCACAACTCTACTTAAGCTAAAAATATAAATGTATTTATGCGTTGCGAGAGATGTGTTTATGATAAAGTAGTTTGTCTTGGTTTGTGGCCCTCGCTTTCTCCCGATTTATCCAGCTGTGACTTTTTTTTAATGAAATAGTTTGAAAGACAGAGTATTTCGCACAAATTCCCACACATTAAAGGAAAACACGGAACATGAAATAAACAGAATTCTAGATGGTGATCTTAGACAAGTGAGTGACCATATTAAAGAGCTGTATATCATCATTAGATGTAGTGAAAAATATGCAGGAGACTGCAAAGTGATGATTTCTTGATGAGGGGAAGTGTGTCAGCATTTTCACATATCAGAATATAAAACTCCTATTTAGCACTGGTACACAAAAAAATTTCTTTTCTTGCTTTTTTATTTTTCCATTTAGACATATGTAATATGGATGCCCTGAATTCAAATATGCTTTTAGTTTTACTCTATCGGCTAGGTTTTAAACAAAATAATATTAAATGTAATAATGTATTTATATTTTGTACGTTTCCTTTAAACTTAAATATTAATGAATATATTAAAAAGAGAGCTATATGTTAATAATTATGAATATCCAAACTTTTCCACTATTACGGAGAAGAAAACTTGATTATTTTTCTCGAGGTTCTGATGTGTCCTCCACTAGTGTCCCTTTTCAATCACCAACAGTAATCCGTCATTATACACATCCCACATTATAGCGAATTTCCATTGTTTTAACATCTTTATGAAACCGCTCACCTTGTTCTTCACTCAGTGCACTAAGATTCGCAGGGAGGTAATCAATAGCTGTTGAGAAAATGCACTTTAACACTCATTCTATACCCCAGATTTGTAAAATGTTGTAACATTTCCTCCACAGTTCCTTTATAGTTCTCAGATTTCTTGTTGTCAAGAAAGTTTTCTGTCACTTTTTTGTATGCCAACCATGCTGACTTCTCTAACTCGGACATCGACTGAGGAAAGGTCTCATTCTGCAAAATCTCACGAATCTGAGGTACATTGAAAACACCTGCAGCTATCTTAGCTTCAGTTTTCTGTGGGAACTTTGTAACAAGAAAGTTGAAACAATCACTATCCTTATTCAGACCAGCAACAAACTCCTTCATCTGACCTAACTTAATATGGAGTGGCAGAAGAAGAACATTAGAAGACGAAACCAATGGTTCATACTTCACATTTTTCCCAGGAACTAAATTACTCCTTTGTGGCATTTTTTCTGATTCCAATATTCTGATTTAGCTCTACTGTTCCACTCTCAAAATGAATAATTTATTATCGTGTTTAAATCTTACAGAATGTTTATTTTATGTATCTGCTTAATGAAGAAATAATCAAAACTGTTATTATCTATAATAGCTATTTCTAAAAACTGTAGCCCGACGAGACAAAACTAATGCTGGTTTGAGAGATTCCATGTGATAAGGAATAAGAAAACATGAACAGTTTTCATTCAGCAAAAAATGTGTAGACCAGTGCAGTGCCAAAAGAAACCCTGAATAGTTTTTAAAGCATATCTTCTTTTTCCACTGGGTGCTAGTTTAGGACTGAAGTTTTTTCAGGCTAGAATGATACACCTGTCGATGAAGTAGACGTTGATTTTTATACATTTCTGCAGTCATCGATTCAACTGTAATACTAATATGTTAAAACCAATTCAAAAAAATGATCTCAGCAGCTTTTAGATAATGGTGTTAACAGGCTAGAAGAATCCATAAGCATTTTACGACATACATCGTTGATGCAACATATGCACATAAGGAGATACCAGAGCAAGTGACCCGAGCAGTTACGTCATGTCCCTTGACCCTGAAAGACATCCTTCGCTGTGTAGTTGACCATTACGTTTATAAAGTCCTGAAGTGCTTAGTTAGGTTTCGAAAACATGCGCCAGAATCTATTCGTCCTCCATATGGATAGTGAAAGTGAGGGTTATAAATTACATATCGGTTATCTTCAAATCTCGGGAGAGCTGAGCTGACCTCGCCATTTTGCTTATGCGAGGGTGCTCTGACAATATACACATTGCAAATTATGATTTGTATGCCCTGCGTCACCGTACTGATACAAAGAGGCTGTGACTGAGAAAGTAAGAATTCACTTAGAGGTTTTGCTAGGGCATAGTTCCTAAAGTGTGAGACGCGACCCCTTGGAATAATGCGAGAGAGTTTACAAAATAAGTCAAACACGTCTTATTAACACATGAAGACACCAGGCAAAGAACATTCTATGACATTAAAATAAAATATATATATATATATATATATATATATATATATATATATATATATATTAAGAGAAAAAGCATTTCAGCTCTAGGCTGCAGTGAAATAACGTTTTAAGTTTACATAATCAATGATAACATTTGAAGGGTAAAGGGGAAAAACCAACAGAGTCCAAAAACCGTAATTTTACAGGAGAGAAAAAATAAACCCTTACACTCCAATACATTTGTACCATTCCAAGAGACAGTATTTTTTAAAGGTTTAGTAGAGTACTAATCGTTGTTTCAACCTGAAACTATGGACATATTACTTTATGGACTTGCCCAATTAATTATTTAACTAACCTGTGTTTGGACTCCGTTGGTTTTTCCTCTGGATTTTTACGACAAAAATTAGATCTATTAAATTAATTATTATGTTATTTTTTTGATTGTTTTATTTACGGACACTCTTTAACAGCTCAGGTCATCAGCGTCCCATTTAACTCAGGGCGTGAAACGGCCGACAAATTTTGCTCAGAGGTCTCTCTTTCAGGCTTGAGGTTCTTTTTCGTGCCGTAAATGTACGACACGGGACCCACGGCTTTACTTCCCTTCCGAAGGAAGCCATACTTAGGATTTTTACGCCCGAAAAAATCCATCGGTCCTGGCCGGGTTCGAACCCGCGATCTTGGGTTTAGGAGGCAAGTATGGTAACCACTACACCACTAGGACCGACATTATTATGTTATGTAATTACAAAAACCAAACATGGACTTGTGTTTTTTTTTTTTTTTTTTTTAATAGTGTTTAACGCCCGTTTTTACTACTGAGACACCATAGGCGGTGAACACTGATGATACATGAAATGAAATATGTTGGGCAAGGCTTTTTAAGGAAGGAAACGTTTCAGGCCAAGTTTAGGGTACCCCCCCTCCCGGCATTTGCCAGTTATGAGGACTGGGGAAAACATGGAAAAAATCTCAGTCAGGGAGGACGGTCCTGGCGGGATTCGAACCCCAGATCTCCAGCTCACGAGTCCGCGCCTTAACAACCTCAGCCATCCGTGACGATTTTCTGAATTTGTGTTGACAGACATTACTCTCTAAGCCTAAAGAGAGGCCATTGTCAAGTCTTTTTGAATGTATCTCTAAAAATCACTATCATCGTTGGAGATATGTTGGTGTTCAGATGGCTATACTTTTGGCTGATGGGCAGCAGGTAATCGCCTGTAGTACTCTTTGATCTCTCATCTACACAAAACTTCATCAAGACCATCAGTCCCTAACATCTCTTTAGGCAGAGGAATAGGCGAGTGACAGCGCTGGCTTGCTTCCTGTATATCTTGTGACTGTGGCTGTTCTTCCTTTGATCTCTTATCAGTGAAGAGAAGAATGCTCCACGTAAATGTTCCCATGCTCTACGGTTTTTGATTTTGACTGAAGGAATCGTACATTAGGTGTTTCAGCTGACAGCAAAAATCATCATCTTCTTCTTGTGGGCTGGAAGAAAGAAATATATTCCAGCTTTTAAACATTGTAGTTCACACACAGATTAGACTTGACTTCTCTCCAGCCATTAGGAGTTTCAGCTTTGCAGTTTTGAGCATTAAAGCCATATTTTTGTCTGGCTCCATGAAAGAATGGCCACGCACGGATAAGTAAATATCACTTTACAAAGTTAAAGTTATTCAAGTAAATTTAATTCACTACAAAACTCGCTATTACACCATCTGGAACAATGCAATAGCGTCAGTACATTTACTGATTAAATATTTATAACTTTTCAACTCCCATAAGAATTTGTAAATCAAGAAGTCTGTGTTGATTTTTCCCTTGTAGTGATTTAACATGATGAGCTTACCGAGAAGCTACCAATATCTCATTTTAAGTTTTTTTGGGCTCTGTTGGATTTTCCCCTGTACCCTTCATTTGCTTGCTTTTTTTTTAAAATAACTGTTGATAATGAATGACCAAGTATTTAGTGCTGTTGATTCAAGTAAAATAAGGTGTATCGCAGGTAAAGAAAATTAGAGCAATGATTCAAGAATTTCTACCCATTACCTTTACCTATTACTGTAACTACATACGAACATTTGCAGGTTTTCAAAAAAATTTATAGTCCTAAAGTTGAATCGTTATTTGGAAATGTACAACATTTTTGTAATTAAGAACACCAGACCTAAACATTACAAATCTGCTCACAATATTAACTTATGCAACTCTTTTATCATTACAAAATGTTTAAACATCACAATTGTAATAATTTTTGGTTTTTAACTTAGAATGATTTTCAGTTTTGAAATTTTTTTATCTAAGAGAAAAAAATAGGACTCTTGAGCTGTTCATTTGCTTCAGTATTGAAATGGTGGTTTTAGAGCCTTTAGCCTGATTCCATCATCAGTCACATATAATTCTCCATGTTTGAAGTATGCTGATAGCAGAGCGTTAGAATCAGGTCTCTCTAGCAAAGAGAGCTGCAGGAGTTCGAATCCTACCCGAATTATTTTATTTGTTATTTTTGCAAGTAAAAATAATGTTCAGTATACCATGATAATTTAACCTGAATTTGAAAGACATATTTGAATTATAAGGTAGGCATGCTCACACACACACACACAAAAGTAAACTAATCATTGTTTTCAAATAAATAGGAAATTAATACTTATTTTAAAGATATAATAGCAAATTATATTGTCCTTTTAGTTTTTCATTTCAGAATATTTATTTATGCGCAATTTGTTATAAAAAGGAAGACAGCTTAGTTTTGGCGAATTCTAAAGCTATTGCAGTTGTACCCATAAAAATATTTCTGAAAAAGTTCTTCAAATCTCCATCGATCCTACCTACTAGGCACCGAAAATAACAATGAAGTTACGTATGTATGCATGTATGTATGTATGTATGTATGTATGTATGTATGTATGTATGTATGTATGTATGTATGTATGTATGTATGTATGTATGTATGTATGTATGTATGTATGTATGCATGTATGTATACATGTATGTATGCATGGATGTATGTATACATGTATGTAATGTATGTATGTGTGTATTTAATGTATGTATGTGTGTTGTATGTGTTAACGCTCTAGCGGTCTCAATTTTTGTTTTTTCTCAAGAAAATTCGGTGTATGTCACTAAAATAAATTCATAAAAATAGCTTCCGAAAATCACTGAAATCAGACTATTGAAAGTAAAACCCAAAATTTAAAAATTGCTCTAGCATATAGGCACCAATGTTTGTATTCTCGCAGTGAAAATCGGTATATACCATTTAAATAAAATAAAAAGAATAGTTTCTGAAAACTAAAGGAAATCGGACCATTAGGAGTGGGGATATACCTGAAAATCGAAATTTAAAAAGCGCTCCAACATTTAATTTTCTCTCAATTGTTTCAAAATAAAAGAACACGTTAACTCAGCATACAGACTGTAATCAAATGATGCATGTGTTTCATACGTAACAAAAACATCGTCGTGAAGATAGTAAATGTGAAATATTAATCTAATATGTTTGAAAATTATATTTGTATGTAAGGGCGGTCTGTAATAACCTTCAGAAAACGTTTACGTTACGTATTTTTACTGCAATAACATTAAATTAAATTTCAAAGTCACTGAAAATCGATATAATTTTCGGTTTTTTATTGTTGATTGTGTATATTTACTTAGTACATAGTAATTCTTTTTAACTAGTAACATGTTTTTGTTTTAATGGCACATATAAACGTCTTCCTCTTATATACACAAGATTTCTTTGTTTTTGTTGTTGTTTTTTTTTTTTTTTTTTCTATTTTAGTGAATGTACAGATGATACCAACGGCTCAGTTCATAAACATGGTTACATTAAAAAATGTATGTGATTTCTCTTATGTAATGCTTGCAGATTGTAAGAATTCTAATTTTGTTCCGCTTACTTTTGAAAATTAGAGCAATTTCACTATAGACATTTTTTTTTCAAGTGATTTTGAAGCGAAAAATACAAATATCCTAGTTAGTAATGCGTTTATTTCATCTTTTATTTTATTAGTTAGCTTTAGAGTTTGTCATGCTTTTACCACACAGTAATGCCATAACTTATTTCATTAATTAATAAAGCTAAATTTTGGATTTTAGTTTTTTTTTAAAGTTACTCTACTTTGTGAGGAATTAGCTTAGTTGACGCAGTTAACGCAGACGGATGTTTTGTGTTTCAGCATAAATGCCTTAAAATTCAAATGTATGTTTGTCCATTAAGATATATATTATTGCCGTATATTAAACATTAATTTTACTTGCAAAAGCTAACAAATAAAAAATTAAAACATAACAAGGAATCGAACCTATGTAGTTCTTATTACTAGACATGCGTTTTTATCCGATTAACAATCAGAGCACATGGTCCGAACCGACGCATTTCCTGTAAACTTGAACATAAACTAAAGGTGGCATTAATGAAGTGCCCGAAAAATCTAACTCTTGTTTTTCCGAGAGTGACATTCTTTCACTTTCTTCATTCTTACTCTAAACGTCATGTTCAGCGAGCGCGCGCGCGCACACACACACACATATGTGTGTGTGTGTGTGTGTGTGTGTGTGTGTGTTGGATAAATGAAAATAATAAATTACTACTGGCTTAAAATTGCGTCACATTACACATGTTCACAGTATTGATGCGAAAGTGATGGTTGTTTCATGGGGACCTTGGGATCCTTCACGTTTGTGTGTTCGTCCCACCTCGATCCACTGATCTCATATCCGTTTCGCATTTCGCCAATTTCTCGAAATGACATCTGCACTCTCGGTGTGCCAGACACCTGCTGGTATTTCTGTCGCAGTTTTGATGAGTCAAACTCGTTCCTTTTGAGGAAATGTGGAGTCGGTTTAACGCATCTTGCATTTTTTATGGTCAGATTGATAGCAAATGTTTTCCTGGTTAGTAAAGCTACACCATCCGGTCATACACCATGTTCAGTATTTGTGGTCTATGTGGTATAGTTTCACAGCTCTCCAGATTGGTATCCACAGGCCGCTCGCCACTGAGAACACCTGGCCCTTGAGCTGCAAGATCACATCGGGCTATACAAGTATTATTATATAGGGTTTATCGTTTAGTACCCACAGTACTGACGATATATTTAAGATAAAATGGATGTATTAAATGTTTAAGCCATCTCCGTAATGCAATCAGTCAGGGCATCGGCCCATAGCCAGCTATAAAAGCGAAAGGCGCAAGTTCGAATTGCTGTCTCCTTCCCAGAGTTTTCTTCACCTATAAAGGCTAATAGGTTAATTCAGGCTGCGACATACTGTAAGCTCGTTTGCATCTTAATGAATTAATGAATTCCATTCAAACTTTCCGAGACTTGGCAGTTACAGGATGTTACATAATTACAAATTTTAACTCTTCTCTGTTTTCACCCTGAACGTATAGTATATACATGTCTTGCCATGTGTTAGAGTTGCTGATATTACTCTTATTTCTTAAAGATAATGTGTGACCTACTTTTTTATGATTCCGCAGATGATATGCAGTAAAATTAGCTGTTTAGTTGACACACGTCACGTTTATTCATGTCGTACTAATGCAAATCTCGTGAAGCCACTATGTCTTCAATTTATATGCGAAAGTGAGGTTGTTTCTGCATCTTTCTAAAGATTTAAATTACCTCGTTAGCATGGAAGTATTTTAGAAGCCGTCTCAGAGCACAAGTAGCATTTTTATATTGTTCTGGATGATTTACTTACTTAAACAACTTAAGATCTCTCCAGAGCAAATATTTACATAGAGCGACAGCCGCCGTATTGCTGGCTTCAGCTGTTCCTCCAACAGTGCGCATCTTTTTCTTGATAGTGCTCGAAAATTGTTTATCTCATGTGCTAAGAGACAGTCAACAAATCCTTTCCAGTGGAGAGATGAAAGTTAATCTTATGTTTTCTCCTTCAGCCATATGCAACTTACTACAGCACCAATAAATTTATTCTTTCTATATTTTTGTTTATTTAGATACGTGAACTCCTTGGTGCAGAAAATGTTCTTGCTTTCTGACTCTTTGTGGTACGTCGATGTAAGAAATGCATTGAAATCTTCTTTCATTTCTTTTTATTAAATTGTGTTTAACGCCCGTTTTAACTACTGAGACCCCACAGAGGTGGACACTGATGTTATAAGAGATGAAATGGTAAACTGAGAAATGCTTTTTTTTTTAAGGTAAGGAAGCGTTCTGGCTTATTTATGGTACCATCCCGGCATTTGCCATTTATGAGTACTGAGGAAAACGTGGAAAATTCTTCAGTCAGGGAGGATGGTTCTCGTGGAACCCCAGACCTCCTGCTCACGAGTCCGCGACCCCTGGCGGTGAAAAGGGGGGTGATAATGTAGAACAACTACTTATATCTTATTAGAATTACAAAGTATTCGATGTGCCCTTACTTTTTGAAAGTCACTTTTCAATACAAATGCTCCTTTATTCGGCAAATAAATAAATTAAAAGAATAAAATTACATCAAGAGGACGAGATGAAAGATTAACACTTTTAACAGTTAGGTATATAAAAAGTGTTTATAAGTGCACCATGCAAAAATCCTAACTATCTTTAATATCTTAAATAAAGAATAATGAATTCGTTAATTTTAACAATGACGAGGATGGGGCGTTTTGACTCGTCTTAAAAATTAGAAATATCAGCACTTGCTTGAGAATATAGCTACATGTATTTTCTTTCTTGTTATTTTATACGCGTGATGAAAATGCTCTACAAAACCAAGATATTTAATATGTTAATACAAGAAATAAGAATATGCATCAATGTTAGCATGCCTCAAAAATACTGTTAATCATAATTTTAATGCTTATTTCTATAATTCAAAAATTTTATTTATGCTATTTACATATTACATCATAAATATAACGAATTCTCTTCCTGTTCGAAAGCCGCAATATATTGTACAAAGTAACAAAATGGTAATCATTTAATATTATCTCCACTTTTTATACTAACAGCATTTTATACGGTTTTGTTACAATGTCAATAATTGAAAAGAGGTAGTCGAAAGTGTTACAGCATTAGAAATATTCAATATTGTATCTCAAATGGGAAAGATTTTGGTTTTTTTATTCCTTAATGTTTTCTTCTCCTTTTTTCCTTTTGCGTTGACATTCTTCTCTTGTCATCTGTGCACACTTGATGCAGGAAGAACTTGTGCACCATAGGGATGCAGTTTGTTATCTCGTGGGCGACTCTCCGAGTAACAAGATCGCTTGGCCACCTTCACATTCCAAAGTCCAACTGGGTCATGTCAACATTGGAATGCATACCCCTCCTCCGCCGCCTACTATGTACGTTCCCAGTGGCGCCTTGTCCCAGATTCCGACCTACTGTCGCGATCGACATCCCGTACTCCCGTTTACCCCAAATCACCGAAAGCATCACTGCGAGTTTCGTTAGACAGTGGCGCAGTTGCAGAAAACATTACTTCCATTTAATATCGGTATTTCACGTCTTGCGGCCTATTTGTTGAGCGCATGCAGTTGTAACTCCGGGTTCAGCAAAACAATTAACAAACGTTTGTCACGCAGGAACTGCGTAAACTAAGCGAATTCCTCACTAAGCTGAATAACTTTAAAAAAGAATATAAAATCCAAATTGTGGGCGTATTAATTAATGGAATGAAATAAGTTATGGCATTACTGTGTGGTATTAGGGGAACAAAATTAGAATTCTTGCAATCTATGAGTAGTACAAAAAAGAAATACGTTTTTAGGGTTATTATTATAATTATTGAGATTAAACTACAAAAATTAATGGTATAGTGTTCATCAAATGAAATATATGATCACTGATAGACGAAGTTATACTGTGTCAGTATTTTTTTAAACATTTTTAAATGTAACCATGGTTATGAACTCAACCCTTGTATCATTTTTACATTCACTAACATTGAGAAATAACAGAAAGTTTCGAGTTACATTGTGTATTTAAGAAGATGATGTTCACATGTTTCAATAAAACAAAAACGTGTTACTATTTAAAAACAGTTACGAAGTGCTAGTAAATACACACAATCAATAAAGAACAATCGAAAATTACATCGATTTTCATTGGCTTTGAAATTTAATTTAAATGTTATTGTAGTAAAAACATGTAACGCAAACGTTTTCTGAAGGTTATTAAGAGCGCTCTTACATACAAATATAATTCTCACACACATATAGGTTAATATTTCACATTTGCTATCTTCACGACGATCAGTTGATCCTGGCTAGGAATGAACCCGCAATCTTGGGTCTATGAGGTAACTATGGTTATCATTAAATCACTAGAACCGATTACTGGCTAATTATATAGCGATAAGAGAGATGGTGCATATTACTTGTCCTTTTTAAAAAGAACCTGACAAGTAACTATAACTTAAATCATTAGTTAAAATGACTTTACTTTAGAGATACAAATTCCTGAAGAGTTCTGTAAATAAGGCAGGAACTTTGGTCGTTCTTTCAGAAACAGAAAGAATTACGACTGTGCAATTTATGCTCTGTTTATATTGTAAATATTGCACAATATCATAAATATACCATCATCATTAATAATTAAATAACATGTAATACTGTTTTGTATATACTACAGTACGTTAGATATAGTTCAAGAATACAGCTCGCTGTCGTTAGTCCAGCTATTTCAGGCTTTACCTTTTAGCACTTTTGGGATGGGAAGTAACTATAAAAATATTCGTGGAACCAATGTTTCTATAAAATAGAACCGCAATTAAAATTTGTACTCAAAATATTACATAGATCATAATATGGAATGTACATAATTAATATATATTTCTTATTTTTAAATTGGTTGTCATAGAGGCATGACCAAGAACGAAAAACTTAAAAACACCAGTAATATAGACGTCTGTGCAACTTATTAATTAAATCTGCAAACATTTTCTAATACCTTAAGGTTACACTCTTAATTTTCAGATTTCAACATGATCATCAGATGTACTGGCAGATATTGAGCCGGTACTCTCTTTCCAAATATTCCTTAACATAGTGACATTCTGAGTTGGTGTTCCATCATACACGAATCCCCATTATAAAAAATGTCAGATTGCAGCGGCCAATAGATCGTCTTGCATCCTCTGCCAATCCGTTATCTCGTAAAACTATCACTAACCTGGCGTGCGAGGTGAGAAGGAGCGCTGTCTTGCTGGATACATTTACGAGTATTGTTCCTTGATGTAGCTATACACTTCTTTTGTTAATGTTTTAAGTGCGGCATTGTAGATGCTGCACAACGTTGAAATGTTGTTTTCTTGTAACACAAATTCCAAAGTTATTTACAATCAATATTTCTGATTTAATTATAATATAAACTTATTTGTTTTCTATTATCACCCTGTTTATTATTCATCATTAACGACACTCATTGTGCACATGTTTGGGTCTAAAATTCTTAAAACTGAGCCTACAGTTTTAATAAGTTTTGCTGCCTGTTTAAATTTAAATATTATCATAATTGTTCTGTGTTTCCCACTGTTGTCGTATTTATAGCCTTTTACACTAACACAATTGTCTTATAAATACCACGATGAACGCCTTGTAAACAAAAGAAAGCTCACTGTCCAAAATCATAGACGAAGGATAGTGAATGTGATTTATATGAGATAAACAAGTACTTAGAAAAATTCTTGGGAAAGAAGCGTGTAAAACAAGTTTTATTAATATTAAACACATGGATCGCATATCTTAAAGATATGGAAGTGTTAAAAATTAGCACGGAAGTCGGGAGAATCCAGAAAAAATTATCTGAAATATAGGAGAGATGCTGAACTTGGGTTATGTTTAGTTAGTTTTGATACTGTTTCTCTTATCTCAACTGCAGCATACTTAAATGTGTGCCTTGTTTTTCCTCCAACGTTTATATATGCTACTTATTAGTCAAGCATTACAACAGCATCGAAGTATTGCAGTTATACTTTAATATCTGCATTCATTGCATTAGAATATTCATTTAAAACTTAAAATTCTCTTTGAAAATACATATTATGGAAATGTAAGAAACAGGGCACATTTTCTGTCTTGAATGATAAAAAAAGTTGTATTCTATAAACAGGCAGCGTTTGTTTCGATGGCATCATGTTTTGTTGGAGGGGTTTAGCTGGTGTTTTGCCTAAAAAGTTAGTTTTTCTGTAAAAAAAAAAAAATATTTAGCTACAATTATTGAAAAACTTTTTTTTTTTTTTTTTTTGCATACGTTTCCCATTTTTAGGATCTGTGTAAGCTTGAAACTTGTACGACTTATTCATGATATTATTATAATGATGTGGCACTATTATAGTGCGGCTAGGACAAAATATGACAACTAGAAAAATAAAATGTTGAGAAAAAGAAATAGAAAAAAAATCATACAATTGAAAATAATTTATATTTTGGTTCAGAGACATGGTTTAGGGGTGAAAATACACCAGCGCTTTTCAATTGTGTGCATCTGTATGCTGTAAAAGTTTCATTTCATTAGCTTTAATAGTCCTTGAGAAAATGGGAACTGAAGTTGGTAAATTTAACATTACAAGGATATACCTTTCATACTCCCCTTAAAGCATGTTCATCATATATGCACATAGGCGCCTACCTCTAGGGGCCGAAGGAGTTTGAACGCCCCAAAAATGTTTTTGCACAGGGGACTGAGGTCTCCAGTATTTCAAAATGGAAATGCTAATAGCAGAATATATTTAATTTTTAGTTTGGGAAAGTTCGATTAAAAAGATTGAAAGAAAAACATCGACAGTGACAACACATGTCAGCATACCAAGTGACTCATAAATTGTCCAGTCTGTTGACTTAAAAGAACCACAGCTACCGCTCCAAAGATGTGCTCCAAAAAAGATGAGGTGAGTGCTCCTTACAGCTTTACCATCCCTAATATGCGCTTTTAGTAATAACTGACGTTTCAGTTTAAATCTCTACTTTCTGTTGCTTCTCATCTGTATTCATCATGAATAGAAGCTATTGCAGATATTGACATTTCATCGCAACATGATGAAGGACATTTTGGAATCAAAAGTGAACAAAAGTTCTTTAGAAAATTGTTCCTTAGTTGCACTGTTCCTGAAAAGTGATAACTGAGCGCATGAAATTCTTCTGGAATGAATCAAGTTTGTACAACTTGTTTCAACTGTAAACTTGTACAGCTGAAAGATCATTCTGGAGTTTTAGAAGGGTGAAGAACTACTTAAGATGATCAATGGGGCATAATGTAATCGCCATTTTAAACTGGCGCCGAAGCTCTTTGGATCTCAAGCCAACCAGTTCATCGGAAGAACTGAATTGCAGCGGCAGATGTTCCAGTTTTCGTTAAAATAGTGCACTCCTAAGTTTTTACATCTTAAAAATATTTTTATTCATTTGCATGTTTTCAGTTTTTATATTTTAAAACAAAATCTAATAGTTTTTTTTTTTTAATAGTGTTTAACGTCCGTTTTTACTACAGAGGCACCACAGGCGGTGGACACTGGTGATGCATGAGATGAAATGATAAATTGGGAAAGGATTTTTTAAGGAAGAAACTAAGTTTAGAGTACCTCCCCGGCATTTGCCATTTATGAGGACTGAGGAAAACCTGGAAAAAAAAATTAGTCAGGAAGACGGGCCTGGCGGGATTCGAATCCCAGACCTCCCGCTGACGAGTCAGCGCCTTAACCACCCGTGGCGGTTAAAGCTAGTCGTACAGTTACTGAATAAGTATATCGTTTTCGGCATCTAGTAGTAACTAAAAGACCCAAGGTTGAGGATGTAATCCCGGCCAAGGTCCACGGTTTTTTTTTTTTCGGGCGCAAAAGTCCTAAATAAATCCTAATGGAAGTAAAGCCTTGGGTCCCGTGTCGTAGATCTGCGGCACGTAAAAGAACCTCAAGCCTGAATGAAGAGGCCTCTGAGCAAAATTTATCGGCCGTTTAACGCCCTGAATTGAATGGGACGCTGATGACCTGGGATGTTAAAGAGCGTCCGTAAATAGACCAAATAAAATAGGTGCATCGATTATATTTTATTTTATTTTACTAGACATTATAAACTCTTTACTTTATTTTAATTTATTCATTTTATTAATAGAAATTTTATTTTTTACTTACATCGGAGTGAATATTTACAAACTTTGGTGATTTTTTTTTTTTTTTTGAGTAGTGTTTAACGCCCGTTTTTACTACTGAGGCACCACAGGCGGTGACACTGATGATACATGAGATGATATATTGGGAAAGGATTTTTTTTTTTTTTTTAAGGAAGGAAGCGTTCCAGGCCTATGTTTAGGTACCTCCCCGGCATTTGCCAGTTATGAAGACTGAGGAAAACCTGGAAAAAACCCCAGTCAGGGAGGACGGTCCTGGCGGGATTCGAACCGCAGACCTCCCGCTCACGAGTCCATGCCTTAACGACCTCGGCCACCCGTGGCGGTACTTTGGTGATGGTTGATATCACTGACGTGTATATTAACAAATATCAAAGGGAGGTTGTCTACCTAATATTTTAAGTAATTTTTTTAAGTAAGTTTTTTTTAACACATCATGGGTCTTCTCTTTTGCATGTTGCTTCTAAATATTCTTCTTAATATTTCCATCTTTCGATCAACCTTTCCAATAATTATTCACTACTGTCTCTGTATTCTTGTTGCAAGAGAAAGTTTACTGCAGAGTTGTATCTCGTGAGAAATTTGATGCCAACACAATTAACGCCGATGAACTGATAGAAAATTACAACGCTAGTTCTAGTTGGCCTTTCCGAGGAGATTACCCAAAAGAAAAAAGAAAAAAAAATTAGGTTTCATTGCCTTCAAGGAAGCAGCTGACATTTCGATCAAAACAATCGTGAAGGTCAGATGGGTGAAATTAAAACTTTAGAAAGTTCAGCCATTATAAACATAGTAGGCGTAACTCGACACCGGCGCAAGGCTGCCGAGTGGAGTAGGAAGTTGCTTTTGGCAGGAAACTCGAGCACATGCAGCGATCGATACCACTAGCGAAAAGAACGCATGTGAATTTGAGAAATGAAATCGACTTATGCGAATGGTCGTGTATCAGGATTTTCCAGAACTCGCCCTTATGTAAAGTGCATTTCTAACGAAACATACACGAAGTAAATTTACAATACTTCCGCTCTTTCTTCCAAACTCATTACATTTTATATTTACTTTTTTTTTTTGTAATAAAATGTGTTGCTCAGTAATTTACATAATTATAAAATGTAACATGTAAATGTATAATAGATATTATAAATGCATAGATAAATGTTGATTGATCAAAGCGAGTTCCGTAATTTTTACAAATGCAAAAATGTATATTGTAAAAGAATTTCGTGTGCTTTATACCAGAATTATAAAAGGGTAATAATATTAATGTTCATTTTATAATTATTTACTCTGAAGTCAATGCCTTCTTATAACGTTATTGTATTGATGGGGATAATTTAATTCGTTTGTTTGTTGTTATTATTGTTACTGAAGATGGATAAAACATTTTAGCCTGTATTGTCACTAATATCAAGAAAATCTAATGATTGTTCTCAGAAGAAATACCACAGATTCATTTGGATGAGCAGTAAAAATATTAAATATATTTCAGAAAAGGTTACAGTAATCTTTGAATATGGTGCATCCAACTCATTCTTTTGTTTCCCATGATGCAAGGGGGTTTGTGGTAGTTAAACCGCTGGAGTTAAAGGAGAATGTATAAAGCAATAATCCCCATTACATACTCAACCTGGGGTTAATTGTAATGGGATACGGAAGAAACACAACTCCATTAAGTCAGGGTAAGCAAGTGGGGAAATTTAAAAGTTTATTAATAGTAGTAAATGTACATGAACTGAGAGCATGGAAAGGAAAATTGTTTACTTTGATTTTAATATGTTTACTTGTTTGTGTATAAGGTTTAAAGGAATAAGCAATTGTCACGGATAGAAATTTAGCTCAATGGGTTTAATTGGAAAAGGAGGAAGGCTCATTATTGCAAGAAATGTAATTTAATGTTGTATTGAATGTATAATTATTTATAGTATTGTGTTCTTTGGTTGGATCGGAGCGGTCCCTTGGATATTCCAATATCCAGCTACTGATGAACCGAGGACCGGGGTGCTGTGCTAATCAAATTTGAATAAATTGGAGTTAGTGCCTTCAGGAATTTCCAAAGGCACTGATCGTATTAGTTATATTTACAATCAATTGTTTGTTAAAAATGTTTGTTTGTTAATGTTTGAGAAATAAAATTCATATTCAATTCAAATCATAAAGCAATAATAGGAAAATGCTCTCCTTTGACTCCAGCAGTTTCACTCCTTCAAATCGACATGCAACACTGGTGCATCATAGGAAACATAAATCAAGTGATTTGGGTGTACTATATTAAAATTACCCAGGTTAATATTATCAAGCCATTTGGTAGCTGATATTACATTATTAATTCTATAATTATGTATGCTGCAACGAAGATGAATATTTAATTCTGTTTTTAGTGATACTGTAACATAATATTCCGTTGATGACAGCATTTTAGCAATTAAAACAATTCATTGACCTAATTGTTAATTTAGTCATTTTATGCAACTGCTATCATAATGATTTTGATCAATAATTCTGTTTATAATCCTAGTAAACAAAAATGTTTTGTAGGACTGCCATTTAATGTTAAAATTATTATTTTTAATAAACAACATTGCGGAAGTTTGACCCTTTGTATATCTTTTTTTCTTATTGCATATTTTATAATGACAAATAAAAAGTTAAAGTTTCTATTCGTCTATAAAGGTTACACATATTTTGAAATAATAGAACAGAAATTCTAATTTTAACATAGCTAAATTTCCTTCAATCGTTTAATTCTTATACCGCCACGAGTGGCCGAGGTCGTTAAGGCGCGGACTTATGAGCGGGAGGTCTGGGGTTCAAATCTCACCGGGACCGTTTTCCCTGACTGGAGTTTTTTTTTTTCAAGGTTTTTCTCAGTCCTCATAACTGGCAAATGCCGGGGAGGTACCCTAAACTTAGGCCTGGAACGCTTCCTTCCTTAAAAAATAAAATATCCTTCCCAATTTATCATTTCATCTCATGCATCATCAGTGTCCACCGCCTGTGGTGCCTCAGTAGTAACAACGGGCGTTAAACACTGTTCAAATTTTATTCTTCTTGTAAACTGGAATGTGTGCACAAAAAGTATCGAACAGATGGGGAAAAACGCACAACTCAAAGCAGCACTTATCATTTTCATATTTCTAGATAAAGATAAAAATAGTTTATTGTGTCGCTTAAGAGGAAAGATCTCCTAACAAGTAGGGAAAGCTCGCTTTTTCCTAACGTGGTGGGCTTTTCCACGCTGGTTGTTCGTATGCTGTTTAATACACTCTGACTGATTTGTTCTTTGGTCCCCCTATTTCTCACTGCATTAGGTGCTTCTCGAGAGATTTCCATTTTTCTCTTCCTCTTGGTACTCTTGACCAATCTGAACCTGCATGTTCCTTGAAGAAGTCTGTCCATCTTCTTCTGGGTCTGCCTTGTGTCCTTTTTCCTACTTGGGGGTCCCACATGGAGATCTTGCAGGTCTACCTATTGTCCTGCGACGTGACCACCCCATTGCCATTTGTTTCTGGTGGTTATTTGTGCGATGTCTGTTGTCTGAGATAACTGATTTATTAACACTATAGGTATTTTGTACTTCAAGGTTATTCCCAGGATATTTCATTGCATTTATCTTTGGTATGTTTGAATTTTGTTCTTTTGTTTTTCTGTTATTGACCATGTCTGGCACCCATATAGTAATACAGGGTATACACAGGTTTCGAGCTTCTGGAATCTGATTTTCTTAGTAAGTGCTTGGTATAACAATATAAACCTAAGGGCCCAAAATACTCTCCAGGTTAATGGGATCCTTCTTTGTATTCCATTTTCCATTTTATCACGGAAGGAAATCTGTTGTCCTAGGTATGTATATTCGCTCACATATGTGAGGGCTGTTCCAACTATTTTACCGGGGTTTCAGGTCAGTTTGAAATAACTGTGTCTTCAGTTTTTTTAGTGACAGCCCTGCATTTTTGCTATTGCTCACTTAATTGTTCCAGCATAGTTCGTAGTGGTTTCGATGTTTTGGCAAATAAGACCACATGTCGGCAAATCTTAGATTTATTAGTCGACTGCCATTTATGTCGATTCTGAAATTATTATGCCAGTTCATTTTCTGAATATATGCTCCATTACACAGGTGAAGAGTTTGGGAGAGATTGCATCGCCTTGGCGAACTCCTCTTTCTAGTCAGAATGATTGTCCTTCTCCTGTTTTTACTATCGCGAAACTTTGACTATAGATTTTGTGTAGAATACGAATATATTATGCCTCTATTCCTTGAGCTGCCAGGGCGTGTAATATTCTTGTGTATTCGACTGAGTTAAAGGCCTTACTAAAGTCAATAAAGGCGATATACATTGTTAGATGGAATTCCTCTGCTTTCTCCATCAGCTGGTTTATAGTTTGGAGATGGTCTATTGTGCTGAATCTTATATGGAAACCCCCTTGTTCTGGTGGTTGATTTTCATGCAGAATCTTCGTTATTCTTCTAGTTAAGATTTTTGTAAACAATTTGTATATATTTGACATCAAGCTTAAAGGCCTGTAGTTGCCTATATCATCTCTGGTACATTTATACAGTTTACAATTAATAAGGTAAGTCTTAAAACTGAGTGAATGTTAAACGAAGCCAAGGGAAGTTGTGGGTGGTAGGTGCGCGTATATAGACATTTATTAACAATTTCAATATTTCTGCACAACGTGTCGTTTATTAGAGTTGAGCATTTTCTATTATATCACATATTCACTTTTACATTGAAGCTGTACAGAATACTTGATTATGTACTAAATAATACAATTTGGTGGAGACAGTTTGATAAACACTAGTGATGAATGTTTTTTATTATTTATTTATTTAACCCAAGATGCATCTTTAAGGATGAAATCAGTGAAATTTGGGCAAATATTATGAAAAATTGAATTTTTATTTTTTGTTTTAAAATATTATGTATATATATTCAACTTTATTAATCCGTCTTCAGTTATGCTTTCGTGTGATTTAAATTGCCGCTACGTCACGATTCTTGTACGGATTGACGTGATTCTTTAAATGACATCTCTTTCTTCAATCTCTTTCTGCTGCATAACCTAGTGAAATTATCACTCGCCCTTTACTCGTAGACAAATTCTGGAGCTGTGAGAGCTCCAGCCCCGAACTACAGCGGAGAGAGACGAATTCCTCGGTGCCGAACGGGAGATACAATGAATAGGTATTTTTGTCTGTTTGCATGGGCCGCTTGTGAAAGTGTAAATGTGGCATGTATTAATTATTTGTTAAAGGTAATGTAACCTATGCGTTATCCTTCGTAACTTTCTGGCTGCAATATGTCTTTTCCTTATTACAAAACTAAGTTTTTCACTTTTTACCACGCGTTGTCTTATTGGAATTCGCAATTAATTCATACATACACATCCACTAACCTTAACGCTAACCTCTGGTAAACCCTAGAAACCGATGGACCCAGTGGTTTGCTGCTGCTCGCTACGGCCTAACGGCCTACGCTCGCCTCCTTTTCGTAAATACAAGTTGATAGGGGCAGGTGAATCATATAATTTTTATCGCGTGTTTTCTTGTTGGAATTTACAATTAACTTACACACACACCACACACTAATCCTAACGCTAACCTCAGGTTGGTTTGCTCGGCTCGCTACAACCTGAGGGCCTATGCTCGCCTCCTTTTAGTAAATTCAAGTTGACAGGGATGGGTAAATCACTGTAGTTTTTACCACGCGTTGTCTTTTGGAATTCGCAATTAATTAATAATATACGCACACACTAACCCTAAGGCTAACCTTGGGTAAATCGTAGAAACCAGTGAATCCGCTGGTTTGTTCTTTTTCGTAAATATAAATTGATAGGGGCGGGTAAAGCACTGTAATGGTGGCAAGTCTTCTTTGATTCCAGCAGAAAGAAAATTCGTAAATATCAATTTATAGCGCATTGTGTGCCCAGTACTATGTTAGCAAATAAATTATTGTAATGGTCGCAAATCTCCTTTAATTCCGACTGAAAAAAAAACAGTGTGTGAAAATTCAAATGCACACCTTCACCATTGTAGCATGGCGCTCTGTCTGAGCCATCGTGCCTTTGTGCTGGAGACGCTTATTATCTAGCTGTATCTGTGAAAGTTCGCTACCTTCGGCTCTCTCCTCTATGGCTCGGGACTGGAGCTCACCTGTCCAGAATTTCTCTGCGGGTAAGGAAAAGTAAATTATCATGTTTAAAATACGCGGCATGATATTGACTTTAGGCGGGAGAAGGTACAGAGACATCTTCTTGTATTTTTAGAAAACTTGTAGACATCAGAAGAACGCCATGAGGCATACCATCAGCTTGTATCATAGCGGTAATAAAGTGCTGTGATGGCATAATTTGTAATTTTTGCAGGCAATATAAGGTTTTTGTAAGGGTGACATTGTATTCACAGTGCAATACAAACAGATAAATGTAAGCTAGAATAAAGATCGGGCAGCAAATATTAAATACTAGCTTTCTTGCTTCCAACATATAACCTATCTTGTTTGTAAATAACTTAGCATGTTTGTAAGTTTCTACTACAAATAAGAAATTAGGCTTGTAAATTGCCCTTCCACTTTCATAAACTAAAACTTTTGAACAGTATATATTCTGTGAATTCAATCTAGTTCATTTCTGATTATTAGTAGAAAATTACAGAATAAGGAGTAGGTCTATTAAGAAAAGACCAACTAACAAATCCGTTGCAGAAAGAAAAAATGCAATGTTGAGATGGTGTTCTGGGAAGTCTGAAGTGAAATAGCGATAGCTGTGCCCACAGAAGCTTAAAATGAACATGAACCATGTCCAAGTGTCAGAAAACTTCATAAGTTCTCCATTGATGATGTAAATGATTTGAATATGGAACAATCAAATATGTGGTTATTTAGACCGCAATATGCAAAGAAATATTTAAGGGTTTAAGTTGTATTGATTGTGAATTTACTGAAACAAAATTAAGGGATCAAAAGGTTTTGCCAATAAAGTTATTGTTGTGTACTGCTCTGCTTATAAAAAAATATATTTTGATACCTATACTAATCCAAGAGCTAGTGGTGATTCTTCTCAACCACCATTAGCTGTCAATAGGAAAATTGTTTTAAGTATATCTGGCAATTGATAAAGACCGTGCTGGTAGGCACAAATTCTGTATTATTATGAGTATGAATTGCATGAGTTCCTCTACTTACATTTCCCATCTCATAGATAAAAGTAAATAGAGTGCATTGTTACAAACTTAAGTGCTGAGTATAGCACACAAAGTAGCCCATCAGACTCATTTAGATGTTAATTCAAATATCTCAGCATGACACAATTGATATTTGTGCCATATGATGGCACTTGGCACCAAAGAGGACATAACTTCTCTCTATGGAATTGTCATTGATATTTTCATGGGATTAAGGATGTACTTAGAAATTAAATCCAAGTATTGTTACATGTGTTCATTTAAAGTTAAAGAGTTAGGTAAAATCAATGATTAATATAAAGAATGGCTTAAAATCCATAAGAAGAACGGCAAGTATGAGGCAAATTACACAGGGATTTCTGGATCCATGGAAGTAGGTGCTGCCAAGGAAATCTGGCAGATCCATTACTTTGTGCACTGTAATATACACTACACTACTGTAGCGCGTGATGGTGATTCAAAGACACACCTACTCCTTCAAAATTTATCAGTCCTTATATTCATATTACTAAAGATGAATGTCTGAATTACATTGGTATGTGTCTGCGTACACATCTTAAACATGCAGTGAAAGACTCAAAATTGAAAGATAAATTCTTGATGGAAAGAAACCTGGTAACGTGAAAGCTGAAACCACTGTAAAACTTCAGATTTATTATAGAAGCACCATCAAGAATAACATTCCAAATGTAGATCAACTGAAATCTGCAATATTTGCAACACTCTATGTCAACAACCAACCCTTGGTAGTGGAGGTCTTTAAGGTGTGGACTCTTCAGCAGGAAGTCTGGGGTTCAAATCCTGCCAGAAACTTTTCCAGGTTTTCCTCAGTCCTCACAAATGACAAATGCCAGGGAGGTACCCTAAACTTAAGTCTGGAATGTTTCCTTCCTTAAAAAAAAATACTTTTCCAATATATCATTTTATCTCATGTATTATCAGTGTCCACCACTGTGTTGCTGAGTAGTAAAAATGGGCAATAAACACCATTCAAAAAAAAAACGTGTGTCAACTGATGAAAAACATTTTAAACATCCTGGGGATGAATTTTGATGGTGTTTTTACAATCAAGCCATTGCCAAAGGTGAACCTTTGAAACCCACAAAACATGAAGGGAAAGGAATACTTTATTTTTACCTAGTGTTGTGTGTGCAGTAATGCCTATTTACCAAAGATTAGTTAATAATGATTTACTAGAAAGGTGTATAAATACACAATATAGAATGCCAATGAAAATAGCTTAATTTTGAACAGATGTCCTGAAGAAGTTTTTGTTTCAAGAAAAAAGAATTGCAAAGTGCAGTAACTGCAGCTGTTAGTGAGTTTAATATGGGATGTTAAGCCACTTAAATGCTAGAAAGATACTCATTATTAACAAAATAAGCCCAGTAAGTAAGAAAATTAATATTGTTAGAGATAGACCAGAATGAACTAAAGGGCATTGAACTCTAAAATTACACATAAAATAGTAAAGAGGTAGTTAAAGTTAAAAAAACTTAAAGAATAAAAAGCCAAAAATGTAACTGAAGGACTTTCATATGGGCAGTGGAATTCTAAAGAAAAGAAAAATCTGTTTCCTATAGCTAAATCTTTAATTTTATTTTTTTCCACTTTTAATTTTACCATGTTTCTGAATGTTCAAAATGCGCCAAGCAATACAATTACTTTTAAAATTTTCACACAGATCTTGGATAAATGCTTAGTAAACGATGGCATAATTCAATTTTCAGATGAAATTCATTAATTGTTATATAATTTTAAATTTGCCAATTATGAATAATTTAAAAGAAATCCTAAATGTTGGCATGCATATTTTTTTCTCCAAAATAGTGTGTCACAGACAAATAAAACACAGTATGTTCACAGCTACATTCTAATGAAATAAAGGCCCAAAGTTTGCCCCCATTTATAATAAAAGTTGTAATATGTGGGATATTTCATATATGTTAAGACTACAAAATAAAAAGCAATATAATTTTTTTCTGCAAAAACTGTTATAAATAGAAGAATTAAATTTGTTAGACACACTAGAACCTAAATGACTTCAATAATTCCAAAAATTTGAATCATTTGGATAAAAATTATGGATTTCATCACATCCACTCCCCCTAATGTTCTCTCATCTGGTTTTCTCTGTATGTGATGGAACTTTATTTAGTGAAATGAAAATGCCTGTTTTCCGAAATGTCTCTTCTCTTTCTACTGAAGAGTTATTTTTGGTCTGTAGCAGAACCAATCTATAGATATAATTTGTAATTTTTTTCTCTGTTAGTATCAACAACCTCAGTACTATATACTACAGTAAAATATACTCCATTAACATACAGTATTTATGACAATGTCTCACCAATAATATATAACACAATGGCTCAAATTATGCTTTCTCTCATAACAGGACACTGCGACTGACTACTCTGCGCAGCCATCTGAGTCAGAACTGTTACGACAGGCTACTGGTATGACCATGGCCCAGCATGCTTTATGCCCATTTGCAGACGCAAGCCAAAAATATTTTGATAATTTAAGGATTTAGGCTGGAGGTTTGTGCCATTCTCATTGACTTTAAAACTGTTCAACCCAACTTGGTTTTTACCTTCTCATTTTTCTCTAGATTCATGATTTATTATCGGTTTAAGCATTTTGCTTCTAGAGTATCTGTTTTTTATATTATTTTATTTTATCTATCATTTTTAAAACATTGAATTCTTTCTTTATATATTTATTTATATTTGGCTAAGGGATTGTTTTCTTTTCTATATGTTTTAATAGGATTTTAACTTTTTTTCTCCTGCTGTATTATAGATAGGTACTTATTTATTGTGTCACAATAGTTAAATTTGTTAATTTTATGCAATAATCTTTTATTTCTCTTTAAGAAATTTTGCAGCCATGATAATTAAAACAGTTTGTTTGTTCTAAAATGTTTCCTTTAATATCAACTTTTTAATTATTACTGTACTTAATTTATCACAATATGAGGATATCCATTAGAAAATGTTTTATTTAAACTATTTAAATAGAATATAGTTTTTCTATCTTTGAATTTTGATACTTTTTCAATTTAGGATTTCGACTATTCCTTACATAGCAATTTGTTGAATCTGAAAAAAAATTGATATTTTTTAAATGCATTTCAATTTAGTTTAAATATAATTCAAATAATTAATATAGTGACATAATTAATAAAACTTATCATTGGCTAATAATAATAAAATAACTATGAATAATAATATATAATAATTATATTAATTATAAATTTTTGTTAACTTAAAACATCTTTAGTAAAATAAAATGCTTATGTTATTTGTTCATTCAATTTTTTATAAAAGATTTACTTTTTGTATAAAAGGACATTGATTAAAGTATTAGCTTACATGATAATGATAAAAATTATTATTACATATGATTGCAGTATAAGAATGCCACATACCAAAACTGAGGCTTTTTCCCTAAATAGAATTCTTCGTATACTTTGCAAATTTATTTTGCACATTAGCGTAAGTGTGTAACTCATTTTCAAAGCAATAGACTATATGTAAATTCTATCTAATCTGTCATCTAACACACTCTTTTGCTTCACTTACTTTTAAATATGGTGGGACTGGTTTCGAAGTGACATCCTCTCCATCTTCAACCAACTTGACGACTGGTAGGAGAAACTAATATCTATGAGGACCTGTGGCTCCACCCTAGTGGTGTTTTTATAAACTTGAAATTTGTATTACATTCTCCTGTAATGTTGAAATTCATAAGATGATTCCTGTGTTTATGAATGTAAATCTTCTCACATGTGTCCAATTCTGTATGTCTGTGTAAGAGTGTATTAGACAAAAGATTAGATAGAATTTACATTTAACAAGCTTCACTGTGTGAGTTCCAGCAGAATTTTTTAGAAATTTATTATTTTTCGAAACTTGTTTTGAGAGAGTCAGCTGTAAATAATGTGTATATTTTCATTTTAGTAATTTAAGTGTAAAATTTAAGAAAATTTTAGTTTGTGGTGTAATTACTTCAAAACAGATAAGAGATCATTTCTTATCACTAGAACAGAATTAAATGCACTACCTCTAGGTACATTTTATTATGTTTTCCTACAAATTGTAATTTATATATGGGAGTCTGAATTTGGTGTACTTTTCAAAACTCATAATTTTTTGCACATTTAAAATGCTCTTTACATCAAAACCATTTCTTAAAAACTAATTAGAATGGTTTGAGACTAAAATTGTTAATTTTGATTTTAATATTTAAAGTGGCACAGTGAAAAAAATTTTGGCATGTAACTTTAGTGTACTTCTCTCCCCTCCCCCCAAATTTTGAAAATGTGTTTGTTACCAAGAGAATTTTAAGGAAAAAAATACCATATTTCATAATTTAGTAAAAATAGGGAGAATAAGCAATTTTATTTCTAAATGATAAATGTGTGGAGAGGTGTTTCAGTCTGATCCTTCATGAAATTAACACGGTTTACAGAGCAAGTGCTCCATGCCCATCATAGGTACTTTCCCTTTAAATGTTTTTTGCAGAATCTTTTGACATGTTATGTCACTGTAATTTCTCCTTCAAAATTTATTGAATAGAGAAGTTATGTAAATTAAGACTGCCAATAAATGTTGTTATGAAAAAGAACCCTTGGTACATAGTGACAAAAGTACTAGAAAGCTCTATTTACATGTGCACCATTCTCTATTAAATCTTCGCTGATCAAGGGTTACTGAAATATGATCAGACTTCGACTGCAGTAAAATTGAAATTGGAGTTCTATCATAGTTAATGACTGGGCACTAGGTTGCTGAATGATCACGTTTCTATGATAATAATACTCAAAGCAAAGCATCTAATCTATAGCCAAAGGCTGTATTGCAAATACAATCTCCTTGCTATATCGCTTTGTTTTTGTTTTGTGTTTGATTAACATATGTAGGTAAATGAAAATGGAAAACAAATAAAGGTCTCCAGCATGAGATAGACATTCTGTTGGAACTAGCTTTCTCATATTCCAATAAAATTTAAAATAAAATGACTGATTCGTGTTCTTTAATGAAAAAGAAGGAGACATTGAATGATTTAGCCATGCATTTCAACATGACACCAGGCAAGTTCTAATTACAAAAGAAATAAATTGCTATTTGTTAAAACAACATGAGTCATGAAGTGTAACATTTTATTCATGGATGAAACAAGTGTTTGCAATTAGTAGGAAACTCTAAACCCTCAGTCATTTTATTTGCTAGGCACCACAGTGTATCCTTTGATAGCCAGATTTTTTCTTCAAATTTCCTGTCCCCATACTCTTTCAAAATGGTCACCTCTTTCCACAATAAGCCGGTTTTGGCACTAATCCCAATTTAAGTAATCCAGGTATGTTATTTCGTCCTCAAAACCTTCAAGAAAATTAAAACGGATAATCATTTTGTGTAACTTGACCGCAATCAACAGAGTTAATCAGTCCAGCACCCACAGTCAAAGTTGATCATAATCAACTACCTCATTTAACTTTGATCATTGTCAATGCACATTGAATGTTGTCAAAGGGGAGGAATGCAGATTCTAAGTAAACAACTCATTTTAGAGCTCTTAAGGCTAAAAACTTTTGGCACTGTTATCCTTTTCTGTCTAGTTTGTTACTCAATTTAGGACTAGTTAATAAGATTTTTGTGGAATATTATAATAAAGATGATAGGGAAAGATAATATTTGGTATAGCTTATTAGCACATACAGAACTATATTATTCAGAGAGAAATCTGGATTGATGCACAAGTCAAAAAATGAAGTGTGCAGAAAATTATTAAAGATGGTAGTTTTAATTATGTGGTTAAATACAATATTCAGTTAACCATAATAATATGGCTATTGGATCAATAAGAAAATCTGCAACTAAATTGAGATAAAATGTTAGTAGAAAGATTAATGCGCAATAGATACAAAATGGTATATGGTGAATAGGTGGGACCAGTGCTAATATTTGGGAGTGGAGTCTTTGTTTTAGGAGATCCAAAGACTTACAATAGGAGAGAAATATTTTGTTGTAATATATATTTAAACTGAATAAACTATATAATTCTGCATACTATATTTTACTTTGTATTATTAATGTATACTGTATTTTACTTTATGTTTACTATTATGGTATACTGTATTTACTTTGTAAAGTTATTTCCTGTATATGCACTCATCATATTGTAGTTCTAATGTATTTATTAATGCTTTACAGGAACATAAGCAGAGAAGATGTTCAAGAAAAGGACAGTTGTCATTGGATGTCAATGCTGTGCAGTTACAGTTGTAAATAATACCTATTTTATTTACTATATCCTTAAGACAGATGTAAGATAATTTGCAAGAATGTGTATTTCAGAAGCATTAGTGTGTTAATCACATAATTGCTGTCACATTGTGCTAAAATAACACTATTTATCTTCCAACATATTCATAATTTCCTTCACTACAAAAACAACATCTATCATATTGCTTGATAAAAAATTTGGAAAGTAAATATTTTGCTATTTATTAAAACCGACCATCATTTGTGCCTTTATAAGCCAGATGACTAAGAAAATAGTGGTAATATTGAAGATAAAATCTTCATTAAATATTTGTATAAATATAATAGACCAATACTTGATTCTATTATTAATAAATGCACTTTGAAACATTGATATTATAAAGCTGCAATACTTCATAACATAGGTCTATACTAATAAAAATGGAAAGTGAAAAACTACATGAAAAGTGAAAAACTGATTACTTTAACTCCAAGACAGGTATCCACACATTTCTTTTTCATTTTTTTCCCCCCCCTGCAGCATCTTTGCATCTTTTTATTACAGTAAAATACAGTAATTGCTTCTAACTTAATTCTGCATTCTATTAACTGTATTAAAACTGTATTTATACACTTACAAAAAACTTTACTAAAAAATCCTGCTACCTTGACAATAAAGCAACTTCTAATTATTTCAGAAGATATTTTAAAATATATTAGACATTTCAGTCCATTTTATATATTTTGAAATGCAGTTTATCACTGTCATTTAACTACCCCTACAAAGGTCATTGCATGATTAATGACTGTGTGAAGCATTTTAGAATTATCAGTAGACTTCAGAGTTTTAGACTATAATATACTTCAAATAACAAATTATTCATGAGGAAATCACTCAAGTTTCACCAATTTTGTTCCACTTACTTTATAAAAATCCAAAGAGCGACATCTTAATACCAAGCTGGAAAGCTGACAATGGAACCATGCTGATGATGTTGGAAATTTGAGTGATTTCCTCGTAAATAATTTGTTATATGATAATATATTTCACAGTGAAAATCCCAAACTATTCAGATCTCTAATAAACATATTTTATCTGCCAAAAATATGCATTAAAACTCTTAAAAAATGTTAACAAAAACACTTCATAAATATGACATACATAGATAAATAAAGAATACAAGAGGATAGATTGTTTATTCAATTTAATTTAAACCAACAAGATTATAGAATTAACTGGATAAATTGTACTTAATGGGATCCAGCCTCCAGATCAAGTCGTCGGTAAACAGCTGATGGTGGAAGCAATTAACTTCCTAAACATGTCCAGTAATTTGAACAGTTTGAATACAATAATGTAAAATTATAGAAATCTATCTTTTCTTTCTTGCTTGCATTTTCATACTGAAAAGGTGGCACTAGCAGCAATAGTAATTTAATGTCTATAGTATTTGAAATATAATTTCATTTCCATAAATTCTTTTGCAGTAGGTTATCGGATGTTTTCTTTAATTCTTTGGTATAAAAATACATTAATGACAAAAGGCAAAAATAGATTTTTAAAAAAATACCAAAATACTGTGTTTTAGACTCTTTTCTTCAAGCTTAAATGTTACAATGCAAGGCCTGAAAGCTGTGCATTATCAGCAGAATAAAAAGTACTAGCTTAAAGGCTGCAGTCTTAATTATTTATTATAAAGATGAAGTACAGAATTAAATGACATCTTCATTCCCATTTTACATTTATTAGACAGTAAGAAGCATTGTGTAACAGATATGGAAATTACGTCTTAAATTGACCTTCATTGTAACTAGTAAGCATATCTTTTTTTTTTTTTACTGTAGAATTTATGGAATTGGAGAATAATAGCCGAGATATGGAATTAATCTTGTAGAGAAGTATAGAAAAATGAATATAAGCACATATATAGAAATTTTATATGAATTGCTTTTAAATATGTATGCCATACTGGTTTATGTAAGTAATATTATTTTTTCTTCATTTATTACCATTACAAGTCTTTAAATGTGTTGTAACTTTTAAATAATCTTAATATTTGGATAGATGAATTCCAGGATTTGAATATTTGAAGAAAGAAAAAAATCAACACTGAATTCATATCACCTTAAAAATTAACATCCTTTACCTAAGACTGTCATATTATTAGTATGCCTGAACATAGAGTTTGAAAATTTTCTGGATTTAATAGCTTACATTTAAGACATACACAGCTGACCATTGAAAGCACATCATGGACCAGATGTCCTTAAAGGCCAACAATTTGTTGATCATTGAGGCTAAGGAAGAAGTGTAGCATGGTGGCCATCCAACAATTGCTGGATATTAGTCGTCATACATTATCCCATTGGTAGATACTGGAGATAAGGGATAACAAAAGGCTGCAATATTTTGGTGATACATACTACAGTCTAGGTGCTCGGCCCTGACATTTTGTTTTGTTGTGTAAAGAGGGTAGAAATCAGCACTGCCAACCTAAGGCATGAAAAGCTCATGTAAATTCTGGAGTAAATAAAGATTTTGATATGTTTTAACTAATAAATAAGTTCGATATCCTGTAATATTTTTAATAATGATAGTTTCTGCTGCAAGAATTGAGCTGTACTGCACGCTAAATTGCTGGGGCTTGCCCATCTATTGGAAGAAGTCTGCTAGCACCAACCATCTTTCCTCTCATGCTGCATCCTGGTTATGTTGCCAACTCTGTTTAAACTGAAGTATATGCCCAGTTCATCATTGTGTTGGATCAAGTGAAGCTACTTTTTATTGGGTGTGAGCAATTTACAGTGTTATTATTCTTATTATAGTTCTTATATTTATTATAATACCAACATGGCTGCAATAAGTGTTAATGCATAACATATGCGCTGGCAGTAGCGGTACAGAACTGGTAACACAGCTTCTTTCAGTCATGGGACATGTCAGGGTCAGAGAGAAAACGGCTAGATTGAAGGCATTAGCATGGTTGGAACCACATTGTTCCAATTGTTGAATATTGCTCATATTGTACAAACTACTAATCTGAATCTACATTATACCAGACAATGATGCAAACTTTACGACTCTGCACACAGAAATGAGATTGTTCTCTCATGATGTGTAATCAGCCAAATACATATTTCTGGGAATTGCAATTTTAATGGCCAGCTGTATTTTAACTTGGTCAGTATTTGGCATGCAGATTATCAGCAGATTTCACATTCCAATTACATTGTACAAATCCTGTATCCACATTTTACTTCACATATAAAATTTTAAATGTCTGAATTCAGCATTTTACACATGTGGTTACTTTAAGTGTTTGTTGTTGCAGGGTTGTAGAACTGCTCTGCAAGCTGTGGAACGCTTTCATCAGTAACTATGTACTGCATTACATAAATAAATAATATCTTATGTTACAAAGTGAATACTTATTATAATGCATATTATACAAATAAACTATGAAGAATTAAAAGAATGTGTCCTGGTTCTTTCGGCCTTTCTGTATCCTACACTCACTGCATATTGTTGGTTACAATTTCCTGTTCTTCATAAATGTTAATGTGGCTTATTAATAAATAAAGATAAATATAAGAATAAGCAAAGACAAGCAGCAGTAACCAAAAAATGTTACAAACAAAAATAGATAAAAGTTATAAGAGTAACTTTCTCAGCCTACCATAGCCTCTTTCCCCCATTTTTCTGTTGCCTATTACCATTTTTGTTTTGAAAGGCAAAGATAAATTATGTAAAGCAACAATTTTTATTTTTTGCTTCAAAAGGCAAAGATGGGCTAGTTTTCATTGAAAAAAAGCAATAGTAGGCATTTTTTCATAGAAGAAAAAATAGAGTAAAGGAAGTCAATTTGTCATAGAAAAATGCAAAGATAGACAATTTTATATAGAAAAACCCAATGATAGGCATTATCTTCATTGAAAATGGCAGATATAGGCGAACGTCATAGAAAAAGAGTGAATATACTCTATTTTTTTTATGGAACAATGGCGTAGATAGGCTATTTTAGCCTAAAAAATTGCCAATCTTGTCAGATTTTTCTATTAGAAAAATAGCCAATAATAGCCCTTTGCTATTAAATATAGCATATTTCGTCATTTTTCTGTTAAAAATAGTCTAATTGTCATTTTCTATTAAATCAGCAAAAATTCGGCTTTTTTCTTCGAAAAATATCCTATCTTTCCTTATTTCCTCCAGATTGGAGTCCTTAAAATTTTAGCCTATTTAGCAATTTTCCCCGAAAGTATCGGCTACCTTTGCCTTTTTTCGTGAACAAGTTAGCCAATCCAAGTCTTTTACACTATAACTTTAATCCATCTTTGCCTTATTTCGTGAGAATTTTAGCCTAACTCAGGTTTTCCTCCTAATATTTATCCAACCTATGCCTTATTTGTCGAAAATTAAGCCTATATTTGTCATTTTTAAATTCTACGAAACTTTGAGGCTATCTTGCCCTTTTCCACGAAAAAATTATCCTGCATTCTTTTCAATTCACTAAAATACTCAGCCTATCTACAACTTTTCTCCCAAAAATTAGTATACCTATTCCTTAAATTTCAATTCTCTGAGAAATTAAGGCAGTGTCTATATTAGCCTCTTTTCCATACATTGAGGACATCTTTGCCGTGTTTCGTCGCAAATTCAGCCCATCTCAATTTTTAGCAGTGCAAATTTAGCGCAACTTTGCCCTATTTCTCGATAAATCCAGTTTATCTACATTATACATGTAATATCGAGCCTATTTTGGCCTTATTTGTTGGAAATTAAGTCTGTATTTGTCTTTTATATTTCTCTCTAAATATCTTAGATAGATTTGCCCATTTTTACCACGAAAATATCAACACTTTTCCATTTTTTAAATTGAGCAAAATATTGGCTAATTATTGTTTTTTTCTCGCAGAAAATAGGATATTTTGCCATTATTTTCATTCTCTGAAATAACCCATCTTAATCCACTTTCACAAAATTAGGCGAATATTTGTATTAGAAATATGGGGAAAGTAATACATAATTTTCAGGAAAATTAAAAAAATTGCCAAAACACGTATAATTTTCCTCGAGGTTCCAAAAGCACAAATATCCAGTAAATTTTTTAAAGAATATTGCAAAGATAGGCTGATATAATGGATGAAAAGGGGCTAAAATTAACAAAGTTTTCATAAAAGTCAAATCTCAGATAGGCTAAATTTTCTCCCCCAACTTTTGCCTTGTTTTTCCGCGAGAAAATTTAGCCTATCTGTGCTTTGGTTCATTTTGAAAAGTTAGCTTCTATTAGCCTCTTTTCGATACATTGTGGGTATCTTTGCCGTGTTTCGTGGCAAATTCAGCCCATCTCAATTTTTAGCACTGCAACTTTAGCGCAACTTTGTCCTATTTCCCGAAAAATCCAGTTTATCTACATTATACATGTAACATCGAGCCTATTTTGGCCTTATTTGTTGGAAATTAATCCTGTATTTGTCTTTTTTTATTTCTCTTAAATATGTTATCTAGTTATGCCCATTTTGGCCATAAAAAATATCAACACTTTTCCATTTTTTAAATTGAGCAAAATATCGGCTAATTATTGTTTTTTTCTCGCAGAAAATAGGATATTTTGCCATTATTTTCATTCTCTGAAATTGTTAGCTCATCTTAATGCATTTTCACAAAATTAGGCGAATATTTGCATTAGAAATATGGGAAAAGTAATACATAATTTTCAGAAAATTAAAAAAAAAAGTACAAAACACGTATAATTTTCCTCGAGGTTCCAAAAGGACAAAGATCGAGTAAAATTTCAAAGAATATTGCAAAGAAAGGCTAATATAATGGATGAAAAGGGGCTAAAATTAACAAAGTTTTCAGAAAAGTCAAATCTCAGATAGGCTAAATTTTATCCCCAACTTTTGCCTTGTTTTTCCGCGAGAAAATTTAGCCTATCTGTGCTTTGGTTCATTTTGCAAAGTTCGCCTATAATAGCCTCTTTTCCATACATTGTGGGCATCTTTGCCGTGTTTCGTGGCAAATTCAGCCCATCTCAATTTTTAGCAGTGCAAATTTAGCGCAACTTTGCCCTATTTCTCGAAAAATCCAGTTCATCTACATTATACATGTAATATCGAGCCTATTTTGGCCTTATTTGTTGGAAATTAAGTCTGTATTTGTCTTTTTTTATTTCTCTCTAAATATCTTAGCTAGTTTTGCCCATTTTTACCACGAAAATATCAACACTTTTCCATTTTTTAAATTGGTCAAAAAATGGGCTAATTATTGCTTTTTTTCTCGCAGAAAATAGGATATTTTGCCATTATTTTCATTCTCTGAAAGGGTTAGCCCATCTTAATCCATTTTCACAAATTTTAGGCGAATATTTGCATTAGGAATATGGGGAAAGTAATACATAATTTTCAGGAAAATTAAAATAAAAGTACAAAACACGTATAATTTTCCTCGAGGTTCCAAAAGGACAAAGATCGAGTAAGGATTTTAAAGAATATTGCAAAGATAGGCTGATATAATGGATGAAAAGGGGCTAAAATTAACAAAGTTTTCATAAAAGTCAAATCTCAGATAGCCTAAATTTTCTCTCCCAACATTTCCCTTCTTTTTCCGCGAAAAAATTTAGCCTATCTGTGCTCTAATTCATTTTGAAAAGTTAGCTTCTATTAGCCTCTTTTCGATACATTGAGGACATCTTTGCCGTGTTTCGTGGCAAATTCAGCCCATCTCAATTTTTAGCACTGCAACTTTAGCACAACTTTGTCCTATTTCCCGAAAAATCCAGTTTATCTACATTATACATGTAACATCGAGCCTATTTTGGCCTTATTTGTTGGAATTTAAGTCTGTATTTGTTTTTTTATTTCTGTTAAATATGTTAGCTAGTTTTGCCCATTTTTACCAAAAAAATTATCAACACTTTTCCATTTTTTAAATTGAGCAAAAAATGGGCTAATTATTGTTTTTTTCTCGCAGAAAATAGGATATTTTGCCATTATTTTCATTCTCTGAAAGGGTTAGCCCATCTTAATCCATTTTCACAAAATTAGGCGAATATTTGCATTAGGAATATGGAAAAAGTAATACATACTTTTCAGGAAAATTAAAAAACAATTTCAAAACACGTATAATTTTCCTCGAGGTTCCAAAAGGACAAAGATCGAGTAAAAATTTTAAAGAATATTGTAAAGATAGCCTGATATAATGGATGAAAAGGGGCTAAAATTAACAAAGTTTTCATAAAAGTCAAATCTCAGATAGGCTAAATTTTCTCTCCCAACTTTTCCCTTGTTTATCAGCGAGAAAATTTAGCCTATCTGTGCTTTGGTTCATTTTGAAAAGTTAGCTTCTCATTAGCCCCCTTTCCATACATTGAGGACATCTTTGCCGTGTTTCGTGGCAAATTCAGCCCATCTCAAATTTTAGCAGTGCAAATTTAGCGCAACTTTGCCCTATTTCTCGAAAAATCCAGTTTATCTACATTATACATGTAATATCGAGCCTATTTTGGCCTTATCTGTTGGAAATTAAGTCTGTATTTGTCTTTTGTTATTTCTCTTATATATCGTAGCTAGTTTCGCCCATTTTTGCCAAAAACATATCAACACTTTTCCATTTTTTAAATTGAGCAAAATATTGGCTAATTATTGTTTTTTTCTCGCAGAAAATAGGATATTTTGCCATTATTTTCATTCTCTGAAAGGGTTAGCCCCTCTTAATCCATTTTCACAAAATTAGGCGAATATTTGCATTAGAAATATGGGAAAAGTAATACATAATTTTCAGGAAAATTAAAAAAAAAAGTACAAAACACGTATGATTTTCCTCGAGGTTCCAAAAGGACAAAGATCTAGTAAAATTTCAAAGAATATTGCAAAGAAAGGCTAATATAATGGATGAAAAGGGGCTAAAATTAACAAAGTTTTCATAAAAGTCAAATCTCAGATAGCCTAAATTTTCTCTCCCAACATTTCCCTTCTTTTTCCGCGAAAAAATTTAGCCTATCTGTGCTTTGGTTCATTTTGCAAAGTTCGCCTATAATAGCCTCTTTTCCATACATTGTGGGCATCTTTGCCGTGTTTCGTGGCAAATTCAGCCCATCTCAATTTTTAGCAGTGCAAATTTAGCGCAACTTTGCCCTATTTCTCGAAAAATCCAGTTCATCTACATTATACATGTAATATCGAGCCTATTTTGGCCTTATTTGTTGGAAATTAAGTCTGTATTTGTCTTTTTTTATTTCTCTCTAAATATCTTAGCTAGATTTGCCCATTTTTACCACGAAAATATCAACACTTTTCCATTTTTTAAATTGAGCAAAATATCGGCTAATTATTGTTTTTTTCTCGCAGAAAATAGGATATTTTGCCATTATTTTCATTCTCTGAAATTGTTAGCTCATCTTAATGCATTTTCACAAAATTAGGCGAATATTTGCATTAGAAATATGGGAAAAGTAATACATAATTTTCAGAAAATTAAAAAAAAAAAGTACAAAACACGTATAATTTTCCTCGAGGTTCCAAAAGGTCAAAGATCGAGTAAAATTTCAAATAATATTGCAAAGAAAGGCTGATATAATGGATGAAAAGGGGCTACATTTACAAAGTTTTCAGAAAAGTCAAATCTCAGATAGGCTAAACTTTCTCTCCCAACTTTTCCCTTGTTTTTCCGCGATAAAATTTAACCTATCTGTGCTTTGGTTCATTTTGAAAAGTTAGCTTCTATTAGCCCCTTTTCCATAAATTGAGGACATCTTTGCCGTGTTTCGTGGCAAATTCAGCCCAACTCAATTTTTAGCAGTGCAAATTTAGCGCAACTTTGCCCTATTTCTCGATAAATCCAGTTTATCTACATTATACATGTAATATCGAGCCTATTTTGGCCTTATTTGTTGGAAATTAAGTCTGTATTTGTCTTTTATATTTCTCTCTAAATATCTAGGATAGATTTGCCCATTTTTACCACGAAAATATCAACACTTTTCCATTTTTTAAATTGAGCAAAATATTGGCTAATTATTGTTTTTTTCTCGCAGAAAATAGGATATTTTGCCATTATTTTCATTCTCTGAAATAACCCATCTTAATCCATTTTCACAAAATTAGGCGAATATTAGCATTAGGAATATGGGGAAAGTAATACATACTTTTCAGGAAAATTAAAAAAATTGCCAAAACACGTATAATTTTCCTCGAGGTTCCAAAAGGACAAAGATCGAGTAAGAATTTTAAAGAATATTGCAAAGATAGGCTGATATAATGGATGAAAAGGGGCTACAATTAACAAAGTTTTCAGAAAAGTCAAATCTCAGATAGGCTAAACTTTCTCTCCCAACTTTTCCCTTGTTTTTCCGCGATAAAATTTAACCTATCTGTGCTTTGGTTCATTTTGAAAAGTTAGCTTCTATTAGCCCCTTTTCCATAAATTGAGGACATCTTTGCCGTGTTTCGTGGCAAATTCAGCCCATCTCAAATTTTAGCACTGCAACTTTAGCACAACTTTGTCCTATTTCCCGAAAAATCCAGTTTATCTACATTATACATGTAATATCGAGCCTATTTTGGCCTTATTTGTTGTAAATTAATCCTGTATTTGTCTTTTTTTATTTCTCTTAAATATGTTATCTAGATTTGCCCATTTTTACCAAAAAAATATCAACACTTTTCCATTTTTTAAATTGAGCAAAATATTGGCTAATTATTGTTTTTTCTCGCAGAAAATAGTATATTTGCCATTATTTTCATTCTTTGAAAGGGTTAGCCCATCTTAATCCATTTTCACAAAATTAGGCGAATATTTGCATTAGGAATATGGAGAAAGTAATACATAATTTTCAGGAAAATTAAAATAAAAGTACAAAACACGTATAATTTTCCTCGAGGTTCCAAAAGGACATAGGTCGAGTTAAATATTCAAAGAATATGGCTAAGATAGGTTGATATAATGGTTGAAAATGGGCTAAAATTAACAAAGTTTTCATAAAAGTCAAATCTCAGATAGGCTAAATTTTCTCTCCCAACTTTTCCCTTCTTTTTCCGCGAAAAATTTTAGCCTATCTGTGCTTTGGTTCATTTTGAAAAGTTAGCCTATATTAGCCCCTTTTCCATACATTGAGGAAATCTTTGCTGTGTTTCGTGGCAAATTCAGCCCAACTCAATTTTTAGCAGTGCAAATTTAGCGCAACTTTGCCCTATTTCTCGAAAAAGCCAGTTTTATCTACATTATACATGTAATATCGAGCCTATTTTGGCCTTATTTGTTGGAAATTAAGTCTGTATTTGTCTTTTTTATTTCTCTTAAATATCTTAGCTAGTTTTGCCCATTTTTGCCAAAAAAATTATCAACACTTTTCCATTTATTAAATTGAGCAAAAAATCGGCTAATTATTGCTTTTTTTCTCGCAGAAAATGAGATATCTTTACCAATATTTTCTTTCTGTGAAAGATTTAGCCTATCTTAATCCTTTTTCACAAAATCAAGCGAATATTTGCATTAGAAATATGTGGAAAGTAATATATATTTTCCAGGAAAATTAAAAAAAAAAAAAAAGTAAAAACACATATAATTTTCCTGAGGTTCCAAAATAGAAAGATTGGGTAAGTTTTCAAAGAATAATGCAAAGATAGGCTGATATAATTGATGAAAAGGGGCTAAAATTAATAAAGTTTTCAGAAAAGTTAAATCTCAGATACGCTATATTTTCTCCCCAAAATTTTGCCTAGATTCTTTCTCAAGAAAATTTAGCCTATCCGTGTTTTGGTTAATTTTCAAAAGTTAGCCTGTTTTACCCTCTTTTCCAAATACAGAGGGAATCTTTGCCATGTTTCGTGGCAAATTCAGACCATCTCAGATTTTAGCAGTGCAAATTTAGCCCAACCTTGCTGCTTTTATATGTGCATTGAAAATAATCGCAAAGTTAAGCTACATTTTTCAGGAAAATGAAAATAAATATTAAGAGATATTAAATTAGGGGGGTATTTAAAAAAGGGAATGATAGGCTTCATTCTTCAAGAAGAATAGACTAATAGACTAATATTTTTGAAAAGAAACTTAAAAAAATACTAAAATTTTCAGAGAATTCAAGAGAGAGATAGGTTAAATTTTGTAAGCGTAATATTTTTGCCTTTTTTCCCAGATATAATTAGCTTATTTTTTGGGGGGATTACTTGTAATTTTAGCTTATTTTAGCATTTTTCCCGAAAGTATAGGCCATCTTTGCCTTATTTCGTGAACAATTTACCATATCTTAATCCTTTTGCACTACCAATTTAACCAATCTTTGTCTTATATCATGAATATGTTACCCTATCTCAGTTTTTCCCCTAATATTTAGCTTAACTTGCCTTATTTGCTAAAACCTTTTTATAAATTAAAAAAATTTTGATAGAAAATGGGAAACGCCAGTTATTTTTCCTAGAAAATGGTGAAGACAGTCTATTTGTCATATAAAAAGTGCATCATAGGTTCTTTTGCATATAAATAGGGTAAAAATAGGATGCATTTCACAGAAAAGGCTATTTTTTGGAAAAATGGAATAGATTTGCTGTTTTTCATAGAAATATCCAAAAATTAGACAATTTTTTTTTAATTTAAAAGACATTATAGGTTTTTTATGTAGGAAATAGCAATTAGAGACTAACATAGGCAATTTTTCGTGGAAAATATTGAATAGAGGCTATTGAATGGATAGGCTGAGAGAGATAGTCTAAATAGATAAGCTTAGAAAGATAGCCTAAAATAGGCAAAAATTTTATTTTTTTCCCTCCAAAGGCTATAATTTTTTTTGCTAGAATTACCTATTTTTTTTAATTAATTAATTAATCCTCCACTGCCTATCATTGCATCTTTGCCCATTCCAGCTTAGCCTTGTTTATAATTTAACAAATATTCTTATACATTTTCATGTGTACTTTAGTTCTCAAATAAAACTCCAATTTTACTGTTCCATTGTTTTTATTTAAGAATACTATGATTACAGTGATATTTTACAGTCATTCAAGAGCACTAATCAAATACATAATATGTTCATGTATTACAGTGTACCATACATTGTTTATATATGCTATTTTCTTTTCTTATGCCCCAAATTTGTTAAATTTGTGTAACCAAGGTATAACATTCAATTATAGCAAAGTAATTTCTTCAGATGCCAACTTATTAAGTACAGAAGTGTTCACAATTAGTAACCAAAGTTAAAAGCTCTTGGCTAGACTTTTGATCATTACCCTACTTGTGGGTTTTTCTAGCTCTCTAACCTCCTTATTAATGCTGCTTTCAGTTACCTTCAAAGCAGTAGGAATTATGGTTTATTCTATCAAACAATAAGGATATATACAATATATGTTTGTAACTATCATGAAAATGAGATGTTTAGAAATAAGTACAAGAACAATTTCAATGCTATAGAATCAATAACAGATGTACATTCTTTGCTTTGGATAAAAACTGCTAATGATGCTGTCACTTGAGGCAAGTTTTCTGGAACAGTAGCATATTAGTTTATAAAATAGCAAATCTGTAAAACAAAACAAAAAATGCCCTATATGCTCTTGTGTTCACATTTCATAAGTGCCCAATTTTTTTTTTTTTTAAATTTGCAATTATAAAGAAACATCCTGTTCGACAATGAGTGACAGTAGACAATACTCTTACTGAATGTGTAAAGCTGCTTCTCCTCCACAATGTACCAAAATCTCTCTGTACATTTATTTCTGTATTCTTCAAAGCAAGTAAATTGGAATGAGAGAAGTACTTTAGCTTTATGTTCATCTTCTTAATTTTGTTTGTATTTTAAAATATTGTTTTAGTAAACTGATGCAAGAACTAATGTTTCCTCGTACAGCCTTGGTTTAAATGCAGTTATTTTCTGTTATAAGTAGTGTTTGAAATTGAATAAAATGGTGACTGTAATGAAAATCTCTCTCTCTCTTCCTCCCTCTCTCTCTTTGCCATAGGACTATGGTCACCAAAATATAGAAAAAGTTTAATTTTGAATGTATTTTGTCAAGAAAATAAATCCTACTTCTCAGACAACATATTATCCAAATATGCAACTAATAATTGTAATAACTTAGTAGTCTTTAAGATAAGTGTTTATCAGATTTATAATTCTGGCACAATCCCTTAGGTTCATATACCCAATCAGTTATAGTAGCTAAGAAATGTGAATTTTTCACTGATTTTTCCAAACTGTAAAAATATCCAGGTCACTGAGTGTATCTGCTTAATTTATACTTGTAATTGCATTCCTTAGATACAGTCCCACTCTTGTATGTACATATATTACTTTCCTTTAACTTATTCTAATCAAAAAAGTTAACAGTTTGTTAAGCTCCACTTGTAAGCTGACATTGAAAATACATTCAATTTTTATCTCAACCTGCTTCAAGCACGACCCATGACTTAAATAATTCACTTCACAAATACTTGCAAAAAATGTATAATAGTTATTGATTTGTGAGTTCTGAAAATAATGATACAGAAAATTTAAATTCTGAAGTACCTAAATTCTTATAAATTTAGGAAATAAAATTATTATACGGTATAATACATAATGCAAGTATGTTTTTCCTTGCAAGATCCATGATTTCTTTACAATTCTATAAGTAGAATGACACTGGAACTGGAATCAACAACTTGTAAACTCAATGTAATCACTCCCAAAAGCATCTCATTCCGCGAACATTTGACTGCAACAAAACATAAACTTATTGAAAGCAACTGTTAAAATAAATTTTCTAAAGGACACATTTTATTTTGTATGACCAAGTAGTGGCATTTATGTGCTCAGCAAATGTTCTGCACATACTGAAGTTTTTATCATTTACACTGAGGGATTTAGGTTTATTTTATAAAACAAGTGATATATATATAATTTTAAACTAAGCTTCTAGATAATTGTGACAAGTATAGATACCTCTGAGTAAGCTACAGGATTAATACTATAAAAAGGAAATTATATTGCCTTAAAGAAGAAAATGTAACATTAATATAGGGTACATTGGAGCATTTATCAAGGAAGTGCCTTAAGCAAAGTAATCTTGCAATTGCTCTTGCAAAATCTGCTGTGTGTGAAGCACATCTTTCATGAGGAGCAAGAAACCTTTTCCTATAGTAACTATTTTTGCTTTTCTTAAGAAAATCTTACAAATATTATGAAATTTTATAATACCTTTAATAAGGAAAGTAGAATACTAATGGCTTATTGCTAGATGCAAGGCCAGTTCAATGAGCAATTGAAGATGGGAGAGATTCTCCCAAAACATGTTTTACTTTTATGTAAGTAAGTGGAGTTTAGTGTAAAAAATGAATACCAAAGTTTAGGATATATTACCACTCATTGTCAACAGCTTCGTAAGTACAATATTTATAATAATAATGATATTTATAAATTTATTGTTGTACCTATACATAGCTGATTTATGTTACAACTAGGTACACAGTGGTTTTATATTTCTAAATGTTACTGTAGTTTATTGCTTTTAATATTTATAACTTTATTAAATTACTTTTAACAACAATATATCACACAGATCTTAATAATTTGTTAAATTTTTTGTAATCACAAGAATTTTGCACAATAATCCACACTATGAATATAACATACATAAAACACGAACTATATTTTAAGCAAAATGTTTTCATACATTCTTTGTTGAACCTTCAGTGGTTCATGATAAAGATGCTCAGGTTTGACCTCATTATATTGACTCCTTCATTAGGAAGTTGTTCCAATAAAATCACGGTAGATTTAAGGCATGAAAAAGATGTTCCAGCCTGAAAGAAGAGGCCTCTGGGCAAAATTTATCATCCATTTCACACACTGAATTGAATAGGATGCTGATGACCTGAGAGGTTAAAGAGCATCCAAAAATAAATAAAAAAATTTCTGCATGATACAAAGGATGAAATAAAATTGAACTACTATTGGAACTTTGTAAATAACATAACTGCCTACTTGACTAAGAATGTTCATGTAATTAATTGTAATATAATTGATTTGCATATGGTGCCAATATCAACAATCTTCCAAAAATGACTATTAGTTTAGAATAAGAATGTAACAGTGTAAAGAAATAGTATTAAGAATAACATGTAACAGTGAAATGACAGCAATGCATGTAATATTACTAATTATTATAGTAATGGCGAATGCAGAAATGAAGAAGATTAAAAAAAAATTTAACTGAAATAAATATAAAATTCTAAATCCATAGTATAAAATTCTCATTTTCTAAAAAAAATTACAAGATTTTGAAAGAGCAAGGACTTTATTTAGATGACAAATGACCCTTTAGGATGAGTATGATAGTTAATATAATAAACACTCATCTACAGAAATTGTATTTCATTGGCATTATTTTTCTGTAATTGTAAATTTACAGTTGGTTACAATTACAAGTGAAAGCTATTACTTGGTCATGCCAATCTATGTTGAATATTTAAAAATGATCTTTACTTTTAAACAGACATGTACGTGCAAAAATAATTTTAGATCAAAACACCACATTTTTAGCACAGCCTATAAAATGTAAATGCAGCAGATAATATATTTTAAAAACTGAACTAAGAGTATGCAATTAGTACAGAAATACAAAAAAGCTTCTGCTTCATTATTAAGCAATCATTGTTCATATGGCAGACCTGCAAAATGATGAAAGATATTACTTCTTTTGTGTTTTTCAACTATTTACTGCTTACCTACCTGTATGACACACATGAAACAGCAAACAGCATGAATGATGCAAAGTTTCTTCTTCAAAACAAAGAGCTTGAGATCACAGCAAAAAGCACAAGCAGGAGAGTCACAACATTACAAGATGCTAATCCATGTTCATCCTCTGTTGTGTTCTGATCATGTTCAGAACTATGACCACCATGGTCATCTTGATCATGTTTGTGTTCTGCATCCTTCTTTGCCTGCACAGACTCCAAAATAACTTTGCTAATCGTTCTCATGATTGGAAAATTACCACTCACTCCACTGTTGTTACTGTTCAGACAATCTCCATGAAAATCATCTGTGTCAATGGACCAAACCATAACTCCAGCCAAATCAAGCTTCATGGCAAATTTGACCTGAAAACATAATAATCAACAATTTAATAACATTATATTTTTATAACTGTTTATACATTATTTTTAAAGGCTTTTTTTGAAATGGAATTTCTCAAATAAGCAACAAAACCACTTATTTCATCTATTAATTATGTTTAAACAAACAATAGAACAGAAAATTTTAAATACCACATTTATGCCAATCTAATGCACACCTTTTTTGTCCAAATATAGTATTAAAAATTGCAGTGTGCATTAGATTTGAGTGCAAATCCATTCTTTAGTTTGCTGGTAGCTTCATTTGAATTGATAATTTATTACACCATAACTCACCACTACAATTCCCAACTTTATTACATTTATTGTTGATCTATTATCGCATAGGGTGAATAGTAGGTAGTCACAAAATGGAGGGCAAACGGAAAAGAACATCTTATGATGCTACTTTCAACCATAAGGTAATTCTTTATGCTGAAAAAAGTGGTATCAGAAAGGCAGAAGAGAGTTCAATGTAGCTGAGAATGTTTGCTTATGGCGGCAACAGAAATTGACATTATTTGCAATTAAAGCATGTAGAAAGAAATTCACTGTCCTCGCAAAGGAAGACATCCTGACAATGAAAAAAAAATTTTGGATTTCATACATGAAAGGAGGAAGAATGGGCAACCAGTGACTAGTGACACCATAAGAAATAACTTTTTCTTCTTTGACCTACTGCTCTGGCAACAGCATTATTTTGATTCATTTTATTTAAGGACGCTCTTTAATATCTCATTCAATTCCGGACGTGAAATGGCCAACAAATTTTGCTTACAGGCCTCTTCTTTCAGGCTTGAGGTTCTTTTTCGTGCTGTAAATGTATGACATGGGACCCACAGCTTTAATTCCCTTCTGAAGGAACCCATACTGGCAACAGTATGAGTAATGGATTTTGTCTACATGCTCCAAGATGAAACAACAGTCCATTTATAAATTCTACATTCTGATCGTTTTATGAAGTGGATGTGCTCATCTCTAAGATGCCGTACAACAATGTGCCAAATTTTTTTATGACTTTAAGTTTAAAATTTGGGTTGCACTTTACATTCTATGTACATTAGATTTGCATAAATATGGTAAAAGGAGGGCAGACAATTCAATAATAAGCACAAATCCAAAAATCTCTCAGCTTCCATTTAATAGTTCTCTTTCAAACTCATTATCACGATCCAATATTGATAAGTGATCTTTTAACTGATTCATCATAGACATCTTGAGGTATCTTGAAAATGTGCCCTAGATTACAGAAATACTCATTTATTTGACCACCTCCATGTTCTAGTGGTAGCTTTTGCGACTACTAATGCAGAGGTCCTGGGTTCAAGCTCCAGTCAGGTCAAGCTGTATGCTTAAGGTTTATTTTGGAGTTTTTCCTTACCCTGAGAAGGTGAATGCCAGGTAGTTTTAAGATGCCAAGGACTGCAAACTCATTTGTGCCACCATTAATTAATATCATTTCATTCATCTCTTCAAACTTACACTTATAGTATTCAGTCCGCCATCTACAGGCGTTGCAAGAAGACCAATGCAGCAAAGGGATATTAAATAAATAAAAAAAAAATCATAACAACAACAAAAAATTTATTAGGTTAATTTTTTTATTACCTGTTGAATCATGTCAGGGCGCAAAAAATTTCAGATTTAGCAGCATCTTGTTTGAAATTGAAAGTTTGTAGCCTCATACTGATAAGCTGCTCCTTAGTTAATATAAAAGATAATGGTAACCCAATGAAAGCAAACATATGTATCCACTGAGTGATAAATCACTAACAAGGCTTTTGTTTGTAGCCTCATACTGATAAGCTGCTCCTTAGTTAATATAAAAGATAATGGTAACCCAATGAAAGCAAACATATGTATCCACTGAGTGATAAATCACTAACAGGGCTTTTGTTGGGCTCAAGAGGAATTCCAAAGTTTGCCGTAAACAAGCATATCAAATATAAAATTCCAAAAGCTGGGCATGATAAAATTGTAATTACTATTGTTAAGTATTCTTGCCATTTTCAGGAATCATATTTACAATACAAATGGCGAATAAATAAGATACTACATTTACCTTTCTTTAAAAAATATAAGCAATGACAAAAATTATAATACTATTCTATTCTATTGACAATTCATTGTTCTTTTTTTTTTGTTCATTGTTTCTATAATGTAATTTTTTTTTTCAATGTATAAAGTAAATTTAACTTAATATTTTGTGCCTGTAAGCTAATTTATATATGAATAAGATTTCCAAATAAAAATAATTGTTCATCAGCATATGTGATACATGTATGCAAGAAAACTGTAACTTGGGACCATATGCCAAACCTACCTTCTCAGCAATGCTCTTAGTATCATCATAAACGATCACCTTATTATCTTGAACCACATAAGGAGTAGAAGAATGTTCATCCCACCGACTCTCCCATTGAGAATCTTGTCTTGTCAGTGCCTGGCAAATCTATGGGAAGACAATGTATTTCAATTATTTTCATTTTAGTGTATAAATAACTTAAATTAGATTGATACTTATATTGCCTTACATACCAATTTTTTACTGTTCAGATGTTACAAATTCAAAATATCATACTACCTTCATAACAAAGCTGCTTATAACCAAAATCCTTACTGCTTTGTTAAGTCTTTGTACTACCTTCTTAGAAAGAAACATTACTTATTGAATCATTGTATGATTGAGTTGAACTAATACTCTTTTGCTCCACTTCCTTTAAGTGGAGACAATTCAATATATGATTAGTTTCACTGTGCAATGTTCCAATTAACATTTTTAGTTAAGAAATATTATTGTTTGCAAACTCTGGGAACAATTTTCAATTATCTTAAGAAATTTTTTTCAGAATCTATCATACTCTATTTGAGATTCCTTACATAAGCTATAGCTCTATATCTCAATCTCCATGAGGAAGGCTTTTACATAGTACACCCTGATCACTTTTCTCCATTTCTCTCAACAGATATCCATCCATCTGTAGTATAAGGACATCTTTTTCTCATGCTCTTTTCAGGAAGTCCAAAGGCACAAAAATCCACCCATTTTGTAGGAATGTCATTTAAAGGCATGTTTCCTGTTCCATTTACTCCAGGATTTTGAGAATTGAATTAGATGTATATATATATATATATATATATATATATATATATATATATATATATATATACTTGATGTCTTATCCAGATGTGGCCAGATGTCTATGTTTGTGCTATACAGAACCAGGATGTCAGTGCAATAAGTCAGTGCTTCAGTTTGTTAGAATGGGAAATTGACTTGGGCATTTTTAGCAATATGACAAATAGTCAACTTTATTATCACTGTATCTTGTGACTGAGCAGAGTGGCTAAGTTGGTAATGCTTAGGACTCACATTCAGGAGATTCTGGGGCAGGCCGTCCTAACCTTGGGTTTTATTTTTGCTTTTCTCCTGGTTGCTTAGGTGAATACTGGAGTGGATCTTTCCTTTGTCAAATTTTCCGTTCTATCATTTCATTCTGTTGGTTCTGTTGCAAGGCCAAAAGCACCAGGGTGAGGTGGGTTGGTGCGGTGTGATGGTATCCCATCTATGCCCATGCCTCCCTGTCCTGGCCACCTAAGTATCCCTCGTCTCATCCCTTCCTCCTTGATATATGCCATTGAGCAAGGTTGAAGTACTGAAATATCCTCTTCAGACCCTAACAATCCAATCCAACTGTACTGTGCAGTAATCATGACTCCCATGTTTCCCTGCCTTAATAGTTTTATTTTTAAAAAATCTTTTATATGGTAGCAAATAGCATGATTTTTAATGCAATATTTCTCTTCTGAAGTGATAACAAATTTTCATCTTTCTAATGCTAGCTCATTCTTATACAGTTTCCTGCTGTTTGTGTCATGTTCTGAAATGTAGTCAAGATAGAATTTGTGTAGTTTGCTTTAGAGATATTTTTCCAGATGCAAATCCCAGCTGATGATATTGTTCATAGTAGTTAAAGAGATTCCTAACTTATTTACAATGACATTTTGTGGCCAGGTTATTGCTAGTAACCAAGGATTTGAATTTTCTCCTGATGCCTTTAGCTCAGCTATTTCAGGTAATGGATTTGTTAGTTTCTTACCCTTTAAAGTTAATTCCATTCAGGCCTTTCCCTTTTTATTCAACACATGGTTGGTCCCATGCTTTAATAGAATATTTTCACTTCTTGCTTGCTCATAGTAGAATTATATAGTTTGAATCAAAAACTGTTGTAATGATTAAATTTTCAAAATGTATACATTTCTTTACGCACTGATGCAGCCTGACATATATATCACATATGCACATTTAACATTGATTTGTCCTTCATACTGAGCAATAATTTTAATAAGTATGCAGATGCATTACTACCATTGTTGCAAATTCCAGAGATTATAAATAACCATCTATATTTTCCATTAATTATTATTTCTAATTGTCAACCAATAGGTACAATGATAGTATATATTTGAGTGAATGAATGAATTATTTCCACAAACAACATTACAATTAAATTTTTATAAACAAGCAAAAATTTATAAAACTTTACAAACCAAAACTAAGGTTCTCTTCTGCCTTAACCACCTGGTTATATGTATGATAAATGAACTCCCTACAATAAATCATTTCCACTACTTTGTGCGCCCATAAGCTGCTTCCTTAAACTTCTCCTGCACTTTTTCCTTACCTTTCCTAAGGATTCCCCCATTTTGTTTATTTTTTCTGGTCTCATATCTGACAATATTTTAATTGCTACTATATCATGTTGTAGTTTATTTTAACTTTCATCCCAGATACTATCCCTCCACCTTTTTACCATTTTACATTCTATCAGACAATGGAAACATTATCCAGTTTCCTGCATATAATACATCCTTTTTAAAATGTTTTCTTAATCCTTTTAGAAATTATATCCCTGTATGTATCCATGCAAGACCTATTCTTCTAAACTGATCACAATTATCTATAAATTTCTCCCATCTCCAATTTATTTTTTAACTATCCTATATAAATCTAAAGAACTTTTATTCTCTAGGTTAACCCAAATCTCTTGCTTCTCTATCTTCTACACTCTGTCTCACTGCTTTCCACAATCCACTGATGTTACTTTCACCCAGTTGCCACACATCCCTTATTCTAATTTTTTCTAATAGTTTTCCCACCTCCCCAGATCAACTCTCTCTTCCTAGTACTCTCTTTGGTACATAAGACATTTTTTAGTACATTGTTATTATCTAATTTGAGACACCTGTGCCAATATTTCAAGATTCTCTCCACTATTATATCTTTCCTTCCTACTCTTTCTAGTTCTGTCAAACTCACCACCTTTGTCAAGCTTTTTGGTAATCCCAGAACTTCTCTACAAAACATTCTATGTATGTGGTACATGTCCACCCTTTGACACTCCTCAAATTTCTACTTTATACATCATCTTTGTCTCAACCACAGCCCCATATAGTCTTTCTAATCATTTCATTGACAATGTGGGATACTTCATTAGTATATATAAGAAACTAACAAGTTATGCAGTTGCATTTCTTCCATTCCCCTTTGCATTTAACTCTGCAGTTGTATATGTGATGCGGATATGTTTAAATTAGCAATTAACAAATACTCAAGTATTCATTAACGCATAAAAATATGATTTTGTACAATATTAAGTTTCATTATCACTCTCACATTTCTTACCTATTTCTTATCTATTTTAGTCCCACTTTTTCTAAATGGCTCCCTACCTTCTTTATATTTATAACTAATCTTAAATTTAAAATTCTTCTATCTCTTATATTCATCAATAACTTATGACACTTTAGAAAAAGAATTCTCCAAAATTGAATTGGTCTATTCTTGTTTTAAAATACAATGCCAAATATTGTCAATTTGCCATACATTGGACAATTTTCTTTTATAGATCCCTTCCTTATCCCATTCAAAAATTTCACTCCGGATCTGAACCTTATTATATCCTTTCTCCCTACTTTATCACAGGATATCAATATATCTCCCCATTCATTTTTAATTTTTTATATATGGCTGGTTGGTTGCTAGCAGCAATTGGAGATGCTGATATTTACCATTTTTTCCCTAGCTTCCCAATAAAGAGCTTCCAAATTATTTTTCATTTGTTTGTTGCTATCTAGCTGACTGCATTAAATGTTTTATATATTTTAAGGATTACTTATCATTAAGACTGACCAATAATTCCTGTTTTTCAATACCTTTCACTCTTTTATTTAATCTCATTCCAAAACTATGCTCATTCTCTTTCTCTTTGCCCATAATGCTCCCATGCTAATTTCTTGAAAGAGTTTCTGAATTCTGTTTATCCAAGCTTCTTTCCTTTTAATTTTGTCTTGACTTATTAAACACTGCTGAATAATAATGTCATTGTCAAATTTCCAAATCTATACCAGTATTTCAGAGCTCTTAATATTATTTTGCTTTTATTCCTAAGTTTTTTAATTCCATTAGTGCAACTCCACTGTGAGCAGATCTAGGTACACAAAAATCAATTCATAAAATTATCTATGTATCACACCTACTGATTTCTTTTCTTCATCTAGTCTTTAAATTTCACTTCTATATACATTTTATTCTCTACAATTGAGCCATATACTTGTTCTAACTATTTTATTTTCATATTGATTATTTGATTTAATTAAGATCTCACTACACTCATATCCATTTTTGCATCTGCCAGTGCCCTCCCTCCCTGATCACTCCAGCTTTCATTAATACAGAATCTAATCCTAAGATAATCCATTTTCCTAAAGCTTCAATTTCTACTCCTTAACACCACTATTTCTCCTCTTTTTTCAGTTTACACCCTTTTTTTAAATACCATTATCTTAGATTTTTTTGTTTATATTTAAACCTCACTTTTTTTTACTAAATCTTAGCTTCTAATCACCATTTCAATCCTATGCTTGTTACTGAACCTGTTACCAAATCTTTTAACATAGGGTGAGCCTGTGTTTTTCTGTTATGTATAGTTGGAGCATGTATGTTATTTTTACTAATTTCTTTTAAAATATTTGAATAAAGAGATTAAACAGAAATGGACTTAATTTGCTCACTTGTCTTAAACCTATAATTAGGAATTCTTTTGCTCCTTTTTTCATTTTATATAAAATTAATTTTCTCATAGATATTTTTAATTACATTTATACATTTTTTACTTACTCCATTTTAACTCAATTTATAATAATGGCTTCTCTAGATAAGGCATTCTCTAAATCTAGAAATTTAAAAATGATATTATATGTTGATTCATTTTAATTTATTTATAAAAAGATTTAATGCATCTGGGTTAAAATAATAAAGATTCCTGAAATTATCGTTTCCAGGATTATTACTCAACTCTTTTTGCTTGTATTCAGTTAAAGTGAATTAAATACTTTCCATACTTCATTATATCCCATGAAGCCATCCTCTCGTGTATAAGGTCCTTGAAAACCCTTCTCTTCTGCAGCTGCGCTCAAGACTGGTTCACCAGGTTCTTTCATAAGAAAAGTGCGACCATATAGTGGAAGACCAAGTACCAATTTCTTAGCAGGAGCCCCCAGCTTCAAGTAATATTTGACGCTGTATTCCTAGAAATACAACACATTATGATAAAATAGTAATTGCATGATAACATGGAATTAAAGAGAAAAATATAAAGTTCTATAAAAACTGCCAACCTTAAAACAAGTAGTTTAATTACTTTGTTGTTGTTGTTGATTTTTTTGCTATGTACTCTAAAAATTCTGATGCTAATATTCAGAGGAGAAAAAGAAAAAACAATTTGATACTAGCAGCAATAAATAATTCATATAAAACAAAATAAAAATAAATATCCAGCATGAGAAAATAATATGTACAAAGAATTAACTGGAAGAAAGTGGGTTTGAGACTAAGTATTTTAAGAGTGGAAACAAATGCTCTTAGATGTTTCAATAAAGAGCTACAAGCATCAACATGACTTAACATCATAGCTATACCAGGGTAGGTCCATAAGTTTCCAGCCTAACCATTTTCCAGGGATGATAAAGATAAAAACCTTATTTCACTTTTCAATATAGTTACTCTTTATTGCAATACACTTCTCACATCTTTGAATTAACATCTCAATCCCTGCCAAAAATTATCAAAAGTCTTGTCTGCAAAATGGGCATAAACAGCATCCATCACTTCTTTGCCACACTTAAATTTCCTTCCTCGAAAGTTCTTCTTGAGTTTTGAGAAAACGAAATAGTAAATGGGAGCTAGATCTAGGCTGTAGGGTGGATGGTCAATATCCTTGAAGCCACATTTCTTCACAGCTTCCTTTGCACAAGAGCTGTGTGCACAGGCACATTGTCCTGAAGAAGGCTCATACCACCAGCTTTCCTCGCCTTTTCTCTTTGATGGAAGCATGTAGTCTGGCCTACTGCACTTCAAGGAGAGGAACCCCACAGTAAATGGGGAGTACTATGGTGTTACTTTCCTTGAAGTCAATGAAGAGTATTCCCTCACAGTCCCAAAAGATTGTGGCCATGATCTTCTTGGTTGACTGAATAACCTTAGCCTTTAGAGGCAGTGCTTCACCAGGTTTACACCACTCCATTGATTCTATTTTGAACAAGAGATCATAGTAGAGGACCATAATTTTATCTCTGGTAACAATGGCTTGCAGAACTTCTATATCATTGCCAAGGTAGAGCTCCAAAAATGCTTGAAAACAAATTACTTGTTGCTGCTTTTGGACTGAGGAAAGAAATCTAGGCTCCCATCTTGTACTAACCTTATTGATGTTTAATTCAAAGGACTGTTGTTTTAGAAAGGCCCAACTTGCTGCTATTTCTGTAACTTTGAGTCGCCAGTCTTCCATAATTTCTCCTTCCATAAGAGCCATGTTTTCAGGAGTAAGCACCTCCAAGGGCTGATCTGCATGCTCTTTGTCTTCAATGCTTTCTCGACCTATTCAAAAAATTTGACCTATTCTTTTATGGTAGAATATGAGATGCTTCCCCATATACACCATCCAATTGCTGTTTAATTTCATTTGGAGTAAGTCCTTCTTTTGTGAAGAACTTAATATCAGCTGGATACTCCATTTTGAACATGTTACAATCTTCTACACATGGCCTTCTTTATGCAACTATTTCGAACAACTGAACACAGTGGAGTGGAAGTTACAGCTGCAACTATTTACTAAACAGATATGGCTTTTGTGAAGGTGATAATCCTGGAAACTTATGTATTTACCTCTTATGTTCCAATGTTCCAATCAGCACTCAAACAGGTAAAAAATCTTTATGTCAAATTTTGGATTCTTATAGTTGTTTGTGCATAGAGAGTTGCTAGTGGAGTTCCCAGTATAATATTTAGGGCAATTAGGCATATTTGTAGGCATGATGTAGTTTCAAAAATGAGACCTTCCAGAGAGCCCCAACTTGACGAATTTTTGGATCTACTTTACTGAATATCTCCACAACCTGAGATAAAACAAATGATTTGCAGATCATAAGCATTTAACTAGGCAGTATCCTTTCAGATTCTATATCAGTACTAGAGACAGTGGTATTCAATAAATGCCTCTCACCTCATCAACAAAATAATGCAAAAAAGCAAAACACTCACCAAATGAAACAAAATTATCCACTTTTAGTGGGTACCTCTCATGTTAGATTAACCATAAATGAAATAGCAGGTTCTGTAGCTGAAAAAGAAACATACATCCAATACACCAAAGCATTGATGAATTACATAATATAATTGAAAGAAGGAACTAAAGAACAATTCCTGAAAAACAGTTCACAAACAACAAATAACAAAACATGAAAAATAAAAATAAACTAAGAAAAGAATCAATGAAAATCTTTCAACTATATAAAGAGCACAATTGTCTCATAGCTTACTTGCATAAGAAATTAAACTCTGTAACACAGAATTAACCAGTCGCAATTATGAACAAGCACCCTCTGCTAGAATGCAAATTATTATTATTAATAACATCAATAACAACATAGCTGGATCTCATTTTACACCAAAGATGATTGTGTTCAAGGGCCTCAAGACACCTTACAAGATGTCTGCTTAATATTACCTAACTCTGGTTTTTTTCCCCCACATAAGAAATGGAGGAATGTCATCCTTTGATGCAACACTTCTCGCCAAATAATCACTGATGTTCTTCCTGGACCAAGTTCCTTCAGAGCTCACCATTTTTGTTGTATTTTTTCTGTATTGTGAAAAATTCCTTATTATATATATGATATTTTTGTGACTGTTTTGAGCATGTCACTGAAGGAGCCTCTTTGCTCTTTCACATGTGATTTTTTCTTCTTCCAGTTTTGGTATTAAAAAATGTCCCATTTACTACCTATAAACTTGTAATGCAACATTGATCTGATGGAGATAATGGTCAGAATAAATTCTATTTCAGATAGACATAAAGTTTATAGTATCAATCTAAACATAAGTCCTAATGATTTCAATCACTTTTTCATAGATTCAAACATCATTTCACAATAGGTTCTTGTGCACATACAAGGTTCTTAAATTATGGACAAATTGAAGTATGCTTAAAGAAGTTGCATGTGCAGAAGTTGAAAATGTAACCAAAGGACTTAAAAATTCTAAGACAAGAATTTATACAGATAATACATCTTTTCTTAATACTTGCAAAGATCTTTAACTGCTTTCTCATGTGGCACAAAGAAATATTGTGTAAGCACAATACTGGTTTAAAAGTTATGATTTTTCATGAATGAAAGTAAATCACATAATATTATTTTTATCTTGAGAAAATGTGTGTCTGTATATAGCAACATATATATATTTTTGTAATGAATGAATGTTGTTTAATTCCCCTTTTTTACTACTGAGGCACCACAGGGAGTGGACGCTGATGATACATAACATGAAATGATGTATTGGGAAAAGATTTTTTTAAGGAAGAAAATGTTACAGACCTCCCCGGCTATTGCCATTTATAGGGACTGAGGAAAACCTGGAAAAAACATTAGTCAGGGAGGATAGTCCTGGTGGGACTCGAACCCCAGACCTCCCACTCACCAGTCCATTTGGCAGTAGCAACATAAATGAAACAGTAAAACTTTTAAACATAATTATTGACAAAAATCTAACTTGGAACTCTCACATTGATATTCTATGCAATAAAAAAGCAGTTCCAAAGGTTTTTGTTTGTACAGCTTATTAAGCATTGTTTAAAATACATTTAGATATGTATTAATATTATGGGTAAGTAATTCACGAATATCAGAGAATCAAGAATTCAAAAAAAAGTTGTCAGAATATTAAAGACTCAAAGAAAATTCAACATTTAAACCACTATTCATAGCATTAAAAAATCCTACTGATATTAATTTATACATCTATGATGTACTAGTGTTGATTAAAGAAAACTTTCATTTGCATAGCTTAAAAAATTAAATACAGTTATTAATTTATACATCTATGATGTACTAGTGTTTATTAAAGAAAATTTACATTTGTATAATCTTAAAAATGAAATACAGTTGTTAATTTAACATTATGATGTACTAGTGTATATTAAAGAAAACTTACATTTGTATAACCTAAAAATGAAATACTGTTATTAATTTACACATCAATGATTTACTAGTGCTGCTAAAGAAAATTTATATTTCTATAATCTTAAAAACAAAATAAATATACATCAAACACAAAGTATGACTAGAGTAGATAAATCGTTCCATGGGCTACAGAAAATGTCTAAATACTATAAAGTAATTGAGACAAAGCTGTTTAATACACTTCCTCCGGAAATATGTAACTTAAATGCTCAAATATTGAAAAATAGGTATACAAATGGTTCGCAGAAAATCCTTTCTACATTTTACAAGAATTTGAAGAAACATGTAAATATAATATGTGCAAAATATATACTATTTATATTTTACATTCATCAATGTAATACTTTCTAAAAATGTACATAAAATTATATTTGTTATGTAATATTTTATTTGATGAGGTCTATTGTAATTTTTGCAATTACAAATGATGATGATGATGATGATGATGATGATTATTATTATTATCATCATCATCATCATCATCATTGTCGTCATTGTTGTTGTTGCTGTTATTGCTGTTACTATTATTATTCTTATTACTATTATTATTGTTTTTTTTAAGCTCCTGGACCAATAGTTCTTGCTTACAAGGATTTCAACAAATATACCCATTACAATCCCTAAAGTTCTTATGGTGCATAGCCTGCCAGATATCAAATGGTCTTCAAAATTAAATTTTGCACTTCTCTTTATATGCAGCAATCAATAAAGTATCTAATTGCTTCAGCAACTTCAACATTTCTTTGGGTTTCTTACCACATTTATGAAAAACTGTCATTGCAACTCTGTTTTCTAACTCTTTATTTCATGTTTATCTACAGAGCTTGGAAATTAGATAAAATTCTTTTTATATCTGGATGGATATATTTCAGAGTCAGATAGAAATGACAGTAGGGTCAGTTTTGCCTTTTTTTTTTTTTTGGCCTATTTTGGTTTGGTTTCTGTTGCCTATATTTTAAGGTTTAAAATCTTTTTTTTTTGTTTGCATGTTTTGGATCATCAAAAAAATTTTCTGTGATTATTTACACATTTTAAGAAATACATAAAGAATTTCAATATATCGAAGTGAAAAAAGTTATAAAAACTAAATGGCATGTTCACCTCACAAAAATATCTATTGAGAATCTTCAAACATTCAAAAACTTTCCTCAACCCATTCACTTATGCTCTTTAAATAGCAAAAGGAATGCATGGTTACCTCGGACACACGAATACCAGGAAATAGAGAGGACGAGGAAAACACTGTAGTTTTGAATATCCTGGTGAATGATCTTATATTGATCTGCGCAAAAACAATTCTAGGAAAATTGTGGTGGGAGTAACTTCTCAGTTGCATAAATGTAACAAACAACTGCAAGCGAGAAAGATGAGAGAGGTAGAGTTGTGCAATAAACTATCCCTACACTATTTTCAGTATCAAAGTAAGAGAGATACTAACCTGATTCCCCATAAACACATAAATGAAAATGAACTGACCAGAAACCACCGCTCATCTTTTGCTTATTTACCAGGACTATTCAAAACTGCTTTACTTTGTCTTGATCAACATTTCCAAGATGCCCTGAAAAGTGAATATTCTGTAATAACCGGTATGAGTTCTTTCAAAATAGCTTGTTTTAAATATGCTACAGTCATTTCAGTGGAAGTAAAACGTTCTTTTTCCATGATGAAAAATGTTCTCTCTACCAAGCAGCTGACTATGACAGTTGATATCTTGAAAAAACATTTTGTTGCTGCTTTTAACCGAGAAAAGTAAGCTTAAATACTTTAATTATGTGATAAATATATTATTAAGTATCTAAAATATCTATTTTCATTAATAATGAGTGATATTACTCTGTTTTCATTTTTTAATAAATGCTATTTTAATTATATTACTGCCTATTTTCAGTATTTTAAGTGCGTTTTTGCCTACCTATTTTAACCAAAATAAATGCCTAAACTTATGGATTCTGTTTATCAGTTACTGAAAGGAGATTAAGAATATGAAATGTGATTTTTTTTAACACAAGTTTGGAATCAGAGCCAGGTAGGGAAGGTAATTGTTGGAATTCAAGCCACAGATCTTCTGCTTACTGTGCCAATGCTCCTACCGTGCCCTGTCGGATCACAATTGTGAATTTCCCCCGTCAGAGTCTATTTACTCTGGGGACCACTGAGACTATCTCATTACAGAGATTTTATGCCAGGTGACTTGAAACCTTTGAGTACCTGTGATCCAGACTATATAGTTAACCACTCTATTTGGGTTAAATTATATAAAATGTGATTTTTTTTCATGTAATCCGTGTTTTGGCTAAGGTTGTGAATCAGAGACAGACAGAAAAAACTCAAGGTCATGACCCAGATTTGAACCACAGGTCTTCAACTTACTTAACAGGAAGGAGTCATATGATACCAGGACAGAATTGTAGGGTTAGTTGAGTTATTATTTTCACGTCTGAAGCAGTCAAAAAGTTTTCAGCATTGTCATGGTGGAGGATGATAAGGCTAGGAGGTCATTCTGTATTCACTCCTTCCAAAACTATCAATAAACAAATAGTAGTATAAGACTATACTCAAAGATACTTGAATCTCAGCAGAGATGTTTTGAATAACTTCTTTAATCATCTGATGCACAGACTCAATACTTCTGTCACTGATACCAATAGCATCAATTCTGATGAATATCATTGCTGATATCATTAATGTCTACATTTTGAATCCAATCATATACAATTCTTGCTGACAGTACTTAACCTCCAAAAGCATTATGAAGTTGATGAATGCATTGTTTTGGCATTATTGGTAATTTAAAATTATGGCCCAAAATGCTGGTGCACTTAAATCCACTAATTTGATAAACTTTTCATTACAAACATATCTAATAGCTAAACTAGGAAACATATATTTATGCGAACTTAATAAGCCATCAAGTCAAATGCGTACACCAAATTTGAAACTCTGATTTTAAAAAAAATGTTTTCTGGCAAATGTATTTCACACCTGAGGAAACAAGTTCAATTGATACTTGAAACAGGCAATTGTCATGAATTTTATTTTATTACAATATACTGTAACACTTTTGTACAGTGCTACATTAAACTTTATTCCATCACAAACAAACATTGCTCTCTGCTTGCTAAAAATAATTCCCTCACAGCATATCTTGTTTTGATGTTTTTCAGCATGAAAAACTATTTCATCTTACTTCATATGAAATCCTTTGTGTTTTGCCATCTATCTCATGATAAATTTTTATGCAATTTGTACCTAGCTGCTCTGTTTGCAACAAAGCAGATCAACATTAAGTCGATGCCAAATAAAGCTTAACAAAAGATACTGAGCACTTGACTTAGGAGAGTTGAAGGAAGATAGAATAAACCAAGGAGGTTTAGATTTGCACTCAAAACTAATGTGTCATCGATTCTAATGCATATTCAAAGTTTAGAGCTGGAATTCATGAAATAAAGGTATGCATTAAATTTGTGTAAATACTGTTTTTGGAACTGTAAACAGTTATTGTCTTGGAAAATGAATTCTATTTATTACTGAACAAAAGGCAATCTAGTTTATTGCTTTACACCAGTTTGCAGAACCGTTTAGAAAGCAAACAATCCATTTTTCAATATAAGATGAATTTGTTTTAGAATTTCAAAAAAGAAAAAATTAATCAAGTAACCACAAAAACATGATGAAACCAAAAAGATAATATAAATTTAAAACATTCTCCGAGAAAATAACCGTATTCAATGAAAAGGAAGACATAAATGCTATTTGTTCACCCTGGCAAATAGAGATGTACTACCAGTCTTTCATGGTTTTGTTACCTGTTTCATGGCAATTGGCCTGTCAGCAGTCAAGAGTCAACTCCTGGCAAAGTTGATGTAACATCCAAGCAACTATTTCAAGTTCTTGCAAGTACTACTAAATTACAATGAAAATAAGCATGTACCAGAAGTTCAAAACACATACACAAACACAGTTATCCATAAATTGTAGGCTGGTGATTTTGATATTTGGGTCAATTTCTGTAATTGGAAGTTATGGAATGTTAATTATAGATTAGTAACTGATCCATGCTTAACATTCTTTAATGATATAGCATGGTTCCATTTATATTGCCATGTTTTGATGCAAAATAGCATGTACTGCAGCACAGAAAAGCCTGATTTATGAAACCCCCTTGCATGACAAGAAAATCAGTGCATGGAGCACAGTAAATACATGCAGAGTAATAAGGCTATATATTTTGAAAAAAAGTGTAAGGAACAAACCCTCACATATTAGAAAAACTGAAAGAATATATCAGGAGAGAAATTGACTCAATTTTGAAAGATGAACAGATGTATGTGAATGACAATTTTCTAAAAAGTTGACAAAAATGTATGAATGTGGCAGAACAACATTTCCAACACCTCCTCTTTTCATTGTAATTATTGTAGTTGTAATTGCAAGAATTTGAATCAGTAATGCCAATATTATATTCAGCTATAATACGTTACTGCCTTGACTGCTGATCCATGAGCTGCCATGAAAAGAGTAACTAAATCATGAAAGACCCAGCATAAACTGCCAGCCAAGAGATCTGTATAAATATGAAGATTTAATTTTGTTATCAGAAATGTCCCACCTAACTCCGCAAAAATAGCACAGATCATCTTGCACTTAAAAAAAAAAAAAAAAAAAAAACCAATGGTCTCCTAATTCACCAGAATTAAATAAACTTTTTAGACTACTCTGCTCTGTAGGAATTACAGATCCTATAGTAAATTGACCATTAAGTAAAGTAGAATTTTATTAATAAATTAATTATTTTGAAATATAGCAGTTTGTTACACTGACATGTTGGGTTTAGGTTTATTTTATTTAATGACGCTCTTCAACATCTTTGGTCATTAGCATCTCATCCAGTTCAGGGCATGAAATGGCTGGTGAATTTTGCTCAGAGGCCTCTTCTTTCAGGCTTGAGGTTTTTTTACACTGGACTTGTTAATAAATCCTCTATGGGCCATTTTTATCAACAGATGTTAAAATAAAAATATACTAAAATGTTGTTTGTTAACATTATATTAAAAATTTAAAATGATAAGACTCCTAAGTTCCATGCCTTTTCCAGCATGATATTAGTTAATGTTCAGGTTCCATAGATTTGCAAATAACAGAAATCAAGATGGTGATGTCAAAACCAAAAGACTTCTGAACACACTCTGATGTACTTTTATTTGCATAGAATAATTTGTATATGTGGCTCATGAGACAATTATTAAGGAGCAAAGCCACAAGTTATTCTAAATATGAAAAGTTAAATAATTGTCAAGTTTATAAAGATAAAGAAACAATGGTAGTCAGTCTTATCGCTATTACAATGTTATGTAACACAGCTGTTGCCATAATTACTAATATTTGTGGAATTTCATAAAAAAAAAAATCCCATAAAAATGATTCTATTTAGCTGCGTGTCTTGATGTGCACTGGAATACATCTGTTTTGAGATCTTGTTGTCAGGATGTGCATGAAGCATTAAACGAAATTTCCTTAAAGTAACCTCTATAACCTGACAGGACCTTCATTATCTTCTTCAAAGGCAGAAGACAATAATAACATAACATGTAACATTAATATATAATATGTTATATTGTGTTATGTTAATAAAATAATTTATTCAATAAATTCATGTATTGCTTTAAATTATTATCAAATTTCAACTTTTATTCTCATAGAAAATGTTCCTGACACAAACCAAAATTATAGAGCATAACATACATTATGTATTTTTTTCTCTTTTCTTGCAGCACATATGTGATCTCATTTCTATACTTTATATCCACACTAATGTTATTCACTTTCTTTGTTAAAATAGAAAACTATACTTACCACATTCAGCTTATCTTCTGGTACAGGAGACTGCAGTGGTGCATTATGGCCCACCATACGATCCCAAGACCCATGATAGTCGTAGCACATGGCATGAATGAAGTCCAGATAGTGACTTAGTTGTGGCACATCATATGCATCATCAATGGTATCTGGTCCAACCCCAAGAGCAGCTGTCAGCAACCAGCCATACTTATTAAATTCTTGTCTCAGTTCCTGAATTCAACATGTACATAAACATCATGATGCAGGAATTAATTAGCATAATACAACATTTACCTTTTCACTTTCTTAAAAAATATGCTAGTAGTTTAGTTAGCTTTTCTAAATGGTTGTTTTAATAATTGAAAATATTTTATTAATATTATTTTATTTACAGGTAGAATATTTACATGAGAACCGAAATTGAACTGGACAAGGAAAGCAGAGAGTTTCAACTGAAATAAGGATTAAGATATATCCCAAAACTATTTATAAGTTTGCTAGAGGATGTCTTCTATAACATGAAAATGGACTGCTGGAACCTGAATACTGGTGGGAAAAAACTATACAATCTGAGATTTGCAAATGATATTAAAAGATGATGTATCCAAAAAATATTTCCACACAGCAATGAAGTAGAACTTGCACTGAATCCCAAAACTAAATTAATGAATAATAGCACAGTAGAAAGCATCACAATCAATAATGAAGCCCTTCAATATGTGAAAGAATATACTTATCTTGGCCACATAATGTCATTCAACAGTCATACTCTATAAGATGTACCTCAATAATATGATCAAAATTTTGGAGTCTAAAGTCTATTCTCAAAAACAGGTTATTTAGCTTAAAAATAAAAAGGGAAGTAATGAACAGTTGCATCCTCCATCATGCTGTATACTGCTCAGACATGGTCACTGACAAACAATGTTCACCTTGGGTGACTGAGATTGTTAATGCATGGACTGATGAGTGGAAGGTTTGGGGTTTGATTCCCAACAGGACCATCCATCCTGACTAAGGTTTGCTCCAGGTTTTCCACAGTACTCATAAATGGCAAATGCCAGGGAGGTACCCTATACTTAGGAATGGAATGCTTCCTTCCTTTATAAAAAAAATCCTTTCCTAATTTATCATTTCAGCTCATATATCATCGGTGTCAGTAGTTAAATGGGCATTAAACACTATAAAAAATACTAACAAACAATTAGAGTAGAATGTTAGAAATGTGCGAGAGGAAAATGGAGAGGAAGATTCTAGGCATTAGCCTGAGAGATCACATTTGCAATGAGAACATCAGGGAAATAATAGGCATGAAGAATGTGGCAATAACTGCAAAATACATTCAAGAGATGGGCAGTTCATGTTGCTAGAGTGGATTACAATCTTTGAACATGTAAAATGCCATTCTAAGACCCGAACTGGCTACAAGAAAGTAGGACGACAGAAAAAGAATGGGCTTATGTCTTAAAAAACACTTTTAGCAGCAACTGGTCATCAAAGGCTAAGAACAGAGTGGACCAGAAAATATCACTTGAAGTAAGCTCTAGACTAGCATAAGTATCTTTCCCAAAGTGGCTACCTGGGATTGTCAGCTACTCTGCTCAGGCAAGAGGCTCTTGTCCTCCAGGGATTTCACAGGATAATTCTAATCCTAATTCAAATCCTAATGTTGAAAAATATGAGGTGCATTCCATAAGTTTCCAATCTGAACATGTTAGGTATGTGACAGAATAAAATACAGGTATTATTTTTCAAGTCATCTCCCTTTTTATTCTTTTTGGGATTCCAGAGGAATTCTAAGGATAGACTTCAAAGAAATGAATACAACCTTGATTGCAAATACTATGCTCAGCAATTGCATCAATAGTTGTTGCATTATTTTCTTCATGGACTGTTTGACCTTGCATCTGGATAAACAATTTCATTCCCTTAAAATAATAATAATGCAACATTTTGTCAGCAAAATTCAACAAAATCTCCCTTTTCTGCAATACTTTTCTTACATCTCTGGATTAATGAATTGAAGGATACTTTTCCATCATCAAGGTGTTGTTTACTATCACTGAGCAAAAATTCCTCTTTAGTTAAAAATTTAATCACTGCTCTGTATTCAATTTTAAACATCTTAATGTTTCATTCAATATACCTGACTTAAATAAGTTTCTCCAAGCAAATGAATGGCATGGCCAGAAAATAGTGTTTACACTCCAGAAACATGTGCATATCAAATAGCAGGAACATCACAACAGGGAATCATGGCCTTCTATGTCATGGATCATACTCATATATTTGATATTTCCCCCCCCAAAAAACCTGTTTAATTGGCTTTTTTTTAAAACTTTTCAAGTATCCTTATATGCTACACTGATGTAGTAGAACTACAGAGAGTAGAGTAAAAATTGGAAGAAATGACATGTGTGATTATATTTAGTGATCCGTAAATGCATGATAACTGATTTTGGTGAAATATTACAATAAAGTAGGAAGATATGGGAGAAAATTATGAGTTCTTTAATGAGGAAGAAACATTTTCTCATATCTTACAAGTAAAAAAAAACCTTCAAGAGAGAAGTGTATTGATATATTTAATACAATGACAGGGAGGATATTGCATAGTTCTGGTTAGGGATTTGAAGATTTAGAGATGTGAACAGAGCAAAGAATAAGTTTCTATCCTATTTTTGGGAATACAGACTTCCAGTTATATTTTTCTTTTGTTATCAAGGAACAAAAAAGTTAAGTAATAGCATAGAACTGTCATAAATCACAACCTAATAACTTAAGAGAGATTCAATTTAAAGTTAAGAAGTAATTGATATAGATAAGTGTACAAGATAGAGTAGAATAAAATGTTTACGGAATTTGGGAATCCACACAGTGAAACTTTTGTTAATCTTATTTTGATTTAAAGTAAAACACTAAAAATCATGTCGTCACATTAAAACTCTCTTTAAGTTTCACAAACACACTTATAAAAGTAATTTTGGTACATGTTTCGTGAAACATGTTTCGTGAAACATGTTTCGTGAAACATGTTTCGTGAAACATGTACCAAAATTACTTTTATAAGTGTGTTTGTGAAACTTAAAGAGAGTTTTAATGTGACGACATGATTTTTAGTGTTTTACTTTAAATCAAAATAAGAAGAATAAAATGTGTTAAAATTTATTTCCTTGTCAGTGAGACTGGAGAGACCTGTGCATTCTGGATTCCAGTAGAGATGATACCACATGAGATCCATATTGGAAAAGAAGCAATTTTGGTGAATCTAGTTTTGATGGTACTATTTGTTTATAAGTATATTACTGTTTATTTTAAATTTGTATGGTTTGAACTAAAGTATGGGCTGGAATCAAGTCATGCTAATTTAAGCATAAGTACAGAAACCTAGGATCTTTGGCCCCATGAACCTCCATGGGAAATTTCATTAAATATTTTTGATTGTTGGTTATAATAATTGTATTGAACCATTTAAATTTTCATTTAAATGGTTCCCTCCCCTTCAAATTGCTTTCTTGAGTTGGTGTCCTGAATTCTAGTACATAATAAATAAGTACATCACTTCTTTTACTTTACAGAATTTCAAACAAATGCTTTTTTGTGTGTCCCCTTTTAACATTCTAAAATTATATCATTTAACTTCTAAATAATTATAATTAAAATAATTTAATATTCACATTCTAAACAGTAAAAATTATTTAGCTGATTTATACTATAACATAATTTTTCTGGTTATTTTTACTTAAAATGCAATAATATTTAATACTTAGTTATAATTTATTGCAGAAGGTGGCATAGCAACTAAAAATAATTTTTACCAAATCTAATAATCTAATAGAAAATGAACAAGAATTGGGAAATCAACACTAAGTTGGACCACGCAAGTAGCAGTTCAAATATATCCAAAATGAAAAATGCATGCAGATCTATTATACAAAGATTGTTGTATGAACATATTAAGAGAGACTGCAAATAAAGTTCAAAATCTATTTTCCAAATTATTCAACAATTCTGATAAAGTGTATAAATTTTGTACAAAATGCAAACACTTCTGTGTAGTTCACACAAATAAAACCTTCAATAGCATTTCAAATTTAATTTAAACCTGTTCTATTACTTATGTCTTGTACATAATGTTGACAAGTTAGTATGTTAAATACTTATAATATTACTGTAAATTAAAAAAAGAACTATGACCTCACGATCCTGTAAATAAAGATTTTCTGAATGCATATTAAAATAAAAGAGAGAAAATTACCTTAAATCTTATTTCAATTTTGGTCAAGCAACATTTCATCCCTGATTATGTTAATTACAAAAATATACACAATTTTTACTCAAATATAAGACTACACTGATATTTTAAAAATAATTATAAGAATTTTAAAAATTTACATATTAGACACAAAAAATAATTCCGTAAAATATAAAATGACAAGTGGCACCTGTGAATGTGAATGCAAAACAATATAAAATAAGAAAAGTTTTTTTCTTTTGTGGCTTAAATTATCATGAAATACAACTGATGCACCAAGGTATTTTCATTTTAATTTTTAGAGTCACAACTCAAGAAAATATGTTTGGTGACATTAAGCTGGTTTCACTGATGTGCATGAAGTTATCAAAGTAAATTACCTCATAAATAAAAACTATGCAAAACATTCTATAATAAAGCTATTTTTACTTATTTATGAAAATGCATTGTGTTTATTTTTGTTTCATTTAAAGTAATGATACATGATTTTTGGGGGGGGGGGAATACTGTTGTTGATTTGTTTTATTTATGGATGCTCTTTAACATCTCAGGTCATCTCATTCAATTCAGGGAGAGAAACGGCCGATAAATTTTTCTGAGAGGCCTCCTCTTTCAGGCTTGAGGTTCTTTTTCCTGCCATAAATCCGCTACACAGGGACCCACAGCTTTACTTCCCTTCAGAAGGAAGCCATACATGGGAATTTTAAGCCCCCCCTCCAAAAAAAAAAACATCAACCCTGGCCAGGATTGAACCCACAATCTTGGTTTATAAGGCAAGTATGGTTACCACTAGACCAGTAGGACTGACAATATATATATTTACTGTGACACCAGAAAGTTTTCAAATATTAATATAATTTGAAACATGTTATCAAAGTATTCCCTTAGCTTTTATACATCTGTTGTCTTCACAATCAAGACTGGAAATAAATAATTGAACTTTCTGAAATTTCTTCTTTTGATAACAGATTTATTCACATTATAATGTTAATATTTAATTTTTGTTATTTATACATTTCTATGTCCCTTGCTGTATGGTTTCTGGGATTGAAAATTAATTTCAATGTCTATATAATTCTTACCTTAACAAGCTGTACAAAATTCTGTTTATCTGCAGGATTACCTCCTCGCTTTGATGGAAATTCCCAGTCCAAGTCCAATCCATCAAAGTCATATTTCCTGTAAAAGAATGACATACATTAAAGAGAAAACAAAAATAAATTAATTATTAACATATAACTGAACACTGTTTAATGCCTCTAAATGCAAAAAACAAAAGATCAAAATGTTGAAATGAACAAAATTATATGTGTATTCACATGTACGGAATGACTTGAAACAATTATAATTAGTAAATATATACTGAATATAAATAAATTATTCACCTGATGAAATTAGTGACTGAAGAAATGAATGTTTGCCGAGAAGTAGGTGTGGCTGCCATTAGAGAGTAGTTAGTGGATCCTTCATTCCAGCCACCAATGGCAAGAGTAACCTTGAGGTGTGGGTAACGATTTCGAAGGGAGGTCATCCTACGATATGCTCCTTTCCCATCTTCCAAATCATTGTATGGATCCAGACTTCGGATGCTGGTAGTTGTAGCATTTAAGCCAGCAAATGCATAAACAAGATGAGTGCACAGAGAAGGATCCAGATCATCAAGGCTGAATGAGCCCCTGCCTGGCCTATAGACTGCCCAAGCTGATACATAGCACACCACCACACGTCCACTGCCTGCAATCCCTATAATATATTATGCTTTATATAATTTTTGCTTTCACTGTTGTTATTGTTATATTTATACATAAATATTAAAAAGAAAAGCATATAGTGTTCAGCTGTAGTGCATATCTTTATCTCTAAAATGGCAACAGATGCAAATTTCTCTATATCTGTTGTGCCAAAATACCCAAGTGTATAAAGTAGTTAAAGCAGTGTAAAAACATAATATGTAGATATATGTTTAATTTCGTGTCGGAACCAACAGTGTGAAGCAACTATTATGTTCTTAATTATCTAGTGAGTCAAATAGATAATCTTATACTCCACTTACTGTTGAATTATGTTGCATAATTCAACAGTATTACATTGCATTTGTTAAATACAACAGTAAGTGAAGCATAAGATTATCAAATCGACTTACTAGATAATTAAAAACATAATATGTAGAATTTGCAGCTTATTTTTCTGGCCAACACCAATTCATGCTATGTGGTACTACTGAACAATACTGTTACTGCTCAGAAACCTACAATAGACCATCATTTTTTAAATTTATTTTCAGCATTTTAATTATACAAAGTATAATACAAAATGAACCCATGACTCTTATTCTTGTGTTACATAATTTCAGTAAAAACAGCATCATCACAGGATGATGAGAGATCCTCTTTTGTCTGGATATGTCCTGCTTTTTACACCTTTGTCTGGAGTCCTAGCAAACTTTTTAAAAATCATGAAATGTCCTCTTTTTTGCAATTTGTATACATGATATTTTAAAATTATCTGTTTTGAAGCCCTTTTAATGTAATTTGCCTATAGGTTGTAGGACCATTAACAGAATATACTCTTTGTTCACAGATACCTAGTAAATCGAAGAGGTTTAAGGAGAGTAATGCAGTTTTCTGAGTATTGGGATGTGCAGAAGTATTCTGCTCTATTTTTTCTTGACCATATGCTTCTAAAGCTACAGTTCCTTGCCATGTTATTACACGCACCTTGAATTTTAAATATAATATGAGATTATGACAAAAAAAAATAGCACTTATTTTATTTGTACTAGACTAAAATAGAGAATTACACTTCTTTCAACTTTGTTAAATTTATGAAGAATTTAAAATGCAATATTACAAACTTTTGGAAATAATAAGGATACATTTATAAATCACATAGTTTACACAATTTAAGGCTTTGATTCAAATTAGTATACTATTAATGCCTGATTGTAGTGGATGTTGTATCTGTGAATCTGTGAATCTGTGATGATACCAGACTTTGATTATCTTCTCAATAAACCAAGTTTACATGGTAATCACTTCTTTCATCACTTCCCGCCAGCTGCCAAACATTCTCAATGGGATTCATATCCATGAATTTTCTGACCAGGGCAACAAGGGGACATTCTTTTCTTGCAGAAAAGCTAGCATTGATTTTGCAGTATGGTATTTGACCCCATTTTGCATAAAAATAAATGGCTCTCCATTTGGGAATCATTCTCTTAGTTCAGGTAGCAGCCTGTTTCTCAACACCTCCTTGTACTTACTGGTCCTGGCACAATGTCCCTTGAATAACATACAGACATCCAGAGTATTTTCCACTGATGACTGACCAAGTCATGACTTTAGTGGGATTTTTATAGTCTGCACTATACAACCTGACTATACTTTTCACCAGAATGTTGTCACACAAACTGAGCTTGGTTTGCCAAAATTTCAAAAGTGCTCATATCACTGAAAACAGTCCTGAAATAATGGAAAAAGGTCCAATGATAATTAGGTTTAAATGTGTATTTTAGTTCATTAAAAATATTTTAAGACTTAAATTTACAAATTTATCAAATTGCCAGAAGTCCTTCCTTGTCCTTGTGATCCTTTACCCACTTAAAATATTTTGCAGTCATAGCAGTGGTTAATTGGGCTTTCTGGCAGATCTTCATATTTTTAAATTCATTTCTGAAAGTCTGGTTCACACAGTTCTTTCAGATGTTATGATGCCACTTTCTTCAAGATCAAATTTTATTTATTTTGCACCATTTCCTTCACAAATCTTTTACAAGTAAAGTTCTGCCCTTGGGGTGAAAATTGGTTTTTGCCCACATTTATTCCTGCTTATGGACTGTATGTGCCTTGCAGAGTCATGTTGGAAAGTTGCGAACCTACATTCCTTACAGTTAATTCATGGAAAAAAGATTGCAAAATATTCTGCACATACCTATCACTATTAATTAGTTCTTAAAAAAAATAGGGTCTATTATTCTCTTGCCACTAATGGCATTCCACACTCTTATCTTCTGATCATGCAGGTATTCCTCAGGAAGCAGGCTAAATTGTGTTGAACTGCATTATTGTATTGTAAATTAGTATACCCTCTTAGCTGGAACCAAAAGTTATCCATAAAGAAAATTAGATTAGGAGCAATATCTCCGTCATGCACACTATTTTAAATCCATTCACAAATTCTACTTCTGCAAGGACAGTTGGTTTAATTTCTTGCATTACGGTAATTTTTATAGGGTTGTAACTTCAGTAGCTTTGTAACCTGTATGTGGCTGTGTATGCTTTTTGTCAAGAATACTTCCTATTTTAAGAAAGTGAATCGAACTTCGAATTAGAAGTTGAATATTAGGGAATCTCTTGAAATAGTCACTGTATATCACGAGCCGATTCTGTGCGCACCTACAAATCGTAAATAGTCTTTGGGGAATATAATATCTAAATTGAGCCATAATAATCAATTTACACATTGTATTACTCTGCTTAATGAACACTTTAATACAGTGTCATACAACACAAAAAACACGTTTGTATATTACTAGAGTTGAACTGGTACCGATCTCCCCTCCGGCTCCTCGGCCAGCTTTCAAGTGTGGGAACGAGACAAGAACTTTATACCGCCACAGGTGGCCGAAGTCGTTAAGGCGCGGACTTGTGAGCGAGGGCTGGGGTTCGAAACCCACCAGGACCGCCCTCCCTAACCGAGGTTTTTTTTCCAGGTTTTCCTCAGTTCTCATAACTGGCAAATGCGGGGAGGTCTTAGGCCTGGAACGATTCCTTCCTTAAAAATAAATCCTTTCCCAATATATTTCATTTCATGTATAGTATTCACCGCCTATGGTGCCTCCGTAGCAAAAAACGGGCGATAAACACTATTCATTTCACTTTTTTTTTTACAATATATTAAAATATGCTTTATGGTTAAGGACATATTCATCAAAATGTCCAAAATTCGGGTATTTCGAACTGTTGAAAGGATGGCTTCAATTTGAAAATGTTTCAGTCTGTAAAATATACATATATTGCCCTAAAAACTTACCCGGGTATAACCACCACCTGGCTCAAAGGAGTTGTCCCACCTTCAGTATGTAATCTATTGTAATTTAGTTTGATTTCACTTCAATGCTACCTCACAACTTGCCTTCAATTGACACACATAATCGAAGCACAGAATAGTAAATCTAAATGTAGACTAGTATTGTTCAATAACGTTATTCTTTCTCACGGAACTTTATGCTAATGTCAGGCTACAACTGCATTTCGCAACATTTTAGTAGGAAGTAAATTCGAAAGTAAGATCTACGAGGAGAGGAATATGTGGAATCTCCAACCTCAATAAATAAGATGAGTAGGACAAGTTATGGCACTAGTACAAATGGACATATAGAGCAACACAGATGACCCAAGAAGAGGGACTTCTAAATGTTTGGAAACAAAGGAGACGCTGGGCAGAACGATGTGAAGAAATGAGGATATCAATGGTTAAAGAAGCCAAAGAGAAGAGCTGCGTCGAAGAATGCGCGCCATGGTCATCAATAGCTGCAAACTTTTCAGAATCGATTCTCGTTGACGAATTTGAATTCTGTAAGAAACCGATTAATAGGCAATTTTGAAATCGAACTAGATGTCCTGTGCAGTTTAGATATATTTGTGGGAGGTATGGCCCTTGTAACTCTAACGGCTGTGCAAGGGGTTACCGGTCAGTGCTGCTTATTATATTAAGCAGCTTCCCAATGACTTCACCAGAGATAAGGTGAACCACGGAGTTCAATCTATGCCTTCCCAACAATTGTAGTTGCATGTATATAGAAATTGTTTTCTCCCTATAAAAAAGAAACATTGCCTATCAAAAAGTATAATCTCGTTTGGAACAATAATAAAAAAAGTCTGTTTTAAAGTTCCATGTAGTACAGTCAAATGAAAAAATATAAAAGGTGCAAGATGGAAATGTTGCAATTAGGACGCAGGAACTGCTTGCATATAACAGCTGTTAAAGACTGGTGCGAACTATTTCGTTACGATCGAACATGCCTAGAGAATGAGTCAGGTCAGAGACAGAGGTTGTCACACAAAACCAATTCGTTGTGGTTGACGTTCCTGTGCAAGAAATGACAATAAACATTTCCTTTACAGTCACAGAAGTATTCACACAATTATCCACGAATTTCTGCGCTAAATTTGCATGCAGTGAAGGTTATGTTGCGTCATTGGTGAGCATAAAGTTGAAAGTGGGAGAATAATCCAATAGAATCTCAGATGATGTCAGATAAAAGTACACGATTTCTGATGCCATCATTTGAGCCACCTTCAAACTCCATCCTCCCAAAGGAAAGTTCAATTTGTAAGGACATACACACAGGGTGAATTTGAAAATATAAAACATAGGGATTGAAAATGGCCATAGGGAGCCAATATAGGAAGTTGAAACCACTTGCATTACCTATTAAATAATTGGCATTAATAGAAGACCACAATTATTTAATATTTTGCGAAAAAAACAAGTATTGGTGCCGCTAGAGCGATTTTTAAATTTTGGATTTCAGGTAAATCCCCACTCCTAATAATCTTATCTTATTGATTTTCAGAAACCATTTTTCTTGTTTTATTTAAAGGCTTATACCGAATTTCCTTTTAAAAAAATAAAAATTGCAGCCGCTAGAGCGATCTTTAAAATCTCCTTTAACCCCCGCTCTTTAAATTTCGGATTTCAGGTCCGATTTTTCTGATTTTCAGAAAATAATTTTCTTATTTTATTTAAATTGAATGTGCCCAGTTTTTGTTTTAAAAAACAGTGCTAAGGTAAACCCCCACTCCTAATAATCTGATTTCGATGATTTTTGAAACTATTTTTATTAATTTATTTTAATGGCACGTAGGAGTTTCGTAAAGAAAAAGAACAAAAATGCGGCCGTTACAGCATTAACAGACACGTATATATGCTTTTTTCATTGTCATTTTCCGTGCCTAGTAGGTATGATTGATGGAAATTTAAATAAATTTTTCAAAAATCTTTTCATGGGTACAACGGCATTAGCTACATTCCTTCGGAATTAGCTAAAAAGGAAGTCAACCTATTTAGTTGACAGTCATGAGTAGAAAGTCTTTTGTTTTACAAGTCCTAATTTAAAAGGGACGATCTTTTATACACGGATTTTCTTATGGCGCCTAATAAACTATATTTTCAAGTCCATGCTGTAGGAAGAGACACGAGTTTTTTATTTGTTTATTTTAATGTTTTTATCAAGTTAGTTAAATTTATAGAGCTTCGGATACTTCATCCCTCTACCCTAAGCTACCTGGCATGTCGTTTTCATGGCTCGACACCAAATCACTCTTTACAAAGATGCAATTACATAGAACAAATTCAAGTTCTAACCCTTTCACAGTTTCTCTGCGCGTATTTGGAACTCCTGAATTGTTTTCAACACATTACTATTAATACTCTATAAATTAAATCGTAATTATATGTTTTAAATGTAATATTCGTAGTTAATTATGTACTTGATATGTCTTAGGTGTATATAATTTTACTAACATGTTTAAAGTAATTCATGAAACTCTATATTGTTCATTGTAATCGTCAGTATTTTTGTAGTGGTTAGAGTACTTACATTTATTTTGCAATAGTTTTATTTATATATTGTTTAATTTGAACATGTATCAACATTAATGCATCATTTTAAGTGTAACATGTTTTTTAAGTATATGATAGTGGGGATGAGAAGATCTGATGGTCTTAGCATTGCCAGTTTAAATAAATAAATAATAATATTTAACAAAGTTAATGTGCAGCACTAAAAGCACAGTGAAAATATGAATGAAAATTCGGGAGGGGGGAGTGGGATTTTTAACAACACTAATTTTGTTTTACGACAATGCTAGGCCTCACACCGCCAAATAACAAGAAATAAATTGTACAGATTTCATTTCCTTTTTTGACCAAAATTGTCTCAATGTCATTTATATTTGATGGGGAGGGGGGGTTGCCTCAAGGGAATCGCATTTCTAACAGACGAAACGGCCAGAAGGCTATTTAACTTGGTTTAGTTCCCAGCAAAAGAATTGTACGAAGCCAAAATCCATAGAAATCTGTCAGGCAGGATTTGCATAAACTAAGCGAATTCCTCACTCAGTTGTATAACTTTTAAGAAAAATCAATATAAAATATAAATTAGGCCTTATTAATTAATAAAATTAAATAAATTATGGCATTACGGTGTGGTATTAGGAGAACAAAATTAGAACTCTTGCGATCTATAAGTATTACAAAAGAATTACCTTATTATTATTATCATTATTATTATTATTATTATTATTATTGAGAATAAACCACAAAAATAAGGGTATACTATTAATTAAATGATACAAACGACTACTGATAGACATAGCTATATACTGTGTGTGGCTTGATTGAAATTGTTTTCAAGTAATCTATGATGTCTTCAAGTAATGGTAATGGCGGAAGCTTAAAGCCAAAAAATCATATTATAGAAACCATTCCTTCATACATAAACTTCAATAAAAATAGATCCCTATTAAAATATATATAATCAACCAACTAACAATTTGACTATTATAATAGCGTCATATGGTATTAAACCTTTTTAAATGTAACTATGTATATGAACTTACCCTTCATCAATCTTCAAATTCACAAAAACAGAGAAAAAGAAAGTTTGGAGCTACATTGAATATTTAAGATGATTTTCACATGTTTCAATAAAACAACAAAATGTGTTATTGTTTAAAAACAATTTCGATGTACTAAGCAAATAAACAGAATCAACAAAGAACAATCGAAAGTTACATCGATTTTTACTGACTTTGTAATTTAATTTAAATGTTAATGTATTAAAAACATAACTTGACGTTAACCGCAGGGTTAAAAGCACTCAACTGCTGGTGGTCTTGGTAAGTGCCCTTGACATGATCTTGTGTCTGCTAGCCAGACCCGGATGACTGCGGAGAGAGCAGCACTTATTCACACGCACTTTACTTTGTAAATATAAGTGGATAGGGACGGGTAAATAACTGTAATGAAGGCATTATTAGGCGAGTGAAATATTGTAATGATGGGAAATGTGCTCTTATTCCAATTCGCAACTAATTCATGTATATACACACTAACCTAATCTACTGCAATTTGGGCATTATTAGGCGGGTGAAATATTGTAACGGTGGTAAATATGCTCTTATTCCAATTCACAACTAATCCATATACACACACTAACCTAATCTATCGGCTAACATCGGGCAAATCCTAGAAACCGGAGGACCCGGTGGTTTAGTGAGTAAAACATTGTAATTGTGACAAACCATTATTAGGATGAAATATTGTAACAGGAAAACTGCTCTTATTCCAATTCTTCATATTCATATGTACACACAATAACCTAATCTTCGGCTGACCTCGGGCAAATCCTAGAAACCGGTGGACCCAGTGGTTTAGCGTATAAATCATTGTAATTATGGCAAACTGCTCTAATTCCAATTCGCAACTAATTCAGGGAGTAAATCATTGTAATTGTGGCAAATCTTCTAGTATCTTGCTAATAGCTGTGCCTGGACCTTCAACTCTCTCCGCTGTCGCTTACTTTTGGCTAGCCACTCGGACACAAGAGCAAATCAACAGCACTTACCTCCACCACCAGCAGTAGTTGAGCGTTTTCAGCTCGGCGGGTAACGTCAAGTAAAACATATAACGCAAACGTTTTCTGAAGGTTATTACAGAGCGTTGTTACATACAAACATAATTTCAAATACCTATTAGATTAATATTTCACATTTGCTATCTTCACAACATGCCTTGGTTAAACACAAAACATATGCAACATTGCACATACAGTTTATATGCTGAATTAATTTCTCATTTTATTTTATAACAATATAGTGATATCACTGATGTTCAGGTTCCCCCCCTCCTTATTTCATTTAAATGGCATAAATGGAGTTTGGTAGCGAAACAAATATTAATGCCAGTTTCACTGATTTTCAGATATTAGTTCCTTATTTTATTTCATGGCATATATCAAAAGTTTCCTTTGAAAAAAATTAAATTCGGCCGTTAGAGTGAGTTATAAAATTGGGCTTAACCCCGAAAAGTTTACTTCCATTCCCAATAATTTGATATTATTCAAAAACTGTTTTTCTTATTTTATTTAAATTGTATATGTAATTTTGTTGTGAAAAAAACAATTAATGGTACCGCTAGAGTGATTTTTAATTTTGGGTTTCACGTAATTCGCTGATTTTCAGAAAGTATTTTTATTATTCTATTTGAATGGCATATACAGAGTTTCATTGTGAATAAAAGCGCATTAATGCCACTAGAGCGCTTTTTAAATTTTGGGGTGCAGGCAATCCCCCCCCCCTTATTGCTAAGTTCAGTTTAACTGATTTTCAGGAAATGTTTTTTTTTTCTTATTTTATTTCAATGGTATACACGGAGTCTCTTGCGAAACAAATATTATTGCCGCTAGAGCAATTATTAAATTTTGGGTAGCCGCTCCGACCTGCTTATAGCCCAATTTCACCAATTTTCAGAAACTATTTTTCTTTAATTTTATTTATTTATTTATTTATTTTATTTCAATGGCAGATATTGAATTTCCTTTAAAATTTTTAAATTGCAGCCGTTACTGCGATTATTACACTTGGGCTTAACCCCCAAAAGTTTTTCAGGTATATGCCTACTTCAAAAACTATTTTTCTTATTTGATTTAAATGCTATATGCCGCATTTTAACGTAAAAAAAAAACAATTATTGGTGCTGCTAGAGGGATTTTTAAATTTTTGGTTTCAGAAATCCCCTTCCCTCCTAATGGCCCGATCTGCCTGATTTTCAGAAACTATTTTTCTCACTATTTAATGGGCACACGTACAGTTTCTTCGCGAAAAAAATATTAATACCACTAGAGCTCTTTTTAAATTTTGGGGTGCAGGCAACCCCCTTCCTAATGCCCCGATTTCCCCGATTATCATAAAGACCTTTCTTGTTCTATTTAAATTACATATACGGAGTTTCGTTGCGAAAAACCATAGAGCTATTTTTAAATTTCGCTTTACCCCCAAAAGTTTTTCAGGTACACCTCCACTCCGAGTGGCCCAATTATCATGATTTTCGAAAACTACTTGTATTTATTTTAAATGTTTTTAATGATTTTCGTTGAGATAAAGCAAAAATTGCGGCCGCTAGAGTGATTTTTCAATTTTTTAAAAATGTTTGCTTTAGACTAACCCCCCCCCCCCCCTCCCAAAGATCCAATTTTGCTGGTTAACGAACTCAACGATTCGTTTGTTAATTGATGGCTATGTGCCCGGTTTCGTTGAGAAAAAACAAAAATTGCGACCGCTAGTAGCGTCAACAGACACACACACACACACACACACACACACACACACACACACACAATATATATCAAACAAAAAGAAAAATAAAATAACACTATTAGCAATGTAACAAATTAACAGTAATTATAGAAGTAGAAAAGGATAAAACACTAAGGTAAAGTCACACTTGTCTTCTTGCCATAGAAGGACTCCTCAAGTGTGACTTTATATTAGTGTTTTATCCTTTTCTACTTTTATAATTATTGTTAATTTGTTACATTATATATATAATATTCCTTCGGAATTCGCTAATATTGTCTCATAGTGGGAAAGATGTGTTACTATAGCGAGCATTAAGCGGAACTTTAAACTCAGTTAATGACAGCTGATTTGACCATTATACGTATCAAGTCCTTAGCCATTCTTTTCACGCGAATGAAGTACACAGAATCCATAGCGAAATTTCACAAGACACTGCACATTATAACTTCGTCCTCAATGGCGATTATCTTGGATGCCACATTAGAACTCAACATCGCATGCAAAACATGTTGCCATAACAACAAGGTACGTGCTTCCCGCCGCCATCAACATCAAGATGTCGTTATCCCCTCGAGAAAAAACTACTCTCTTGAAAACACGACACACGTTTTCCATTTCAGACTAGAACTTTAAATTCGTTGTTGTTGCAAATATAAGGCTAGCATCTAGGGTTAGGTATTATTACTGGGGAGGAGGGGAGTTATATTTTGGGTACTAAGCCTATAAATCACGGCTTTTCTGTTCATTAATTTACATGCTTAACGTCTACTCAAGTAGAGACAAGCTTTCCCTGCATTATTCAAACATTAACAAATCAGATATACATCCCTGAAATTCTTAAGCAAGTAAGAGTAAAATGTTCATTTATCTCCCCGACTCGTCAGTAAAAATATATATACCAGTATTAAGAAATTTAGCTTATTTAACGGAAATTTACCTGTTTCTGATATTTATAGTTCTAAATGACCAGAGCACTGTTTCACAAAAGTATGGTCTAAGTGTACGGAATGGTAACTTGCAATTATTAGTAAAATTCTGTTCCACAAAGATTTTTGCCACACTTGTACTTTACTGCTCCATACTTACAAATGTACAAGTGATTTTCATAATTCTGTTCCACGAAAATATTAGTTCGTATAAATTTCTCTGCAAGTGTAGGAACATTGGTAACTTTAAATGCTAGAACAAAATTTATTATATTTTTAATGATTTTGGAAGCCAGTTGAACCAAATGTGCTAAATATTAGCGAAAATGATCATAATGATGAGTAGGAATATGTATAAAGAAAAATAAATATTTGTGTATAAGGATAAAGTTAGGTTAAGTGCAAACAAAGTACGGCTTATGGTTGATATTGACGTTTCCTGTTCCAGATCAGCATCTTAGGTTCTTGCTACATGCCACGAAAATAATTTCTTTTGGCACAATTTTCTCAGATTTTTTTTTTTTTTTTTTTTTTTGGTTTATGAGAAGGTGATTGTCAAGCATTATAAACAAACAAATAAATATAAATAATAAATGGACTAATAAAACGACCCGAGAGCAATCGTGAAGCGCGATGCTTCTGCCATCTTTCGATGGCTGAAATTGATGCTCCAAAATGTAGGCTTGTGGGACCGTCGTCTTAAAGTGCTATTATGCATGAATATTGATAAATGCATAATAAATTATTAAATTATCGTTATGTCCGAGAAAAAAAAAACAAGCCCCGTTTTGCAGAAATGACAATGGTCCCCTCCTTGCATTAAAAATTCCTAAAGAGTGGACATAATTTAATTCAAGATATGATGACCTATGGCAAAATGTTGTTCCTCCATCTTGCTTTTATATGATGTCCACATGACGTCACTTGTAACTTTTTACTAATACTTTACAAGTGTAGCATTTCTTTCCTGGAGCACAAAGTTACAAAACCATACTTTACAAGAATATGCATAATACACTTGTGTATATTAGAACATACTTTTGTAAAACAGGGCCCAGTACTGTTTTCAGAAACTGAGAGTATGGCTGTTAGTGTCTATGCCGCCTTTTAAAAATCTCTATGGCCTTCATCGTAATCGAATACATGTCCAGAAAAAGATTTTATTATTATCAGGCCGCCAAATTTAGGTATTCTATACACAACGAACTCTTAGACCTTGAACATGAATGTAGTTTCACAATTTTTGCAAGCCTTCAAATGATAAACAATAATCCTACACATCTGAACTCACATGCCAGTGGCTGACGAAAACAACTCATGAAAATGGAATTCCAACAAAGATCCTGGTCAAGAAGAAAGCACACTGTTCTGAACTACAGAACTGACATGAACATGGAACAAACCTTTTAAAAATATATTTCATCGCAATGTTTAAACTCAAAAGTTCCCTCTTCAATAAACGCATATCAGTTTGGATGAAAGGAAATTTTGATCAGAAATTATCCTGTAAGAAAAGAAAGCATCTAATAAAAAATGAATAAATAAATTAAATTAAAAACACACAGTATGTCACTCAGCAATTGAAATCTTAAGATATCTTCTATACATAATTGTATTCCTGTTTGTAGAAGTAGTCCTTGTTGAGACTTTGCTCACAGGCGAAAGTAAATGAGCCCTATTTCGCAAAAGTATGATCTAAAACATGCAAGTGTATTAGTGCAGATTCTTCTAAAGTATGATCTTGTAACTTTCTGTGCCACGAAAGAAGTGCTGCACTGGTAAATACAGAGGATGCCAAAAAATGTATACACACTTCAAACAAAGAAAAAACTGGTTTAACATAACAAAACTGAATTCGCATAAACAGAAAATGATGATCATCTTAAACTTTAAAATTACAATAGTTGCAATAGTTGCCCACCAGCGGTGTCGTTCCGTTCAAATGAAATTATGCGTCATCGGACCAAACAACTTTCCCTATGAGGGCCTCATCCTAATTCTCATACAACAAAACTGATATTACATTTGTGTTAAATATTTTTAATTTTAATTTCCCTATGCCGTGAATTTAAATATGCTAAAATATTCTGTAAAGAGAGCATTGTTGTAGTGCTTGGAAAATTGTCACAACAGAAGAAAACATAAAGTATACATTATTTAATGTTGCAAAATCAACGAGTGATTAATTATTATCAAGGACACAGAAGAGAAAACAGGTATCTGCATACTACATTGTATATGTTATTTTAACTAAAGAATTAAGGACGAAAAATTAATTGCAACTACATTAAATGTTGGCAGATGTTAATAGATTGAATCATGAGGAACCCCCGTCCCTTAAGAAATTCAGGGTGCGGAACTTGCTTTTTTTTTTTTTTTTTTTTTTTTTTCTTGGAAAGGAGGGTGAGCACAAGTTGTTAGAGGAGCCATCAACCAATGAAAAACGTCGCGAAAAGTTGAGGCAAGTTGAGCTCTTTCTTCAGAACAATCTCCAAGTCACTTATATAGCTGTGAAGTATAGTTTAAACTACTGGAATATCCTGCTTACTTTCTAGATCTAGCTACTAGCAGCTTCAGACTGTTTCTAAAGCTGAAATTTAACTTTTGAGGGAGGAACCGGTGTACTAAAGCGTTACTCGGAGAAGTGCATCAGTCTTCAAGGAGACTATGTTGAAAAATGAGATAAAAATATAGATGTTAGGCAAACCAGAAATGAGTCAGGGGGGAGCATAAGAATCAAACATCGTATTTTTAGAAAGAAAAACAAAGAAATGTATTCTATATGCATTATTTATGTTTTTCATGCTTTTAAACCTACTCTGAAGTAGCATATCATCTTAGAGTATAACAACTTTTCAAATTAAATATTCATAGGCAGGAAAGTTTATTTAGCAACCGATATTGCGCATTTGAAATTACGCATGTAAAGAAATCATGGGAATATCCCACTTGAACAAGGATAAAGCAGCAGGAAGCTTTTGCCTCACAAAGGAAATACGAGAGTAGGTCCATAAGATTCCGGCCTAACCATTTTCTGGTTATGATAAAGGCAAAAACTATATTTCAATTTTCAGTATAGTTACCTTTTATTGCAATACACTTCTCATATCTTTCAATTAACGTTACAACCCACCTTTTCTTAAAATAGTCTTGTCTGCAAAATGAGCATAGACAGCATCCATCACTTTTTCGTCACACTTAGATTTCCTTCCTCGAATATCTTTCTTGAGTTTTGAGAAGAAGAAATAGTCACTGGGAGCTAGATCTGGGCTGTGGGGTGGATGGTCAATCTCCTTGAAGACACATTTCTTCACAGCTTCCTTTGCAACAAGAGCTGTGTGCACAGGCACGTTGTCGTGAAGAAGCCGCACACCACCACTCAACTTTCTTCGCCTTTTCTCTTTGATGGAAGCACATAGTCTGTGTAGTAGGCCAGCATAGTACTCCTCGTTTACTGTGGTGTTAAAATCAATGAAGAGTATTCCTTCACAGTCACAAAAGATTGTGGCATGATCTTCTTGGCTGACTGAGTGACATTCTTTAGAGGCGGTACTTCGCCAGGTTTATGCCAGGTCATTGATTCTCTTTTGGAGAAGGGATCATAGTAGAGGACCACAGTTTTATCTCCTGTAACAATGGTTTGCAGAACTTCTCTCTCGTTGCCACGGCAGAGTTCCAAAAATGTCTAACAACACACGACTCGTTGCTGTTTTTGGACTGAGGAAAGGAGTCTTTCACTAACCTTATTCATGTTTAAATGTTCATGAATAATTCGAAGATCTGTTGTTTTAGAAACGCCCAACCTTGCTGCTATTTCTGTAACTTTGAGACGCCTATCATTCATAATTTCTCCTTCCACAAGAGCGATGTTTTCAGGAGTGAGCACCTACAAGGGCTGACCAGCACGCTCTTCGTGTTCAATGCTTTCTCGACCCATTCGATAAAGTTTGGCCCATTCTTTTACGGTAGAATATGAGGAGGGTGCTTCCCCATATACACGTCCAATCGCTGTTTAATTTCATTTGGAGTAAGTCCTTTTGTGAAGAACTTAATAACAGCTGGATACGCCATTTTGAACATGTCACAATCTTCTACACTAAGCTTTCTTTATGCAACTATACCTGAACAACTGAATACAGCGGAGCGCAAGTTACAGCTGCTATTTATACAGATAAGGTATGACAGCAGATATGGATTTTGTGGAGGCGATAATCCTTATTGGCGAGGCCGGAAACATATGGACCTACACTCGTACTTGCAAATTCCAGTACATATTAACTATCCCTCGGTGAACACTTCCCCCAGGGAAAAGAGGCCTGTTTAGACATACCTTAAGAATGTACTCGAAATATAAGACATTCAGTAATTTTCAGTTTTGTTGTGCACGTAGATTTCCCTTGTTTCCGTGGCCATATCTCATAAAAGTTTATCATCAACACAACATATTCGGCTTCAATGATTAAATCCTTAACGACTAAATTCCAATATTTTGGCAGATTAGATTGTTCCATGAGCCTTTTCTTTGACAGGACTCTAAAGCATTTTAGCAACGGCAAAATTGAGAGATTTGAAGCATGAATTGTTACAGCACCCACCCTACACTCTAGATTGGGCTCCCTCTGACTTTCCTTTTTTCCAGAGTTCAAACTCTTCCTCGCTGGTATGTGTTTAGTGACGATTGCAGATGTAGAGGAATAATATGCAGACTTCCAGGAAATAATTTCAGAGAGGGTATGATGACTTCAAAGCATCGCTGTAATAAACGTACTGACTTTTAAGGGAGATTATATTGAATAATAATATGAAAATAAAAACGATATTCAAGTTAAAAGATCGTTCCTTTATTTTTAACCCTGCCCTAGTATTTTTCTTCCTATTAAATTAGCCATTCTTTTATTTTTGCTCTTCAAAAAATTGAAATTATAATATTTCACAACTTCTAACCTTGTTTAATTACGCCAACTACCACAATTCATATATTAAAATTTGTACGGTCTTAACATTTACAAGATCATTCTCATTGTTGTTGAGCTGTTAAAATTATTGCAACAAATATTAAAGTTAAGATTAATTTGAAGAAATTTAAATGACACACACATTGAGACTTTAAAAGTAAATTAAATGTGTTCCAGATCAAACTAAGCAATACTAGGAGAAGCTGGCAACAGATTACGAAAAGTTCCACAGGCTCCTGTTTACAACAAAGAAACAAAGTAGATCTGGCGACTTAAGGTGGGTTTCCGGGATATTTACTAAAGACTTCTGGGAGCAAATATTATTTTAGTAACCGAAATACACATTCGTTTTGTTCCTTCCCCATGATGCATCCCACAATTCCAAGCCACAGTACTACAAGCGTAAGAGTATAATCACAACAAAACGTCATCCCAAAGATTTTGCAAGTTTTGGACGTGAGCAATCTCTCCAATGACGCCTGGCATTTCGAACGATCCTTTGCAGCCACGCAGCATGATCACGATGAATGCCGGCAACTGGCGATGAACAGAGCAGCGAAAGTGGTTCAAATAATCGGGAACCGGTTTCGTGACTGCGTTGAGAGCTTTTCCACGTTCCTTACTGATAGGTCATACGAACTGAACAATGCTTCCTGCTAATCAAATGTATGCTCCTACAGGCAAAAAGGAAAATTTCTTCGCATTATTTAAACCATGTGGACTAAAATACAGAGTGGATCGCATAATGATAACGCACTTAATTTGTTTATCAAATGGTTTTGGACAGATTTCTTAAGCATCTGAAAAAGCATTAAATATAACAGCAATCTGAGAAAATGTTTAGTAAACAAAATGACAGGTAAACATTGATAGTTATACAACGAACTAAAACAGTTTTGATTTGAAGAATGTTGTTGTAGTTCTGAGATGTTTTGAAGCTTATTTTAAGCAAGCAGCAATTTCATTCTGCAACGCACAAGTATGGAGGAGAAGTGATGATGAAGAGAAGGAGAATGAGGAGGAGGAGGAGGAGGAGGAGGAGGAGGAGGAAGAAGAACAAGAAGAAGAAGAAGAGGAAGAAGAACAAGAAGAAGAAGAAGAAATACCTCAGAACCAAAGCGACAACGTACAACTTGCATCCCTGAGGATGGAGAAGCAATGCAGAAGATTTACTTCCAATTTAGTTAGTTCTCTAGATGCAGCGCAGCATTGAACACATTCTTCATATCTAAAAATTCCACCTGTTCAATTTCAGAATATAATTTAAGTTAAAAAATTACAATAATATCTGTATTAAATAAAAAAACGCCTGTTATGGTTTTTGGGCTCAGTTGTTACAAACAGGTCAATGTAGTTTTCTGGTTAGTACAAAGTGTATGCGTCATTAGGACTGTTGAATGTCTTGCATTTTAAGGGTCCGTTCTATTCTAAACTTTCACAACTACCCCATGTTTTGAAAACTAAATAATAATAATAATAATAATAATTATTATTATTATTATATTGTCGGTCCTGGTGGTGTAGTGGTAACCATACTTGCCTTCTAAACCCAAGATCGTGGGTTCGATTCCGGTCAGGATCGATGGATTTTTTTCGGACGTAAAATCCGAAGTATGGCTTCCTTCGGAAGGGAAGTAAAGTCGTGAGTCCTGTGTCGTACATTTACGGCACGATAACCTCAAGCATGAAAAAAGAGGCCTCTGAGCAAAATTTGTCGGCCGTTTTACGCCCGGAATTGAATGGGACGCTGATGACCTGAGATGTTAAAGAGCGTCCGTAAATAAATAAATCAATCAATCAATCAATCAATCAAAATCATTATCAAAGATTGGACACTATGTTTTCTGCAGATTACCAAGTAACAGGACAACTTACAGAAGATTATTTATCGTTTTAATAATTAAATATAATATACATTTCGACACATAACACTAATGCCATGGCATTTTTTCGGAGAGAACCAATTAGAACAGAAATAACAATTAACGATAATCCTATTAAATACTATTAAACTCGATTACTTAGGCGTGTGTGTTGGCCAGGACATAACCAAAGATATAAACAGTAAAATAAATTCCATTACATTTGCAGTAGAATAAAACGAGCATTAGGTAAAGAAACCTTGCTTAAATTTTGTAACGTTTTAGCGATACCGGCATTGCTTTATGGATCGAAATATTGGATTTTAAATGAAAATGCATTAAAATGATTGGTGATAGCAGAGATGAAAAATTTGATATCGGTAGATGGTTATATTTTAATGGATAAATAATGTGAAAATAATGGGCAATAATAAATAATGTTGAAACTCTCCGATAAAATTGAAGCATACAGGAGAAAGTTGCATGAGCAGTTTGTAGGATGGAAGAAGACAGAACACCTTATACAGCATTGAACTATGCTTCCAGAGGACGAAGAAGACAAGGATGGGTCGAGAGCTGAAACGGATCATTATTGTTAAATTATGATAATAATGGAGAAAATTATTTAAATTTCATTTCTACAACACAGTTGACTTAAAAACCTTTGCCTTCAAACCTTGTAAACCTTATTTAAATGTGTTTTCAAAGGAATTAAACTGTTACAAAGTAGCGCGAGAAGTTGTTTTAGTTTTTCTAATTCAAATAAATTACTAAAAATGGAAATATTAGATTGTCTAAACCAGCGGTTCTCAAACTTTCCTTGGCCGCGGACCCCTTTAAAGATCTCTTACTGTCGCCAACTCCTAAACTGAAGTTTTGAAATCCTAAACATTCCTCCTATATATTTTTGAAAGTTGTTTATCATTTGTTTACATAATGTAAACTATAAACAAATAAATATACATTATTACAATATTTTCTTTTTTGTATTTTATCCTTATATAATAGTAATAATCAGCACGATAATACTATGTTCAAAAAGTGTATAAATGCACAAAACATTAATATTAATAATAACTAGCAATATATGTTACAACATTACTGGTTAATTTTAATTCCTCAGTGAGAGGGATGATGCTGTTTTCACCTACCTATCGCGCATAATAAAAGAAATTTGTATTCTGAGTTCTAATTTTATATTTGCCAAACGATATATACACCCTTGTGCAAATTAAAGTGAACAAAGGTATTATTCTCTTTTTTTTTAATTTATTTCACAAAATTTAATATTACAGTATTTTTAGTGTTTAATGTGCCAATTCTAGGCCATAATTACCATTTTCATTTGTTCGGGCAGGGTCAATGAGTATGTCACACATTTCATTTATTTCTGTGTCATGAAACCACACTCTTATCACAGCACAAATAATCTTTTCTTTGGTTGTGCAGTCCATTTTCTTCCTCTGTTTCTTGACAGTTGCCCAAAGATTCTCTATAGCGTTGAGATCCGGTGAATTTCCACGCCAGTGCAAACAATGAAAACCATTTTTCGCCATTAAGTCTTTAACATCCTTCGATGTTGACATGGGGCATAGTCTTGCTGGAAATTTTCAGTTCCTCTGTCAAACTCTTCAGCTCTACGGCGGCTATTTTCTCTAAAATTTAGGATGCACTTGTCGCTGTTCATTCTTCCGTCAATAGGAATCAAACGTTTAGTGTCTATGAATGCAAAACAGCCCCAAAACATCTTCTTTTGTGGAAATTTTACCATTTGTTTGTGTGCTTCGGCGAGATTTCCTCTCCATCGCTTCTCCTTACGTGCGAGACGTTCAACCCTGCACTTCAAAATGACTTTCATTAGAAAATAGGACCCTTCTCTTCTCTTCTTGTGTCCAATTCTGATATTTTCTAGCCCATACCTATCTATAGGATTCGACAACTGTTTTCTGACCAATCTTCGACCTTTCCTTCAACTTCTAGAAGCCGCCTACGCACTGTTGATGCATCAATTTTCACACTTGCAGCCTCCAAATCTTTTTGTAAATCAAAACTGTTCTTTTCCGGATTAATTTTACTGGTTCTGATTACAAAAGCATCATTTTTCCTGAACGTTTTTCGTTTTCGGGCACATCGTCTTTTCCTTTGAGGTGACTTTGGCCCATTCTCATATTTCCTTCTAATTACGTTATTAACAGCACCCAAAGTTACATTACATTCTGCTGCTATCTGTCGTTGAATCATATTACTAAATTCATAGAGATGACCTTATTTCTCTTTTTAGGTGTGATATCCATTATGAATAAATTATGCTAGCTAAATAAAATGTTAAAACAGATAGAAAGACAAGCGAATTGCTTAACTTCTAGTACAAACAATAAAAGTAACAATTAACTATCACAACAATGGATATCAATAATGCAATGTAGAATTGCAAGGAAACGGCTATTAGCACTGAATAACTTATAAAACTAAATTTACCTGTTTGTTCTCATGAATTCGTACAAGACTGTACATATATAATACAGTTAAAGTTCTAAGGCAAGAAGACGAAAGAAAATCTGTGTTTATATAATTTTATTCTTTTTCTGCTCTTTAGCGCTTGTTATTTTACTTACATTGGTCATAGTGCTATTTTATTTTTCATTAAAAAATGTATACACACACACACACGCGCGCGCGCACGCACGCACGCCCATGTAAGAGGGTAAGTGCATAAGTTTCCTGCCTAACTATTTTTAGATATGATAAAGACAAAATCTATATTTCACTTTTTAATATAGTTACCCTTTATTGCAATACACTTCTCACATCTTTCAATTAACATTTCAATCCCCCCCCAAAAGTAGTCAGAAGTCTTGTCTGCAAAATGGGCATAAACAGCATTCATTACTTCTTCGTCACACTTAAGTATAAAAGTATAAAAATATTTTCATTAGATGCTTTTGTGAGGTGAACATTCCATTTAATATTTATAACTTCGATATATAGGTATTGAAATTGTTTATGTGCTTTTTTAAAATGCGTAAATAATAATCGCGGAAAAAAAATCCACAACGATCCAAAACAGGCTTAAAATATGTTTTAAGCCTTAAAATTGGTAACAGAAGCCAAAATACGCAAAAAAAAGGCAAAATAAAAACTGGCCCTACAGACCCCAAATGTACGGAAACGTGTTTATTTCTATCTGATTCTTAAATATATCCATCCAGACACAAAAAGGCATTTTGCTTAATTTTCGGGTTCTGGGCTAATAACAATATAAAACAAATGCTGCAATAATTAGGCGCAGAAGTCGCTAAGTATTTGTTGTCAGTAACTACATAAAATGAGGATATTGGTGAATGTTATTTCCGTGAGCATATTTGAGTTTATTGACTGGCTCCAGCCGCATTTGCTTAACAGGAGCTAATGGATAGCATATCTTTGTACAAACGTTATCCAAATGCTATAACTTCAGATTGTAGTAGTTTTTAGAATTTGTCTAAACAAAATGTTGTACTTTAATTAGTACTGTGTAACGTCCGCTTTTCATTAGTGAGGCATCACAGAAAGTGGACACAGTGATGATACATGGCATTAAATGATAAATTGTGATTTATATATATATATATATATATATATATATAAGGAAAGAAGCGTGTAAGTTTAGGCTATCTCTCATGCATTTTCCAGAGGAAAACTTGGAAAAAACTGTAATCAGGGAGGACGGTCCTAACGGAAATCAAACCGCACACCTCCCGTTCATGAGACTGTATTTTAGCGACTTTGGCCATCCGTGCCAGTAAAGTTCTTCGTGAGCTCACTTTTTACTATGTTGTGGTTAACGTTCACTGCAAATATTGTACCCGTTATATTATGATCCCGCAACTTTTTGCAGAAACCCAGTCATCCGTCGTTTTCCGGTATTGTTTCGAGATTGACAACGCAGTCAATACAACACGGTTGAATATGGGGATGTAAAACAACTTTACGCTAAAACACTGAGGAAATGATGAGGCATAAGGGAAGAAAGAAAGAAAGAAAGAAAGAAAGAAAGAAAGAAAACGACAAAAAAGAGAACTCAAAAGAAACTATTCTTCTAATAAAAATGAACACATTTTTTGTTTAGCAAGAAGTAAAGGTTATCTTCAATTAGTCATTTAACAAGGGGCAGTTGCAACACAATAGGAATTCCCACTTAATGTGATGCTTAAATGCAAACGACATTGTCAACCTGAAATGGGTTTCGCCTTTCCAATCCCGGTAATATAGTCAAATATCACATGTGACATCCGAATGGTAAGCGATGATTACAACCTTAATGTCGTCCGCTGGGGTTGCCGAAATCACGAAGACTGACACCTACTAAAATTTACCGGGATTAAAATTGTAGCATCGATGTACCCTCACACAATACCTGATTGCAAGTTAGCGTCTGCAAAGTACACAAGCACAGAGGAGCTATGAGGCCTTTGCAAACCATGACAGATGTAAACATATGTGGCTTACCAGAAGCGCCTAAGTCGGCGAGGGCTACGGTGCAGGATGAGAACACAGCAAGGCACAACAACCTCCACAACTTCACCATCTTGAGAAGTGAAGAGAACAAGACAGAAAAGACAAGACTTTCACAAAGAGCAGGCCAGTCACTCGAGAGGTGCCCCTGAACGAGCGTTTACCGTTACACATGACGTCATCCCCCTCTGGTGCGGTAAGACCCGCTCAATCTGCAGCAGTGGCAAAACAAGTGCAACAATGCTCGACTCGGTTTTGCGAGTCATAATGATCGAAGCTCCAGTGAACCTCAGCCTAATTTTTGAATACAGGTCCGAACTCTATTTTGAATCCCTTACACCTTTAAACTGTAACATTTTGATTTTCTTTTCCAAATGACAGAACTGGGCAACTTGAAATCATAAAGTTAATTTCTCCATTTCCTTATAAACATTTAATTCACTTGATCATCAATATTATTAGAATGTTAAGGATCCGTAAAACCTTTCTGAAAAACGGCAGCAACAAAGATTTTGTAATGCATATCGAAATGAAATAACGTTTACAGAATATAGAGATAGAGTTAGAAATTTTCCATTTTAAAATATTTTATATAAAGCTAAAGTGGTCATTCAACATAACCAAAAGCACTATGGATAGTCGAGGTCATTAAGCACGCTCTTGTGAGCGGTAGTCTGCAGCTTGAATCCCACCAGGACAGCTCTCCCTGACAGATTTTTTCAGGTTTTCCTCAGCCGGCGAGGTACCCCTGAAACGCTTCCTACCTTTAAAAAAACTCATTTCCCAGTTTATAAATTCATCTCATGTATCATCTGTGTCCACCGCCTGTGATGCCTAAGTAGTTAAAACGGGATTAAATAATATTAAAAAACCAAATTCACACAATAGATAGGAATTTTACATACTACACATTTTTAATACATTAACATTTTATTAATGTGGATGATCAATAGTTCATTTTAAAGGTTACGAATTTAGCTTTTAAATAATATATAAAACAAAATTGTATTATTAACACCTTGTGTTTGAGTTTTATATCAATTTCTAAAAAGCATTCCTTTTAATGAAACTTCGGCTTATGAGGAAATGAATCAGATATATATGTTTTAATAAATTAAAAACAAATTATCAGAACACTAACAATCTAAAAAAAAATAAATAACTGTAGACAATATGACATATTTATATTTATATGATAGCTTTCATTTCGTTGGTTTTGCCATAGGAACGAAAATGACAGACGAGTTCGGCTGTTATGTGCGGTATGGCGGTGGCTTACTCTTTGATAAGGTTTCTGCCCCAGCATCTGGTGTAAAAGCGATCCTTTTGGGGGGCTCGTACTCCTTGAAGGAAGAAGCATAACCGGCGTTGATGTTCTATTATGAACTCTGTAAATTTCTGCACCTCACCATCTACGATATGAATCCTGGCCATCCGGTGCTCCCCTTACCTCATCCCTTTCTCCCAAACGTGCCTTTTGGTCACCTCAAACTTCCCCATCCCTAACAATTCAGTTCAATATATGTTCTTATAATATATTTAACTTTGCCTTCAAGAAACGAAATACACAATTATCACACGTTAATTGGTATAAACGTTATAAGCCGTCATGTAAATTGCTTATAATATTGGAATTCTACTAATATATGGTAATAGTGCCAATACTCGGCTTATTGGAGTTCTTTCCATTTTCCGTTAGAATAGTCCACTTATGTATGATTCACAATCCTTCCTATGATAAATTATCAAGAGATAATTTATTTGTATATCAGAACTACAAATAGTCTTTATTGTCGATCAAGATTATTAATAAAATTTTGCATTATTACACAAGTTGCATAAAATGAGCATAGTAATATTACCTCATAAACTGTTTTCATTGCTAAAACGCTGTCATCAACTGTTAGGTATATATACGTAATATTAATGAAAAAATTTATGTATTACTGCAAAGTGGATCAATATCGTTAATTTTCATTGAAGAAAGCACAATTACAAAATGAATAAGTTACATACATACATACCAAATTTTATAATACCCCATTTTGAAGTATGAGCCAAGATATATCTTAAATAATTTCACTGTTTCTCCAATTAATGAATTTGCCGTTTTTCTTTTGATAAGTGTTGTAAGATTTTCTCGGTAGGTGTTGGTAACAATCCAGCCTTTTATCCATCTTCGCTAACAATATAAATGGACTAACGAAATAAATAAATCTCCATCGATACAATGACGTTTCAAGTACAATAAAAGGAGGCATTGCCTTCAAAATACACATTAATATTATTTTTGTTTTATCATTCTAGCACACGAAACTAGTTTTATGTTACGCAATTATTGCATTATAAACTATTTTCATAATATACTATTATTCCATACAAGTTTGTAATAAACTCAATTAGATACTGCTAAATTTTGTGATCTATCTTCGTTTTTTGAAAAAATCTATTATGCACCTAAGCTATATGCTTAATAACCAATAATAATAATAATAATAATAATAATAATAATAATTATATTGAAATTATATTAATAACACGAACCTGCTAGGGTTATGGCAGATAACGTCACGAGGTGCAGCTAAATCACCTAGCGGTGGTACCCGCAAAAAGATTTTTAAAAAATTTCTTCAAATCTCCATCGATCCTATTTACTAGGCACCAAAAATGACGAAATTTATATATATATATATATATATTCATAAAGAAAAATAAAAATAAAGTAACACTATTAACAATGTAACATCAAATTAACAGTAATTATATATATAAACACATTTCGTTAACCAGTAAAATTCGATTATTGGGGAATGGGGGAATTTAAAGCGAATATTTAAAAATGGCTCTAGCACCCGCAGTTTTTGTTTTTTCTCAACGACACTCGATATATGCCAATGAAATAAGAAAAACTGTTTCTGAAAATTAGCGAAATCACACAATTATGAGTGAGGGTTTGCCTAAAACCTACAACGTTTTTTGCAATGAAACTCTGTATATACCATTTAAATAAATTGGAAAGCTATTTTCCGAAAATCAGAGAAATCGGACCATTGGGAGGGGGAATATACCTGAAAACACAAATTTAAAGAGTAGGGTAGTTAACCTAAAGCGAAAATTTAATAATTGCTCTACCGCGGCAATTTTTCTTTTTTCTCAGCAAAACTCAGTATACGCCATGGGAAATAAGATAAGAAAAATAGTTTATGAAAACCAGTGAAATCAATTAGGAGTGGGCGTTTATCTGAAGCCCAACATTTACGAATCATTCTAGCGACCGCATTTTTTGTTTTTTCTCAACAAAACTCGGTATATGCCACTGAAATAAAACAAGAAAAATAGTTTAGATAGTTAGAATAGTATGGCTTCCTTCGGAAGGGAAGTAAAGCCGTGGGTCCCGTGTCATACATTTACGGCACGAAAAAGAACCTCAAGCCTGAAAGAGAGGCCTCTGAGCAAAATTTGTCGGCCGTTTCACGCCCTGAGTTGAATGGGACGCTGATGACCTGAGATGTTAAAGAGCGTCCATAAATAAATCAATCAAAAAAAAAATCCAGCCGGTAATAAAAGAGGCGGCAAACTTTTGATATGAGAGTAACTCGATATCCCAACAATAACTGATAAACTCTCCCGGAGCTGTACGTTTGTGTGCTGTTAAATTCTAGACTGTTATTGATTGAGTTAAAATATTATTGCTGTGCTAAGACAGAAACTATCGCTAAACAAATGATCTCAAAGTTTCTGAGGAAAACCTGGCGACTCTAGACTGTCATTCAACGTCACTCCACGTGGATTTGTCTGTTGTTAAATCCCACACTACTATTGGCTGAAGCTAAAATATTCTTGAAATTTAAGTCGGAAGTCGGAAGCCTGTCTTCTACAAGAGAAGGGAAATGGCCAGAGGTGCGTTTTTCGAATTGTGAGCTCCTTGGTAATGACACACGATTCACTGCTTCCTTCCAATTTCTGTAAACTCTGTAACTTCTCTACTCTAGCCCTCTGTAATAACGTTCACAAATTGAACTTGATGAGGAATTCGCTTAGTTTACGCAGATCCTGAGTGATTTTTTATGATATATATTTGGAAAAGGATACTGGAAAAGCTTCAGTATGCAATTTAACTGCGTTTAGCATAAAGCTGAATACTTCGCAAGTTGTGGTCAGGGATTTACTAAAAATAGGCTCAGCATCCGGTTACAATATTGTAGAACACACACTTCCTGTTTGATACCAAGATGATTTTTGCAGAAATGGCGTAATTAGTTCCGGTGGAATTCACGACATACATAAAGACAAGGAAATCTTGTCATTTATACTAGAGCTGGCGATATGAGTTTTAATATATCAGATATGAATAACAAGGAAGTGGCTACTTGGTTAAGTTACGTCACTCCTGTCGATAAATCCTTTCAAAATCTGTTAACACTGGAGCATATGTTCAGATTTTGGGATGGCCGCTCACATGTTCTGATCAAATTCCTGATACCCGTAACATTATAGATTGAAATTCCTAAATAGAAACTGCGATTTTACCTCATGATCATGGCAAACTCCACGCACCCGTATATACTTCGCATATCCAATATTAGTTATAAACTGTATAGCCAACTGTAACTTGGATTTCTGTTCCTGTGTGTCTCCTATTTTTCATCTGTACTCCCCTAATATATGATTTACATGGCCATGACTTATGGTGTCCATCTTTGCTGGCACTCGCTCCTTTTCTCCTCACAATTGTGCAAACCTGATCCGTTGTTCCTTCTTGTCCTTCGCTCCGTCATGATCATGATGATATTGCATCTCGATTCCTTGACCCCTTACCTCCTTCCCCAATTAATGTTGAACGTTCCTTTTACATGTACGCAGTCTACTTCCTTTTGCAGCTGTCCAATATCATATTTTCCTCGTTTGGTTGAAAATAGGGCAGGCATAAAGAAGTAACTTCCTTGTTTAATGACGCTAATGGTGCAATTAGGAGAATGTTATAAGTTATTAGCAGGGCCCAGATTTTGATGATAGATCATCTTTTAACTTCAATATAAACATAGACATAGGAAATGTGTACACAAATCTCAAACATGTCCCAGATTATCGAAACCCTAATTTACTGGGTAATTTTGGTCATTATTTTTACATTTTTTTTAAAGTCATTATGACTGATGATGGCTAATTGATAAGAGTGAGAGAGAAAAAAAATTATTAGTGTTTAACGCCAGTTTTTACTACTGAGGCACCACAGGTGGTGACACTGATGATACATGAAATAAAATTATATATTGGGAAAGGAGTTTTTTTTTAAGGAAGGAAACGTTCCAGGCCTAAGTTTAAGTATGCTCCCAGGCATTTGCCATTTATGAGGATTGAGGAAATCTGGAAAAAACCTCAGTCAGGGAGTACGGTCCTGGCGGGATTCGAACCCTAGACCTCCCGCTCACGAGCCCGCGCCTTAACGACCTCGGCTACCCGTAGCGGTTACAGAAAAATCTCTAGTAACTGCACAAATAAGAAATTATGAAAAACTGCCCATTAATGTATAAAATGAGAAAATGCAAATTTGAACGTTCTTATACATCAAATATGTAAAAATTGTGCTGAATGAGAAAATGGACTACAGAGGGTGCCCCAGTTAAGCTCGGACGATTTTGATTCGTTATCCCACCCCTTCCAATGGGTCATGCTTATGTGTGCTATCGCGTCAGTTCATCTATTTTTTTTTAATAGTGTTTAACGCAGAAAAAAAAAAACCCTCAATCAGGAACTTAGTTACAATAAGTAAGGTGTGTGTGGACCTTATAATACAGTTGCACAAATATGAATTCTTATTTGAAGAAGAAGAAGAAGAAGAAGAAGAAGAAGAAGAAGAAGAAGAAGAAACCAGCACATGACATATGAAAACCCTTCAACACAAAGAAGCAATGCCAGAAGCAATGAAAAATATAAAGGGACCTTTAAAGGATAATCCACAAACATTTAAGCCTGGAATGGCAGTATAAAGTTTGTGGGCACATCTTGAAAGAAATACATTGCCTATTCTGTCAGAAAAAGCTTCACCAATGCAAGAAAACTGTATGAACACCACCTGGCATGTGAAAAGTGGCAATGGGTAGTTTCTTCATTTTTTTTTTTGGAATAGTGTTTAAAACCCGTTTTTACTACAGAGGCACCACAGGCAGTGTACACTGACAATACATGAAATGAAGTGATAAATTGGGAAAGGATTTAGGGAGGAAATGTTCCAGGCCTAAGTTTAAGATACCTCCCCGGTATTTTCTTTGGGTGAAGCATGGATTTATCTAGATGACACAAACAAACCCCATGCTATTTCCTACCATCAAGTGACCCAAAAGGATGCTCCAACTTTATCTGGTAAAACAAGGAAGAGTTTTCCAAGGGGTTCATGGTGGTTGCAGGTTACTGTGCTTGGGGGAAACTTAATATTCATAGAGTTGCCAAAATTAAAAATTAAGAGCAGCCTACTATCAAAGCAATGTCATGGACCCAATTTTTTATGAAGATATTCCACGGTTGTATGGTGAAGATACCCCAAATGTTTGGATTCACATGGATAAAGCATCCAGTTGTACTTCTCAATCATCCCAAGACTACTATGATTGCAAAACTGTGGAAATGGGTGTCAATGTACTACCATTTAAAAGGATCCCTGTAAAGTCACCAGATGCTTCATTGATGGATTTGGCCTGCTGAACCAGTGCCTTGCTTCTCAACCTCCGACCATGATTGAGGGTCTCTAGAAAGTCTGCCAGGAGGAGTGGGCTAACATCCCCCTTCCTGTTCTATGGTGCAGTCTTTTACATTGGAAATTACATTGCAGAGCCATAGTTCAAGTTCATAGATATTAAAATGAATGCAATTGGTAGTGGAGAAAGGGAATTTCACCATGAAAAAATGCAAGTAAAAACGTCCAGGCAAGCCTCCAAATTTCAGAATATATGTGCTCGTTTTTTGTAAGAAGAAATGCTTTCAACAAATTAAGAAATGTCTTAAATATGTTATAATCCTGTGTTTATTTAATACAATTCTCACTGTTTTAACATCATGTACTTAGCAATAAATCATAATAAAAGATATTAGTAAACTAAGCAAATCCCATTGATAATGAATAACAAAATTAATTTGTCATGTATCCTTGAAAAAAAAACCACTAAACATTCATTTTAAAATGAGCCAAGTCTCACAGACTGATCATAGTATTGGCATAACTGAGATGCATCTTATGAGTTGAGGGTTAAAAAACTTAGAAAAATTTTATCTTTTTATCTGACTATCAGAGTAATACAAAAATCACATAATTGATATTATTGTATGATTTAGTTCAACTACACAACCTTAATGCTTCACTTACTTGTCATAATATATAGAACCAGTTTTGAAAACATTTGGTTATCATCATCAGCTAAAATTCAACTGTCGGATTAATTAATAAATAAATAATTAACAAAAATCTATAGCATAATTTGTTTACTAAACATTGTAATTAATGTTAATATCTATTTTTATTTTGTCAAAATTATATTTTCTATGTTATGTGAAACATTTAGAACATTAGCATTTAAAAGCATATATAAATATATTTATCAAAACCTATGAGAGATATCAACATGGAAATCTGATCATATGTACTATACTGCTACAGCAGCCAGCGATAAAATTTTGATGAAAATTTCTTGTAAATTACAAGATTTAGAAATTTCACTTTCATTATTCCTTATTATTGACTTGTTCTTAGTGTGAAACTCTTATGTTTCAGCTATTGTTACACCCTCCAAAAACAGAAGCTATTTTACTATTCAACTCTCAAGACAGCATAACATTAAAACTTGATAATAGCAGTGGAGGCTCAAAGCAACACAAACCTAGTGTTCACAACTTTACTACTGCTACTACCAAATGTAGATTGCAAGTTTTTTAAATCAAAATAACTAGAACTAATACTCATATGGGCATGGCTGAACAGACACAACAGAAAGAGAGCATTGAATAACAGTATCATAGAAATGAACCTATTTAAACAATAATTTTAATTCTCCTGATTTTCATGCAACAGACTTATTGGTAACCCTTTCAATAAAGTCTGGAATCTGCAGGGTGAAGTCTGTTTCTACAAAAGGCATTGTGTACATCCTATATTTAAATCACAGTTTTCTCTTCAAGGGTCACACACAAAAAAACATAGAATTCTAACTTTTGCATAGAGTTCATTGTCTTTACATCCAATTAACACTAAACGAAATAAAGAAATTACTTTGCAATTCACCATTAATCTTACATCCAACAGCAACTTACTACTAATAAAACAACAGACTATTATTTCTGCTGGAAAACATCTGCATGACACATTGTTACTTCAAATGTTATATTGATTTTGAAATTATAATTTTTTCTGATGTTTTATATATATATATATAAACATCACATATGACCTAGTTTGGTGTATGAATGTAAGGTATGCATATATCAATTATTTAATAACACGTTTGCCATTTCAGGACTGCAATTAGTGAGATACCAGAGACATATGTCCACTCGTATATGTGAATGATGAAAGTATTAGGAAAAAATAAAACTGTATGGCACCTAATAATTGTCCAATTTTATTTTAAATGTTTTATTCAACTTAGTGATGCAACAACAGTCAGTTTTGATAACACTCAACACAAGCTTTCCTAGAAATGCACTTGAAGATATGCAATGTTTCAGCTGGTGCATACACACACTCTTGTTCCCAAAAGATTCCTCTTACCACCTCCCCCCAATCAAAATGCTCCACAACCTTCATACATTAATTTTAACTGCCATAGCAAAACAAGGCCCCTACAGATAATAGCAGCAAATACAATATAAGGCACAAGATAGATAAGTATACTGCAAACACTGTTAAATATGCATTGTGTAATATTTATATAACATTAAATGTTGAAAGTTTTGGGGGTAGGGCAAACCAGCAATCTCCTGAAGAGGCCATCTTTGGATAATGGTTCTCAAACTGTCATTACTGAAATCCACTAGGACTGCATAATGATAATAATAATGATGATGATGATACTTAATTCACCACTTGGATCATTTACATGATATGGGCTTCATCCAGAATATAATATAAGCAATATACAAGTTTAGTAATTATACTAGATTTATAATATGCCTTATTTAAAGTTTATATATTCACTTACTGAATAAAAGGTATGTTCTAGTAGAAAGGCTTTGACTTCTTTATTAAATTGTTTTATATTAGTTATTTCTTTATTATTTATTGGTAGTTTGTTATACATTTTAATGCCTACATTTGTGAGATTATTTTTTAAAATATTTGTCCTGCTTATCTGAACATGAAGATCATTTTTCCTTCTTGTATTATGAGAATGCCTATATTTAACACTTAAGATATGTATTAAGTGTATTGTAACAATGTTAATACCTATCAAATGATTTAAAAAATATTTTCATTAGGGGAAAAAAAGGAATTATATGGGAAATTGTTTTGTTACAAATTTGATTCTTAATGTAACAAAAGGTACTAATTTTAATCTTCAAAATAAAAGTAAACATTTCATTGCATATTGTTCTCTTTTTATTCATCTGACAAGCAATGAACTGTTGTTCCATTGTAATAGAAACTATAACCATTGCAATGCTTTTATAGCACATTAAATTAACACTTTTCCTCAAATAAACAGCAAGGGATTTGATTTATTCTTAAACAATCTTACTAGTGATATAAAGTTTTATAAAGTAATCTTTCATGCACATCAGTACCATTTTATTTTTTTATTCTACAAATTAACTTCAGTTTAACAATCAACTATATTATACATGCATTGCCTTCTCAAACCACCGGCTTTTTAATTGTATATATAAGGAACACAAATATGTAATATACTCATATACTAATTCTAAATAATAGAAATGTAATGTTATTTTTTATTTTTACTTTCCCTATAACTTCAAAGTCTCTGGATTGACTAAATTTCCTGTGTTTAAATTTTATATTTCAAGTATTTTTAAATAGCTGCAAATGTTTTGATAATGAACATGAACCTTTTTCTGTTTAAAACATGTACTGATTTCAAAGGAATGAATGATGAGACTTAAAGCTACCATAAAGATCTTTAAATACTTTCTTTTCAATAGAAACTAATACAATGAAAATGTCAAAGTATGACCAGTATTGATCAAGTATCATCTGCACCTGAATAAGGGGGGGGGGGGGGGGATCTCTGAATTCAGATGACAAAAACACAACTCTTTATGGCTACAAATAACCAACAGCCTTAGTGATAAATCTGCAAACAATAAAATCAAATGCCCCTGACTTCCATTATTTTACCAAACAATGAGGACTCTGGAGGTTTTAACACACCTACTACACTTTTAAGCTGCTCACCACTATATGAAAGATATTTTCATGAAGCTATCTCTGTAACAGTCTAGCATGTGAAGTAAGGAGCTTCTAGCACACTGTATACTAAGAAAACTTAAAATACCAACTATTATTATTAAATATTTTTCTGCTTCAATTTCTAAACACAAATTACACAAAATACTTTCACTTCCAAAAGTAGAGTTTGGCTTGACTGTTCATAAATTTGCTGCATTTGTTAACCATAAATGCTTAACATTTATATGTGAGCATTCTCACAAACTGTTAGGCAGTTTGTTAGAATGCTCATTCCTGCATGCAAAAATTATCATATTACCCATGTGATAAGTTAGTAACATGGTCAATTGCTTGGAAATGCCTGAAATGCTGAAATATAGTTTTTCTGTCCAGTCAAACAGGACTCAATACTAGAGGATCATATCTTGTCTTCAAAATGTTCACATCTGTTTTCATTGTTCAGCATCATTGGGAATATACCCATGTTTTAGTTTATATAAAATGTAAATACATGTTAAAATAGAACAAAATAAAATTACAAACAAAATTAGATCAAAATTACCTATCCTATTCCTGCACATATGCTTATAAGATTCACCATGCATGGCAACAAAATTAAATTTGAAAAATACGGTTCTATTTGCACATAAATATACTTCTTTATATGTAATATTTATACTCTTAGCCAAATATTTCAAACATACGAGGGTTATTCGATAAGTTTAATCAAAATCAAAAGGCAGTAATTGTTTTCAATGTTACCTTGGCAATGTGTTGATTGTTGAGAGATGATGCACATGGTTATAAACAGTTATGAAGCTAGTCTGCATTTGATAGCCATTTTCCTGCTTGCACTTGAAAACAAACATTTGAAATGGTGAAACACAAATTTTATGTATTAATAAATTGTTACTTTTTGAAAAGGGCAATGTTTGCATTAGCTGAAGCAAAGCTGAACAAACATGGCAAATCTGAACCTTTGTTTAGAATTGTGTCTAAATGGTTTTATCAATTTAAATGTGGTCATACAAGCATAAGCTAAGTAGACCATTCCAGATGTCCTATTGAGGTAACATCTCCTGAAATGATTGAAAAAAAAATGACATTGTGCTGAGCTATCAGAAACTGAAGTTGTAGAAAACTCCTGAAGCTGCAAACACTTCTGAAGATCAGGTACATAATATTTTGCTTAATCCCTTGCAAACTAAAAAACTATCGGCAAGGTTTGCTAATGATTGACCAGAAAAGAGAATTAGTTGTCACTTCCATAATGTTTAAATGGAATCCAAGTGAATTTTGATGGTGGTATGTGACAGGCAACAAAATGTAGATCCACCACTGCATGCCAGAAACAAAGGAGCAGTCAAACCAAGGAAATGGCTCCAAAGAAGGTAAAAACAATCCCCTTTAGAAGGAAAGGTGATGGAGACTGTTTTGGGATTACCATGATGTAATTTTAATTAACCTTTTTGAAAAGGGCAAAATATAATAGTTAATATTATGCTATGCCATTGTAGAAATAAAATGATGCAATCAAGAATTGTCCTGTCCTCATTTGGCAAAGGTTCTGTTCCACCACAATAATGCGCCAGTTCACAATTCTGCAATTGCCTCCTCATAATTATTGGATTTAAGGTATGAAATTCTTTATCATCCTCCTACTTCCTGTTCCTCAACATAAAGAAATGGCTAGTAGGCAAGAAATTTGCATCCAATGAAAAGGTTGTCTCCAAAACAAATGCTTAATTTGCAGAGCTGAAGAAGTCAAATTTTATGGATGGGATAAACAAATTTAAAAATTGCTGTAATAAATGTACAGACTTGAAAGGAAATTATGTTGTGAAATAAACATTTTTTTTACCAAAAAAATTGTCTTCTTTATTTTTGCATCAACTTATTGAATAGCCCTCTTATTTTAAAGTAATATTCTTATCTAGCTACAGAAACTATTACATTATATGACCTGAGTGATTGCTAAATAACAGTAAATGGTTCATAATGGCACATTTAAAAATAAAAATCAATTGAATTCAATTGAGTATTACCTTAGTCAGTGGACATTTCCAATAAAACTTTCACAACTTAAGATAAAAATGATCAAAGATACAGCAATTGGCAAATGTTTATGAAACCTATGTATTTTAAGCAACATTGCACTGGCCTCTGCTCCTTTCCTTCTTCAAACCTATACCTAAAATTATTTTTGGCCATATGCGTAGCTTCATGTGGATATTAAAAATAAAATATAACATGAAAGAAAATCTACATAAGATATAAAATACTTAATGAATGATATAGAAATCTTAATACAAAAGAGAATTAATTGCTTTAGTGTGTAAATATCTTTCCTATTTATAACAATTCAATGAATGTATTTGTAATATATGAGGCCATTAGAATGAGGAGGCATATTCCCAGCATTCAATTTTTTCTTTTTTATCATAGCATGTACCTATGAACTTTCTTCTTACATTCTTTGAATTCAATGACCTCAGTAAACGATGGTATTGTATTGAAAATTCTATGATGTTTAACCTTATGTACCACAGCGAAATTTAATGAGAAGTGTACAATAGCACAGGCACATAAAAGGGATTTATTATTAATAAAGAATTAACACATTTTTATTTCTATTTGCTTGTTCTGTGAAGGTTGTATTGTTTATTTGATGTTAATTTCTTTCAGTCCTTTGTTTGCAGAGGTGAACATTGCAAGTTTATCTGGGAAGTCATGTAACACAATTTTTGAAGTAGTATTTACAAAAAAACATCCCTGAGAGGAATGTGTTGCTTATAGAGCTCTGGTTCGGATAGGGCTAGAGTATATATCATGCAGAAAGTAATGCTGTTTCATGGAAGTAATGCTTTCTTGCTCAGGCAAGAGTGGTGAGGATGATTTTAAATAGCTTAGATATTGGTAGTTATACCATTTTTCTTTATTGCTTCCCAATATATGCTTGTTATATTTTGTGCTCTTTGTCTCTCTTACTGAAATATCCAATATTTTCATCCTATTCAGATGGTGTGCTGAGCAGTCATGGCATGTTATAATCCTAAACCAAATTACTAAAATTTTCGGTCTGCAGTGTATAGGAATTTGCCTTTTATATGTATATCTACCCACTTTCATCTTTCTGTGTAGTTTTAAAATATATATTAGATGAGTTTGATTAAGCTTTGTTTTGTATTGATTTCTTGTATTTCTATGTGCATTGGTTTTATTAGACAGGGTTGTTGTCCTACTGTGGTTGCTTTTTTCACTAGGTAATAGCCCATTTACTCCCCCATTAATCTAATATGTGAAGAGATCCATTGTAACTATAATATGTTTTTGTTATCCATTAAGTATGGTTAGCAGTTTCCTGCTTTCTGTTATTGATGGAATTTTAGGTGCAGCATTTAATGCTATTGCTTCTATAGCTGTTTTAGAATTTACCCAGATTACTGCTCTGCTAAAATTGTAGATTCTAGTGATCAAATTTAGTAATGCCCCTCTTTGGTTAAAATTCCTGTTTCAAAGGCTGATTTATCTATGCCTATAGTGTGCAAACTCCTGCTTCAGTATTTCTTTTGGTCTCTTAGTTTAGAACCATTAGGATGTCTCTGAGCAATTGTTTCTAGTGCTATTTGCCTTAAATAAATTATGTTTATTTCAGCTTCTTCTTCTTCTTCTTTTGCGCCCAGAGAATCCTTTAAGTTTCAATTGGTATAGTTCAAATTCTTATAATCCGGGTTAACTGCTAAGGTTGCCTTACCTAAAACTTTAGGAACACTATATTTATGTAGTATTTCATGCATAGCATGTTGGAAGTTCTTCTGCGTTTTCATAGAATATCTGGTATGTTTTTTGTCTCCAGTCAACTTATCACTTGCAATCAGTTCCTTCTAAGCATTGCAGCTAGTTTTTAGAATTCTAATTTATTTCTTGTGTATGATTACACAGCTATAGTTCTAACTGCCAGCTGTTTGTCTAGATTCCTCATTATACATTTTAATATCACTTGCTATCATTGTCTGGACTTTATTATGAACAGTTCTTCCTTTCTTACCATTAAATATTACTAATAAACTAAAGCCAACTTAATACTGATAACACATATATTAATATCGCTAGTAGATACATATATTACAACATTTTAGCCAACAGGAAGCACAATGTTTCATACAAATTATCTCCCATTCACTTCATCATATAAATATTTCCTTTGCAGGTATTCACATGGTTGGAGTACAGATTTTTTAATACTACAGAAGAAAAATGTTACTCTTGCTAAGATACAAATTCAAAACATGCTGTCTATACCAATTTAGGTTGCTCAATTAAGTCTATGATTCACAGGAAAAATGCTTTTCTTTTAATGTTATAAATATTTAAAGTTACATTATTTAATGCTGATGAAAATTCACTGCTATTTATCTCTTATGCACAGTACTGGTACCAATTTTATAAAATAACCTGTTTGTAAAATCAAGAAAGAAAGACTAAAACTTCTGGCTTGGCACATACCCTTGCTGCACAGGAGGAAAACAATGCAAAGTTTGAACACATTTTTCTTAAAACTAAATACTGGCACATCACCTTTCCTATTCCAGAGGCCTCATATAAAGTAAAAGAAATGAATATTTATTACAATTTAGGTATCCCTTTGACCAAAGCTAATATTGTCATATATAGTGTCTTAAAAATAAAACAATGTGTAACAGTAAAACAAAGTTTCATGTTTATGATTTAACCTGCAAAAAGTACAACCATTAAGATTTTCTCACATAATGAAACCTGCTTCAACAAATTATTAAGCAATAAACATTATCACAAAATTTCAATTTGGAATCAAACATATCAGAAGAGATTATTATCACAAAAGTTTAGCTGTAAGTTTATCACAAGTTGAATTAAGAGGTAATCATAGGTTCAATGCTAGGAATTGAACATAAAATCAACAGCACATAGCTGCATACCAATTGTGCAGTATATTAAAATTATCTCTAATTATGAAATATTCTAAACAACTTATTGGAGCCAATGTTGGCCAAGTAGTGCATCCCTAATCCATATTACTACAAACAAAATTTTATCTCCGAGGGTAAAGACCATCTAGTAGTGCTGTCATGTTACTAATGTCTACTACCAATTCATTCACTCATTAATTCAGTATTTCTTCTGTTGATACTGCTCAAGTCACAATATATAAAATGATTATAGCAAATGATGTGGTTGTTACTTCTTAATATAAGGGCATTTCTAAAAGTTTCTGCACTTTTATATTTTCAAGGAATAAGGGGATATCAAGAGGAGTCCACCATGTGATGTGACTTATCAGGCAAGTCATACATTCCCACCATTTGGCCCGTTATTACGAAGATCTCATGTGGTGACCATGGTGAATAATTCCAATGCAGTCCATGCATGTTTGGGAGGATATTAAAATGGGCACCAAGTACCTGAGTGTATAATTGGGCCACCCTGTTTCCAGAGGACACAAATCTAGAGGCTGGGAAGATCACCCAAAAAATCACTTCACATTGAGCTAACCACCCATGTGGAGGTACAGATGATTCAAAGTAATAATTGTAGCATAGGAAATCGAATTACAGGAAGACAACAGGAAGGAAAAAGGATGAGGTATTTGGAACATGGAATGTAAAGACAACTGTTGATAAAGAAATGGAACTTAAACAGGAAATGAAGAACCATAAATTGAGAGTATTAGGATTAAGCAAAACCAGTTTCTGAAATGTGAATGAAAGAAAGAGTTGGCTGAGGAAGACCCTGCATTACATGGCAGGATAGGATTGTGAGAAAAGAATGGAAATGAGGGGGTTGGGTGAAAGCACAGAAGAGAGGCAGAAGTAGAATAGAATAAGGTTGCCCCAAGGAATGGAAGAAGAAATAATCACAAAGAAGATCATCACAGCTGATGAAACATGGGTTCACAACTTCAAACCAGAAAGCAAGAAGATGAAAACGCTGAGAAACTGCCTGTCATATCCCAATGCAAAAAAAATTCAAGTGACAACTATGGAAGGTAGGAAGTGGTCATTTTCTGGAAGTCTCAAGGGTTTATACTTAGGATGTATCAAGAACTTGGAACAACTGTCACTTGTGCAACCTATTGTGATATGCTTCAGATAGTTGAAATCGGCAATTCACTCTAAAGGAAGGGGAAATCTCTTGACAATAGTATCCTACTATTGCTTGGTTGCCTAACAATTTACTGTGGCCTGCAAATTGGAAACTCACATTGTATGTACAAAACACCCTGCCTACAGATCAAATTTGGAATGCTCAAAGAAGCTTCAAGGAATAAAGAATTTTCATGCAACAAAAAAATGAAAACAGCAATGCAAGTGGCTGCACAAACAATCATACTTTTTTGATGGCTTTCACAAGTCTGTAAGACATGGAAAAATGCATTGTAAAGCAAGGTAACCATATAGGAAAATTATATTACTTGTTAATGAAATAATATATGCAAAAAAAAAAGTGCAGATACTTTCTGAATGCCCCGGGTTTATCTTTTTTTAACAAAAAATATTGCAGTTAAAAATAAATATATTGTGTAAGTTTGGGGCACAACACAAAGTTTAAAGTTCTTGCACATAGTAGAAAGTCAGTTTTTTCTGGCCATACTGTACTTCGATTTGATCAATTACCATAGTTTTACTCTCTATCCATTGGGAAATATCCAACACTGTTTTTAAAGACATTCAGGGCTAACTGCAGAAACAAAGACCTGTTTTAAGTGTTCGACATTGTCTAACTAAAAATGTTTAGGTTTATGTACAACTTTCTGTTGATTAAACAGTGTTCAGCTGAGGTTTGCAACACACCATTGAAGGAAAGAAGTATGGAGTATCTTTCGTCAGATTCTTTGCTGATTGCACTGACAGAAACTCTTCATTAATGAAGACATATGACAAATGTTTGTTTATGAGGTTATTTGCACAGGTATAATGGCTAAACTTGTAGAAGAAATCCTCAATTGAAGAAAAGATTTGTATTCCAATTATGAAATATTATATGTTGTGGAGAGTAATACATTACAGCAGAAGAAAGCAGCAAGGCAGAAGTAACAGATGCTTTCATGTGCTAAGACAATGAGCAACAATACTCCTAATTTTCATCTTTACATCACATATCATTTACAATGAAATGAAACTTATTATAGTTCATATTGTTGTCCAGCATCTATTGTTTATATACAGAAAAGCACACTACTGGTAGCAATGTAGTGATTAGGCTTGGTGTTAACATCTGTGGTAAAACAACAAATTAATTTTTAGTAACACTCATCTTTATGTACTTCATAGTTAATAGAATGGAATCCCTTCTGAATTAGGTAGGGAAAAGCCTTCTGACAATAGAAACAGTTTATTCTAATTAATTGCAATTAATGACACCTATTACATCAGAGAAATAATCCCTAGAAAGAATAAAATAAATAAGACAATGAAATGACAATGATCCACAGTGTAATGAATAGTAGTTTATATTAATGAGCTTAAAATCAAAAGTTATTTGCTTATCTGAAAAGAACAGAAAAAACATGTTTATGAAAGCTCCATAGTCAGGGAAGTTAATTAGCTTTCTTAAACATTTTAGTATCCTCACATGGTCAATGCATTAACATCCACAGAATTACCATTTACATCATAAAATGCAATGGCTGCAAAGAACAGCTCAAGAAAACGTTTGAGTTGCTTGCAGATTCCTTTGAGAAACAAAACAATGCTATAAAATTTGCCCCTTGGTATTTACCTCAAAAGGATTACTGCAATAAAATGATGTCAAAGAGGATGCCACCAAACTAGTAATAAATACCTCTGGAACCATCCTTACATACCAACATAAGTTAATGTTCTTCACTGAATATGCCCTACTCTTGTGCACAGTAGTGTGAGATTTAAACAATTTTCTCAGCAGTTTTAAAACACGGGACTGTTAAACTTCAGCTTTGGACAGCAACTGCTATTAAAAATTGACTTCACAATGTAGCAGCCATATTTAGGCATTGTTTACATAAAACACTGTCTAAATAATGTTTCTGCAATTGGCCCTCGGAAGTCATGCCACCTTAATTACTTATTCCTAATTTAAGGTTGTTTAGTCACTCAAAGGCTAACATTTTTTGACTGAGGCAAAATAAATCACAATTTTGGTATGCAGTGGCAATATCAGAAAAACTAAATTAGAAACTATTTTACTTGATTTAAACCCTTTTGAAATTTTTGCTTTGGTGACCAATTTCAATTGACCTACAGCATTAATATATTTCTTCCAGCATTTATAATGTATACTCAATTATGTATAACATTAGATATAAATTACTGTATCATTTATAATACAGCTTGCTACTTGACATTATATATAACTGCCTTAATATGAAAGAAAACAAGATTTTTTTAATTGTTTTGTTAGAATTAAAATCACATTCTCTCAGTACCAACATTGCAGTTTGACTACACTACGCCATTAGGGGTTCAAGTTCTTTACAAAAAATAAAGATTAGCAATTGATATTAAAAATAATGAGTTAGAGCTAGTTTTGTAAATAAGCAACAATATATACCTCAGAAACATTTCTAAACACATTTTCTTTCAGTATGCATCATTTAGTACAAGAGTTGTTTACTAACATTTTCTATAAGTCAGTATCTTCTAGACATTTAGTGCTCATCCATATTTGTTCACTCCAGTAGTCTTCTGTGACCGAAAAAGATATCTCCTATTAAATGCTACCTGACGCCTGCTTGACCATCAACTTCCATAGATACTTCTCCACCATTTGGCTTGCGACACACAAAGAATACACTGCGATACTCACAAACTAGCATTGACTCTGGATTTTGAGCATATGATGTCCTCACATTTGACTCCTCCTTCTGCAGTGTTGACAACACACACGGAAAACAAACCAGAACAAAATGCCATTACTAAGAAAGCAGCTCTTGGCTATATTAATTGTATGCATTAAAGTAACAGATTTACTTCATCATGTAACAACAGATGACATTTTCAATATTAATTCAACTTGGAATCGAACAAGTAAAACAAACATTAATAATCTCTTATGAGTCGTAATATTTAGAACATTATGGTTTCACTTACATGAGATGTACTCAGAATGTTTCATGGAACAATTGTCCACATCCTCAGCTGTTAAATAACTGTTGGATCATTCATAAAAGTTGTGTTGGTAGGTATCTGGGTTGACTCTGGTGGTCTTGTAATAAACTTGAATAAAGAGCTGTCTGCATTTGAGATGTCAAAATTCATAAGGTTTTGCTCATGCTTTTTTATATGCATCCTTTCCCATATGTTTAATTCTTTTAGTTGTTGAAAAGTTTTTAATAACTTGATATTTTTTTTTCTATATTATGGTTTCCATTCCAACGATGTACTGCCATAGCTGATTTATCGATTTGTTTATAATGGAGGTTTCTCTAAGGTTCCTTTAACGTAATGCCTATATTTCTCTTTGTTTTTCCTTATGTAGAATTTTTCACAATCCTTACAATTAATCTCGTAAATACCAGATTTTCCTCTTTGGGCCCGGGATATGTTTTGTTTAATTTTCAATAAATTTTTATACTATCAGTTTTGAGGTGCTAAGATGATATTGTACTGCTTGAATTTTTTTTTCAAATTTCTTATTGGCTGACGGGTGATAAATGAACTTTTTAAATGTTTTTTCCCCAGCTAAATCACTCAAAGTTGTTACGGCTTAAAGCTTTCCTGGCGGCGATATGAAAATAACTTTTCTCGGGCTATCAGCCAGGTGAATTCTGGAAGAAGTTCCAAGGTTTCAGGAGCTAATGTCGTTCTCATCTTCTGGGAAAGCTTGGAACTTCTAGAATTGACCTGGCTGATAGCCGAGAAAAGTTATTTTCACTCAAAGTTGTTATTTGTATAATTCTTTTTTGTTTCTGGAATCTTTTAATTGTTTGGTTAATCATCTGCTTTCTGAACCCATTGGATTTAGCAGCTTCTATTATGTGTACATATTCATTCTTGTATTTTTCTTTGTTCAGTGGTATATTTACTAATCTGTATGTCACACTGTTGAATGCTGCTTCCTTATGTGATTTTGGAATGAAACCAGATAAATCAGCTGTGGCAGCACATTTTTGGAATGAAAACCATGAAATTGAAAAATACAACCTCATGAATTAAACATATGGGAAAGTTTTTATTTAAAAAAAACATGAGCAAAAGCTTATGAATTTTAACATTGCAGAACCAAGCTCTTTATTCAAGTTTATCACAAGACCACCAGAGTCAACCCAGATACCTACCTATGCAATTTCTACGAATGATCCAACAGTTGTTTAGCAGCTCAGGATGTGGATAATTGTTCCACGAAACATCTCCGGAGTAAATCTCATGAAAATGAAACCATAAAAAATGTTCTAAATATTGTGACTTATAAACAATTATTAACAGATGACATGCTTGTGAATTGTACATCAAATGACAAGGATAGCTGCAGTGATTTGTATTGCACTGCCCTACCTATATTTTAATATATGTACAACTTAAGCCCATCTTCCATTAGTTGTTTCTAATGAATTAATGTTTCTCACTTCTTCATATAAAATCTCCTTTTAGATGTTATGGTTGATAAACAATTTTTTATATAATTAAAATGTAAAATTGGAACTTGCTCAGTGAAGCCAATCATATAATTGATATTATTGTATGATTTGGTTGAACTACACACTCTTAATGCTTCACTTACTTATCATAATATATAGAGTTGGTTTCGAGAATATTGGTTCTATATATTATGACAAGTAAGTGAAGCATTAAGAGTGTGTAGTTCAACTAAATCATACAATAATATCAATTTTTTATATTTTTTTGCTGACAAGTTTTGCTTACTCTAAGTCATTCTTGCAGTTTAAGATAATCTAAATTCTTGAGTATTTATGGATATTCTGATTGTTAAGGTAATTAAATAATTAACAATATTAGAAAAATAAATGGCTTTAATCCATTTTTTTAGGTTGGGGCAAAGTTCACCTACCATTTTGGCATGTGCAGAGCTTTGTTGATGATGAAAAATTAAGAACATGTCGTTGTTAGGTATGGTTATCAAGCAATGCCATTTAATAAACGGCATGAAACACTGATCAGCTTACACTGCAGACTTTTTTTTTTAAAAATGGTGATTCTGCAGTAATGATGCAGTGAACATTTTGGGTGCACAAGTTTGAAACTACAGCATATACAGCAGATAAACATAGATGCAATAGATGCTGGTTGTATATGCAATAGATCCTATTTTCCACTATTCTCTTATAACTATCCTCTTCCAATAATCACCCTCTAAAAACTTATTTTCTATTTCTTCCATCTAAGGCACTATAATTTTGTCTTTGCTTTTGTAACCCTTTTATCTGTCCTTGAGCTTTTAATACTCCCCAAGAGCGAAGACAATACACTCCAACCTCTTGTCTCCCAATCCATCTGCTGACAGCTGATTCCTCCCTTCTACTTTTCCCCACAATGTCATTTACCACACTCAGTTGTTTCACTGGGTCGCTTTTGGTGATGTCCTTAACATGCTTGCTGCTATACATTCCTCCTCTCTCTGTCAGATGTTTGTTCCTTGCCCACAAGTTGCTTCCTTTTCTTCTTTCCTCCTCTAATCATTGTTCCTTGACCTTGATGCTGCATCGGGTTTCCATCTACCCATAATTGCATACCAAACATAAAGACTCTTCCTCTTTCATTTCTGGCTTTTTTATTCTCTTTTATTAATTCTGCACTAATTCTTTTTTTTCCATAATCATTTTCAATAAATATTCTTGCACCTTTTAATTTCCCAGTTTTACTTAATATTTTCCATTTCACATTCATTGTGGCCAATTTAACTAATCTTGATCTCTCACCCCTTTGTTCAATTCTCCAGGAATCTCTAATTTCCCATTCCTTCAGTTTGTTGCCCAATATTCCTTCAATCACTTCTTACCAAGTCTTTTCCCCTTTTCTTCCTTCCACTCCATTGAACTTCCTACTTTCCTCCACAATTTCTTCACTTTATCTATTCTGCTCCAATATTCCACTAACTCTTCTCCTAGTAAAATAATGTTATAGGTAGAATAAGTGAAATATTTATTTTAGTAATGCGTTGAGTCAGGCCTGGTCCTCTGGAATTCCAATAGGCTGCTGTTGATAAACCAGGGACTGTGGACTGATGCAATTGAAGTGGAAATTTTGTTTTTTGTTTAATTATTTAGAATTTAGATAAAGATGTCAGTATAAAATTTATTATTGTATTAAAAATTGTTGTAATTGTGAGGGGTTACACCTAAAATAACATGGGTCAAATAGTTGTAGTGTGCATTTATATTTTTCTTAGCACTTTAATAAATTTCAATTTCAATGTTGCCCTGTTGAATGCATTCATATTTCCACAGCTACAAATTCTTGATATTGACATGGCACTAATCTACTTTCAAAAAGATGGAGGGCACACACTGCATTCTGGTCTATTAGCACACTATGGACAGCGATTGCAGGGAGGTTAACTTCACACTATGCAGATATTTGAAACAAAATCTTTGCCACCTGACCAGATGACCTGGACACATTAAAGGAATGAAATTCATGCAATTCCAGCAGCTATGTGTATATGCAAAAAGTTTGTTCCATGGCTGTATTAATGCACTGATTGAGATGGTAGGTAGGTGAAAAATGATTGGTTTATTGATATTGTGATAAATGGTAAATATGCAGCGTTCAAATATCAATATTGTGAATTGAAAAAACACAGTACACATTTCAAAATGGAAGATGAATATTGCCTCACTTTGTACAAAATTTTTTCTTTCTGTTTAAGACTTATAACACTCCATAACTAGGTGTGTGTATTGTTTAGATGCATTCAATAACTAATGCAATACTTTTTTCCTCTTTCAGGATTTGCTTTATTTCAGTTTCAATACAGTACTATTTTTCAATATAATCTCCTTGCAAATTTACAGTTTTGTAACACTTAGATTTCCAGAGATTGTATGCCAGCATGATACCATTTAGAGATCTATGCTGGAAGCACTTTTTCAAATTCCAAGGAGTTTGACACATAAAGTTAAATGTTTTCCACAAGTTAATACATTGATTAAAATAATCACTTCAGTGTGCCAGAAAAATGTGATCAGAACTTTTAATGACCTGAGGGTAATCTTAAACTTTTCTTGAGAAGTTTCTTGATGCCATTCTACGAGGGACTGTTTTTAGGTCTCAGGTCTGAACTGGTTAATCCACATTTCATTTTCTGTTACACAAAGATGACTTGATAAGTAACTTGCTTTGATGCTAAAAAAAAAGAACAAAATTCAGTCTTGCACCATACTTTATTTTTCAACATATAACTTTGAAATGCAATGTATTTGCTCCATTTCTCCAGGTTTGTAATTCCTCATGACAGTGGGTTTCTTCAAGGCCCTAAAAATACTTGTTTATCATCTGTATGATCTCTTCATAGACTTACATTTATGAAAGTTTTGAATTTTGGAAACAGATGGTAATTCAAGATAGTGAGATCTGGTGAATAGGATGGATGCGGAAGCATTTAAAATTGCAGTTTGATCAATTTGCCCTGAGTGACCCATAAATGCACCATGGTGAAAAAATACCTTTTTGGTCATTCCCATCTGTTTTCCACAATTGCTGCCTTCAGTCTCTCCAAAAGTGATATTAGGTATTCTCCAGTAATGGTTTTATCCTTCTCCAATTAGTCAAAGAAAAGAATTCCTTTTGCATTCTAAAAAGTTGAAGCAATCACCTTTGCAGCAGATGGAATGTATTTCACTTTTTTTTTTTTTTTTTGAGTCGTTTGCCTTGTGCGGTCCATTGTTTAGATGTTGTTTAATTTTTGGTGTATAATAATGAGTCCATAAACACAAAATGTTGTAAAAACTGGATGGATTCTTTTTAAATATTTTCAAACAGTTCGCAAATGTTTGCAAGCGATTTTGCTTTTGCTCCAGAGTGAGCAGACACAGCACCCATCTTATTCAAATTTTTTTCATTTATAATTCATTATGCAAAATAAAATGAACCCGCTCAATTTGGATGACCATGGCCATGCCTTCCACTCATTTGTCAGCCAAAAACAATATAATGGTCTTTATGAAGATTTTCTTCTTTTCTCTCTGATGATTTTCCTCTGACTTACATTACCTGAGTTAGCTCTTGTTTCTTAGCTGAAGTTTTTGTGATCCAGAGACTACAGGGGAAGGAGTCAAGGAGATTAATATGGGGATTAATAAGAGTTTATCGTATTAAAAGATGAAACATAATTTATCGTTCAGAGTCTGATCCACAGTTAGTTAGTCCTTGGGGAATATCTTGTGTCTTTAAAATCACTTTTGCATTAACTATGAGGATCAATAATATTCAACACAATGTATTTTGTCTACTTGATCTGGCCTTTAGCGAATAACACTTCTAATAATAACTCTTTAAAATCACTTTTGCACTAACTATGAGGATCAATAATATTCAACACAATGAATTTTGTCTACTTGATCTGGCCTTTAGCGAATAACACTTCTAACAATAACAACAATGATGATTGTCATAAATGACTCCCAGGCACTGATACATTCCGATATTCTGAAGATTCAATAAAACTCCTATGGATGAATAGTAACACTCTTGGTATAACTGATGCAACTGGCTACTAATACTGATACAGCAACAACTGAGTGCTTGGATTGACCCATAATTCACAACTTAACTCTAAGCTCCCAAATTATAGGCTTAAATAAACCTTGAAGTCTGTCATTCTTTCAGCCACTATCTTTTATTCTTTCAAAATATGATTTTAGAAAGATCTAGGATATTTTCTTTCATTTAAGAGTTTCTATTGGATACTGGACTCGCATAATGCCCTTCTCATCTCTTTTATTGGCTATCATGCCTACGTGATTCTTAGCATGTCACCCATGTATACAGTTAGCTCAGGCATCCTGAGGTTATTGCTTTGTCTTTTAACCCCTATAGCTGGCATATGTTTATTACACATACCCTTATCTAATATGATAAAAGCAAAACTCTGTGACAATGTACAAAAGAAACATTTTCTACTAAGACCCTGCTTTAGAATTCTCCAAATAATAGCGGTCGGTTTACCGTTTGCTTTCATCTATACAAACACTTGACAAAAGGCATTGTTTTCTCTGTTCCATTTTAAGGTAAGCTTTTTATGGCTAGGGATTTCTGCACTCTGGTAAGAGAATAACATCTTACAGACAATATTTCAACACATGACGGAAATAAAAATGACACTACAATCATAATTAAAATAGAAAAGTTACCTAAAATTAATTAACATGCTAATTCTAATTTACTCGGAGGAATGGAAGCAAATAATTCCATCTCAATTCCAATTTTCATCCATTTTTCATTGTCACTTTAAATGCTTATTTTAAACAACTGACAAACAATGAATTAACATTAGAATGACTTGTGACCATAGAATAATGATAGTACAGAAAGTAAACTTTATGACCACATTATAGATGTTGCTGTTGCCCTCTATTAGTATAGGAATCAGTTACTTATCACCTTTGTAATGCTAGACTACAAGTCTCACCTTCAGCCTCCTAACAAGCAAATTCTCAAACAGATGATGATTCCTTATTATGTTATTTATGATCATCAGGCTTCAAAGGTGAAATCTTTGTACCTAGTCTAGCCATACATACTGTCACAAACTTTGGCTAATAAGCCACGCTTGTGCTGAAGTTCATTTTTCCACATTTATATTCAACTGTGAAAAAGAAATTGCTCTGTATAGAGTTAGAAAGTCAGTTACTGAGGTTTTCCAGACTGAAGATTAGCAAAGTTCACTGAAACTGGCAGTATGAAAGATTCCTGAGAATTGACCAACTTTGCAAGCAGTTAATTATGGCATGAAAGATGAATCTTTCTATAATGGTTATAAATCTAGGGTGTATAATGAAAACCTTGAACTTGGAGCTTACCAGCAGATTACTGGACATTTCCAAGTGCCACAATTGAAGAAGCAGAAGGAACTGAAATTAAACAGCTCCTGCAGCAATATAGCACCATGCAACAGTATAGCAACAATAGATACTGATGGATTCTCTTGTGGAGATGAAATCTGGTACATTCGCCTCTAGACATTTTTGCACCATCCTCACATTATGAGTTGAGCAACATCTTTCTGAAAGCTCCAAGGTTAATTGTTAAAACATAGTTTAATTCAATGGCATTACAAGAGGGTTCAGGACACTTTCCACATATACTTTGGTACTGGTACTTATGCTTTTTTTTTTTTTTTTTTTTAAAAAGAAAAATGAAGCCTGATGGAGCACTTTTACCTCACCACACAATCACCAAACCATGACTGAAGAGCGATTTGAATTGTTTTATTTACGGATGCTCTTTAACATCCCAGGTCATCATCATCCCATTCAATTTAGGACGAGAAACGGCTGACAAATTTAGCTCAGAGGCCTCTTTTTTCAGGCTTGAGGTTCTTTTTCGTGCCGTAAATGTACAACATGGTACCCATGGCTTTACTTCCCTTCCAAAGGAAGCCATACTTAGGATTTTTATGCCCCGAAAAAATCCATCGATCCTGGCCAGGTTTGAACCCGCGATCTTGGGTGTAGAAGGTAAGTATGGTTACCACTACACCACCAGGACCGACCTGAAGAGCGATAACAGCCTCTTTGAACTTTGGGAACTTTCTCATAGACTTCTTGAGAGCTTGAAGCACTCAACCTCTTCAATGATGAAATCACTCATCAATATCAACTGCTAGCCCTGAAATCAATTCCCTGAACTACAAACTGTGGTCAGTTCTAAAAGGAATTGTCTGCAAAGAGAAACCCCTATAAGCAAAAGTTTAAAGTGCTTCTAGATAGCAGCAATGACAGATTTTCCCATTGAGACCATTCATGCTGCAGTAGATGACTAGGCAGAGACTTTGAGTCTGTATGAAGACAAAAGGTAGACATTTTAAAATCTTATTGGTGCTGTGTATGTGCAATACATACTAAAAAGAAATTAAAATGTTTCAAATTACATTCAGCTCATTCACAAAATAATGCAGGACAGTATTTATGGCTAGTGTAAGGATATTCTGACCAAAGGATACAATGTGGACAGAAATATAAAGTTGAACAGCAAGTTAGATGGTTGCCAATTATTCTGAATAAGAATGCCAGCACAATGTATAATTGCAGATGTTACCACACTGAACAGCCACCAGCAAAGTTGATTAATGAGATTGCTTCGACCTTTTCTAATTGTAAAAATGTTTTTTTTTTTTTTTGTTACAGTCTAATATCCCTCATAACAATGAAAGGTCTAAAGAAATAATGAATAAATGTTTGATGAAATGAGTGCACAAATGAGACCGGAGATCACAATGCTTAAAGTAAGAAAAACCCTGAAAAAACCCTTACCCAGGCAACTGACTTATGGTTTTCGAATTCTGATCTACAGATTTGCAAGTAGACCACAGGACCACAGAGGTAGACACAAGAAGGTAAAAGAAAACCTATTCTAACTTCAGAGTAAGTGTTGTAACAGTTGCTGGAGTGTGTATAAATGCTTGCGTTATTGGTTTGAGATTGACTTTTCGCCAATTCTTTGTCTTTGTATTTGCAAGGCTAAAGTTGGGCTCATTTTCTGATGCATATTACTTTTACTAGTAAAAAGAAAAATATAACTGAAAGATGTAACAGTCTACTGCAGAGAGGAAAAAAGCGAAAATGCATGGCAGTGCAAATAATGCACAGTTGCTTTTCAAGGTGTATCATAATAGATATACATAATTAGTGAGTCGACAGTGTTTTTGCTTTGCATGCAAATTTTAATAAAAAATCATTAATATATCTTTTATGATTATTTGTACATAAAATGCTTTCTACAACCTTCTACAGCAATTTCAATCTGATTTCTGTGACTTGGAAAGAGCTTTAAATTTAAAAGAATTATTTAATTGACTAAACACTCTTATTGCTCCACTTACTTATCTATAAATTTAGAACCGGTTTCACAAACTCTTGTCCAATCGTCTGCTAGAACGTTGACTACTGAGTTGTAGTACGAGTAGTGGATGCAGACAAGGGTTCGTGAAACCGGCTCTACCCTTATAGACAAGTGGAGCAATAAGTGTGTTTAGTTTGACTCAATCATGCAATGATTTAAATTATATGATTTGCTTCATTGTACAAATTCCAATTAACACTTCTAAAAAATTATTTTTCATTGTGCAAGTTTAGCTGGCAATAATGAAAATAACATTATATATAATCTAGTCACAAATTTAATATTTCATGCAGTTAAAAGTATGACTAACTCCAAATGTCAACATATAACTTTAAAGAGTATTTTGCTGAAATGCCAAAAAAATAAAACATTGCAATATCTTAGCCTGGAATACCCATGGTAAAGTGCAGTTGCAGCATTCCCATTAATTATGATTGTCTGGAAAAACCAGAATTGGACTAATTACTTCATCACTCTGTCTCTGCACAACCATAAAGAACCCTACTAAATCCTCTATAAAACGAAAAATATCGTAGAGCAAGAGAGTTAATGATTTCATTGTCAATAACTCAGCTTTAAATAATAATTAAAGGGTAAATCATAATGCAGAAAGTCAGCAATATTTATACTTTTTTTTAACATTGACTACATTCATTGTGGGTCTGTATATTTCAAACAATTCTCAACTGCACATACAACTGGTGAGTCATTCAAGTTTATTCCGGAAATGTTTAAACAGAGGGTAATTAGTAGAGGATTACGTCTCTTGCGTCTCTAATCTTACAGTATACTTTTATTTATAAGGCAAATTGAAAAATAAAGTGTATGAAACCAATTACCACACATCAAAAGAACTAAAACATAGTATTAGGGTAATTGACGCAATTTAAGAAGATGAACTGATGATGCATGTGAATGAAATTTCCTAAGAAGATACCGCCACAGGTGGCCGAGGTTGTTAAGGCACGGACTCATGAGCAGGAGGTCTGAGTTCAAATACTGCCAGGACCGTCCTCCCTGATTGAGGTTTTTTCCAGGTTTTCCTCAGTCCTCATAAATGGCAAATGCCGGGGAGGTACCCTAAACTTAGGCCTAAAATGATTCCCTCATTAAAAATAAATCCTTTCCCAATGTATCATTTCATCTCATGTATCATCAATGTCCATTGCCTGTGGTGCCTTTGTAGCAAAAACAGGCGTTAAAACACTATTCATTCCTTAGTAGATGCCAGTAATATGTGGATGCAAGAGGGCATTTCCAACATCTTGAAATATTGATATAAGGCATGTGCTTATTTTGATGTGAAGTAGCAATAAAATGCACTACATAGCTAGTAGATTCAGTTGAGATATCATATTCAATTTCCCAGGCGTAAGTGCTGAGCTAAATTGCTCAGCAATGAGCTAGCTCATTGGCCTAGTCAAACACGAAAAGCACCACACTTGCTAGTATCAATTTCTTCAAGAAATTATCTTGTTCTACAAAATATGTAAAAGCGTAATATTAGAAATATCTCAATGCATCAAGCCAGCTTTAGACATGAGATATGATGGTAGCTAAGGGCATGAGAGGTTGAAGCATGCATGGAAATCAAGACTTAAAATTTTACAGGCATAATATCTGGATCGTGATCAATGAAAATACATGATTTCATTTTCCCACATCTCAGAACAAGGAGTAGAATATTAAAAATAATTGGTACAGGACAATCTCATTGGATAACTCTATGCAACTCATAGCTATGGTACAGCTATGCTTATAAAATATACTTGAGCAGAAAACATTCTAGCAAAAAACAAAATATGTTCAGGAAATGTCAGTTTTAATAATAAATTGTACTTGCAAAGCTGTAGACAATGGAATGGTAATATATCCTACGTAGTCGGTCAACAACTGAAGATGGGAGTGGTTACTCCAGAAACATGTCTTGGTTTTATGTAAGTGGAGTTTAGTATAAACAAGTTGGATACATAATTGTAGGATGGAAAAGAACTAGTTAAGGAAAAACCCAAACATTTGAATAAGTATGCAACTGAGCTGTATGTATGTAATGAAAACACATAAAGCTTGCATGAAATGTATAATTTTAAACAAAACATACTTTCAAAAGCCTCAACAAAAATCACATGCTTTGGCGAGTTACAGTTTTTTTACTAAAATATCATGCTATTTTCATGCCCCAAAAGAAAGATCGTGTAAAAATATTTCGTTCTTCAAATCAAGAATCTAGTCCAGTAAGATTTTCAATACTCTTGAAAATATTGGATTTGAGCTTATTTATAGAATTAGGCAGAAGGTATATGTCATACATACCTCCATTTTGAAGCCCATTCCTAGAATAACCTCCCTCACAACTTGATAACTTGGCTCGATTGAGTTCTCATTAGGAAGATCAGAAAAGTGATAGAGTAACGGTCCAAGATTCACCCATATTCCCCCTGAAACAAAATTAACTATAGAGCTATTGTTGTCTGAATTTCTGCCACTACTTAATGTTATGGATTACAATCATTCAAATATTAGACACTTTTTAATTTATATATAAATGATTACTAAAATAATTGGAATAAACAATAAAATTAGAAGTTCTTTCAAAGAACTACATTAGAAAAATATTTACTTCACAAAAACTGTTAATATTAAGGGAGGAAAAAAAAACCATTTTCTATGTGCATAGTACCCACTATGATTACTCAATGTTAGTTCAAATTAATTATTTAAGATACAAATATTAAATGTGGTACATTTTATTTTATGACCTTGTTTTGCAAACAACCGAATTACTAAACAAAATCACTTTTAACATGTATGTCATACAATATTTTAGACAATACTAAGCAGGAAAGGAAAGATAAGATTATTTTTAAAAAATTCACATATTATCTACGGACTACACACAAATTTCAAAATATTCTAAAAATCTATTTGATGAAAATATTAATGACAGTAAAAAGCAGGTATACCAAATAAGATGTGCAGAATGTGAAAAAGTCTATATTGAAAAAACAAATAGAAACATAGGCACATGGATAAAAGAACACTTCAGGAGTATAAAATACAAACAAATGTAGAAATCAGCAGTACCATCTCATTTCTGGACAGAATACCATGACATAGTAGAAAAAGCAACATTATTAAAATCAGCACAGGGACCTATAGAGCTAGCTATAGGAGAAAATCTACACTTATAAACTAAGAGGCAGATATGAATTTCGATCTCCATATTACTGGCTATAAATTCTGATTATATTTTGTTTCATTTTAGGTTATATACTTCTGCCCCAATTATAAACTTTGTATCCTTTACCAATATTAGTGACTGGAAGATTCTTTCCATTTACTGCTGGTATTGTTTGATACATATACACTGGATACTTCAAAGTTGTACATTGATTGTTTAGTATTACTTATCATTGTCATCATCAGCCTGTGGACCTATTTCCACATTTACAGGTCAATACATCAGTTGGAGGGGTACCTTATACTTCTGTAGTCTTTAGGATTATAGTTTAATATTCTGCCATTTTCCATTCTTTGAATATGGTTACCAGTCTTCCTCTAGGTTAGTTAGAATATTTTGTGGTTTATAGCTGTTTAGATAATTTTTATATTATTTTACTTCTTTTATGTTTAAGTGTCAGACCTGCTACAGAATATTAAGAATTTCATTTCTGTTGTCCCTATGTTTCTTTTATCTTTCCCATTAAATGTCCAGTTCTCACAGTCCACTGGTACTGCCATCATTTTATAAAATTTTAGTTGCATTATTTTCAAAATTTATTCTTTTAAGGTGTGATGTACTAAAAGGAATTCCTCAAATTCAGAATTACTCAAATGCCAAAATTTGAAACTGGTTCATATGCTGTAAAAAATCTGGAATTGGGCACAAGCTCTAATTTTTTTCCCTAAATTTTTTACTTTGCATGATATGCACATCTAGATTTTCTTTCTAAAAACTGGAAAATAAAGTACATCTTTTATGCAAGTAAATATGGTAAATTATTTGCATCATTACCAGAAGCACTATTCTAAATATTAAGAATTTATAGATATGTTAATAACTCAAGAAAACACTATTGCATAAATTTATGCCTCGTACCACAATCCTTGCTGTCTAAAACTTTTTTCTTCTAAATTCCTACAAAACTGTAATAACACCACATAAATGTGACCACAAACTACCTGTAAGTATAAATATAAATAAAGCTGATGTCTTGACTGCTCATGCCAAGTGCAAAAAGCAGGATATAATTGTTTTGCAATAATTAAAAAAACATGTTTCACTGTCCATAATTTTAAAGCATTTTTATTAATTTTCCCACATCTCAGCAAATATTAAGCATTAAGAAAGGCCCTTGCCATCTGAAACATGAATTAGGGATAATGCAGTAAATATGCATATGTTGTTAAAACCTTAGTAAATTTTGAACATTTGTGATTATCTCTCTATCTTGATACCTATACAGCTGCACAACCTACCTCACAAGTACACAATTTTGATTCAGTAGCCTACATAATATCAACATTTATATGCACAGTAATTACAGGATGTATAAATAAAATTGTAACATATTTCATTGCACCTGTCAGTATTTGTATTAAAAAAAAAAACATATTATATTCAGAAACAAATACATTTTGAGATATGGGCCATATTCATTTCAGCCTATTATTCTGAATGTCAATCAGAACATGTTATAGAAGATATTCTATGTGATTCCATGCACTGTCATGCACCCTGCAGCCACATACTTGTATTCCTGCAAACACATCTGGTGGCTATGTTCTTAATTATCTAGTGGCTCTTGGATTTGATTGACATGCAGTGTACACAGACTCCTGCAATATTTGTATATTGTCGATGGATGTGACATACCATATCCGCATTCAAAAATCCAACAAATTAATTCAGGTAATGGAGGACATACTATTGGACCTTCTGAACAAATTTTGAGCAGTTCTATAAATTGTGTTAATGCACAATTTGTAGAAAATAACATAGACCATACAAATTGCCTCAGCTTAAGCACTTTCAGCATGGTGGATAATTACAAAATTGGTAATAAATAACACCTGCTAGTCTGGTAGAATATGTGATGTTGATATGAAAGCGATCTGAAGTTGCTTTGTTCCACCACTCAAGAATTTTAAGCTGTCCATTATGTGTAATGTTGAAATTTACCATTGCATCGCTTGTGAAGTCTACCTCACAGTAAATAAAATGTGGGCTGTGAGCTAAGTATCTAACCCAATCTTGCTTTGAAGTTAATGGCAGAATTCTATCTTGCTATTGAACTGGAGGCCTAAGTGCTTGTACATGTTAAGTTTGGAATGAATAGAATAACTGCACATGAAGGATTGATCAAGAGCAGGGTTGATACCTTCAGCTGCTGCTATTTCTGTAAACTTATTTGGATGTTCTCCTACTTGTCTCAAAATATACAAAGTATACTACAATTTTCTGTTTAAGATGGACATGATCCAGTTCCTGATTCTGAAATAACCTTCTGAAGATTTTTGTGAATGATAAAGAGAAATATCTCAATCCCACATCCCCAAACCATCTTTTTCCCAGATTCATTGTTCAATTTATGTAATCCCAGATATAATTTCATCATAAACAGTAAAAATAACACCTGCATTGCTCATTCCTCAAAGTATAGTTTTACCGTAATAATCTAACATTTTTTTGTTTTGTTTTATACAACCTGTATCCTCCATTGATTGTTTTTTAAACCACAAATGATTGATAAAGTGCAGTAAAATGTTTTTGAAGCACTGCATAGTATGGCACACATGCAAGGCATCACTAAAGGGAGTGCGCATAAAATTAGATATATCATATTGACATGTGTTTGCTGAGGAGAGGAAGTGCAAATAGAAACAACAGATAAATCAGACAAACCTGCAAGTGAACTTTCACAGTAAGAAATCTTGTTTTAATTGTCCATCGCAAGCTTTTGCATTATTTATTTCATTTATTTGGTGTATTTACGGATGCTCTTTAACGTCGCAGGTCATCAGCATTCCATTCAAATCAGAGTATGAAACTGTCGATAAATTTTGCTCAGAGGCCTCTTCCTTCAGGCTTGAGATTCTTTTACATACCATAAATCTATCTCATGGGACCCATGGCTTTACTTCCCTTCTGAAGAAAGCCATACTTAGCATTTTTACGCACCAAAAAATCCATTCACCCTGGCCTGGATTGAACAGGTGATCTTGGGTCTAGAGGCAAGTCTGGTTATCACTAGACCACTAGGAGCGACACTTTTGCAGCATGCATAAGGCACAAGACACTTAAGTTTTATTGTTACCAAAGTCATGGCATGCCCTCTGAAGCACATGAGGACACTTGATGAAAGGCGCAAAGTTTATTATTGAACATGGGTGTCTCTGAACAGGGCAACATGAACCCCTTCATTAGACTCCTTTCCCCATCAAATGTTCTCTTGCATTTATCATTTGCTCTTGCTTACCTCATAGAAAATGATGAATTGAAATTTTACTGTAAATGATGCACACTTTGGCATAGGTGACACTGACTTAATGATTATTGCCACTGGCTTACCATTCCAATATATATCATTCGTTTCCTTTGTGGAATAAGAGAATTCCATCTGAATGTTTACACTGCACAGAATAAAAACCATACAACTTCCTGCTTGCATCAGCTTGAACTTTGACCTACCTTCTCAACCGTTAGATATACAAATAACTTATACATCATTAGTGCAATAAAGAAGTAAACATAACAACAAGAAACAGGCAATGAAGCAAAATGGAAAGGCAGTCCACATCATGTCAGAAGTCTATTATCTTAGATCCATGTTTAGGAAACTTTGCTTGGTCATAATAAAGATATTTGTTTCCAAACATATGTTTATGGGAACATTTACTAGTTTTGACCAGCTTTATATGCTGCAAAAATACGCAACTTTTATTTAAACATCTTGTATATGATGAGTACATGACAACCTTTCTCAAGCCCTGTTTAATTATCATATTATATGCACTATATTTATGTACCTGGTTTAAGAATTTTGTATATGGTTTCAATAAAGGCTACGATGTTGTTTGCACAGTCAATAAAAAAGCAAGTAGCAATGCAGTCCCATTCTTCTTTCTGCACATACACCTGCACAACAGACAAAACCTTTATTACACATGTGCAACTGGTTTTCTGTAATGCACGTAGTACATAAGAGTGAACAAGGAACCACTACAAGGCATTTTATGTAGACTTTTGAAAGACATAACAATATTCATATGAGATAATAGGTACCCAATAAATTAAAAAAAAAAAAATGCTTCTGCAGTGAATGGGCCTAAAACACATGGCTCCAGTGATTCACACATAAATAAAATTTATCAGGTATAAAACTAGAGCCCTGGTCCACAAAAGTATAGTCCAATACATTACAAGTGCACTGGCAGAAATCCTTGTAAAATATGGAGTTGTAAATTTCTGTTCCAAAAAATTATGTGAAACACTTGTAAACCATTAATAAAAAGCTACAAATAATGTTGAATAAAAAGAAGATTGAGAATGAGCTGATTGTCACCTTGAATTAGCTTACATTCATCCTTTAGACATAAATTTGTATATTTTAATGTACAGAACAAATTATTTTTCCTCCAATATTGATCTGATATATTTTCTCACAAAGAATGACCAAAATACTTTATTATGCATTTGTCAATATTTCAGCTTATATTCTACTTCGAGATAACCCATTCATATATTTTCATGGATGCGCCTACATCACATCATCAATTTTAGTTCAGAGATGCACAAGAACCAAACTTCCTGATTGAACTTGGTTATTTATTTTATTGATTCATTTTATTATTTACATTTATATACATTTGTTTATATTGTTTGGCAATCACATTATCATTACAAGCAAAAATTATGAAAATGGTGTCAAAAGAGACTAAATTATTTATTTTAAAAGAGAATGAGGCAAGAAAAAAAATTATACTAGCAGCATTTAGCAAGAACCTTAAAAAACAACTTAAACTACAATTCATTTAAGAACTTTTGTTTTAAATACAGTGGGACTGGTTTGGAAGAGACATCCTCTCCATCTTCAACCAACTCAACTGAGTTGTCAAGTTGGTTGAAGATGGAGAAGATGCCTCTTCGAAACCGGTCCCACCGTATTTAAAAGTAAGTGAAGCATAAGAGTGTGTTAGACGACAGATTAATTATAATTTACATTAAACTACAATGTTGGACTGATATATATCTGAAACAAGAAAAGCCAACGTCAGTCATAAGCTGTATTTTATTGTGTTTAACTCGCTTTACTCAAAACTTGAATTATATTTTCTTTATGCACAGGCCTATTTTCATCAATATCATCAGTTTTGCTACTACTTTGTATATTTTTGTTTACTGATTCCCTACATTACAAAAAAGATATTAAAAATTGCACTAGTATTTAAAATTACCCATATTTCTACACTTTTAGAGAAATCTATACAAGTTACAAAAGCATGACTAATACTTTTATGGAATAAAATAATGAAAAATTACATGTATAAAAGAGCTTATTATAAGTATAGAAGATATTCTCTATTCTCTGTGGAAACAGAATTCTGCTAATATCTACAAGTTAGAAGTCGACACACTTGTAATGCATTACATCATACTTTTGGGGAACAAAACCCAATACACCAAAGATTCATTATCAACTGCTACGCTCCAGTTACTGAAGAGAATGAGATGCATACTTTTGGGGAACAAAACCCAATACACCAAAGATTCATTATCAACTGCTACGCTCCAGTTACTGAAGAGAATGAGATGCCTAATTGAGTTTACCTTCAGGAATTTCTGAAAAGGTAATTGTCAGTTTAACTTCCAAATACAGCATTTGATAAAAATGCTGTTAATGGCTGTGCAAAAAATGTGTCATGATGATGACAAAAGCAACAAGGAAGATGACATCAATGAAGGGAAAAAAGCATGAATGTGATTGCTAGAAAGTTTTGCATTTTGTTATGATGCTGAAAAAGAAAGGGGCAAAATCAAAGGAAATTGCATATGCATCATTAAATAATAATGAAAAAAATTCAGAGAAGAGTGACCAAGTATGTAAATAAATATTTTCAATATTATTTTTCTTCATTAATACACATTTTAGTACTTCTCTATATAATTTTACAACAAAAATATTTCTCCCTAAAGAATTCAATATTAATATGAACTCGTCACTTCTTCTTGAGGTGGGAATGATTCACTTGCACATTCATAAATGGGGAAGAAGGAAATCAAATCCTGAGGTAACCTCATTGACACTGCATTTCTCTTTGTTTCTGTAAGCAGTGTGACTAAATACATTGAGTTGAGAATTCTTGCTTGTTGGTTAGTCAGAATCAGTGGAATAGGTGACATAATTTCTGAAGTTGTCTGAATAAAAAATTCCAAAATTAAAATTGAATCTGCATGAAAATGTGCAACAGTACATGCTCTTAAAAACATTTTTACCACAAAGATGAAAAAACTATTTTACCACCTGTGTGCAAAATCTGTAAGTCATATTTGTCAGGAATAAGCACATCACACCTGTATCACATGTTTTGTTAAGGCAATTCCTTATAGGAGAATCAACAATATCCTTATCTTGCACCAAAAAATTCAGAATACTTTTCAGATTTATATGTAGGTTGGCATTCCCCTTAATAAGGTTAACAATCCTGAGCCAAGAAAAGTCTTACTATACATACCAACCTAAGTCCTCCTTTTGAGCCAACACTAAGGAAAAACTATCCCCCAAGTACTACAAGAAACATGAAGACACTTAGGTCAATATATGAAAATCAAAAATTCTGAGTAAGTATTGACAAAACTATGGAATGGTGTTTAACGCCTGTTTTTACTACTGAGGCACCACAGGCGATGGACACTGATGATACATGATATGAAATGATATATTGGGAAAGGATTTATTTTTAAGGAAGGAATCATTCCAGGCACAAGTTTAGGGTACCTCCCTCGCATTTGACATTTATGAGGACTGAGAAAAACCTGATAAAAAACCTCAGTCGGGGAGGACTGTCCTGGCGTGATTCCAACTCCAGACTTCCCACTCATGAGTCTGCACTGTGATTGAATTTAAAATGTGACTTGGATTTCATAACTGCCAGTTTGAATTTCTTGACTCACTCAATAAACAAGCTAAAAACTACCATTGACTTGTTGAGTAATTATTAAAGAAATACAATCAATTGAACACCATCTCAGGTTCAAAAATTAAAATTCTTAGAAAAAAATTTAACAATATATTGCGGGGGAAATGGTTATCAAATCCTTTGCAAAGTTGCTCAAATTTTGGAAGGCCAAAACATAAGTAAACTTGATTCAATCCTTTTCTCAATAAGTTAGTCCTGCCTATCTATTTGCCTCATAGACCCAAGGTTGCAGGTTCAAACCTTTTCAGGGCATAAATATCTTAAGTATGGCCTTCTTTGCAAAGGAAATAAAGCTATTGGTTCCATGTAATAGATTTACAGCACATAAAAGAACCTGAAGCCAGAAAGAAGAGACCTCTGAGCAAAATATTTATCAGTCATTTCACATCCTAAATCGAATGGGATGCTAATGGCCAAAGGGTTAAAGAACATCCTTAAATCAAATAAATCTAACTTCTCTCAACATAAGGAATTGTTCTGTGATAATAGGAAAAGATTTTTAATGAGCAATTTGGAGATGACATTTGTTGTGAACTCAATCTGGAGATGTTAGTTGTGAAATGCAAATTCAATCAACTTTTTTCGTTCGTTTCCTTTGGTAAGTTCATGCACATCACAGCATTGTATTCAATAAGCATTAAAACAAAAATATCTTGGTTGAATTAGCTGTTTCATCTCTTACACAAAACATTTCTGGTTTTATTAATTTAACTAGTACTGCTTTTAATCGACCTGTCATTACTAGTGGCATCAAAGTCACAATCTTCTGTGCTGCTTTTGTCATATCTTGTTAAATCATCCTCACTGAGAGCAATGCTAGCAAACATTATCTGTTACAGAGCAATCATTGTTTTGGATTGTCATAAAGTGACAATTTTGCAAAATTCTGCTACATAAGAGATGTCAGAATTATTTTGGGGGTCTAATGTGAGAAATGCTCACTCTATATTCTCTTTCTCCTGACAGTTCGGATGAGAGAATCTAATATGCAGGTAAATGTAGATATACTTTTGTGATTTGTTTCAGGCTATGATGTGGCAGTTCATTGTTATTTACTTTCAAACTCACTATTTAATCAGTTTAATAATGATGGGTAGAAAATGCAGAGCTCATGTTTGAAAATTTTTCTTCATTAACATACAGTGGAATAATGTGCTTGCAGCAATCTTTTAGGGGTATTCCCTGACCTTGAATAAATGCAAGAGCAGTGTAAACAAATAGGTGACTATTTTTATGGAGATGTTACAATATTTGGCAATAACTATCCATTCTTTGTTTTACTTGCATTATGTTGACTTATTTTTTATTATTGTCCTCATTTATTTTGTATCTTTTTTCTGTCACAGGGTGAAAACCTTACTAGCAACAATAAAGCATCAAACATTTTCTCTGACAGATTTCTTCATAAAGTGCTTGCCAAAAAGAAGTGTTTGGTTCCAAAGAATTAAAAATAATTTATGGTATTGAGACCTATGGTGCTGCTGCAACGGTACACATGGATAAATTATTTATATTACAGAAAAAATGTATTAGGTTAATTTCTAAATTAGAATATAGTCTTGCTAGGATGCATTTAAAAAACATGAAATGTTAACTGTCTACTCTTTCTATGTGCATATGTTTATATTCTATAATGAAGCAAAGAATTTTATTAAAAAAAAGACAGACCAGAAATAGTAAAGATTATCACGGGTATGCTTACGATAAAAAAAAAATAGTATGTAAGGATATAAATTTAATGGGTACCACTTTGTAAATTACCAGTAGAATTAAATCTGTAGAAAAATAAAAATGTATTATCAGTTGAGGAATAGATGTTTACAGGAGGAATTGTAAGTTGTATTTTGTATATAGTATTGCAACCTAACACTTGACAATGTCAGAAAACTTATATTACAAGTCTACTGGCTATAAATAAAATATATTATCACATAATTTCCCCAACTGCCGATTAGCTTTTATGAAATATAACCTTACTATTTAATTCATCATCTCCCTTCAATCCTAACTTGCTGAACCAATTCTTAAATACTTGAATCTGTATATATATAAAAAAAGTATTACCTCCAAGAAATCTCCTGCAGCCATGGAAAACTGAGCATTTTCAGGAAGGTCAGTGGGGTCTATATCTGGGAAGAATACGCCGTGCATCTGGTGATCTGGCATGACATTATTGACATATTGATGTACCCATGGATAAACACAGTAGATATTGGTACCACGGCATCTGCATCGAGAAAATCAAGAAATGGTTAAAGATCTGTTATGTTTCACTTTAGAATAATGTTATGCTAAATGCTTAGGCAGTCTGGAACTTAGCAAATGTTGCACAGCAATACATGAACCCAACTACTTGCTCTAATTACATAAACATGACATAGCTTTCCACAAATGTTTATGGCAAATTTCAAACACAGAAAGATGTTCTTTTAATTTTTATAGCACTAATGGAAAATATGAGGCTTTGCTCTTGCTGCTGCTACTACTCCACATGCTATAATAATACTAATGTATAGAATTTAGATTTGAATTTTACATAAATACGAAACAACCAATTATGTAGAAATCAAGTCAGCCAAATGTCATCCACTAAAAAAATTACTATCTTCATGCCTCATATACAGTAAAATTTCTAACATAAATTTGAATTCCAAAAAATAAATGCATAAATTATATGTAACTATAAGTACACCCACAAAACTAAAATTCTGAAAAATATTTAAAAATGTATAAATAGCCAAATCTGTAAATGGTTACTTATTCTTATTACCTAAATATCTGCGCCACACTTCCCCCTTATCACTAATAAATAGCGTTGCCATGTATATTAAAAAAAAAGAGAGATAAACTGATAAAATTACTTTCCAAAGTGCTGCTCTTTCTGGGTTTTTAATTCAATTTTCTCAGTATGAGAAATAAAGAGGTACTAATAATAATGAATGTTTTTATATTTAGCAAGATGATGATGGTGGTGATGATGATGATGATGATGATGATGATGATGATGATGATGATAATGATTATACTTGTACATTAAATTTATATTCAGTTCCATGTTCCTCATTCTACTTTCTTTACAAATAACACATAATAAACATATAGTAACAACATGCTACAAGCTACATTCTGCTTTCACCTTTCTCGTGATAAACTATGTTGAAAAAATGCTGTTAACAGACTTTAGCCATTGTAGAATTCTCTAATGGTTATTTGCAACCAATTCTCTGTGTTTGTGCTTTTCATTATAAACTACAGAAAGAAAATAAAAATAATTAAAACTGTGTATGATTAAGTTAAACTACACACTAATTGACTATATTTACTTGTTTAAATATAATTGAGGATACGGATGGTCTGCAAAACATGTTCTACATTTAAACAAGTGGAGCCAAAAAGTGTGTGTAGTTTAACTCAATCATAAAACAATTTTAATTATAAGATTAGTTTCAATGTATAAGTTCCAATTAATATTTCAACTAAGAATAAAAATATTTACATAAAGACAAATTAAAATATAAATAGTAAAAACAGTCAAAAAATTCTGGAAGACCGCGGGCTTAGTATTACAGATATAGTAGCAAGTTTGGGCCTTTCTAAAACAACAGTCCTTTGAATTATTCATAAACATTTAAACATGAATAAGGTTAGTGCAAGATGGGTGCCTAGACTTTTTCCTCAGTCCAAAAGCAGCAACGAGACATCTGTTGTCAGACATTTTTGGAACTCTGCCGTGGCAATGAGAGAGGTCTGCAAACCATTGTTACAGGAAATGACTATGATCCGCAGTCCAAAAGACATCGAATCAATGGAGCGACATAAAACTGGCAAAGCACTGCCTCTAAAGGCCAAAGTCACTCAGTCAACTAAGAAGATCGTGGCCACAATCTTTTGGGACTGTGAAGAAATGCTCCTCATTGACTTCAAGACACCACAATGAATGGGGAGTACCATGCTGGCCTACTGCACAAACTACATGCTTCCATCAAACAGAAAAGGTGAGGAAAGCTTACTGGTGGATCCACCTTCTTCACGACTATGTACCTGTGCACACAGCTCTCGTTGCAAAAGAAGCTGTAAAGAAACGTGGCTTCAAGTAGATCGACCACTCACAGTACAGGCCAGTGACTATTTTCTCTTCTCAAAACTCATAAAGGACCTTCAAAGAAGGAAACTTAAGTATGATGATGGATACTGTTTATGCTCATTTTGCAGACAAGACTTCTGACTATTTAGGGGGGGGGGGGATTGAAATGTTAATTCATTAAGGGTGACTATTATTGAAAAGTAAAGTAAAAGTAAAATATAGTTTTTGTCTTTATCATACCTAGAAAATGGTTAGGCCAGTAACTTATGGACCTACCCTTGTACTTTGTTATACAATTAATAATTGGAGTGAAAAAAATACAGGGCTGAAACTTTTTTTGGATCTCTTGTATACTAAGTACCAAAAAAAAAAAAAAAAAAAAAAAAAAAAAAAAAAAAAAAAAAAAAAAAAAAACTATAAATGCAGGAAAATGATGAATGAAAAATGGTCTAAAACATGGGCATCTCTGGCCTGTAAAAATTGGAGAACCTATTGATTGAAATGAAAGAAAAACTGCAATGCAGAAACATGCTATTATATTCATTTAAAGTATCAAAATATCAATGGGGTCATATGCCCTCTTCAGAGATGCAAATGATCTAAAATAGTCTTTACATCTTTTATTAAGTGTCCTCATGTGTTACAGATGGGGCACCATGATCTTGGTAACAATAAAAACAAGATTTCTTGCTGCAAGTGTTCATTTTGGGTTTTGTTTTATCTGTCTTGTGCAACTTCGTTTCTGTTAGCTATTCCCATCTACCATAAACACATGCTGCTGCAATACATCTTTTGTCTTTGTGAGCTCTATTCATCAATGCCTTGACACTTCAAACCTGAGAAAAAAATATGCACCTTGCTACATTACATTTCAAAAACATAGTATGTACTTGTTGCAATTTATCAATGATTTGTAATTAAATAATTTTCAATTGTGGATACAAGTTACATAAAAACAAAAAAATATGTTCAATCAATGGAACAAAACGATACTTCAAAGAACAATCTGTAATTTAATTCTATTATGTTTACTAAAATTATGTCTGAGACAACATAAATCAAATGATGGACTTGGGAAAACATGCTCCTGGGAACAATGGATTGAGGGTTTACTGCATTTCAAAGTAAGTAATAATGAAATATCCACCCTAGTCCTGTCTCAATAACCATTTTATGAGATATTCACTATTAGATTTCCATCATGTTTAGGGGAGAAAATTAATATGAAAGGTTTCCCTATTTACAGATAATACAGATAAATACAATATATTTCATTGGAGTCTGTGTACAGAATTATTTTTGTTTAACTTTTATTTCTATCTCTTTCCTTCTAAAAAAATTTCCTATATTACTATAGTTTTTAACTGAAAGGAGACCATATCCATATGAACACGTTTATAACTCAGCAAACATTTTAAATCATACAGCTTAGTCTTGCAGATATCCATTCAAAAGCACAAATTATTTCTGTATTAAACAGTGGAATTTGAATATATGCATCCCACTTTCAAACTTCCCTTCCACAAATGTAAGCCAATTTCAAACTTACATAATGTTAGAGGAAAGTAGTTGGAAATATTATTACAAAAATAATAAAACCATTGGGTCCTCCAGTTTCTAGGATTCACTCAAGATTAGGGTATGTATATATGGATTAGGAATTCCATTTGTGTTGACTGTTGTACTTATTTGGTTTGTACTTATGAAAGTAGGTACAAAACAAAAGTTTAAAGTTCTAAAAAGTTTTACTTGTGGGATGCACAGTAAAGTTTCATCTATTAAATATAAACTTACTTATTCAGCACAAAGTTTGAAGCAAATAGCATGAAAAGACTGAATTCATTTCCTTGGCACATATAGCCACGACGAGCAACCTCAAATGCAAGCCTACCAAGTCCTGCTCCTGGTACTAGAACTTTAACATCCTGTGGCACACTGCAGACAAAATTTGACAAAAGGGTTAGCAATTACTCTTCAGTAATGTTAAATTTCAACAATAAGAAGATTGGGCTATAAAAGCAAGGAAATAGGAAGAGTACTGTAATATTGGTATAGAATAGGGAAACTAGAAGAGGAGAATATCATCAAACAGTGTTTGGTAGCACAAGAAAGAATTAAGGGGACAGAAACTTGGATATATAAAAACCAAAATATTCTACAAGAAGTTGGTATAGGATCAATATGGTACAGGGGAAAAGAATGGGCAAAGGATTTTGGAAAAAGATAAAAACAATTGAGGAAATTGAAAAACAGGAAATATGGGTTATGTTTACGGAATTTGGGAATCCACACAGTGAAACTTTTGTTAATCTTATTTTGATTTAAAGTAAAACACTAAAAATCATGTCGTCACATTAAAATTCTCTTTAAGTGTTTGTGAAACTTAAAGAGAGTTTTAATATGGGTTAGTCTTAATTTTCCAAAAAATATCTGAAATTATATTATACACTAAATTATTGGGGAAGAAAAAAATACATTAGAACCTGCAATAAGGCAGGGCGGGAAGATCTGGCATGGTTAGTACAGGATTAATATATTTAAGTGGGATAAGAAATGGACACATTAAGATTGTCCAATGTGTGAAGGAGCAAATAGTACTTGTCATTGTATTTTAGAATGTAAATAAACTATGTTTTGGAGGGAACATTTTCTTAATGTGGGAAAACTTATCAAATGAAATGAGGCGGAAGAATTTAAAATCAGACGAAAATGTAACAAAATTTAAAACATACATAAGGAAGTAGACATAAAAATGGAAGGTGGATGAGACAAGTGGGAACAACAATGTTGATACTGACACTATATATATTATGGAAGGAATGTAACTCCATAAATTGACCGTTATTAAGTGAGAAATTTAAAGGTTTTAATAATAGTAAGTTTACATGTATTGAAAATATGAAAATGTAAATTATTTACTTTGATTTTAACATGTTTGTTAAAACTGCATGAAATTGATTCTATTTATATGTTAAAAACATTATATTTGCATGCAAAATAGAAATGGAAGTAATAAATTTATTCATTCATACATTAACCCTTATTAATTTCCATTACCATTTATCTTCTGGGAAATGTGTTATTATTTCATTTATGATTGGCTGATAGCAGGTCTGCCTTTCTTGAGCTCCATCTTCACTCCAGTCTCGAACAAATTGTTTTAATGTTGCTTGAACCTTCTCAAGATCTGCCCCATTTGGACGAGAGTTTTGTAACTTCATCTACACACAAAAAAAAAAAACCACCATATTCATTAAAAATAAATTCTAGCAAACATTAAAATCAGTAACACTACAATAACTGTAAAAACGTGAGGTGCAACCTAAATGTCAATGAAATTTGCAAACTTGTTAGCTATGTTATTAAAATTTTACGTGAAAGGTACTCAACAGCTCTTAGTGACTTTAGGCAATTATTTGTGCCTAAAGATATTTCACTTGTTAATAAGTTTTATAACTGCAAAAGTGCCTAAAAGCTACAAAAAAAGTGTATCCAGAAATTATGCTGCTGCTTTTAATAACTTGAGAATGGTTGCATGGCCTTAATTTGATTTGGGAACTTGTCAGAGGGGATATTACTGCACATGCATGAAAAACAACTTTCCGTGAGGCTACATAGTCAACAATGAGAGCTTGTGCATTATGTGACTGTCACATTCAAAATTTCAGCGCCCACCAGATTTGCCTCCCTGTGGCTTTGAACTATGCACTGTTTATAGGAAGAGATTTTAGACCAAGATTACTTGGAGTGTGACAAGTGAGCTTATGGTGATCCTATATGAGAATTCTACAGTTTGTTCTGAAAAGGTAGAAGGGATGATGTGATATCCCAAGGGAAATACCTTGAGGGGGTTAAGGTGCCTGTACATTTTTTAAACTTAATATTGATTGCCTATTTTCTGGATAGACCTTGTACACATACACCCTAAGACTAAAAAAATGAGCAGACTCTCAAAGCATTACTTTAAGTTCTGCTCGACTCTGCACTTGATTCAAGCTGGCATGTCTTTGCACACAGATCTCACATTCTTTAGCCTCATTCTATCATTATTCATATCAAATTCTTTTTGGCAGACAACCACTGATAGATCAGCGATTAAAGGTGTCTAGCAATGAGAACTATAAAACCCTACCCATGCATGAATTGTTTTGCTATTTTCTGCAAGTAATGTGTGTATGTACATTATACGTAATATAATATACACATTTTCCTTTTAGTCTTTTACTTTAGAATATTAATGCGGCAAATATTTGTAAACAAAAAATTATAACTTACATTTTTGTGTTTGAACATAATGCCTTAAATTCAAGTACATCTCATCCATTAAAAAGTTATATTATTGCCATATATTAAGCTTAATTTACTTGCAAAAACTAATAAATAAACATTTCAAGCAAAACGAAAATTGAACATAGCAAGGTAATTCTAACTAGACAACTGCTTTAGTCCACTCAGCAATAACAACACAAATTCCAAACAAACACATTTTCTGTTTACCCATAACTTGAACATGAATCAGAGGCAGGATTATAATGCATATTGAACTAAGTGTTAGCAATGCTTCCAATGTTTTTCTGAATTGGATTATTTTTGGCCTGGGCAAGAACAGGTGTAACAGGTTTAATGGGGTTAAGAGGGAGATTTTGACATAAATGTTTGCCCAATATGTGGTAAGTCAGATGTAATACTGCACTGTGTTCTAAAGTGCAAGAAAACAGAGGCATGGACAGGGAGTATTCATGTTTGAGGAATAGCAAAGTCTGGAAAAGAATGAAGTGGCAAAAAGAACTTTCAACAAAAAGAGAAATTAGTTTATTATAGTCAGGAAAATATAAAAAGTATGAGAGAAATGTTTTAGAAAGTAAGAAAATGAGTGGGGAAGGAAAATATTCTAAGTTATCTGATAATCAGATTCCTATACACAATAACCATGATGTTAGTGTGTAAAGAACTCAAAGGCAAGCAACTTGTAAAGGTAGAGCATTGGATAAATTAGTTTAAGTTTTAAATTTTATTTGAAAACAAGTGTAGAAATAAAGTGTGGGCTAAGTTAAAGCCCTTTGGATATTACAGTAAAAAATTACGATGAATCAAGGACTGGTGTTCAGTCGATATTGTTAAAATTAAGTTCATTAATTTATTATATTATACTATATTTCACTGTGAAAATTCCTGCTATTTAAATCATTAATTGATATGTGAAAGCTTACATTTTGATAGTAAAACTAGTTTTAAATTCAATTTTTTTTTTAAATAAATCCCATTCATTTTAATTTCTGGCTGTTGCTAATTTTTTATCTTAGGGTGTACAAATTGGGATGCACTTCTTTGCGAACTATTTTTAAATGCAAACAAAAGTTTGGTAAAACAGGTTTAAAAAAACTACCTAAACTAAAATACTAACCAAATCTGCAGGATTTGATGGATTAACATTCTCAAACATAAATGCAACATCTTTGATAATCAGTTTGATAATACTATCATTCTTCTCTATACATGTCCGTATTTCACTCAAATGTCTTCTGTAGTTTTTCAGAAGCCTCTGATGAGACACAGGTAATGACTGTAAGTAGTTCTCAGTTTTTGAAATGCGCTGAAGTGAATGAGTTCTGCAAAGAGAAAAAAATGCAATATATATATTTTCACAATTTTAGACTGAACACTACTGTTCATTTCTTCTTCAAAGATCATGAATCACTACATGCTATGAGATGCTATGTATACATACTGATGTATGTGAAACATGGTTGACTCAAGATTACATATGCTTTTGAAGTAACTGTATTTCAAAACTCATTATATCTACATGCTTATCTTGCTTATTATCATTTGGCTATTTAAAAATACCAATGGTATTCTTCCGTCTTTCTTCCCTCATCACAATACTAATACAATGGACATTCTAATTTTCATCTTATCACATTATCATCAATTCTTACCTTTAAAAGCAGATAATTTAATTTCTGATTTCAAAACAAGTCAAAAAAGAGCATTTTAATTGACTTGGAGAAATTTCCATGTAGTGAAATCAAAGTCAAAATTGATCTCACATTATATTTGTAGCTTTGATATGAATACACAAAATGTTTGATATAAAATTACTAATTAATTTTTAACTTAAGTGTTATGCCATGCACAGTCAATTTCTTAAACACACTATAAAAATTGTATATAATACACAGTACCTTATTATGAACAAAATTAATTAGTATCTTATTGCTTGTTACATAATTTATTTATTCAATTTATGAATGATACAATCCCTGTAATTCTACAATTAAAATCAAATATTAACAATTGTTATATAAGGTTTTCATTTTGTTTTTTCACACACATGGACCAAGTTGGCCATCGAGAAAAACCAGCCTGCTGCACATTGAGCAAAGCCTGAAAACATGGTTACCTTTTAAACAGAAGATGACATTTCTCCCTCCCAAGTCATTGGGATTTAAGGCATACACTTCAGTAACATTGTATGGATGATATTTTAGCATTTTATGGCAGAATGTACTGATTAACACCCTTACTTGTGTACTAACTTAAGATTTTCATGATGACTATTCTAATCGAGCAGTGATATCCAGTTTTTCCTGTTAAAACATGATACCTGCATTTTATTTTCTTATTCAATACTGATCTTCTTGTTTTGAATTTAAGTACCATTTTACAAACTGTAGATCTGTAAGTTAGATGAACCCCCAGAAAACATTCTTAAAAGTTCTGCAAAACACTGAGCAGCTGATTAATTTCTTAAAAAATTACAGCAAATGAATATCTGTTTTTCTATACTATATATTTTTGATCCATGGCAAACAGAAATGAAATGCAATAATGCAGTAACTCCTGACTGTTCCGAAACTAAACTGTCCTTATCAGCAGCAATACACATCCTTGACTATTGGCGTGTGCAGCTATGATCTGCCAGCTTCAGACTTGGTCCACTTGCTGGTAAAAACAAAGACCACCTACAGCTTTTTATTTCTTCATTTCTCTCAATTAGTAAGCTCATGTGGACAAATCAAAGCTCAGCTGGCAAAGACAAAAAATGGAGCAGTTGGTTAGTGCTAAGTAAGGACAACAGTTCTATTTTATGAGCATTTATGAACATGGGTTGCATTTTCTGTGCAATGAAGAAACAGTTACACACTTTGAAAGCATATTGCAGTAGCTGCAAAACAATCTGTTCATAAAACCCAAACAAGATATTACAATGTCATCATTTATGTAGTTGATTCTGGTGGTGTAGTGGTAACCATACTTGCCTCTTAAAACTAAGATCACAGGTTCAAACACAGACAGGATCGATGGATTTTTTCTGGCATAAAAATCCTAAGTATGGTTTCATTGGAAGGGAAGTAAAGTCGTGGGTTCCGTGTTGTATATTTATGGCACGAAAAAGAACCTTAAGCCTGAAAGAAGAGGCCTCTGAGCAAAATTTGTTGACCATTTCACGCCCTGAATTGAATGGGATGTTGATTACCTGAGATGTTAAACAGCGTCCATAGATAAAACAAATCAATCATTTATGCTTATACAATAAATTTTGAACACACTACCTATACCTGATCCATGCATTCACAGCTAACATAAAATTTAAGTTCAAAATAAATTAAATTTGGGGCCATTCTTTAACTAATTTTATCAATTAATATTACTAGCTTTCACAACTTGTAATAGATGCTAAAAATTAATGATTCCTTAAATGAAATGTTCCTTGTACACTTAAATTTATATGAGCAGCCTTCAAAGTAAATACTCCCTATATAATTATATTCAACTCTCACAGTGTACTGCAGGAGATGCAACATTTGCAAGAGATCATCAGCAATGTGAATTTTACATGAGAACTGTCACTGGGGGAAAAAAATACACCAGAACTGCTGAAGCAAATACAGCAGTAATGTGTTCTATAATTGTTTTGCACTTTCCATTCCCAGTTAGTTTCCTGACTGAGGTTTACTACTGTTTCCCCTAATTCTTTTGGTAAATGCCAGGGAAACTTAGAACATAAATTCCCCTGAACCCATTCTGCCAAATTATCATCCATTTTCTACAATGGACCTCAAGGTTGCAATGCCATGATTAAAAACAATTATTTGCTGTAATTGTGTCCACAATTATAAAATATTATTTTTCCCAAAAATTCATATGTAACACAATATGATAAAGAACCTTTAAACTATACACTTTTACGGACTTTGCCATTTTAAAGCAAAAAATTGGGTTTGTATTAAAAAGCTTTCTTCGTGCTATAAATAACCATGCACATAAAAAAGCATGTAAATAATTTCACAAATTCAATTAATAAGTAATACTAATTTGCATGCTAATTTAGGAGTAAACAGCGTGGAAATTATTTCTTCGACATGCTTTCATTGACATCCACTATGAACTCATGAAGGACAGGCCATAGTTGTTAACAATACCAATAATAACATGAAAATTATTCATTATAAATTTCGGGTTCTGTTCCACAAAAGTAGGTGTAATATGTTATTGTATGGACTTGTAATTTATATTATTAGTAGAATTTTGTTTCACAAAAGTTTCTGCTACACTTGTACTTTACAACTCCATACTTACAAGCATAAAAGTGATTTTTCATTGTTCTGTTCCACAAAAGTATTAGTATTAGTCAGACACTGGTAATGTGTATAAATTTCTCTACACATGTAGGAAGGTTGGCAACTTCAATAATAGCGCAAAATGTGATATCTTTGTAATAACTTTGGGAGTCATTTGACCTAAATATGCAAAGTATTAGTGAAAGTGATGATTTTTTGATTTGTTTATTTTAGGACGCTCTTTAACATCACAGGTCATCAGCGTCCCATTCAATTCAGAGCGTGAAACAGTTGACAAATTTTGCTCAAATGCCTCTTCTTTCAGGCTTGAGGTTCTTTTTCTTGCTGTAAATGTATGACACAGGACCCATGGCTTTACTTCCCATCCGAAGGAAGCCATCCATACTGATAATAATGAGAGTAGGAATATGTATATATATATATATAAAAAGAGTAATTCAGTATTAGTATACAACGAAATTTTTAGGTTAAGTGCAATTAAAGTATGACATGACTGATATTTGCATTTCCTGTTTCAAATGATGCATATTACAGTCCAGCATTTTAGTTTACATGCATAAAAATAATTTCTTTTGTTTCTTTCTCTTTTAAAAGTATTTTTTCCCAATTTTTTGCTTAAAATAAGAACATGATTGCCATGCAACATAAATATATAAAAATAAATGGACTAAAAAATAAACAATAAAGAGCAATTGGGAAGCTTGATTCTTCTATCAGCTCCTTGATGACTAAATGTAGTTGCATATGGCTGTCTTTAAAGTGGATTAGTATGCTTGAATATTGACAAATGCATAATAAAGTATTTAAATCATTATACCTGAGAAAATATACAAGAACCATTTAGCAGGAATTACAACAATCTGCTCTGTACTTTAAAAAATACAAATTTATTACTAATGAGGAATGGACATAGACTAATTCATGGTATGGCGATGTGTGGCAAACAGCTGTTCCTGTGTCTTGCTCTTGCATGATGTAACGTATAATTTTTTACTAATACTTTAAATATGTTGTATATTATTTCATGGAATAAAAAGTTACAAGGCCATACTTCTATGAAATAAGAACCAGGTGACTGAAGGATTTTACAACAGATGACAAATGAAGGTTCAACTTGTACTATTGGGAAATAAGCATATACTAAAGGAACTGGTAATAGAATGCAAAGGAAAGTAAAACTAGAAAAATGAAGTCTATGAAAATGAAAAATCAAACATATGCAATTAAGCCTATGTTCTCTAGAAATGTATGTTATCTCCTGCAAATTTTACTAATAATTGTCACAACATATGTTGGACACAAAATATTAAAGTTGTTTATGTTGCCGATGCTATATGTAAGTCCAAAGCAACATTGGAGCAGGCCTTTTTCCAGCAATTGCAATCAATTTATTTTTACACATTAAATATTAATGCTCTAGAGATTGTGAACTAATTTTTTAAAAGGGAAATACAGAGCTTTAATATGACCACACACATTAATATACAAAAACAAAGTGAATGCTTTTCCCTTGACTGACATTTGACCTATACTAATGCTATACTTCAAGATGGTAATCATTAGTGATTACACAAAGGGCCTACACAGCATGAACAAATTCAAATTTACTAAAAATGTTAATTAGAACTTTTACAGCAAACTAATTATTTAATGAGTCGACAGCTGAGAATGCAAACAATGGTTCATGAAACTAGTACTACATATCATAAACAACTATGTGGAGCAATAAAAGTATGCAGTTCCACTCAATCATGCTATTACAATTATCTTAATTATATTAAAATTATTTTCGTTTCTGTGATATTAACAGATTGATTTTTTTCTTTTTAAAATTTGGATGAAAAATAGTGATCTTTAATAGAGATTAGCAATTCTTTTTAATATTTCATTCAATCCTTATGTCGTAATAGGTCACATGCACAAAAGATATGGGAACATGATTCTTTATCATTACCACAATTACTCTATAAAATTTCAAGTTCACAGTTGGATTTTCTGAAGATTCATTGTTTAATCCCAGCTGTGAACCTGAATTTTTCAAATCTGTTTCTTCCTTTCCAACTACTGTCCTACAAATGATTAGCATGAAATAACTATTTCCATATAAACTCCTATACAGTTCATGGGTAAACCAGAAAACAGGGACAGAAATACTCACAGCATTACAAGTTGCCTCAGAAGGAATCTATCACAGATCCCCTTAAAGTTTTGTCACCTTAAGGAAGTCTCTAGGATATACACAATCCGATGAGAGAGGTTCATGATTTCATGCTTGGAGAAGGACACAGTAGTTCAGTTGGACAGAGCATCAGCAAGAAAGGCTGAAGCTGTGGTTCAAATCCTGGCCATAACCCAAATTTTTCAAATCTGATTCTTTCTTTCCAACTAATGTCCTATCCACTGCTAGTGTGAAAGAACTATTTCTATATAATATGTAATGATGGTTGAATCACTGCTTTTATTTTGCCTGTTTTGGAATTTGGAGAGCCATTCTTATTAACTTTTGTTCACTAAAGTCTGAGCAAAACAAAGGTTCATGTATTTCACAAGCTAGGAAGCACATCAGAGGTATTGGCATGAGAGGTGCCAATATGCACCTCTTTTATAAGCAAGACAAATGTACCACCTTTTGGTGAGAAAAATTTGGAAATAAACATAATGTATGGTCACATGAGAGAAAATCTATGGAGACTTGCACGATAGGAAGTTATGGTAGGGCACCTGTCTGTTCTCTGCATCCATTTTCACAAAGTTTTAAATGGTTCAATTATTACTAAAATAAATAAATACTGAAACATCAATATTTGCATCCCACTTACAAAAAGGAGGCAAATGGACATTAGGCCATAGTGAGCTGCAGAAAACCATGAGTCCTTCGATTTCTAAGATTTACAAGTAAAACTACCTATAATAAGAGGCTCGCCTCCTTTTCGTAAGTACAAATCAAATAGATACCACAGTCAGAAAAAATAAAATTCCTAATCAATTCATACACACACACACTAACTTCAAGTAAATTCTAGAAACTGGAGGAACTTTACTGCAGCTCACTGTGGTCTAACGACCTCTACTCACCTATTTGTAAGTACAAACCAAATAAATACAATAGTAGACAAAAATGTAATTCCTAATCAATTCATATATGCACGCTAACTTTAAATTTAGTAACATGTGAAACCTATAAACCAGAAGACCCACAGTGGTTTATTACTTTTGTAATATCTCCGCCTTAACTCCTGTTATATTATGTACGTTTAAAATCGGCTCGCATACACTGGAGTAAAGTTTGAAAGTTGGATGCATATATTATAAAGTTTCAATAAATTAATTAGAAATTCCATTGTTGTATGTACTTGATTTATATTTATGAAAAGGTGAGTTTGTTATTCTACGTAAGTTTCACTTGTGAGATATGCAGTAATGTTTCACTAAATACATAAATGGCACGAGCATTACCCGATATTTTCTTTTTTAAGGTTGAAGAAAAACTTCGGAATAAAAATTAATCACGAAGGCTCTTGAATGTAACCGACTGGCAGACACTATAGTGCTAGTGTTATGCGGATGTTTGCACTCAATACCGTTAGGCAGGAACATATATTTATGTTGTGATATATAAACTACTGAAATCTATGCTGTTTTTGTTGGAACGAAATTAGTGTCACTCCAATGCCAACAATCATAACAATGCTTTCATAACCTAACTTATGATCAACACGCAAAACAATTCAATGCCGCCAATTTTATAACATTTCACGCATTAATCATTTACGAATTATATCTTACCATTAGAGTCCTAGTTAGTGATTTAGCTTGTATATACCTAAAAGCAAATCATATCCTTTTCCCTTTTGGCCCGAAAACTATGAAACGTGATATTGCAATATACTTGCCGATAATATTTGAATGCTGCTACAATTCTTTGAAAGTGCGCCCTTTCTTCCTCGTCATCACTAGGATTATTCCCTTTTCCGTTATTTGCGGTCCGTGAATCTTCTATTCTAGACATGTTTATTCTGTTTCAATAATAATGAAAAAACATAAACACATCTTAAAATTAATTACAATTGTAACAATTGCAATCGGTCTGTTAATTGAACACCACTAACGGCGCTGTTTAGTTACGTTATCTCTCACTGTAAGCGCCAAAATGTCTTGCGACTATGCTGCTATCTGGGAAAAAGTTGCATTCAATCAAGACCAACTGTGTAGGACTCAAATAGGCTCAATTAAACGCGTGCTTTGCACAAGGCGCTCCCTCAATATGTGGTGTAGTGGTTACGATCCTTGCCTCCTAAACTCAAGATCGCGGATTCGAACCCGGCCGGGACCGATGGTTTTTTTCGGGGCGTAAAAATCCTAAGTATGGCTTCCTTCTGAAGGGAAGTAAAGCCGTGGGTCCCGTGTCGTACATTTACGGCACGAAAAAGAAACTCAAGCCTGAAAGAGAGGCCTCTGAGCAAAATTTGTCGGCCGTTTCACGCCCTGAGTTGAATGGGACGCTGATGACCTGAGCTGTTAAAGAGCGTCCATAAATAAAATCATTAAAAAAAAAATTCAATATCATTGTTTACCACCAATAATGATACCTTGATTAATATATTACTTGTATTAATTTTTGGTCCAGTGACAGCTACCATAAAATATTTTGTCTTAAAACATTTTTCATAAGGGAAATCAGAAATTAGATACTTCCCCTGAAAACAATGTGCATAAATTTCAAAATAGATGCTGTTGGCTTTTATTGACCACTGCTTTCTTTTGTGATTAGCTTACACATGCAAGTTCTTCTGTTCTCTCCCACTTTTCTCCATCTACCTTCTCCTATTTTCTGCCCTTCCATGCTCACATGTCTGTATATGGAATTCATTATTCTTCAAAATAATGGGATAATTACTGCTACATTTATCTCAAACACGGGCAATCAAAAGTATGCTGTGATATGGCTTCACAAAAATTTGCAAATTGAGATAAGTTTGAAATTAGGTATTTCATTATATTATAATTGGCCTTATAATTTTTCTTTGAATATAGACATTAAATAATAATAATAATAATAATAATAATAATAAATTTATTGTAGTCAATAGACTCATTTACGTAGGTTTCAGACATTGTCAAAATGCTAGAGTAACAAAGCATAACTTATTCTTAGAACAAGATTTTAGTACATGTTTGCGAGAGTTAAAAAAGTTTACCTATAAATACTGGTTAAGATTACAATTGATTACAGTTCATCCAATGAATATAAACTTCTGTTTACAAGGTAATTTTTCAACTGATACTTAAATTTTGATTTTTCTACCGATTTAATCTCTGGTGGCAATTTATTGTACAAAAGGGTACCTCTTACATTTACATCCTTACATACTATTTGTTTATTATATGCATACCTATGATAATCTTTACTATTTCTAGTGTTATAGCTATGAATCTCATTATTTTTTATAAAATTCTTTGATTCACTGCATAATACAGATTTATACACATAGAGAGAGTAGACGGTTAGCATTCCATGCTTTACAAATCCATCCTTACACCACTGTCTATATTCCAATTGAGAAATTAGCCTAATACACTTTTTCTGTAATATAAATAATCTATCCATATGCATTTTTGCTGCAGCCCCCCAAACCTCAATACCTTAGTGTATATGAAGGTATATTATATCATAATAGATCATTTTTAACTCACTTGAGCCAAACACATCTTTAAAAACATCTCAATAATTAGAGTGATTTTTAATGATTAGTATAATACAACTCCAAAAGGTACAGGAAATAAATTTTTGTATATTCTTTATTTATTGATTGATAGCACACTAAAACTATTATCTTCTGTCCATTCTACATGGGAAAACACTAAAAGTATACTCTTTGTTCATCAACATTATGTAGATCTTGCATTTTAATTTTACAAAATTCATGAAGGAAACTGAATTCTGCCTTAATAGTAGTATATACATCATGTATGACTAAGTATGACTAGAGTGGATAAAGCATTCCATAAACTGCAGAAACTTTTAGATACTATAAAGGAATTAAGATAAAAGAGTTAAAGTGTTTAATGCACTTCCTCTTGAAATATGTAACTTTAATGTTCAAGCACCTATTTAAAAAAATATAATACATAAATGGCTTATAGAAAATCTTTTGTATGGCTTGCAACAATTTAAGGAAACAAATAAGAATAAAATATAGAATTATTTATGTATTTATTAAAATGTAAAAGGAACTTGCATAGTGAAGCCAAACCTATAATTGATATTATTGTATGGTTCAGTTGAACTACACACTCTTAGTGCTATAAGTAAGTGAAGCATTAAGAGGGTGTAGTTCAACTAAATCATACAATAATATCAGTTATATATGTATGTATGTTTATTCATCCTACTAAAACATATGCATGTACAAAGAACAATGATATAGGGCATGTCAATGATTTCAAGGAAAGTCAAAGGAAAAGGAAAAAAGAAGGATAGTAAAAGGAAAAAATTAAAGTATGTACATAAGGCTTGAATGTATGCAACAGAACAGTATGCAATTAATCTGTCACAGTCCTCCATTATATATTTATGTTCTAGTTTTCAGACACTCTGATATAGTATAGAAGCAGTGCTCCACTAATTATACCTTAAGTGACAACTTATATTAATTATATTGTTTGATATGTTTAATGTACTCTGGCAAGTGATAATAAAACTTAATGCCTGAATTAACTGTTTCTATTTACAGTTTAAACATGTCAATGTTTTGAATAAGAAAAATTAGAAAATATGTGTGTGTGAGTAGCACAATTGCTACAATATAGCTATAAAATAGTATAATTAATCTGTCACAGTCTTCTATTATGTATTTATGTTCTAGGTTCCAGATACTCTAATAAAGCATAGAAGCAGTGCTCCATTAAGTATGTCTTAAATGACAACTTAAATTAATTATGTTGTCTGATATATTACATACACTTTAGCAAGTGGTTATAAAGTTTAATGCCTGAATTAATTGTTTCCATTTACAGTTTATACTCTGTCAATGTTTTGAATAAGAATATATATATATAAACATATGTCAATGTTTTGAATAAGAATATATATATATATATATATATATATATATATATAGGCACAATTATCTATAGTGCATTTTATTTTACAAAGTCTATTGTAAATTTTGGAATTATCAAATGTACCAAAATAATATGATGGCACTGATGCACTTCTGTAAATAGTACACATTTAAAATTCCTTTCAACCCATGCTCGGATTTAAGCCCTCAAGACACAGTAATTATTCATTTATATGATCATTTTAACCTAACTATGATACTACAACATTTTCATATAGCTATCTCTAGAACCATCTAGAAAAATAGTTCTTTATATAACTTTATAAACTTCTTTATTAATGCTGCACTATCAGTTGGTCAGTTGCTTTCTAATGCTTCATTGTTGGCAATGAAGCCATTAGTTCTCTTGCAGTCCAGTATTTAGAAGGAAGACTGATAAGTTGCTTAAAAGCTGGGCAGCAAAGATAATAGTCCTGCTCCATATCTTCTCCAAGTTCACAGACAGGACATGTAGGAGACTTTGTTATGTTAATCCTGTGCAGAGGTTTATTCAGGCCATCATGGCCTGTTAGCAACCTAAAATTTGCCATGGAGGATTTTCTGGGCAATGAAAATAATTACAGTCACACTATCAACCAAGTTTCCCATCATTTTTATGTTGTTTTCTATAATATATATTCCTCTTTAAGTTTATTGTTGTAAACTGATACAGTTATTCTTTTCACAGAGTGATAGGACAGAGGTCCCAAAGATTTTATGTAATTTTGCTATATTTCTTGGCCAGAAAATCAGCTATTCCATCATATTCTACTCTGCAGTGTGCAGGTATCCATTGAAGTAGTACTCTTTTATTTAATTTGAATAAAATTTGTTTTATAGTTTTGTGACATTAAGACTGGCTATTGTGTCAGATGCTATGGCTATGATAACCACTTTTGAATCTGATATAATTACAGCTTACTCAAACTTATTGATTTGATATAAAATATTTTGTGAGATGAAAAGGATTACCAATATAAATAAATACTAATCGAGAAAAAGAGTGAGCATACTGCTCTAGCAGCAGTGCCACCATTATTTAGCAAGCTGGATCCATCAGTACAAATATACAACCATTATTTAGCAAGATATCTTAAACTTGGTGTTTCTAGTGACATTAATTTTAAAATACATGCAGGAATTTTTAAGATTTTTTTTTTTTTATTTTTAAATTAACTGTACACAATATTTAATGTCAAAAAGGTCTAAAGGATTGATTGTTATATGTAAGTTTTCTTTTAAGTAAGGAAGTTTAATTTTGTTTGATTTCATTGACTTTAGCTAAGAAGCATTGTTGGGTTTTATAAGTTTACTTATGATTTGGTTTTTCCAAACTATTATATGGTTATCATATTCATTTTTTATATTGTGTGACAGCCTTTTTCTCAATATCAATATTAATGCTTGTAATATATCTCAAAGTGCAAAGGTAGAAACAAATAATAAAGTGCAGCCCTTCAAACTAGGTGGAGCATTAAGGCAAAGCGACCCAATATCCCCGAAACTTTTCACAAGCATATTAGAAGTAATATTTTGCAAAATAAAATGGAGAAACAGATTTGGAATTAACATAAATGAATACAAATCTCACAAATATAAGATTTGCAGACAACATAGTTCTTCAACTTATGTATTCACTTACCCAAAAGTAAGACGCGTTTCAGGAGAATTTCTCCCATCTTCAATTGCTTACATAAGTTGAAGTTATATTGCCACTCCACTGTCAACAGCTTCGTAAGTACAATATTTATCAACATAGTTCTATTTGCCAGATCAGCATAGAGCCCTCAAAGAAAGCTACATGATTTCAACAAGCACAGGAAAACTGCTGGTCTATTTATGAATATGGGGAAAACACAATTCATGACAAACAGCCAAATAACATCCATAAGAATCTACTCAACAACACTAAAACATGTAACAGAGTATGTCTATTTAGTACAAATAGTTGCATTCCAGTATCACATGGGCATAGAAATCAACAAAAGAATTTTCTCAGCATGGAGCACATTTGGGTCAATGAAATTTATACTGATGGACAATACTTTGAGCCAAAAATTGGTGTTACATGCTCTGGACTCAATGCTATTTCCAACACTATTATATGGATGCCAAACTTGGAGCCTAACAGAAGCTAAAAAGAATATTATTAGAATCTGTCAACATAAAATGGAGCAGTAAATACTAGGGATATCCCTCATGGATAAAATATCATCTGTGGAATTAAGAAAGGTGTCAAGATTAAACAATGTGGTGGAAATAACATGAAATGGAAATGGGGTGGTCAGGTGCAAGGCTACTGATGAGTAGATGGGGACACATAGCTACCATATGGGATCCACGTATTGGCAAAAGAGGAAGGAGGAGATCAAGAACAAAGTGGATAGACTCCTTCAGGAAACCAGCTGGGTCAAAATGGACCAGCATAGCAAGGAACTGGAGTATCTGGAGGAGCCTAGGAACAGAGCTGTAGAAAGAAGAGATCACTGAAACCAATAGTGAAAGCGATACCAAACTTATAATTCATCATTCAATATTTGTCAAGATCTGCATGGAAAGTATAGGAATAGTTAACGGCACTTGATATTAGTTTTGTAATATATTAACTATAATTTGTAGTTATTAATATTTCTTCTCATTTTTTAAAAGTTGGTTTGATATACATTTTGTAAAAGGTGTTTAAAGTTGTGTAGCATTTCTTCATTTTCTCTCTGCTAGTCTTTTTAATACTGGTAGTTTTTTCCCAACTTTTCTGCATATGTTTTCAATATGTTTCTTCCACGTTAATTTTGCATAAAAATTACTCATAAATGTTTGGCTTAATGTGTTTCTGTAAGTGGTTTCCCTTTAATTGTAATGAGATATTTAATGGTTTCTTTTTTAGTGAAAATAGCTGATAATTTGTATTTTGAATATTTATCTTTTCTAGGTGCCCAGCCCCATAATTTTAGCAGGGATACTAGCTGTACTTATTAACTATTGGTTTTGATTTCTTAGTTTGAGATTTAATACTTTTATTCTTAATTAGCTTGAGTCAATGTAATACTCTTATGCTCACTTACCATTGAATTATACAGACATGTTTCACAGACTTTTGCCTGCATCATCAGCTATGAGTTCACAGCCAGATTCATTGTTGGTTGGATGAACTTGTGTAGCTTTCATGGACATTTTATGAAACTTTTGGATTAATCTGTCTTCTGTTGGGATCTTGAAGCTCATAGCCTTATCTTCATAATTTTTATAAACTTTTTTTTCTCATATTCCTAGTTCTAAGGGTCTATCTATGAATTTCAATAATTTGATTTTCATTTCTATTTCATGTTTATCTCTCCAAAAGTGATGTGCAACCATTGATTTATCTATCTGATTATACTTGATATTTCTCCAGTGTTCCTTTAGCCTAATTCCAATGCTTCTTTTTGTTTTGCCAATATATACTTTGCTGCTTTCCAAACAGTTGATTTTATACATTCCTAGCTTCTTCTCATCAGCTATTCTATCATTATCGCCTGAGTTGAGCAGATTATTTAGATTCAATTTGATCACTGGGGACAAAATAATCCCAAACTCTCGGAGTATTTTCTGGAATTTTTTGGTGGCCCAAGGATTATAAGTGAATTTATTGTGAATGGCAGTTTCTTTTTTTGCTGCAACCTGCTTTAAATATTCTCTTGTTTGAATTTCTTGATTTTATTGTTTACAATTTCTTGACCATACCCATTGGTTTTTGCCATTTGTCTTCACTGTATTCAAACTCATTCTGAGTATGTTAATGAGTCTATGTACTAAGCTGTTGAGAAATGCATGTCTGTGTGCTGTGGGATTAAAGCCACCGACCTTTATGTAATTTTTAGTCTGCATATCCTTTCTGTATAAACTAAATTTCAAATTATTATCTGGTCATATAATCTTTAAGTCAAGGAAAGAAAACATGTTTCTTGTTCTGTCTCAGATATGAAATTAATTCCCCTATCTTGTAGCTTTAGCAATTTCAAAGCATCATCCAAATGTTTCTTATTAACCACTGCAAAGATATCATCCACATATCTGTGCCAGACTTTAAAAATGTTTGGAAATGATTTGGTGATGTGCATTTCTATACTACTCATATATAAATCAGCCAGAAAAAGACTTAGTCTATAGATAAGGAAGAAGGATAGACACTGTTGTGTATATTGCATGGAAAAATGAAATTTATTGCAATAACTAATGACTTTGAGAGGAACTAAGGCTAGAGTCAAACGAAAACACTGCTTAAATATATACTATTAAAATCTTATATGCTTCACAAATAAACTCAATTTGATACTAAAAATGCATCTAATATTAAAATGTAAAATTTACTATGCAATTTTATACCCTTGCTGCAGAAAAATCCAATATTCACAGTTTAAAAATATTTTATTACAAACAAATGAACATATTAATTAAAATGTAAATTGGAACTTGCACAGTGAAGCCAATCATATATTTCCCTTTGTACATTCCTTTATATCCACAGCCTCTACAACTAATCAAATTCTGTTTATATAAATATACTGATGATTGAATGTTAGAACATTCTATTTTATAATAATCTGAATTGTCTTAGATGCACAGTTACCTACATAAAAGTCTTCTAATTAGCTAAGTACTAAAAAGTATTAGTCTGTCTAACTAATTCAAATACAATATAATTCTTTCTTTGCCTTTTCTAGATGCAACATATCTTATTGGAGTTCAATGGTATGGTTTCCTAAACTATTTTTGTGTGCAAGAAAATTTCATGCTGGGTCATCACTGATATCTTTTTCAGACATTTCATCCTCCAAAGGTGATGGTGGACTGAAAAATAAAAGAACATAAAATCATTTGATATTTAGATATTTTGCTTCCTTGCTTAATATCTCATCCAAATAAACAAATTTTGTTTCAAGTCTTTCCTAACAACAGGATACTTTCTTTTGATTCTTTTGCAGTTGCAGATTTGTCTACAATGTGGTATTGCTGGTTACTTTAGGCATGATCCTTGTATACATTATCAGATATATTTTTGTACCTTTTAACATTTAAACAAAAACAGATAAATTACCAAAAATATGTTAATTAGGAAAATGAAATGATTGGAAGATTATTCTCATCATAACCTTTACATCTGAACTACATTTCTCAAAATTTCCTAATGATATTAGTATAAACTTAATAAAACTTTTGGTCAGCCTTCTGCTCTGCCATGCCTTGTCATAACTATAAAATAAAATTCTGGAAGTAATGTACATGTTAGCTGTTTCAGCTATTAAAAGAACTATTGACACTACAGACTATACCATTCCAGTGGGTTCCTAGACACCTTAACATCACAGATGTTGAAATAATACAAAAAAATGTCTACAGGAACAGCCTCTTCCAGCCAACACTAAAACTAGTAAATCCCTAAAAGCCTGCAGTGCCTATTTCAAAATTAAAATGGCACAGTGGTGGAAGAGCAGAATATAAGAAATACCATATGGCAAAAACCTTTCTTGAGAATATGAGACAATATCTGGACATATGGATATAACATTAACAATAACATCAACTTCAGTTTTTGGCATACTATTTGAGAAGATTTTGTTCGTAAGATTAGTATTTTTTGAACAAATATGATATAATAAATAGACAGTAACATGGCTTTATAAAGGGACTTTCTAGTATAACAGCAATATCAGGCTTTATTCACCAAGTTTTTGACAATCTGATAATGGTTTCAAAACTGCTGGGACATTCTTAGATATGAATAAGGCATTTGACTGTGTTTCTCATGAGAAACTAATAATTAAACTGGAACTTAATGGAATTAGGGGTTAAATGTGTTAGATATTACAGTCATACTTAAGTAATAGGAAGATAATAAAATAATTAATTATAAAGTAGCCATAAGCAGGTGGTATGCCATTATAAATCCTTAATTCAGTTAGAAACTATTGTTACATCATCTTTAAACACAGTATCTGATTATTTATATGATGCAAATTTAAAGATCAAAAGTAAGTTAATGGTATTTGATCATTTTGCAAATAAGGAGATGATGTAATTACATTAAATAATACAACAATTGAAAGGTAGATTATTACAAATTTTAGAAATATTTGTAGACTATTGCTGGAATCCACATATAGACTATATATGTAAAAAGATTTGTTTTGGTATATGTATTTTAAGGCATTTAGCATTGTATTTACAGCAAGAAGTTCTAAAAACTATATACTATGGAACTGTGTACTAATTTTATCTTATGGTATTGAATTATGGGGAAGTTGTAATGTAAATAATGAATAGAATATTGTTACTACAAAAGTGGTATTTAACGTTAAAACCAAGAGATTCCTGTACAGATAATATTATAATTAACAGGCTATTTACAGTTGTTGGTTTTATATATAACCAACTATTGTAAGTTAATTATATATAACTTAATTTGAAGAGCTATGTACATCATCATCATTATCATCATCTTATACACCTACAGCATTGCCAACATTTGGAGCCAAATCAATATTGGACTCACATTGTTCCAGTCCTTCCTATACACATTCCAATTCACCTCAGTAACTACAGAGTGATTAAAAAGCCACATCATAGGACAACTCCGTTATTAGCATAGGTACCAAAAAAGAGGGGGAAATTGTGGAAATATGTAGTTTTAAATCAGTTGCCTTAATTGTATTCGGATATGCCATCAACAGGATGGAAATAAATTTGAACCTTCTTCTGTTAATGTACAGGTGAGGCAATTACAGGACATGGCAGTTAAGTGATAAAAGTTTCAAATTACCATTATGACTGTCTGAGTGTCAAGTTTTTGTTAAGTTATTTGTGTTTTCAAGCAGATTATGACAGTACCCTTTAATCATCTTTTCATTTTTAAATAATCATTATAATTAGCCTGAATGCTGCATCTTACATTGTAACAATCAAGCTTATGATTTAAAACTACTTATTTCTAACAATTTTTCCCTCTTTCCTTTTTTGATATCTACACTAATAACCGAGTTGTCCTATAGCGCACAATTGTTGAATCATCTATATGTGCACTAAGTCACCAACAGGAAGAAATCGAATAATATATTCTATTAGACTGGGTACTAATTTCTGCTATTAGAGCCAAGACAATATCTCTTAGAAACAAGCAGAATTTATCTATTAGAAACATTATGCCATCAACATAATAAAAATGAATAAGATATATAATTTAATTTAATTAAAAAAGTTGCTTTGTGGGCTCTTCTAGAACAAAAGAATCATATCAAATAATATACTATATAGAAAAACCTTGATTATTCATTTTTTGGTTTATCAATGAACAAATTATCTGACAGTCTTCCTGCCCATTCATTTTTTCTGTAGTTATTCATGAAAACCCAATCTGTGACTTCAATACTATGGATCTGACAAAGGATCTTGTTTGAAGCTGCATAACAGTAAGCTAAGAAAGCACCTGTTTTTGACACTTTGGCCATTCACAATACAGTAATATTGAAACTATAAGCCATTTTTCACTTTGTTGTGTAATTTTGTGCCATGATATTCCGGATATAGAAACAAAAGTAAAAATTACAGGAAAGTCTGATAAAGGTGAAATTATGGTTAACTTGGTTAATTAATTTGATGTTAGTCTCATAATTACACAGAACAAAGTTAAAAAAATCTTGCAGTTTGCCTTAGGTTTCGACAGCCTCCATAGACTACAGAAAAGAAAAGTCATGAAGCAGCCTAGATTTAAGATGATGATGCATAATGCCAGAATTCAAGTGAATGTTTTCCAATAACTGGATCTATGGTAATGGAACATGCACAGGTGTTTCACAAGCTATTTAATATTACTATGCCATTTTTTTTTATCTACTGGATGGTTACAGCATTTCAAATTTTGGCATACTATTCACAAATTGCCTAACCTTGCATGTGAAGCTAACTTTTATTGTGCATGGCACTAGCAGCAGTGGTAGTGAAGAGATAGTGTCAGAATCAGTGGCTCTTAAGTCAGCAGAGACCCTCACGCACTTTTTGAAGCAAGATGACACTTCATTCTCAAATATAATTTTATTTTGTAGAATTAGAATGGACTTCAGAAAAATATAATTGCTATTAGTAAAGTTCAAAAGACTGGCAATCTTTTTAAAATATTATAAAAATAAGTAAGAATACTAATTGTATGAATTATACATCTATTTTGTTAACTGCTAGCCCCTTCCCATTACTAGACAAATAATTGAGAGTCTACTGTAGTTTACTCCATAGCAATGCAGTCAGCCCTATGCATAGTTCATTCTTGCTATACTGATAATATACATGAAGTAGATAATACAGTCACATAAATATATACTTTCAACTTACTGTTTGCTAATGAGAGTTTTGAGAACATTTCTGGATCTCCTGAGTTTGGCTCGTTGAAGATCTTTGCGATGCTTCCATATCTTCAAATTATAACTTAATTCACTGATTTCTGCTTGCTTCTTCACAAAATCCATTACACTTGGACACTGTAACAAAAGTGATACAAAAAAAAAAATAAATAACTGATCTTTGAAAAGTTCAGAATCAAGCAATACAAAACTCTTTGAATAAAGAGGGAATTATTACCAATAGTAGCATTATAGAAATTAATTAAAACAAGTTTAGCAACTAAAGTTTACTTATTAGGGAGAGAAAGAGAAAAAACAATAAACTGTAAAACAAACTCACCATATAATTGTTAACAAGATTCTGCATCTTTTCCAAATGGTTTACTTCTATTTCTACAACTTCATGAATATCTTTTATTTCTTTTTGTAGTATGTTTACCTGTTCTTTCTTAGACACAAGATATTGTTCAAGTTGTGCAAGACCATTGGAATTCTCTTTAAGTTTCTTTTTATGATGAATTAAGGCAACACCAGTTTTGCCTGAAATTTTAGGAATAGACATAAAATACTTAACAATTACTTATGTTTTTTTTTTTTTTTTCCATATTAAAATATTTGTTTCTGCTCAATGAGAAGAAAGCTATGCTGTCATGGTCTTATATAATGAGTTTTAGTTATACTTATCATAAAATAAATAAATGTAATAAAATTAGTAAGTTATAGTGCTTTAGTTACAAACTTTGTCTATTCACTCAGTGTTTTATGTTTAAGCTATTCAGTGTATTATAGCTGGCAGTACTTCAACTTCAATTCTGTTTTGCCCCCTTTGTCATACTCTTGAATGTTGTTTTCTGAACCTATTTCCTGCTCATTTCATGGTTAGACAGTATCCAATTACATGTTTATGTGACTTTTTGAAGCAATATAGTTGTTTTTCTATTCCCACATATTGATGAAAGAATTTAACTATTCACAAAGAGGTAAGCAGTGAAAATGGATCATTGAATAACTTGGCCATTTTTAGTGATATAGAACAATTTTTCAAACAAAAGTTGTTAGCTTGAAAGGGACATAATGTGATATTGTAGTTTTTTATAGGTGAAGGTGTTGAGGAGATAAGAAAGTCAACTTTGTTATTTTAAATGGGTTGATATATTTTAATAGTACAACTAAAGAGGCATATTGAAGGACATTTGAAGTCACTGTAGATATTTTATATCAAGGAACAGATCAATCATTTTTCTAACTGACTTACACCATAGTATGTGTTCCAAATGGTAACCTTGAGCATTGATACTTGCTACAAAGCAATTATGTGCAGACAATACTGCTCTGAAATTACATCTGGACCTATCACTGAGCAAGTAAAGATTGATCATGAAGATGTGGTATGATCAGGATATTTCAGAATACAATAACACTGCTGCTCTAACTTTAAACATTTGGCATAAATGAAAATCATATTAACTCTCTTGATTTTTGTATAGTGCATTGTGAATGTTTGAATAACTTTAGGAAGAAATCATTTGATCACTACTACAGCAAAGCACAGACTGTGGCAGATAATCAAAGGAAACATATGAGTTGAATGTTTCTTTACATTCAAATTGTAATGTAACTGTGTAGGTTGCAGATGCATTGTTTTTTATAATTCAATAGGGCAACCAAGTATTGAAATAAACTATTTCTCTTAGTCATTGACCTTTAACTATCTTGAATGAGCCTCAAACACAGTCTTTGTATGCACTGTATGTATGTGCAAAGGTACAGATAAAAGATGAATAATAAAATATATCCATCCATTTAAAATAAAAAAGTTAACTTCCACACTTCTTTAATCTCCTATGAAAAAAATTATCAATATTACATTATGTTCCCCTTCATTTTAAGTAACTTTAGTCTGAAGATTTTTCTTCTATAGCCATAAAAATGACCATGGTAATCAGATGGTCTGTTCTAAGTGCCTCACCCACACATAATGTGTTAAGAATAAAAATATTTGAGGAATACGGTAACATATCTCTTTATCTCTTCTTTAGTTCTTTTCTTTTAACACTATATTTTGATTGTTAAATGTTTAATAATTTTGAAAAGTGTCTAATGGTTTTAAAAATGTAGAATTTAATAGAGGGAATTTCAGACATTATGTGTTTAGATATATTTAAGAATTAATGGAAAAGTGTAATACTTCAATAGATTAAAATAATGCACTAACCAGAAATTTTCTTCATCTCTTCCAGCTGATGATTTTTTTCCTCAAAGCAAGAGAGTAGCTGTTTTTTTTCAATTAGCATCTGCTCAAAATCCACTGAATTAAGAGTTTCCCCTTCTGCCTGGAGTTTCAAATGATGCTTTAAACGCATATTCATAGAATGCAGCACAGCTGTTCGTCGCTGTAGTATTTTCATGCTAAGATCTGCATTCTTAAGCCATTTTTCCATGTATCTAGCAAAGGAAATCAAAGGCATTTGATTACAACTAAGCTTACACTTAATGAACTAACTCAGGCATCACTATGTTTCCCTGCTTAAGAAGGTATATATATTTTTTCTCTCCTTAACAAAGAGTATATAAAAAAAGCTTTAGGAAAAATTGCTCTTTCAGAGCTGCCAACAATTTCATTAAATTATGCTCTGAAATAATTGTTTTTTTTACTTACTTTAATGTAGTTGGTAGCAAGTTTGAGGATGGTGAAGAAATATAATTCCAATTCACTCATCTGACTAACATTGGAGTTCTGCACATCCGTAGCAGCAAGTGGCCATGTAGTTATTTCCTAACTACTAGACAGAATGTTTAAGAAAATACCTATTTCATTTGAATATATGTACGTATTTAAAGGCTTTTATTATGTATGTTTACAAAGCATAAATAATGAAGCATTCTGAGGAAGTTTTATTTTGCCTTTTCTTTGCCTTGTGTCTTTTTCTGATGTAAATGACTTTTTTCTTGTAATTTATGTCTTTAAGAAAATTTTAAATTTTAATTCTTAGTTTTTATTAAACAATAAACTTTGTCATAATCAGTTCAAACAACAATATAATTAGTTCTCTTTATCAAAATTTGACAACAATTGAAATGTTTGCATGGAAACATGCAAAAGTAAGTGCCAATAATGTATTGTTTCATTTAGCGCTCATTTAAGTTGTTTGTTAGAAAGTTACACAAACTGTCTGAGATTTTGCATGGCCCTATACCAGCAACCTATAACTACAAACTTGGCATCACTGGGCTCATTGTTGTGTTGCACCCATCATATTCACTGGATTTTGATATCTTATAGCACTCACTGCAAGGTAAAACATTTGGCAACAAAGAACAAATTCAAACAGCTGTCCATGAGTGGTATCCTAGGTTTCCTAGGACCAATCTTTTGGGACATGTACTAGAAACACTTCTTGATGAGCTATACAATGATGCAAATGTCAAGAGTATCATTGCATATGCCAATGATATGTTATTCCTAATAGAAGGTAAAAATAGAATTGAAATTGAAAATCAAGTGAAAAACTTAACCAAAAAAATATATGTAATTGGTGCAGAACAACAAACTTACACGTAACTCCAAATAAATCAGGTTATAGGGTGCTAAAAAGTAAATTTAAAAGAGATCCATGTATTAAGTATGATAATCACATCAAAAAGAAGTCAAATACTTAGGCATATACTTAGACGAAAAATTAAACTTTAGAAAACATACGACTATGTTTGGAAAAAATCAGAAAATATAATGATGAAATTGGCTAGATTAGTTCAATTTAACTTTAAAATTCCATTAAATGCCAGTATAGCCTATCATACCAGTATCTTTGAATGAATAATAACATATGGAACAGGGGTCTGGGCAATGATAATGAATAACATTCAAATACAAAACTTTTTAAGAATTTCACAGAGAAAAGTCTTGTTAAGAGTCATAGGAGCTATAAATACCTCACCCACCTGTTAGCCTCTATAGGGATATGGCCAATCCACCTATCAATTATGATAAGAGGTGCAGCTTCCTGGCTCAAGAAAGGTAATTTGGAGAAAGTAAATAACATAATTGACAGACAGTGCAACAATTTATGCAACATAAAAAATAGCTTGAAACACAATGGCAATATAAATGGGAAAATATAGAAGTAGGCAGAAGAACTCTTTTCAACAACATTTCTGAAACATTAAAACTAAAGCATACAACCAATTAAAGGCATGGTCCATTATTTTACAGGCTATGGACCCTATAAAAAGTAATGGAAAAAAATTAACACAGCTCAGGAGGATATTTGTAAACTTTGCAACACTTAGGATAATTCGTAATATGTGCTATTTGAATGCATTCATTATTTAGAGCAAGTCAGAGAAGAAAGAGAGATTATGAGTGGTCATCAAGTGACACACATATTGAGAAATGAGTTATATAAGCATTTAGAACACTTAACCTTGAAGATAAGCAAGTTACCTTGGGATGAAGAAATTCCACAAGAAGTGATGATAAGAATTAATGGGGAAGTAATAGAAGTAAAAAGATCAGAATGAATACATATACAAATAGATAACCACAAAATACCATACCTATAGAAAATACAAGTATATGGAGGATGGTGAAGAAGAAAGAAGATAAGTAAAGGAGAGATAGTGATGAAGGAAGAAGATGTAAATAATAGGGAGAGAGGATGTGCAAAGAAGGAGGAAGAGAGAAGATGTCAGATGGGAGGGGCGGAGGTGGAGCACAAGGGGACAAGTGGACCATCTGAAACATTGGAGCCAGAGGAATGAGCAGTAGGAGGAGATGGAGGGTGGAAAAGTGGTGTTTGGAGAGGAGGAGCAGAGCACAAGAAATGGTTTAACCAGGGGATCAAGAGAGATGAGGAAGGGATGGTTGGAAGAAAGAAAAGGTAGAGAGTGATATGGTGGAAGTGAGGTAATAGTGCTTAATGGGTTAAAGTGTTAGGATAAATAAATGAAATGAGTAGGAAAGATAAATAGTGAAAGATGAGGTGAAAAATGAACTTTAAGTGAAGTAATTTAAGTCTAAGTACTTAAAATAGAAGGTGATTAGTATGATGTGGTGAAATCAGTTAAAGAGATTTGAAAAAATAATTAATGTAATGTTTAAATGATGAGTAAAAATGTTAGAGAATTTTATGTAAAAGTACTGGATACCAGTACATAATGCTGATGGTTAGAGGTTAGTAGTATAGTAACATAATAAAATTAGGATAGAATAGCTGGCTACCAACTTACTGACTCCCAGTAATTTTGTTAATTTTGTAGATTTTGGGTTATTAAATTGTAAAGAGTTTTAGTACATTTATATTTTGCCTTAATTTAATTCATTTTTGTGTAATTTTTGTTATCTTATTAAATTATTTTACTCTAGATATTAAGGAAATCTGTAAAAATAATGAAGTAAGAGATAATTATATAGTTAATAATAATAATAATAATAATAATAATAATAATAATAATAATAATAATAATAATATAGAAAGTTTTATATACATGCCCTGGTTTAGGAAACCAAGTACCAGGATGGTGTATACAAATTTTATTTATTTATTTATTTTTGTCCATGAGTGGTGTTGTAGTATTCCCAAACAACTGTTTTGCAATGCAGTAATGAAGTTACCAGGAAGATGGCATAGATGCATTGACTTTGGTGGAGATATATTGAGAGATCTCACGTGCATTGAACCATGTTGCATAATAAATAAGGTACAAAAACTACTATTGTAAGTCATTTATGAACTACCTTTGTATCTTTAAAATAATATTTCATTTATTCATTATTAAAAAGTAATATATGTATTAAATTCATATGGTATAATGTCCAACTGGAGGCCTGTCTATTATTAGACTTACTGCTTTACTGCATAGTATCATAGTTTCATCTATATTAAAATAGGAATTTCACTACCCTTTGATGATACATAACTTTCTAAATAAGTTCAAGTTTTGGCACCTTTACCCATTTCACCATGCACTTCAACAAGCATTGTCATATTGGAGGAACACTCCTGTCAACTAGTTTCCCTTTTGCCATTTTCCCTTTTAAATTTAAGCCATGTATAAGGGTCTTGAAGTACACCTTACTGTTCTTGAAGAAGCTAGTCTATTAGCAGTATTCCTGAAGTGTCCCAAAAATAGTGATTATCTATTTGCCTGTGGATGGAGCAGCACAAAATTTCTTGGGCCAGGGGTTCCCTGGATGTTTCTATTGCATGGATCAGATTTTCTTCTCTGGTATGTGGTAGTGACACCATGGCTCATTGCTACTCACTAACTTTACCAAAAAATCCATTGTTCATTATGCATCCAGTAGCCAACAACAGACTTCAACCCTTTTGTCCTTCTGGGCCTGTGTCAAATCTTGTGTAACCCAATGTGGGTGCATATTTTTCATATTCAAATCATCATGAATAGTGGTGTGCAGGGTTGTGCAACTGAGGCCTTTCTGACATTCTACTTCATCAAAGCTTATGTGCTGAGCTATAATCAGCACCTGTCATTAACAACCTCAATGCTCCTGGGAGACCACGATGTTGAGATACAACCAATACTCACATTCTATGAGCAGATACCTTGTCACTGGCTGACTCATTGATCCAGTTGTAAATGGTCTTCAGTGCAAGAGCTTCTTGACCTCATAACACCCACAATTATAAGTCTATAAATTTCTGCAGTTTTGATGCCTTCCTTTCATAAAAACCATGCAGTTCATCTTTTTTCACATCTTTCTCTACCTGATGACAAATGAGCACTGTACTTTCATTATACACTCTGCTTACATCTGCCATCTAATGTTAGCATGGCAAACTAGTATCAGTCAATCATTCTACAAATGGATGTACTCATAAATTGCAAAAAAATACTATTGTAAATCATTTCCAAATGTCCCTCATATATTTAGGAAAAAGAAGAATAAAATGACTGAGGTTCTTAATAAAATTAAGATTCTGTGAGGCGATACTAGAGAAATAGGAAAATAAAATGGGGGGACTTATTCATGCAATTTGTTTGTCTTTTTTTGAACATTTGTGAAGAATCTCATTAAGTATCTTGCCTACATATTAAAAATTTTACAATAAAGTATCGATTTCTATAAAAAAAATAATGAAAAAAAAGAAGGCCTTTATATCCTTATACCTTTGGTATTTGAGCTCATATAATAGTCTGAACAATGGCAATTTTCAAAATGAAACTATTGAACTATGTGTTTACTATAGTATAAATAACTTGAACTATGCTGATGGGGGCAGTAAATCTTTCATAAGCAGAACTATAGAGCACTGGTAAATAAGTGTTAAGGTCATTATAAAGTAACAAAAATAAGAAACATACTAGGCCAGATTCTTGCTGCAGTATGGTCATTTATTGCTCTGGATATAGTATTATTTCTAATTTAATTTTTGAACTCTGTACAGATACTTACTGCATGAACCTTCCATTTCTGCTTTTTTTTGCATCCTTCAATGTCTTTTCTAATGCTGTATGTGCATCACATATTTCTCGCTGGGATAACACAGAATTCTCTATTTCAGCTGTAAGATTGGCCTGTTCCTTTTCAAATTGTTTTTGTAATTTTTCCAGAATATGGCGCAACTGATCCACCTCTTCTGTTACAATTTCTTCCTTGATGCTAAGGGTGATCCTGCATGAATACATGAGGGCAAGTCAAATAAAAACCTTAAAATTATAATCAAAATTTGAAATTTTGTGCCATTGTCCTGTAAGTTGGCAGTACTGTTACAACAGGCTAACATCATTTCTCTCCACATTTTAGAACCTATTCATTACATTTATAAGTATATAAATATCTTTCATTGCAATAAAGAAGTATTCTATCTAAAATTTCACAATTAATAATAATAGTATTCATATTATCATTATCACAATGTCAAAGAAATTAAAATAACTATTTCACAAAGATCAACTGTTACAAAAATTTACATAAAAGAGAATTATAGCAAATGATTCTACGAAATTAAGGGACCACTTAAATAATATTCAATATAACTTAATTTTATAATATTTAAGAAAATTGTAGCCAGTGACAAATAAAAAACATGCATTATAATTCATGTTATTTCCTTAATGTCATTTTATACATTTTTAACTTGAAATGCTAATTGGAACTTGTACAATGAAGCTAATCATATAATTAAAATTGTTGTATGATTGAGTTGAGCTATATACTCTTATTCACTCCACTCACCAGTTAGCTGAGGATGAAGATGATGGTCTGCAAAACATGTGCTGCATTTAAACAAGTAAGTGGAGTGAATAAAAGTGTGTAGTTTGACTCAATCATATATTAATCTTAGTTTATATATTTTTGTTTGCCAGTAGTCAATCTTTTAACTCCATTACCTAACTGGGAAAAATCAGTTAGGCTTGAAATATTGTGTTTTATGCTTAATCATGTGATGCCTGTGAGATATGCTGGCAGAACCTATGAACCTACCAAACAGTCACCCACAATACCAGCTCATCCAATGATCTTGAATTGCTACTGGTGTCTAGTCTGATAGTACCACAAGGATCTGCATCAGCCCATAAACTGACTAACCATAAATGTACATAAGCAAGTCCCCTAGCATCACTCAATTGTATGAAAAAGTTCATTGTTACTTTAACAAACTTAAGTCGTTAGATTATATCTCAAAATGCATTGAATGTTATCTTTCACTAATAACTCATAAACCAGGCATTTCTGGATATGTATGGGATGTGTTTATGTGCAAGAGTATGTAAACTGTTAAAGTTATTTAAATGTATTCTTGTCCTGAAATTATTATTTACATATTATAAACCATTAATGTATTTATTTGTACTCTTGCTTAAAATTATAATATACATCATGAGCAATTAGTACAAATATCTGTATTCTGGCCTATAAGTATAATTTATGTTTATATTACAGAACAATGTAATTATCTAGTTAATTAGCCATTTGTTCTCTTTTTGACGATATCAGATTATGTATAAATTTTTTTGTTTCATTTCATTTCATTTATTCACCAATTATGTAGAACTTGTACATTTTGCTTTGTCGGTTTCTATTAATGCATAACCACCAATTTATTATATATTTATTATATATACATTATATACAAATATAATGCCATAATTTAGTTTCGAAGAATTCCTTCACCATATAACAATTATATTTCATTTTTTAACAATTGGTTTTTAACACATTTTTAAAATAATCTCTTCTGAATCAAAATATTTACAACACTCTTTATAGTTTCACTTACATGAGATTATTCAGGACATGTTTTGTGAAACAATTGTCCACATCTTCAGCTGTTAAACAACTGTTGAATCATTCATAGAAGTAGGGTAGGTAGGTATCTGAGTTTACTCTGATGGTCTTGTGATAAACTTGAATAAAGAGCTGTCTGCTTCTGGGATGTTTAAATTCATAGTTTTGTTCATGTTTTTTATATAAATCCTTTTCCATATGTTTAATTCTTTTGGTTGTTGAACAGCTTTTAATAACTGCATGCCTTTTTCTATTTCATGGTTTTCATTCCAAAAACTGGTTTAAGGAACATTGGAGAAACATCCATTACAAACAAGTCAGCCATGACTGCACATTTTTGGAATAAAAACCATGAAATAGAAAACGGCGTCAAGTTATAAAAAACTGCTCAACAACCAAAAAAATTAAACATATGGGAAAGGATTTATATAAAAAACATGAACAAAACTATGAATTTAAATATCCCAGAAGCAGACAGCTCTTTCTTTATTCAAATTTATTGCAAGACTACCAGAGTCAACCCAGATACTTACCTACCCAACTTCTATGAATGATCCAAGAGTTATTTAATAGCTGAGGATATGGACAATTGTTCCATGAAACATGTCCTCAGTAAATCTCATAAAATTGAAACCATAAAGAGTGTTCTAAATGTTTCAACTCAGAAGAGATTATTAATGTATGTTTCACAGTGCTTGATTCCAAAATGAATTAATATTGAAAAGACATTTTTAAATTTTGTTATTGAAATGCTTCTAAAGAAGTTTGTTAATTTATTATAGAGGATTGCACCTTTATGTGACACATAATTGATCTCTTTGTACCTCTGTGATACTGTAAGTATATTAGCCTATCTGATCTAGTATAATGCACATGAATAGATTAAATTGCACTGAATTTATCATCTTCATTATTCTTAAAATAAAATATTCCATATTATTATTATTATTATTATTATTATTATTATTATTATTATTATTATTATTATTATTATGAAAAAATTACACAGTTTCTAATATACATTGGAAGGAAATGTTGTAACATTTAATTCCTAAAAATTGGTTTACTGGGAGCATGAGATGGCAATTGTTGCTTTATTTTTAACATTTCTTATTTTCATATGAGATATAAGGATATAAACAAACAAAGCAATTGCCATTCAGTTGTTTATTACATCTGCCTTCTCATTTTCTATGACAGTGGAGTAGTTCAGATAGCAAAGATACCTGACTACAAACAATCCCAGCTAGTAAGAGAAAGACTTTATCTGCTTTGCTGCACTCTGATAGACTCAGGCCATTTAATCTGCAATCCAGATAAGTACCCAGGATTTTATTTTGTACAAAATTCTGTAAAGTTAAGACAGCCACAGATAGTGTTGATCATCTAGACATCATCCATTTCTGTAGTCAAGAAATAAGATCTTGGTTGTGCATGCCATTGGATTTGCATTACCAATATGCTTCACTATTAGACACTGGGTGAATCATTGACTTCTTCCCTGCAGGGTTGTGATTTTGTTAAATTTTGTTTTCCATGCTTTCTATATATTTAAATCATTCTCTGGATTTTCAAAGGAGTCCTCTGAATATGACTGTACCTTGGTCCTTGCTCAAGTAAGGTGATATTTGAAGTAATAGTACTGCGTCTGATGGATGCACGTCTATACACCTGCATAGCAGTTGGATGCAACAACATTGATGACACTCGTCCTGTTCTACCAGTAACTACTGATAGTAACTGCTTCTGAAACTCTAGAAAGTACATATTGTTTATTATTTATGACTGTGAACAAAGAAGTGTAATGACAATTCTTTTACATAAAATAAAGTAGCAAATCTTGGAATTTCATAATTTAAAAACCAACCTGAGACAAGCATTTTAACATATCAAAATTAAGCGTATGTAATGGCATTGTGTTTAAACATTTTATAGGTGTAACTTCTAATTTTGACACTTTTAATGTAAATCTGAAAGGAGGGACATTGAAATAACTCCTTTGTCTAGTAGTTCATCTATTTGCATGCAGAAGGACAGAAAAAAAATGTAGCTTAATGCATAATTATTTATAATATTTTTTCATAGTTGAGTTAGTGATATTTCTAATGGCCTTTTTCTGAAGAATGAAAATTTGATTTGTGCATGAACCATTGCCCCAAAGTATAAAACTTTAAACTCATGGTCTATAAGTTAAAACTGCAATAAACTACGTTGCATATATTATAATAAAAATTCAATTTGCCTAGTTATAATTGATTTTGACAAAGTTCTTTTATGAATACTAGTATTAACTAGTCAATACTAGAGTTCATTATGTTTGCGACATAATCATGATATTCATTTATTAGTTAAAAACTCAATTTGACAAGTTAAAATAGGCATTAACTGAAATTTTTTTTACAAGGTGAATGCAAGTATCTTCATCAATCATACAATCATGCATTAAGGGCAAAAATTAAAGCACAGTAACAAAAATATACATACAATATATGTTTACAAATAAATGCATGATTTTATTTATTATAGCATGGCAAACTGTCATGGAACTTTAGAGCTGCAGAGAACTCTTTTCATCTTGCACAACAATCTTTTCAAAATGAAAGTAGTCTTGCAAACAACATATGAATCATTGTAGTGCCATCATGTTTTCCTGGTTACCCTTCTCAAAGAAATGTCCATATATGGCACTTCTGATGAAATGAAGATGTCCTTACAAGCACTAAAATCTGTACTACAAATTATAATTTTTTTGATATTGTGAACACTTTCTAAGTATCAAATCTTTCATGGTTTTGCTACCTATTTAATGGCAGCTGGCAGGTCAGCGATCAGAGTGGTAACTACCAACAAAATGGATGTAATATCCATGTAACTGATTCAAGTCTCATAATTACAACTACAATTACAATGAAAATAAGCACATACATTAGGATAGAAGATGTTGAAAATGTTGCCCTGCTATATCCACATTCTCCTAAAAATTCCCTTTGATGGCTTACACAGGAAACAAAAATTTCAATGAGTTCAATAGGGCAAAATTGAAAGCTACAGGTCCAGTTTTGTCCATGAATTGCAGGCAGAGGATGCAAATTTTCTAGTAAATTTCATTAATTGGTCGTTACAGAAAGTTAATGGAGGAATAACATTTAATATTCTTTAGTTCTATTTACATGGCCATGTTTTGATGCAAAAATAATAGTTACTGGAGTATAGAAAAACCCGATTTTATACCTGAAATTCCTTGCATGATGAGAAAATTGGTATATTTAGCACAGAAATATAAGTGATAGGGTATATATTTTCTTTTCAGATTTTCAGAAATCATTTGAGACAATAAATAGGGATGCATTGGTATACAAACTGAGGAGCAAGGGAGTCAGTATTAAATTTATTCTAGGACTTCAAAAATTATATGAAGGAAGTAGATTTTGTGTCAGATGTGAAGGTGATAGAACACAGATTATATGATTCAAAATTTAGGTTTGAGACAGGGATGCAAATTGAGCACAATATTATTTAATCTATTCATAGATGATATTCTAGATAGGATCATGGAAAACAATAGGTAATGTCCAATAATTGGAAAGAGGAAATTACCATGATTGCTTTTTGCTGATGATCAATTAACAGGAGCAGTAACTGTGATAGGATTACAACATGGCATTGATGAGATTACTAGATTTTGTGCAGAATGGGGTCTAAGGATAAATAGTAAAATATCAAAGATAATATTATTTACAAAAGAAACAAAATTAAGGAAAGATGAGAGATGGTTTATAAATAGAGACCCAATAGAGGCAGTGAAAGAGTTTGATTATTTGGGAGTGATATTTATGAGCAATAGAAGTGGAAAGTACAGTGTAAATGACTACAAGCAAAAGGTAAATTAGCTATGAAAGCTGTCAGAATAAGTTTGTATAAAGTCCCCACATTGCCAATGAAATAGTTAGAAAGACTATATCGGGCTGTGGTTGAGTCTACGATGAAGTATGCAGTAGAAATTTGGGGGTGTCAAAGGTCAATATGGTACAAAGAATATTTTGCAGAGAAGTTCTGGGGCTACCAAAAAGTTTGCTGAGGGGCGGTAAGTTTGGCAGAATTAGGAAGAGTAAGAAGGAAAGGTACAATAGGGGATAGAATCTTGAAATATACAGATTCCCAAACTAGACAATAACAATGTATTAAAAGAATGTCTTATGTATTAAAGAGATGTATTGGGGATAGATAGTTGGCATGGGGAGGTGAGGAAACTATTAGAAGAAATTGTAATAGGAGATATATGGTGACTGTGTGAAAGTAATGTTAGTGGATTTTGGAAAGAAGTGAGGGAGGTCAGAAGATATAGAGAAACAAGAGATTTGGGCAAGCTTAGAGGGTACAAATTCTTTAGATTTATATAAAATAGTTCAAAGAAATTGGAGTTGGGAGAAATATACATATAATTGAGATCAATATGGAAGAATGGGTCTGGCATGGATTTGTACAGGAGTAATATTTTTAAAAGGATTAAGAATAAATTTTAAAGAAAGGTGTATGTATGGGAGAGTGGATAGTAAGTTCTATTGTCTAATTGAATGTGACATGGTAAAAAGGTGGCGGAATAGTATCTGGAATGGAAAATGGGACAATCTACAAGACATAGTGGCAATAAAAATGTTATCAGACATGAGGGTAAAGAAAATCAACAAGATGCAATTTCTAGGAAAAGTAAGGGATAAGTGCAGGAGAAGTATAAGGAAGGAGCTGGAACACACAGTGGCAAAACTGATAATTTATGTTAGGGATTCTTTGCCATACATACAACAGGTAGTTAAGGTATGGGAGAACCTTAGTTTTCGTATTAATAAAATTTTAGATTAATTTCAATAGTGTTACATTTTTTAGATACTAAGTGTGTTTGTTTAGGTGTAATTTAGCAATTCAGAAATATGGGAATTATTAGTGCAGAAATTGCAGTTAATTGGTTATAATAATGGTTTGGGTATAAATTATTTATGGTACTGTATTTTCCTTTTAATTAGATGAGGGCCTAGTCCCCTGGATATTCCAGTAGGTAGCTGCTGATGAACTGGAGACTGGGGGGGGGGGGGGTTAGAGCTAATAAAATTGGAATTTTGATTGGAGTTAGTGCCTTCTGGAATTGCCGAAGGCTCGCATCCTGTTTGTTATATTTTAATCTTAATTGGCTATTTTTGTATTTAATTTTTTATAAATATTTTGTATGTTGATGTGTGTGAAAAATTAAAATTTATTTATTTATTCATTCAGTCAGTCAGTCATTCATTCATATTCAGTACAGTGAATGCATACAGAGTAAAAGAACCTATGCTTTTTGAGAATGACATATTTGCACCATTTTGAATTTCTGACTGATATTGAATGCTACTGTGGGTATTTCCAGCATGACTCTGCCACTGTGCATACAGCAGATGAGTCATTAAATTTTATTCAGGAAAAGGTTTAAGATAAGACAATTAGAAATGGATCATGGTCCATATGGTTCCCTGATCTGACAGTATGTGATTTTTCTTAATAGGGGAAGTTGAAAAATAAAGTCTATGGGAAAAAACCCAAATATTAAAAGAGCTGGAAAAAAAAAAACTGGAGAAATTTACTCAATTTCAAAATATAGTAAGTTTATTTTATTTAAGGATGCTATCTAACATCTTTGGTCATTAGTGTCCCATTCAATTCAGGGCATGAAAGAGAATAAATTTTGCTCACAGGCCTCTTCTTTCAGCAGAAAGGTTATTTTACATGCCATAAACCTTAGACACATGAACAATGCTTTACTTTCCCTCTGAAGGAAGCCATGTGCCATTTTTTGGAGGTCAAAAATCTCAATGTCAAATTCTGTATTTTTATGGCCATTTCTGCATAGCGGGTCACTAGTTGTATTCCCAGTTTAATTTTTAAGGCAACCAAGACATATTTGTAAGCATGAAGTAATTTTAAATAAATAATTTCCCTTCAGTGCCCAAAAAATACAATTTTGTGACTAACTTTGATAAATTTCTCCTTAACCCTATGGCAGATTCAAATTACTGTGCATTTTTTGGAGGTCAAAAATCTCAATGTCAAATTCTGTATTTTTATGGCCATTTCTGCATAGCGGGTCACTAGTTGTATTCCCAGTTTAATTTTTAAGGCAACCAAGACATATTTGTAAGCATGAAGTAATTTTAAATAAATAATTTCCCTTAAGTGCCCAAAAAATACAATTTTGTGACTAACTTTGATAAATTTCTCCTTAACCCTATGGCAGATTCAAATTACTGTGCATATTAGGAAGGCTAAAAATTACAAAATTGCTGGTGTAAACACTTGCCATTTTCTTGAGCTCAAAAATCTTAATGCTGAATTCTAAATTTTTATGGCCATTTCTGCAAAGAGGTAGCTAGTTGTATTCAAAATTTAATTTTTTGGGCAATCAAAGTATATTTGCAATTTCAAAATCAAAAATTTTCCAGAGCCCCAAAAAAGACCAAATGTCGGACCAACATTAGTGAATTTTTCCTTAACCCTTATGCAGATTTCAATGTTCAGATCATTTTTGGAAAACTGCAGATGAGCTGTACATGCAGGAAAATTGATTTCTCATACTTAATATTACTGTGTATATTATGAAGGCTTAAAATTTCAAAATAGGCGGTCTCTGCCATTTTTTCGAGGTAAAAAAATCTCGGTATCAAACTCTGATTGTTTATGGCCATTTCTGCATAAAGATTCGCTAGTTGTATTACCAATTTATCTTTTAGTGCAAGCAAAGCATATTTATAGGCATACAGCAATTTTGAAATGAATAATTTTACTCGAGAGCCCCAAAAAGACCAATTTTTTGACAAAATTTAGTGAATTTCTCCTTAATTCTTAATGCAGATTCCAATGTTTGACACAATTTTTGAAAGCTGGGAATGAGGGCAAATTGACTTTGCTTACTTTATATTATTGTGTATATTAAGAAGACTTAAAATTTCAAGATTTGCTTTTTTTTGTAGTCTCAAAAATCTCAATGTCGAATTCTGATGTTTATGGGTCATTTCTATGTATAAAGTTGCTTGTTGTATTTCCAGTTTAACTTTTAGGACAATCGGGGCAATCAAGGCATGTTTGTAGGAATGCAGCAATTCCGAAACAAATAATTTCCCACAATAACCCCAAATTTCGGACCACTTTCACCACTTTGGTGAATTTCTCCTTAACTCTAATGCAAATTTCAATGTTCAGCACATTTTTGAAAAGATAGAGAAAAGTTTTATATGCAAGGTATGTAACTTCTCTTACTTTACATTATTGTATATATTAAAAAGTTTTTAAAATTTAAAAATTGCTGGTTTATTGCCATTCTTTAATTTCAAAAATATTAATGTTGAACTCTGACTTTTTATGGCCATTTATACTTAGAGGGCCTCTAGTTGCATTCCCAGTACATTTTTAGGGCAATGAAGACCTACTTGTAGGTTGGAGCAATTTCAAAGCATAATTTCCCCTGAGAGTTCCAAAAAGATAAATTTTCAGATCAACTTTGGTGAAATTTTGCTTAATGCTAGATTTCAATGTTTGGCACATTTTCATAAAGCTGGGGAAGAACTGTATATAACGGGCACATCAACTTCTATTACTTTACATAATTTTGTATATTAAGAAGGTTTGAAATTTCAAAATTGTATGCCATTTTTTGGAGGTCAAAATCTCAATGTGGAATTCAGACATTTTATAGCCATTTCTGCAAACAGGGTCTTAAGTTGTTCCCTGAGTTTAATTTTTTAGGGAAAATGAGGCATATTTGTAAGCATGGAGCAATTTCAAAATCAATCATTTCCCCAGAGAGCCCAGAAAAAAACATTTTCAGGCCAACTTTAATGAATGTGTTTATATTACATGCTTTGAACTGGCAATTATCTTCAAAGACCACTTACTCTCAACTGTAGCATTTTACAGAAAAATTAAAATCAACGTATAATTCAGAGGTAATTTTGGTGCAATTTTTCTTTTCAGATCTAAGGATTTCCTTTATCAGTAAAAATATGTGAAAAGAAGACAGCTAGACTTTCTCTAAATTATTCCAAATTATTCTAGCTGAATTCCTGGCTGTACCAAGGAGTGTGCTAAAACTGCTTGGCCTAACTCAGAGATGTTGTGAAGATGGCCAAATTACTATGATAGTTGTGAAGTATCATCCTATAGCATGCTGTAAAGTTTCAGATGCATAGCATGATCACTTGTTTGTAACAATGATTTAAACAAAATAATGTTAACATTTTCTACAAAAATTTAAATATGAGAGTGATAAAGTACTTCATTTTCTGGGTTTAACCCAAACAGAAATACAAAGAGTTAGATTCCATATTAAAGGATTCTTCCCTTTCATTTTCAATGGTTAAAAAATGGACTGCTAAATTTAAATGTCATACACATCCATTCAAGATAACGAGCATTCAGGTAATCCTAAAACTGCTACGACTGACGAGATTATGACAAAAATTCACAATGCTGTATTAATTGCTGATTGAAATTATGCAAGTTGGCTGACATTGCAAAGATCTCAATAAGCCACTTCCACTACATTTTGCACAAAGTTTGGGTATTTCATTTGCTAACAATGGACAAAAATGCATTTGAATGACGTTTTGAAAGAGTGGTTAGACTTGCTTAAGCGTAATTCCAGTGAGTTTCTCTGATGTTTAATAACAATAGATGAAACCTGAATCATAACTATGCACCAGAGATGAAGGAGCATCCATACAGGGGGTGGCAACAGGTGAAAGTGCACCAAAGAAAGTAAAAAGTTTCATTTGCAGGAAAAGTCATAGTTACTCTTTTCTGGGATTCTTATGGTGTGCTCGCAGACTTCCTCCAGAAGGGCAGAACCATCACTAGGGAGTATTAGGCTTTACTACTGAAGGATGCTATTCAGACCAAATGTCTACATCTTGCAAAAAAAGTTCTCTTTTATCACAGTAATGCACCTTTACACATGTTTGGGATTGTTGTTGCAAAACAGCAGACCTTCGCTTCCAAGTGCTTTCACATCTGAAATATTTGCCATATTTGGCTCCCAGCAATTACTTTTTGTTCCCAAACCTGAAGAAATGGCTGGATGGTCAAAGGTTCACTTCAAATGATGAGGTTGAAGCTGAGATAGACGCTTATGTTTCACAGATGGACAATAATTTTAAAAAGTTAGGAAGTCATTGGATAAATTGTATTGATTTACAAGGTAGCTATGTTGATACAAAAAAAAAAAAAAAAGATTCCTCCTTAAATCTTGTGTTTTCTTAGTGAGGTCAAGAACTTTTAGAATGCCTCTCACAAGCTCTCTGATATAATACTATCATTTGTGCTACCAATCAAAACCAGCATATATGCTACCCATCATCCTTTGCTCATGAAATTATTATGAATGATCAAGGAAACTATGCCACCTAAAACTCTAGCTCATAGACTATAACATTAACATTGAAAACATTCCTTCCTATCTGCAACAACACATATTATCTTCATTTATAGCATATTTCCTGAGATGATGCCTCCACAGAGCACACTGTCTGGGAAATATTTTACTGATTACTATCCTTCTTTCTTCATAGAACTGCTAATAGTTCATTTATCATCTTCCCATTCTATGTGTATTGCCAATATGTGTTCTTGTATGCTTAAACAGGCAACAAGGAACTAACTAGTTCAGTTTTTTGTAAAACAAGTACATACTTAAACTTAGGTATTCATTTTTTTACACTAAACTCCATTTACTTACATAAAGGTAAGACGCATTTCGGAAGAATCTCTCCCATCTTCAGTTGCTCCAGGAAAAAAAAAAAAGGAATACCTAAGTTTAGGATATATTACCCCTCCATTGTCAACGGCTTCATAACTACAATATTTAAGTACATACTTTATTGAACATAACTCATATAAAGGCAGAGACTTCCTCCTATTACAATTCCAGCAATTTTTGAAAGAGATAAAGGAGTGAATAAATCTAACATAAATTTTTTGGACTAGCTTAACTAATCATGTCATTAGGAGAGTGTAATTTTAAATGTTTCTTGTGTTCATAATGGGGTGAGCAAAGTCCCAGTTCATTGGTTGCTGATACTGCTGTAGGTTATTGCATAAGCACCATCTCACTTGCCAAGGAAATTAAGCACATTGATGCATGGTGTAAAAATGTAATTTATTTTATTTATTTTGATGTACTAAATAGTTATACAATGATTCACAAAATTTAACACCAATATCAAAATATAATAATAACAATAATATTGGTAACTTCGGTGCTTCAGAAGACACCATATTAAAAATATCACAATCTTAAATTCTTTAAAATTTCCATATAAATTCCCTTTTAAATTAAACCACTGCTACGATAACACACCAAACAAAATTTCATCCACTAAGGGGTCTTCACCCATCTGACCCAGGCCAAAAAATATAATTAAGCTCATGTTTAATCACCCAGTATATGCATGGCTAAACTTGGATATTCCAACAGGCCACTACTGAAGAAACCAGGGACAAGGGTTCAAATTTAATAATAGTATTTGGTTTTGTGAAATAATGGAAATATATAACTTTTAATTGTAATGTTGTTTGTGTTTGTTGGAAATAAATTCATTCATTCATATACATATAATTTTATTTACTTTGTTATGACCTAATATACTATATCACATAACATATATGCTTGAAATGATGTCCTTACAGATATGAAAAAATAAAAATGTGCAGTAATGTGACATTGCACAATGGTGTAATTTACCTTCCATGAGTTCTGGGTCAACACGACTCAGGTAATTCTCCAATAAATGATTTTCCAGAGATAGCATCTTTATTGATTTACTTGTTTGCTCAATCATTTCTAGCAATGCATCATTATCAAGTTCTGAAAATATAAAATATATAAATATATGAGAGCACAATTTGATCCACTATGCATCATGTGTTTTAACAGTATTATCATCAATTAAATAATTTGTTTGGGAAGAAGTTTAAGATAAAAATAAACTATACATGGCATGTTCATAAGTTTCTGGCCATGTTAAGTAGGTGATAGAATAAAATTGCAGGTATCATTTTTCAATGTAGTTTCCCTTTAGTTCAATGCATTTCTCACATTTCTGGATTAACATATTAATTCCCCTAAAAATAGTCTGAAACTATGCCTGCAAAATGCTGGAAAACAGCATCTCACAACTCATTATTGTTTGTGAATCTCTTCGGTCACATTTCAATTCCTCCACACCATTGATTCTCTTTTTGAAAGAAGGGCCATAGTAGAGGACTATATTTCATCCCTGTGATGATGGATTCCAATACTGCTCTCTTATTACTCCAGCAAAGGTTCAAAAATATTATTTCCACACTTGCATTGAACTGCCTGTCACTCAGGAATTTTCTGGATAAGGAAGATGTTTTCTTGTGTGAATACATTCATTGGTCTACCCTCATAAGAATCAACTTCAGGGCATTCTCTACCCAAACAAAATAATGCTAACCACTCCTTAACAGTGGAATATGAAGGGGAAGCTTCCCAATACACATCTTTATCTTCAAGGCTTTGTTTAATATCACTAGGAGAAAGTTCTTCTTTAGTTAAAAATTTAATCACCACTCTGTATCAATTTTGAGTTCAATAATGAGTTCAAAAACTTGTGTATACACTATTACTCTGTAAAAGAATTCTGGACAGTTATTTTTATTTTACTACTTTATTTTGTTTTGTATTATATGTTTTATTGTATCTTTAATATCTTTTAGTGAATTCCAAAGGAATATTGCAGTTATACCCATGAAACTATTTTTGATAACGTTCTTCAAATCTCCATAAATCCTACCTTTTGGCACTGAAAATGGCAATGAAAAAATGTATATGTGTGTATATATATATATATATATATATATATATATATATAAATTAACAGTAATAATAAAAGTAGATAAGGATAAAACAATAAGATAAAGTCACACTTGAAATTGCTATATTTCGAAATATAGTAATTTCAAGTCTGACTTTATCTTAGCGTTTTATCCTTATCTACTTTTATTATTACTGTTAATTTGTTACAATGTTAATAGTGTTACTTTATTTTTATTTTTCATTTATATATATAAACTGGCTAATGAAGATGCTCTTCGAAAGCATAGCAGAGAGGCCTCTGAACGTATCTCTCTGGCGCCATGGTTATGACATTAACTATGATTAAGAGATAGTCATTTGCTTTCGAGATCAAACCTTGTTCATCACTCCCCCCTCTCCCCACGGTTTTCTGACTAGAGTCTAATAATACAGTTTTTAGCCTATGTTTTAAGATGCTGTTTTATCAATTCATATAATTACAACCCTTGCTTACAAAAGGTAGAATTATGGGTAATCTTAATGAGTTGGGTATCGTATATTCAAAGATTAGTTAAATTTCATTCATAATTCTCTAGTATGCATATCGCAGCACTTCATGTTGCATAAAAAAAAATAACTGCATGGCAAGAATTAAACTCACGGCATGCAAATCATCAGCTTTTCCATTATGGTTGTGCATTACGCTACACAAGCAGTTAAAGAGCTCCTTCTAGAACAGGCTATATAATTCAAGAAGGCAGTTAAGTATGTAATTGTTTTAGTCATCATGTTAGTAGTAAGCTTATGAGCCATTTTATGTTGGTAATACATTCATTGTTGAAAAAGAATAAAACTTGAAAGCATTAAGTAAACTTTATTCATAATTCTTTAGTATGCATATCGCAGCACTTCATATTACATAATAAAATTCAACGACATGAGGAGAATTGAATCCTGCGGAACACAAGCTTTTGCATTATGCACTACGCCACATAAGCAGTTAAGGACCTCTCTTGAGTAGGCTGCATAATGCAAGAAGGCAGTTAATAGATGTTCGGCGTCGCACTGTCAATTATTAGTTCGAGTTTTGAGGGGTTTTCGTGGCACTAAATCTTGAAAACGCTGATAACGAGCTATGAAAAATCAATACACCTATGCTGACAAGACAGTTTTAAATATTGTAAACTAATTTTCACCCGGCTTGACTTTAACACCGACTTATCGGCATCGGATGCAAAAGTGTTTAACACCATTAAACTGCGTTATGTTTAATTGTAGACCATACCATTGCCTATCTCAAATTGCTTGAATATGACAACTCTACACTCTCTAAAATTATTTCGGTGTAGTTCTTAACACACTGCATATACGATTCGACGAGTTTGTTCACGAGCAAAATTGGACCATTGGGGGTGAGGTTAACCCAAATCGAAAATTTAAAGAAAATAAAATTCGCCCTAGAAGTCCCAATTTTTGCTTTTTCTCAACGAAAGTATGTATATTTCATTAAAATAAATTAAATAGTTTCTGAAAATCAAAACAATCTGGCTATCAGGATTGGGGCTATGCCTGAAAACCAAGTGGGGGCCATTGTGAAATTTAAAAATCGCTCTATCGGTGGCAATTTTTTAAAAAGAAAATTCGGCATATTGAAATAAAATAAGAAAAATAGTTTCTGAAAATCAGTGAAATCAAATTATTAGGATTGCACGTTTACCTGAAACCCAAAATTTAAAAATTACTCTTTGTTTCAGCATATTAATATTTGTTTTTCGTTACAAAACATAGTATATAGCATTTAAATAAAAAAAGAAAAAGAAAAGGAAAAATAGCTTCTGAAAATCACTGAGATCTGACTATAAAAGTGGAGGTTCATCTGGAACCCAAAATTTACAAATAACTCTAGCGACACCAATGGTATATACCGAATTTCGTGTTTTCGCAACGAAACTCGGTAAATACCATTTAAATAAAATAAGGAAATAGTTTATGAAAATCAAGGAAATTTTGACATTAGAAGTGGGAATATACCTTTTTTTTTTTTTTATTAGTGTTTAACGCCCGTTTTTACTAGTGAGGCACCGTAGGCAGGGAACATGCCTGAAAACTGAAATTGAAAGACTGGGGGTGAAAGCGAAATTTAAAAATCACGCTAGTGGTCTCAGTTTTACTCTTTTTTTTAAAAGGAAATTCAGTTATGCCATTGAAATAAAACAAGAAAAATAGTTTCTAAAAATCAGTGAAATCAGATAATAAGAGGTGGGGCTTACCTAAAATCCAGAATATAAAAATTACTTTGACAGCATTATTTGCTTTTTCACAACAAAATTCTGTATATACCATTTAAATAAAATAAGAAAAATATTTTCTGAAAACCAGGGAAATTAGATCATTAGAAGTGGAGATTTACCTGAAACCCAAATTTTAAAAATTGCTCATGTGGCACCAATAGTTATGTCTTCATAAAAAATTTAAATAAAATAAGAAAAATAGTTTTCAAAAATTAGGGAATTAAGACCTTTGGGAGTAGGGGTATACTTGAAAAACAAAGTTTAAAAAGTGCTCTTGCATTTAATTTTTTCTCTATTGTTTTAAAATAAAAGGACAAATTAATTCAACACACAAACTGTATTTATAATGTTGCATACATTTAATATTTACTTGACACATGAAAACAATCAAAGTCCACTAACTATATTATGGATTGTACTAAATTATAGATAGATATTTGCTGAGGAAAATGTAAACAATAATGAAACACTATAATCATTTAATCAAAATTATTCATTGTCTATTACAAGTAAATTTAAAAATAGAGCACAATCTCTTCAGGCATTGTAGGTAATCACATTTTGCCTTGGAAAGTGGAATTAAACTGGAATAGAAAGGGGCAGGTTGCTCATAAGTCTGTGTATGGCACATTTTGTCAACAATAACATTGGACACCCAGTAGCCATTGAGGTTGTTCAAATGGTTATAATTCTAAAAGATGTTTTGTCAGCTACTAATTCTTGTATATCTTATCTTTATTGGACATATCTTTTTGTATTCTTCATTAAGAAATGAAGACCACGATTTAAAAATATCTTGGGAACACTCAATGTTATTGAAGGGAGATGGTTTCACATGGCATCTTCTGATGTGCCAATTCCAATTGCTGGGTGTTTCAGCATGTGTTTTTTGATTTATTAACCCCATATCTTTGTTACATTCCATATAACTTGACCTCTGATGGGAAAGTCACTCTTACTGATCCAAATCTGTTGTACTTATGAACTGTGGTCTGAATGAGGCAAATAATGTTTAATTTTTGTTTTGGTGAGGTACAAATCACAAAAAATTTGCAAATTTCCAATTTATGGGTATATATGTGTGCTCTGTGTACTCTGTAAGCTTTTATCACCAAGTAAATTGAACTCATGAATTAATAATTGTGTTCCTGTTTTGCAACTTTCACAAAACACTGTTTTTTACACTTGCAATCTTCACCTGGAATATGACTTACTGATCTAATGCATTTGCTAGCATCACTTAGTCTACCATGTTTAAATCTTTCCTTTGGTCTATGCTGATGGACTGTTTTTCCATTTTACAGAGGACTTTAATTGTTTTTCTCCTGTACACTATTTTTCTATGCTGATTTTTATGGACTACAAATGGCTTTTTCCCTGCTTGAATGTGTTGAAATGTATTAAGTACTACATACCTACAATTCATTTGCACCAAAATCTCATTTCATCAAAAGTGAATTTGATTGTTTTTACCATGTACCCTTCATATGTAGTTTTGATAAAATTCAATGTAAAATTTATTATTGACAGAAGGTTGTACTTTTTGCTATATATATAGTAAAATCCAAGTATGGCTCCCATGCTGGTAGCTTCTCAACTTTAGTAAATGAATTGTTGATTTTTACTAGAAATATTGTAATTAAAACTGTTTCTTGTAACCTATATGCAAGTGAACATTCATGTACTTTTTCGTTTATATAAGACATCACTGACACTGAAACCATGTATAAATGTATCTAACAGTTTAATTAATTAAAAATACCTTCTATGTTTTCCACTGAAAACTGCTCTGAGCCAATGCTGGAATAGCGTGATGATTTCCTTGAAGGACCCATCATTACACCACATCTAAAATAAAAATCAAAATATTTTAACGTATCAAGATGGAGTAGGAAATAAGCTAATAAAAAAACAGGGTTTTCAGGTTAAGTATCTATGAAATATTATTGTTTCATAAATACATTAAATATATTAGCTATTAACTATTGAAATACAGAAACACCACTGTAATTCCTCACTTATGCTTTTGCCTCTTTTTGGTCTGTTTGATATCTGTAAAAAAGCTTATAAATGAGGTCAGCTCATATTTGTGCACACTTATTGTTAACTCTAGATTTTGACAATGTCAGAAACTGTTTACACAAGTCTACTGACAGCAATAAAGTTATTATTCGTAAGTACACTTATTTGAGCAATAAAGTTATTATTTATATAAATTTTCTCCCTAATATACTCAAAAAAAGTAAAACTAACTAGAAAGCTATAAGCTTAAGAATTATGCAGCAATTATATTCCTTTTTATTAGTTCAGTTGCATCATACAAACAGAGTACCTGGTGTACTGCTAATATTGGCAATACAAAACACTAAAAATAGCAAGCCTACTCAAAAAGAGAAAATATTATAGCATTAGAGCTCTTATACTCACATGCTTCTAAACATTCACTGAAGACATAATTAAAATAAAAATAAATAAATAAATTGATGATGATGATGATGATGATGATGATGATGATGATGACGACGACGATGACAGCTACAATACTAATAAAAAGAGTAATTACTGTTAACACTTACAAATATAAGATAAATAACATAGTTATTGAAATAAGACAACTATGGCTAATGCATACTTAATGATAATATCAATAATATGCTTACACAAAGGAAAGATGTACAATCACATGAAAGACAAAAATAAGAGTCATAAAAAGCATATGGGTAGAAAAATAATTTTGAGTTTAGGTTTTGCAAATGCATCATTAGGAAAGAAACAGTAAGCAATCCAGTATATCTTAAGTGATGATTTAAGGGAAAATTATTATTAATTTAATACCTGTATAGAGGATACTTTTTTGCTAAGGTTAGTGTTAAATTGCTGTATATGCAGATTAAAAAATAAGAAATCTGAAGCATGAGATAGAAGCTCTAAATTTATTTTAAAACAATGCAGTTTGTACTTCTAAAGCCACTTTGCTATTTGGTAAATAAGTCACTGGAATGTGGCCAGCTTCTTCAAGATGAAGTTATCTTAAATAAAATCTATTTTAAAAAAGAAGAAGCAAATGAAGTTAATAACTACAGGCCCAGTACACTACTTTTAGTTTTCTCAAAAAGTCTTAGCTTTAGATAAAATTATGAGTAAAAATTAATAAAATTTCTGAATTAATATAATATAATCAATAGCTGAAAACATGGCTTATAAAGCAATAAATCCACAATTTTGCTTTTATATATTTTGTTTATAATCTCTTTGATATGCTTGATAAAAATGAAGTGGGATTAGGATTATTTTTAAACTTATCCAAAGCCTTCAACATGGTAGATCATAAATTTTACTTGATATGGATAAATATGGTGTTAAAGGGATTGCATTAAATTGGTCCAAAATCTACCTAGAAAAGAAAGAGCAAATGGTTGAAAGAGATTTCATAAATATGGAAAAAAAGGAAATTTCTAAAATATTCCCTGGAAGAGTTCCCCAGGAATCCATTTTAGGTCCTCTACTTTTCTTGGTATATATTAATGATTAACATTTTTAATTAAAAAAATGATGCTAAAGTAAAAGTAACTCTATTTTCTGATGATATAAGTTTATTAATTATAGGTAAAAATTATGACAGCTTTCAAAAAATTATAACTAACTTTATTAATAAATCAACTGCTTGGTTCAAAATAAACAAACTTTTTGTAAGAAAAAAAGAATAGCACTATATTTCCAGCATAAAATCTGCAAAAAGACTGTGAATCCCTATATCAAAATTGCATCAAAATTGGTAAATTATGAGCAGGAAACAAAATTTTTGGCATTGAAATTGAGTAGAATTTGCTTTGATCTTTTTCAACTAAAATCTTGGGAACATTTGATGTACTTCAAATTTTTTACACTAACTTTCACTTGCAAATACCCTATGAACTACCATTATAGGGAAGCTCTGTTTGCAGAAATGTAATATTTAAGTTACAGAAAAGAAAAGCCTTAAGGATTATAATTGGCATTCGGAAAAAGAGAAGACTGCCTTGCCTATATATTAAACAAATATAGATCTTAGGTAGATTAAAAGTAAAACTACTTAAAATCATGTCAACACATTAAAACACTCTTGATGTTCCACTCTTGACATGATTTTAAGTAGTTTTACTTTTAATCTACCTAAGATTTTAAGATCGTTTCACTGTGTTGATTCCTACATTTATCATTAAACACTGATCTATTGTAAAGAACAATTAAAGATTTTATAACTAATGCATTATTATAATATAAGTAACAAGCACAGTTTACACACAATTTTCATAATGCTAAACTATTTTAAACATCATTTAAGTTTAATTACATTAAAATATATTATCATCTACCTGCATATCTAAAGAACCTAACTAGTGCAAGCACATGCAAGACAGAAATTCTAAGATTCTTTCTACAAAACCAATTCTACTTCATAAGTGAATATCATACTTATAAACAATGTAATAAAAATTGTCAACAGCTTCGTAAGTACATTTAATTGAGAATATCATACTTATTGTGTAGAGAAGGCACACCCTTAATTTTAGGGATGACATAACTAAAATCAACTACAAATAGCAAACAAGACACTACATCTACAAATGTGATCTATTGAAAATGTATTATATAGCTGAACATTGTAAATATTGTGTTATCATAACTATATCAAAAGCTGTAAACCTGTATATATGTAGTTTTAAATAGCAGTAATTTTCACAGTGAAATATAGTATAATTTTGCAATTTTTATAAGGAAATCACTCAAATTTCACTAACTTTTTTCTAATTACTTGGACATGTTTCTAAGGCTGTTGCCTTCATCACCAGCATAGTTCCAATGTCAGCTTCCTAGCAGATTGCTCTGTAGATTTTAGGAATTTATTGATGAGGTTATAGTTATTTGGAAGATAAAAATTAATTGAATTTTCTTTTGTAAATTCTATCTAATCTGTCGTCTTACACAATCTTATGCTTCACTTACTTTTGAATATGGTGGAACCAGTTTCTAAGAGACATCCTCTCCATCTTCAACCAACTTGACAACTCTTGTATTTTGCATTTTGAATTCTTTTTTGCAGTGTAAAAAACATCCTAAAAGCCAATACAAAAAACCAAAAATTCTACCAGGAAAACAATCAGGCATTTATGAAACTAGTTGCAAAGACTGCAATAAGAAATACATATGCAAAACAAAAATATTACCCTATGATTTAGGTAACACATGAGAAATGTAAAAAATATAAACACTCTGGCAAAAAACCATGAATTCCAAAATACAAAGTTCTTAAAAGCTCTTCAAAAACCTATATAATTAACAGTATGGGAAAATATATTCATAAACAAAAATAAAGAAAATTTAGTTAACTTTGATCTTCCAAACAACAATAATCTCGTCAAGTGGTTCGTAAAATCTACAGAGCAACATCTTAATATCATCCTGGGAAGTTGACAGTGAAACTATGCTGATGATCAAGGCAGCAGCCTTCAAAACATGTTCAAGTGAGTGGAACAAAATTAGTGAAATTGAGTGATTTTCTCATAAAAATTTCAAAATTATATATATATAAAAATTGCTTGATTATTCCCATAACACCCTATGAGTTCTATGGATGACAAATGTAACTTTTTCATTGTACTAGTACATTGTGTTATATGGTAGTTCATATTATTGTATTCTATTGCATAACTATTATTGATATAATAATTGTGCAGCATTATATTGTGTTGATTACACAGTTTTGTAAGTCTTGCTTAGTATTTAATTTAATTTCATTTATTTCAGCTTAATATGGTATTGTATACAATTAAGCCATGTCAATGTATAAATTAACAAAATTTATAATAAGAAGTGCAACTTTTATAAACTAACCAATTTCCCCATATATATACAAACACACTATCTATTAGTATAATAATTAAAATAGTGTGATACATAATAGTTAATTATAATTTACATATTATTCAATATCCTAGTAAACCTTGTCTATAAGTAAATAATACAAGTGTTTAAATATTGTACTTACGAAGCTGTTGACAATGGAATGGTAATATATCCTAAACTTAGGTATTCATTTTTTATTTTACACTAAACTCCATTTACTTTTATGTAAGTAATTGGAGTTTAGTGTAAAAAAAATTGAATATCTAAGTTTAGGAAATACAGGTGTTTTTTTGAACTTATTGTATTCATTGCAATTTTTAATATTATTAGAGAGTTTATTATACAATTTTATTCCAGTATGGCTGAATATCTCATACAATTGTAATTTATGTTTGGGGAGTCTGAGGTCATCTTTAATTATAGTATTATAATTCATTATTAACAATGCATGACCCATATCATGCATATGATCCTTTGGATGCAATAAATAAACAAAATAAAATTTGATTTCTGCCTGATATTATGATGGTGAAACATTATAGTTTTAGTGAGGAAAAGATTTTTTTCATATAAATCCTTTTTCAGTAGCTTTTTGTTTTAAAAATACATAAATAAGGAAGTGGGACAATACTTAGTTTTTTAATTAATGGTTCACAAGGTGTTCTTAGATTGACACCCATAATTCAAGTGATTTTTTTCCATGTTAAAAAAATTTAATGCTTAGGGGCGAGTTTCCCAATAAAGCTATGCCATGTATTATATGGCTATTAATTTATGAAAAATAATTGGTTTTAAGCATATCCTCATGCTGCTAACTAGTAATGTTGTTATATAACAATTATTTTCTACAATGAAACTTCTTTCCAATACATTTAAAAAGTTTTAAAAAGTGTATAAATGACAGTTAGATAATCCATTTGGTGTATTTAGTAAAGTTTTTGAAACTCAGATTTTAATTATTCCTTTATTTTTAATGCCTGTTCTTAATTTAGTGCAAACTTTTGATTGACAGAATATAAGCTCTATATTATCTCAATTTTCTTTTTATTGACGTGTCAGTTGTTTCAATATATACATAACGACAGAAAGCAAAATGATATTAGTCATCAATGATATCACCATGATCATCAATGACTATTATTATTATTATTATTATTATTATTATTATTGTTGTTGTTGTTGTTGTTGTTGTTTTATAATATCAATAAGTAAAAATAGCAACACCTAATTAACAAATAATGTATTTTTCTACAACATGTTTTCCACATTTACATTTAATGTGCAAAAAGCTGAATAATGATGTATATGTCATATTGCCAATGTTGAAATCATCTAGGAATTATGCATAATCATTGCTCATTTGTTTAGTATGCTATTAATTTTTGGCACAGTTTCATTCAAAGCCTTTATGATTCTCATGTTTTGGTAACTATGATACATCAACATATCTCTTGTTTGTACATTAGTGCTACATAGGTGCATTTGAAGCACCAAAACCAATACCAATATCAAACAATTAAAATCTCATTCACAACAAAATACCTGTTTCAACTATATAATGAATGGATATTATGAATAAGAACCATTAACTCTGAATTTTTGACTGTCATCTCTGTAAAGGTAAGATGAAAAGACTGATTCACAAAAATTTTAAGCTGAACATTTTTAAAACTACTAATTGGCAACTAGGTCATTGGTGCTTTATATGTACTTTCAACTACATTTTCAAATAAACATTTTAATACCTCATTGCTTAAAAAGATTCAAGTTATTGAAAATAATTTAAAGCATAAGCTGTACTTAACTTAGAAAGAAATATCTGTTAATGCAAAGGCTGCTTGTTTCTTTTCTAATATTAATAATACTTAATCACAAACTAGAACAGCCTTTTCATACAAGAAAAAAATGAATGCCTCTAGCAACAATATATGACTATTTTATTTCACCATTACAGAGCAAAGATTTTCGTTGAAACATTAATTGTGAAACTGTGAAATAATTTAGACAAAAACAATGTTATTGGATGACCAGAAAGAAGGAGCAGCTGAAGAAACTATTGTTAAAAAACAACATAATAAAAGGGCATTAACACTACAGGATTTTCAAATAGGTAAGGTTTTAATTTATACAAATTGTAGGTATACATATGTATAATTATATTTAACTTGGGCCTTCACTTTATATTATTCATTCCATTTAAATATACCATCGTTCCTTTAAATACAAAAGTAGTCATTTAAAATTATTTTATAACAGCCCAATTTTCAAAATTATAAAATGAAAAAAAAAAAAAAATGAATAAATAAAGCATAACATCCTAAACCTTATATCTTTCACAATAGTTAGCATTAACTTAAATTATTTCTTCCATTAAAAAGAATAGACAATCAGATTGATACAATTTATTGATTAAAATGATGGGAGCGATTGCCCCAAAAGATTAATGTTGTATAAGTAAATGGAGTTAATGTGAACATATTTAATGAATTCTAATAGTATATATTACCACTCCATTGTCTATAGCTTCCTAAATACAATTTAAATAACTTGTCTGGTTTATTTTATTTGTGAACTGTGGAAATACACTTCTTCTGAATAGTTGTGCGAAATAATAACTATAACATAATAATCTAACTACATCTATATAGTCTTTGGAAAATATTGCACAGTCTTTCAGGCAGAAATATTTGCTATCCGAAACTGTGCTTTTAGAGGACTTGAGAAAAGTTACCATGGTAAACAAATTCTCATCCTCACAGATAGTCACAGTGTTTTAAAAGCATTTTCCTCTGACCAGGTTAACTCTAAACTGGTATAGCAATGCCTAAATACCCTGACTGCCCTGGCATTTTGCAACAGGCTTGAACTGCAGTGAGTGCCAGGGCATCCAGGCATTTATGGAAATGAAAATGCAGATAAGCTGGTCAAAAATGGTACTGAAACACCCTATGTTGGCCCTGAACCCGTGGTTGGAATCAGTACACATATTGCTACATCCATGATAAAAACATGGATAGGAGAAAAACACCAATACCAACTTAGGTAGTAAACCTATCCTGGACAAAGACAAGTTAGGAAATTGGTCCTAAGTCCAAGTAACATTCTTTCCTTATCTATGAGATGTAAGGAAAATCTTCTTCTTCTCATTTGGCACTACAGCCCGAGGTGAGCCTTGGCCTGCCGCAGCAACCTCTGCTTCCTGTATCTCCATCTTACGATATGATTGATGGAGGGCAGTATTGCAGGAGGGCATGTGATCAGCATGCCAGCACCCTGCTGATAGCCTATCACATGGCTTTCATGATCAAATAATGCCGCATCTCCATCAAGCAGCTTCTCAATTGTCCTCACGAGGCTGGGTGGACCCAGTTCCAGACCTCCCTAACTTAGAAAAATTCCTAAGCAGGTACCAGAATCAAACCTGGGCATCCCATACAGCAGTCAGTAACACTAACCACACTAGACAAAGGAATATTTTTTTTAATAGTGTTTAACACCCATTTTTACTACTGAGGCACCACATGTGATGGACATTGATGATACATGAGATAAAATGATATATTGGGAAAGGATTTTTTTAAGGAAGGAAACGTTCCAGGCCTAAGTTTAGGGTATCTCCCTGGCATTTACCATGTCTAAGGAAAACCTGGAAGAAACCTCAGTCAGGGAGAATAGTCCTAGCAGGTTCAAACCCCAGACTGCTCACAAGTTCGTGCCTTAACAACCTCAGCCACCGGTGGTGGTAGTAGACCAAAGAGGGTATAAGGAAAGTAGATGGTTAATTACAGAACACAGTCACTTCAGGAAACATATACAAAAAGTGGGATTATCTATTTGTATAATGTGTAAACAAGATGAGGAGACTGCCTCACATATCCTGTTTGAGTGCCCAATCCTGGTAAGAAAGAGGCTTACTCTTTCTATAAACAGGAATGGATGCTGACATTGGAACCAAAATAATATAACTTGTTCAGGAAACATATTTTGAGAAACAATATAGACATTCCTTCCAATAGGGTGGCATAATAAGGAGGTCAACAAACCCTATTAAACCCCTATTATCAAATCAAATCACAACTAATGAAAAGTTAGTTTAAAGTAGAGTAGAACCTTCTTAACCATACTTCGATCAACTGAAGCCTACATTTACCAAAACTCCTCCCTCTCTCTATTCTATACCATATTAGAGTTCAAAGCAACTGTTTGACATTCATTCCACGTTGGTCCTTGGTGCAAATATGTGCTAATGAGCATCCCATACTAATGACCAAGAAACAGCCCTTAGCAGCAGAGGGGAGCAAAAGTGCCCTAATCAGATAACTCATCTGGCTATTAAATATTACTTTACCAAATAAAATAATAAAGGCATCTCTAATGTGAAATTCCATAGAGAATTTCTGTTTACCTGATTTTTGAAACCTTCCTCTAATGTATAAAAATATTTGTTACCATCAGAATTCCAGTTTTGAGTGAAATGGCAAGCACATCTGATGACTTCAGTGAAATAACTGAAGGCAGCACATCTGATTACTTCAATGAAGTGACAAACTCTATAACATGCTTGAAATATTAATGTGTTGCAAGGATATTGCAGAAGAAGTATAGCGTAGGGTGACATATGAGCAAGAACTTACAGATGAAGAAATTGTGGACATTATTTTATATTCTGACACAGCTGCAGAACAGGATGCAGAACAAGTAATTGCAAATGATAAGCCATTACAAGCTAATGAGGCAATTAAGGCTTTAGAGATAAGAGTTTCCCATTTCCTTTATTTTAGATTTAACACCATAGAATGCAGTAGCAGCCATGTATACATTATTAATATGTTTTGTGATGATGAGATGAAAGTGAGAAGATGTTCTGCTAATTAAGCAAAGGCAAGATAAAGTGGCAAGAAAATGCTGTGAAAAGAAAATTCAAAGCAAAATACCAGTTCATTTTAAGTATAATTATTTCAAAAGTGTAGAGTACTAATAATGACAATAAAATGTATATTTAACTATATATATTTTTTTTTTAATAATAATGGTTATGCCAAAATGCCATCTTGCTACATTAGTCAATTCAAAATTTGTTACCATTTATCTTTACTTAGAAATATTAATTAGTTGTCATTGTACAATTTACAGGATATAGAAGGAAAGATTAATTATTTTAAGACCTTATTGATTAGTATAATTAATACTACTTCCCCAGTTATACCTGTTAAGAGAGTGCCTGGTGCTGTTATAATCACAAAAGATGATTTTCCAATGATCTTTTAAATATATAAAATGTCTATTTATCTTATTATAACTTAATAAGATGTGGAATGAATTCATTAAAGTATGAATATGCTAAACTAAAAACAGAATATAAGAGTGCTCTTATTTTAGTGAAAAGAAATTATTATTATGCCATATTAAGGGATTCTCATATAATGATTTTAAAACATTCTTAAATACAGCAAAAAAGCCAAGGTCTACATTTCATTTTACACACTTTAGTGTTCAGAAGGTCTATTTAGGAATCTTGATGCTTATAAATAGTACCAATGTTTGTAATATTGGTACTAATATTTAAAATATGCTGCACATTTATTTGTGAACCTTTGATACATATGTTAAATTTGTAAATATAAATATTTACATTTAGTATTGATAAATATTATTTCCTTATGAATTTGAATACAGTAAGGTTATTCCTGTATACAAAAAGGGAAATAAACTTGATTATTACAATTGTAAACCAATTAGTATAGTTCCTATGATATCTAAGATATTTGAAAAATTAATAAGCAAACAAATCACTGAAATTTGAGCAAAATTGTTTATTTGTGAATCAATATGGTTTTAGATTAGCCCACTATACCACAGAAATTGTTGTAAAATTTATTCATAAGTATTTTTCAGTTAGAAAATGGAATGCAATTACTTGGGCATTTTTATGATTTTATACGGCATTTGACTCTATATCTCACTATCTTATCCTTGAAAAAGTTAAATTATATCATTTTAATGACAGTATTATTAAGTTTTGGGAATCTTATTTAAAAAGAAGACAATAGAAAGTTGTCCTCCTTTTAATATAAATTTATAATAAATTTAAAGATTTAAATAAGATTTAGAATGGTAAATATTCTCAATTTAGGCCTGTTTTACCTAGTGTCCCACAGGGGTCTGTACTTGAGCCACTTTTGTTTATTATTTATATTAATGATCTCTCAGCCAGCATTGATCGTAAATCTTTGATTACTTTTTATTTGCTGATGATTTAGCAATTACTATTATTTCTCAAAATGAGATTTCTTAAGAACTTAAATTTGATCAATTATCATTCAAAATAAACAATGGTTTAGTGCAACAAACTTAGTAATTAATCAAAACAAAACTGCTGATATACAATTTACTTTCAGTATGTCCAATTATGACCATTGTTGTCCTACTAAGTATCTTGGCATACAACTTAAAGCTGGCTTAGGTTGGAGTATTTACATTGATTATATAGCAAAGATTATTGAAGGTATGCTTCATATTCTTGGTAAAACATTGAGTAAAGACTCATTAATTATGGTATACTATGGACATATTTATAGTCATTTGGGGCAACCATCACTCAGCTAGAAAACTGCTTTGTTTTACAGAAGAGAGAGATTAAAATTATGTTAGGAATTCATCTGAGAACACAATACAAATCACTTTTTGTTGATCCTGGCATACTTACTTTACCATCAATGTACTTATTTTCTTGTCTCTTATATGTAAGGACTAATTCAAAAGAGGACATGAAGTTTATCATAAAACATTTAACTCGCTAGAAACAGAGAGAATATTTGTATAAATAAATATAAATAGTAAAATAATAAACAGTTTTCTATATATGGCCTATAAATTTTATAATAACTTGCCATCTAGAATATGATGATTGCCCTGAACTCTTTGATACATAATACATTGGTGGTAAATCCTATATATGTTTGATGAATTTTATAATATAGTACTTGATATGTAATTCTTAAATTGTTCCCTTTTCATTGATGTTGCTAAACTGTTTGGTCATAGCAATACATTTATTATTATTATTATTATTATTATTATTATTATTATTATTATTATTATTATTATTATTATATTTTTCAATAAGTTGCATTACTGGAATTGAAGGTTTATCCATAAAATTGCTTATTTAAAATGACCTCTTACCTTATTGTTTCAGATAAGCATAGTTCTACATAACATTAAATAAAGAAATTTGAACATTTTTCATTAATTAAATTTTCATTTAGGCCTCAATATGACCACTATAATTTTCTTCAACTCTTTGAAGAATAATCTCCATTTCTTTATTGCAATGATCACCTGATTTTGAGAAAACCAGAGACATTTTTTCACTGTCTGATATGCATTCAAAGTTATCTGCATTCTAAATTATGTATGTCCTACACTTTCATTTTGATTTTCCTGATAGTACAGATCTTTGATATTAATTGAAAAAAATCATTATTGTCAAGTGTGCTTCTTCCCAACAGAATGGGTCAAAAATTTAAATGATTATTTTATTGTCATTACAAAACAATCCATTTTATAAAATATTCAGCTAACAACAAAAGAAACAAATAGTTATCAATGTTAATAAGTTGCCAAATAATGGTCTTCCAAATTTCTTATAAAGAATATAATATAACAATCTCACTAAGACTTCATTGTTTTGCTAAACTTTATTCAGTAAGACTAGAGTTAAAGTTCCACTGATGCAGGCAATGGAACTTGCTCAGTCATTTTTATTGTACTAACAGTTTCAGTTACATTTCTGTAGAAAGTGTTAGATTTTCTATTGTGTATTGTGAAGTATGCCAAGAGTGAGATATACCTTCATTTAATGATGAATGTAGAATCCACACAACAAAACGATCATAAAATCTTAGGTAGATTAAAAGTACATCTACTTAAAAAATCATGTTAACACATTAAAAACACTCTTGACATTCCACTCGTAAAACTTTTAAAATTAAAATTGGGACATGTTTCATGTTTCTCCCATTGTCAATGACTCTATGGTTCTATGGTTGACAATGTGAGCAAGGTCTCAAGAAATATGTTCCAGTTTTAATTTTAAAAGTTTTAAGAGTGGAACATCAAGAGTGTTTTTAATGTGTTAATATGATTTTAAGTAGTTTTACATTTAAATCTGCCTAAGAGATATATGTTAGAACAAAGAACATTTATTTATTACTATGTGCAAAAGATATACAAGTACTGTATGAGAGAAAATCATGCTAAATTTCCAGGAGTAGCTTCTCCATCGGAAAGCCAATTTTCAGATTGGTAAGCAAAGTTTAAACCCAAGACATTTTCATTGATAAGAGGTTGAGGCCAGGAAAGCAAGGTTTTAACAGCAGAGGAGCTTGATGAAAAAGGCTATTGATTAGAAACTTCTCCTCAAAAGTCTTTAACATGATTAGACCAGCAAGTTGGTGTACTTGCATTTTGTATAAAGACATAAACTGCTGCATCTTCATCAATATAGAATTACTGCTATACTTAAAATAAAACCCATACAGGCCCTGAAACAAAATATTTGGGAGGTGTTTACAATATTCAAGAGAATGAGTTGCAATGAATGTCTTGAAAGAATTCAGGCATGTCTCAAAGTAAAGGACAGGTACTTCAAGCACTTACAATATAAATTACTATTTACTATTAATAAATAACAAAAGAAACAGAAAAAGGCACGTGGCAAAGTACTTACGCATCAGTAAATTAAATTTTCAATTGTGTAGTAGGATCAGAATCCTATATATTTAATCTGCTATTTCCAATGAAACATGAAATGTTAAGTATTATACAAGATAAAAAAAAACTTTGGAATTCTGTGTCTCTTATTTTTTTGACCATTGTAAAATTCATAATTGTCTTATATAGTTTTGTTCCTGCTCATTTGGCTTACATATTATAAAGTAAGTTATTTTTTTCTCAAAATAATAGATTTAGTCCTTTAAATCTTTAAAATTTAATGTAAACTATTAATTTGTTTGTAAATTTATTTCATTCTAATATAACAAATTATTATTGAGGAAATCATAATAACAAATCAGAATTTGTTATATTATACTATATTTCACTGTAAAAATTCCTGCTATTCAAAACTACTTATTTCATCCTATGCATTATCAAATACATTAACAGGGAAGGAACTACTAGAAAAGATATTATTTTGCGAACTTTTGGAAGTATCTGAAGAAAACCAATTAGATGCTACATTTGGCAAATTCTCTATCCATGTGGAACTCAAAGGAGGTGACCACACAAGCCAACCTCAACACTTCCAAGTGCACATGTCTGGTACTGCTGCTTTGGAACAAAATACAACATACCAGATTTCATTAACCAGTAGTTTTACCATGGATCTGCTGCTCATTGAAGAAACATGGACTGAGTAAGGACATTGCTTTGATAATATAAAATTATTTCTCTCTAATAAATTTATAATAAGTAAAATCTGACTGCCTCTGTAGTCTAGTGGTAGCATTTTTGCAACTACTAATCCAGAGTCCTGGGTTCAAATCCCAGTTATGTCAAGCTATATGAGTAAGGTTTTTTCAGAGTTTTTTCCTTACCCTAAGATGCCAGGGACTCCAAGCTAATTTGTGCCATTTCATTTCATTTCATTCATCCCTACAGACTTACACCTATAGTATCAGTCCACAACCTACAGACGTGAGAAAACCAATGCAGTCAAAGCGACAATATATTAAAAAAAAAATATAAATAATGATAATAATGATGATGATGATGATGATGATGATGATGATAATAATAATAATAATAATAATAATAATAATAATAATAATAATAATAATCTTGCTTAGATATTACATTTTCATTTACTTCTACAAATTTACTATAAATCAAAAAACATAATATTAAAATTTGCAAGGGAAGGAAATTGTTCACATCTTCAAGAAACAAAAGAAAGAATAAGCTATTCTCAGATTATTTGCTTTAACACAAGGCTTAATTTAAAATTTAGCAATAACATACATTCTTCTGTGTCCTTAATTTTTATAGTAGTACAATGTGACCAAACATTATGCTCAAAAATAAAACACAGGCAGATAAACTTAATGCCCATATACCTTATCCTTCCATGAAATGGTGAATGAATGATTGCAAATTGAACCTAGAATCATATGTGAAACTTACCACCCAATTTATCACAATAAGTTCAAAAAGATATTCAAAGAACAAGGAATTATGTTAGCCCCAAAGAACAATTTTAATATAAAGAACTTATTAGGTTGCAGAGTAAAGGACTACATGCCAACAGAACAAAAGTCAGGTATTTATGAAATAGAATGTGCAGAGTGCGACAAAAAATACATTGGAAAAACGAAGAGGAATTTGGGAATCCGGAAAAAAGAACACTTCAGAAATATTCGCTTAAAACAAATTGATAAATCAGCAATAGCAGCACACTTTTGGAATAAAAATCATGAAATTAAATCAGAGATAAAACTACTTAAACAACTTCATAATGCAATAGAACTTTCCACTTGGGAAAACATTTTCATTACAAAAAATAAGGATAATTTGATGAATTTCGATATCCCTCCATTGGATGAACTCAGCAAATTCCTAATAGAACCAACAGATGCCGCCACAAGAACATCAAGAGACCCAACCGCCATGTTTAACAACAGTTTGTCAACAGGCTGAAGATGGGAGGGATCGCTCCCGAAACATATGTTCCAAATTTATGTAAGTGAATGGAGTTAGTGTGAAAAAAACTGTATACATTGTTTATATATATACCACTCCATTGTCAACAGCTTCGTAAGTACACTTATTTGAGTACCACTGTATTACTCAATTACTACTGAATTCTTAATGAATATTTGCCTAATCTTCATATCTCACAAAGAATATTTTTATTAAAGCATTGCACCATCAACATCTGTCAGTCTTCCTAGATTTTATACTTGGTTCACTGAAATGTCTGACTTTTTAGTGTTGAAAGGGAAACTTTAGACCATGAATGAGGTTAAGGATAATGCAACAAGGCAACTAATGGTGCACTCCAAAATAGGAATCTGCCAACTATTTTAAAAGGTAGAAAAGGTGCTGAATATAGCTATGTGCAGAATTTCTGTGAGCAAAATTATGGACTCAAATATAAAATAAAGATGTTTGGAAAGTCACTATGTGCTTACAAACATTTTGGGAATGATAACAGATTCAGATAATGGTCTGAATCTGTGTGATTTTGTTTGCAGATACCCACTTTATGCAAATATAAAAGGTGTTGCACACTTACTGCTGCAACTATAAATTTACTAAAAATGTTAATTGGAACATTCACAGTGAAGCCAATCATATAATTGAAAACATTTTATGATACAGTCGAACTACACACTCTTATGCTTCACTTACTTGTCATTATTATAGACAAGTCATTATTATACCGGTTTCAAGAATAGGTTGTTCTCATCATCAGTTCAAATCCAACAGTCCGACAGTCGGAGATTTGAACTGATGATGAGAACAACCTGTTCTCGAAACCGGTCTACAATAATGACAAGTAAGTGAAGCATAAGAGTGTGTAGTTCGACTGTATCATAAAATGTTTTCAACTATAAATTTGTTTCATAATCTGCCTATTGCAATTCATATACTCCTGTCACTTTGAATGGAAACATTTTCAACTTTTCTTGAACTGCTTATGCATGCTACCAGCTCAATACCCTTCTCTTGTGACAACCTATGTAATGATTGTGTTACAGAAAGTCAGAAATGTCCAACAACTTCTCTTTACTAAATTTAGGGGGGTCTTACGCTTCATTCAGCAACTGACACTCAGTTTCTTTCATGAAATTTATCAGTAATTCATTAACTGCAGTGAAGTGAGATAAATGTATATTTAAGAAATTTTTCAGTGAATTGCTGCTGCAGTAAATTGGTATTTTTATCATCTTCAAAAAATAATATAAATAGCACAGAAAAATGACTAACAATAGATCTGGTTTACAAAAATTGCAATAAGAAATACATTGACAAAACAAAAAGAAGTATTGCCCTATGGTTTAAGGAAAACATGAGAAATGTAAAATATAAATACACAGAGAAATCAGCGATAGCACACCATTTCTGGCAAAAAAAACACAAATTCCAAAATGAACCAAAACTCTTAAAAGCTCTTCAAAAATCTGTATAATTAGCAGCATGGGAAAATATATTCATAAAAAACCAATGAAAATTTAGTTAATTTTGATCTCGCAAACAACAGTAACCTTATTACTAAATTTGTAAAATCTACAGAGGGCATCTTAACATCATGCTGGGAAGTTAACAGTGGAACCATGCTGAGGATGAATACAATAGCCTTCGAAATATGTCCAAGTAAGTGGAACAAACTTAATGAAATTTCAGTGATTTCCTCATAAAAATTGCAATATTAAAGGTTAGAAAATTTTACATACCTGTGAAGTTTAAATAAGTATGTAAGGTTCCAAGGCAAGTACTCTGAAAGGATTCTAAGGTGCTGTTATACTCACAAAGTGACAATAACCTAATTCATAATTTTACTAAATTGATTCACATTTGATGTAACCATGAAAGAAATAACACACTAACAAATAATAATTATTTATATCACTATTATTCAGAATTATAACCCTTGGCCAGGAAATGTTGGACAAGTCCATTTTTATACTATGCTCATTTTAGTAGCCATATATTTCTAACTATTTCATTTAATTTTTATGTAACTGCTAAATATGATCGGTATTGACAATGATTGTAACTCACATAACTCATGTTTACAGTTACTATTATCCACTTCTCTTGGTTTAGTTTTTGACTTATATTGTAGTATGTATATACATTCATATAACATTAGTTGAGCCGAAGAAAAGACCCTAAGGCCTTCACTCTGCCAGTATAAATATATATATATATAATATAAAATAAAATAAAGTAACACTATTAACAATGTAACAAACTAACAGTAATTATAACAGCAGAAAAGGACATAACAGCAAGAAAAAGCCACACTTGAGATCGCTATATTTCAAACTTGTGGAGTCCTTCTATGGCCATATAGAAGCGATATAGCGATCTCAAGTGTGACTTTTTCTTGGTGTTTTGTCCTTTTCTGCTGTTATAATTACTGTTAGTTATATATAAATAAAGACTTCAGGAGGCTGCCAATACTAGTGCAGATAGTAGAGCCTACTCTTGCTTCACTCTCCATCTCTGTAATGCTATCTGAAAAACAAAATCACTGCTTACCTCCAACAACTTTTATATTTAATTTGTGGCTCTCTGAAAGGAGCAACCCCAAAGCTGTCACTTTCCCTTACACCCCATAAAGCTGTAAATATAATCTCCTATTTGAGCAGTTAATGATTTTTTAAAGTTCAGATTTAGCTTACAACTACACCACATGAACTTAGTTCAGTAACACAACATTTTTAAAGTGCCATCATCAATATATTACAGTAAGTATATTCCTGATTCAGTAGAAGGCAACTACTGTTAAACAAGTTATCTAATCAGACATCTTTATAAATATAGTTTCAATGTGTGACAGTGCAATTGTATTAAGTAAGGATTTTTATATATTAAATGTCTGTATACTTTTTGGATACCCTCATGTTTAAAAATAAGGATAGTTTCACTATCATTTTATAAATATTTTTCTTTTTCTCTCTTTCACAGGTACAAATATATGAAAATTCAACACCAGCAGGTCAGCTATGAAACGCATTTATACCTAGCAAGGGGAAAGCAATGTTATTACATCTCTACAAGGAGTCATAAGAATGGTATACTTATGGACAGGGAAAAGAAAGAAATCAAACTAAGACATGCAAAGGTTGCTGTCATTGCTTACTTATATATATATATTGCTTTGCATTTAAAAGTGAGTTGGGTGGCTACGATTTATGCATAGACTTCTAAATGGGAGGTCTGCACTTTGAATTCTGTCAAGACAGTCCTCCCTGACTAAGAATAATATCAGGTTTTCCTGAATCCTCATCAATGGAACGAGGCACCCTATACTTAGGCCTGGAATGCTTCCTTCCCAAAAATTACTTTCCCAATTTGATACATCATCAGTGTCCACCTTTGTGATGCCATGATAGTAAAATATTCTTTTGCATTTAAACAAATTTATCTTAAAAATTCATTAATTTGTCAAATTTTGAGATACTCTTCTGAAATTTATTATAAAATATGCATACAAATTAGCATAGAAAAAATGTTAAGTTCCCTAGTGCAGTAGTTCCACAACTTTTTCGTCTAGCAAACCCTCTTCATATAAATATAGATATTCATTCTCATAATACAAGAAGGAAAAATTATCTTCGTGTTCAGATATGCAGAACAAATATTTTAAAAAATAATCTCATATATGTAGGCCTTAAAATATATAATAAGCTACCAATAAATATTAAGGAAATAACTACATAAAACAATTTAATAAAGAAGCCAAAGCCTTTCTAGAACATATTTCATATTCAGTAAGTAAATATATAAACTTTAAATAAGGCATATTACAAATTTTAAGGCATATTGTAAATCTAGTATAATTATTCTTGATATTGCTTATATTATATTCTGCACGAAGCCCATATCATGTAAATGATTCAAATGGCAAATAAAGTATTATTACTTTATATATGCACATGTTTAAAAATAAGGATTAAAAAGTACTTAATTAACAAATGTCGAAATAAGATAGATAAATTTTAGTTTAAAAAAAAAATATATTATGCTCATTTTAATAGCCATACATTTCCATTTATTTTAATTAATTTTTATGTAACTGCAAAATATGATCTGTATTGACAATGATTGCCACTCATGCAATATCCGTTTTTGGATATTAAAATGATGAAGAACCATAAGAATCTGAGCTTTGGGATATATAGAAAAAATACACATACAGATAATCATATCAAGGCAGAAGGTTTTAACCCTTTAACACACAAACATGCAGCTTTCAACAAATTGACATATCGTTTGGTTAATTTACCAATTAGTAAAGAAGAGTTTAAAAAAGAATACAATAAAATAGAAGAAATGGCAATTTTAAAGGGCTTTATAAAGATCTGGTACATAAAAAGGTGGAACGATTTAAAAAGGAAAAAACTTATCAGAGATACCACCACATTATTGGCAGATATAAAAAACCAATTTTTAAAAAATTTACATATCATCCAAAAGCAATGAAAAAATTTCAAAAGAGTTTTAAAGGTTTCAATATAAAATTAGCACCCATCAACAGATTTAATTTAGGAAACATCTTGAAAGATAAAACGGCTGTAAAGACCCCACAAGAGAAAAAAGCAGGTATATACAGAATAACATGTGCAGATTGTGAAAAGATCTATATTGGAAAAACAAAGAGAAATATAGGCACACGTTTAGAAGAGCATTTCAGGAACATAAAATATAAATAGACACATAGATCAGCTGCACATATCTTTTTTAGACAAAAAAACCACGAGATTGTGAAGAAGGTGAATTTATTAAAAGAGACTCAGGGACATATAGAACTGGATACTTGGGAAAAAATTTACATTCATAAATACAGAGATGGATTGATGAACTTTGATATTCCAAAAGTAGAAAACACCAACTTTAAGTACATTAAAACACCACAAGGGTGGAGCTTCAACTCTACAGAGCTGTTGGATTCTCCAATCAGTCGTACCCTTGGCCGAAAATGAAGACGAAGGTCTTCGAAACCGATTCCAAATATCACACAAGTGAGGCAACAATAAGAGCGTTTAGTATGACATATATCACATGAATTTATTTATGCATTGTGTTTGTAGTTACTATTATCCATTTCTCTTTCTTTAGTTTTTAACTTATATTATAATTTAATATGTATATACATCCACATAAGAATAATGGAGTGGAAGCAAAGGCCCTAAGGTCTTAACTCTGCCAGTATAAATAAATAAATAAATAAATAAATAAACAAATAAACAAATAAAATATCTGAGATGAGCAAACTCCTTATTACAATATAAATGTGTAACACCCTTAAATTAGCCTAAAATTGCTTTACATATAGTAAATAGGTCCTTAGGATTCCCCTCCAAAAATGATGGACAATATTTAAAATATTGAAATTACATAAGTTCAAATAATTATATATTTATTTTACATTTAATAAACCCCAACATTAAATACTTTAATAATGCAATAGTATATTTTCCTATTTTAAAATCTAATTTTTATATTTTACACATTTTAATTTAAACCACCTTTTTTGATACAGCAGAGTGGCATGTGTTTTTACCCACCTGTATGTTCCTCCCTTCTGCCAACTGTTATGCATCTCATGTCCATAATCAAAGTCTTCTTATAACAGATTAAATAAATTGCTCACTGACGCTAAATATCTTAACATATGCCTCATTTCAAAGAACTTTATTGCATAGTATTTAATGCCAGATTTTACTGCTGGGGCATCACAGGCAGTGAATACCGATGATACATGAGATGAAATGATAAACTGGGAAAGGTTTTCTTTTCTTTTTTTTTTTTTTAAGAAAAGAGGCATTCCAGGTCATTTTTTTTTTGTCATTTATGAGGATTGGAGAAAACCTCAGTTAGGGAGGACGGTCTTAGTGGAAATCAAACTCCAGAACTCCCATTCACAAGTCCGTGCTTTAACGACCTTGGTCACCCATGGCAGTTTCAAAGAACTGAAAACAATATGTATCCACAGTAGCTACAATATATATTCCTAGTGCAAATAGTGTTAATAACAAATTAGAAAAAAAAATCAAAATCTGATATTATAGAAAAAAATTAGTGAGCCACTGACAAAATTTCATGAACCTCCAGGGGATTTGAAAACCATGATTTAAAAACCACAATTTGAAAACACTGTCTTGTGGAACAATTCTAGATTTTTTTTTTTTTTTTGATGCAATTCACTACTTCATATAAAATTTTCCTTGTGATAGATGAACAAACATATTACAATGCTGAAACTATAATGTTACATGTAAAACTATATGAAATGTTCAATAGACTTTATTTCTAGAGGTTACACTTTATTTGTTATTATAGTTTTGGAATTATAAATTTTAAATATTTAATGGCAAATTATAAATTCAAACATTTACAGCCACACATCTATTAAATAAAAAAGTATCCCTAATATATATTTTTCATTTCCTATTTATGCATGAAAAATTTTTCTGTGCTGGATAACTTTATCATACATAGCAATTATGAAAAGCATGAAAATTCATAAATAAAAAAAATTCCTTCCCTTTCCCTCCTTTCCTTCATCTCTGAAGGGCCAGGTGTTCTCTGCCTCCATTGTACATAACTTAATGGGCAGAGGGCAATATTGCAATGGAGCATGTGATTAGCAAATCACAATCTGCTGGTCACCATCAAATGGCTTTACATATTGAAACATTACCACCTACCTATCAAGCTTTTCCTCAAATGTCCTCACAAGTGGATCACATTTCAGACCTTCTTAACTCAGAAAATTTCCAAGTATGTACTGAGAAATAAACTTGGAACCCACATGCCACAGCCAGCAACATTAATCATATATCTACTGTTGTTAATTAATTTACAGCTTTAAGGGTTCTTACTCAATGGCAGTTTTCCCGATTTGGAGTTCCTTATGGGCTGAGGTTGCTCTGAATTTTTATTTTTTCCTGTCTTGGTTACTGAACTTCATCAATATATGTCCCTCTCCTCACTCACACTTAACATAAAACTAATATGTTAACATAAAACTATGGGAAACCCGTTATCTCCATTTCTAGCAGATTTTTTTATGAGTTCGTTTGAAATGCATATCACCAAAGCCTTCCCTCTAATCTTCAAAACATAGTATAGGTATGTGGATGACATATTTGCAATAATTCCGAAAAAACATACAATGGATGCACTAAAACTTCTGAATTTGCAGCACAAATCTATAAATTTCACCATAGAGGAAGAAAGAAGGGGATATCTCCCCTTCCTAGATGTAAAAATCATAAGAAATGAAAACTATCTTACATTTGGAATTCATAGAAAGGATACTCACACAGAAAATTACATAAAAAATGACAGTTTTAACCCCATTCCACATAAATATGCAGTGTTTTATAGTTTAGCACACAGATTAGTTAACATTCCACTCACAGAAACAGAGTACAAATTGGAATACCAACAAATCATAAAGATAGGAGAAACTAATGGATACAACAAAGACACAGTAATAAAAATCATCAATAAAACCAAAAAACAAAAGGCAATAAGAGATGTTTCCACTCTTAAAAGTGCAAAAGAAAGGTACAAATTCAAAAGTTTCACATACCACCCAATTTATCACAATAAGTTCAAAAAGATATTCAAAGAACAAGGAATTATGTTAGCCCCAAAGAACAATTTTAATATAAAGAACTTATTAGGTTGCAGAGTAAAGGACTACATGCCAACAGAACAAAAGTCAGGTATTTACGAAATAGAATGTGCAGAGTGCGACAAAAAATACATTGGAAAAACGAAGAGGAATTTGGGAATCCGGAAAAAAGAACACTTCAGAAATATTCGCTTAAAACAAATTGATAAATCAGCAATAGCAGCACACTTTTGGAATAAAAATCATGAAATTAAATCAGAGATAAAACTACTTAAACAACTTCATAATGCAATAGAACTTTCCACTTGGGAAAACATTTTCATTACAAAAAATAAGGATAATTTGATGAATTTCGATATCCCTCCATTGGATGAACTCAGCAAATTCCTAATAGAACCAACAGATGCCGCCACAAGAACATCAAGAGACCCAACCGCCATGTTTAACAACAGTTTGTCAACAGGCTGAAGATGGGAGGGATCGCTCCCGAAACATATGTTCCAAATTTATGTAAGTGAATGGAGTTAGTGTGAAAAAAACTGTATACATTGTTTATATATATACCACTCCATTGTCAACAGCTTCGTAAGTACACTTATTTGAATAAAACTAATAACTTATTTCTGTAACATATCATTACCTCACACCTCATTAGGAGCTCCACTTTACCAAAATGACTTTTTTTTTATTTCAAATAATATATTTTGAAGCATATATACCTATATTGATTTGTCTTCTGCCTTTGAATAGAACACAAGCTGTTTGAAATATAGTGAACTTTGTGTGACTATTTAAGCACTTTATCTATTTTTGCTTCTCTAGTACTTGTTATTTTAGCTACATTTTTCTAAGAGTTACTTTATTTTTCATTTATATGAGGGATGTTATAAGTCATGGCAAAAATTTTTTTCTAACCAACAAGGAACAACATAAAAATTCTAAGATATACAATTGAAAGTATATGGAATGTACTTTTGAATGAAGTGACCAGTGCATGTGAGCACAGCTGCATGTCTCAGTATGCCCTGAAATTCAGTTGGTGAGCAGCAGTGGTCAGAAATGGAGGTCACATGCGTATGTGAAAATAGCACTTCTCCAAGGCAGGAATGGCAGGAATACATGAGAATGCCACAAAGAGCTACAGAAGCTCTGGGTGCACATCAAACAGTGGCAAGGTGAACAGAGGCCTTCCTATTGCTGGCAATGAACATCGCTACTTAGAGACTTCAAAGGCTGCTAAACACTGTGAATTACCTGAGAAACCCATCCTAAGGATTTGCAACCCTGTATGAGTAGTTGTGTGTAACTGCCTGAATTTTGCTTCTTTCCTATATCCAGTCTTCTGTTGGTGGCACCACTCAGCAGTAAATGCCATATACTTTCAATCGTATATTTTAGATTTTTCATGTTGTCCCTTGTTCATGATAAAAAGAAATGGTTGCCATGACTTATGTTGTTCCTCACATATACATACAGAGTGAACAGAAACTATTTAGACATACTTCTGGAGGTGATTCCTGACAGGAAGAGGAATGAAAAAGATCATATGAATATATGTTCCAGAAATACATATTTTCTAAAGTAGATGGCATCATTGTATTATAATAACACTCAGAATGTTACAAAAGATAAGATTTATGTCATCAGTCTTTATCATCAATTAAACAACCTTTGGTAGAGATAGCATCATCAACTTACACAATCATCATCTGTGGGATTCAGAAAATTATCTGGGAATGATTGAATCTTCCCATCAGCAATGGTTCACATCAATGTTTGGGCAGGGATTCTTAGCGAACACCTACTTGGACCAATTGTTCTTCCACAATGCCTTAACAGAGATATATCTGGAATTCCTCCAGAACACTTTGCCTCTTTTGTTGAGAATGTGCCTTTTTCAATACATCAGATAATATGACTGATGCATGATGGAGCCCCAGCCTACTTCCGCATTATTATTCATCAATACCTGATAATATCTCCCCAGAAGATGGATAGGATGAGAAGGCCTTGTTGCACGGCCCACTCAATCACCAGACTTAAATCCCCTTGATTTTTACTTGTGGGAGCATCTGAAAAGTGTTGTGTACACTGAGGCAGTTTCTGATGTGCAGACCCTTGAACAGCATGTTGGTGTAGCTTGTAATGCTATTCAGGTACAGGTTGCAACACTCATAAAAATGCGGCAATCTATGATACAATGTGTGGACACTTGCATTGCATCCCATGGAGGCCACTGCGAACATATTTTGTAACACTGAGTTTTATGATAGAATGATACCATTCATCAGTGCCATCTACTTTAGAAAATATGATTTTCGGACATATGTTCATATGAACTATTTTGTTCCTTTTCCTATCAGGAATCACCTCCTGAAGTTTGTCCAGATAATTTCTGTTCACTCTGTATATATATTAAACACTTATTTCTGACACATGGTTTAAGATCTAAAAATGATCATGCTCACCCACACATGCTCATCTAAATTATTATGTGACATGAGGCAGAAATGGGACACAAATTTTAAATATTTCGGGTTTAACAATTTTAAAGCACACAGAAAACAAATTTTGAGTTTTATTAAATATTGGCCATTATTTCATCAAAGAGCCTCCTTTAAGAAGTTCTCCACCTAAAAGAATCATTAAAATGCTATAAATTTAAAATCTTTTCTTAAAGCTGATAGTTTCCTGCATTGATGTTAAAATGAAGATAATGAAAAATATTAATTAAACAGTTGTCTCTATGGCCTTAGAAGTTTTTACATCAAAATTTTAAATAGGTTTAACATATCTGTAAACATAAACAATGCTTGGTTTACTTTTAATTTTATTTTAAGTTCTTTAAATCTATTTCAGAATCTGGTATCTGAAGGAATCAATGTAATACTGCTGAGAATAATGGCTCTGAGTAACTTCATTGGAAAAGTAAAATTAAAGCGCATCATCAGAAATGGACAGCCTCTTTCCTGTATTTATGTCAGTATTTGTTCTTATCAGTTTCCTAAAATAACCTAAGTATGAAAGCTAATGTAAAAATTTCATAGAACAGTTATTAGTTTTTGAATTTTGAACTGACACTGTTTTTCTGGTACATAGACTCTAATTTCTTTTTAATTGCATACTTCTCCAAATGTGAAGAAATTTGTGTTTATAATATAAAATTATAAATATTTTGCAGGAAGCAGAACAAAGTACAATTGATTCAGAACCTGTAATTGTCATCTCTCAAAACATCAAGATTAGCACAAATTTGAAGCAGTCTTTCAAATCAGTACTGACAACTTCAGGTTTGTTTTGAAAAGCAGTAAGGCAGATACATTTTTAGACCCATCCTATTATATTTTGATTTCCATTGAAAGACAATTAATAATGCAGTGAATTGATCTTTGCACTGCAATATTTTCACAAAAATTTCACAGATGGTGGAAGAAAAGCATTATCTAAGATTTGCATAATCATTTTCCCATTGTTGTAATTTATGGGTCAGTATGACGTAAGGGTTCACAAAACATACAATATTTTACAGATATGGAATAAGACATGGGAAACATTTATATTATACCAAAGAAAATTAAAAAAGGGAGAGAACAAGAAATTAATGAATTTATAATTTATCCATATGATTTAGACTATATAATTTTTAATAAATTAATATTATTTATTTAGACTACAACTTCTATTTTTATATACACATATTAAATTATTTACACTTTTCTTTTTAATATCATTTCATTCATTTTATACTCCTAATGGTGGATAACAAAAATGGTAGTGTCCATCATATTTTCCAAAAGAGTGAAGTTTCTCTTTCTATCTCAAAAAGGTTCCTATCTTTGGTTATCATTTTGAAAATGCCAGAGCTAAAAACATTCTTTAAATAAAATTGATAATCAGAATTGATTTCACTGTATCCAGCTGGGACCTAATTTTTTGTCCACAATGTATTTATCAAAGAAAAGATTCATTCTATTGAAGCGCTGCATCTAGCTAATGTGGGGTAGAAAACTGTAAAATGCCTTCATTTTATGGTGTTTTTTCTTGACTTGTGAATGTATTTCTCTTTATCTATACCCAAATTTACTTCTTTTTTCACTCCACTTTGCAATTTTGATTTCATTGCATATATTTTAATAAGAATGTGTTCATTAAAAAGGTTATTTTGATTCATGATTAAATTTGGAAAAATTACCTTCATTCCTTTAGCAAATTCTCTCAAATGATAGCAAAGTCTGAAAAACAAAAAATTGAAGATAATGGTATTTAAAAAAGGTATAAAGTTAAGGAGTTTGATTACTTGGGGGTGAAATTTGCAAGTAATGGAAGATGGGAGACACAGGTAAAATATGTGCAAGTTAAAGGCAAGCAGGCAATGAAGAGCTGTCAGAATAAGTTTATATATGACAACATTACCTGTGAAATGTTTGGAGAGAATATATGAGGCAGTGGTAGGATGTTGTATGCAGTCACAATTTGGGGAGTTGAATAGGGGTGGAGAAAGGTGGATGTGGTACACAGAATGTTTTTGTACGGAAGCATTGGGATTACCCAAGTATTCTCCAAGGTAGTTAGTTTGCTTGAATTAGGAAGGATGGGGAGGAAAGCATTTTTTTTTTTTTGAGTAGTGTTTAACGCCCGTTTTCACTACTGAGGCACCACAGGCAGTGGACACTGATGGTACATGAGATGAAATGATAAATTGGGAAAGGATATTTTTTTTTTAAGGAAGGAAGTGTTCCAGGCCTAAGTTTAGGTACCTCCCCGGCATTTGCCAGTTATGAAGACTGAGGAAAACCTGAAAAAAAAACCCCAGTCAGGCAGGACGGTCCTGGCGGGATTCGAACCGCAGACCTCCCGCTCACGAGTCCGTGCCTTAACGACCTTGGCCACCCGTGGCGGTGAGGAGGAAAGCATTGATTATATAGAGAGCAATGAAGTATTGGTATAGCATACTCAAATAAGACAGCTCAAATATATTAAAGAAAGTTTAAAATATCAAAAAGAGGTTTTGGAAAGGAAGAGTTGATACGGAGAAGTGGGAAAGGTATTACAAGAAATAGGTTTGGGTAATATATAGAGAGCAGGTGAAAGTCATGTTAATAGATTTTGGAAGATAGTGAAAGATAGGATAGAAGATATTGAAAAGCAAGGGATTTGGGCTAGTTTTGATGATAAAAGTTCCTGGGTCATTTATAAAATAATCAAACAGAATTGAGGACGAGAGAAATATATTGAAATTTATGATCAAATGGATAGGATGGGTTGGTCATGAATGCGTACAGAAATAATACTCCTGAAAGAATATATAGGAGATGATAGATGTAGTATGTGTGGGGAAGAAGTAGGTGTGTCCCATTATTTATTGGAATGCGAGAAAGTCAAATGGTGGCAGGAAAATGTTTGGGACAGTAAATGGGACAATTTACAGAAGGATTTAGTGATAAATAAAATGTTAAGTAACAAGAGTGCAAAAAACATCCAGAAAATGGAGAATTTTAGGTAAAGGTAAAGAGAAGTGGGAATGAAATAGGAAGAAAGTAAAAGGAGGTTTCTTATAGTTAGACAACCACATGGTTAATGAGATAGGAAACTGTATTTTGGAGGATGATTAGAGTAAATGATTATTGGTTTCATTCTTTGATGTACTTAACCAAACTGAAATACTATAAGAAACTTTTGAGCACTAATACTGCCCTTGTCGGTCTTGGTGTGTAATGGTTACCATACTTGCTTCCTAAACCCAAGATCGCAGGTTCAAGCCCGGCCAGGAGCCATGGATTTTTTTGGGCGTAAAAATCCTAAGTATGGCTTCCTTTGGAAGGAAGTAAAGCCGTGGGTCCCATATCGTACATTTACGGCAAGAAAAAGAACCTCAAGCCTGAAAGAGAGGTCTGTGAGCAAAATTTGTCGGCCGTTTCATGCCCTGAATTGAATGGGACACTGATGACCTGAGATGTTAAAGAGTGTCCGTAAATAAAACAATCAATCAATCAATACTGCCCTTTGCAAAGAATGTCAAGTTCTTTCATGATACTATTATTTAGTTATGGCTCATTGTAGGCTTTGAAGCCAGACTACGATCACCTTTTGCCTTGATCTCTTTCCTTCACCACTTTCCTCTTTCTTTCCCTACATAATTTTCAAACTGATTCAAAAATTCTTTTCTGATAATCCCAAAAATCTTTAATGCCAGAATTTCTGCCTGCTAACTGTCCCACTTCTTGTTCCATATTTCCTCTCTCGGTTCTTTAGTTTCTGTATGTTCTAATATACAGTGCAAGGTCTTGTCTACCTTACCATAGCGGGCACAATTCTTTGTCAGCTTTAACCCCACCTAACATCATTGTTCCTGTTCTAGCCCATGCCATACACTCTCTACCCATTTTGTCATAAACCTCAATATATTTTTCCCTACCCCACTCTTCTTAAAACTCCTATTACATATCAGAGTATTCTTATCTCTTAGGATACCAAATATTTTCAGTTCATTTATATCATCAATCCTTGCCTTCACTTGGTTCCATGCTCCTTGCCCATTTGGTGACTGTAAACTAACTAATGCTCCCAAACCAATTTCTCTTACAATTTTGTTTAATCTATCTACCTTACTTCTTACCCATTTTCCTCTTTCCTACACCCCCAAGCATTAGAATATTATTGTATTCTCTGCCAGTATCCCATTATGCAGCTCTATGTAATCCTTCTTTTATATATAAATGAGCTTTCTTTGAAGTTGCCCCAAACCAAAACTGCTATTTGTTGACAACAGAAACATCATACTTAATAACACCAATAAAAATGACTTGCAATTAAAAATCATACAAACTTCAAGCAAATTGGAACAATAATAATAAACTGAAATAAAATGTCAACAAAACTGTATTCAGATGGCATAATCTTATTAATTATGTCCAGATCATTTTAAAGCACACTACAATTTAAAGAGTAGAGCACACAAAATTTCTAGATGTATGGATTGACCTCAATTTGTTGTGGGATCACCCTATAGAGCATATTTGCTCTAACAAAACAATCTTAAGATCTTAACACTACAAAAAATAATAGTAAAAAATATTATGCATTTACCAATTCTATCAGAAAGTAAAAATTTCAAAGAGCTTAGAATATTGCCAGTATCTTGCATATATATTTTAATTTGTATTGGAGTTAAAATATTGGCCTGAAAAAGAGCCTGGGTTAGAACCAGGCCTATTGTAATTTTTTGCATACTCAGTACTATTCAAATAGAACTGAGTATACAAAATATATATTTTAAAATCTGTATGTTTCATTCACCAAAACATTGATCTCTTCCAGACAAATTAAAATGTTTGTGAGTACAATTCATGAACATCCAATAATATATATACTCTTTAATTTAATGTAATTACCAGAAGTCTTCATGCAGTATTTCATCTTGATCACGTCAAACAATTTAATCATAAAAAAATTAAAAAATCAGTGAAACAAATTCTGTTAACTCATATGACACTTTGTATCATTGAATATTTGCAACTAAAGTTTTAAATGCTAAATTGGTTTTTAAAGTCGATAGTTCTAAGTAAAGATTGAAAGGCAAGAAATAATTGCTAGTTTTAATTTTAAAATATCACTGAGTGTATACAAGAAATTGAAGGGGTTTGGAGCACGAAAAATGATGTTGAAATATGCGATAAAGCAGCAAGAGTTGTTACATGGGTGAGAACAGGAGTTATGATATTGAAGGGCTTAAGAGCAAGGGGGAAGCTGGATAAATGCCCAATGTGTAGCCAGAAAGGCAATAATTGGTATATAATATTAGAAAGTTAGGAAACCAAGTTTCTTAGGTAGAAGCTGGGAATGCAGAGTGGTCCAATCTACTTAAGAAATTACAGGGAAAAAGATGTTGAATTCCAAACCAAGAAAAGACATGGTGGAAATTGGCATTTATTTAGGTACAGCGAGAGAAAAATGGTTGAAAAAAATTAGTATGCAAGACAAAGAAGAAAGTGTAGAGTGGGAGAGATTAGATTTAAATAGCAAACAGGGCCCTATAACCCGGTAACTGCAGTGATGATGATGATTATTGCTTAAGGACGCAAAACAGCTATGGCCATTAGTGCCCAAACATACTAAAAACTGTGCCAGAATTAAAAAATAAACATTTAACACAAAATCAGTGCATAAGTTAATTAACAGTAGCACTTTGTGCAATAAAATAAAACCCCATAACAAATAATAAGGGTAAAATGTTCAACAAATAAAAAGACTGGTACTAAAACACAACTGCAAGAGCGCAAAACACAACAGTCTTATAATGGTCTGAAATTGTAGCAATAAAACCCCAAAACAAACAATAAGGGTAATATGGGCTACAACAAATAAAGACTGGTAGTAAAACGCATCAGCAAGAGCTGAAAACATACCAGTCTTAAAAAAGTCTAAAATGGTAACATTAAAACCCCAAAACAAATAACAAGGGCAATATGCAACACAACAATTAAAGACTGGTACTAAAACGATTCAGCAAAAGCTGAAAAAACAACAGTCTTAAAATAGTCTAAAAATGCTGTCATGAGTAAAATGATAGTAACTGCAGTGTTTGGGTATATCAGGCCCCAGGAAATATAGCAACTTGGAGTAGTGAAGTACAATGAGTATTTACAAAAGATATGGGTTATTAAATTCTGTTGGATCTAGTGCCTTTTGGAATTGTCAAAGGCACTGATCCTATTTATTATATTTTAACTGGCTTTTTATGTTAATTCTGTTATAAATATGTTATATATAGACGCAGTCTGTAGGGATGTATTGGTAAGAAATTTCAATTTTAATGGAATACCTAAACCCAAGTCTTCAGATATTCCAGTAGGAAAATGCTGATGAGCCAAAGACAAGAATTCAGTAATTAGTTAAATAAGTAAAAACTAAAGGAAAATGTTTTGAAATGGTTGGAAATCTAGTAATTACTAACAAAAGATTTAATTAATAATAAATAAATGTAATGTTGCTTCTGTTTGTTGGAAATAAATTCATATTCATTCATTCATATTAATGATATTACCCTGCATTTTGTTTATGTATTGGGACATGATAGAACAGGATGAATTTACCACATCACATAATATGGCATATCTGAAGACTGTGCATATATTACAATTTAATTTTGTAAATTGTAACACTGTATGCCAACATTGTACATACATGATCAATATTATTATATTTTTATAAACTTTTCGTATAATTTGAAAGCCTGATGATGCCATTATCATTATCATCATCATCATCATCATCATCATCATCATCATCATCATCATCATCATCATTTATTTTTTACTTTAATGGTTAATAAACAATTCAATCCATTCAAGTCAACACAACACATAAAAGTTAAAGAGTAGGCATGTGGCATGTGGCTCCTACTACTGCCTCTTCCATCTACTGCAGAGGGGTAAATATTTTGGCCTTTTTGGCATAATTTGTTGATTTATTTGCCTACCTTTAGGCACCATTGACCAACAGGCTGATATATATATATAAAATTAACGGTAATAATAAAAGTAGAAAAGGATAAAACACTTAGATAAAGTCACACTTGAAATTGCTACAGTTTGAACTCATCCAGTTCTTCAATGGCAAGAAGCTAGACATATATATATATATCTGTGTATGTGTTTGTTTATGTCACTTAGAGCTGTATTTTCATTTGGAAGGCAGCCCAGGTAGCTTAGTTCTCCGGTCATCAATTCAATTCTTGTTTGCAGACAATACGGTACAACATATGTTATTAGAAATTGAATAACCGTCCAATACAAGATTGCAATCCTCAATTTTATTAAAGCTGACTTTTATATACAAAAAAGGTTGTTAATAGTGTGTGGCACAAGACAAGGCAGGTATATTGAAACTGTTGTACATAGTTTTCAATGTTGTTAAGTTTATAAGAAGTTTGCATTGTGCAGAACAAGGGTATGCCATAAACAAGAAGGCAGATACATCAAGTATATCTATCATAATTAGTGCTCAAAATTATATAAATAAAAACAAGAAGTATTAATGTAACATGAGGGACATGATGTGAAATGCAAAAAGTTCAGAGATGCTGGAAAACAATATATATCTAAGAGTGGAAAGTTAATAGCTGCAAAAACTCTACTAAATGAGGTACAATGAACAAGATTGTAATGCATACTTTCCACATGGACTATTATTGTAATATCAAGGCTCCATCACTAAGTAAATAAATATGTAATATCTGGTAAAGCATCTTACTCAACCTTACGTAATAATAATAATAATAATAATAATAATAATAATAATAATTATGGATGCTATCAATGTGCTAATACTGGAATTTCCTTACATAATAATAATTATGGATGCTATCACCTTGTCAATACTGGGATTTTTTACAAGTTAACCAAAATTTAGTGTTGGGTTATAATGTTCTTCAGTGTGACAAACACTTTGCTCTTTTACAGTGCCAGAAGAAAAAATGTACTGTTTATGTTCCTAAACATTGGACAGAAGGTATACCTTCAGTTAGATCAAACAAGTATTTCCTTCAATTAAAAATGAATATAGAAATCCACACAGTGAAACTAAGATTATCTTATTCATTGATATCATTGTATGATTCAGTTGAACTACACACTCTTAAAACTTCACTTAATTTTCATAAATGTATGGAACATGAGTCATACAATGATATCAATGAATATGATAGCTTCACTGTGCAAGTTCCAATTTACATTTTAAGTATCATAATCTTGTTGAATTAAAAGTAAAGTTTCTAAAATAATGTCAATATATTTAAAAAAAAAAAAAAAAAAGATTTCCTTGTGTATGATATGCAGCCTGGAAACTTCAAAGATTTCAGTGCTCTAAAACATTTTCTTAGAAGGAATGCTGATTTGAAAATAGCATCATCACAATGGATTCAAGTAACAGCAGATGATATAGGAATAGTTAGTGCCAGACATAGTCCCAATGTATTACAATCCTGGTATCAGTATTCTACCTTTAAGACAGAAGAGGAATTTACAATACATATTGCAAGCCCTACAACGTGTAAGTGAAGGAAATTCCTCTCTTCTATTCTTGACAGTTGCCAATAAAAACAGAAAAGATGAAAGATCTGATAGATGTGTGCAAATACATTCCAATGGAATTAAAAGTATTTTATAAAAAACTGAAAGATGAGTAACTTGGTATATTAATTTATTTGTAATTGCAGTCAGCATAATGTGAGTAACAAGAAAATATTTTAGTTCATTACAGTTAATTAAATAACTTTGTTACACAATTAAAGTTTTGGTACATCTATGTAAATTTAACATTAACTATTTTAAGAGCAACATTTGTTGATTATTAAGATTAAATACAGGCTTTTGTGTATTTAATTGGCTCCAGCCTTATATTTCCGTATATGGTTACAAACTTTTTCTTTTTTTAATAGTGTTTAATGCCCATTTTTACTACTGAGGTACCACAGGTTGTGGAAATAATGTTCATCATCTTTTGGTAAATTTTCCCAAAAAAGTTGTCTATGACCAGATCATCAATGTCCAGCAAAGTGTCGCTATTAATAGGCATGTGAATTTCAATTTCTTTGCATTCTTTATAAAGATGGTTGATGATGATATGGTACTAAATTTGGAAAGGAAATTTGTTTTAAGGAAGGAAATGTTCCAGGCCTAAATTTAGGGTACCTCCCTGGCATTGGCAATTATGAGGATTGAGTAAAACTTGAAAAAACCTCATCAGAAAAGATGGTCCTGGTCAAATTCCAGACCTCCTACTCATGAGTCTAAGCCTTAATGGTCTCGGTCACCCATGGTTACAAACTTGTTCTACGATCAGATATTTATTTGTCATTTATTTACTTGTATCCTTTTAAAGTGATGCTATATTATGCAATTCCATCAATACAAACATTTATTGTAATTTTGACTTTTAAATATCAATAGTTTGTATAATACAATATTTTCCTTATTTCTGAAAACATTTTTATTTGTGGATTACAACCTTATTCTGGAAAGTTGTTCATTTGTTAATATGTATTTTGTTGTAAACAGTAGGCAAATTAAGTAACAAAACATACCAAAATTTCTTCTTGTGCACCATACATGGGTACAACAGTTTAATCGCATCATCAACACCTAAATGATACAAGGAGTTCACAAAAATATTGTGCCTTCTGACTGTATACTATCTATCACTACTCCCCAGAAATTTGTAACATAATATATGAACAAGTTGGACTGATCTGCTCAAAATATAAATATGACAGTAATTCTTGTATTGTCAGTTCAAAAGCTATTGGTCTTGTTTATCGTTACATAGGTAGATTGATGGAACATAACTGGTATGGTGGTACCTACTTTTTGAGAATGATGGCTGACAGGGCAGTGTGGAAACATGGAAAGTGCTGGAAATTGCTTAATGTGCCACTAACCCTAAATTGGGATTCTGACATGGAGATGGTGTCAAAATATGATGATAGCAAGGTATATGCCTAAAGATTAATACAAGTTTTAAAGAACTTGATTCTATGCACATTTTGTAATTCAATAAAATTTTATGACATTGATGAATTGTTCAACAGTAAAATAAAAATTCAGAAGGAATATTTTACTTATTCTGTAAAACTAGGGAAAAAATTATAAATATCAGCATCCCCAAAGGCCACTAATAACCATTCAACCCTATATTTGACATATTATAACACTTCTATCTTTATTGATTCAAAATGTGTTTTATATATGCATATTAATAAAACTTTGAAAATAATTATTTTTTGCATAACAAAATTTATAATCTCAATTGAATGTACTTATGAAGCTGTTGACAATGGAGTGGTATATATATAAACAATGTAATACAGTTTTTTTCACACTAACTCCATTCACTTACACAAAAATCTGGACATATGTTTTGGGAGTGATCCCTCCCATCTTCAGCCTGTAGATAAACTGTTGTTATACGTGGCGGTTGGGTCTCTTGATGTTCTTGTGGCGGTATCTGTAGGTTCTATTAGGAATTTGCTGAGTTCATCCATTGTGAAAAAAACTGTATTACATTGTTTATATAAAAATTTATAATGTTTGATTGGAGATATACTTAAATATTTTTATTGAATACTGAGTGTTTATGTACCAAAGCAGAAATTATATTTACAATAAATTTAAGCAGTATACAAGAATTAAGCAATTAATGTGCACTTAATACTTAGTACATAGTACTGAGCTGTGTGTTCATTCTTTGTCTCTATTTACTACCCGTCTCCATTTTTTCAATTTAACCAAAACTGTTTCTGTTGTATCATTCTTTATTAAACATTTCTTTTATATACTCTGAAAACACTATAGCTTCAGAGTTATTCTCCTAGAGAAATCATGTTAAGAACATTGGCCTTTTCTAAAATATTTTCTTCCCTTTTAATCTGTATTTGCTTGCTCTCTCCCATGTCAATCCCATTTATTTTGGTTCACCTTACCAATACTATTTTTCTTTTCCACTCATCACCAAACACAAATAAAAATGATCTTGTTTATTCATTAACATCAAAAACTATTTGTTTTTAAGCATCTTCAAATTTAAAAAAAATTCAATTATTATCTCTCATTGCTTAACGTAATTCTTTCTGATGTTCCATAATGCAATAGCACATTCATCTTACTTAGTGTGTTTTCTTAACAGGTATTTTAACATTCATTTAAAATATTCCTTTTTTTTACAAGTACTTCAAAAATCTTATCAGTATTTTAGGACTATCTGCATAATAAATCTTTCCCAAGGGCTCTCGGCAGACTCTCTAGTATCAAACTACAATTTACATTGACATTTCTCCTTCAAGTTCCCAAACAACAACAATATATGGCATGTTAATCTCAATCATCATATTATTACTCTTCTAAACATTTTATGTCCATTTCTTGTGCTTTATATAAATAGCTTGAACAACTCATATATTCTTTTTTCCCTTTATCAGTATTGTAATCTCCAGATGCATACTCTTACTTTATCACTGTCAAGTTATAGAGGCATTTAAGTTCAAAGGACCAAATAAAGAATTCAGATCCTAGGATACCACACTATATATTAAAAACCATACAATAGATAGAAAAACTTTAGGTCATCAATAAAATTTTGGAGTAAGGCAGTAACAAGGCATATAACAGGAAAAAGAAAACATATGAAGAAAAAGAAGAAAAGATGAAGTGTATGGTGATGACGACGATCATGATGTAAACAATGATGCTGATGGCTGTCTCTTACCATTTTATTATTTTTATCTTTAGTCTACCACATGTTTGCTAATTTCCAAACTTTCTTAAAAAGTTTGTAAAATATTGGAATTAGAGAATCATTTCAAATCACTAAGTTATGCTGCTCACATATCTTTGTAAGTTAATTACTATTTACTTTCTCTGCAGACATGGAAGCTAGCCTCCCATAAGTCATACCTAGAAGATCATCCAGAGGTAAAGAATATTGTTGCAGATTTCATTCAATCTTTACTTCTTCTGAAACCTATATCTGACATCATAGATTTTGCCATTGCCCATTTCAACGTCTACACACATGATCCTGAAGAAGAATTTGAAGAAATTTAAAGAACAGAATAAAGACAGGAAAAGCACCTCTTCTTCTATGTGCATCTAAAGATGTAACAAAAAAGAATATGAGGAAAAGAAAAAACATGAGAACAAGACAAAAATGCAAAATGGTCTTAGATAAATGCTGCTTAGACATTTTTCATTTCTTTTTTATTAAACTCATTTTCATTATAAAATTGCTATACATGTTCAATAATAAGAAAACAAGAAAAAATTAACAATTAGACAGATAGTGGCCTAAAGAAGATTAGCATTAAATTATTTATTGTTAATTTTTATAAATATTATGTAAATTTAAATAAATAAAGTGAGGCACAAAAGTATCAATCATTTACAGCCTCCTTAGAAACCAAGAAAGGCATTATATGATTGCTTGATTTTTTTAAATAGTGTTTAAGGCCCATTTTGCATCACAGGTAGTGGACACTGATGATACATGAGATGAAATGATAAATTTGAAAAGATTTTTTCTTTTTTTAAAGGAGGGAAGCATTCAAGGCCTGAGTTTAGGGTACCTTCCTCTGGCATTTGCCAGGATGCCTGGTGAAGAACTTACAGAATTGATTTCACATAATTCATTGTTTTCCAGCCACTTCTACTAAATTCTCTATTTATGAAAAATATTAAAGAACAAGAGAATTAATATCTTCATTGTCAACAATTCAATATTATTGACTAAACTGATGATTATTATTATGATAATAATAATACTTGCTATATAGGTCTTAAGACAATGAATGGAACTACCGCCAACACTGCTGTCTCTGGTACCGCTGCTGCCGCTGCCACTACCACTACCACCACTACTACTACTACTACTACTACTACTACTACTACTACTACTACTACTACTACTACTACTACTACTACTAATAATAATAATAATAATAATAATAACAATAATAATAATCCACATAATGCATATATAAAATAGATATCATAACAAATAAAAAAATAAATGTTATTAGTGTAATAATTCCTGTGATCCACTTTGCAGATGGCACTGTGATTATTTGAGTAATCATGTAAGCACAAAATGAGTGAATAAAATGCTATAGTAACATAAACTCTCTCTCACCAACACAGATGCTCAATATTATATTACACTCCTAGAATGTGACTTGAAAGGAAGCTATGCCATAAATAAATTATTTTAAATTAGTACCATATTAATTTCTGGCAAAAAAGTACAAAGGTTCGGGAAATGTCACAATTAATATAACAGGTATTTTGTTGTATACACTTAATGTGAAGTCAGTCACCAATCATTTGCCTAAACCCTTTTGCTGGTTTAACTCTTAGAAGGCTATCTAAAAGAAAATTTTCATTATACCTAATGCCTTTCTTTTTAATTGTCCATGCTTTAAGATCAATGGCAATTTTCTGATTTTTACTGAGATTTCTTGTTCCATCAGATTGACTGATACATGTATTTTCTTTTCACATAGAGCAGCCATTGCATTGCTATTTTTAATGTATTTTTGAATATATGATACTATGTTGCTGCTCTTTGTCTTTCTCTTTTTCACATATATTCTGTTACTGGCATTCTCATTGTCATTTTAAGAGTGGTAACAATAATAGATTCATTGGAACATTCTGCGTGTTATCATATGAAGATTTAGAAATTGATTTTGTATGGCATCTGCCTTTAATTTCCATTATTCCCTTGGGATCTCACCATTTTCTCCATTCACCAAAAATTTGTCTACTTTTATTAAAATTACATCCAAAAAAAAATTACAAATGAAACATTTTTATTCTTTCTTGGTATGGCCCTCTGTCTCAAGAGCTTATTGAGACATATTACAAAGTTTATTCCAGTTATTTAAAATTAAAATTCACCACATTATAACTTAAGCACAAAAACACAATCCATTAAACATACTAAAAATCTGATCTCCCATGAAAAGCATGTATAAATGCAACAAAATACCCACAATATTAATGGTGTTGCAACTGGTGTATCTCTTGTACAAATCCTATGGAAAATGATAAAGTGGTTACCTTTCTCCTTCTATTCGTTATGTAGATATGTTAACATAAAAGTAATGCTAACTGTAAAAAAGAAATAAAATACATTTTCATAAGATATATAACATTTTTATAGTGGTAGAGGTAAAGTATGGTACACACACTTTGAAAATTTATATAAATGCATGAAAAATATTTAGGACAATGAAAACATATTGAATGTTATAGTAAAGATGACAGACAAGGATTTGCAAGAGTCAAAACAGGAATTGTAAAGTTGAAGGATGTAGATGGAAGGGTCAATATAGAGATATGTCCAATGTGTGGAGAGAAGCACAATATCTGGCATAGTTTATTAGAATATAAAGAAACTAGGTTATTGTTGAGAGGGATAAATAAAATAAATGTGTGGTATAATATTATGCACATAAATCTAAAATCTTAATAGACAGTGTTGTGGATATTGGATCAAATAGACAGTAAATAACTTAAATGGGTTAAAATATACTAGAAAGATTATAATTATACAGGATCATAGTCAACTGCATAATTATGTTTTACTTTGTATTAATTAATTCATATGATAACTTAAATGCTTATGAAACACATGTATTTAATACTGTAAAACATTTGAAATGTGCAAACTGGCATTATGTTTTGTTATAATATACCTTAAAAAAGAATCTCATGGAGTAAATAAATCTTAATCTTAAGCTACAGCTTTGGGTGCTGATGTCCCAATTAGTTTTAACCAACAAACAATATTTTTACATTTCCAGTTTTTGGTTCTCTCTCTCTGTATTTATGAAACAGTAATTAAAACTGGGCAATATGCTATCTGCACATTTATCAAACTCTTTTCATCTTCTCCTAATTCCTTTTCTTCTTCTTTCCCTTCCTGTTACTCTTCTCCTCCTCCTCCTCCTCCTCCTCCTTTTACCAACAAACCTCTTCAATCTTTAGATTTCAGGAATATATACTACAGCTAAACTAGAATTTAAAATTTGTAACAACTGCTAATAATTAATTTTAAAAACTGTATATGTATGAACATTGCATGCCTATTTTGTTTTATCAATGTACATTATAAACAGGCTTTTATTTCCATGGCAACAAATGGAATGTCTCAGTTACCATAGAAATGTTAAAGAAGAAAACTAGTACAGTAAGAGAACTTCAGAAAGTGATGCATATAATTTAACTGTAAAATGCTTGTAACATAATTATTCCATGGAGCAAACCCATGAGGCAAGAATTAAAAAATAAATAAATCTATTTGCTTTTATGTAGTGTTTTGAAATTATTTAGGGATATGACTGATTTGTGTCAACTTTTTAACAGTATGCTACACAGAATCTTCCTCAATGCTTCAAATACCAAAATCCATCATTACTAAGAGAGGCTTATATCTCTACCTATGGTAATGATTTCACCTGGAAATTTGTTGCTCATAATCCTAATGATTTTGGGATTAATCCAAATCCACTTGCAAAGCAGCAATATTTGAAAACATTGGATCATGTGGTAAGCTTATTATTTTCCCACAATTATCAAACTTCTTTTTTTTTTTTGCAACCAATGATTTCACTCATACCTCCTAAACAAAAAGTAGAAATTTTTATAAATTGTACTTATGAAGCTATATACAATGAAGTAACTATGTATCACATCACTAGTTTGTATATGTAAGTGGAGTTATTATTAATATATTTAATAAATTCTAATAGAATAAAAGCAAAAAATTCAAATGAACTAGTAACTACTGCAAAATCAGTATCATAGCAGGGAAACATTAACAATAGAGTGTCACAAGGGCCTCTTCTTTAATGAATTTACATTAATGATTTATAATTTACCCACTCGGTAAACAATGTGAGTTATCCTGTAATATTGAGCTTTCACTTTATATAATTATAGCCAAAAACTTAGAAATTTTCAAATTTAAATGAGAAACAGCTCCTCTAAATATATGTAAATTGTTTATGACCAATAAATTAAAATTAAAATGGAATAAAACTAATATTACTCCATTTTAATTTTGTGCAAATTTACTCATACTTTAGATGCAGTTAGCAGTAACAAATCCCTTTTAAAAGCAATGACAATCAAATTTCCAGTTTGCATTTATATTCAACTGGAAAAATTGCATTAAACAGGTAGTCAATTGCATTTGATATATTTTGTGTCCCAGTCTGTGAGGTGCAGCCCATAAGTTTCTGGCCTGATCATGTAAGGTAGGTATAATTTTTCAACATATTCTCCCTTTAATTCAATGCATTTCTCCCATCTCTAGATTAAGATTTCAATCCCCCTAAAAAAATATATATACATAATCCAATGTTTTATCTGCAAAATACTAGAAAACAGCATCCTTCAACCTATTATCATTCATGAATCTTCATCCTTAAAGGTCAAATTTCAGTTTTGATAATGGGTAATAGTCCCAGGGGGCAAAGTCTAGGATGTATGGTAGGTGATTCACTTTCTGGAAGCTGCAAGTACTCAAATAGCCCTGGCAAAAGCAGTCATATGGACTGGTGCATTGCCATACAGCAGATGGACTCCTTAATTCAGCATTCCACACCTATTTTCATAATGACACTGCACCATTGATGTAGCAGCTCAACATAGTACTTTAGTCACTGTTTTTTTTATTTTAATGTTTTATTATTGTCATTTTGACTGCATTGGTTTTGTTGTGATGTCTATGGGTTATGGACTGAACACTAAGTCTGTAGGAATGAATGAAATGAAATTAATTAAAGATGGAGCAAATGAACTCGAAGTCCTTAGCACCTTAAAACTATTTTACATTCATCTTCACAGAGTAAGGAAAAGCTAAAAAAAAATCCTTACCCAGGCAGCTTGACCTGACCAGGTTCGAACCCAGGACCTCCAGATTAATAGTCGTGAATGCTACCATTAGAGGCGATCTAGTCACTGTAGTTTTCTTTACTTTGAAGTTTTATCATTAGAATTTCTCTGCAGTCCCAAAAATTTGTTGCCATGAGCTTCTTTGTAGACTGTGTGACAACCTTTCTAGGAGTGCTTCACTCTTCTTGCTCCACTCTATTAATTCTCTTTTTGAAAGAGGGTCAGAGCAGAGGCCATATTTTCAATGGATTCCAACCCTGCTCTCTTGTTACTATGGCAAGTTTACTTCTGTCTTGAAACAACTGACATTCAGAACTTTTTTTTCAATAAAGGAGGGGTTTTCTTGTGTCAACTCATCCATCAACCTATCTTTACACAGTCATCTTCAAAACCAAATGAAATAGTTTTCACCACTTCTTCACAATTGACTATGAAGGGGAAGCTTACTATTACACACACCCTCAATGCATTGTTAAATATCACTGGGTGGAGGGTCCCTTAGTTAAAAATTTAACCATTGCTCTGAATTCAATTTTGAACATCACACTGTATTATGCAACACGTCTGCTTTAAATGAGCTTCACCAAGCAAATGAACAGCATAGCCAGAAAGAAAAGGCAGTGTTTATACTCCTGAAACATGTATCAGATAGCAACCATGAATTCCATGACCTTCTATGTCAGGCCAGAAACTTATATAGACACACCTCATATGCAAGCAGTGCTATACATTACTAGCACAGGTCACAATATACTCCTCATACATATGTGCAATAATTTCTTTTGGAATAAAATATTTGAAATTCTATAAATAATAAAAAATGTGCAAGCTACAGATCAAAAGAATTAGATTATCATAGGAGCTTAATCCAGGGAATTATATTGACCCCTTTTCAAAAACTACAAATACTGCCTATGGCGTGTTTATATGCAGGATGTTATAGAATTACACCAAAAAATTTTTAGAGAATGTAGAGGTGTTTTATATAAGCAATTTGAGATAGGCAATGTATGGTCCACAACTAAACATAATGCAGTTTTATGGTGTTAAACATTCTGGCATTAGATACTGATAAGTCGGTGTTAAAACCAAGCTGGGTGAAAAAATGATTTAGAATGTCTTTAAAACTTCATTGTGAGCATAGAAATGTCCATTTACCACAGCTTATTATCAGCATTTTCAAGATTTAGTGTCATAAAAATCCCTCAACTCTTGAACTAATCATTTGACAGTGCAACACTGAACATCTTTTAATACCTTCTTGCATTATGTAGCCATGTCATTGAATCCCATTTTTAATATAGCCTACTCCAGAGACAGCTTTTTAACTGTTTCATGTAATGCATAACGCAAAATACATGTCAAGGGTTCAATTTTTTGTCACGCCATTAATTATTATTATTATTATAAATATTAAGTGCTGTGATATGCATACTAAAGAATAAATAAAAATTACTTAATTCTTTCAAGTTTTATTTTCTTTCTCAACAATGAATGTATTACTAACATACATTGGCTAATAAGCTTATTACTAACATGATGCCTAAAACTTAATTTACCTATAACATACTCAGGACACAATTTTGAATGGTAAGTATAATAATTATAAGGACTGTAATTATATGAATTGATATGTTAAGATTTAAGTGTATAAATTAAAACATGAACTTAAAATGTAGGCTAAAAGCTGTATTTTTAAGCTTAATCAGAAAAAAAGGAACAAGACTTGCAAACAAATAACCACCTTCAATCAAATATACTTACGAAGCTGTTGACAATGGAGTGGTATATATATAAACACTAATGTAATAAAATTTGTTCACACTAACTCCATTCACATACAAAAAAACTAGATATATGTTTTTATGTAAGTGAATGGAGCTAGTGTGAACAAAAATTTTATTACATTAGTATTTATAAATGACCACCTCTTACTCGAAAACTAATGTCATAACCATTGTATCAACAGTGATACATTCTGAAACCTCTCTTTATTATGATATGATTGCTTTCAAGGGGCATCTTCATTAACCATGGTACACTGGCGCTTTAGAAACTTGTAGCCATAGCTTCAAAATTTGAACAGACAGCACATTTTCTATCTCAAATTACTTGTCTAAAAAGTTATTATTACACACCTTCATCAAACCTGTCATATTATCAAAAAAATACATTGTATAGCAATAAAAAGACTTAAATGAGTGTGAGCAGAAAAAAATTACTGAAAAACATAAAATTATTTAGCATAAATAATTGCAGAGCCTAGGTACTTAATATCTCACGTCTTCTATTCTGTAGATGCATGGTTGGCATTTTACAATATTGGGTGCATATTTCATGCACTTGAGATTTTATTAAAATTAAATAAAAAAATAAATCCTCGATTATTTTTGAAGTAAATAATGGTAAATATTTTTCTTTGGAATTGCAAGTACTATTATGTTGAAATTTGAAAGGTCCATTATTAGCCTTTTGAATTTTATAAGCAACCCTGGAATTATGTTAAAAACAACAATATTATATTTAAACTATGCATGTAGTACAGCTACATACTAGATTCTATACCCTCTTAGAAGCATTAAGATTTTCCTTAAATTGCTTAACAGAAGGAAACCAGCTCATATTGTGGTGTTACCAGTTTTTATTTATTTTTTGTTTTTATGTTTGATTTATTGTTGCTTTGACTGCATTGATCTTCTCACAAGTCTGTAATTTGGTATAAATACTATGGGTATCAGTCTGTAGTCATACATTATTGATTGTGCAAATGAGCTTGGAGTCCTTGGCACCTTAAAGCTATTTGGCATTTCTCTCCTCATGGTAAGGAAAAACTCCAAAATAAATCCTAACTAGATAACCTGACCTGATCAGGATTCAAATCTAAGGTGTCCAGATTACTAGTTGCAATCGCTATCACCAGATCATGGAGGCAGTCTTACCAGTCTTGTCCAGTTGATATTTTGAGCTGGTTATTAGTACGTAGCTTGTGAAATGTTTAATTTTAACAATGAGTGAAAGTTGATGCCCAAACCATTCTGTGAATTTTAAATTTAAAATGATAGAGTAAACAGGTAACAGTGGCAATAGACAGGATACACTGTGAAAAATGTATTGAAATTCAACAAATCAAATTCCAGGCCCAAAGGGAAAAATCCATAGTTTACCAGATTAATCACTAGGATTGCAAAAATAAGAGAATTATAGGTTTAAGGTTGAAGGAACATTGGAGAAACATCCATTACAAGTAAATACAAAAATCAGTGGTGGCATCACATTTTTGGATTGGAAACCATGAGATAGAAAGAGGCATCAAATTATTAAAAACAATTCAACAACAAAAGGAACTAAATATAAGGGAAAGGATTTACATAAAAAAACACAAGCAACACTAAATAATTTTGACATCCCAGAAGCAGACAGTTCTTTAAGTTTATTGCAAGACCACCAGAATCAGACACTTACCATTCCAAATTCAATTAATGATCCAACAAGTCATACAACAGCTGAGGTTGTGAACAAAGATCCATAAAATATGTCCATTGCTTATTACAACTGTGTAATAATGATATGACTAAGCATCTGTAATTATCCTTGCAATTCCTCATTTTCCAAAGGAAACTGTGAGCAAAGCAAGGATATTTTGAAGCAGTAGATATGTTTAGCTATTCGACTCATATGGTGATAAAATTCTAGTGCTCTCGGGAGTTGCAATGAAACTACCAATACCTATTAATTGATAATTCTTTGAGAAACATAGGCACACAGTTAAAGGAACATTTCAGGAACATAAAGTACAAGCAAATAGAGAAATCAGTAGTAGCATATCATTTTTAGACACAAAATCACAACATATTAAATAAAGCAAAATTATTAAAATCAGTACAAGGACCTACGGAATTAGCAACCTGGGAGAAAATCTACATCTACAAATACAAAGACAGCATAATGAACTTTGACATTGCCAGGGATGAAAACATAAACTACAAGTTTATCACACCGCCACCAGAGCAGAATATACATTCCCACAGCTCAACAAATGATCCAACAGTTGAACTTTAGCCTGGCTGAAGATGGGTGTTCTAAATGTTCTTGAGACCGGTTCCATACATTTATGAAAAGTAAGTGAAGCTTTAAGAGTGTGTAGTTCAACTGAATCATACAATGATATCAATTAATATGATTAGCTTCACTGTGTAAGTTCCAATTTACATTTAAGTACCAATACTTAGTCTCTCTTGGTTAGTGAACAGTCAGTTGATTCATCAGGAAAAATATGGTAGCCCTACCTGAAAAGGTTCTAAATGTACTTTTAAAACTTCATAACTCCATAGAACTTTCAAACTGTTCTGGATTTAGAAAATTTCTGAATTACAGTATAAGCATCCATGCACAGGCCCTATGCTTTGAAAGAATCTAGTGTCCCTCTTCTATACATACAGAAATTATTTCTTATATTCATATTCATTAATTATAAGTTTTGTTTATTAATGTTAAAAGAAAAAATGTAATTAGAAATTGTTGTGGCTACACTGAAGCCAACTGTGCAATGTGTATATATTTATTTTTTGACAGGAAAATTCTGTATCATTTTTTAATGTAATGGAACAATTTTAAGGGGCCAAACTTAAATGGTTGCATTAACCTACAAATGGTCTGTGTAAAGAAGCTTGACTTTTTCATGTTCTAGCTGAAAATAGATCATTTAAATCTCACAGAATGAATATAAATAAGTAAGTAAATAAAAATTGTGTGCATTCATCTTATAGCTAAGCGATGATCTCTAGTTTTAGTGATGAGTGGTGGTGGTGCTATTCTGCAGTATTTTACCAGCTTGGAAAGATACATGAAAGCTATTTTAGCACACTTTCCAAAATAATGAATACATTTTCAATCTATTTTAAATGAAAAATTTATGTTCTAAAACATAAAAAATAAATAAACTTATGAATAAATAAAATAAATGCCACATTAATCTCTTCTGACAAAATGTTTAGAATGCTCTTTATGGTTTCACTTACATGATGATACTGTAAGTGACCATAAAGAGTGTTCTAAATATTTTGACTTAGAAGAGATTGTTAATGCGTGTTTCACTCTGTTTGATTCAAAATTAAATTAATATTGAAATTAAATGCAATATGTTCACATTTTAGCCAGCTTATCTTATGTTTACAAAAAATGTAATTTGTTTTGATCTTTTTCTGGATAAAAAATATATCAAATTTGTTATAGAAGCATATAAACAGAAATTTTTCTTAGGGATTCATTACTTGGCCAAATGTGGCTATAAGAAGTTGATGAAATCATAACAAATATTTTATTTGTGCAATTTGTAAATGTTAAAAATAATTAAAGTAAATGAAACCAAGATACTTAACTGATTTTTAATATTATTGTCTTGGTATCTAGCTATCTACAAAACCATGGCACCCATTAAAAATAAGTGAAACAGAATACAACAAGAACTACATTAAAAGAGAAAAGCAACCCATTCTAGAGGAAACCAAACACCCTGCAAACATTTCTATATGCAAGGTAAGAGACCATGTATAATAAATAAGTGTAAATTAATCAGACTGACAAATGCTTCAACAAGATAAATAACCTATTTTTAGACTTTAATGGATATTATTCAAAAATATAAAACTTCATTTGGTGTTCCATTTAAAATGGGAGACATTGCATCACTTCTGATTAAAGCAGAAATAGAAAAAAATTGGCAATATTATTTTTGAGTTCCCAGTATGTAGCTATCCCTGCACATCAAGTTTCACATCAATAAATGATGTGCTTCTAAAGTTTAGGTGATGCAGATATTTTAACTAATTTTGTATAATTAAGGAACAAAAGTAATTGACAATGCAAGTGATTTCTTACTGCTGCTATGGTAATACAAAATCATAGATTTGAGTTAAAATGTAATGTAGTAACCAATTGCCACTTATATTTTGAAAATAAAGGAATGCTTAGCATATATTACTTGGATCAGCCAATAACTTGTTGCTCAAAATATTATGCCTTGTAACAAACAACAAGCTATCACAGTTTATGAAAGAGTTTCTAAACAACACGACATAGAAAAAAGCTTCTTTATTTTGTATACAAACTGCAGTATTGTTTTGTAATATAATGTACATATAATAAAATCACCGGTTCTGGCTCAGGTTAAGCAGATAGAATCCTCCTTTCTTCCTCACTTGTCACTAGCTTGACAATAACCTAGCTCGAGAATGTTCACTACAATAATTTTTGTGTTTACTGCTACATGGCTGCATTATGTTTTGCTGAGTCAGGATGGTGGGGAAGGCATCAACAGGAACAGTTTACATCTGTGCTATTAATTTCTTTTTAATTTATATTCTCCAAGTTCCATATATTTATACAGGTAGTTCATTATTATGCATATTTGTATATTTTTGCATATATTATGTAGGATTTTATCCTCATTGTAAAACTTCTCTGCTTAGCATGGTCATATTTATATTTAGTAATGCATGTGACATTCTACACATAAGTTAATACAAATATGTTACTTCTAAGTTAATAAGTTTTGTTTTATTTGGTTAAACAATATATTATAGGTTGCATATAGTCAAATGAGACTATTTTATATTCAAATAATTGTAAAATAGTAGCCATTTCTTTTGTTGGCATATATATGTGATAATTTATTTGGTACTTTTACCTAATATTACTACATCCAACACATGGGCAAGATAAATATAAGATATGAATAATTATTTTCAAGAAATGCACAAACTTGATTTAAGGTAAGTGTTAGCAGACACATCATTAGGAATAAAACTGTATAATCAGAAGATCACAAAATACTGAAAAATGTAATACAGTTCTGGGAAAGTTTGGTTGTACCACAAATAATCACAATAATTTAAGCAATTTTTAGAACCATTAAATGGTAGAATATACTTGTCACAAGAATAAAAAGAAAGATGTTTGGTTTGTTTTTCTTAGTCTTCTATTTCCCATCAATCATCACAATTTTTTCTATCCTTATGTTTATTTATTGGAAATTCTGATTAAGTTTTTAAGACCATTAGATAAACTATAAACACCATCAAAATTTTTTAAAAATTGTAAATCTTTAAAAAATTTTTCATATGGAACTAACACAGTGAGGCTCATGTGAATTGAATCTGTCGTCTTAACACTCTTCATGCTTCACTAACCTTAAAAATATACGGAACGGGTTTTAAAGATATTTATCTCCAACTTCGGCCGTGGACGACTGGTGTGAAAGGTTGTTGTTGCGTAGTATCAGAAGCAATGTTCTGCTCTGGTGAAACTTTTATGAACTTAAAATTTATATTTTCTTCTTTCGGAATGTCAAAATTCATCAAATGATCCTTATGTTTGTAGATGTAAATCTTTTCCCAAACATCCAATTCTACTGGTCCCTGTACAGCTCTCAATAATTCAACCTTTTTCTTTATATCATGATTTTCGGTCCAAAAGTGATATGCCACTGCTGATTTTTCTATTTGTTTGTATTTTAAATTCCTCATATGTTCTTTAAGACATATCCCCACATTCCTCTTGGTTTTTCCTATGTAGATCATGTCACATTCAGCACATGAAATCTTGTAAATTCCTGATTTTTTCTTCTTTGGAGTATTATCTGTAGTATTGTGTTTTAAAACGTTGTTTAGACTAAATCTATTAGTGGGAACCAATTTTATATTAACATCTTTAAATATTTTTTGAAATTTATACATCACTGTTGGGTTATATGTGAATTTTTTAAAGGACATTTTTTCTTTAACTGTTGATAATGTAGTGCAATTTTCAATTCTTTTCTTCTTTTGGAATTTTTTAATCTTATTACGTATTAAGTCTTCATTGAAACCTTTTAAAATTGCTATTTCTTTAATTTTCTTATATTTCATGTTATAATTGGCTCCCACTAAAGATTTAGTCTAAACAACGTTTTAAAACACAATATTACAGATAATACTCCAAAGGAGAAAAAATCAGGAATTTACAAGATTTCATGTGCTGAATGTGATAAGATCTACATAGGAAAAACCAAGAGGAATGTGGGGATATGTCTTAAAGAACATATGAGGAATTTAAAATAGAAACAAATAGAAAAATCAGAGGTGGCATATCACTTTTGGACCGAAAATCATGATATAAAGAAAAAGGTTGAATTATTGAGAGCTGTACAGGGACCAGTAGAATTGGATATTTGAGAAAAGATTTACATCTACAAACACGAGAATCATTTGATGAATTTTGACATTCCAAAAGAAGAAAATATAAATTTTAAGTTCATAAAAGTTTCACCAGAGCAGAACATTGCTTCTGATACAATGCAATAACATCCTTTCACACCAGTCATCCACGGCCGAAGATGGAGATAACATATCTTTGAAACCGGTTTCGTATATTTTTAAGGTTAGTGAAGCATGAAGAGTGTTAAGACGACAGATTCAATTTATAAACACCATACTCACAAGGTTATGTTTTTGCTTAGTTAATAGTATATTTTTTTATATGGATAACAGTATGTGCACATCTGATAATTGTTTTATTGTTAAGACTAATGGTAGCTTAGTTGCCTTTCTGTTATAGAGTTGTCAACTTGGACATGATGAACAACCTCCAGTTCAACCCATGCTGCATAGCTTTGCAAAGCACCTTGATCCATATATAAGCACAACTCAACTTGTTCACACTCAGTTCACCACAGCAGACAGACATGGCATTGCTGCAAATGATGCAATTACTTTATACAACTCATCACAATTAGATGGACAGGACTTTTCAATGCAAACAGAACCACCTCATGATGAACTTCTATTTAAATTCTGGCCAAAGTTACGACTTCTTCCTGAATTGGTTCAGCATGTTCCAAACAAGTAAGATATATATTATACTCAATTAAATGTACTTACGAAGCTGTTGACAATGGAGTGATATATATATGATGGGAGGGATCACTCCCTAAACACATGTCCAGTTTTTATGTAAGTGAATGGAGTTAGTGTGAACAAAATTTTATTACATTATATATATTATATTATATATATATATATATATATATATATTATATTATATATATATATATATTATATTTTAACATTCACTGGCAAATGTAACATATCTGCAAGTACATTAATTTTTCTGAAAAATAAAGATTATTTAGCAATTGAGATATTTCAAATATATAAAATGGAGTTACCAATAACACATATGAATAAATAGTAACAAAATTGTTAGCAAAAATCATTTACTAAACATATTGCTAAATTTTCCAGTAACTCCTTATGCCTCCCTTTCATTAAATTTCTTATACCTCTGAGAGACAGCAGAACAAAATGTAAATTTTCCTTCATATTATCCCAATTTCCTGATTATGCCTTATAACTAAAATCATGGTTGAAAAAAAAACTAATTTGGAAACAATGCTTCAGGGTTTTACTTCACCAAAGCTCAACACACTTTCTTAGAACTTTGAAAATATGACCATGCCAAGCAGAGAAGTTTTACAATGAGCATAAAATTCTTCAAATTGAGTAATGATACTGTGTGTGATCAATTATAATGGAAAATATGAGAGTTCTTTAATGATTGAATCTGTCTACAATTCAAACTTAAAGCTTACTGTTTTTGTTGACATGTCTTTGAGTCTGATTATTACCTGTTTATTTTATATTTGCTGATAGTTAAGGAAAAAATGATTGTTTAGCACCAAGTGTTGCCAACACATGAATGTGAGCATGCTCAAGATAGATTGCTGTCAAGCTATTGACAAGTGAGGAAGAAGGGAGAATTCTATCTGCTTAATCTGAGTCAGAACTGGTGATTTTATTTTGTGTTAGTTCACTAACTGTTTCTTCTGTGTTTGTCTCCTGCTACATGGCTGCTCTAACATTATGTTTTGCTGAGTCAGAATGGTGGGCAAGGCGTCAACAGGAACAGATATAAACTGTTTGCCGTGGTCCCACCAAAATCAGCAAACATAAAGTAAATAGGTAATATCTGTCATGAAGCATTCATAGTTTTATTGTTTACAAAAAATTCTGTTAAGTTATTTTTCAGGCTTTCAACATATCAGACTGCCTACCAAAGATTTCAAAATTAGAAATGCTAATGTAATGATGGTATAAATAAATCTATCTAAAGTGTATCGCCCACTATCTGATTTCCATTTTTCATTTAAAATCCCATCCCCTCAAAAAAAAACTTTGCAGCAAATTTATTGTATTATATTATGTACAGCTGTATTAATTGCATAGTCATATATTTGCTATATATATTATTATACTACCAAAGCGACATCTAATGTAATTTTTACTCATATATTTTGACAGTGCTGTTTTGGATCATTCACAATAATAAGAAATCTCATTTATTACGTTCTCTCAAAAGTTTTTCCCTGTAACAAAGCATTTTATTTGACAAGTAAAAACAACATAAAAAGATTATTCTTCAAAATCTGATTATATTATTATTATTCACCATTGTTGTTGTTTTATATTATTATTATTATTATTATTGCCAGCATTTGAATGTACCAATGATATCAATACTAAGAGTTTAAGGAAAAAAGATCTAAACAGATGACTTAGCATCTTCAAAGATATCAAACCACTAGGTACCCATGAAGAAACATTGTCATGCACAAAAGTCAACCATAGTCAGCTGCTGTAGCATTTTATATGCACTGAGTGAGGTTGGAGTTTGGTATGATCTAATTTTTTGTAAGTTTTTCTAGGGTCATTCTTGCTTATTGTGCTGGAACAAAATCATATTGGAAGATTACCTGCTTTTATTTACCAAAACTGAGCAATGCTTCAAAACTGCATATATGAGGGTCACTAGATAAGTACTGATACACTGAACATTGCCCACCCCTAAAGAAAGCACTGTTGCTGGGTCGAAATTGTTGAATCATTAGTGTTGCATTGGTAGCAGGCAGAGAACTTTGTTATGTTATTCATTTTCCTGCATTTTATGTTCTAAGTCTAGAAAGTATGAAGGTTCTTGTAAGTGCAATGGAGATTCAGAGAAAGTATTTTCATGTGATGATCTTATATGATTTCAAATGTGACTTAAATGAAATCAGTTACTTCAGCATTTGAGGGGGGGGGGCTTTCAGGGACTTTTCTCCTTCATGTTTTACTGCGTTCCACTAATTTGGAGTATTTAAGAGGGTGTGCTAATCTCTTAAAGATGAAGAGAAGAGCGGCAGACCACAATAGTAGTGACTAAGAACATCACCTCTGTGGAAACAATGATCATGGAAGCCTAAGACCAACCTACAAGGACATTAAACTGGCATTAGTGATTAGTTCACTGAATGTTTTAACCATCCCTCATGAGCACCTTCGTCTAAAAAAATTTCTTTAAGATGGGTGCCCCATAATTTGTCTTAAGCAGCGAAGATCTATAGGGTGAAATGGTACCAAGAAATGCTCCAAAGATTTTCATCATATTTCAGACATTGTTACAGTTTACAAAACATGGATTCATCAGTTTGATGCAGAAACAAAATGCCAGTCCTCAATTTGGATTTTCCCTGATGACTTACCATCTGTCAAAGTCAAGAGGCCAAGGAGTATGGGAAAGAAAGTGATCACATAGCAACCAGTGTGCTCGAAAATCAGAGAACTGTTATTGCAAAATGGTACACAGAAGTTTGCCTTCTGAAAGTGTTTCAGAAAACCCAATAATGTCATCCAAATACAGGACTAAGGGGCATTTTGTTGCAGTATATGAGGATATAAAATATATTTATAAACAAAAACAAAGAATTTTTGATTGACTTTGATCTCCCAAACAACAGTTACCTCATCAAAAGTTCATTAAAGTCACAGAGCGACATCTTAATACCACACTGGGAAGCGGCCAGTGGAACCAAGCTGAAGATGGAGGCAATCACCTTTGAAACATGTCCAAGTAAGAGGAACAAAATTAGTGAAATTTGAATGATTTCTTAACAATAATTTGTCATATTCAATAAAGCATTATTATTAATATTATAACTGCTGCTGCTGTTGTTGTTCTTGATGATGTTAAGAAAAGTAAAAATATCTACTGAACAAGACAAGCTGATAATGGCATATTATTATTTTTTCCCATTCAGACATCAATATTAAATATTATTGTAAGCCAATAGAAGCTTTCATATTGCAGAAAAATGCAGTTAGAATGATAATCGGTGCAAAAACTTAGGAATCCTGTAGATTCATTTTACTCAGTTAAAAAGTATGATTTTACAAAGTTTGTTTATATTTTATACTTTGTTACTTGTTAAACAATACTTAGCTAAACATAATCTTTGATCAGATATCTGTTCATATGAAACTAGGAATAGATGTAATATTCAGCTCCTAACATAGGTTAAGTAAATATTAAGAGTTATAAATATGTAATTTCAATCTTTTGCCATTAACTACAACAGAAGGTATTTAGAGATTTAAAATGAGATTTAGAGATTTATGAAAATATGGCTAATAAATAACACATTCTACCATTATAAAGAATTTTTATTGAGTATAAATCATTTGGTTTTTTAAACTACTTTAACAATATATGTTTTATTTTATTTTTAAAATATAATTTATGAACTGATGAGATCTACTGCATAATTTGTACACATTAAATTATCAATAAAATATCATCTCTTTGTGCTATTGCTCTTTATCTAAAACAAGCCAGTATATAAAGATATATTTTCATACACATGATTAAAATACAACATGCCATGGTTTGTTCCAGAAGTCTAAAGAGTGAAATGCAAGACAAATATGTTCATCCATACCATCAAGGATTGTCAAGCAAGATTTGGACTGATAACATTGAATCACCATATAGGCTAGCTTCTTCCACTCCAGGAAAAGTTCTTGGTCCTCCAGATATGTACTGCACAGAATACTCCCACCTTGGTAGATTCAAGCCTTTGCGCACTATCATAGATCTTGGTGATCCTGCTGTTAAAGAAAAAAACAATTAGGAAAGGTTTTTTTATTTCTTATTGCTAAATGAAATCATAGATTAAAATTGCATTAACATTAGTTTTTTTCCCATGAACTTAGTGACTATTACCTGACAAAACTGTTTTGTACATGCTTAAGGCAAAGAGAATTTATATGTTGAGTCTATTAAATTATTTTATTTATTTTATAGTAGACACATCAAAATGCATGTCCATATAGTGATATATTTATAACATATTTTAATTAAATTTTTAAAAAATATCGAACAAAACAAAACAAGTAAGATAGTGAAAAATAACAGCATACACTTTATATATAAAAAGTGTATAGCATTTGCAAAATTTCTGTGACATTTTTAGTGTTGGGAATCAAACCAAAAATCCCCTACGCATGAGTCCAGGTCTTAACAACCTTGGCCAACCATATCATTAAATCATATACCTGAAAATTACATTAGAGATAGAAGAAATATTTTTCATAAAGTGCATATGCAATTGGATTTAAATCTTACTCTTTTTATTTAGTTATTTTAATAATAATAATAATAATAATAATAATAATAATAATAACAACAACAACAGCAACAACAACATTTTTTTCCTTTTTCTTTTCCCCTCCTGGTGACTTGCTAAGACTGTTCCCACACGTTAGTTACCTACAGGATTCAATATTGCTTTTATTATTTTCATTTGTTCTCTGCCTTTGAAGAATTCAAGTGATTTGAAATATTGAGCAATTTGTGTGATTGTTTCAGTGCTTTATTAATTTCTGCTTCTCTAGTTCATGTTATTTTAACTTATATATTAAATGATAAAGTAATTAGCTAGTGGACCAAGAGAGAAGTTCAAGAATTATACTGTTAAGTACATAAGTATTTAGTATTATTCAAAATCTGTAAATCTCATCAATTCTGAAACAAAATGCATAAGTGTATTAGTTGCATAATGAGAAGAATGAACTAAATGATTTTTACTTCCCCAATATACCTGATATCCTGATGAATGCTCATTTTTAAGTTTAATTCATGAATTGTTTTAATAACCTTTTTATTCCTATTATATTTCTAGGTTTCCTTGTTCTGGGTTTATAATTTTTTTTTCAGTTTATTAGTATTATTAATTATACAACTTTGCATTTTTTTTGCTGTTGAAATTATATTAGGACTGTCTTTAAGGTACTGGATACTTTCAGAACAGTAGATACTCTGAAATTAACTTTGATTTGACTTATTAAAGGACATTTTGTTTCTGTCAACTGTTAAAACTGCTAAACTGAAAACTCTTTCATAGAAAGCATCAGACACTACAATTACATTACTAATCATACTAATTTCAGTAATTCATAGACAATTAGTAATCTCTGAAAAAATGCACTTTATATTTTTCCCACTGACTGAGCATTAGAAGTAATTTGTTCATAGATACACACTTCTTAAGATACCAGTTCAAATGAATTGAAGAGTAAAACCTCATTTGGGTGGGATGGAATATCATCTAAAACATTAAAGCATTGTAAAGAAGGGCTAACTGGAATATTAGTGCATATGATGAATTCCTCTATATGAATGAATGATTTTATTTCAGCAATTAATTATACATTCAAATTTATATTTTTCCTCGTTATCTTTGCAACTGTTTACATAACTTCATAATTACATCAATTTGTTAATTATACATTTTGAATCCAATTTTGGCAGGCCAAACCACAATTTAATTTATATAAACATACAAGGAGTCTCAAAGTTTGGCAGTACCAAAACTGAGATTCTCCTATCTCTTAACCACAGGGTTATATGAATATTAAAGAATCCCTAAAATAAATTACTAACTTTCACCACTACATGTACCACCAAGCTCCTTCCTTATATTTCATGTGCATTTATTCCTGAATTTTCTTAAAAATTCCCCTATCTTACTCATTTTCTCTCCTCTCATATTTGATAATATTTTTGTTGGTACTATTTCTTGTAATTTGTCCCATTTACCATCCCAAATACTATACCTCCACCTTTTTACCATTTTGCATTCAATTAAACAATGAAATTGACTTTCCACTTTCCCACACATAATGCATCCTTCTTTACAATTTAGCCTTAATGATTTTAGAAATAATACCCCCTTGCGCATCCAATCAAATTATTCTTGTTCACAAAAGTCTATATATTTCTTCTGTCCCCAGTTTCTTTTAACTACTTATATAAATCTAAGGAAATTTTATCCTCTAAGTTAACCCAGATCTCTTGCCTCGATAAGTCTTCTATCCTCTATCTCACATCTTTCCAAAATCCACAAACATTATTTTCACCCAATCACCACACATCTTCCACTTCACTTTCCTTCTAATAATTTTCCCAAATCTCCAAGCCAACACACTCTTCCCAATACATCTCTTTGGTGCATAAGCCATTCTTTTAGTACATCATTATTGTCCTATTTCAAACATCTATATCAATATTTTAAGATTGTTTCCACTATTATTCCTTTCCTTCATACTCTTCCTAATTCTACCATACTTACCCACCTTGGTGAACTTTTTGGAAACTCCAGATCCTCTCTACAAAACAGCACTACATCAACCTTTGTCCACTCCTTTGACACTCCCCAAATTTCCACTGCATACATCATCTTCAACTTAACTACAACCTCATATAGTCTTTCTAACTATTTCATTTACAATATGAGTACTTTATACAAGTTTATTCTAACAGTTTTCATAGCTAATTTACTTTTTGTTTGTGCACATTTAAACTGGACCTCCCACCTTCCATTACTCGTAAATCTCACTCCAAATAATCAAAGTCTTTCACTACCTCTATTGGGCATCTATTTATAAACCATCTCTAATTTTTTTTTAATGGTGTTCCCTATTGAAATGCTATTATCTTTGATTTATTATTATTTTCCTCAGGCCCATTCTGCACAATATCTAATAATTTCACCAATGAATGTTGTAAACCTATCACAGTTACTGCCTCTGTTATAAGATCATCCACAAAAAGCAATCTTGGTACTTCCTTCTTCCCAATAATTGGGCAATCTATTTTTTTCCTTAATTCTATCTAGGATATCATCTATAAATAAATGATATAATATCAGACCCCTGTCTCAAGCCCAAATTTTGAATTGTATAGTCTGTAGATCTATTACCTTCACATCTAACACAATATCTGCTTCCTTCATATTATTTTTGAAATCCTAAAATAAATTTGGTACTAACTCCCTTAGATCTCAATTTATATGATTCCTCTATAAGTGAAGGAAATATACCCATATATACTGAAAATTAGTAGTCAGGCCAATTCATAAAAAAAGTAACAAGAAAGAAATTGGAAATTACAGGCCAATTATGCTAACTTCCATCTTTGCCAAATTATATGAAAAAAGTAGTAAACATAAGATTATTCGATTTTTTTAACATACATAATGTACTAAGCAAATTGCAGCATGGCTTCAGAAAAGGCTTATCCACAACAACAGCAGTAGTAAATTTTATTTTCTAAATAGTTAAAGCTCTAGATGATGATGAGAAAACGATGAAGTTATTTCTTGACCTGTCCAAGACATTTGACTCCTGTCTCATACAATATTATTGGAAAAAGTGCAAAAATATGGAATTTGGGGTAAAACCAGAGAAATTATACAATCGCACCTACAAAACTGCAAACAATGCTCAGAAATTCACTATAAAAATGGAAATGTCATAACTACATCTAAATCAAACTGTAAAATAGTTTAAGTTGGAGTACCTCAGGGATCTGTACTGGGCCCACTATTATTTCTGATATATGTAAATGATTTGCCTAATTTTGGCAAATGTAATACTATATCTTATGCTGATGATATAACCCTGTTTTTATCTTGCACATATCTTACTGGATTGGAGGAAAATTGTAGCAGAACAATCAAATACCATTTACAAATACTTATTAAGTAAAAATTTAACACTGAATTTTGAAAAAACTAAAGCACTTATGTTTCACTACTGCAATATTAGGCATGAGAATCTAGACATAAATGTTATAATTAATGGAGAAGTTATGGAACAGGTTAATAATATAAATTTCTTAGGAGTCAATTGTTGATGATTAATTAACTTTCAAATGTCATGTAGATCATATTTATAACAAAGCTCATATATATTATTTATTTTTTTAAGAAATTATCACAATATTTAAATTCAGATAGTCAAAAGTTAGTATATTATGTTTTAAACTAACCATATTTTTGTTATGCAATTTAGATTTGTGGAAGTATATGTGATGTAAATATGAATAGACTACTAATCCTGCAAAAAAGTTGTTTGAGATGTACAAGGATAGGTCCATAAGTTTCCGGCCTCACCGATAAGGATTATAATCTTCACAAAATTCTTATATGGTGTCATACCTTATCTATTCAGTAAATAATTGCAGCTGTAACTTCCGTCCCACTGTGTTCAGTTGTTCAGATATAGTTGCATAAAGAAGGCTATGTGTAGAAGATTGTGACATGTTCAAAATGAAGTATCCAGGTGTTATTAATTTTTTCATAAAGGAAGGATTCACTCCAAATGAAATTAAACAATGATTGGACAGTGTATATGGGGAAGCATTTCCCTCATATTCTACCATAAAAGAATATGCAAAACTTTTTCAAATGGTTTGAGAAAGCAATGAAGATGAAGAGCATGCTGGTTGGCCCTTGGATGTGCTCACTCCTGAAAACATCGGTCTTGTGGAAGGAGAAATTACGGAAGACCGGCAGCTAAAAGTTATAGAAATAGCAGCAAGATTTGGCCTTACTAAAACAACAGTCTTTAGAATTATTAATGAACATTTAAACATGAATAAGGTTAGTGCAAGATGGGTGCCTAGACTTCTTTCCTCAGTCTAATACCAGCAATCAGTCATCTGTTGTTAGGCATTTTTGGAGCTCTGCCGTGGCAACAAGAGAGAAGTTCTGCAAGCCACTGTTACAGCAGATGAAACTATGGTCCTCTACTATGATCCCTTGTCCGATGACTCAACCTTCTTGTCCAGGGTCATCACCTGTGACAAGAGCTGGATGTATGTGACCCTGGGCATAACTTATTAAAACTATATGCAAAACTATAAATAAAAAGACAGCTTACATCATATTGATTAGTCATGAACTGTCAAATTAATCATTCCTACGTAAATATTGCATAAAACCATGCAATATTACGAATTGTAATGGTGCATGCTGTAGATAAACACATAAACACACAAAAATTGTAATGATCCTCAGACAAATTTATAAAATCCAAATTAAGATAGATAGGGGCAGCTATATATAGAAAGAATACAAATTAGGACAATTTCTGTATCAGGTGACAATAAATGGAAATGGACAATAAATAGATATGAAGAATACATAGGATCTGAGCCTTGCATAGTTATGCCTGGTGATCACATTTATCAAGTAATGAAATTATATTGTATGTGAGTTAATAAATTCATCTATTAATTGATGTAATTAATACTTCACTAGTATGGCATGATAGGCCATAGATCTGTTGGAGATATAAATACAAGCTCAGAACTCAAAATAAAGGATACAATAAAATATTTGTGTATTGGAAGAGTTTTCTAAAATTTTTTGGCACAAACTGTAACTTGAAACACCAATAATCATTCATATTTTAATATTTCTGTAAACCAGTTCACAACATTCTAGTGTAGGAATATCATAAAAAATAATTAAATTAATAATGATAATAAATAATAATGGATAATGAAAATTACAAATTCACTGCCTTAAGGTAGAAGATATTAAATGTCATTTAATGGTTGGATTTTTCTCTAGTATTGTGAGAATGGATCATATAATTTTATGTGAATTTACTTATGTTTTTTCCATACCAAAAATTCATAAATACATCTTTGCCATCTGTAACCTGCTTAGCATCCCATGTGCACCATGACGAGATGGGATTACTGTGCACCCTTAAACAAAGAACATCTACTGCAATGCAGCCAATTTAATAGTTACAAACAAATGAAAAATTATTTGGAAGCTTTTTATTGGGAAGCTAGGGAAAAAAATTATAAATACCAGCATCCTCAATGGTCAGTAGCAGCCAACAAACCAATTCAGAAATATATACAGAATGAAGTGGCAATATTTTAAATTGTTACAAATGGTTTCTTAGATTAAGGGAATCCTTCCAAGCAAATAACTGCATACCTTAGTTATGAATGAAAATTTGCATGATTTTAGGATTGTAGACATTACATATTCTACTCGTATCTAGGTGTATAATAGTGGATGCTCTATTTTTAATATAGAGTTTCAACATGGATATTCCATTTATTTTTATAGTGAATATTAAGCTTAGAAATATAGTGTGATTTGTATATATAAAAATTGTATCTTCAATTTTTAGTACAGACTTGCTTATTGATTTATCAAGGCTATGGAAAAGGTTAGCTAATATAACAAATTATTATTGAAGAACTCACTCAAATTTCACCAATTTTGTTCTGCTTACTTGGACATGTTTCATCATCAGCATGGTTCCACAACAGAACCATTTGTTAATTTGTTATACTATATTTCACTGTGAAAATTCCCACTATTTCAAACTACTTATAAAAGGTTCGCTAATGTTTTTGATCTGCTGAGCAGAAGTTTGTTATTACTGAAGCAAGTGTATATCAGAAAGAATATTGTTTGAAAGTGTCTGAAGCGCAGAAATGCTTTTATATTTATTTATATGTAGTGTCATCACATAATGGTAGCATTATTTATTGCCAAAGGCAATGATACAGAGTGAGGTCCAAGGAGAAAACCTTGGGATATATCATGAGAAACAGTAAGGATGTTAGAGGGATATCTGTTCACATCATTTGATACTTTCACATACTGAAAGCTATTCAAGAGATAGGACTGAGTTATTGGCTGTACCTAGAATTCCATAACTTATTAAAAGAAATACTGTAATTAGCTGACATACAATTTGACTCCATGGGAGAAATTGCAAAATAAGTTTTGAAAAAACTTAATTTTGCACAATGTTTATTTCCATAGTGTTTGTTAACATTACAACAAAATAATGCTCCTGAATGATTTCTAAACTTTCTAATATTTTCTGGAACAAGAATAAAAGCAGGATTTATTTCAGGCATGTGCTTTAATTAGTATGAAATTTTAAAATTGATTGCTAAATAGATAAAAAAAAAAACTCTTCCTCACATGTTTTGGTGTATGGATCAAATATCCCACTTTTTCCCTATGTGTGCTGCTCAGGGACATATGAGATGTCTATAAAACGGTCTCGCTGAGTTCCCAGTGAAATGAATCTACGAGCTTTTAAAATTTTAACAGAAATGACCATGATTGCCGACTTAAAATGTTTAGTAATATTCATTGGGCTACTTGTTTCTTAATTCTGCACTTTATGCAGTTCTACTGGTTTAAATATTTGGACTGTCACTATGGAACCCATTATAGCTAATTTTAGGTGCTCTGGATCTAACGTTTAATGCAATGTTTTTTCCTCCACGTATTAGCCGTGCGTTAATTAATTTTAAAACTGCATGATGTAAATCTACAAGCACTTGGATCGTCATATGAATGTATATATTAACCTGGTTGTATGGAATATTCCATTTTAAGAGAATACTAATTCTAATTTATCGCAAACGTAAAAATTAGTACTTGAACATATAAGGGTAGGGATGCTGTGCTAACGTGAACTTCACGCAAAATGATACGGTGCGCTCTGATTACCCTGATTACTGTTTTTTCCCAGTCATTGATCGCAGCGCGTGTACATCGACCCCCCTTAGAGTGACGTCATCACAACAAGGCAGCACAGAAGGTGGAATTTGTTTTTGTTTGGATCCGTTCCTCCAATGGCTGCCGAGTGCAATAAGACGACATCTTGCATTGGCTTAAGCATCGGTTGTCATTTCCTGACTTGTCGCCAAGGCCTCTTATTAAATGTGACAAAACGTTACAGCAGCAATCCGGACATTTCAACTCACATATTTACGCACCCGCCCATATTACATGGTAAACACTACATAATTTTGGTGAAAAGCGCTCCAATATGTGTGTTGAAGTGGCGGATTCTGGCATGTACGTTCTCCAATCAGAGCCTCGTTTAGAAGCATAGAGCCTCGGAAAATATTTCGTCTGGTATTTCGATTCTTTGTTGACCTTCGGTTTTAGGGAAATTTTTGTAAATACAAGGAATACCACGGATTCACATCATGATACATACAAATAGAAATAAACTAGAGGTAAGATGGTACTTAAGAGAGTGCTCATTAATTATGCTAAACGTACTAAATAGAAAACAAAACACCTCAAACTGCGTCCAATATCCGCCATTCCCAGGGCCGAGCGAGTAAACAGCTGATTTTGAGACGAGCGAAGAGAGGCCTGGGCCAAGGTTGTGTCGGCTGAGATTGCAGTGGCTTCGTAATTCCTCATATTCGCGTGAAATGATTGCCGTAGGCAAGATATTGATGCCCGGTGTATCTGTTAACCTATAAGTAGTGTTGCAGCTTCGGAAAGGTAAAAGGAATGTAAGAATAAGTGGTTTTATGCAGAATCGCAGCCTGTGGCCTTGATGGTCCATGTTATTGCTTTCTTTGTTGTTGACAAGACACAACGAAAAGGCAGTGTACTGCGTTTTTTTTTTTTTTTTTTTTTTACTTGGAACATTCAGTCTCATTTCTGTCATTTGCATTTTCTTCGTAATCATTATTTCTGATAAAAATGAAACTTTGCACCCTCAAATCCAGATGAGTTTAATTTTTAAAAGAAGTTTATTGTGCGAGTTTTGTTCTTTATGTTCTACATGTATATTATGATTGGAATAAATATAATTTATCACTTATTAGTCTTGTGTTTTTTGTTTTTGTTTGTTTACTTTTGCGCAGGCTGTGGTGAGACCTTGGTGGGTGCCATCAGTAGGCCGCAACAAGAAAGACCGTTCAAATTTCTCTGTGTGCACAATGAAGCAAAGCTACATGCAGGTATAAGCACAATAATCCCAAAGAAAAATGATTTATGTTATATGACACTCACCACCACCCACCTGCTCGCCAGTAAAATGTTTTATTGCTTAACACCCTTGCTTATCATCCTTTCTAACAGTAACAGAAATACTATAAATGGAGATTGGTGCAACAGAAAGAGTCAGGTCATTATAAACTGTTGATGTGTTAGTCAGATGTCATTTTAAGACATTATGCACTGACAACTTTCTCCTTTCCCCTGTGATTTCATTTAAAAAAACATGACTCACAAAGTTTGTTCTTCTAATTCTTTCTTTCCTCAAGCCGTTGTTTTGTGAACATTTATGTTAGGCTTCTCTTAATGATGTTAAACTATTTCCAGTAAAGAAATGCAGTAGCATTATGTGTTTGTGTGCTGCAGAGCATATTCTAGTGAAAGATGCAGTTAAATTTAGTGAAAAACAAAGAGTTTTAATATGTTAAAAAGTAGAAGCTTGCATTATACACTTGAATTGATTGCTTTATCTTTTAGCATATCATATACTGTTATTAGCTGTATGTTCTGTAACTGAGCACACACAACTGCAATGTTACTCACATTGTGTCCAGTAAATTATGTTATATAGCATGTTATGCATGATTCCTGAATTAGATAAAATATATAATGCCATACTGCCTACTGTATACATTTAAAATCACTTAAGCATGTCAAAAGCACTGGAAACAATGTTATGTTACTAAGAACTGACACCTTTTGTGAAAGTGTAATATCTTGTAAGCTATGTTTAAAGCAATGCACTTAAGATGGTAAAACCAAATTCCAGGCTCATAATGTTTATACGTGGATTCAATGTTGAGTAAATGATGTTGGCAAATACACAAGAAAAAATATGGATGATTGAGACAAAAATTATTGTCACAGTTTTAACATTTTTGTTTAAATCCAAATGCTTACAAGTAATTTAATAATGAAATTCTTGTACTTAAAATAAGAAAGTTTGGCATCAAAACTTGATGAGGCTCCTATTATGCATAAACAATTTTCAAATATTTTAAAAGATTGGATATGTATAAGCTGTATAATTCAGGATTATATGCATGTAAATTTGTGGTTGTTTACAAATAACCCTCCTATTGAAAGTTGCATTGTGCCTTACAATTACACCCATGGTTGCAAGAACATGAACCACAGTATTATTAGCTAATGTGTGCTAAGTTTCTGCATTTTAAAATTACAAGAATGATGGTACATTCTGATTTTCTTAACTGTAAGACTGTCTTTAAGTTGGGAAGATATATATATGAGTATAGGGATAAATCATATGGCCTTCTATTCTCTTTGGGTGACCACCAAGGATGGCCGAGGTCATTAGGTATGGATGGTGAGTGGTAGATCTGGGGTTCAATTCCCACCAGAACTGTCCTCCCTAACTGAGTTTTTTTTTTACAGGTTTTCCTCAGTTCCCATAAATGGCAAATGCCGGGGAGGTATCCTAAACTTACCCCTGGCATACTTCCTTCCTTTAAAAAAAAAAGCCATTCCCAGTTTATCATTTTATCTCATGTCTTCAGTGCCCACCACCTGTTATGTCCAATAGTTAAAATGGCCATTAAACACTATTCAAACAAAAATAATAATTAACTAACATTGTTAATTAGAACATTACAAGTGATGCTAATCATTAAGATCACTAAGTGATTGAGTCAAAATCACACTCAATCACGCAATGATCTTAAAAAAAATACCATCTTTAGGCCTTTTGTTTTGATAATGTTACCTATTCTGGTCTCCAGTAACATATATGCTGCAGAACCAACATAGAGCCAAATCTACTCAGGTGATACCCGATAGGGGGAAAAGTCTAGATCTCCAATCTGGTGCATATCAATATACATAGAGATACAGTTCATTAAAGTCATCTGAAGAAAAGGAAATTAAGAGTGGGTGCTATGAAAATGTAACTATGGTGATTTATAATCTAAGTTATGCTCATTATTTTGTCCATAGTGTATAGTTCAAGGAAATGCAAGAAAATATTTTGTTGTACCAGAAAGTAATGTTTTTAAGCTAAGTATTAATTTTTTTACTCATCTTCCCACTTATTTTGCATGCATATGCTGTTTTGCTTACTGCTGAAACTGTTGCCAGATAGCTATTGATAATCAATGCCAACAAGGTTTGCAGATCATTTAAATATGTAATAAATGGAAAGGAAGGACATCTGTAGCCATTTGTTCCATTATGGCTGCTCTGGAAGATAACAATGAATGTGTGAGGCAGGGAATTGTAATACAGGGTGGACTATCTGCATATTTCATGGGCAGAATGAGGAATGCACTGGCTGTCTTTCAAACATAGTTCATTCACTCTCAAGAGAGTGACTTTTGCAGGAAGGTTTATAAGGATTTACTCCATCTTAGCAGAGTATCTTCAATGTATCTCCTGCAAGCCGGTTTTACATTTTTTGTTTAAGGTGGAAGCTGTTTTAACAAATCAGAGATATAATTATGATGGTAGTGTAGATATTAAAAAAGTTTATTAAACTTACCTACACACTTGGCATAAAACTTCATCTTTAAGAGGATAGCTCTCAGCAATAAACTATCTACTCAATAATGTATTTAACAATGATTATAACTTAAACATTCAAATAACTGTCATTGATCTCATTTATCAATAATGCACCTGCAACTATACCTTGTCCAACAAGAGATTAAAGGAGACATAAACAAAGCCATTTGACTACTCACCACAACTTCCTCCTTGGTCTTATTTGGTGTTTCACTCTCACTAAATAATTTGTGAGTATATATCAAAATATAGCTACAAGATGTTCTAGAAACTATAAAATATAAATTAAAAGCTAGCATTTTATTCAGTACTGTTGTTACTGTTCATACCTTGTGTTAAGTAAACAAGCAGCTATATGGTACACTTGCACCATGTTCAGGCAATGATTAGCCTACAGCGTAATGTTTGAAAGATGAGAAGTAGCTTAATTGCATTACACATATGATGCAGCAAAAACAAAATATGTGGGACTTGGAATGCATATTGAATAGTGCAGGGGACAAATTCATTATTGACTTAGAATAGTATTCCAGCAATATATGTGACAATGAAAATTCTAAACTGGAGGGAGTAAAATTATTGCTGAGCTCAGATTAATAGATTAATGGAGAACATATTATGTGAGTACTGTTAATTTTCTATCTCAACTACATGAATTGTATTAGTGCATAATTATGTTAAATCAAAGTGCTGGTACTCATTTGTTTTTATTGTGTAAATGGAGATGATAATGATTACACAATGCACACTGCATTTTTGCCATTGCTATCAGCTGGGACAGACCACATGCTTCTGCCCAAGGAGTGATACTGCACTTTATTCTTTCATTGGACAAGATATAGCATAAGCTCACATCTTCTACTGGTGTGATATTGTAGACAGCACACGATTAATACCCCCCACCCAGAAGGAGGGAGTGGAAATGGGAGGAGATAGTCAGCACCCCATCTGCTAATGCATTCCTCACTCTATACTTACATAAACTTTTGGCCAGTTCACTGGATTTGGTCGGTCCTGGTGGTACAGTGGTACTTTCCTCCTAAACCCAAGATCAGGGTTCAATCCTGGCCAGGATCAATGGATTTTTTTGTAAAAATCCTAAGATGGCTTCCTTCAGAAGGGAAGTAATGCATGGGTCACATGTTGTAGATTTATGACATGTAAAAGAACCTCAAGTCTGAAAAAGAATCTTCTTTATTGGCCATTTCACACCTTGAATTGAGTGGGATGCTGATGACCCAAGATGTTAAAGAGCTTCCTTAAATAAACCAAATCAACAACACCTGAACTTGCAGAAGTGGAGGGACTCAGTGGAGAAGGAAGTCTCCTAGTGGCATCTCCTGGTCCTGTTTCTCTACATGCACCATACTTTATAAAAAAAAAATATTTTCTTGTCTTCTATTTTCATATTGCTTTTTACTCATTGCAACGCCTTAGTGGAACTCAAGATTATCTGGTGACACAGCTCTGTTCTTTCTTTTTTATCTTTATTAGTGTCATTAGCCCCTGGGGATATTTCCTTTTACTAGTGCAAATATAAATTCATTTTACTAGTGCTATATTGCTGATAAACTGTCATTCTTGAGGTCACATTTTTTGAGTAAAAGGCATTATGGTGAGGGATGCTAGCCATATAATGCCTTGTTCATTCTGTTGCACCACTTCAGGGTGATACAGTAGGATTTGAGTTATGAAGCTGCAACATTGCTTGTTGGCTGGGTACAAAACTTGCCATGTGTCCACTCACTGAACAGCTGGATAGAAGAGTAAGTACTAGAGTGAGAAAATGTCTAGGCTTTAGGAATTAGCACTCTCAAAAAGATGCACAAATAAGATAAGCTGCTTTGTTTATTTTCAGCTTACGAGAGTTTTCTCGGATGATGAAGCCCAAATAAATAAAAAACTTCCCAAAGAACTTCTTCTTAGGTAAGCTACCTTTATAATAATTGTTCACTGTATAATCCTTTAGTGCTAATCTGAAATATTGATTACAATGATGTCAGAAACTCTCACTTTTTTATGAAAGTATTTACAGGCTGATGATTATCCAATTCTTGTGACTTGTATATAGTTGTTTTCCATATTTTCTTGCTCAAGAATGGTAATGTACTTGAGCACAAATTGTAGAAAAGCAAATATGTAAAGATTGCTCTCATTACGTTTACAAGCTGTTTAGCTAGCACATTTCCATAACAGCTGTGGACCTTTTCTTATTCAGAGTTTTGTTGCAAGTTTAGTAATGGCAGGTGTATACCTTAGGGTATTGAGAATTGGTTCTGTGTTCTTGCTCCCACATGACATTACAAGATGCAGAAAATATGCATTATTGTCTGTGCATGTTCAGCATTAGGTGAACATTTTCCAGCACATCCCTGCTTCTTTCCCATTGATTGAAAGATTAGTGTAAAACCTCAGAACTGTTATGGAATTACACTAGCTGTGCCTTTCTTGAGTTTTTCTTTCACTGCTCTTTAGCCAGTATAGGACAGTGTTCTTTATCTCTAGCTTAAATAATGCTCTTCATGTGCTTTCCATCTAATTTTTTAAAATATTTCATATTTGCACAAATATTTTTGGATGAACAGCACATATTTAGTTGATACTTAATGTTTATTTTTAACTTTGCATTTGCAATGGGAAGAAAAGCTTAAAAAAAAAGAAAAGAAAGATCTTATCTGGGCAGCATGTACACATGAGAAATTTAAATTCATGTTTACTATACAGAAAGCAATATTTGAATCACACTGAGCAGTAACTCAGCCTATGGCATATCATCATTGTCAAGAGGTTTGGAGTTTGATTCCCACAATGACTGTTTTTTTTCAGGAATTTTTTCATAAATGGCAAATGCCAGGGAAAACCGTAAACATAGGCCTGAACTGTTTCCTTCCTAAAAAAATCCATTCCCAATTTATCATTTAATTTCATGTGTCATCATATCCGCTGCTGTGATCCCTCAGTAGTAAAAATGAACATTAAACACTAACACTTGTCACTGTTAGTCCTGTTTATGGCAAAGTTGCACTAAAATATTTTGGCAGAATTATATACCAAGATAATAGTGTAAATATATTCTTTCTCCAACAGAAAAAAATTAAAATATAATTTTAATTAGCTAGAGATGCCACAGGTCAAATAAATAAGAAGGATAAAACTTTAAAGGTTACAAGAAGATCTTTTTTTTTTGTTGCAGGATATTCTCATACTTGGATGTTGTGTCCTTATGTCGATGTGCTCAGGTTTCTAAAGCATGGAATGTTCTTGCTCTCGATGGAAGCAATTGGCAGCGAATAGATCTTTTTGATTTCCAAACTGATGTAGAGGTAATATCTATATTATGACTTGTTGAATCTTATAAAGAATGTTCTTTAGTAGTGTAAACATACTTATCATTAAGTAAATTATACTTACAAAGCTGTAGGCAATGGAGTGGTAATATATCCTACACTAATGCATTGAACATGTTCACCCTAACTCCAATTACTTCAATAAAACTAGGATATGTTTTGGGAGCCTATGTAAGATATCCAGTCACCATTACCAGTAAGAGTAGTCTGTCAACAGCTGATAATGGGAGTAACTGCTCTTGAAACATGTCCTAGTTTTATGTAAGTGGAGTTAGTGTGAATATGTTGAATACATTAGTGTAGCACTTATCATTATTCTTCCAAATTGTCTCCTTTAGGGACCTGTCATAGAAAACATTTCACGAAGATGTGGAGGTTTCCTACGCAGACTGAGTCTCAGAGGCTGCCAATCAATAGCAGATGGATCAATGAGGACCTTTGCCCAGCTGTGTAGCAATGTGGAGGATCTGAATCTCAATGGCTGCAAGAAAATAACGGATAGGTATAAAATTTCTTTTTGTGTTCAAGTTGTGTTTTAAAGTACTTTAATTATGTAAAACCTCTACCATCTAATTAAAATTATTTCATGCTTCAGCACTTGTCAGTCGTTGAGCCGACACTGTTCAAAACTGCAGCGGCTGGACTTGGGTTCTTGCTCCGCCATATCAGACCTGTCCCTTAAGGCCTTGGCAGATGGCTGTCCTTCTTTAACACACATTAACATATCTTGGTGCGACCACATCACAGAAAATGGTATGTAATGCTTTTGGGAATGTACAACTTTCTTGCTATATTCAAGCTATGTAGGAGTGCATAAATATTTTTTTACAGGTGCAGAAGCTCTGGCACGTGGTTGCCCCAAGCTCAAGTCATTCACCTCCAAAGGCTGTTTACAGATTAACGACAAAGCTGTAACCTGCTTAGCTAGTCATTGCCATCTTTTGGAAGTTGTGAATCTTCATGGTTGTATGGTGAGTAGGAGGATAAGAGCAGTTTTAAATTGTTACATGATATCTAATCATGATACGGTCCTTTACATTTTATGGCTGGGTGTTGCAGAATATTCATGATGAGGCAGTGCAACAGCTGGCTGAAAACTGTCCTAGATTACATTATTTATGTTTATCTGGCTGCTCGCATCTCACTGATACTTCCCTTATAGTCCTGGCCCAGCAGTGCCATATGTTGAGCACTCTGGAGGTTGCTGGATGCTCACAGTTTACCGATACAGGCTTTCAAGCACTTGCTAGGGTATGTAAGTTTGTGTTCTGTTCAAGTTGCAGTTAAAACTTAATGCTTTTCAAACATATGTTCAATACATATAACAATTCTTGCATTTCCAGAGCTGCCGACTTTTGGAGAAAATGGATCTAGAGGAGTGTATGCTTATCACTGATGCAACTCTAATTCATCTAGCAATGGGTTGTCCCAGGCTAGAAAAACTGGTAACTATCATTAATATTGAAGAGTAAACAATCTTAGTAAACTAGAGACTTATTTCTCTTGCTGAATAATATCTGTTTGGAAAAAGCTTTCTTTAAGTATTGTATACTAACTCAAATAGCTTCATCTGCAGTCATTGCTGCATTTGGGCTTAATAACAGTTAGTGCAAACGGACTCTATATTCTGTTATATAGCTTTCTTAGCATAAGAATAAAAGCAGGCATTATATCCAATTAATAATTATAAGGTCATAGATGCATACAGAATGTTTCAATAGCCCTTTCTCATTGCATAGGTGCACTCATCAGGTGCACTAGTACATGCCATCAATGAAGGGCTTTCATTTGTGAAATGCCTGCTGTTTCCATTACAGATTATTAAATATAATGACCTACCTGCTATTCCGAACTAAAGAAATATTTGTCAGCCCTTATTTTCCAAGAATTTTTGGCATTTGCTGCAGTTCCATTTAAGACATGAAAGTTCTGCAATATAGAAATCACATGAGCCTTAGTCAGGGAACTGGAGGGTGAGACATTTACATATTAAACGTAAGCTTATATGCTGTGGCTGAATTTTGTTTGAAAAAGATATAAAGACATTCTCGATCATCTAGTTTTACAAAAAGGCAATAATGCAATGCAAAATGCAAAATTAACATCATCAGCATTGGCATATTGATAAATTATCCCCTTGTCACTTATGTAGATTGTACACCAGCTTTCTCATCATAAATGAGCTTGGGTTTTTCTGAGCTCCAATTGTCAGTTATTTTATAAATATGGTTATTCTGAAGATGGAAGCAAGTCTCAGTCAAGAAAGGAATGAAACATTATTTAGAATCCATTCACAAAATATTCTTTTCTTTTCAGGATCACAAGGTCATAATTCTTAAGTCATTGATTATGTACAGTTTTATTTCAGTAGCTTTGTAGCCCTTTTGACAGAATCAATGGAGAACACATTTGTTGCAAGAAAGACAGATTTCTTAGTAAGCTTTTTGTCAAAATGTAAAGTGACCTAAATTCTAAATGAAATTTGTTTTGCATCTATCTAATGGAATGGCAAAGGGCGTTTCAGTTTGGTTCTGCTTAGTACAAAAAATTGTGTGGTAGAACAAGGCAAAAGTTTAGAATAAATTTGCTCTGCTCCCACTAAGCGGAACCAAACTGAAATGCCTTCTGCCACTTCTATCTAATGGAATGGAATTGAAGTGAAAACCAAATGGAAAAAGGAACTAAAGCGAATCATGACATCGGAAAATAGTCTGCATAATGCACTAGTTTGTTTATGTGAAGAGGCACATAAAAAAAGAAACAAATAGAGATGTTCATAGTGTGTTTCATGTACTTTTTAACTTCCTGCCGCTGGATAATGTAAAATTTGTACAATATTTTAAATGGGCATCCCAAAGTTGCAAGCAAAATACTGGATTCATGACATTTTTTAACAAGAGAGCAGCATGATGAATTTTGCATGCTTCTTAATTTGTCTATTTTACCCCAAACATTATCAGAGGCATAATTGTTGCAGAAAATTTATCGTATTCATGTGGATAGTCTGAAGCCGAGTTATTAATTTTTCTTAGTTCATTTTTTAACCTGTATATTTCATTGTGCAAGCACTAATAAGCAAATTATTGAATTGTTATTAGATTGCATTATCATATCATGATTACTTACTATTGCATAAAAAATAAAAGTTCTACTCAAGCAGTGGAATAAATATACTTGTACAAATATTCTCTTCGATCTCATTCTGTGTGTCTCCTTCTGCTAGTTCCTATTTAAATACTTTGCTAAGAGAAATTCTGTTCAATTAAATTTTGCTAGATGGAAGTGTTTCCTAAGTCTTCAAAATGCATACAAGCTTACATAGTGAATACTTCACTACTGTACTACCCAAATGATGTGTGACTCAAGAATGATCTGTCTACTGTTGCAGACAGCTTGCAATTATATCATAACTGGATAAAGGAAAATGTTGGCAATGGCGGGGGGAAAGCTGATAAATACCAATGTGGAATCTAAGGTTTTAAATGTATCTTACTGCATTTGTGTGTGTGTGTGTGGTTTTTTTTTTCCCCCTTCAGCTTTATGTGCTTTCCAAAACAAAAAGCAGGAAAAGCAAATATAGTTTTTGTTGCAAAATATATGCACTTAACATATCATTTTGTTGAAAATCCACAATTTACTGTGTAATAGTTAAATTTAGAATAATGTTACAATAACTGCAAAAAAATAACTATGTTTAAGTAAACCATTATTTAAGCCATCACAAGTGTAAATAGATGCCAAGACCTTCACTATAAAACACTTGCGAGAGTCAACATTTTAAAAAAAATGAGTTGAGATTGTAACATACACACCACTAAAATTCAATAAAATGGAAGACTAGTTTCGAGAGCCATCGCTCCTATTGTCAGTTCCTGGTCAACTGCTGGTCTCGCTGTTTGTGGTAGATCGATTCATCTCTGGTGGAGGTTTAATGAACTTTTGTATTAGTACATCACTTGGCGGGATTTCGAAATTAAAATTGTTCTCCTTATTCTTCCAAATATAGATGTTTTCCCAGACTGTAAGCTCAGTTTTTCCTTTAATATTTTCAAGTAAATTGGGGTTTTTATTAATGTTATGTTGTTCTTTCCAAAAGTGCCAAGCTACCGCGGATTTTTCTTCTTGTTTTTGGTTTATATTCCTAATGTGTTCTTTAGCTCTTGTTTTTATGTTTCTTTTGGTCTTTCCAATATAAACTTTATCACAATCATTGCAGTTCATCTGATATATTCCTGATTATCTTCTTCTTGTAGGTTATCTTCTTTTTGTTTTGAGTTAAGGATATTTTTAATGGAATAATTATTTTTTGGAGCTAAAACAATGTTGTATCTTTTAAAAATCTTTTGAAATTTATGAAAGGCTGATGGGTGATATGTGAATTTTTTGTATATTCTGTTTTTTTCTTTGATAGGAGTAAGTGTAGTGGTGTCTCTAATTTATATTGGAAAGACCAAAAGAAACATAAAAACAAGAGCTAAAGAACACATTGGGAATATAAACTAAAAACAAGAAGAAAAATCGGCGGTAGCTTGGCACTTTTGGAAAGAACAACATAACATTAATAAAAACCCTAAATTACTTAAAAATATTAAAGGAAAAACTGAACTTACAGTCTGGGAAAACATCTATATTTGGAAGAATAAGGAGAAAGTTTTTAATTTCGAAATCCCACCAAGTGATGTACTACTACAAAAGTTCATTAAACCTCCAACAGAGATGAAGTAATATCTACCACAAACAGTGAGGCCAGCAGTCGATCAGGAACTGATGATAGGAGCGATGGTTCCCGAAACTAGTCTTCCATTTTATTGAATTTTAGTGGTGTGTATGTTACAATCTCGACTCAATTTTTTTTAAAATGTTAATATTTGACACCACTGTTAAAAAAGTTCACTATATTTTATGCTTGCAAGAATGCTCCATATTATGGTTCTTGAAGAAAGTTGATAGTATCTGGTATGATTGATGACATTAAGGAAATGAAGGCATGTTGGGGAAACTGGGAATAGGGTCAATCACAGATCAAGAATTAGTGGAAAGAGTATGTTGACAGAATTGATTGCCAAAAGAGTTTCAGAAGACAAAGCATATTGAAAGAATATTATAATGAATCATTATAATGAATCAACCTTAGAATAGTGTTTTAATATTTATTCCAGGCATTATCAGTTCATTGTAATATTTAAATAAAAACCATTTGTACACAGAATATATAACATGTCTAGTATTAAGTGCTGCTTTTCTTTGCAGAGTCTTTCTCATTGTGAGCTCATAACAGATGAAGGTATTCGTCATCTAGGAACTTCTCCCTGTGCAGCAGAAAATCTTACTGTATTGGAGTTGGACAATTGCCCACTTATCACAGATGCCTCTTTGGAACATCTAATTTCATGTCACAATCTACAGCGAATTGAACTGTATGACTGTCAGCTCATCACCAGAGCAGGGATTCGCCGACTAAGGGTATAAACTTTGTATCTTAATTTATTTTGCATAATAATTCAGTTAAATTTACTTTTAATGTTTATCTAGTTATATCATAAATACTGCTACATAGTTTTTAATGAAATGTCAAAAGTTACTATTAAGCATTGTTAGTATGTATTCCTTTACAATTCATGTCTTGAAACACATGGCACTTGTAGTCTAAGGGACTGAAATTGGGACTGCTAGGTACATATTTAACAGAAAGAAAACATAGAGAATATTTCTCTCAAGATCCTGTTGCATAGACCATTTATTAGGAGCCGGGGCAAAATTTTATTGGAAACTCCACTGCTACCTTCAGAAAGAGTGTTGCAAAAGTCTTTGACCATTAGGTCCAAAACTATTTTCTGGTAAACTCTGATTTATATTTTCACTCCTTTCTCAATATGGACCTCAGTGGTACAGCCATAACAAGCACATTTTTTGTGTAATATTCCAGCAGATAGTTTGATGTAACGATCTTCAACTGCACTTTAGCTATGGCATGAGGAAATGCCCTATATTTTGCCAATAAGTTTCAACTTCTAGATCACTTTTGAGCATGCAAGACATTGACATCTTTGAGATGTTCAATTCTTTGGTTTCATCACTAGCATCTGTTGCTGCTATTGCTTTCACTGGCGTGTGACCATGCTGGTCTGGGGCATTCAACCATTGTTCAAGTTACATCGAATTGCTGGACAGTACTGTAAACATATCTTTTTTGATTTTCAGCTTCTCACAAAGATTACAAATTTTACTAGCTAACATGTATTTGTTAACTGCTTTTATAGCAACAAAATTTTGTAATTATCCTACTCCCTTCTAAAACCCATAAAAACATCACACAATGGCAGATCAGGTCTTTGTGAAGGATATGAAAAATCTGCATGATCAAGTGACCAGGAAATAGCTGTTGAAGTAGGCACCCATTTCTATGACCAGTATAGGAAATCGCCCCATTTTATTGAAACATTTCTTTGCATATCAAATTGTTCAGCATGCAAAATGTGTCCAAATACCCATAAAACATAAAACTTACTCCTTGTACACTTCTAATGTGAAATTAGTTCTGTTTCCATGCAACAATTCCTCACAGTCACTTTCTTTGAATGTAATGTTCTCTGTGCATATTCATTCAGTTTTTCTCAACCGAGCATTATGCTTGTTGACATGTCACTCAGTAGAATATGACATTCATCAGACCACCATCAGATTTGGAGATACTCAGGATCTTGATACACCCTGAATATAACACATGCACAATTATGGACTTGGGCTTTGATCGGTTACCTTTATTTTAAGGTCATTCTGTATATAATTTAAAATTGGTGTTTCACTTTTTAATGAAGTTATTATTTATATTTTCTGCTACCAGAATCATCTACCAAATATCAAGGTGCATGCCTATTTTGCTCCGGTAACACCACCCCCAACTGCTGGAGGTTCAAGACAACGCTACTGTCGATGTTGTGTAGTCTTGTGAACGGAGCTTCACTGCATTGATGCGCCAATGTTTCGCACAACTGGACCAAAGTGTTATATGTGCTAAATCTGTTTCTGCTCCTGCGGTCATGGCAGAAAAGATTTTGAGAGACTGTTAAATATTCTGACAGTGCGAAAACAGTTCAGAAGAAAATGAAACTGAATTTCACATTATTATTTATGTTAAAAGATATCTTGCAAAAGAAAGAAACCATGTGAACTGTAGTAATAAAACTGTTTGTCTGACAAACAAAGTGATATCAAGAGATCTGCTTAAATGCTATTTGGTTTCTGTTTACTGAACTGTCATAGAACTACAGCTGTATTTTTGTTAAATGGATGTTTTTATGTTATGTGTACTACCAGTATCTTCCTAATACTGCTGGATGTTTGGTAGCAGTTTTTCATCTATCTCATATCTTAGTTATGGCCTGTGTAACCAAATGTTTTATTTTGTTATGCATGCCCAGTTATTTTTATCTCTGTGGCAACTTATGCACAGAGAAACTGTTAGATCCAGAGAGGATATACAGAATGGTTGTGGTATTATTGCCTCTGCTGATATTTAACAGTGTGGAGATAACTTAGATAAAATATCCCATACTGAGGTTCAGGCTGGTTTGCATTTTTTACTTGTTTAGTAATTATAATTTTTTAAAAAGTTATGTTTTTTTTTTTTTTTTAAGAATATAAGTGGCATCAAATTAAAAGTAACTCCACACTTTTTATTACTGTATGTGTTCTTTCGGCATTTTGTATAAAAATTATACCAAATAATACACTAAATATGATTAGAGATTATGAGGCCATTTTTTAAGTAAGGTCCATTTTGCAATACAAACAAAACAAGTAACACTTTGTCAAAAAGACATTTAATTTATGCATTTACATACAAGTCTCTCATTTTTCTACATAATTTCCTTGCCGGATTAAACATTTGCCATAGCAAATGAGGTTTTGGATACTTTGCTTGTGGTGATAGCCAGTTCTCCACAGTCATTTCAATTCATCATTGTTGAAAGTCTTGCTGCTTAGGAAAGTCTTCTGATGACAGAGGAGGCGGTAGTCACTAGATCTGGACTGTATGGCAGATGATCAAATACCTCCCAGCCAAAAGAGTTGATCAGCTCTTGAGTTTGAGCTACAGCATGTGGCCTTGCATTGTTATGAAGCTGTATGACACCAGCTGAAAGCATTTCATGCCATTGTTTCTGGATAGCTCGAAGTTTCCTTAGGGTTTCACAGTATGCTGCTGAGGTAATTGTTGTTCCTTGTGGCAAAAAGTCCACTAACAAAATATCACATCTATCCCAAAACACAGTTGCCATGATCTTGCGCTTTGAAAGTGTCTGCCACCAGCAATGATGTGTTGCTACTCCATTAATGTTGTTTTGACTCAGGAGTCATGTGGGACACCCATGTCTCATCTCCTGTGATGAATGACTCAAAAGTCATCACCTTCCTGGATGTAGTGGGTCAAAAATGTTAAAGCACTTATCAATCCTTCTTGTGTTCCTCAGCAATTTAGGAATTCATTGTGAGCACAATTATTTGAACTTTAGATTCTTAGACAATATTTTAAACAAAACTGACTTTGAAATTTGTGGGAATTTCCATGACAATTGGGAAATCGTGAATTTTAATGTCAACTGCATGCACCAAATCATCAGTGATCACAGATGGCCAACCAGAGTGCAATTAGTCATGAACATTGTCCAATTTTTCTTGAACATTCTCACCTATTTTGGCACTTTTGTCACTACACTTCGCATATCTGGTGATGAATATCTGCAGCTTTCATGTTTCTTGCTATTAAGAACTGGCCCATATTTCATGGAGGGCCACTCTATTTTCATAAACATTGTAACCTTACACTGCAAAGCATACATGCTGATGCTGTGAATGAAATTTTTGGGGTTTGGGATGCTAGGAGCCTGCATATGCACTCCTCCCGTGCCCCCAAAATTTCAAATTGTATTCACTAACAGACTTTACTTAAAAAAACAGCCTTCTTAGTAAAGTTAAGGCACTTAATTGCTCAGTAATTTGAAATGCATAGGTTTGTGAATATACATAGATATAACTGAGCTGTTGTTTATGTTCAAAACTATAATTAACTGTTATTTGATATGACAATTATCAAATGTGATAATTATATGACAATGAGGCAAGTGCTCTCTGTAGCTGCCACTACTCAGGCAGGCCAAAGCTACTCAAATTATTGCCTTTTCTACTCTTTTAAACTGATTTTTTGACCGAAATGCAGAGAGCTATAATAAGTCTCATAAAAAGGAACAATGATAGCAACATGATATAACTCAATGATAACTTATTTTATTAGAAATATTATGAGTTAATTTCATTTTAAAATATATTTAGCATATTTATTTTCATAATTTTGGTAATATACATACCCCAAGCTGTTTAACTTCCTCTTCCATTTTTTCAAAGTTTGCTATTGATCATTTATAAATGACTTCATGGCTGCATATCCATGATTGTCTGCAACAAAGGATGCTCTTCTAGTTAAATCAAAAGTCCACCATTCACCCTGGCCATTCATGCTGAAGCATAGTAATAAATCGGACCCCATGCAGTTAATGAAGATTACATTATGAGAATGAGTGATCAAAATAAGATTAACAAAAGTTTCACTGTGTGGATTCCGACATTCCATAAACATAGGAAAAGTTGATGTTTTGAAAGCACATATGCAGTATTGGTAAAAGCAAAAAGATTATTAGCTGCCATGAAAAGCTCTTGTCATGCATTTCATGAATATTGCAATACAATTAATTATTTTAACAAAGTGACATATATTTTCTAATTTCTCACATAATTTAATGCCCCCATATTTCAAGACAATTTTTTGGTCCAGAAAAGTGGAAAAAATAATCCAGTAAACCTAATGCATTAATACTATCAGAATTGCACACAATGAGCAGGAAAATTTAACATAGCCATTTGGAAGATCAGAGTTTCCATGGAGTATACAATCCACAAGCATAAGACATGTTTGGTCTAGCATTCAGTAATTTGATCAAAGAAATACGCCAATCACTCATTTTATGTGGCCTAGTATTCACTGTTGCTACACCCTCCTGTCTCAAGTGTTTCCAAGCTATTGGCCACACTGCATATCTCATACTGTAAACCACTGTCATGGGTGGCCGGGTCATTAAGGTGGACTAGTAAGTAGGAGGTCTGGAGTTCAATTCATACTAGGAACGTCCTCCCTGACTAAGGTTTTTTCTTTCCAGGTTTTCCTCAGTCCTCATAAATGACAAATGCCAAGGAGTTAAAGCCTGGAACACTAGCTTTAAAAAAAATCTTTACCAGTTAATCATTTTATCTCATGTATCATCAGTATACATTGCCTATGATGCCTCATTAGTTAAAATGGGCATTAAACACTATTTAAAAAAATATACATAATGTTCTAACCCTTAGTTAGAAAGCTATTGCATGAAGATTAGAATTTTCTGAGAATTTTAGTAACAGACCCCTTTGAAAGCCAAAAGATAGTTTCTTTCAAAATTACATATGCAGGCTTATGGTATTCAAAAAAGTTTTAAATATTAGAGATTGGTTGACACCTGTACATGATTTTGATCTCAATACTTTCATATTTTTTGTAAAAAAAAAAATTAAATTTCCCATTTTATTGTTTTAGTATTAACATATAAAATAAATAGATCTGAAATCCCTTACTTATTGAGTTGGAATATTCAGTAAAACCAGTTCCATGAACTGAGATGACATGTTTCCTTAGGTTGCCAGTGTTATGAAACTTTCCACCTTACAAAAAACTCTTTACAAATATGACAAATGGTTTGCTTATCACTTAGAGAATCCAATTTAAAATAGTTTCAAACTTCATTCATATTAATAATATCTTCTGAGTTGAAATAATTTAGGGTACTCTTTATGGTTTCACTTACAAGAGATTTACTCACAACATGTTTCGTGGAACAATTGTCACATCCTCAGCTGTTAAAGCAACTGGTATCTGGGTTGGCTCTGATAATCTTGTGATAAACTTGAATAAAGAGCTGTCTGCTTCAATATATATGAACTGGAAGAGATTATTAATGAGTGTTTCACTGTGTTCAATTCCAAATTGAATTAATATTGATATTCACTCATATTATTTGGAAAACATAGACCATAAAAAAGCTGTCTTTTGTCACTTCAAAATAACATCTAGGTAGTAATATAAATTCAGTTTTGATGCTGAAGTACAGCTCATTACTTTTTTCCTCTACTATTTAACATCCCACTTAGCAATAAATAATGAAGGTCTAAAGAGATGAAATGAATGCGTAAATGAGCTGGAGTCCAAAACTCTTAAAGTTACCTAGCATTCACCTTTTCTGGGTAAGGAAAAACTACAGAAATAACCTTACTCAGGCAACTGACCTTATAGGATTTGAACTCAGAACCTTCGGATTTTCAGGCAGACACACTAATCACAAGACCATAGAGGTGGCCTAAGTCACTTGTGTACCCAAAGTCTTTATTATTATTTGTCAGGCTCAGAACAGGTTATTTTGTAGGCAGAAATGCAATAGCATATTTGAAAATATTTACATCAAATTAAAATTCGGCATGTTTTATTGCCTGATACATAAGTTTTAACAAATTTGCAGCTCACTCAGACATACTATTGCCAGACATCTGTAGAAATATAAGGCAGGGGAACCATTGACATTGGTCAAACTTAGATACATGCCGAATTTCTAAGTAGCAGGTAGCTACTTAGAAGTTTATAAAATGAGACATGGTTTCTTGCGATCACTTTAAAATGTGCTAATTGTGACAATATTCATTGAAATTTTTTGTAATAGCATGTATCGAAAAAGTACCAAGCTCATGCACAAGAACATTGTTCATTATCAATCAATACCTATTGAGTATCAAGATATTGAGAACCCATCTATATTTAAAATGTATGGCCAAAATCAAGGAAAATATAATATGTAATGGGGTTCTGTTCACAACCAGATATATTACCAATTCCAGTTTTGCCACTCATATTCATTATGATTTTGAAACTATTTCATAGTTTTATCTTTGTCACCATTGCAAATGTAAGGCACATTTAAGCATTTTTGATTTTATATACTCCTCACATGGTTGCAAAGTGCAACAAACAAAATTTATTAATGAATACTGAGCTACAATCACATTCAAATGTTTTTGCCTTAAATGCAGTTTGTCCAAAAAGTAAATTTTAGCCAGCATTTGTAGTTGAATGCAAGCACCATGAAGCCGAAGTTGGGTTAAGTTTCTATTGCATTTTTACTCACACAACTTTGATCAATAATAACATGCACATGGTAATGGTTTTATTTTATGAGTATTAATTTGTGTTATAGGAATTGTTTGAAGACCATTCATCTGCAGTCGCACATTTCTATCTTGTAAAGAAATTTGCATTCACTTGCAATGGAACTGTTCCCATAATTGTTTCAGTTTCTGTTCTAATGTTATCTTTAAGTTTTACATTACCTTTTAATCCAGTATTGCAACCTTGAGATCTACTAAATTTCATTTATTTATTAGTACTAGGCAATAAATGTTTTGAATATGCCTAGGCATTCAGCCCAGGCTCTTATCCAGACATATTCAATACTTAATGCATTATCTATATATAATTAATTCTTAAAATTACTAAAATACAAAATAGAAATTTTGTTTAAGCAATCTCTTTTTTCAATGACCAAAACCACTTTTTTTTTTAACTTTACTTAAAACTGTCTTATGTTTCTATTAACCTTTCTAAAAACTTCAATTACAGTCTTTTTCTTATTTAATTTTAGCCACTTCTGTTTTAGTAACTCCTTCCTCAACAAATGTCACTTGACACTCAAATAATGTGTGTTCCACATCTTCCTTCCCTCCACAAATGAGGCACTGATTCTGTGAAACACCCTTCTTCAGTCCTTTTAACCTCCATATAACCATGCAATTCCCTCCCTTTGTTCATTATTTACTCTATCAATGTATATTTCCCTTTCCCACAATTTCTTCATTAAAATATAGAAAACTAAACTGGGGACCTTTTCTCAGTTATCTCACTAAAAGTTTCTCAATTTCTATATCCTCATATCTCCTCCTTGCTACCTTCCAAAAACCCTTATTATTATTTTCTCTTCTTCTCCAAATTCCTCCTAACCCATTCCTCTCCAACTCATTCCAGAGGCTATTAATTCATCCAGAATTCCTAAGACTCTTCCTTGATATTATAAACATTGTCTTTATAAGTTACTTCCTTCTAGATTCAAAATACTAAATCAATATTTTAGAGCTTGTTCCATAATCATACCCTTCCTTGACACTCTTCCCAGTTCAATTTGGACTACTTCCTTAACTGTTGCTTTTGGTAGGCCTAAGAATTCTAGCCATTTAACATCAATAGGAGTAGTCATATTTACAGCTTCTAACGGCTGCTATGGTTCTTTTCCCTTTAGTCAATGCTAATTTCTTTCGCTCTTCTCCCATTTCCCTCCCCGGACCATTTTAACTCCTAAGTAAATGCAATCTCTAGCTATCTTGTAGTCTTTACTCCCTTTCTTCCACTTTTCATATTTGCTCAATTTTGCCCTTTTCTTAAAAACCACTATTGGTGTTTTCTCCTGGTTTACATTTAGATTCCATTCATTACAGTATTTATCTATTTCCTGTAAGGATTGTTTTAGGCCATTTACTGTTATTGATCCTAATACCAAATCATCAGCAAACAATAACTCAACTTTATTATTTATAACTGATATAAATTTATTATTCTTGCTTACCCCTAGTAGTTTATCATCAATGAATATGTTGAAGGGAACTGAACTTAATTTACAGCCTTGCTGTAATCCCTTCCTTTGTTTTATCTCTCTAGTTACTACTCATCTACTTTATTACATAATGAGATTGATGAAATTTGGCCAAATAACTTCAAGGGACTTTGCACCTTAAGTTTTCCAGGCATTCACCATAAAGATTGTAAACCTTGACAAACCTATTTCGATACTAATCCAATAAGGAATTGAATCTAACCCACTGCATGTTAAGTGCAAATGCCATCATTACAACAGTAGTCGAGTACAGGGGACTATTTCAGTAAAATTTATTTTTCTTTGTTCCATTTATTACATTTCAATATAATACACTATGGTAAAATTCTCTTCATTAGCACCCTATTATTAATAAAACATGAGCACCAATAGCCTGTAATAACACAAAGATTTGAATTATACAAATCTCTTAACTGCAAACTCAGTTATAACAACAAAAGAAATTATGCTTGCTCTTGTAAAAGCAAACTGCAACTGATTGTTCAAGTACATGTGCCATCATTAGCATGGTAACTGTTGCAATGACATAACAGGTGTAACTTTGGCACAGTGTGCTTGCACTCAGCTGTGAAATGCAGGCCAAAAACAACTCACAGTACAAGTCTTCTCTTAAAAGTTCATAAAAAAATTAAGAAAGCTATTTTATTATTATTCTTTTTAAGTGATGTGATGAACATATGCAGTGTGCAACACATTCCCAATGTACCATTGTCTTCAGCTGTTTTGCATGGCCTATACGAGTAGATATAGTAGCAATAAATTGAAAACACAAGGGACCAGAAGTCCATAACTGTGTATCCTTTCTGGGCTAGATGCTATTTAAAGGTTATCATGTATGAATGTTACATGACATGCATTTATCAGAAACATATGAGTTTGAATGTTTCTTACTACTTGTAGTAGTGCAAACAAATTGTTCATACTGTGTGCAAAAATTGACCATTCTTTGTATGACATATCAAGTGAATTGATATCCAGATGCACCTATCAAAAAAGATTTGCATATGGAACATTTTTTTTTTCTTTTCAGTATGATCCTCCACTGAAATCTGTGTTGTAAAAGTTATTATTTTATTTAACTTTGTCCCCATTCGCTTAGCCACTTGCTGTGATTAACCGTCTTGTAACAGATACATGGAACTAGCAATATCTACATCTTTGCAAAAATCACTCTTTCCATTATTGAAAATCCTGCTAGAAAAGTTTTAGGGATGACTCCCATTCTCCCGAAATAAAAAAAAAAAGTTTTGCCTCAATAAGCCTGTGATACAATGACTAAATACTGTAATAATTTAGAAAGAAAACTATTACATACTATTATAGAGATGAAAATTAATGCATTTAAAATAATTTTAAAAATAGTTGAAACTTGCATGCCAGATAATATAGGCAATATTTTTATCCTAAAGAAAATTAAACAAGCACTTTGGCTATGTTGAGCTAGATGTGTAATATAGCAAAGATATGAAAAGCAAAAGAAAATTACATTGAACCAAAATAATGAACTATGTAGTTTTGCATCTGCATTGCTTAACATGAGTGTTCCATTATTATTATTATGATTATTATTATTGTTCCCCTTGGGTGTTGTCTCTCAACTCATGGAGATAAGTTTTTAATAATTAAGAACCTATGTGCTGCATGGAGCGAGAGAGAAAAAGTAATTACCAGTGTGTTCTACAGATAGTCATTCTTGTACATGTTGAATATTTTAGCAAATCAATGTTTTATTTTGTTTTGAAAGACATTTATGTACAAACAAGGATCTATGATATGAAATTATGAATATTTGAAAACAGACAACGAAGTTAAATTGTACTGAAATTTATCATGGTACTTAGGAAGTGCTAATTTAATAACAGCATAAAAATGTTTGTTTCTTCATGGACACATCATAAAAGCTTTTGTAATTGCAGCATAAAACAAAAAAACACGTGCCTTTGTTCATTGATAGATTATACATTGTTGCTTTATGATGCTTTATGTTTTATTGGCTTTGACATCATCCAATAAGGGCAGATTCTTGGGTTCATTTATCATATTCTTTCTTGCTTTTCTTTGTCTGAATATCTCTTTGTTTAAAGAATGTACAGAGTATATATAGCCAGAACCCAACTTTCTATTTATGTTTCTTCAACAGTAGTACACTTCCGAAAAATACGGTGACTGTCTAGGGTATCAGAAAAGAAAGGGTTATATTGTACTTACTCATAAATAGAACCCTACATTATTCAACTTGATTTCCCCATCAAAATGCAGATAGACATAATTTTTTATTTTAAAAAATTTATTATGATAGGAGTAGAGTAGAACATTTTATGATTGCTAAATTTGTTTGAAACAGAAACACAAACTTCCTAGACTCCCTTTAAACCCATCTTGCTGTCACAGATCCCAAGATTTAATGTATTAAATTTGCATCCTATGTTTTTTCAAAGTTGCTCACACTGCTTTACGAAATTTAAAAATATAAACTAATAAATAAATACAATTTTTTTCTATATTTTACTTTTTATTATAGTGTATTCTTCACAACACTAATAATTGTAGCGATAGTATTCCTTCCTATAGGCTTGCTAGCCATCATAGTATTTAGCCTATCCCAGCAACTGCATCCTCTACCTTCATCTTGCATTGGTAGAGGGCAGTACTGCAGGAGGACATATAATCATCAGCACTCCAGCACCCTACTGGTCACCATATAAGGCTTTCTAGATCAAAGGATGCCACCACTCTCTCTACCAAGTAGCTCCCCAGTTATCTTCACAAGGCTAGGTGGACTTTGTTTCAGACCTCCTCAATTTAGAAAATGTCTAAACAAGTACCAGGAATCAAAACTGGGACCTCCCAGCCAGCAGTCAGCAATGCTAACCACTGGACTAAGGAGGCAATCTAGCAATAATATTACATTTAAAAAATATATAAATGCATAAAACATTAATATTAACAATAACCATACACCATTACTTGTTAATTTCAGTTCTGAAATGAGAGGGAGGATGTTGCATTTTACTAACAAACTATATGTTGAGCTGAATAGAAAAATTGTTTTTTGAGTTCTGATTCTATATTTCAAACGGTTTCTATAGTCCTGGTGTAGATAAATAAGAAGAGAGTAGATTTTTACATATGTAAGTTGTTAAGAAAGTCATACTGCTCAGAGTGACTCAGGCTATAATGCTTGAGATTCATATTCGAGATTCAAATTTCTTGGAGCCAGCCATCTTGACCTTGGGTTTTTTCATAATTTTCCCCGATTGCTTAGACGAATGCTGGGATGGATCTTTACTTTCTACAAATTTTTCTCTCTACTATTTCATGTAATTTCATTCAGTTGATTCAATTACAAGGTTGAAAGAAGTGCTAGGTAAGATTGATTGGCACATGTGATGGTGGCTTGCACTTTTGTAGGTTTCTGACATTGGACACATGTTGGGAAACCTTTCTACATCTGCAGTCACTGTTCACTAACCTTGTCTGCTTGTGTCTCCCTTATGTCATTCTTTCCTCCTAGAGAAGCCCCTGGCACAGCCAGCCAGCCTTGAGCAAGTACCAAAGTATTCCCCTCCTCCCCAAACAATTCAATCCACATGAAAGACATGAATATTTTCATAGCATTTTTTGATAGTCTAGAAAATTTTTTGAGATATGCTAACCCCAAACTATGTGCAATTTGCTGCCTAAATGAGTACTTTGCCAAGGAAACTACAGACTGTATATATGAGCATTTATACTGATTCATGCTTTCAGTTTACCAGTTTGAAACTTCCCTCTGGAACAAATAGTTACCTCCTTTTTAATTCATATTTATATTATCCCAATAAATGCACATCATAAATTTATATCATTTTTTTGTTTTCTCGTAATTCATTGTTTGTATCTATACTTTCAAGAATAAATCCTGTTGACAGTATGTAATGTTTTATAGATGCCTTGGAAGGGCCTCACAAACACCCAGGGGTTTGCACATCACAGTTTAAGAACTGCTGGTTTGAAATACCTGTTTAATTTTAAAACATTTGCTATACACTCCAGTGTTCTGAACAATGAAAATTTAATATTTACCTTAAAAAATCAGCATAGCACATAATATGTAATGATCTTCCAGTATTTACACATTATTTGTCTAGAAATTCAACTCAATTTGTAAAGAAGTGCTTAAATTGCCTATCAATATTCATAGAAGCCAAAAAGTTTCCAACTCATAAATTACTGGCTCTACTACTAATTGTTGTACATATGCATAAGACTATTTGCAAATGCAGGCATGCGAGAGAATCGCAATAAACTATCACTGTTAGAATGCTTTTGTGTAGTGATCAGAATTTTCAAGTATTTTGCAAAAGGAGGGTAACCTTGAAAATAGGACAGTTTCTTTCAAAAATATAAAGGGTCTTAAATCATTAAGATTTTAAAAATTTATGACTAAACATTAAGGGAGTCTTAACATATGATAGGGTTCTATTAATGAATAAATACAGTATTATAACTACTAGAGTGGTTTGGGAAAGTGTGGTTAAAAAAAAAATTAAACACATTTGTTCTAAAAATATAAAATATTTTTCAATAGTTGCCATCCAGAGCTATTCTCTGGATTCATTATTTTCAACTCATAAGAGAAAAACAGGTTTTATCAAACTCTGATGGCATCAACATCCTCATTTGATGAAAATGTCTTTCCATCAAATTTAATTTTTAACTTTGAGAATAAGAAGAAGTTGTTGGAAGCTAAATCCAGAGAACAGGAAACATAGGAGTAAATTAAAAGCCCATTTTCTGTCATTTGTATTGTTGATGTGTGGGATTTGCTTTTTTCTGGTTAAAAAGCACATTATGTTTGCCAATCTTGCTACTTTTCCTTCAATTCATCTTTCAAACTGTCCATAATAAGTTCTTTTTAAATGTTTTACACTTTGTCTTAAAATTATTCCTTGGGAATCCCAAAAAGCAGTAATACTGACTTTCCTAGGCAACAAAATTAGGTTCTTTTATACACTCTTTCAGTTTTTGTCTACTGCTTTGACTGCTGCTTCAGTTAAGGTGTATATGGTACAGTCAAGCTTTGTTCATGTTCACGAATAGATATAAAGTGTCATATTGATTATAACTGAACAGTACCAAACACTCCTCAGAAATACCTTAGCATGTGTATTTTTGGTCTGCAGTCAGCAATTCTGGCATCTATAGCACACATAGCTTTTTATTTGCAATTTTTCGTGCAGGAAATTGTGCATTTGAGATGACTACATTCTCAGTGTCTCATCCCTTTCACTAGGCAATCTTCCATTATGATACCATTGATTTTTAGACATTTTTCATGTTTTATTTTTGGTGCATGTTTGGCCTTGTTTAAATTCATTTATTTAGAAATAGTCTTCAAAGCTAATGCTAAGTCTCCAGAACTTAATTTTGCTCAGATTGGTGAGAGTGTGCATTTTTTTCAAATAAAGATATTTGATTCCTGAAATTTGATTTTTTCCATTTTTATGGCAGATGCAACAATAGTTGAGTCATATGTTAACTAGGAATTGTATCTGGCTGAAATAAAAGAATAATGGTTGCCAACTTTGAGGGCACTTAACTAATTTTCATACCTTTTCACTGAAATTTATTGAATTTTTCAAATAACGTTTCTTATATATAAAAGATTCATTAAGCTGTGTGTATATTCCTGCCACAGTCTTGATCACCTAAATTCTGCAATTTTTATCTGAATTTCTGAGCCCTGTCCACTCTGACTGTGACTATTTCATTCTTTTACCACAATCTCTTCTATCTTATGTATAATGTTGTCTTAAAAATGAGATTATCAATCCTGTTTCTTCAACAAACTTCACACTTTAAAAGTTAAAATCAATTCCACGGTAAAAAATTATGGTTAGTTTTTTTTTTTTTTTTCCTTTTCTTTTTCCTGTGCTGTATTTAGTACATACATAATCACCTTTTTTTTTCTCTCCCTTATAGAAGCATTTACCTATTTCTTTTATAGCTATTTAGAAGTCTAAGAGTTGTTTCTGATTTCTAATATAAATTTTAAGAAAAGTTGTCTCTCCACCATCAATCGTTCTGCATTTGATATCCTTCCACATACACTACAGCTTTGCAATGCAATGTATACTGAAAGTTTTTACATGAAACAGCCATGTTCATCTTGCTTGCTCCTTATAAACTTTCTGTAAAGCATCTATAGTAAAAGATCCCATTTTCACCACCACGGGTAGCCAAGATCATTAAGGTAAGACTCATGAGCAGGAGGTTGGTGTTAAATTCCCACCAAAACTGTCCTCCTTGATTGAGGTATTTCCAGATTTTCCTCAGTCCTCATAAATGGCTAATACTGGGGAGGTTCCCTAAACTCAGGCCTGGAACACTTCCTTCCTTAAAAAAATCCTTCTCAATTTATCATTTTATTCCATATATATATATAGTGTCCATTGCCTGTGGTGCCTCAGTAATAAAAATGGGCATTAAACATCATTCATTCCTGTTTTCCACGCCTTTTTAAGGAGTATAAAATACAAAATCTTATAATAGAAATATCAGGTGATTTCAAGAAATGTAGCTAGAAGATACAACATGGGTTTTTGATCCTACACTGCTCTCTCTGGGAGTGCAAGAACAGAACAGAAGTGTTTTAATTATATTCCTTTCCTGAATCACTTGGAAAAAGTTTTATTGCATTCAAAGAATTTTCATTAGACAGTAATAAACTGTTACATTCATTAAGATCAAAGTGCTCACAAATATCCAGATGCTTCTCATACAACTTTCTACTGTTTTGTGTAATTATGTGAAATGTTACAAGGCAACAGTTTATGATAAAGTTCTAAGTTTTTAACTTAGAACAGTGGAATGAGTTGCTGGCAGAGACAGTGGACTTATAGGTCAATTAGTTACAGGTTATCTGCTATTTATTTAACCTTATTCCATGAAGATATATTCTTTTTAATGTAACACATCCTGTCTTTGTTACAAGCTTTTATCTTATTTTTTGCTATTCAGCAGTTGCCCCATCTGAGCCCTTATGGATGTATGAAGCATTCGAATGTAGTTAACAATTAGCACAACAAATGTCAGGAGGATAGGTGGGCAGATATGGGATTCTTTAACATGCCATTAATCTATAATATGGGACCCATGACTTTAAGTCCCCACCAGAGGACTTGTGCTCAAGATTTTTACCTCCCAAAAAACCTATTCATCTCATCCAGGTTTAAACCCTGTGAACCTTAGGTCAAGAGGAGAGTGCTTTACCTCATGACCACTAAGGCTGATTGCATGCTTTTGTAATACCAGAATGACTATAGTTTGTATCAGAAAGTACAGTGATAGCCTTCCCAATAGCTCAATTTCTTTAAGCATTGTTGCAGTTACATTTGTGTCACAAATGCATGCTTAACATGAACAGGTTTGTTCATTGATATTGGCATACACACAAATATATCACTATTATTGTTTTCACTCATTCCCAGAGATAGAAAGCAAACCTTTGTATTCCTCATAATTATATAATTATTTTATGATGTTTTTAGGTTACCGAAAATCAGAACTAATAGCCTATGTTATCATTTATTGCCTATAGCTAAACTTTAATCATTGTTGAACATATACTTTCATGGTCGGTGTCAACTATGTGAACTGAGTCTTCCAGAATGTAAGGCTGTGGTCACTCGTCTCCTTCATCTATTCAGATTTTGTCCACGACTTCAATGGACATCTTCAGTGGTGTGGTTGCTATAATCTTCTTGGAATTGACAGCATTTTATATGGTATAAAACAAACTATTGGAACTATTGGAACTAAGTTCTGATTGATTCACTTGGTTAAGGGGGCTGGATCTAGCTTGGATATGGCCCTTCTTCTTCTTAGATAGTGTGTCTAATTGTTTTGTGTTGTTTCTAGGATGCACCACTTAACTTCAGTTTCTAAAAAATGTCATAGACCACATCTCCAAGCTACTTAGATGACATAAAGTAGATACAGTTTTCAAGCCAACTAAACAGATAAACACATTCTGTTCCACTAAAGACCCAAGGAACCACTTGCCTCAGCCAGTGTCTACAGAACACTGTGCTCCTGTGGCCCCATTTACATTAGCACCACAAAGTGCAGCTAATTCATGGCTCGCAGAAAACAAGAGACATTGCCGCCTAGGTCAAACAGACAAATCAGCGACCACTGAGCATGCACTCCTAGCTGAGGGAGAGCAGAAAATAGTTTTCTAGACATTAATATAATAGCTTCAACATCTCATAATCTTCTTTACCTATACCAGGTGGCAATTGAAATTTGCAAACATAAAAACAACTTTAATAAGAAACAAGAAACACTAAAATAGTATTCAGCATGGTATCCTGCCTTGCAAAACATCAAGCCAAAGAATCAATGCAAATCAATCAGCAACCAACTGGCTATGCCCAGGAGCTCCAGGCTGAACCCAACACCCTTAACCAAGCAAACCAATTAGAACTCAGTTCCAAAGGCACCCCTACTGTACATAACACTGTCAGTCACCACATCTCCAAGAAGATTATGGCGACCACACCACTGAAGATGTCCACTGTAGTCATGGACAAAATGTCTGGGAAGATGGAGAAGAATCTCATTGGACTGTAGCCCTACAGCCTAGAAGACTCAGTTAACATAAATAAACTTTAATAAAATCTAAAATTCTTAATTTTATAAACAATCCCCTCTCCATGACCATTACAATTTAGAAGTCTTAGCATAAAGATATTTGCATTTTATTTTTTCTCTGTATGATGTAGTACATTATATATAATTTTATATTTTGCTTCATTGGTAATCTATCTGTAGAAAAACTGGTAGTCTTGATTGTATGAGAATATTAAGACTGATGAGAAAATGTTATTTAAATGTGTATTTTGTACTGCAAGATTCCAGGACACATATATAGATGTTGTTCAGTAAAGAAAAGTTTATATAGGAAATATGCTTATAAGACATAACTGTTGGTAGACTGTGCTACTAATGCTTCAAATTTCATATGTTCACAACATCCATTCTCTGTTATTATCAATGCTAATGTCATTTTAAAATAAACTGTTTTGTTAATAAAGAATTTAAATGTTTCTAATCAAAAAGCCTAATTTTTTTTCATTTCCTAAAACAGTGAGAGCCAATTATGTGTTAATCATTAGAAGGGTCTATGAAATGTGCATGTGTGTATTATTCTCTGTGTGTGACACAGAAAAAAAAATCATAGTATATGTTGCTGCAAAAGAAAGCTATAATGTGACCAATAAAACAAGAATATTTTATCAAATATATTTCCCATTTTATCAAGGTTACTACTTGGATATTGCAAGGCCTTTGAAAAGTCAAAAACATCTTAGCTTGGTTAAAGACACAACAAACCAAAAGCAAGATGCTTGCTTTCAAGATGAGAAGTTTTTTAAAGATTTTAACTGGAAGAATAGACTTAACCAGGCTATCTAGAGTTGTTCTTGAAACAAATATTGGTGAAATTAGGCCAATGTGTAAGCCTAGAATATGACAATCATTTATTTTCTTTTACCCTCATATATATTGTATATCGGAAGAAGGGCTTTTTCAAAGGATGTGTGTGAGAGACAGAGAGAGCACACATGTTAAGAAGCTGTTCACTGGTGTCTTTGCCCAAGTTACTCTTCAGATAGCCACTACAAAAAAATAGCTTAAACCTATTAATTGATATCATTGTATGATTCAGTTGTACTACACACTCTTAAAGCTTCACTTACTTTTCATAAATGTATGGAACCGGTTTCGAGAACATTTAGTTCCCATCTTCAGCCAGGCTAAAGTTCAAGTGTCAGATCACTCGTTGAGCTGTGGGAATGTATATTCTGCTCTGGTGGCGGTGTGATAAACTTGTAGTTTATGTTTTCATCCCTGGCAATGTCGAAGTTCATTATGCTGTCTTTGTATTTGTAGATGTAGATTTTCTCCCAGGTTGCTAGTTCTGTAGATCCTTGTACTGATTTTAATAATTTTGCTTTATTTATTATGTTGTGATTTTGTGTCCAAAAATGATATGCTACTGCTGATTTCTCTATTTGCTTGTACTTTGTGTTTCTGAAATGTTCCTTTAACCGTGTGCCCGTGTTTCTCTTTGTTTTTCCAATGTACATTTTTTCACATTCTGCACAATTTATTTTGTAAATACCTGATTTTTCCTCTTGTGGAATACTGTCATTAACATTATCTATCAGTAAGTTTTTAACATTAAATCTATTAATCGGTACCAACCTGATATTAAAATCTTTAAGAATATTCTGAAATTTTTGTAGCCCATGGATATGTGAACTTTTTAAAAATTAGTTTATTTTTTCTTGCTGAAAGTGTGATTTCTTTGATATGTTTTTGTCTCTTGAATTTTTGCACCTTCTTGTGTACTAGTTCTTTTTTAAAACAAATTTTAACTGCTGTTTCTTCTATTTGTTTGTATTCTTTAAAATATTCTTCTTTGCAAATTTGTAGGTTAACTAGCCGGTGTGTTAAACTGTTAATCACTGCATGTTTGTGCACTGTGGGGTTAAAACTGTCAGCTTTGATGTGATTATCTTTCTGTATATGTGTATTCTTTCTGTATATTCCAAATTTAAGATTTTCTTTACATTTCATCATTTTAATATCTAAGAATGGCAACATGTTATCTGTTTCTAACAGAGCAGAATACACATTCCCATAGCTCAACGAATGATCCAACAGTTGAACTTTAATCTGACTGAAGATGAGAACTAAATGTTCTCGAAACTGGTTCCATACATTTATGAAAAGTAAGTGAAGCTTTATGAGTGTGTAGTTCAACTGAATCATACAATGATATCAATTAATATGATTAGCTTCACTGTGCAAGTTTCAATTTACATTTTAAGTAGCTTAAATCTATTTGACAGTTCATTAATTACATAAGTCTTCCTCATTTTTACTAAATTCAATTAAATTTAATGCCTATTTTTCTTTTCTCTTCTCACAGTTCATTTTCATTTATTTTTAACTTTGGACAAATATTTCCCTACATTCTTAGCCTTTGCTAAAGAGTTCATTTCAAGCAATTTTTCTGTCCTTTTTCAACTACTTCTCCAAATATGTTTCCTTACACTCAAATAATATATGTTCTATATCGTTTCTTCACTTAATAGTGCTAGTCCTGCACAAAATTATTCCTTGGCTGTTTAAACCTCCACACTCCTTCTCTCACATATGCAATGCTTTCTATTGCTTTATTTGCATTATCAGTGTATTTTTCTCTTTCCCAAATACTTTTCATTGAACATAAAATACCAATGACATATTTTCAGCTAAATCACTAAACAATTTTGTATCGCAAAATTGTGTTCAATTCTCCTTCTTACCTCTTTGCAAAACTTTTATTTTATTTTCTCTCTTTATCCAAATGATCTCTAAACCATTACTCTCCAAAATACTTCTTAGCATGTTAATTCATCCATTATTTCAAAATATATTTTCTTGTTTTCTAAACATGTTTTATAACATAATTTTTCATCTAAATTCAGAATCCTGTACCAGTATTTCAAGACCCACTCCATAATCAGATTTTCTACCATCTGTTCCATTTTAATTTCAGCAATTTCTTTATCCATCACAATGGGCAATTCAAGAACTTCTCTCCAAAATATCCTTTGTACTGATTCCACAGTTTTCTACCCATCTTCAAGCCTCGATAATTCAATACCATATAACATTTGGGCCTCTACCACCTATTATACAGTGTGTTAATGAACTATACTGAAATAATTTCAGAGAGTGTAGAGATGTCATATATAAGCAATTTTAGATAGACAATATATGGTCCATAACTAAACATAACACAGATTTATGGTGTTATACATGTATGCATCAGATGCTGATAAGTCGGTGTTAAAGCTAAGCTGGGTGAAAAAATGGTTCCGAATGTCTTTAAAACTGCCTTGAGAGCGTAGAAATATCAATTTTCAGCAGCCCATTATCAATGTATTCAAGATTTAGCGCCATAAAACATACCTGAAATCTCGAACTAATCATTTGACAGTGCAACACTGAACATCTATTAACTGCCTTCTTGCATTATGTAGTCTATTCTTGAGGGAACTCTTTAGCTGCTTGTGTGATATAATGCAAACGCTGATGTTCCACAGGCTACAGGTTTAATTCTTGTCATGTTGAATTTATTTTATTTAATATGAAGTGCTGCAATATGTATATTAAAGAATTATGAATGAAATTTACTTAATGCTTTCAAGCTTTACTCTCTTTCTCAACAAAAAATTTATTATCAACATACAATGGCTAATAAGCTTATACTAACATGATGCCTAAAACTTAATTTATCTTGCACATACTTAACTGCCTAATCTAGAGGAAGCTCTTTAATTAATTGTGTGGTATAATGTCTAAGGTAAAAGCTGATGATCAGATGCTGCAAGTTCAATTCTTGCCATGCCATTATATGTTTTTATTTAATATGAAGTGCTGCAATACGCACACTAAATAATTATGAATGAAATTAGGTAATCTTTGAATATACAACACCAACTCATTCAGATTACCCATAATTCTACCTTTTGTAAGCAAGGGTTATAATTATGTGAATTGTTACATTAAGATTTATGTGTATAAATGGAAACATCATCTTAAAACATAGGCTAAATGCTGTATTATAGGCCCTGGCCAGAAAATGGAAAAAGAAGAAAAAAAAAGTGATGAATGACACTCAAACTCTAAAACAAATAGGTACCTCTTACTCAAAGCCAATACTATAGCCATGGTACCAGAGTGATATGTTCAGAAACTTCCCTCCATTATCGTATGTTATGCTTGAGGGGCACCTTCATTAGCCAGTGGCAAATTGGCACTTGAGAAACTCTAGCCATAGCTTCGAAATTTGTATAGACAAGCTGTATACTTTCAATCTGAAATTGCTTATATATATATATATACATCTGTAGACTCAGAAATTATTTTGGTGTAGTTCATTAACACTCTGTACATGCTTTCTGACACATTTGACCTCTGTATCTGGTGCTTTATATAAACACTTTCTAATAACTGACAGAGCTTTTTCTTTTGCCATTGCTAATCTCTCTCTTTTGCTTTACCTCCATTATGTGTTTTAATGCTGAAATAAATACAATCTCATATCACCTTTTTAAAATATCCATCTTATTTTAGCATAAAAACACAAGAGAACATTTCAAGTTGATAAACATCAAATGCACAAGGTGTCCATAAATTTTCAGCTTAACAATGTTAGGTAGATGATAAAATAAAAATACATACATCATTTTTTAATATAATCTTCCTTTACTTCAGTACATTTCTCACAACTCTGAATTAATATTTCAACCCCCCCCTAAGAAGAAGAAGAAGAAGAAGAAGAGGAAGAGGAAGAAGAAGAAGAAGAAGAAGAAGAAGAAGAAGAAGAAGAGAGTGTATGAAGCTTTTCCTTCAACTCATCGTTCATGAATCTTTGCTCTTGAAGGTCAGCTTTCAGCTTTGAAAAACAGCTAATAATTGCTGGAGGCAAGATCTGGGCTGTATGGTGGATGATCCATTCTGGAAGTCACATGTGTTCACAGCAGAATATGGACTTGTGAGTAGCATACAAACTTTATTCAGTATTCCATGCCTCTTTTCCTTGATGGCATTGTGCAATTGATGCAGTAGCTCAACATAATATTTACCAGTTTCCAGTGTGCCCCTATTTGAAGTCTATCAACAGAATTTCTCTGCAGCCCCCCAAAATTGTTGCCATGATCATCTTTGTGGACTGTGGGACATTGGTCTTTCTAGATGGTGGTTCATCTTGTTCCGCCATTCCATTGATGCTTGTTTTTGAACAAGGATCAATGTTTTGTCCCTTGTGGTGATGAATTTCAATTCTGCCCCCTCGTTACCATGGCAAAGGTTCAGAATTGTCTGACAATATTCCACACACACACACACTTGCTTTAAACTACTGAAAGAATTTGGGGATCTATCTTGTACTTACTTTGTTATGCATATACAAATATTGATGAAGAATGTGAAGTACAGTTATTTTAGAAAACCTAAACCTTGCAGTTATATTTTTTCATCAGACACTGACGACAAAAGATAACTTCCTGCTCGACAATGATGTTTTTTTATGTCAACACATCCACTGGCCTACCCTCAGATGGGTCATCTTCAAGAATATCTCTGTTCAAATGAAATAATTTTGACCACTCCTTTAGAGTAGAAGGGAAAGGGAAAGCTTCCCCATACACATTGTTAAGGCACTATAATGTCATTAGTTGAAAATTCTGCTTTGGTTAAACTTTTTATTGTTCTGTGTACAGTTTTGAAAAGCACACTATTATGCAAGCTGAGTTTCTTCAAGCAAATTAAAAAATGCAAGAAAGGAAATGCAGTGTTTAACTCTTGAAACATGTATTAGGTAGCATGAACTTTACAATCATGAATTCTTCTTGTAGCTTTATTTTGCAATCCCTGTTGTTAATCTGAGTGCTACTAAGAGGATAATTCCATGTGAACATCTTTCAACCAATGAATAAGCTCACTGATACCGAACTGACATGGTGTTCAAATACATTCATTTTTCATACCTATCATCTCTGCTTCAGTTTGATTACTGAGAAAGAACAATTAAATTCTTGCAGTTTCTGGTTTATTATTGGTGGTTACTAGAGAATTATAAAGCAAACATGGCTAGATTTGGCACAGTATATATTCAAAACAAAGAAAGTTTCCAAAGAATTAAACCAATAACTTCAAAAAGAAACACAGTCATGGTTTAGAACTGATTTGCAGAATGTTTACTTTTAATAGTAAAATAAGCCAATATTGTTTTTCTCAAATTATCTTGTATAATATAATACTACAAGCTGATAATTTTCCTAGGGTAATTTAATTTTGCTTTTAAATTCATGTTTATAGTCATGAAATAACCATTCGTTTAGTTCAATTTATTAACCAGAAAACTGCCAACACTTATACAGATCGTTCGCGTCATGCTTGATCCGAGAAAGCGGGCGGGAGCAAGTAGGTACAGCGCGAAGTTAACAGCGGCATTCTAAATCCATAATTTCTCAAGTAATCTATTCGTGAATTTTCATTAATCTATGGCATGCACAAAATCATGGTTTTATTTCACTAACCTGTCACAGTTGTTGCTCAAAGTGGCGTCCTTCGGCATTCACACATTCCCGACCTTTTTCATTAAATTTGCATTCACATGCAAAAGTTCTTCTTTTGATAGTTCTTGATGCTTCTTAAATTGTCTTTCAGTTCATCTACACCTACAGCGTGTGGGTTATTTCTATCGACTTTGTTTCTCATGTTCCCCACACATAATAATCGCGCGCGGTAAGATCTGGGGAACGTGCGGACTATAACCATATAGAAATAATCGTGTCTTTGAAAAACTTCCCTTATAGCTTCCAAAAATACATTGGGCTGTGGCAAAATCTTGTTGAAAATATGCACATTGTCTTTCATCATCAGTTAATTGTTCAAACAAATGCGCAAGTATTTGCGTACGATACTTCTGCGAATTTACGGGATCTTCAAAAAGTACAGGTTCTATTATTCCATTTGCTGTTACGGCACACCACGTACAATTCTTTCATCCTTCAGAGGAATTTCGTGAATTATTCATGTATTTCCTGTGTCCCAGAATCTAATGCTCTGTGAACATGCGTACCCACATAAAAAAAGTTTCATCAGAGAAAATTATTAAACGTGGATCAACAATATCGTCATGAATGTTCTGCAAAACCCAATTACAAAAATTCATTCTAATTTCGTTGTCATGCGACGGTAATTCTTGGACTATAATAACGCTGTAAGGTTTCAATTTTAAAAGTAAGTAACCGTACTAAAAGAAGTTTTTGAAACGCCTACTTCTTGTGCTACACAATGTAAATATTTACTATGAGAATATTCAAGTGATGCCCCAATATCATCCAGATTTTCTTCTGTTAGAACCCTACGTTAAGGCCTACGAATTTTAAGAGTTCGAGATCCCGTTTATTTAAATCTATTGACATGATTTTTAACTGTACCTCTATTTGGAGGTCAAAGGCCAGGAAATTTCTGTCAACAAATTGCCTACACAATTTGGGCACAAGTCTGTTTTGATGTATGTACATAAATATTCGTTGTTAGAGCAAAAATTTCAGCCGGCATATCAATTATCTAAGTAACTAATTTAATACCCAGCACGCTTTAAACGTAATTCGAAATGACACGAGCAAACCGATCTTGTAACACTTCAAACTGTACGAAGCAGTGATCAGTAACATAAAACTCGCGTAAACATCTGTTATTGCCAACAACACAACTTGTGTCCTGTACTACGCATTGACCAGAAACGTATTAGCTCGCGCAGCACTGAAGGACTGTCGGTTCTGGTGTAGTGGTAACCATACTTGTCTCCTAAACCCAAGATCATGAGTTCAAACCCGGTCAGGATGCATGGATTTTTTCGGGCGTTAAAATCCGAAGTATGGCTTCCTCCGGAAAGGAAGTAAAGCCATGGGTCCCGTGTCGTATATTTACGGAACGAAAAAGAACCTCAAGCCTGAAAGAAGAGGCCTCTGAGCAAAATTTGTCGATTTTCAAGCCCTGAAAATTGAATGGGACACTGATGACTTGAGATGTAAAAGAGCATCCATAAATAAATCAATAAAAAAAAAAAAAAAAAAAAAAAAGCACTGAAGGAAAATAACGCATCTATATTGTCGCTGTTTACTTCGTGCTCTACCGGTTTCCTGGAACTAGCATCAAACATGACTCAAACTCTCATTATAACCAGAAAACTGTCAGCACTTATGCACAGAGTTCGCGTCACATTTGAATTTAAAGTATGTATTACGTGTGGAGAAAACGGAGAATGTACTTCATTGTTTGTGCAAGGAAACAAGTAATTGGAGAGAGGGTATATGTAATCCAAAACGGAATTAAATGGAAAAAAATATTGTAGCAATAAAAATGTTGACAGAGATAAATGGATTAAGAAAATGAAGAGAGAAAATATAGGCGAAATAGGGCTGTAACTCATGTTGGGACATCAAGTAAAGTTGGGTCAGTCTCCATTGTATATAATCAATTGTTATACTTTTTGTAATAAAAGACTTAAATACATTTTCTATTCTATTCAGTGCGATGCATTCAGAGCTATTCAGTTTGGAGTTATAAGCCAATGTGTGGGTTGTGTCCACTATACCCAGCATGGATCTTAAGTTGCAGCAGTGTGCAGCAATTAAGTTTAACATTATTCAAGATAAAACTCCTAAACAGATCTTGGAATGCCTGCTAAGAATGGGAGGAGCAGATTACCCATTGCTAAACCCTTCTTTTGTGTATATATCTTGCCTCTTAATGTGAAGTATGTTTGATTGATGCAAATTTTGGTGAGGTTCAGACATTGTTCTATGATTTCTCCTATGATATACATGAGTTTCCTAGAAACAAAATTAGTAGACTTTCCCACATATACAAATGTTGGTGATGTCTTTGCAATAGTAGATGAAAAATGGAAAGATGATGCAATAAAACTACTAAACCTACAGGACAGCAATTTAAAATTCACAATGGAAATAAAGAACAACAAGGTTTTTCCTTTCCTGGATAGAAAAATTATAAAAAATGATAACATACTGGAATATGGCATATTCAGGAAGGATACCCACACGGATAATTATATAAAAATTAACAGCAACATAAACTTGCTGTAATCAATAGCCTCACATTCAGATTAACAAACCTACCAGTAAATGACACAGAATACAAATTGGAGTACCAAAAAATCATGGATATAGCACAAAAAAATGGCTACACAATAGGTCTGGTAAAGAAAAAGATAGAAAAATTCAAAAAATAAAAACAAATAAAAGAAATTACCACATTGAAAGGTTACAAAGGAGAGCAGATATATAAAAAATTTACATTCCATCCATGGGCACACCAAAAATTTCAAAAGATTTTTAAAGAGCCCAACATTATTTTGGCTCCAGTGAATAAATGCAGTTTGAGAAACCTCCTAAAAACCAACACAAAGGACAAAATTCTGCCAGGAAAACAATCAGGCATTTACAAAATCAGTTGCAAAGACTGCAATAATAAATATATAGGTAAAACAAAAAGGAACATTACCACACGGTTCAAGAAACACATGAGAAATGTACAATATAAACATATATGTAAAAATCAGCAGTAGCATACCATTTCTGGCGAAAAAACCACGAGTCCCAAAATGAACCAAAATTCTTAAAAGCTCTTCAAAAACCCATAGATTTATTGGTTTGAGAAAATATATTCTTGAACAAAAACAAAGAAAATTTAGTTAATTTTGATTTTCCAACAACAGCAACCTCATCAAAAAGTTTATAAAATCCAAAGAGTGACATCTTAATACCACGGTGGAAAGCTGACAGTGGAACTGTGCTGACGATGAAGGAAATTTGCCTTTGAAACATGTCCAAGTAAAAAAAAAAAAACTAGTGAAATTTGAGTGACTACCTCATAAATAATTTGTTACATGATACTATATTTCACTGTGAAAATCCCAAATTATTCAAATTTATAAAAAAGAATATATGTATATAATAGAAACAACCATTTCTAATGGGTTCAATAAAACACATGATTGATCACAAAATTAAAATATTCCCAAAACAAAAGAAAATTAAACAAATTACTACCCTGACTGCCTTATCAAAAGAAAAAACTTACAAAAAGTTTACTTACCACCCATAAACTAATAATAAATTTCAAAAAATTTTCAAACAATATAACACCACATCAGCATCCCAGAACAGATACAGTGATGACAAATTGTTGAAGTTAAATACAGCAGATTCCAGACCCAAAGAAGAAAAATCAGGTATATACCAGATCAATCGTAAAGGCTGTGAAAAAATATATGAGTACATAGGCAAGACCAAGAGAAATATAGGCATCAGATTGAAGGAAAACTGCAGAAATATTCGTTATTAACAAATAGAAAACTCAGCCATAGCAGTACATATTTCGAATGAACATCCCAAAATAGAAAAAGGCATCACTTTATTAAAAGCTGTTCAACATCCCATGGAACTTGACATATGGGAAAGGATTTTCATAAAGAAATATAATATTAACTCATGAATTTTAATATTTCAGAAGTAGACAATATTCTGTACAAGTTAATCAACAGACCACCAGAGTCCTCATAGTCATCTACTTTCCAACCTAGCATGATCCGCCAGTCGTTTAACAGTTGACAATGTGAGCAAAGGTCTCACGAAATATGTTCTGAATTTTTAAATTTTAAGAGTGAAACGTTAAGAGTGTCTTATCATTGTATTAATATTTTAAATGTTTTTAACTCAGTCTGTTCCTTGTTCATTAAGAGTGAGGCCAAGAAGGTATTTTTAAGCATTTCCAAATATTTTATCTGCTGGAGCGTTTAGCAAGCGTTTTTAGCAAGTGGTTTGATCAATGGATAAATATTGAAATAGATGCATTTCATCATTGGGGGATACTTTGACAGTGAGCAAGAGAATTTGAATAAAATAAAGTTATTATGCATCTGTAATTTTTTATGCACCCTCATATATTTGAAGAAGTATAAATTTCTCCTGGCTAGTACATTTCTGTTGCAAGGGGAACACATTTTGTGATCGTTGTAAATATTTTAAATATTAGCAAAGTGAGTTTTGAACATGCATATTGGCAATCAAATGATTTTAATGTGTCCATTTTGATACCTACTCCAGGATTTCAATAATATCAAATGAAAACCTTAAATGTTTTTACAATTTTACTGCCTTTTAGTTGTGTTATTATATACATATATGGACAAGGATTATTTTAAATATTGTACTTAAGAAGCTGTTGACAATGGAGTGGGAATATATCCTAAACTTAATATTCATTTTTTACACTGAACTCCATTTACTTACATAAAATAAGACGTATTTCGGGAGAATCTCTTCCATCTTCAGTTGCTCACTTGAAACCTTCGAAGGTTTCTAGTAATGGCAGTTTCCTTCTGTTCTGCCAAAACATGAATAATACAACTGGCATCCAAAAATCTCTTGCAGTGAATTTTTCAGTCAAAGGCAGTGATTTGGATTTCTTTTTCTGGGACAAGCTTTTGTGTAGGTATTCCATGGATTATGGTTTCTTTCTGGTTCATAATGCTTTGTCAACATTTTATCTTTCATCACAATGTGGTAAAAAAAAGTAGTACACTATTATTGTCATAACAATGCAACAGCTTCATGAACTTCTTCATTCACAAAATTGCATTGTTACCTGGTGATTTGTTAAGTAATATCTATTATCTGTTTTTTTAACATTTGCCAATTTTGGTAGGAATGCTGCAACTGTTTCCACTCAAACCTATTGGTGTCCTGACTCACAGCAGAACATGATGCTAGCACAGCCATTTAGAAAGCATAAACAAATTACAAACAACCAGTGATGCTCTATCAAGGTTTCATTCTGCAAACTAATATAACTGTTACAGACAACTGGACAAGTGCCTAGTATAAGGAACGGATAACTTTTGACAGGCTGCATTGTTAATTGGCATAAACCAAATAATGCTATCACCAGTTACATCTCAGGTTAAGCAGATAGAACCCTTCCCCCCTCCTCATTTGTCACCAGCCCAATATCAACCTAACTTAGTCATTCGTGTGTTGTTGCCAGTGCTTGCTTTTAAGAAACAATAATTCCTTCCTTGGTCATCAGCAAATGTAAAATAAACAGTTAATACAAGCATTTAAGGCATATTATAAGGATTATTTCTGCACTTCATTTATTAAAATATTCTCATCCAATCCTGATGGGCATCATTATTCAATCAATGATGATCTTATGATTATGTAACTATGATCATGAGATCTTTTGTTCATGATGGATGACAATTTGGACAAATGAGTTCAAAGGGTTTTATGGCTAATTTCTCCCAGCATTTGCTTGAAGAAATTAGCAAAAACTTAAGAGGAAAACTAAACCAACATTAAATCAAACCAAAATCTGTACATGAACATACATTAAGGTTATTTGACTTATGGGCTGGTAGAGCAAGGCTGCATTATGGGAGAAGCCAGTTGTCAAGGTCATTGGTGCTTCCATTGTGTGTAAATTCTGTGCTAATTGTTCTTTGTAAGTTGCGACTCTGCATAAGTAGTCTTGAAGCAAAAGTTTTATGTATGATACATATGTGAAAATGGATTCTTGCACAAAAGTGCTAAGGCTATTCACAAGAAAATATCCCAGCAATCATGTTTCAGGTAGAGAAACTATTTGTGCACTTGTTACAATGTTACAGGAGACAGGATCTCAACAAGAAATATGTTATGAATTGCCATGTTTTTATGGAAAAATGTATAATGTATTGCCACTAGGGACATCATTTTCAACATCTCTTATGACACTGGTTAGTGACCATTATCTTAGTCTTAAAAACAGTATCGTTTTATGCTTTCAGTAGAAATATAAATATTAAAATCAAAATACTAATTTTATACATGGTAACTCTATCTCTCTTTATCCAGTTGCGGAAGCTGCATTTCACCAAGCAGCTATGCTCCAGACAGCCCATAACTCAAATAATCTCAATGTATATACACTGTATATACATTACATTGGTGGTTGTGTTAATACTTCACTTACTACATTTGTTAGTAAAGCATGTGCCTATTATAATTTTATGTTGTGACAATGCAACTTAAATGAAAGTCAGAGTCTCAGGTACATTGATATATCATATTTTATTGGGGGTCAGTGCACTTGCAAGTCACTACTTTTGCTCCCTACTATCGATCAAGCTCAAGCATGAAGGCTCTGTATAATCAAGGTCAATCATAAGCAATGGTTGTGTCAGCATCTGTAGTTGTGTCAGTAATTAAAGCACTGATATCATGAAAAATAGAACACCAAGACTTACAATGGTCCACTTGGGTCAACATTTGTACAATAGGCAACTGTAAGGTACTGCTAACAGTATATGTCTATTTAATTAATTATTGTATGACTGAGTCGAACTATACACTCTTGTTACTTGTTTATATTTAAAACATGTTTTAAATATAAACAAGCCACAAGAAAGTATGATTCAACTTAGCCATAAATAGTTAATTACACAATTTGCTTGCCTGTACAAGTCCCAATTAGCACTTCAAGTTAATAACATGCTTATTTATTTGGTTTAACCTACCTACAATTATCTGACAGCACGAGACACCACTACTAATAATATAATATATATTTTACATAAAATCCCTTTACATGGAAAACTCCCAATTAAGGAGCAAATATCAAATTTGTGAGATTTATTAAAAGGGATTCCCCAATAACAGATCTTTTGCAATGATGGCAAAACCCACAATGCTTTCCTCATTACTTCTATCCCGATGTAAACAAATTTGAATGTATCACTCTGCGATGCATGTTTCGATTGGTCAAATAGTGCTATTAGTGCTACAAACAGCTGATGCAATGTATTTATTAGCTCTGGTTACTATTCACAAATTTCATAAATAAAAATTTTGCACAATAACCTTGTCACCACTACAAAGAGCTGATGCAACATATTTGTTAGCTCTGGTTACTATTCACAAACTTCATTAATAGAAATTTTGCACGGCCTTGTCACCACTATAAACAGCTGATGCAATGTATTTGTTAGCTCTGGTTACTATTCACAAACTTCATGAATAAAAATTCGGCACAATAACTTTGTTGCCACTTTTCAACAAATTTCCTTGAAGGTAACCTACAATTATTTATTTAACTTGTTTACACTAAACTCCACTTACATTAAAGTAAGACATGTTTTTGAAGTAAGAACTCCGAATGTCAGTTTTTGACCAACTACTGTTACAGGAAATGATGGCTGGATACCCAGATGCTTCTGTGGCAGTGTGTGGTGGTTGTAGTAGGAACTTGCTGAGTTCATCCATAGAAGAAAAATCAAAGTTCATCAAATTTTCTTTGTTTTTTATGATGAAAATTGTTTTCCCAAGTGGATAGTATCATTGGGTTGTGAAGTTGCTTCAGCAGATTAATCATGATTTTTGGTTCAGAAGTGAATGCTAACTGCTGATTTATCAACCTGCTTAAACAGAATATTCCTGAAATGTTCTTTTCTCCAAATTTCCAAATTTCTCTTTGTTTTTCCAATGTATCTCTTGTCACAATCTGCCTATTTGATTTCACAAATTGTGCATAAAAAATAAAGTCACCCCTAAACTCGTAAGGAAAACTGTTAAAATAGACAACAGAATATACCAAAGAGCAGCAGAAAGAAAGGAATAGAAATAGAAAAAGTTTTACAATATAAAAAAACTAAATAAATTAGATTTAGAAATTTATGATTTACATCTAAAACTGTCAAAAGCTTTGGGATTCCACTTATGGGAAAACCTACAGCACCATTCACATCAAAATTTAATGATCCAAATGAAAACAAGAATCAGAAACTAAAATTTACATATACACCAAATCAAAACGGTAACAGCCCCACAAACACAAACAATAGATAATGTGTTTAATCTCTCGAACACCACATTTTCTTACAATGAAATTAAATTTCTGAACAAAGATGTCAAAACTTGTGTAGATTTCTCAGAAAAAATAGAAGATTATGTAGGCAACTTCAACATAGGTACCCACCATCTAAATGTAAGGGAAAAATCATTTATAAAAATTAATGCAAAAAAATTATGGATAACATAAAAAACCGAAAGCAATTAAAAAAAATTACAGAATGACATTATAATAGTTAAAAGAGAAGCAAGTGATATATACAAAAGCAGATAAGAGCAATAAAGTAGAAATTTTACACCAAAAGGAGTACATAAATACAGTAGAAATCATGTTAAAAGGAGAAGACTACAAACCAATTGAAAAGAATCCGCTCAGTACATGCAATAAAAACTTAACTAAAACATTGTATCTGATCAAAATACTATCCATCACTGAAAAGCAGAAAGGCACACAGAGCAATTCACCACTACCTAGACTTTATGCACTTCCTAAAATACATAAAAATGATAACAGCATAAGACCAATACTCAACAATATCAATTCACCCATATAGCAGTTAGCAAAAAAATTTATCAACATTTTAACTCTTTTAAAAAATTTCCAAGTTTGAGCATTGAAAATTCATTTGATTTAGTAAAAAAACTTAAAAATAGCACAATTACGACAGAAGATATAATGGTGTTGTTTCATGTAAAGGCCTTATTCCCAAGCATACCAATAGAGAAGTTTATGCATATGTTAAAGAAATGGTTAACATCCTTAAATTTACAAACAGAAGAAATAGAAGACTTACTGAAACTTACTAATATTTGCATTCAACAAAATTTCTTCAATTTCAACCAGAGATATTATTAATAAGTTTCGGGCTAGTTATAGGAAACCTCTTGTCTCCGTTTCTAGCGGTTTTATTCATGAGTTTCTTTGAAATACATATCACCAGTTCTTTCCCTTTATTTTTCAAGACATTATATAGGTATGTGGACAACATATTTGCAATAATACTGGCAAAACATTCAAAGATGCTCTGAAACTTCTTAATCTACAATATAAATCTATACAATTTACAAAAGAGGAAGAGAGAAATGGTTGGCTCCCATTCCTAGACTTAAAAATTATAAGAAATGGAGATTGCTTAAACTTTGGAATTCACAGTAAAGAAACACACATAAGAAATTACATAAAAATGATAATTGTAATCCCATTCCACAAAAATATGCAGTGTTTCACAGCTTGGCACACTACCTAACCAATATTCCTCTTACAGAAACAGAGTACAAAATAGAATACCAACAGATAATAAAGACAGCTGTAACCAACGGTTTCAAAAAAGACACAGTGGTTAAAATTATCAATAAATTTAAAAGACAAAAATCAATAAGAGAAGTTTCCACTCTGAAGAACACCAAGGAAAGATACAAATTCAAAAGTTTCACATACCATCCAACTTACCACAACAAATTTAACAATATTTTCAAAGAACATGGCATAATGTTAGCCCCAAAGAACAAATATAATATCAAGAATTTATTAGGTTGCACAGAAAGACACCATACCAGCAGAACAGAAATCAGTAATTTATGAAATCAAATGTACAGATTGTGACAAGAGATACATTGCAAAAAACAAAGAGAAATTTGGAAACTCAGAGAAAAGAAGACTTTAGGAATACTCGGTTTAAGCAGGTTGATAAATCAGTGGTTGGCGCTCACTTCTGGACCAAAAATCATGAAATTATACCAGAGATTAATCTGCTGAAACAGTTTCACAACCCAATGAACTATTGTTCATTGGGTTGTGACTTGGGAAAAAATTTTCACCATAGAAAATAAAGAAAATTCAATGAACTTTCATTTTCCTTCTGTGGTTAAACTCAGCAAGTTCCTAATACAAACACCATACATTGCCACAGAAGCATCTGGGTATCCAGTCACCATTTCGTGTAACAGTAGTCAGTCAACAACTGATGATGGGAGGCATGTCGTAGTTTTATGTAAGTTAGTGGAGTTTAGTGTAAACAAGTTGAATACATAATTGTAGGATATATTACCACTTCATTGTCTATAGCTTCATAAGTACAATTTACTCCTTGATAGTGTTTTACAATACTAGCAGGACCAGCACAAGTTTCTGCCATAGCACCTCTTTGCATTGAAACTGATTGCACTGTACAGAGAGCAACCTGTGCATAAATTACTAATAATTAAAATGCATAATAAGGTATTCATTAAGACTGGTATTTCTCAAGATTATTACAGTATGCATTGATATGGTTTTCTTAATGAAAAATAGCCATTATTAAAGTTTGAACTGTAATTTCATTTAGGGACTACTGAGCATAACATTAGGAATTTAAGTTGTCCTAGAGCCAATGAGAAAAGAGCTGTATGTACTACATGATTATTTTTACTTTAGGATAGAAGTAACAGCAAACAGATAATTAGGAAACATCTGATTTGCCATGTGCTGGGGAACCCTGTTAAGAAGAATCAAATCCATAAGCCTTGTAAACATCAGGTTTTTCATTACCCAGAACCAATGCCATAGAATGTGCATTTGGTCACAATAAATAATAAAATGTAGTATTAAAATAGGTAGTATAAATAACAATTCAGTCATCTACTTTCGATAAATATATATTTTATATAAATGAAATAGGTTTAATCTTAAAAGTAGATTTTTAATAAACAATACTAATAATATTATTTTGAAAATAAGTATGAATATTCTAAGTTCAATGCACTTGCTGCATCTGGTAAAATTTTCATTGAATTACATACCATGTCAATGGTACATGAACAAAACAAGTGGGAATTCGCTTGCTTCATCAGCTGATGTGAATATTTTTGTGACCTAATGTATCTGTTTAAATAAAGCCATTGGAAGGCAGTGTATGCGGTCATCAGCAGATGGTGGTAGTGGTGCTGTCATTGAAGAGCTTGATGTTAGCAGGATCCCAGTACAAACCTGATGATTGGCAAACAAGTGACCATACATATGGTATAAAGAAATCTTCTGGTTGGTCTTCCTCCACATACTTGAATTTTAAATCAGGGAATTTCTGTAAAAATAAACAACATATCATGATCATTCACAACTCAATATATTTAAACATTAATCATTTATAAAGCTGGAAGAGCAATTGAACCAATTGTGAAATTAGGGGACCATAATATTCTAAAAAATGTATGAAATATCAAAGGTAAGCTGGATGGGAGAAGAGGGGAAAATGTTGCAAGAAATTGGGATGGAGATAAAAGTAGTTTTGGAAGAAAGTAAGACAAAGAATTGAAGATATAGAGAGGCAAGAACTTTGGGCTAGTTTTAGAGATAAAGTGTTCTTTAAAATTGTACAGAATAATTAAAAAGAAATAGAAGAGAAAAAAATATGTAGACTATTGTGATAAATTTGAGAGGGAAGGACTAGCCTGGGTGCGGCAGGAGCATTGTTTTTAAAGGGTCTCATAGGAGATAATGGAGATATATGTAAAGAGTCTAAAGGAATACTTCATTGTTTATTAGAGTGTGAAGGGGTAAAGAGATGGAGGGAGGGTGTATGGAAAGTGAAGTGGGATAAATTAAAGAAAGAATGTATAGCATGTAGAATGTTGACTAATATTGGGCCAAAGAGAAATAAAATGATAGGGGAATATTTAGGAAAAGTATGGGAGAAATAGATTAGAATAGTTAAGAAGGATGAGAGAATTGGGGTATGATGGATAAAATAGTGCTAACAAGGGAAATACAAAAAGTGGGGGATTTCATTATGCAGATAACCTGGGGATTGTGTGTGTAATGAGTCCTCATATAGATGGATTTTAGACTTATTAATATTATAATGTTGGTTAAGTATATTCATTTGTTAAATGTTCATAAATTATTACTAAAAATTGGTAAATAATAGTGGTTTGTTTTGTTTATATATATATTTATGAATAATGTATGTATGTAATTGAACCTAGTCCACATAAGAATGGTGAAATATTCCAACAATTTCAATATTCCATCATTGCATTGCAAATGCAAACAACATAAAATTCAAAATGTTCAAGTAAAGAAACCATACATTTCTTTCATGCAAAACTGCAAAGAGCTACAAGTTGTAAATTACACTATTAAGGATCACTAATTCATTTCTTGCATGCATATTTAAATAAAAAAGAGTTACAAATCTTAGTTGTGAAATCTAGTATCATGTAAACTTACCCTTATCTGCATCTACCACACATAACTTTCGATTGTTATATATTTATACATATTTGCTTCATACCTTTAGTCTATCTTTGGGCCATTGGAGGGCACCATGTTGGATTGTAGTTAGCACTTCGCTCACACTCAGATCTTGCTGAACCTGATCCAAACGATTTGAAAAGTAAAGGATAACCTGGGAGAAAACAAAAGATCTGTATTTTTTATCAAAGTGCAAAATACACATAAAATAACCTGTGAGCTAATTTCTTTTATGCATAAAATAAATAAGGTCTGATCATAAATTATTTAGCCATGTGAATATCCTGAGAACCAATCATGTTGCCTTGTTATAACTTGACAAAAAGGAACTTATTATACCAGCATGAAAACTCACTTTTTCATAGGAAGTCAGCACTTATCTGTTGATGAGTGATGTAGTGGGATGGATGATCACAAGGCATTGATCAGTGACCCCAAACTCAGTAAGCAATGTATGAAAATGAACCAGATCCTAACAAATTACATGAAAGCAACTACCTGTCAGTGTGCACTCATACCATTGTCTCTTAAGATGCAAGTTTCTCTTTATGTACAAGATTTTTTATAAAGCTATTGGTATAGATGAAATCTCAGGGGAATTCTGGAGAATTTGGAGTTGGAATGAAAACAGGTTGATTTTATTAACACTTTCACTCATGAGCATTAAGTTGGTGATTTAATTGCCCAGATCAGCCATTTAAATGCAAGAGTTACTTAAGGCCTCTAAAAACTGCAAGATATTATCTTTGCATTATTCACATTTTAAGCAAGATAAGAAAATAAAATTTGGTACAAATCATCAGGAAATTATCTAGTACTTGTTGAAGGAATGTAACCATTGTCATACTTTCCTAGGGACACCACAATTTCAATAGAAATGTCATATATTGTCTTATGTTTGGAGCATACTCAGCACCTTGGTGTTAGACATCTGTCATTTTGAACAGTGGAAATTTGACTAGCATGTTCGCTATTCTTGCCATTCAAAAAAAAGGGCGGGGTCTTTTGCAGGAGCTGTTTCTGATGATTTAATGATTTGTGTAGTGGCACCAGGTGCTGACAAGTGTAATGTTCTTGAATGGATGGAGGGAGTTAGTGATGTCAAAATACTTGGCACCTTTTCCTTCTGAAGCAAACTTTTCGCTACAGCTTTCATGAAATCCAAAACCCAACTTCTCCAAAAGTCAAAATGCATTTTAGAAAATAGAAGAAAACTTTCTTTGGCTATTTAGAAGGAATCCTATGTGGATTTCTGAAATTTTATTGCATTTTCTGCCAATTTTGTAATCTTTCTGCTATTATCCCCATATATATTTTTTCCTTAACTGCTAATAACTTATTTCCCTACAGTTAGCTGCACTATTTATATCTCCTTTGCACTTATATGTTGACCAGCATTCCTTTGTTTAAAGCCATTTCTTTTATTTGGTAAACAACAGAAAATTTAAATAAAATTGTACTTATGAAGCTGTAGACAATGGGGTGGTAATATATCCCACATTAATGTGTTCAAGTTGTTAACACTAACTCCACTTACTTTTTAAAACTTGACTAGTTTCGGGAGAGGTCCCTCCCATCATCGGCTGCCGTTCACTGAATGCCATTGTTCGAAACGGTGGATGGATACCCGTTCGTTCCTATGGTGGTATCTGGTGATTCTAGTAGAAACTTGCTGAGTTCATCCAGCGGCAGAAAATCAAAATTCATTAGTTCTTCTTATTTTTTAAATGAAAATTCCCTCCCAAGTGGATAGTAGATAGACTATCCACTGTTTTGAACAACAGCATTCAGTCAACAGCAGCCGATGATGGGAGGGACCTCTCCCAAAACTAGTCCTAAGTTTTAAAAAGTAAGTGGAGTTAGTGTTAACAACTTGAACACATTATTGTAGGAAACAGAAAATTCATTGCTAAATCTGTCAAAATTTTGTCTACGTGCTGTTGTGATAATTCTGTCACTGAAATGTAACAATGAACGAATTCTTTTGAAATGATTTTATGCCTTGATCTTACAAAAATTGGATTGAAAAAAAATGGGGTCCTCAGACCAGTATATTCTCAGATCTGGCTTTTAGTGATTCCTATAACAAACATTAAACCCCAAAATTTCTTAATTTCTATCATCATGCTTCCATGTTTGCCCAAGCAGGTGTTTTATGAATGGCTGCAATGTTACACTTACCTCACTTTCATATAAATTGGTCTGTGTACATATAAGCTCAAAAAAGTATTTTGAAAGGAACAAATTCATAAATTTTACTGTCATTTTTAATATACATATGTGCCTAGTTTTACCAAAAAAAAAACTGTGCAGCAGGAAGACAAAATACAGGTGATTCCTAAGTAAGGGGAGTTTCCATTTCTTCTCCTCCTTCTCCATTGTCTTTTGATACTATTATGGATATTTTCCATCTTTTGGAAACATATCCCAGCTGTTTTAAAATATTCAATCTTGATAAGGTAGCCTGAAGAAATTGGCCACAACTTCATGTACATAATAAATTTGAAAGAAGACAAATGAAACCAGAATGAATTGCTAATTACAATGTAACATGCACAGAGTTGATAGTGAAGATCAATATTTGTTTCTATATCCTTTTATCTGGAAAACAATTAATGGCCAAAGAAAGTTTTCTTCTATTTGCTACAATGCACATTTGACTTTTTGAAAAGCCAGGTCTATTAAAACCAGGCTTTATTTACCAAATTTTTGACAATTTTGTTATAGGAGTTAACTCACTTATGGGTAAGATTGTGTTGATGTTGCATGCAACATTTGAAGGAGAATATTCTTAAATTTAAGTATGGCATTCAACTGTCTCTCTCTCTCCTGGGAAAGTGATAATTTAAAGGATTAATATTACCTTTGTATATAAAAGAAACATTTTAAATTTCATGGAAGCAGTAGCCAGAAATTTTATTCAGGAGGAAAAGAAGCCAAGTATGTTCACAAAGCTAACTGCCTTCATTCATTCATGGACATTACACTTGTCAGTATCTGGTGCCACTATTAAAGCACAAACAAAAACAATATTTTTCAATGGCAATTCCATTTATGCCAGAACCGGACATTCAACCATCAGAAAGGCCTTTCTTTTGAATGGCAAGAATAGTGATCACATGCTAATGAAATTTCCACCATTTAAAATCACATATCTAACAAGAAGGTGCTGGGTATGCCCCAAACATAAAACAATGTGTGAAATTTCTGTCAAAAATGTGGTGTTCCCCTACTTCTAGGAAAGTGTGACAATAGTTATACCATTCCTTCAGCAAGTCCCAGATAGTTTCCTGATGATATGTACCAAATTTTATTTTCCTAGCTTGCATAAAATGTGAATAATATGAAAATAACATCCTGCAGTATTTTAGAGGCTTTACAGGCTTTACAGTAAGTAGTAAAATGTAGCTAAAACTCCTTTTAGAGGTTATTTTGTATTGGAGATTTTAGTGAAATATATTATAATATAACAAATTATTGTTACAAAATCACTCAAATTTCACTAATTTTGTTCCACTTACTTGGACATGTGTCAAAGGCGATTTTAGTGATTTAATACTAGCGTAAAGTGTACCCAGAGAATATGATTAAGAACATATGTGAAAACCACAAAGAAGAAGAACAAGAACAAGAAGAAGAAGAGGAGGAGGAGGAGGAGGAGGAGGAGGAGGATACTTATATAATATTTAAAAGCCTTTGATACAATAAATTGTGAAGCATTATGGTTTAAATTAAGAACAAAAGGAGTAGGTAAAAAGTTATGAAGTACAAAACATTTACACTTATAATGAATTTTATATGAATATCTTTAATGATATGGTGAGCGAGTGAGTGAACTATTCCAAATACTACTGGTTTATGGCAGATAATAAATTAAGTTATATACTATTTAATTTGTATATTGATGATATTCTAGAAATTATTCATAAAGCAAATGGGCATGTTCCAATATCTAACATGGGATAATTGAAAACAACTGAAGCAATATCTAGTTTTTGTAAAGAATACAGTTTAAAAATTAATTTAAAGAAGGGTAAGATTATGGTATTTAAGAAGTGTTCTAAACTGAGGCAAGTTCAGAGATGGTACTGTGAAGGAAAAGAAACTGATGTGGTATGTAAATTTTAATATTTAGAATTAAGATTATGTTGTAATGATAAATGGAATGAGTAAAAGAAAAAGGTATTAACAGGTGGGAAATTGGCACTGAAAACTATAAACGTATATCTGGAGAAACTGCCAGGAATGCAAATTAAATGGCTGAAAAGAGATTATGTAGCAATAGCTGAGGCAATAATATTATAAGGGATGGAGATGGGGATATTTGAGTGTTGGGTAAATCTTGATTAGATTCACATAAACTAATTTTGAGACTCCAAGAGTTTCAGCCAATGGGTAGCCCTAGCAGAGTTACAATAAATAGGGAATAAAGAGAAAATAATGGAAAGTACATTAAGTATGGTTTAGGATCAACAAACTAGAGGAAGAAAATGTATTGAGGGTGTTTAATTTTATAAGAAACAATAAAACAAAGAGAGCCCTGAATCAGTATAATAAAGGAGATTTTGGAGAGAATTGATTTGGGAGAAATATGGACAAATAGAGAATTAAAAGGAAAAATATTTCTGGAAATAAATTAAGCTAAGGATTAAGATACTGAAGTGGAAGAAATATTTGGTATATCAATAAAAAATCCTTAATTTTACATAAATGCATGAAAAATATATTTGATGTTGTAATAAGGATGATAGGAGGATTTGCATTGCTAAGAACAGGTATGGTGAAGTTGAAGGATCAACAAAGATATATATTAATTGATATCATTGTATGATTCAGTTGAACTACACTCTCTTAAAGCTTCACTTACTTTTCATAAATGCATGGAACTGGTTTCCAGAACATTTAGTTGCCATCTTCAGCCAGGCTAAAGTTCAACTGTCGGATCATTCGTTGAGCTGTGGGAATGTATATTCTGCTCTGGTGGCAATGTGATAAACTTGTAGTTTTATGTTTTCATCTCCGGCAATGTCGAAGTTCATTAGATTGACTTTGTATTTGTAGATGTAGATTTATGAAAAGTAAGGGAAGCTTTAAGAGTGTGTAGTTTAACTGAATCATACAATGATATCAATTAATATGATTAGCTTCACTATGCAAGTTCCAATTTACATTTTAATTTAAAGATATATATGTCCAATGTATTAAGAGACCAAAATCCTGGCATAGTTTATTAGAAAGTGAAGAAACTAGATCATAGCTAGGAAAATAATTTTGGTGAACTGGAGCAATCTACGAGTTGGTAGTTGAGAATAAAATAATGATTTTAATTAAATATAACATTTAATTTCGTGTCTGAACCAATACAGTGAAGCGACTATTATATTCTTAATTATCTAGTGAGCCGAATTGAAAATCTTATGCTCCACTTACCGTAGAATTATGCAAAACTAGTTTCGCATAATTTAACAGTAAGAGGAGCATAAGATTATCAAATCGAGTCACTATATAATTAAGAACATAATGATTTTAAGTTTAAACAGAAATAGAAAATTATTTGCAGAAGATGAGGAAGAAATGGTTGTGGAAAATCAATAAACAGGTTAAAGAAATGAAATGTGCAGAAAATCTGAGATGATGGCTTTGATTATGTGGATGATTTCAATATCATGTTTGGGGATATAAATGTTCAATAATAAATGTTTGTAATTAATAAATATAAAATGGTATACCATGATAAGTTCACTTTATAATTTTGTATACCATATTTTACTTTGTAATTAATTATTATATTGAATTCTCTCTCAAACACAGACACAGATTTTTTTGTAATTACAAATGCAGCTGTCAATCCTCGTGGTCTAGTGGTAACTATACTTGCCTGATAGACCCAAGATCACAGGTTAAATCCAGGCCAAAGTCGATAAATTACTTTTGGGTGTAAAAATCCTAGTAAAGCTTCCTTCAGAAGAAAAGTAAAGTAAAGTTATGGCTTTCATGTCATAGATTTAAGGCATGAAAAAGAACCTCAAGTCTGAAAGAAAAGTTTTCTGAGCAAAATTTATTGGCCGTTTCACACACTGGATTGAATGGGATGCTCATGACCTGAGATGTTAAAGAGCGCCTGTAAATAAACCAAATCAACAACAACAAATGCAGTCCATGCCAAAAAATAAAAAATTTAGAAATATTAAAGAGTGCCTTTTCAGACTTTGTCCCTTTACATTCAATAGCCTATATGGTTTTCAGAATTTGAGTCTGGAATTTTAGGAGTACACTGGACACTGGACATCCAGAAACAGCAGCAATGAAAAATGATGCATATAGAAGACATGGTGTACAAAGATCCTTGGGTGATTTATAAGACTGGGCCTTTATTCATTCAATGGTGACTATAGATTATGGGACATATTGCAGTAATTAAAGGAATTAATATTAGCAGAGGACAAATAAAGTACATTTAAGAGATGTGCATAATCATGTACATGTAACATTAGCGTAGTTAATGTTAAGGGGCAGAGAGCATCATCAATGCCAGGAAATTCAAAAAAAAGATATTGGGTGTTTATGGTTGTAGTATCCCAAAAAATATTGGTCCTGGTGGTGAAACAGTAATCATACTTGTCTCTTAAACCTAAGATCATGGGTTCAATCCTGGCCAGAATCAATGGATTTTTTGGGCATAAGAATTCTAATTATGGCTTCCTTTGGAAGGGAAGTAAAGCTCTAGGCAAGAAAAAGAACCTCAAGTCTGAAAAAAAGAAGCCTTTGAGCAAAATTTGTTGGCTGTTTCACACTCTGAATTGAATGGGATGCTGATGACCGAAGTTAAAGAGTGTCCATTAATAAACCATATCAACAAAAAAGTATCTGAAAAAGTTAGGAAATGTTGGCACTGTCCCTAATCACTAAATGAAAAGGACTAGTGGTATGAAACCTTAAGGTAACCAACAGGAAAAAGAGAGAGAGAAAGAGAGACAGAGTCATATTCCTGTTTAGTATATTCTAACCTCTCTTGTGTTTCTCTCCTAATTTATGATGACTGCTATTTACTTCTGTACCTTTGTATAAAGCCCTCGATTAAATTTTTCAAAGTCATTGCATCTTGCAGATCTTTCTTTGTTAGAAATAACATTTAAAAGATCCAAATATAAAATTTTGATATCTACAGCTGGATTTATGATTGCCATTTTCCAATTGATAAGCTTTTAACACAAGGAAAAGGCATGTTAAATTAACATGAGGCTAAAACAACTTAAATTTAACCTGGTTGATGAAATAAAATTTTTGTTAATTTGAATAATAAAGCAGTATAACAGCTTGTTCACTTTCATGAGGGGGAAAGAAAAATGGAATTGCAATATACTGCTCATACCCTCATGACTATCTCTGTGGTCTTGTAGTCAGCATGTTTGCCTGCAAATCTGGAGGTACCAGGTACAAATCCTGTAAGGTCAGTTGCCTGGGTAAGGTTTTTTCCAGAGTTTTTCCTCATCCTGAAAAGGTGAATGCCAAGTAACCTTAAGTATTCCAGGCTCTAGGCTCATGAACATACTCATTTCATCAAACATTCATTCATTGTCTCTTTAGACCTTCGTTGTTATAAAGGATATTTGCAGCTGTACTGTACCTAGAGCTTCCACACCTAATCTAAAAAGAATTAAATTTTATAAGAAACAGTCAGTGATGATGGCTGATGAGTTGTGAATGATGAGGTATTAAAATTACATATTCTGTCATTGGCTTCATACTTACCACATCAATGTTTTGAATTATATCCTGAAATGCAGGATGTGTGCGAAATGGTTCAAACACATGTTTCTTGTACAACAGTGTGTAAACAAGATTAGGATTGTGTGCCAGTTGATGTGTGAGACAGGAGTTAATGATCTCTAGCACCATACGCAATACTTCCTCAAGAACACCCAGGTCTTGAACCTATAACAAAATATGATGCAGTTTAGCAATCACCAGGCAATAAGCATTTTATGACTACCAATTTATTCTGTGATAAATAATGCTTTTGCAACTTTGTTTACATCAACCTTTGTATTATTTTGTTGTTGTTGTTGTAGTAATGAGAGAGAGAATGCATGTGTGTATGTGTAGCATGCATGCATGGTGCATGTATTTTTTCCTTCTGTTGTAGCAGAAACATTAAACTTACAAATCAGTGCTGAATGAGTTCAGTTAAAAATTCAATAGTGTTTTAACTGCACACAAAAGTTTGAATACAGATTTTGTGAATAATTGTTAATCTTAAGATGTTATTTCTGTTACTTTTTAATGTTAATGCCTTTTCATATATTGCTTTGCAAAAGATTTTAAGAATGAAAGATAGTAGAATACTGCAAATTTAAAGCTTTTCGTTTGTTTCTGTCTTTGTTGTATGTCCAGTAAAAGTTGGAAATTCTAGTTTATTTTATTTGTTGCACCAAATACCTACCAGATCAGATGCTTGTTCTGGATCCTCAACACTGATCACTGTGGTCCCTTGTTGCAATCTTATCTGCTCTGCTAAACGACTGTGTTTCTTAGCAAGAGTTTCAAAAAGGCTGACAAGTCGCTGACTAACATAGGGATGTAGGCCTCGAAACTGACCAGACATATTTGCAAGAGCAGCCAGACAGTTTGTGTGTAGATATTTATCCTTAAAAAGAGAATATTTAATTCAGTGCAAGTACACTGAAATGAAGATTAGAATGTATATAAATATATGCCAAACTTACAAAACATCCGTAACATATTAAGAGATTAAATTTTTTTAAAAATTGTAAAACTTTAAAAAAATTTTCTTTTTTTCATATGGAACTAACACAGTGAAGCTCACATGAATTAAATCTGTCGTCTAACACTCTTCATGCTTCACTAACCTAAGAATATTCGGTATCGGTTTCAAAGATACGTTATCTCCATCTTCGGCCGTGGATGACTGGTGTAAAAGGCTGTTGTTACGTAGTATCAGAAGCAATGCTCCGCTCTGGTGAAACTTTTATGAACTTAAAATTTATATTTTCTTCTTTCGGAATGTCAAAATTCATCAAATGATCCTTATGTTTGTAGATGTAAATCTTTTCCCAAATATCCAATTCTACCGGTCCCTGTACAGCTCTCAATAATTCAGCTTCTTCTTTTATATCATGATTTTCGGTCCAAAAGTGATATGCCACTGCTGATTTTTCTATTTGTTTGTATTTTAAATTTCTCATATGTTCTTTTAGATGTATCCCCACATTCCTTTTAGTTTTTCCTACGTAGATCTTATCACATTCAGCACATGCAATCTTGTAAATTCTAGCTTTTTTCTCCTTTGGGGTATTATCTGTAGTATTGTCTTTCAAAATGTTGTTTAAACTAAATCTATTAGTGGGAGCTATTTTTATATTAACATCTTTAAATATTTTTTTAAATTTATACATCACTGTTGGATTATATGTAAATTTTTAAAGGATATTTTTTCTTTAATTGTTGATAATTGTTTATAATGATATATCTGCATGCAGATTGATCAATTTGTCAATCAATAAAGAAGAATATAACATAGAATATAAAAAAATAAAAGAAATAGCAATTTTAAATGGTTTTAATGAAGATTTAATACATAATAAGATTAAAAAATTCCAGAGAAAGAAAAGAATTGAAAACTCCACTACATTATCAACACTTAAAGAAAAAATATCTTTAAAAATTTACATATAATCCAACAGGGATGTATAAATTTAAAAAAATATTTAAAGATGTTAATATAAAAATGGCTTCCACTAATAGATTCAGTTTAAACAACATTTTGAAAGACAATACTACAGATAATACCCCAAAGGAGAAAAAAGTTGGGATTTACAAGATTTCATGTGCTGAATGTGATAAGATCTACGTAGGAAAAACTAAGAGGAATGTGGGGATACGTCTAAAAGAACATATGAGAAATTTAAAATACAAACAAATAGAAAAATCAGCAGTGGCATATCACTTTTGGACCGAAAATCATGATATAAAGGAAAAATTTGAATTATTGAGAGCTATACAGGGACCGGTAGAATTGGATATTTGGGAAAAGATTTACATCTACAAACATAAGGATCATTTGATGAATTTTGACATTCCGAAGGAAGAAAATATAAATTTTAAGTTCATAAAAGTTTCACCAGAGCAGAACATTGCTTCTGATATTACGTAACAACAGCCTTTTACACCAGTCCTCCATGGCCGAAGATGGAGATAACGTATCTTTGAAACCGGTACCGAATATTTTTAGGTTAGTGAAGCATGAAGAGTGTTAGACGACAGATTTAATTAATATTCAGCGATATTTTTCTTTTAGAACAATACAGTAAAATAATTAAAGTAATTGGAGCGTGGACATTTAGATAAAACACAATACAAAGAATTTAAAATGGGGAAGAAAAAAAAAACAAAAAGAAAATTAAAAGCAAAAGTGAAGAATGATGAAAAGAGAAAAATATACAGTATATGCCGAGAAGAAACATAACAGGTGTTGTAATAAAATTGGTTAATTATTACAATATGCTTTCAAACCAAATTTCTTCAGAAGGAATCAATTGAAAATTTTTAGAAGTTTACTTACAAAGCTCTGCACTAGCAATTTGCATAAACCACAATTGGAGAAAAATGTGTTTTATGAATGATTTAGAGAGGTAACAGCAAGCACATGGCATTGGCTCTCACTGGGTACATTTATTTTATTATTATTATTATTATAATATTGGGTATTATTATGCATTAAAATATATAATAAATTAGAAAAATATTTTTAAAAATAGAGAGTTTTGGTGATCATTTTCCAATTACGACTTAAGTGAGTCAGCTTTGGAAGTTGTACATTGTTAATGATGAAAATTGTTATTTTTAATGTTACATGAATGTTAGTCACTCATTTGGTTACAGCATCAGCACAAAAGACCAAATATCCATGGTTTGAGTCCCAGCCGTGATAAATGTTCAAAGTCTGATTCTTTCTTTCGAACTAATGTACTCTCACAGCTAGTGTGAAATAACCATATATATATATATATAAAAACTGTAAACCATCTTTTTTATCTGAGAACTTTGACCAGACTAGAGCCTGGGCAACCTAAGGGAAAGGTTCATTTGAATTAACCTGTACTAGGTTAAAAATGTGGCCTTACCTTCCTATTTTGTGGATTTAAATGTATGCAAAGAAATCTTTTGTGTGCCCAATATCAGTTATATGGTACAATGGATGAAATAAAATGTATAATTAACTAAATTATTTTCGTATTTGGATGCATCATATTACAAGGGCAAGGTGAAAAGTTCTTGGTCTTGGACAGAGATGGCATTGATATTGATGAATTTTTTTTGTTACGTTGCTACATGTTTTGTGATAATGCTAGTCAATTGTCAACTTGATCTTCTGAATAGCTTTGTTTGTATGACTGTTGAAAATGGACACATTGTGTGTTTTTCATTCAAATGGAGAAACTGTAATACAATGCTGTAATAAAATTCTTTGCTTTGAATGGTTTATCACCAAAGGAAATTCATCTAAAGTTGGTGAATATTTATAAGGAATCTGTTCCCATTTTCAACTGTTAAGAAATGGGCAGCACAATTTAAATGCAGCCATACTTTTCTTGAAGATGATCCATGCGAATGATGTCCCAAAACTGCAACCACAGAGAAAAACATAGAGAAAGTGCACAATATGGTGTTGGACTATCGACGATTAAAGGTACATGAAATAGCTGACACCACAGGCATATCAGAAGATATATATATATATTTTACATGAAGAACTAAAGATGAGAAGGCTATGTGCAAGACGAGTGCTGCATTTGTTGAATGTTGATTAAAAGCAAATGTGAAAATGAATATTAGCAATATTTCGACTGTTTTAAAAAGAATGCAACTGATTTTGTACACCAATTTGTTATTCTGCACAAGACATTGGTCCACTACTACATTCCAAAAATGAAACAGCAACCAAAGTAGTGGGTGGAATCTAGTGGCCTTGCACCAAAATAGGTGAAGATGATGTCATCTGTCTGAAAGGTTTATGGCAAGTGTTTTCTGGGATTCTTCTTAGATTATCTTGCAAAAGGTAAAACAATAACTGGGGAATACTACACATGTTTTCTGGACCAATTGGATGAAAATTTATGTGAAAAGAGAAAAAATTTGTAAAAGAAAAAATTTCCTCAAATTGCTTTGTTTGCTCTAGAAAAGAAAGTGGGTATGTACAGAATATTGAATTAGGAACAATCACAAAGGATATGAAATGTGCTGGAAATGTTGGATAAAGTGCTAGGGGCTCTCAACTATTTGGGTGTTTATTTCAGAACATGCATTAGGCAAGTACAGTGACAATTTCATGAATCTTCAGGTTTTTGACATATATCAGAATACTATAGTGCAGTTTATTTGAACAGGGGAGGCAATGGGAGGCAGGCAATTTTAAACACCTGTTTCATGCCAACAAAAATTATGCCTTGCAAAGAGAGGCCTGATGAAGGAAAATATGATAAATTTGTTTTATAGTCTCTTCAACATCAACAAATCACATCTATAGTTAGTTGGACACTGGTAATTTGTATGAATTTCTCTACAAGTTAACTTCAAATACTAGCACAAAATTTATTATCTTTTTAACAATTTTGGGAGTCAGTTGACCCAAATGTGCTAAATATTAGGTTAACTGATCATAATGAAAAGTAGGAATATGTATAAAGAAAGAATAAATAAATAAATATTTGTGTATAATGATAAAGTTAAGTTAAGTGCAATTAAATGGCACATGACTGATATTGGCGTTTCTGTTTTGACAAGCATCTTAGTTAATGCATTTTTAAGGTACTTATTACATGGCATAAAAATACCTTTTTTTCATTCTCTTTTAAAATAATTTCTTTTAACACAATTTTCCTGGTTTATTGCTTATAATGAGAGCGTGATTGTCAAACAATATAAATATATAAATAAATATAAATGATCAAATAGACTAATAAAATGAATGACAGAGAGCAATTGGAAAGCTCAAATCATCTGCCATCTCTCAATGACTATAACTGATGCTCCTAAATGTAGCTGCATGGGACCATCATCTCAAAGTGCATTATTATTCTTTAATATCAATAAATGCATAATAAAACATTTAAATTATCATTATATCTGAGAAAAAATACAAGACTCATTTAGCAGGAATGACAATAATCTGCTCTGTACATTAAAAATACCTACAGAAGGACATAACCTAATTGAAGGAATGGCGACATGTGGCAAATGCTATTCCTCTATCTTGCCCTTATATGACATCACGTGTAACTTTTTATTAATATTTTACAAGTATTGCAATTCTTTCGTAGAACAGAAAGCTTCAAGACCACACTTTACAAGGACTTTTACTAATACACTTGTATGTATTAAACTATACTTTTGTGGAATAGGACTCTGCTGATGCCATGCTGAGTGATTAAGTCATCTGATAATATTTTATAACATCAACTCATCATTTTTGACCAGTACTCTCAATAAATATTTGTATTCATTCAATATAAATAAATACCTCTAAATAGATGTGACTATTATTTTGGACAGAGATAATATGTTTATGCAACAAACATTATGATACACTTCAAAAGTGTATGAATCAAGGACTTTGCTAATCACTAATATTATTACATAACCCAATTTACAATTTCTTTAACCTAATCCAACTAACTGCTGTCTTTGTCTCATTAGCAATTTCCCACTGGATATTATAAATATTATTTCACATAAACCCAAAAAGAAACAATTAATGAAAAACCAGTTACAAGTTACTCTGAAAAATTATAAACTGATAGAAAATCATTTCTAAATTGCTTGCATGTCTTTTACATTCACCAATGCAGCCTTACTCCCAGTAATTATTTTTGTAAAAAACTACATAACATGAATACAACACTAAAAGAGGTGATAAAAATAACTCACTCTCATTTTCAGCATGTTGTACTGTATTGTCCGTATTACCACAAGAACCAGCAGCCCACCTAGGGAGATTTCGGAGATTGACCTCTCTGTATACCATGCAACACCCTTCAGCATCTAGCATTAAAAAGGTCATTCATGTTATCATAATGCTGTATAACACTTTATTCTGTGTAAAAATGAATATACTCTTCATGAACCATAAAGAATTAAATGTATTATATTTTTGTATTATTTGTAACTATTAAAATGTTAGGAAAAGGGGAACAAACTGGCGTATTAACCTTCTATTTTCAATGATTCTCAATCCAAAAGCACAAAACAAATTTGACATTTCTGTTCAACCTTTTAGATTAGATTATGTGAAGGAATTCAGAAACCCTGATTTGGAATGCATATTAAGTGGTAATTGCCCTCTGCTTCTTTTCTCTCATTCTCACCATGCAATCTAATCTAATGCGTGCGCAACCTACTCACACTACAGAATGATCTGAAGGAAAGAGTTCTGAGATATGTTATTGGTTGAATACTCTAGAAAAACACAACGTAATATACAAAGTCCATGAAACATTTCATTCAGCTATATTTTCAAATGTGCTGAAATTTTATAAACTCACCAAATTTTGATATCCAATGTCATCTAATGCCAGCTACCATTTTGTTGACAGCCACTGAAAGCACCATGGCAACAATTCATAACAACAAGTGCCAAAACTTACTGCAAAATGGAAGAGCTAATTGTGTTCTTCAATTTGTTCACTCTGTGTCTGTTTTGTGTATGTATGCAAAGAGCATATCGTGCCAGGTTTCAAATGGATCAACCTGTTTATAACAGCATAATGAAATAGTAAGGTAATTTCAAGAGACTGGTTGTTTATGTAACCGAAAGTGTTTGGGATGACCTTGCATGTCAGAAGAGAAAATCAAAAAAGTTAGAGAGAGTTTCTTTAGTTCTATGAAATCTATGCGAAGAACAAGTCAGGAGCTCAGTATTGTGCACACAATGATGTGAAAAATCCTTAGCAAATGTTTACGAGTGAAGCTGTACAGACTGCAGTGTTGGATAATGATCAGTCATTCACATGTTGGCCACAGAGGTCACCTGACTTGGCCTGATGTAACTTCTTTTTGTTGGGTTATGTGAAGGACAGGGTCTACATACCACCCATGCATCAAGACCTCTAGGATGTGCTACATATCACAGCTGCCATCACCAGAGTAACCCCTGATGGCTGGGCTGAGTTTGGGATGAACTCAACAATAGGTTAGATGTGTGCCAACTGACCAATGGAACATATTGAACATTTGTAAGGTTAGATATCAAAATTTGGTAAATTGATCTTTCATGGTGTGTAATTTCAGCACATTTGAATGTTTTGTTCGGAAAATATAACTGAATGAAATGTTTCACGAACTTTAGAAACACACACTATTAAACTGCATACTTATTGAAAGTGCAATTTCAAACCCTAATTTTCTTAGTCTGAAAAGAACTGTTTACTGCCTTGTTTAAAGATGCAGATTTAATGCTCTTGAATGTATATTAATTGCATTAAAAATTATTTAATTTAAACTAAAATAATTATTTCATTACATTGGCTTATTAATCTTTCATTTTATATGCTACTTTATTTTGTTTTCTTTATCCTTTTCTTTCTATTTTATCTAAAATGTCACTTCCATTTTAATATCTATATTAAAGTCCAGAGAATGTTCCAAAATGCTTCAAGCAAGTCTATCTCACACTGATATCATTATTCTTTCATTATTCTTTCCTTAAAAAACAAATTTTCAAATGCAGGGGAAATTAATATTTAGAAAGAATAAAACTACTTACTGTTTCATGAACAGTCTTGTTGAACAGATCATCTTCACTTAAAATTAGTAGAATAATAAGAGACATGTAGATATGATGAGAATTACTGTCCGGTGCATGATACAGTGTCTTCAGGATTGGAATTACCTAGTGTGGGGGGGAAGAAGAAAAAATGCCACAATTAAATATTATTCAACTGTCTCTTAAAATTAAAGTGGTATATGAATTTAAATTTATAATTAAAACTAAGCTTTTTAGTTCACATAATATATTGGAAAAGCTTCTGAAATTTTATTTTCTTAATCACTAATGGCAAAATTGCTAACTTTCGTTTATCAAAATTCATTCTTCCCTCAAGATTCATCAACTATTACAACAAATCAGCAAAAAATTAAAAATGTATTTTTAAATGAAAGTTATACATCTAATTGATAATAAGTTTCCAGTTCTCAATTTATAGAACTATATATTAAGGAAAGCTTTCTTTCAATACTATTTTTCTTACTATTCAAAATATGAGATATTTGTCTACCAAAGTGATTGTTTAGGTTATCCAATTAACTCAAAACTGCAATTAACTTAACTTGCACTTACTATAATTCATATATACAGGAAGGTTATTTAAGTTACTGGCACCCTAAACACAAGTTGTTATTGAGGAAATGCACCTAACACATTCAGAAAAAGAGAGATAGCGTCGCTGTGCATAATAAAGGTAATATTTTATTTTCCTGCTTATATTTTAAAATGATACTGTATTTAAAATTGAGCATTAACCTATATTATAAGAGATGTTGAAAATGAAGCCCCTCAGCAGCAATACATTGCTGGCCTTTACATAGGAAATTCCTTTATTCCATCTAACTTTTCTTCTGTCACGGCATTGTAGTTCAAAACACATTTCTTGACATTGAGAGAAACGCACACAATTTTTCTACCTGGAACACTATTGCCAGGATATTTTCTTGTGAATCACCTTATGACTTCTGTGCAAGAATCCATTTTCACATATGTATTGTATATAAAAATTTGTTCATTACTGTATTAGTAACATAACTAATGAAGCATATAATTTACAGGCACCAAATAACACATGAAAGCACAGCTGCTTGCGTATAAAGCCTCCCTCAAACTAATTACAAGCTAAACTTAGGTATTCATTTTTTTTTTACACTAAACTCCATTTACTTACATAAAAGTAAGACGTGTTTCCGGAGAATCTCTCCCATCTTCAGTTGCTCACCGGACTTCATTTGTTGACTGAAATATCCACAAACTTGAAGATGCCCTCAGGAAAAGAAATTTAATTAGCTTTGCATCACCTCCATTACCTCATTATTTTCTGTAAACTTCTGATCCCCTAAATGTTCTTCCAAAGGTCCAAACAAACTGAAATTTCAGTGGCATTAAGTTGAGACTGTATGCCAGATGTTTCAACAACATTTATTGTATCCACTGTATGCACAGCCAATTTAGAGGCAGGACTTTGTGAGAGCAGTTCCCAGCATTTTGACTGTCACAAATTTCAAAATGTTCATTGGCCCATGTTGTATCAAGGAGTAGTAACCTGCGGTCCTTTTTCTTTAAGAAAAATGATAAAAATGTCGGGGGCTGACATTCCAAAAAATTGTCAGCATTATTTTCCTAGCAGAACACTATTGGAGATATAAGGTACTTCCACTACACTTATTGTCTCATACTGGTGTATTTAGGATGTGTATTTTGTTATAGCTGGATGGAGAGCATTTGGAACATCATGAGCATGAGCATGCTCCTGACAGAATATCTACCATTTCATGCTTATGATTACCAGATAGCTGCATTGGTACCCATTTGTACACACTTTATTATTATTCCAAAGTCATCATGGACAATAATGTATGCAGATCAATAACTCATGTTGAATTTTATGGCAAATTCATAACAGTGATTCATTTGTAGTTAAGAATTTTCAACTAAATTTGCTGGTGACTTTTTAAGTTGCAACACAAACATGTATTCTACTCTAGTGTTCATTGCTGATGCTTTGACTTTAGTTTTTAAATCTTTCCTTCCATTTATACACTCTTAGATCTGACTCAAACGTGTCTCCATACCAAATCATTCTGCTATAGATTTCAGAAAGTTCCAATCTATGATATATATATATATATATATATTGTTCTAGCTTCTTGCCATTGAAGAACTCGCAGTAGTTCGAAATATAGCAGTTTCAAGTGTGACTCTTTCTCTGTGTTTTATCTTTATCTACTTTTATTTTTAGTGTTAATTTGTTACATTGTTAATAGTGTTTCTTTATTTTTATGTTTCATATATATATATATAAAAAAACAACCTTCGTTTCTCTTCTATGCTGCAATTCGACAGTACAGTCAATCTTTCTGATGACAAAAACAAATTATGCATCATTTTCTTCTAAGCTGCAATTTGACAGTGCTGTGCCAATTTACAACATATTGTGCAGGCACATTCTGAGCAATCATATGATATATTGTTGAGGAACCATTTTTGTCCCAAAATAAGATTTTTCACTGTCTATATATCTCCATAAACTTTATAATAAATTTCTCATTATTTAATGATTAATATAATTAGTTTTGATTCACAAATTGTTCAGGAAATAGTTTACTTTTAATTGCATTATTAACATCAAACTTCCATATATGACCTTCAAAGTCTGAATGGCTCTAGTGAATCTTAGGCTCATGGCAATGGCTAGCAAGAACTACTTTCTCCATGCTACAAAATACAAATAGTTAATTGTAATCTTCTTCAGTATCTCATTAGATGTAATGAAATTGAGTTTGGAAGTAAACACAAAAATGTCTGCTTAAAAAAAAGAACTATCATTTAGTAACATTTTAAAAAAAATTGAGTCGAGATTGTAACATACACACCACTAAAATTCAATAAAATGGAAGACTAGTTTCGGGAGCCATCGCTCCTATCGTCAGTTCCTGGTCGACCAGGAATTGCAGGATCATTGCAATGCACTGCTTTTGGCTTTTGCCATATGTGGATTTGTTGCAAGGGCTCATGTTTATCCCAGGCACTCTTACAATTAATATCCAAGACCTACCAGAGCAAATTATTTGGAAAAAAAACTTTTATCTCAAGAATTTTCCTTTTATCTTTCATCTGAAGTAATACTTAATTAACTTGTGCTTAATAGGTGATTAAAAATTACCTAAATGGAATTTTTCAAAGCTTTTTTTCTTTACCTTGAAAAGGCAAATGCAAAAGTAACTGGAAGCATCTTTCCCACCATTAATTGATTAACTTAAATGTTGTAAATACATAGGTCGGTCCTTGAGAATGCAACATTAGCTGTTTTAGAATAAATGGGGGAGCTTCCTTCAGAATAGGAATTTTCCATTGCAAAGAATACAAACTAAAAACATCAATAATATTAACTCTTTAGCTAATGCCATGTTTAAGACCCTATATTATTATCATAGTATCTAAACCCAAAATATTTTTATAATGAATGGAGTAAGATACTCACAAGTAGTTCAATATCTGAGCGAGCCAAGATGAAAGTCTTGATATGACGGTTGCGGTGTATCAGAAGATACAGCAATAGAGTGGTTTGGTCTGTGCTTGGTACATTACACAAAGTATTATACAGCCTCCCCATATCTAGTTTGAAAGTAGCTGCTGCTCGAGTTGGAGTAGCTTCATTGCATGGATCTGCAACATATAGAAGCACGATTTCTATAAATTGTAACATATTTTATACTTGTAAGCCTCTATACAGAAACATGTCCTCTTTTTATCTATTGTCTTGTAAACCTGCCAAAGAGTTTAAATAATTTTACCTTGAAGTTTAAATTCTTTTCTTCTTTTTGTGCAGTAAAGATATGCAATTTTCATACCAATAGAACATAACTGCCAGGACTATTTTTACAAAAATTTTTAACATATGCTTGCTAAAAAGATTTGTTTTATTGTGTCTATTAGCTGTAAGGCTAACAATTTCTTGATAATATGGCCAGTAATGTTTGGTGATCAGAAGAAGGCAAGCGAGAAGAATGAGCTATATAAACATTGTCTACCCTCCTTGTTACATTCATGCCGATAAAAATAAACGGTACTGTCAGACACTCATCCATGTTTAAAAGTCCAGCAGACGTGCAAGATATGAGTCTGAGAGGTTCTCATTCGCAGCAAGGGTATACCACATACACTCGTAGGTGTACAGATAAACAGTTCAAGTCCCCCTTACTCTTAGCTCGCACTTGCCTTCTTCAGATCACCAGACTGTACTAGACAAATGAATTTTCATTTTATAATAGGAATTTTCTGAGATAGAAAGCATGTCTTCTGGTTAACCAAAGATACGGTTCCTGATTGTACTTGTGTGGTAAGAACTGCCTAACTATAGTGAAAAAGTTTTAAAGAGTAAAATTTATTTATTTTTATTTATTAATCTTATAGAACTTCAGACATGATGTAATAAATTAAATGCAAACTTATAACATATAATCTTGAATTTTTTTTAACAAGATCTGAAGAGTTTCTCAGACTTAAGCTAGGAAATTTTGGTAATGTATTGAATTGTGTAGCTAACCATTTTGCTAGAACGTAACAAGGAGAATTAATATTATTGATGATTGGTCTCATGCTTTTTCCAGATTTGTGTATCTTGGTAATCCATTAATCTTGCCTATTGATGGATTTGGTGCTTTAATTTTATACATTAAAATTATCAGATTTTGTGAACAAAATGCTTTCTTTCAATATATCTTCTGTTAATTTTTTGTATTTATTAAGTGGGTTTGTTTCTACTTCAATATATTCCTTGCTCTTTAACATATCTAGCATTCTTTGCTTGTAATTCTCCTTGTCCAAAATTACATTTCCCACCTGATTAGATCCATTAGTCATTAAATGGTTGACAATGTCAGTGAGTGCCTCACAAAACATGTCCCAGTTCACTTTTAAATAAGCTTTTAAAAAGTGGAACATCAAGAGAGTTTTAATGTGTTCACATGATTTTAAGTAATTTTACTTTTGGTCCAAACCAGATTTTATGATAGTTTCACTCTGTTGATTCCTACATTCAGTTTTAATTGAATTTCATTTATACCTACTTTTATCAAAGCATTGCAAACATGTGCATTAATAGTAAAATATTTTCAGTACATTCAAAATTTCATAGTGACAAATACCAATCTTGAGAAAGAGGTAATAAGTTTGTTGATGGTTTTTTGATGATAAACTGATTAACCAGTTCCCTTATTTATTTAATGGTAACTTACAGTGGTAGGTATGCAACTGTAATGGATTATGGTATACTTAATAAATTCATTCATATTGACAAATGCAGCTTTATGTATGAGCTTAGGTTTTCATGGCTGGCATTTATCTAATTGAAGGTTTAATCCAAGTGTAGGCTGTGGTCTACTCATTCAAATCATGTCATCTGACATTTTGCCTGGCATGCAAGGTAATCAAATAAGCCATGGCCTAATAAACCACATAACCACCTATTAAACATAGGATATACTTACCATTGGGAATATGTGAAGGGCTGCAAAAGTTAATGTTTAATAAGCCTAAAAAGATCAGAAAATAAACACACACATGCTATTACCTTGCGAGTTTGAACACGAAAAAAGTGCCTGTCTGTAGGGGTTGTGTAGATTTTTATCTCCTGTGCAGTGGTTAGCAAGCACCAAGACAAGCAGAAGTGACTGATTTGCTAATGGAGCATCAGACATCTGGTTCGCAGCTGTCTCTGCTCCAGTTACAGTACCATCTCCTGCCACAATGGCTCCCTGAGGTGTACTTCTCCCCAACCCAAATGTTAACATGTTCCACAACTCTGCTGCAAAACAAAGTCTTAGTAAGATATCATATTCAAGGACTAAAGTGCCAGATAATGAAAAACTGTTCACAAAACAAATACACAAAAAGATTTCATCAACATTTTTATGTGGGGAATAAGATTATTAATGTTACTGTAATGTTTCAGTAATAGAAACAAGTATAAAAACTTCTGCTTAAATTTTAGGATTATTAATTCCACTTGGAATCAACATTATTTTGTAGTTCCAAATAAGCTTATTGTTACTACAAAAGAGTACAAACAACATTTTGGGAGCTCATTTATCTTTGCTAAAATGCAGTCTAAACTTTGAATTTTATTGATGGACTGACAAAAATAACACACAATATTCATGTCACACAAACCCGAGGACTACAATGCTTAATGGTACTCAAAATTCATCATTTATATGTGATATATAAATCTGATTAGAGTCTCAAATAGTCATTTATCAGAGCTTTGAAAATCTTGCTTCATCATTAAAAGAGCCCTATTTGCCAGCAAAAATGTTACTTTTAATACACTGAATTTCAAAATAACACAAATATACATTCCTAATAAAATGTTAAAGCTAATTATATCAACATACTGTTACCATTCTCGCTCATATATTCAATTTTCATATCATATGTATATTTTCATATGCACAATGAATATGAAAATAAAACATACTCATAGAGATTAATGCTTTGTCCTCATTCTGTATGCAATTGAGTTTACATACACCAGTGGAAATGGTTGATCTTAGGTGGATATATGATATACATGATTGGAGTTCATGTTTATCATGCCAATGCTTTGGTTACATTTCTGTGGGAACTGTGCTTTATGACTTTCTACGGTATATTTGTGTATTATAGAATATGCCAAGAGTGAGCTATATGCTAGAACAAAGAATATTCATTTAAGATTGCTATATTTTCTCCCATTGGGAAGAGCAATTTTTACACTGCTGAACAAAGTTTGAATCTAAGGCATTTTTACTGACAAGAAGCTGAGACAAAAAATTGGGTTTTAACAGAGGAGAGACGTGATGAAGTAGATTATTGATTAAAAACTTCTTGAAAGTCTTTAACATAAATACATTAAAAGTTGGTGTATCTGTCACCAGTGCACATACATCCACTGAACTACTGAATCTCCAACTACATAAAATTACTGGTGTATATGCAAATCTATGGAGTCACTGAAACAAAATTGGAGGCATGTTCCAATATTTGGGAGGATGAATTGCAATGGGTGTCATAACCACTGTCAACGTGTATGTCAGAAAATAGTTGCAAGTTTCTTCATAGGAAGTGTACATATTGCAACCATTCCACTCCATGAACAGAACAAAAAAAAAAAAAAAAAAAAAAAAAAAAAAAGTCACTGCCATCTGTTCACCACAATTTGCTTCCCTTGGTCTTCAGAACACTAAGAGAAAGAAGACCAAAGTCTGGTTTGAAAGGTATGTGCCTTAACCATGACGATGCCTTTACATACACTTTTTTGAAAATAATGCAATTTCTGCAAAAATTGGGGATGATGACACTGGTGAACCACCCACTCTATAGACCAGGTCAGCTCCCATGACACTTTTGTGTTTCTAACTGTCAAAGAAAAACTGAGGGGGTCATCACTTTGGAAATCTGGAAGAAACTTGCATCCTTTGAAAAGGAGCTTGTTACAATCTCTAAAGTATTATGATGTGATTCATTCCAGATGATGCAACTTTGTATCAAGAGCAGGGGGTAGACTGCTTCAAAAAGAAACAGGCTGAGTTATGGCCTTTTACTAAGTAGAATCCCAAAAATTAATTAGCTACCCTTATAACATGCTACATGCTGATCTTAAACAGTAATTTCATTTTCAAAATCATCTTAGCAGCTTCCCTTAATGTTTGATCTACCCCTATCAAGGATTCTAACATCATGAGACTGACATGGGTGGCCAAGGTGGTTAAAGCACTAACTCATTAGTGGGAGATCTTGAGGTTCAATTCCTGCCAGGACTATCTTCCTTGGTTTTTTCAGGTTTTTCTTGGTCCTGATAAATGGCAAATGCCAGAGAGGCTAAACTCAGGCCTGGAACATTTCCTTCTTTCAAAAATCTCCTTTCCCAATTTATCATTTCATCTCATGTATCACCAGTGTCCACCACCTGTGATGCCTCAGCAGTAAAAATGGCATTAAACACTATTTAAAAAAAACAGGAGATGACCAAATTCCTTCTTTCTTTCTCTATTCCTTCTCAATTCTCCATAGACGCAATCAGGAGTCATGTAACCATGCCCTCAATTGAGAAAGAAGTGATGGATACAACGGAAACTTTGCACTTCTTTCCAGAAAAACAATGAGCTTGGTATTATGCTGTTATTTTTATTTTGTCCTGGGAATGTATCTGAGAAAAGATTAATGGTAGAAGAACATTTTTCTATTCTTTTTTCAAGGCCAAATGGAAAACCAAAGTAAATACAACTTGACTGCACCCTCTGGATGACTCAGTTTTCAATCAACTGCAGAATATTTATATTCTTGTATTAGAGAGTGAATAAAAATGCAGAGGTTGCAGAACCAAACTTTTCTGGTATAGAACACCTCATTCTCTAGGAAATGAAAATTTATCTTTGTTATATTATGATTTTCTACTTTCATTAAATACAGAACTTTTTATATGGAGTTTATGCAATCCAAAGTTTCTCCTGAGCTCATTTTTCTTCTCCAGATTTTTCTCTTGCTTTATTTCAATTATTCTAATCTAAAGGTGGAATATGTACATGAGAGATTTTGTTTCCTTCTTCTCTCTAAAAATGTTTTTCCACATCATAATGTTTAGTTCAGGAAGTAGAAAACCACCAATTATGTAGTGCTTTCTCTCCAGATGCAGCGGTAAACTCCTTATGCATCATTCCATTGTCACTTTCTCTCTTTTCTTCAGGTGACCTCCCTGTTGAATAAAACATTTTTACAATAAAATACAAACTATCCATGGACACATCTGGATTACTCTGGAAACTTGAAGCACTCATTGGTAAAATATCTGCATTTTTTCTTCTGATGTTATATTTTACACTCACAGACTATTTTTGTTTAGAACTTTTCTCCTTTACTTTCTTTGTTAGATGAATTAATGAACTCATTAATTTAAGCAGAAACTTGTTATGCTCTTTCTTATTTTGAGTTTGAATTTTAAGATTAAAATCAGTAATATCTTCATATGTTGGTTCATTCACTCTACACTCTTTACATTCATTCTTTGTTGAGATGGAACATCTTGAAGTAAAGATTGCATTTTATGGAAGCTTCTTTATCCTTTTGCAGCTGTTACAATATCTTCTCTTTTACTTTTACAACTGTCCTCACCTTCCATGACAGTAGTATCAACTCAGTACCTTTATCCATTTGTTGCAATTCTTGTGAAAGACCGACTTATTCCATACCTAGGCTTTATGTCTACTACACTGAAGCCAAAGTATGTGAGAGAAAAAATATTTTCCATTACATGTGCATGCAAAATGTAAAATCATATGCTGCCAACAATAACCAATAAGTAAACCATCATATTCTAGTTTTCCTTGAAGAGTCTGTAAAATGATACAGAGTGTTCTGTTTCAGAGCACAAAAGAGGAAAATCTGTATGCTTTTGGAGCACATGCTGTATACAGTTTTAAAAATCTAGCTTATTTCACTACTATATGCCTTATTATAATTACTGCCATGGGTGGCCAAGGCGCGGACTCGTGAGCAGGAGTTCTGGGGTTTGAATCCCGCCAGGACCATCCTCCCTGACTGCAGTTTTTTTCCAGGATTTCCCCAGTCCTCATAAATGGCAAATGTCGGGGAGGTACCCTAATCTTAGGCCTGGAACGTTTTCTTCCTTTAAAAAAAAATCTTTCCCAATATGTCATTTCATCTCATGTGTCATCACTGTCCATCACCCATGGTGCCTCAGTAGTGAAAACAGGCATTAAACATTATTCATTCACTCTTATAATTGCTGAACAGATAACAATTTTGTTACATTATTAATATTGTTACATTTATATTTCTGACTAGCTTTCCTCATTGATGCGTTCTATTCATCTGAAGGCAGAAACACTGACCACTGAAATAAAAAAGTTAAACACGTATTTGTGATTTTATAGTTTACTATTTACCAATTTAATAACTGCATGGTAGTATGAAATATTGTAGTCTATCAGAAAAGTTGCTAGAGCTAGAACCTATAAACTTTTATTTCTTTTATATTTTTCGTATTGCTCAATAAAAAATAAAGATTGGATATAGGAGTTAATAAAGGATGGAATTGAGCCATTTAAATAAATGTGCATGAAATAAAGTAATAGGAAGAAGGAAATAAAGAAAGGTGCTAGGTAACAATAATACAAAGTGCCTTATACTATTTTATTTGTTCTATGTTGATTAATAGGAATTGATTAATTTAAACTAGGTAGTTTTAGTTTGGACTATAATTTATTTATTTATTTATTTGAATGCTAAGATAATACAAATTACAAGGGGCCTCCATCTATCTGGCCCAAGTCATTTTAAATGAACTCCTCAAAATTATAATTTTTACAATAATTAATGATATACTAATGCCTTAATCTAAATTTCAAATAAACAGGATACCAATTTTTCATTTCTATTGCATCACACCCCAGTCCCCGGTTCATCAGCACAACGTACTGGAATTCCTGGGGATCCAGCGCTGACCCAACCCCAGGTATCAAATTAATATTAACTTACTCTGTCTATACCATTATTTTATCGTCTATATACTATTATTTATGTGAATATTCTTCTTCTCTTCACTGTCCATTTTCAATTCTGTTTAACTTTAAATAAATACTGACTCACATTCCTGCACTCTTTTATGAATGTTCTCTTTGTTGTTCTATTATCCCTTTTAAATTTTACCTTAATAAGTTCATTTCTCCAATTTTCAGTTTCCTTATAATCAAACACTATATGCTCTAAGTCTTCTTTTCCTCCACATAATGGGCATTTGTGTAAGACTTCCGCTTTCACCTTTTAACTTCCACACGCCTACTCTCACCCATGCTATACCCTCTCTTTCCTCCTTATTTGTTATATTTAAATTTCCCTTCCCCATGCCCATTTCACCTTAATGAAATTCCAGTGATGTGTTCCCAATTAAATTACTGAATAGTTTTTGTATCTCCGTATCTTCAAAATATCTTCTCGCCTCTTTCCAAAAACCTCTAACATTTGTATCTTTTTTTCTCCATATATACCCTAATCCATTGCTCACCAAAATATTTTTTAAACTACTCAACCACCCCTTAGTTAAAAATGATTGTTGATATATCAAACATTTTTTACAAGATTACCTTTATTTAGGTTTAAAATCCTATGCTAGCATTTTAAAACTCTCTCCATAATTAAACCTTTTCTTGTAGCTCTTCCCATTTCTATTTGGGCAACTTCTTTTACAGCCGCAATTGGTAGGCCAAGAATTTCTTTGCACTTGAAATGGTGCACTTTATCCACAGTTTCCCAGAGAATTTTCCATTCCACAAATTTTGATAGCATTGAGCATTCATGCTTCGACCGTTGTATTATATATTCTTTCCAGCCATTTGACTTCCAACTGTGGTATTTTAAAAAGACATCCTTTTATAATTGCTGCTTTCCCTTTTACTAATACCAATCTTTTTGCTTTTCCCATTTTCCCCCTCCATCCATTTTTATACCTAAGTAAATGCAATCATGTATTACCTTATAATCCTTGTTTCCCTTCTTCCAATTTTCATATTTACTCAACTGCCTTCCTTTCTTGCATGTTAGAATTTGTGTTTTATCTTGGTTCACCTTAAGGCCCTATTCTGAGCAATATTTATCTATTTCTTGCAAGGCTGTTTTTGGGCCGATTAATGTAATTGAGCTAACTACTAAATTGTCTGCAAATAATAAACCAGGAATCTGCATGTTGTTTATAGCTGGCATAAAATTGTTGTTTTCCTTTATATTTTGCAATATATCATCACAATATAAATTAAACAGAACTGGACTTGGCTTACATCCTTGTCTTAACACCTTTTCTTTCTTACTTCTCTGGTTATTAACCCTTCAGCATATCTTATACAAAAAGTATTTTCCTTATATAAAGCTTTTAGAAGTTCTATCATGTGCCCACTGAACCCTTTATCTGCAAGTTTATACCACAATGATTGCTATTCAATTTGATCAAAGGCTTTTTCCAAATCTACAAAAGCCAAGTATAATTTTCCTCTTTAGTTTATTAAATATTTATCTATTAAAGTTTTCAAAATGAATATATTGTCCATTATTCTTCCTCCTTTACGAGATCCCATTTAATATTCAGATAGTATGCTATATTGATCTATCCATTTTTGTAATCTACTTGTCAAAATGTCAGTAACAAATTTGCCTACATTAGATAATAAAGTCACACCTCTATAACAGTTAGGTTTATCTATGCTGCCTTTACCTTTGTATATTGGATGTATAATTGCTTTTCTCCAATTTTGTGGTATGTATCTTTTCGTTTTTATTAAATTGGATATATTTGTCAGTACTACCACTCTATCCCCATTATTACACCATTTCTTTAGAAATTCTGTTGGCATACCATCTATTCCAGTTGCTTTGTGTATTTTCAACATTTTGATCTGTTCTATTATTTCCTAATTTTTTATTTCTCTATCCAATATTTCTACACAATTATTACTAATTTCTATAATACTACTAGCTCCCATATACCCCGGTATTTCATAGTTTTGTAAAATAATCTAATCATTCTTCCTGGGGTATATTGGGTGCGCTGGTATATTTCTTGTATGTTGATTTTATAACCTTCCATATTTTACTTGTGGTTTTACTGTTTATTATATTAGCCACTTTATCATCATTTTCCAACCTCCACTTATTTTTCTCATTATTTCTTACTTTCCAGATAACCATCTTTAGAGATCTCATTTCCTCTCTCTCTCCATTTACTAATCTTTGTTTCACTATTGTTTTATTTAATCTACATTCCTTGTCAAACCACCCTTCCCTAGTCTCTCATTTTTCCTCTTTTTCCATCACATCTCCTCACCTGCCCATTGCATCACAAAGTTTAGCAAGTTCATTGCTTTTTGTATTTCTGCTTCTATTACCCAACTATTTATTCCAAGCTGGCAAATCATACCTACATTAGAGTCTAATAATTGCAAGAATTTACTCTTACATTCCTCCTCCCATTTAAATTTCTTATATTCATGTTTACAATATTATTTTTCTATATGTTGCCTACGTAACTACTCCATTTTAATCTTAATATTCACTACTAATGGAAAGTGACCACTATTTGAACATACATTTAGAACTTTAAAATTTTTACTATGTAAATAATACTAATAGGCCATCAAATATAATTTATTACTCTTTGACTATTATTATTTACAAATGTAAATTCACTGCACTCATCATCTCCATACTTCCCATTCAAAATATGGGATTGGGAATTATTTTTTTACTTATGAAGTATACTAGGCACGGTCAAGGTTGGTATGGTCTTTTTTTTAAGTAGTCCCCATGAATTGTATGCACTTGCTCTAACATATCTGGAAGGCATACTGGAAACTGTTTCTGGCATCTTCAGAATTGCCTCTGCCTTCTTCATGACAGCCATTGATGAACCAAAACATGGCCCAATAACTTATTTTTGAGATGAGAGAACAAAATAAAAGTTATAAACAGTTAGGGCTGTATGGACCACCATAGGTGACTGAGATCGTTAAGGAGTGGACTGGTGAGTGGGAGGTCTGGGGTTTGAATCCTGCCAGGACCGTCCTCCCTGACTGAGGTTTTTTTTTCCAGGTTTTCCTCAGTCCTCTAAATGGCAAATGCTGGGGAGGTACCCTAAACTTAGGCCTGGAATATTTCCTTCCTAACAAAAATCTTTTCCCAAAATATCATTTCATCTCATGTATTACCAGTGTTCACCGCCTGTGGTGTCTCAGTAGTAAAAACGGGCATTAAATACCATTCAGAAAAAAAAAAATACACTGTATGGAGGGTGGGGTACACATTCGGTGTTTTTTCTGGCCAAATGTTAACCATTTTGCAAGAGAATTTCATGTTGATAAATCATTCCATGTAGTCAAAGAAGTAAATCACCATAACCTTCCCTGTCAAACCATGACCAAACAACCTTGGCCTTTTTTGGTGTTAGAAAACTATGTGATTTCAAGGCTGAGCTGGCCTGTTTGCTTTTGGGATCATAATAATGAAACTAAGTCTAATCACTAGTAATGAAGTTCAGGTATGCCTCGCCATGCTCTGCTGTAGCTCCCAACACATATTCTCTCACACCATCTTCTATTCAGACATCAGTAATCTTGGCACCTATCTGACAGAAATGTATCTCATGTGTAAGTGATCATGCAGAATGCTGAATGCACTACCATGGATCTTCTGTAACATATCTGTCAGTTTATCCATTGTTATCGCTGATCTTCCTGAACAATTACAGCACCTGTGTTAATCATGGTCTTGTTTATTGCAGTGGTTGGAGCACTTGAACCACCTTGCTTTGATACTGAAACACAGCCCTCCCTAAACTCTTTCAATCACTGAAGTGCAGTTCATTGTGGCAGGACATCATTACTATATGCTGGCTGTAAATCATATATGCTTCCATTACAGATTTCTGAAGACAGATGCAAAATTTCAGAGCAGCATAATGCTTGAAGTGACTTCATTTTATACAGCTAACTGCAAGCATGCACTATTTGCTGGATTCCTGTACTAAGATGCAAGTGTTTCCAACTCCTTCAATCAACATGTGAGATCAGTTTTTTTTTTTTTATGAAAAATTGTTTCATCACCATATCTCCAATGTATGATTAAAAAAAAATATTCTCAAAGCTTATTGACTAGTCTTTGTAGTTAGTACCCATCATTTCATCCCAGAGCATGGGCACCTCCCATGAAGGAGGTTTCAAATATCAAGGAGAATTTCAAGTACTCTTATTTTTGAACACAGAGCAGAGAGACAGATGGTAAGCCCACTACCTCCAATGTCACTCGACAGGGAACTAAGGTATTTCTTGAGTGTGAAACAGCTAATAACTTTGTCCAGGAATGTCAGACATGGAAATCTTTTATGTGCTGTATATCTATGACATAAAACAAATGTCTTAAAGTTCCTTCCACAGAACTTGTGCTCAAGAATTTTATGCCCTGAAAAAAGTGATCAACTCAGCGAACCAGTTCAGATGAGCTATAATGATTAGTGTTATAACTAGGTAATACAATGATCCATAATTTGTTAAAAAAAAGTGTATATGAACTGCTACTGGTCACAACTGAAAAATAACCAGAGCCAGCATCATGTGGAGACATTTGTAATTTTGGAAAGAAAGAATCAGAACTGAAAAATTTGCATCATAGCCAGGACTCAAACTACATATCTTCTTCTGTTTTCCATGCTGACAACCTATCAACTGAGCTAATGAGTACTCCAAGCATGGAACCACAAACATTCTATATATCCCCCAGACTCTCTAATATTTTCTCTATTGAGATATTTATTCCTTAAACGAGGCAACTTGTAATGATACGAGTACTTCTGAACCAAGCTTCTGCATAGTCTAACCAAATACATAGAGGTTAGTTTACATACAGAAATAGTTCTTTCACACTAGTCATGTGAAGGGCTTTAGTTTGAAAGGAAGAACCAGATTTGAAAAATTCTGGCCATTTTTATGATTTGAATCATGTATTTTCAGCCTTCTGTGCTGACACTCACCTGTAATATGCTTAATACCATATTTACTCGCCTATAACACCCCCTTTTTTCCTTATGTTCAACTTCAAAAATAGGGGAGGGTATAATAGGTGAACATTTCACATAATAAAGGGTGGTCGGCATGGTTTAAAAGGATTAAAAGGACATCTACTGTCTTTAAATCAACACAAATATATAAATATATAATTTATTTATACAAAAAGTGATATTAATACATTCAAGCAGTTGTTTTATCAGCCCCTCCAACATTACCGCAGTTGACTGGTTACATGACTAACGTCATGATGTGTTCAAGGCTGCACGGCATTGCTATGTCATCATGCAGTTGAATGCTTTTACAATCACTAGGCTGGTTCACATCCTCATTTCCACTCCCCTCCCCTACCCATCCCATAGTAGATTATTTTCAGTATTTCCAAAGCAGAAGAAATTCCTCTTTTCTTAAAACAGTGATCAGTTCTCTTGTCCTTATGGCTCACTCGAAGATTACACGGCTGCAATATATTTGTGACTCACTGCTCTCACTCCATTTTCCAATACATTAACTTGAAAAATACATTAAACTTGATCTTTCACTCATTTTCACACCTGCTTGTGTACTAGACGCTTCCTAATTGTCTACACATTATTTTAGGAAGTGGGTTGCTGAACTCAGAAGCTGGAAGAGCAATGAGAAATCTAAGATGGGAGAAGAGAATAGCAAATGGTCATAGGTGTTGCAGGAGCGAGAATTTTACCACTAGTTGAAATGTTGCACTTGCTTCCTGGTCATTTGAAAGATTTTACGAGAATATTTTTTTTTTTTCCCTCCTGATAATCATTGAAAATGAAAGAGGAGTGTTACAGGTAATGGGGTGTTATAGGCAAGTAAATATGGTACTTAAATAAATTTAAATTTTATATTCATTCACTACTCTACCAGAACAAATATTGTTTTTGTGAAATATGGCTTCCCTGAATGAGTGGCAGAAACAATAAACAAAAAACTACATATATATATATATATAAAACCCAAATTTTCAAAATTTGTCTTTATTAAGTAATGAAACACATTCTTTATTGTTAAGCATCCAAGACACAAACAGCAGTAAAATTTACAACTTCATTACTTACAAGCAATGCCAACAACAAGGCTGCCACCACCTGAGCTGCGTGCCAATCCTGCTGGTGCTTTCTCCTGATTTATGAAGTGCAGAAGCAGTGTCTTAACTAGCAATGGTGCATGTATTGAGTATCTACCTTGCATCAGACTCCTGGCACAAAAAAGAAGCAATGTTTGTCATAGCATGTTCATCCTGACTAGTATCAACTACTGGAATAACAGTAAATTAATGCACTGGAGACATTGAAAAAACATTATTACTATAGCTTAAACTCCGTTGCATGGCCACTCAAAACAAGTGATCTGTGACTTTACTAAGTCATGGCTTCATTTCAATGAATGAATGAATATTTATTATTATTTCTACACATTACAATTACAGTTTCAGAATATTTCCTTGAACCTTGAGTACTTGTTAATTCAGGATTCTATACAAATAAAACATCCCAATTGTTGTGCACATGGCTCCTGCATCACTCTAACTATACATATTATCAAGTGAATTTTACAAATACTTCCCTAAAGGTAGTCAGTCCTGGTGGTGTAGTGGTTACCATACTTGCCTCCTACACCCCAGAATGCGGGTTCGAACATAGCCAGGACCGATGGATTTTTTCAGGCGTAAAAATCCTAAGTATGGCTTCCTTCGAAGGGAAGTAAAGCCATGGGTCCCATGTCATACATTTATGGCACGAAAAAGAACCTCAAGCCTGAAAGAGAGGCCTCTGAGCAAAATTTGTCAGCTGTTTCATGCCCTGAGTTGAATGGGACGCTGATGACCTGAGATGTTAAAGAGCGTCCATAAATAAATCAATTAAAAAAAAAATCCTAAAAGGCAATCATCTTCCCTCATTGTTACCTTATTACCATCTTCCTTTGCCTTGATCACTTTCCTCCACCACTTTTCTCATACTTTCCCTACATAATTTCAAAATTGATTCAACAAATTTTTTCTGCTAATCCCAAAAATCTTTAATGCCAGAATTTCTGCCTGCAATTATCCCACATCTTGTTCCATATTTCCTTTCTCCATTCTTCAGTTTCTGTACATTCTAATATGCAGAGCAAGTTCTTGTCTACTTTACTACACAGTGGGCAAAATTCTTTGTCAGCTTAACCCCACTAACATCATTGTTCCTGTTCTTGCCCATGCCATACAGTCCCTACCCATTTTGCCACAAATCTGAATATATTTTTTCCTGCCTCACTCTTTCTTAAGACTCCTATTATATATCAGCATATTCCTATCTCTTAAGATACCAAATATTTTCTGTTTCTTTATATCATCAACTCTTGCTTTCACTTGATTCCACGCTTCTTGCTCCTTGCCCATTTGGTGACTGTAAACTAACTAATTCTCCCAAATCTAGGTAATCCCAATATCATTTTACAGACTGCTCTATGAATCTGATCTATACATTCCCACCCCTTTTTTCTGTCCTTCATATTTCTATTCCAGGCATAACTTTTTATTCAAATGTACTTGAATATACTCTCTCTAATTAGTTTATACTCATATTTAGTATTTTTTTCAAGCATGTTCTTATACTATTGGTAGATAATTTTCCCTTCCCTAGTACATTTTCCCTTTATTCTGTCCATTTTCTATTACTATTCAACCTTACTCCCAAATAATCCAATTTCCTTACCACTTCAATTTCATTCCCCTTTAGCTTAAGCCAATTACGATTTATCAGCAGAAAAACTCCATATGGATTGGTGTAATAGCTTCAGCCAATAGCATGTAGGATTAACGGCAGACAAAAGTACAGCTGCAGAAGAGTTTATCAGTGTTATTGTTGGGATATTGAATAACAATCATATCAAAAATTTGCCACTTCTTAGGATGCCAGCTGGATACAATGAGGGGATAGATAAATATTTCACATTTGCTATCTAACAGGGAAATGCTCTTGTCATAAATATAACACATGCATCATTATAAAGTATGAGTAAATTTGTCGTCCTCCTCCTCCTCCTCCTCCTCCTCCTCTCTCTCTCTTCCTTCCTTTCTTTCTCTCTCTCTTTTTTTTTAAAGAAACAATTTGGCATTAAGCAATAGAAAATCACAGAGAGTCTGCTTGGGGAGAATGAAAAATTTGACTACAGGTGAAACAAAAAAGCAGAAATTTCCCCCAAATATTTTTCAACATTACAGCTTTTTTTATTTTCCAAATTAATTCATGATTAAAATGTTTAAAATATTACCTATATATGCAAGACTTGGAAGCTGGTCTCTGTGAAAACATCTGCACTGACAACAGCACTAACAAACAGTTGACTGCCTCCAAATGCAAAGGGTAGGTGAAGTCTCTGCAAATCAAAAAGCAACAGTTATATGAGTTATTTAAACTTAAATAATTATCAAGCTAATAAAAAAAGCAAACCAGCTATAAGATTATACTGCATGTAGAGCAAGAATAAAAATTACAATTTATAGTAAATTAAGCTTTGAATTCATTATGCTGTCCAATGGCTTTTAATTGATGAACATCTTTCCTATAGTTTCCACAGTTAGTCTTCCTATTGATGCAATCCAGATGGTCACAGAGTAAAAGGTATCATTTATTTAAAATTTTATTTTTATTATATATTGGACATTTTGTTATAGTTGTTAGTTTCAGCTTATTAAGTTGCTCAATATGGCAGTCATGTTCTGAAAATAGCTTAAAATGTACAACTTCTTGATTTCAGTTTTATCAAAATGCATTTACTCTTAATGAGCAAAATGTTTTCAACATTATATTATGCTATATTTTTCTTAACCTTCTCATTTTCTAATATAATAATTGAAATAATTGAAATTTGGGATATAATTACCAGCTAAAGGAATCACTTTTTTCAATTCATAACAAATTAATTTCATGTTATGGTCTTTATTGCTATATAATTTATCCAAACAAAGTCAACTGAATTACTTTTAAAGGCATTAAAATTGTTTTCCATTCCTATTTTTTTATAAATGTCTAACATTTACAACTATTATGTAAATCAATTATCATTTCTTAACCCAGTGGTTGGTTACTCGCGAAAAGTTTGGCAAGTGATTATGCATGAGCATTTTGATTTTCTGGGTGTTGTTTTAATTTTCAGGAAATGTAATTATAACTTTTTTTAATAGTGTTTAACACCTATTTTACTAATTAACTATTCAGGAATCATAAATGAGATAGTTTAGGGCACCTTCCCGGCATTTGTCATTTATGGGGGCTGAGGAAAACCTGGAAAAAACTGCTGCCAGGGAGGAATGTCCTGGTGGGAATCACACCCCAGACCTCTTGTTCACGAGTTTGCACCTTAAAGACTTCAGCCACCCATGGCAGTATTGGTTTACTACATTTATGTTAGACATGTGTACATGGATGTTATCACTTCCTCTGAGCATGCTATAACGATAGGAGTTTAAGAAAATTGTAAAAATTTCCTTGATTCTGTTGCAGTGCTAATTTAACTAGTCTTCTCCTCCTACTCATTTTCACACAAGCAAGTAGATCACATGATAATTGTCAATCCTTGGTCATTAAACAAAAATAATGCAAAAATTAATTCACTGAAGTTTTATGACTAAACGGAAAATATTCTTGACAGGATGGGAAGAGCTGTTTTATTAACTACTGGTACATTGAAATTTATTTGTATTGTCAATAAGATATTACGACAGCAGATTGATAAGTCTGGTAAAAAAAAACATGGTAATTGCCTTTTTGCAAAAACAAAAATTTATTTCTGAACATAATCTCCTTTGAGCTCAATATACAAGGATAGGTCCTTAAGTTCCTGTCCTAACCATTTTTAGATATGATTAACACAAAAACTATATTTCACTTTTCAATACAGTTACCCTTTATTGCTATACACTTCTGACATCTTTGAAATCCCCCCCCCCCAAAATAGTCAGCAAAATGGCCATAAACAGCATCCATCACTTCTTTGTCATAATTAAATGTCCTTCCTAGAAGGTGCTTCTTAAGTTCTGAGAAGAGGAAATAGTCACTAGCAGCTAGAACATTCATATGAGATGCATACCGTCTCAGCAATCTCACGAATCTTAATGCAGTGGTCTTCCATCATGATAACTTGAATTTTATTGAACATTTCTTCAGAAGAAACCTAATTGGGCCCCCAGAATGTACCGCATCTGCAGTGCTCATACAGTCACATTTAAATTCATTTATCCAGTAATGAACAGTCTTGAGTGCTGGTGCAGAGTCCCAATGAACTTCCTTAAGCTCAGTTTGCATCTGAGTAGCAGTCCATTTTTTTTAAATAAAAATGAAATAAATATCATTGTACAATATTGGGTTTTATCCATTTCTACAAAATGTGTTAAACCAATCATTTGAACAAAGGAACTTTGTGATATATCCATTTAAAAAAATTAACAAAACCATTACAAGAATCATACTTACTGGCAGTCATGCTGCTTAGCAAAATTTTCTGTCATTTCATTGAAATTTACCGCACTTATCAATCTGCTTTTGTACCCAGTTTTTCTGAATAACGCTAACTTAAACCATATATTGCTGACCAGCATTTGTGTCATCTTAGATGTATAAGACATATTGTTCAAGAGTTATAATTACACAACATTAGTAGTGTTTGTAATGTCTTCCACATATCACTTGTCATTGTTTTCTAAGTGAAATCCTCATAAGATGATAATATTTCAAGTCAATCAATAACAACTTCATCTCGACAATACTAATGAATATCATAGTACACCTGGGATTTTCAAAAGAAAACAGAAATTGGGGCCACAGAAAGGCTTTGGAGAACAATGAACTTTAAAATAAACTTTCAATATATGGATATCCATTTCTGTTACGGTAATCCTTTGGCATATAAAAATTCCTATGTAGCTGATCACATGATGAGAGTAATACAATAGCATGGGATCTATTTGGGGGGAAGGACCAATTATTTACAGACATGGTGGCATAAACCTCAAATTGCACCAACTTATATAAGAATAAAAAGTCAGCTAGAAAATCACATATTCATAATGTATTTTTTTTTTTAAATATTTATGCTTTAAAATAATCTGTGAGCAAAATGATCATATACTGATCACATACATATATATTCTTATGTAATCTAATAAATTTAAAGTATCCAGAGGAGAAATATTTTGAAACTCAGAAAATGCACATGAATAAACACTATGTTATGTGCAATTATGCTATGGATAATAATCCATTGGTGGTATAGATATCTTTGGTCCAAAGAGTCATGCCCAACAGAGGGCACATTTTCTCATTGTTGAATGAGTACTTAGGGAGTTTTATTTTGTGCAAAATTCTATCCAGAGCATTTTACTGACCAAGTTCAGATAGTTCATGTTCCAGCTATCTAGATGTATTTTTTTATCTTGGATATACGATGTAGTGGATACCATATGAATCAGAAATACTATTATTTGTTAAGAAAAATACACACAATTTCCAAGTTAATGAAGATGTACACATATATTTTACTAGAAACATACATGATATTCATCTAGTCTCCACCAGACTATTCTTTGCAAAAATACAATATTGCACTGATGTATAAACATCTATAATTCTCTTCTTAATTCAATTAAAAATACAGAAAAGCTTAATTTATTTAAATCAAAGTAAACACTTTTGCAGAAGCACTGCTTCCACTCAGTGGATGAGTATTTAAATTTAATAAATGCCTATCTGTATAGTATTTTATTCATTATAATGTATGTGAATATTTATAACCTTACTTTTACTATTATTGTTGATCTTAATATATGCATCATTAGTACTGGATGTTTTTATTAGTATTAAGATTAATTATAATGTATAATACATATAGTTTTATTTGCCCAGATTTACAAGCACATTATAAGGAGTTAAATATGGTGGACTTTTGTAACAGTGATGTTTAATACTAAGAATTTAAAATGATTGAGTTGAATTTGTAATATTAGTGATGTAAGTGTTACAAATTCAACTCAATCATTTTAAATTCTTAACATTATAAGGAATTAAAAGATGACCCAGAAAAGAAGAAGTATATTTTAATTTGCAAGAAAAATAAAAAAGAAGGGATAGCCTGGTTTCGATTAGGTGTTTGGAAATTAAGGGGAATGGGGGAAGAATTTGAATTCCAGGAATGTGTTCCATCTGTGGGGAGAAGGAAGATGAAAGTCATATTATCTTCCAATTTAAAACCAGAAGTATTTGGAGAGAAAGTTTAATTAGTAAGAAATGGTTAGTGAGGAATAAAGGAATTGTATTGAGAAAAATCTTTGAAGATCTTGAGCAGATACCCAAACTAGGGGAGTTTTTATAGAAGGTAAAAATGAAATGGAAATGACCAGTTGAAATATATGTAATTTAGATACATTTTAGATGATAAAGAACACCTGTATGACTATGAAAAAGTCATTGGTTTGGGAATGGTTGGGAGTGAAATTATGTTAAGTTTATTGAATTATTCAGCTTGAATTTTAGCCGATGATGAGAACCAATGTTCTCAAAATTGGTTCTACACATTATGATTGAAGCATTAAGAACGCGTAGTTTAACTAAATCATACAATAATATCAATTAACTGAGATAACACTCAATAAGTCAATTGGAAAATTGCTGATGCAAGGGTGGAAAGGTTATAAAATGAACAATTATGGACAGCAATATCACTTGAGACACTACCATATATGCAGCCTTTTGTTATTGGTCAACATTATGGATACTTCTACCTGTTGGACACTTTAAAACAGCTTTTCCTTTCATGTCTTTATGTACACTATTAAGCACAAGATCCGTAAGAGTTGACTTGGGAGACTATCATTTCCACAATCGATCAGTGATCCTCCCTAACCACTTCTTTCACTCATGGCGATTAAACCTTGAGCTGCAGTCATTGCTCTTCAATGTGATCATTTATTATTGGATTTTCTTGTTTCATTCAAGAATACATTATGCTACTGACAAACAAAACAGCTGTGCAAGTTGAATCAGTTTTCCCCTACTCCTGAAACTAAAGCCATGCCTGGCTTCATACTATTTGCAAGCAGTAGAATTAAAGTTCCATTTTATATTTGATTCAAACTCATATCTTCCATTTAGCACCTTACCATAAAATAAGCAAAGAATAAACAAGTTTTTACTCACTTAACAGGAACATCAACAATGATTTCAATGAGAGAGTCCAGAAACACCTCAAGCCTGTTCACATTCTCATCTTCTAGATGACCAATACTACCTGAAAGACAATATTATTGCTCTTAGTTACATAATATTTAACAGCTATAATTAGGGATGATTATGTAATGAATATACAGAGTGATTCAGAATGAAAGCGACAAACTCCCATATAATGCAGATCCCTAAAACTGAAATGCAACAAAAAATATCTAAGCGTTCGGACTGCATTGGAACAGAGATACAAGGACCTCCCTTGCTACAGAGTAACTACAACGAGCGTAAGCTCAGCCAACACAGCCAACTCTACAGGAATGCAAGCTCAGTCAATACTACTAATCAGAGCGTAAGCTCAGCGAGAAGAGATACAAGGAATTAAAGACCGGGACTGTTGGTGGTGCAGGAGTCACAGTGTATATATTTATTTGTTTCCTTTATTCATTACATACAATACCAGTTGTTCCAAATGTAATACAACAGGGTGCGGATGTCTAACTCAGCAAATCAACAGTTACATTGTAACTCAAACACTATAGCATTACAACACTAGAAGGCTATATTATACAAAATGAAACCTAAGTATCAAATGCACACTGTACTTTACACTGTGTACACTTTTAAAATAATTATTCAAAGTGTCAATCTCCGGTAGCAATGATATCTCATCATTGACTGTCTCATCCCATCAAAAATGCCTGACATATGGCATATGCAACCACAGGCTACTTCTAACCTAGGCAGAAAATCTTTCTCTCGATCAACTGGCTCTTCATACACCATACTCTGCATAGGACCCCAGAAGAAGAAATCCAGGGGATTGAGATCAGATGATCTGGCAGACCACATATCAGACCGTATTTATCTACTCATCAATCCCCAAGTCACAGTAAGGTACAGCTGTGCCACATGACTGCAATATGAAGTGCACCATCGTGCTGAAACCACATTTTCTGTCCTACATTGAGAGGTACATCCTCCACCCATCTTGGTAATGTGCCCAACAAGAGGTCATGGTAAAAAGCCCTGTTAAAAGTGCTGGAAGAACGACAGAACCAATCAGATGGTCAGAAACAATTTTACACCACATTTAAGGCAAATTGAATCTGAGGCCTAACAATATGAGTAGCATGTGGGTTCTCCTCAACTCATACACATTCACTGTCCACATCAAATGCAGCAACTCATGTTAAGGTAGCTTTATCACTAAATAAGTTAAATTGGGCACCTCCTAAACCTGTTTTAAAAACCAATGGGAACAGGTTACCCTACATGGATAAGCCCACTGGTGTCAAATGATGCACAAGTTGTTATGGTATGGATACTATGCTGGTCATGAAGTTCACGCCATATGGTGATCTGACCTATGCCAACTGTCCTAGTAACAGCACTAGTGTTGGATTTTGTTCTACCTGCTCCACTTCCATCTACGGTGTGACACAATACTTCATCCTCTCCATGAGATGTGTCTGTGGTAGTAATGACCTATGTCATGCAGTTGATATATATACCTATTATACAAAATAATTGCAGCAACTTACACAAATTAATATAATTATTTCTTATGCTCTGCAAAAAGCACTAGTAATTAGCATTTGCAATTTAGTTTATGCTACGGAAAGCATGTGCCTAGGAAGCCTTTTAGAACTTACACACAAACAAATCACTTCTTAAACATACTGATAAATTATTCAATTCCTCATTCAATCACAATTATATAAGTTTTCCTTCAAAAATTTCTTAGGATGCTAGAGCATTATTAACAAATGGAAAAATTTATTCAAAAATTTACATTTGAAACCAGCTGACTTTATTAGACTGGTCTATCAGATCACATATAACAAACTGACATAGAAATAGTCTACTGATGCAAGCTATTGTAGAACTGAAGTATGAGAATGGATATCTGTTTTGTGTTTCTACTGCGGAAATGAAACACATGTGTATCAGCTTAGTCACTTCATTTGTTATTGGCATGCTTATGATTGCTAGCCATTAAAATAGCAACTAATAAGATATGCATTAAACAACCCCACATTTTCTCAGAAGTAACAAGTACACCTCATCAAAAATACGATAGCAATACCAGCAGATGTCTGAATTTGATCAAGGGAGAATGATGACACACAGAAAGTTTGGATGTCATCCTGAGTAACTGGTACTTGTGAAATGCATTTACAGCGAAAATATATGAGATCAGGGGATTAAGGTAAGACAAGCACACAGACATGATGGATCCCAATGGCTCCATCAACCAACCAAACGAGAAGACAGAAATGATTTAGTTGGCTATTATCTGAACATATGTAATATGTTGCAATTTTAATGGTCAGCAGTGACTATATCAACAATAATAAAATATATGCTGCCCAGATGTCCTACATAACCATTTTGCATAATGGTTTATGTGGAAAAGTGCACATTAAATTCAGGGTATTTATTTATTAAAATTCATCCCTACATAATAAGCATAAGTTCAACATGAAATTTAAATATGTTCTATGTTTAGACCTGCATTATAAGTCTCATATATCTTATTTGTATGCTTTCCTTATTAATATCATAATATCAAAGACAAGATCACCAGAACGATTGTTAGATATCATAATGTAGAAGGGGGAGAAAAGTAAAATGATTGACCTTACCTCATCCAATCACATGCTACTTTCTTTTAGTTGAATGTCGGATATTCCCTGAAAGACAATCAGCTGAGAAAGAAGTACAGTGTAATGGGATTATATTGCATGCCTCTATATTATGCTGTTGTAATATGTTCATTTAATGCATTAAATACTATTAGGAGACCTTGGGAAAAGAGTAAGGGGGTGAAATATGGTTATGCCATTGCAGAGCAGCCATCACGCTTCCAGTTTCAACCACTTGTGGAAACGTTGAGCAGCCAGAATACCTACACCATATAATTATGCAATTTTAAACAAAATGGGGAAAGGCCCAATATAGGAAATTGCTAAAAATCTCAAATCTGTCCAGGCAGATTAAACAATTGTGAAACATGATATGAGAAATCCCATGAAACCAACACAAATTATAAAGGAGACAATTTTAACTGCACTGCAATTTGCAGGAAAATTTATAAGCTTTATTATTTTAGTTTTTGCTTAAAAATGTTATTTACTATGTATTTTAACCAGACTTATCATCTGCTGTTGTAGTTTGCAAAACTTTAGGAAAACTGAAAATCTACAATTAATTCACCAAGTTACCTGCATGATAAAAACATGGTATGTGCTTTACTGTTACTGCAAAACAAATAAGGCCCATATTTATCCAATATACTATAAATTCAGAGAAGTACAGGTCACAAATACTTGCACAGTTTTTTAAACAATTATATAATAACACAATACATAGATATTTTTAACAATCCCTGTTTATTTGTTTTTTAGGGGATTCAAGGAATGTTTTTTGTCAGAATCATTTCTATAGGGTATGACCATCAAATTAATCAATCTTACCATATGTAATTATAATTTGTGCAGAACCCTGGAAAATACTCTCATCAAAATATTATGTGCATGCTTTTATTCATCAACCTATATTAGCATTTCATTTACAGAAAAAATGAGGACTGATATGATTTAAATGAAGTTGTTCAGCTGGCAGCCACAGCCCTCACTTGTGATTGGCAGATGGCTGACTAGGATGGTGAGCTTTTGATAAAATCTTAAAATTAACATGAAAGTGCCTTATTTTCCATGTTGCACATTATCAGAGCTATAAGTTTCCTGTTTAAAACATTTGATGGTGATGATGATGATGATGATGATGATGATTATTATTATTATTATTGTTGTTGATGTTGCTTAAGGGCGCAAAACAGCTGTGATCATTAGCGCCCAAACACACTAAAACTGTGCCAGAATACATAAATAAATAAATATTTAACACAAATACAGTGCACAAGTTAGTCAACAGTAGCACTTTGTGCAATAAAGGATAACCCCATAACAAATAACAAGGGTAAAAAGTGCTACAAACAAAGGACTGGTACTAAAACATGGCCGCAAGATCGGAAAACACAAGTCTTGTAATGGTCTAAAAATGTATCAATAAAACCCTAAAACTAACAACAAGGGTATATTGACTACAACAAATAAAGACTGGTAGTAAAAACATCAGCAAGAGCTGAAAACAAACCAGTCTTATAGAAGTCTAAAATGGTAATAATAAAACCCCAAAACATATAACAAGGGCTATAAGCAACACAACAATTAAAGACTGGTACTAAAACGATACAGCAAAAGCTGAAATGACAACAGTCTTAAAATAGTCTAAAAATGCCGTCATGAATAATATGGTAGAACCTCACACCTTGCTCCAAAAACCACATACATGGATAAAACTGAGCTCAAGAGCAACCACATCATCTGCAAGCATCTCCGCAATGCAGGAGGGCAAACCCAAGGAAAGTCTAAAAACTGCCAGATGATAGCAATCAAGTAAAATGTGAAGCACTGTAAAGGGGTGGTCACAGTGAGGGCAAGTTGGAGCTGGTTGAAAAGATGACAGTGACTAAAACGGCAATGCCCAATTCTCAAACGACCTAAAATTACTAAAATTACTGCGCGAGAAGAAGTCGACCAGTTAAAAGCTTATTGACTGGTATTAAATCCCACTCATCGCGCCAGCGGGAGAGAATGCCTCTCCGTAAAGAATATTTAAAATTCCCAAAATAAAAACGTCGTACTCAGCAGGGTCTAAAAGGGTGGACATCTGCGACCTCATTACCTGGGAGTCCCACGTGTCCAGGTACCCATAGTAGTGTCACCCTGACGCCAGCGTCGAAAAGAGTTAACACTATATCCTGGGTCTTCTGTACAAGAGGGTGGTGGTTGTACAGATTTCTAAAACTTAAAATGGCACTCAAAGAGTCAGAACAAATAACAGTATCCCCCAGCCCCTGATCAGAAACAAATAAAATCGCCCGATAAATAGCATAAAGTTCCGCCATAAAAATGGATGTCGCAACGTTAAGACCATACATAAAACTTGCTCCATTAAAAACAAAGGCACATCCTACTTCTGTGTCAGATTTCGAGCCGTCGGTATATGTAAAATTCCAACCATTAAAAGAAGAAACGATCTCGTTAAAATGTTGACGAATTACAGGCGCTGCGGTCGAAGACTTTGGACTGGACGTAAGCCCAAATGAACGGGGGCCTCTGCTGAAAGTCAAGGGGGAGAATTTTCCCCGGCTAGGAAAAAAGCAGGTAATTCGAAGCCCAGCGTCCTTAAAAGCTCCTGAAATCGAAAGCCAGCAGGCTTAGGAGTAGAAGACCGAGCAGCGTAAAAAGGAGCGAGACTCATTAAAAAACGGCTCGTTCGTGGGATGACGATGTTGCGCAGCTAGTCGACAACCATACGCAGAAAGTAAAAGATCCCTACGATATAACAACGGAGGTTCTCCACACTTCCCACATAAACTTAACACAGGACTGGTTGGGAATGCTCCAATGGCAACACGGATACCCCGGTGATGAATCGGGTTCAGGCGGCAAAGAACAGAAGGTCGCGCAGAGCCATAAACAACACATCCATAATCCAGTTTGGACCGGAAAAGAGAGCGGTAAAAACGTAAAAGAATAGTCCGGTCAGCTCCCCAAGATGTGCCACTTAAAACACGTAAAATACAAAGAGAACGTTCTCACACTTGCCTCTTGAGTTGTGCTATATGCGATGACCAGCATAATTTCCTATCAAATATTAAGCCTAGGAATCAAACTTTGTCTGCGAAAGCAAGAGCATCTGGGCCAAGATGGAGAGACGGAGATGGAAACTACTTATAGCGCCAGAAGTTCATGCAGACGGTCTTCTCTGCGGAGAAACGGAATCCGTGATTCACACTCCAAGCGTAAAAGGAACGTTATAGCACTCCTGATGGTCGGAGGATAAAGAGAAAACTTTCGACTCAACCTGCTCCTTTAATGCGCGAAATGAAGCAGGGTAATTGGCGGAGCTCGAAACATCAGCGAAGGTGCGTCCTAAAACATTGGCAACGTCAATCGTAGTAGTAAGCACTCGACTGATAACCTAAGATCGGGTATAGGCGTAAATCTAGGTTTGCCCGCAACGCGGCGTAGCCGTTCCCAAACTACAGATGAAGGCGTTGTGCGGTTAAAAGAAGAGGTAAAAGCAATCCAAGAAGCCTTTTTGCTATCCTTAATGACTCGGCGGCATTTGGTGCGCAGTTGTTTATAGCGAATCATATTTGCTGAAGTAGGGTGGCGACGAAAAACTCGGAGAGCACCTCGGCGCGCACGCAACGCATCATGGCATTCATCGGTCCACCAGGGAACAGGTAAGCGTCTGGGGTGACAAGACGACTGGGGAATAGCCTGATATGCGGCTGTTATTATGACCTTACGGAGATGCTTGATCACGACGTCGATAGATGGAAATTCACACCCTGAAAATTCGGCCATAGGTCGAAAGAGAGGCCAATTCGCCTTTTCAATGAGCCACTTTGGCGCGCGCTGAGAATGTGCGTTTGAAGAGAGTACATGTATCTGACACGGAAAGTGATCGCTGGAATATAAATCGGAGATGACGTTTCAGGTAAAATGTACAGCAAGTGAGGCAGAACAAATGGATAAGTCCAAGTGTGAAAAGCTGTGAGTGCTGTCAGAAAGAAAAGTGGGTTGAGCAGTATAAGATTGTGACGAAACAAAAAGTCGGCTAAAAGGCTACCCCTTGCACACTCCGTGGTGGAACCCCATAGGGGATGATGCGCATTGAAATCCCCCAAAAGTAGGACAGGGGGTGGTAGCTGAGACAGAAGATTGTCCAGATCAACTATGACGATAGTGCCGGATGGAGGTAAACAGTGCAGACAGAAAAATTAAGGCCAGAAAAGTAAACTGTTGCTGCAGAAGCTTGTAAAGGAGTCTGGAGCTGTAGTGAAGTACTGTACACGTCATGTCGAATTAAAATTAAAACTCCGCCGTGAGCGGGAGTGCCATCTTCGGGAGGGAGATCAAATCTCACCGAAGAGTAATCGCGTAAAGTAAAAGAATCTTGTGGGCGAAGTTTGATTTCTTGGAGAGACACAAGCGAAGAGTCAGTAGAGCGTAAAATTAACTCGAGGTCAGGTCTTCGACTACGGAGACCACGCACATTCCACGAAAGGATAGCCATTGTTAAAATTAGGTAAAATAAGTTTAAAAATTACCACCTTACTTTTTGCTAGGCCCAGGACGAATCAAACGTCCTTTCTTAAGTCGAGTGGGGCTTGGTGGCAGGCACATCCTGCTCCATCACATCCTCAGAGGGAGGGCTCTCCCGCTGAGAGGTGTTCACCGATTCTAACATCTGGAATCGGTTGGACGTATATATAGGCGGTGACGGCGACCACCTAGCAGGCCTGCTTCCGTCATGGGAGCTGGACCTTTGAGGAAAAGAAGAGCTCGTCTTCTTCTCTACAGAAGTTGACGATTTTAAAAAGCCAGTTCTCGTGTAGCTGGTTTTAAACTTAACTTCAGGGGCATTAAAAACAATCGGTTTCGGCTTCTCGGTAGAGCGCTTCGGAGAACTGGGCTTAGTAGGGACCCGTGTAAAAACAAGGTCGCAAGTCTGCGTACTGCAATCGCACTTCTTGACCGCAAAAGAAACTGCGAGGGTTGGCGAGATTGAAAGCGCTTCCGGGCCTCAGTAAAGGAGAGCTTCTCCTTTACCCGGATTTCCTGAATACAACGCTCCTCTCTAAAACGAGGGCTGTCGCGGGACGAGGCTCGCCGCGGCAGTTAACACAGACGGGAGCGGATGTACATGCTCCTTCATGGCTTGCTTGACCGCAAGTGGCACAGATGGAAATGGCACTCTCACACAATATGCGAGTGTGTCCAAAACTTTTGACACTGGAAACATCGCAACAGGCTCGGGATATATGGGCGCACTTCAATCAACTCTTAGCCCGCTTTGATCTTCTGCGGCAATTCGACCCTGTTAAACGTAAGGAATAGAGTCCGGATTGGCTGTAATTACCCCTCTTTCCTTACCTACACGCGATATACAGAAGTGACCCCTTGGTCTTTCAGGCAGCTCTGAATTTCCGGGTCAGATATACCGTCTAGAACATTGGTGGTAACAACTCCTCGCGACGAATTCAATGTCTTATGTTGCTCAACACGGATGGGATAACCGTGGAGTAGCGTCGCCTTGAGCAATGAGTTGGTTTGAGACAGCCCAAGTATCTCCACCAAAAGTGACCCGTTACGTAGACGGGTACAGGATTTAACGGGTCCAGCTATGGCATCAATGCCCTTCTGAATAACAAATGGATTAACCTTTGTAAATGACTGACCATCTTCAGTACGACTAAGCACCTATCTCCACCAAAAGTGACCCGTTACGTAGACGGGTACAGGATTTAACGGGTCCAGCTATGGCATCAATGCCCTTCTGAATAACAAATGGATTAACCTTTGTAAATGACTGACCATCTTCAGTACGACTAAGCACCAAGTATCGAGAATATTATATCGCATTCTTCCTTTACATCAACTCTCTTGCGTTTAAAATGTATAGGATTGTTTTCGAGTACCATAGCGATTTAATCCTCCCCCATTGCAACTGTCTCCGATGGCAGGCTGCTTCCTGGGCGCCACCCCGGCTCAGGTGACCTGTCCTGGCCTAGACAAAATCACCTCAGGGTCACACCTTCCTGTGGGTTGACAAAGGGACCCAATCGCCTGCAGGAAGTGAACAGCTCATGCAATGGCCCTTCTCCGGGCCTGGCCTTTACTAGGGGATACGCTCCCGTCCAACATGATAACCCAGTGCTGGGAGTTAGGCCGTTACCCAGTCACTTTTTACCGTGTCAAACACGGGGGCACCCATCAGATGAAGAACAGGGAAGTAGGACGAATAAAAATTAAAATTGAGGCAAAATAATAAAACAGAGTCAAACACGCATAGTGTGGACATGCGGGAGCAGCTCGGGTGCCTTGGGTTCACTACCCAAAAAATTGGGCCCCTGAGGGGAAAAAAATATATTTGAAGATGTGTTTAGTTTAGTAGAGTACAGCAGTGAATAGCACACAGCTTCCATTCTTGCAGCTGCAGGAAAATGATGCCTGTTGCCAATTTACTGTCTGCTGTTTTAATATGATTTGATTGAACTGCTTTTTTTATGCTATGATATTTTACATCTCAACGAATGACAATGTCCGGAAAGATTAAAAAAAGCACTTTCTGATTTTGCTTTTTCATGCTAGTTTATCAACTATGCACAGTACCATTGGAAAGCATAATTCCAAAAGGAGGTCTATGAACCTCCTGCAGGTCTCTGGAATCTTACACAATAGTTCCAAATGAGAAGGCTTGCTGCCACTGGGTCCTCTACAACCATATAGAACAAAACGAACAAGGGTGAAATGTTACCAAGAAATGATCCATCATTATGGCAATGAGAAATCCTACGTACACATCATTATCGCAAGCAATGTAAGTTAGATTTTTATTGCCCCAAAATCAAAGAGGCAGTTGACAACTGGAGTCTTCCCAACCAGCTATTCCCCTCTGAAGGTGAAGCAATGACAGGCTATAGGGCTGAAGATGGTTGCCAGCTACTTCTTACAAGTGGCCATATTGCAACCTCTATTTGAGGAATATTTCAGTCACTGCCAATTTCACACCATATAATCTCTTCTGAGTCAAAATATTAAAATACCCTTCATCCTTTCACTCATTAGAGATTTCCTCAGGAAATGTTTCATGGATACTCATTCACAACCTCAGCAGTTAAACAACTGTTGGATCATTCGTAAAAGTTGGGTAATTAGGCATCTGGGCTGACTCCGGTTGTCTTGTGATAAACTTGAATAAAAAGCTGTCTGCTTTGGGATGTAGAAATTCATTAAGTTTTGCTCATGTTTTTTTATGTAAATCCTTTCCCTTATGGTTAATTCTTTTGGTTGTTGAACAGTTTTTAATAACTTGATGCCTTTTTCTATTTCACGGTTTTCATTCCAAAAATGTGTTGCCACAGCTGATTTTTCTATTGGTTTGTAACAGATGTTTTTCCAATGTTCCTTCAATCTGATGCTTATATTTTTCTTTGCTTTTCCTACATAGATTTTTTCACAACCCTTACAATTAATCTGGTAAATACCAGATTTGTTCTCTTTGGGTTTGGAATCCATTTTTTTTTAATTTCAATAAATATTTTAAACTGTAACAGTTTTGAGGTACTAAGATGATATTGACTGCTTGAAAATTTTTTTGAAAGCTCTTATTGACTGATGAGTGATAAGTAAACTTTTAAAATGTTTTTCACCTGCTAAATCACTCAAAGTGGTGATTTGTTTAATTCTTTTTCTGCTAATCAACTGTTTGCTGAACCCATTTGATTTAGAGGCTTCTATTATGTGTATTTAAAAATAGAATAATCAGCTGTGGAAGTAATTTATTGGAATGAAAATTGTGAAATAGAAAAAGACATCAAATTATTAAAAACTGTTCAACAACCAAAAGAGATAATCATAAGGGAAAGGATTTATATAAAAAAAAACCATGACCTACTCAATTCTATGAATGATCCAACAGTCGTTTAACAGCTGAGGATGTGGACGAGTGTCCATGAAACATATCCTGAGCAAATCTCTAATAAGTGAAACCATAAACAGTGTTGTAATATTTTGACTCAGAAGAGATTATTAATGCTTGTTTCACCATGTTCAATTTCAAATTTAATTAATATTGAAAAGGCATACCATATATTGCCTCCCCAGTCTTTACAGCTGTAAGTTCAGATTATGAGCATTTTTCTCCACTGTGATAACACCTCTGCAACCACTTAACTGAAAACAATTGAATATCTGCAAATTAGGTACAGAATTTGTGAACCATTCACTGCAAAGTCCATACAAAAAGTCCAAAGTAACTTATTTTATTTCCAATATTGAAAAGCTTACAGGTCTTTTGGGAATCCAGAAGAGCCCGTTACACCCTGTGAAGAGGAGGCTGTTAACATCGAAAAGGAGCAAGGGAACTGCTTGCAAGATTGCAATAGATTGTGCAACTTTTTATCAAGTGTGGGGGAGATTTCTTTCAAAATAAATAGGCAAGTTGGCGAGTATGATCTTCCCTAATTGAATTTGCAAAATTAAACAATCATTCTCAAATTAGAAGATAAAAGGGTTCCAAATAAGTACTGTAAATAAATACAGTGTAAATCTGTGAAAAAATACCTGGCTTCCACTAAAAGAAATTGTTTATAAAGTAAACGTCTACACTGTCACAATAAGAAAGATTTCCTTCTAGAAACTGCAAAAATAAATGTTCTAATTCCACTTAATGAAATTTTATTCCTATCCTCCAATGACACGTGAGTGAAGAATTTGAATTAACAAGAAGATAGGAGTAAACAACTGCAAATTTTTGTAATGGTGTGAACCAGCAGATGAATGATAAACTGGCTAGAATGTTAAAAAAACACTGTACTGTGTCACTTATAACAATATGATTTTTGTTTAATTAATCCCATTGTTAGATCAGCTCAATTTAGTAGATGGTAGGAATAAGAAATGCTTTTCCAATAACGTTTATATGTAGTACAAATGGGTTCCTTAACTTCTTTATAAATATGATACTTTACTTTCTATTGAACCTTGTCAATTTTCTGTTATCAAACATACAGCATTTAAATTCAAACATAAGCACACTATTTATCATTTTAATCAATTTAATGTACACTTTTTTGCTCCCATTACATTACAATTAAAGCATCCACTTTTGTCAAAAAGTGTTTATTTATAAACAATACCCTGTATTTATATTTAAATGGGATCTTACTTCCCTTCACGACATGGCAGTTATGTCTGCTGAGCCTCACTGAAGCTGATAATGACACAAATATAGTTTCTGTATGCAATTTCTTTTGTTTCAAAGAATTAAGCAAGAGTTTTGCCTTTTATCATTAACCAATATTCATTTAAAGTTGGGCATATAAATTATTAATTTAAATAACGGACATGATATATATTTCTTAAACTTAGGTATTCATTTTTTTACACTAAACTTCATTTAATTACATAAAAGTAAGACACGTTTCGGGAGAATCTCTCCCATGTTCAGTTGCTCACCGAACCGCCATTACTGGAAAAGATGGCTGGACACCCAGATGTTTCTCTGGTGGCCTCTGTTGGTTGAAGTATGAAAATGCTGAGTTTATCCATAGGAGGAAACTGGAAATTCATTAGGTTTTCTCTATTTTTAATATAAGTTTTTTTTTCCCACGTGGATAACTCCAATGGGCTGTGAAGATGTTTCAGCAGTTTAATTTTCGGTATTATTTCATGGTTTTTGGTCCAAAAATGAGCTGCTACTGCTGATTTATCCACCTGCTTAAACCAAATATTCCTAAAATGTTCTTTCCACCAAATTTCCAAATTTCTCCTTGTTTTGCCAATGTAGCTCTATTCACAATTTGCACATTTTATTTCGTAAATTCCTGATTTCTGTTCTGTTGATATGGAGTCTTTTACTGTGCAACCAAATAAATTGTTGATGTTGTATCTGTTCTTTGGGGCTAACATTATTGCATGTTCTTTGAAAATTTTCTTGAACTTGTTGTAGTAAATTGGATGGTAGGTGAAACTTTTGAATTTGTATTCTTCTTTTGTGTTTTTCAGTGTAGAAACTTCCTTTATCCCTTTTTCTCTTTTAGATTTATTGATAATTTTTATCGCTGTGTCTTTGTTGAAACCATTGATTATAGCTGTCTTTATTATTTGTTTGTATTCTATTTTGTACTCTGCTTCTGTGAGTGGAATATTCATCAATCTGTGTGCCAAACTGTGAAATACTGCATACTTATGTGGAATGCGGTTATAACTCTCATTTTTATGTAGTTACCCGTATGTGTTTCTTTTCTGTAAATTCCAAAATTCAAACAATCTCCATTTCTTATAATTTTTAAATCTAGAAATGGTAGCCAACCATTTCTTTCTTCTTCTATGGTAAATTGTATAGATTCATGTTGCAAATTAAGAAGTTCAGAGCATCTATTGACTGTTTCTTCTGTATTATTACAAAAATGTTATGCACATACCTATACCATGACTTGAAAATTAAAGAGAAGGCTTTTGTGATATGTGTTTCAAATGAACTGATGAATAACTCTGCTAGAAATGGTGACAAAGGGTTCCCCATAGTTAGGCCTGAAACTTGTTGGTAATATTTTTTGTTGAAGTTGAAGTAATTTTGTTTAATGCATATATTAGTAAGTTTTAATAAATCTTTTATTTCTTCTGTTTTTAAATTCATTGATGTTAACCATTTTTTTAGTGTAAGCATAAGTTTCTCTGTAGGTATGCTCTGGAATAAGGCTTTTACATCAAATGAAACCATTATATCTCTAGCTGTAATTCTGCTATTTTTAAGTTTTTTGACTAGATCAACTGAATTTTTAATGCTCAAACTTTGGAACCCTTTAAAAGACTTTGATAAATATTTTTGCTACCTGATATGTGGGTATATTGATATTGTTTATTATTGGTCTCATGCTGTTATCATTTTTATGTATTTTAGGTAGTGCATAAAGTCTGGGTAGTACTGGATTATTCTGTGTGATATTCTATTTTTCAGTAGTGGATAGTGTTTTTACTTCATTTAATGTTTGCTTAACATGTTATTGCATTTATTGAGTGCATTCTTATCAATTGGTTTGTAGTCTTGTCCTTTTAACATAGTTTCAACTCTATTTATGTATTCTTTTTCATCTAAAATGGCTACTTTATTATCTTTGGCTGCTTTTATGTATAACATTGGTTTTTCTTGTAGTTTTTTTAATGGTGTTCTGTAGTTTATTGATTTCTTTGAGTTTTTTATGTTCTCTAAAACTTTTTTGCATTTACTTTTGACGAATGATTTTCCCCCTTGTTGGGTGGCTACGTCTATGTCGGTTATGTAATCTTCTATATTATCTGAGAAATCTATACAAGTTTTAAGGCCTTTATTTAGGAGATTGATTTCATTTTCGGAAAATGTGGCACTCGAAAGATTAACTACTTTTTCTGTTGTGTGTGTGCGTAAGGATGGAACCGTTTTTATTTTATGTTTTTGGAAGTTCTGGAGTTTCTTTTTTAATTTCTGGTTTTTGTTTTTCATTTGTACACTTAAATTTTGATGTAGGTGGTGTTGTAAATTTTCCCATGCGTGAAATCCTAGTTTTTCATTAGTTTTAAATAGAGATAGTAAATATCTACATCTATTTCATGTAGTCTTTTATCTAAAAGACAAAAAGGGATAAAGGAAGTTTCCACACTGAAAAATACAAAAGAAGAATACAAATTCAAAAGTTTCACCTACCATCCAATTTACCACCACAAGTTCAAGAAAATTTTCAAAGAACATGCAATAATGTTAGCCCCAAAGAACAGATACAACATCAACAATTTATTTGGTTGCACAGTAAAAGACTCCATATCAACAGAACAGAAATCAGGAATTTACGAAATAAAATGTGCAAATTGTGAACAGAGCTACATAGGCAAAACAAAGAGAAATTTGGAAATTTGGAGGAAAGAACATTTTAGGAATATTCGGTTTAAGCAGGTAGATAAATCAGCAGTAGCAGCTCTTTTTTGGACCAAAAACCATGAAATAATACCGAAAATTAAACTGCTGAAACATCTTCACAACCCATTGGAGTTATCCACGTGGGAAAAAAAAATTTATATTAAAAAATAGAGAAAACCTAATGAATTTCCAGTTTCCTCCTATGGATGAAATCAACAATTTCGTATTTCAACCAACAGAGGCCACCAGAGAAACATCTGGGTGTCCAGTCGTCATTTCGAGTAACGGCGGTTTGGTGAGCAACTGAACATGGGAGAGATTCTCCCAAAATGTGTCTTACTTTTATGTAAGTGGAGTTTAGTGTAAAAAAATGAATACCTAAATTTAGGATATATTAGCACTCCATTGTCAACAGCTCCATAAGTACAATATTTATGATATATATTAGTTTACAAAAGCACTATATAAACTAATTGAAATGTGACATAACATTGTACCAACCTCATCAGCTGCTTAGTTATGAATATGACTAAATTGTGATAAATGTTAATATATTTTGCTAACTGCTGTCTCCAACAATTAATGCACAAATTAATAAATGAAAATAACATACTACATCATTGAAATTATGGCCAATTGGGCAGATATTCATTCACAGACTGAAGCTTATCATAATGATACTCCTGCCAAACCAAAACCCCTTTTTGGATGTAATTTTCAAGAATAAATTTATAATGTTCTTTTGTAATATTTATGATGCCATCAAGAAATACTTTTAAAAATTTAATGTAGTTTTGTTACAATAAAAACATAAGTGGCATTTATTTCTAGCTAAGGTGAAGATAACAAATCATTCATTTATTTCTCGAGAATTAAACTTGTAATACAATGGTTTAAAAACAAAAGTCCCATTTAAAATAGAACTCAGGGTAGAACTCACAGGCAAATTGACTTTACAAATATTAATGTGGATTAATAACCAACCATCTGCCTGAGGAGGTGGTCGAGCCTCAAACTGGCGGACAAGATCCTCTTCTTTGAGATTTTCTACAAAAAACTTTGTGACACATCGTAGGATGAAGAGTGCATTGTATGTCTGCCAGCTAAACATATTACTGAAAAACAAAAGTTATACATGACATGAAATTAATTTAATTTTAAATTTAATAGGTATACAATTTTAAACTAATGAATTTATTCTGTACTCAGTTATTTATGCAGTTACAAATTATAAAATCCAATGTTGAACTTTTTAAAATAAAGTAGTTACAATAAAATATTCTTCTTTATTCCCTTCTCAAAATTAATTCATTTTGGAATCTAGCACAATGAAACACGCATTAATAATTTCTTGAGTCAAACTATCTAGAATACTCCTATGGCTTCACTTGCTGGAGATTTACTCAGGACATGTTGGGTGGACCCTCATTCACATCCTCAGCTGTTAAAAAAAATTCATTGAGAAGTATGACATCTGTGCTATGGTCAACAACCATGTGCATTTATTGCAATCGCATTTCAGCTTTTGTTAGACAAGGAATTGCTTATAAGGGATGCCTCCAGGTCTGAACACCCAAAATCAGATGAAACATGGCTCACCTTACTAATTAGAGGGTGCTAAGTCTCATGTGATAATCTTTCTCATGTCAACTGTTTAGCCTACAGTGGTATTTAATATTAATAAATTAATGGCATTTTTTGGTTGTTTTGAATGAATTTAACAATCTACAATCTTATTTGCAGTTTTAAAAAAAATATCATATCATATAACAACTCATAGATATGGCATTTGCTGTTATGTGAAGATTGAGAATGTGAAAAAGTTGCTAGAGCCAGTTTCTAGGGCATTAGCTGTGGATCAAAATGTCCACATTGCCTTGAAATGTATTTGTTTATAAATAGCCTGAAGACTTGTTGAATATGAGTAAAGAAATTTTCACTATGTTGTTATGATATTTTGTTTATTATTCATTAGGTCAACGGAAAATATGAATAGTTTGCAGAAAAATTGCCTACACATGTAATATTAATTCATAAAATTTAGTTTGACTTCTACTACAAAATTTATGATGAAAATTTAAAAATTATGAAATGAACCCAACTGGTTATGAAAAAAAACATGCTAGATTTTCAGGAAAGTATGTTTGAAGGCATAGAAAATGTGGGAAATTATTGCAATGAAAATGGACAATGGACAATCAGATCAGTAGATATTAGTGAATGAATTACACCACAAAAGGAGTTACAAAGACCAAGTGCAAGTAATTCTGTAAAAAATTATGGAAAAGATTTACGATGGTCATCATGTGAAGAAAATGTCTTATGACAATTGATATAAGAGATGGCAAAGAACTGGCTCTAACTAAAATGTTGCCACTTCTAGCACATGTTGAAGTGAAAAGGAGAGCACCTTATTGAAATAATGGCTTTGGTGGCAATTATTTTGATAAAATAAAGGCAATCAAAGAGTTCACACTAGCACATTTTTGGGAAGCTTGAGATTATTGTGCATCTATTCATTATTGGCATTTGCACAATATCACATTACAAGCAGCTAGAAGTGCTGAGCTAAATTATTTCAAAGCATCAAGGCAATTCAATAATGTATTCAATAAAGATTATGGGATAGTGTTTCAACTGTAACATTTTTAGCAGAAAAAATGTACAAGAAGAAGAAGATACAAAGATAACTGCAGAGGAATTTGTCAGTATTGTGAATGAATTGAAAAGTATTAACACTAATAGTGACAAGTAAATTTGAAATGGGTGTCAAAGTGGCTATAATTACAAAGTTTCATTCCAGAATATTCTTTCAAGGGAGGAAAGGCAACTGCAGCTACTGTTTAGTTCCTAAATAAGATAATCCACAGCTACACAATTAATATATATATGATTTGAAAACTAGTTCTCCACAAAAGTACAAGTGACTAAATAAAAGAAACTTCTTGCCAGGTTTCTTTCCGCAAGCTTTGACTGTTAATATAGAAGAAAACTCACTTTTAGTATTAAGCTCATGGGGTGGTTACAAAGATGAACAGGTTTTGCACAATGCAATTTCTGATTAAACCATTACTCTAAAAATTACACTGCAAAAGACAATCTGCATTGTTCAGTCTCTAGATGTGTCTTTTTCTATCAATATGAAGTTTATTTCTGAAGACCAGCATCCTTGCAAGACTTCTAGCTAGATCAGCACCAGCAAAAACTTTAGTAACTTCAACATATTATAACAATATGTCAATTATAAGCACCAGCATAGCAGCCTTTGATTCTATATGCATGGCAAGTGCCGTAAAATTAAAGTATATAAAAGTTGCATTTCAATGTGATATGCTTGAATGCCAATGCAAGACACTGATGACACTGAATGTGCTAACCTTGCAATTGTAACTTCTTCCCATTGCTCACTCTGCAACTATTTTGATTATTTTATTGTTATTTTACACTTACATAACTACGAATAGGTATATGATAACACACTCTTTTCAGTATTCATTCATTTTTGTGTTCATCAAGAACATTTAGACTATTGCATTTCCCTTTAAAAAAAAAACACACAAATCAAGAGTGTCATCATTTAATTTTTTAACTCTTGGAATCATGCTTTCATTATCTGAAATACTTGCATATAATACTTAACTTAACATAACATAACATTACTCATAAGTTTTTCCCAGTACATATACACTTTTCTGTAGACTGTTGCTGTAGTAAAATTCATTCTATTTTTGTGATCCCTCTAGAATTTCTGCTGCACAACAGTAGTTGCAAGTTAAGTGTAATTTAGTCCCAAAAATTATAATTTGTCATATCAGTTGCTTTCAGTAATGTTCAGACTTGCTGTTTCCAAGATAAATCATATATGAACAAGAAACCCCTGAAGAAGACAAAAGTGCACACATTTATAGTGTTAGCACTTTGTTTCTAGTCTCTCGCTACCAGTACTTATTAATGATTCCAAGTTTTCTTGTTACAATAGTTAATAAATAAAAAAAGAGACTTGATTTACTCACTTTTCTGTTTGAGCAGATGCAAGGAGTTCTGAAGCTCTGCTCAGAAACACGTGCAGCAAGGAACCAAAGTTGCCAGATTGTAAATTATTTACCATCAGCTGGCGACATGTTGCCTCAATTCGTTCATCCAAGGCATGATGCTCTGAACTACAACAAAATTATTCTGTGAATGAATATATTCTAAGTCAGTTAACTAAATAAAGCCTTAAACAATAAAAAGATATGATTTTTATTTCAAATTCAATCTTACACCCAGCCAAGCATAGGCTCTTTGTTTTGAAAATCTTTACAAAATCACATGGTGCTTTTTATATGTCTTAGTTTAGTTTAGTTCCTGGAGCATTTAGTGAGTTCGCAAAGCAGTCACAGAGACCTATAAACATAGAATTTGTCATTTACAATTACCACAGTAGCATACATTCTACATTTACAAAAAAATATTGTGTACATCTGTATAAATAGTTACAATAAAAAATAAAAAAGCAACACACAGAACAACTCAGCCAAGACAACAAAAACCAGAGAAGCAGAAACAGACAAATCACTCAATCATACAAATTTTACTACATATATATTTATATATACATTGATATAAAAATCACTAGAGTTCTTTTTTAGATCAGTATATTGTAACTCATATATTTCTTTACAGAATAATAGGCCTTCAGGTATTTTCTAAAAGCATATTTAAAGGATTTACCTTTGTTTACTAGGGCTTTTAGGCTAAGGGAAGAGCATTTTGTACTAAAATGCATTCATAATAAATTCCTTTTTGATGGCAGGAAAGTGTTGAAACTGGTCTATGTAAATTTACTCCTTGTCTAGTATTCTTGTCATATAAAAGTACGAAAATTTGTACAAATTTTTCTTTATTTCTTTTATAAAAGTTCATGAGCGATAATACACGTTCACATGGAAGAGTTAAAATTTCAAATTGCCTAAAGAGATTTCTGCTTGAATGTCTGCTATATGTAGCAGTGATTATTCATATGGCTTTTTTTCTGTAATGGGAAGCCATGCTAACTTTTAACTGAGTTTCTCCTAAAATATAAGACTATATTTCATTAGTGAACTGAAATAAGCATAAACTAGTTTTAAAATCTTAATTGACTCCAACATTACTATGCACTTAAACCAAGGAATTTAATATCTTTGGTTTATAGAAGTACACTGTTATAATACACTATCTGTAACAGGGGTTTTAGAGATCTATGATATATACTTACAAAGTACTCAGAACTAGATGTAGTTTAATGGCATAATCATTAAGGCTATTCCCATTTATCATTATGCTTGTGTCATCTGCAATAGAACAGCATTACCTACATCTTGGATAAATAAGGAGATCTCATTTATATATTTATAGAATGAATTCAAACCAGGTATCACTATCCCACTGAAAATTAGTAATATCATTAGAAAACTAAAATCAAAAAACTCTTCTGACTATGATGAGATCAATAGCAAAGTCATAAAGGCCTGTGCAAAGGTAATTAGTACTCTCCTTAATCATTTGTGTAATGAGTCTTTAACTTGGGGCATATTTCCTGAAAGGCTAAAATATTTAGTAGTGAAGGAAAGTATTACGCAGTAGGCTTTACCATCATCTTGAAAGTAATAATATTCTATGTAACAATAAATTGGGCTTTAGAAAAGAAATTTCAACAGAAAATGCAATATATAAACTCAATAATGAAATTTTAACTGCATTTAATGAAAGAGCACATGTACGAGGAATATTTTGTGACTTAGCAAAGGCTTTTGATTGTGTCAATCATGAAATTCTGATAGATAAATTAGCTTTCTATGGAATGAAAAACCAATATTTAAAATGGTTTATATCCTACCTTGACAAAAGGAAACAGAAAGTAGTGATAATTGTCCCTTCAAAAATAAAAACAAAGCATCAGAGTGGGGAATGATTAATCATGGAGTGCTTCAAGGATCTGTTCTGGGCCCTCTTCCTTTTCTGATATATATAAATGATCTCTCCTTATCTATCCAAGATGTAGGAAATACTATTCTATTTGCAGATGACACAAGCATATTGATAAATGGAATGAGCCTTAATGATTGTGCTATTAAATTAAATCTGGTTCAGAGATCATTGTTTGTATGGCTCAAACAAATTGTCTCTAAATCTAGATAAAATAAATGTTATGAAATTCATAACTCACACATCTCCAAATCCACAACTACAGATAGGATATCATAATAGCATACTTTCACACACCAAATATATTAAATTCCTTGGTTTAATAATTGATAAACATCTGAATTGGAAAGAACACATTGATCTTATAACACCTAAACTTAGCGGTGCATGCTATGCAATACGTGCATTAGTAATGTTGGAGTCAATTAAGTATTTAAAACTAGTTTATTATGCTTATTTCAACTCAATAATGAAGTACGGTCTAATATTTTATGGAAATTCAGTTAAAAATGAACGTGTCTTCCTGTTACAGAAAAAAGTCATACAAATAATCGCTGATACCCATAGCAGACATTCATGCAGAAACCTCTTTAGGAAGTTTGAAATTTTAACTCTTCCTTGTGAATATATTTTATCCCTCATGAACTTTTATATAAGAAATAAATAAAAATTTGTTCAAAATCAAAATATACATGACAAGAATACTAGACAAAAAGCAAATTACATCGCCCAACTTCAACACTTTCATGCCATCAAAAAGGCATTTATTATGAATCAATTTTAGTACACAATGCTTTTCTTTCTAGCCTAAAAACCTTAATAAACAATGACAATTCCTTTAAATCTGCTCTTAAAAATATCTATGTAAAAAGGCCTATTATTCTGTAAAGGAATATATGAGTGACAATATTATACTGCACAACATATCAATGTATATGTAAACATGTATATAATAAAATTTATATGACTAAGTGACTTGTCTGTTTTTGTTGTTTGTTTGAGTTGTTCTAGGTGTTCTTTTTATTTTTATTATAATTATTTATGTAGATGTAGACAAATCTTTGTAAATATAGATTGAAAGCTACTATGGTAATTGTATATGACAAGTTCTATGTTTGTAGGTCTCTGTGGCTGCTCCATGAACTCTCTGAATGCTCCAGGAACTAACTATATAAAAAAAGAAAAAGGCTCTGTACAGACCTATGAAGCACCTTATGATTAATCATTCCCCACTTTGATGGATTATTTTTATTTTAAAGGGACAATGTATTAATACTTTTTGTTTCCTTTTGTCAAGATACAATATAAACCATTTTAAACATTTGTTTTTTATTCCACAGAAAACTAATTTATCTATTCAGAAGATCATTATTGATAAAATCGAAAGCTAAATCACAAAGCATTCCTCCAACATACACTCTTTCATTAAATGCAGTTAAAATTTCATTAGTGAGTTTATATATTGCATTTTCTGTTGAAATTTCTTTTCCAGAGCCCAATTTATTGTTACTTTCCAGATGATGGTAAAGCCTACTGCATAATACTTTCTCAAATACATTAGAAGATGGAGGTGAAATTGCTATAGGCAATTCTCAGAGACATTTATCTTTTCTCTCTTTTTGAACAGGGGCTTCACTACTAAATATTTTAGCTTTTCAGGAAATAAGTTAAAAACTCATTACACAAATGATTAAGGTACTAATTACCTTTTCACAGGCCTTTATGACTTATATCTCATCATAGCCAGAAGTAGTTTTCTAATGATATTACTAATTTCTAGTGGAGTAGTGGAACTTGAATTCATTATTTTGACGAGGTAATGATGATTGTAAAATCCTCTTTTATCACCAGAGTATGCATTTAAATTGTTTGTAACATAATGAAAGTGCCATTAAACACATTTACTACATCTGCAGGGTGTTGATTATAAATGCTTAAGATCATAACATTATTTTGTTGCAAATTTTTAGCTGTTTCTTGTTGTACTATATCCCAAATAGTCTTCATTTTGTTTTTTGACTGCCTTTTGATTGTTTCTTGTTTTATTATATTCCGAGTAGTCTTTATTTTGTTTTTTGCCTGACTGATTAGACCGACTTAAAGACTAGGAATTTCATAAAGGTGTGCAACTATGCCTTATATACCATCCGCTGCTGAAAATATTTTTCGTAACTTAATGTTTACGTAGATATGCCTTGGATTAATACATTATTTTTAAGTCCAGTGCTTTGAAAACATTTTCTAACAAAAGCAAGTTTATACACTGCCCATTTACGAACGGCATTTTTCTGTTATAACTTCATCGTATTCGTTATTCGGTAAATGAAGTGCCGGTACATTCCCATGTTTACTGTAAAATGATAATGGATTACAACGCAGCTATAACAACTGCCGTAAATTAGTACTTTGTTGACCAATTTTCAACAATCAGCTTATCAGTTACATCATGGCATTATGACAAGTAAAAACTAACCTAGTTGCTGGTGGAGTAAATGAGAATGACAAGAAGCGATTCCAGAACGGATCATTTGATGAGATATGTTCTTTCCTGGCAAAACGTTCTAAATATTCGTTTGAAGAAAGATCCGCATGCCGACTCGTTGCTGTACCCATTCTAATATCAATTAAATTTCCCTGAAATCATAAAAGTGTTATTAAACATAACCTCCATTTTCATTTAAATATTACATGGTATTCCTCGCAATAACAATCCCCTTAAAGTCAAACGTGTCATATAATTCTGCCAACGTTAATTAATAAATAATAACAAAAAATATTCACCTTTAGAACATGTACTCATTATTAATGAATTGTTTTTTTAAGGTTCCAACCCAGCCTTTAAACTCTATGCTCTATGGCCTATGCCACAGGGCACAGATTACCTATATCACAGAAAAACTGAAAACGAAGTCTTGAGCACTTTACACTTCCATTGCTTCTATTTAACAGTTGGAACCATGCTGGACCAGAAAGAATATTGCATATGGCAGACGGTACACGTGTGAAAGCACTCCCGAGGCGGGAAACTTAAACTATTATCTGTCTAATCCATAATTTATTTTTATTTTAAAAATATGATTTATGCCGCACACAGTGAGGTATAAAAAAAACCATCTATCAAGAGGTATTCTGCTGCTTTCATTCAACACAACCCTCTCTATACTATGCCTAAAAGCCTTAATATCAGTCAGACTGATGTGGTAAAGCACAAATTAATCATTGCTCTGGAATATTTTCAGCAGACCTGGGTATCTCTGCTAATATCTAACTTTTTATATCTCAATGTAAGTCATAAGAATAATATTCTGAAGTCTTATGCAACATACTGATTCTATACAATAAACCAGGATAGAGAGAGAGGGGGGGGGGAGATGAGTAAAAATATAACTCTATACAGAATTAACAAATATTTTTTTAAAAACATTTCTTGAAAGCTACACTTTCTGTAAAATTAAACTGCCCATTAATTCAAAAAATACTGCTGCAGCAGGGATTTGGATATACTAAGTGAATTGTTATTTACATAAATTTTCACTCCCATATATATAAATATATAGCATAGTAACAAACACACAACAATGTAACAGATAAGCAATATATATAACATAAACAATATATATACAACATAATATATATATTTTGCTTATGTTGTATGTTTGTTACTATGCTATTAATTTCTATACCTTTGCTATTTATTAGGAATTAATTATTTTGCATGATTAGGGTAATTATTTACAAAGACTGGACCATATGTTTTAAGTTTCTCTAACTTTGGGAATATCTATAAGAAACAAGTAACTGCAACCCATCTTGAGATTAATAACTAAATGCCCTAACAATCTTGGCAAACTCGACAACCTGTCTGATGGTACTTATTCAGATTAAATTATGGTTATGGAATAGTGCAAGGGTAATGCACTTTTTATTCCATTTTAGTTTTATGCTTCTAGTCACATATTAATTTAAATATAGCTAAAATTAAATATTGCACACATGTAATTCATTAAAATTGTCATATATTAGGTGTATTACTATTATCTAAATTATTTATATACATATAATTGTGATACAAATAACTATTACAACATTCTGTCACTACAGAAATCAGTAACTGTTTTTTTATCCATATGAAAATATTCTCAATTGAATTTTTAATAGTGTATTAATGCCTATTTCCAGTACTTAAGAATCACAATTGGTGCATACTGATGATATGAGATGAAATTAATAAACTGCAAATGATGGTACCTATGGCTGAATGCTTAATCTATTTTTCTCTCACTGAGGTGGCCCAGATTTGATCTATGAGAGAAAACTCTATCTGTGCAGATTTTTTCTGGGGTCTTGGTTTACCCCATTAACTTCACCACATTGCCTAGCATAACATCATCTGCCAGTTTTTGGTCCACAAATTGTAAACAGGCTGCACTTCTGCCCTCGGCCACTCCAGCGCAGGACTTCAATGCCTGGCAGGTAAGTAAATTGGCATAAAAAAACTATTATCATCACATAATGATAAATTGGGAAACAATTTTTTGGATAGATGAAGAAAGCATTCAAGGCCTAAGTTTAGGGTGCTATACAACATTGGCATTGAAAAGAAAAACCTGAGAAAAATCTCAGTCGAGGAAGGTCCTAGAAGGAATTAACTGCAGACCTCCTGTTCATGAATCTGTGTATTAATGACCTCTGTCATACATGTCAGTAATTTAATATATATATATATGTGAACAATGTGAAATAAATACTTGAGCAGCTTTCCATATTGCTAATACTACAGGTGAATTAAGGGAAGCTTTATAAGGGAAGTAAATTAAGAGAAGTATATTAATCATGGTGATGTCTCTAAGATATGTAATACAGAGAGAAAAAGCTACAATATGCTGCATATATTGTAGAATTCCTGTTTCAAAAGTGCACATCACAACATGCATCATTCCTCAAAGCTGTTTCACAATAATTATATGATGGTAGCCATTTCATTTTCAGGATTTTTAGTAAGTAGTCATATCTAATTTTTTTTTTTCAATTTAGTCTATCCCACCCTCAGTGTAAAGTTGCATCCTCTAGAACCAATTATGGAAGCAGCCAGCCATACTTCTTTAGAGATAGCATCAACCTCCTCTTCATAGAATGCTATTGCTTCTTCCAGATTCCAAACTGATGGCTCCTTGCAACCCAGACATTTTTGGTCTTCTTTGTTAGTTTTTGGAACAATGGAGCAAACTGTAGTGTAACATAACTGTTTTTTGTTCCTGGAGTGGAACGGTTGCAATATGGCTGGCCACTTACTGAGAAGAAACTGACAACAATCTTTTGGCTTACACTTTGACATTGCTTAATTGTAACTGAAGGGTCATCATTTGGGAAGTTCCAGGTCACGACTACCTCTTTGTTTCAGAGTTGTAATGATAAATGTAATTTTTTCACCTGTAAAGATATTATGAACAATGTGGGAGCTACCTTTTTCTAACGGATTAACCATTTCCTGACACCATCCTGTCCTGTTTCATTTTGGATATGGAGTGCCCAATGACAACTAAGCTTTCACAACAAAGACATGTTGTTAGCCCTGGTGGTATAGTGGTAAAGGTACTTGCCTTGTAGACCCAAGATTGCAGGTTCAATTCCATGCAGGTTCGATGGATTTTTTTGGTGTAAAAATCGTAAGTATGGCTTCCTTTGAAAGGAAAGTAAAGTTGTGGATCCTTTGTCATAGAATTATGACATGTAAACGAACCTGAGGTAGGGAAAAAAGAGGCCTCTGCGCAAAACTTATTGGCAATTTCATGCTCTGAAGTGTATAGAAAGCTGATGAACCTGAGATGTTAAAGAGCATCTATAAATAAACCAAATAAAAACCAAAAAAAAAGATATTTGTGCAGAATTTCTAACACTTGCAGCACATGAATGATTAGAGACTGCTCTATTTCCCTCTAAGTCACTTGTTATTTGTTCTTCATTATGGCTTCTATACAAGCAATGTTTTTATCTGTGACTACAATAGTGGATGTTCCATATGCTCCTTGTCTATTAACCGCCACGGGTGGCCGAGGTCGTTAAGTCTGGGACTCGTGAGCGGGAGGTCTGGGTTCGAATACCGTCAGGACCATCCTTCCTGACTGAGGTTTTTTCCAGGTTTTCCTCAGTCCTCATAAATGGAAAATGCCGGGGAGGTACCCTAAACTTAGGCCTGGAATGATTCCCAATATATCATTTCATCTCATCTATCATCAGTGTCCATCGCCTGTGGTGCCTCTGTAGCAAAAACGGGCGTTAAACACTATTCAATCAATCCTTGTCTATCAAAACTGTTCTTTCTCAACTAAACTTGTTGCAACTTTTATTTGTGAGGAAGCACAGCCTGTAACTTTTCTAGATTTTCTTATTGGTCCAGGCCATACTTGTAATCACTGCAAGAGAATGCTTTGAGTCACTTTCATCTTATCAGACCACAATGAATATTTTGCTGCAGCTGCAAATGGGTGCTGCATACTAGCTTTTGCTATGGTTACTAATTAAGATATGCCCTTTCTAGTGCTGACAACAGGAAATTTATTCTTAAAGTGTCTTCAAATCCCAAAAATTAAATAGGTACCCTTATATTTATATCCTTGCACATTCAAATTTTTGTTGTTGATTTTGGTTTATTTACAGATACCCTTTATCATCTCAGATCATCAGCATCCCATTCAATTCAAGGTGTGAAATGACTGATAAATTTTGGTCAGAGGCCTCTTATTTCAGACTTGAGGTTCTTTTTCATACTGTAAATCTACGACATGGAACGCATGGCTTTACTTCCCTTCCAAAGAAAGTCATTCTTAGGATTTTTATGCTCAAAAAATCCATTGATCCTGGTGGGGATTGAACCTACAATCTTGGGTCTACGAGTCAAGTATGGTTACTTACTACACCACCAGGACCAACATACATCCAAATGGTAACTACATTACAAAACTAATGGATTAGCACCCATAGACAATCTTTAGTACAAGTGGACTCTGATGCATTATTAAAGAATCATTTGTGTTCCATGAAGCATTTGTCTGAAATAAGGTCAGTACATCATGATGGAGTGTTGGAGATATTGTCAACATACTACTGGAATGAAAGAAAAATGAAAATAAAGTGCATGTTGTAGTGTGAAGAATAAGGATTAAAAACACACAAAAGCAGGCAGTAAGTTAATGAATACGATTGAAAGTATAAGGGAAATTAAAACAACATAATAAATATATGAGCATTACAGCAAAGAACAACTTAATTTGTAAGTTATTCATTTTTCCCTAGAGCACTATTTCGATAGTAATTTCACAGTTCATTTCCCTTAAACCTAACCTAGCCAAACCTAGCTGCATTATTATTATTATTATTATTATTATTATTATTATTATTATTATTGAACAATTGTGTAATTTAAACCTACTTAGAGATTAACTATTTGTTGTGGATCAGATGATTAACAACAATTAACACAAAGTATGCAAATGATTCACAACAATCCTAACATGTAATCCCTAAGTTATACTTAAGTTAGCAAGTTACATTACCGACTTTATGGTATTGTAGTTAAATGGTGCAAACAGTATGTTCATTAAAGTTTTGTATCAGAATGAATTAAGAATATTCTCCCATCTTCAATTGCTTACTTTAGTTACTTTGATGGGAGAGATTCTCCCGAAACGCTTCTTACTTTTGTGTAAGTGAATGGAGTAAAGTGTAAAAAAAAGTGAATACATAAGTTGAAGTTACCAAATTAGTTTTGGACTCTTCTATAGGTGAAGTTCCTCTGCTGGGGGGGGGGGGGTGTGAACGTGTAATAAAAATTCATTTTAAAAAACAATTAAATTAGAAACAAAAAAATTGTTAAGAAAGTGAGATATTCCTCAAGCATGATTCCATGTCTACTTATTATGATTGTTTATTTAAATCTTCAGCTACATTTCTGCCACAGAACCATTTATTTTGTTCTGTCCTATTAAAAATTAAATTAAATACTTTAAAAATAAACTGAACTTCATATACAGCAGTCAATACGTAAAAAACAAGCATGAATCTGTACAGGCTTATATTTTCCCTGAAATAAGAAGCTAGTGTTTATATTTTATTTTACACAAATATGATGCAAAATTAGAGTCAAATGTAATTTATGCACTTAAATCCACAAAATATGTTGATAATCCCATAACTTAATCAGCACATCTTCATTAAAATATGAATATCCAGGGATTAATTTCTACATGATATAGTAGCAATGTTGAGTGGCATTTGCAATGTTCTACTGATCAAAATCAAATCAATATCATTAAATTCAATGTTGGGTTTATGTCTGCTAATATTAAATATATCTTTCAGGCTCACACACAACACAGCAACTGAATAAAGAAGAATATAAGCAAACAATTGTTACATAATAGGATATGTGGGTAATAATTTATCATAAAGTGCTTTAATATGAAATTTTCACTTGATATAAATACTTAAAAAGTTAAAAAAAATAAAAGCACAGACAGCAGTTGTTTACTGCAGATGACTGAACAAATGGAATGTATTTATGATACCATTTATGTATGTAAATTATAAAACATGATGTTTTTATTATATTAATAATAAGTTCTTTAGTGTGTTGTTTTCTTTTTGTATTAATTGGTTTGTTGTATACATTCTGTACACATTCATAACTTTGTAATCTACTTAGCACTGAACAAGAAGACATTGTTACATGGGAAAATAAGGCTTTTGCAATGTGCAGTGTTTGCAATATGCTGAGAAGCGGTAGAACTCCTGCTCAAGACATGAAAAGTGTGTGCAGATGTGGCAGAATATCTCTACAGTGAAACCCATGAGTAAATGAGAAGCATCGGCATCAGGAATACCAGAATCAACATCCATAAACACATGAAGTTGGACCTGCAAGTAAAATGTTGGTGTTCATTCACAGTGCATGAATTAACATGTCAATATGCAGAGACTTGTGAATGCTTGTGCTTTGAAGCTGCAACATTTTTGAACAATGGTGCAGAAGGCAAAGGTCATGTTTACAAATGAGTGTATGATTTATTGCAGCTCCTATGGTTGCAATATCTTTTCTCAGGAAAAGGAAAGCCACATTTCTTTGAATAAACTGTTCACAATCCATTTCATGTCATGATATAGGCAGGAATGATAGTAAAATATTCATTTGATCCATATTTATTTCACTGGTTCTGTATTGGCTTTTTTACACACATTAGTTATCTTGAAATGCTCAACGACTGCTTCATTTCACAAATGTGAGTCATGGGAATCCTGAACAGTGTTTGGTTGCAGCATGATGAGGCACCAGCCCATTTTGCATTGTTCTTTTGGCACTCTGAACAAAAATTGCTGGATCAGATATGGATCAGATAATTCTTCAAGTCTGCTTCCCTAGCCTCCAGGAGACCCTGATTTTACAATACCGGATAATGCACTCTGGGTTTCATCACAGAGATGACACAGCAGTGCCATTATTTAAATGATGAACTTAAAAATCCTTCCAGAAAGTGACCACACAAATATTGGATAATAAGAATAGGCAAACTTGGTGGCACATACAGCTAAGCAGAGGCCATGAAAAAATTTTGGATTCCTAAGAGGTACATATTACATTTTCTGTTGTAAGATGTGCATACTAAGGTATCTAGGGGTTACATGGAATTTTGTGCGCCCCCCCCCCCCCCCCCCAGGTTGAATACAGTTCAATGCTAGCAATTTACTCAGTATCACAGTAGTAATCCAGCAAAGCATGACAATAATGCATATTTTATAAGTCGCAACAAAGAATCAATAAATTCAGATCAGGGCATTTTTTTTTTAATGGTGTTTAACCTTGTTTTAACTACTTGGGCATCATAGGTGATTCAGATCAGTGAAAAATAATTCAATCTAAAGATTTCTGCTGTGATTCTTACTACGTTCTTGTGACAGGGAGTATATCAGAGAAAGCTCAACCACACAAAAGCAGCATAAGATCAGGTCTGATTAAACCTAAATAATTTATAAACATAATGCCTGTTAGGATAAAGGAAAGCCTTCCCATTAGATAAGCACAATAATTGCTGCTGAACTTACACCTGAATTGCTGTGTTAGATTTTCACAGATGTAGATCCTATCAAACTAACTCTTTAAAACTAAACTCAGACTCCTATCAACCAAGAGAGCACCAATGATAGCACTAGTGAAATGACTGCAGCTAATCTTATATAACACTACTATGTCAGTATGAATGATGTAAAATGAGATGACTAATGCAAAAAATGGTAGCTTTGATGTCAACAATTTGATAAATTGATAAATTAATAAAATCAAAAATGCTTTTATTTTGTATCTATAATGTTTACAAAATATGATCTTTCCAAGGTATTTTAACTTTAATGCTTTACATTCATGACTCACGATGATATATTGGGCGACATCATTAGCTGTTTGAGTGACGTGCATAAGGTTAGTAAGCAAACTATTCTACAAATAAAAGCTATACAAAATAAATATTCTTGAATAAAAAAGTTTTAGTAAATGGTTGATTAAATGTATTTTCATCATTTATATTTTATCTAGCTTCACTGCATTGGTTCCAACAAAATTTTAAAAAAAATTGTATTTTCATTATATTTCTGCTTTATTTGTATGTGAAATACATCAGGGTGGTCCACAAAATACCAGCCACTGGCCCTGTAAACAAAAGTAGCATAGTATCTGTTTCATAAATTTAAATGTCAAATTAGTAGGTCTCCTGAACATCTGTGCTTGAATTTTAATAACCACAGTAGGTTAAGAATGGACAGGGATTTTTTTGGGGGGGTTGGCAACTGATCTTGTTGAATGCCATCATTTTACCAAATCTTGTATACTGCTCTTTGCAGGATCATCAGCAGAAAATTTAGTGCTAAATCCTCCTACATATTCTTAATGTAACTGGTACTCACATGCTACTCTATTGTTGCAGAGAATACTTTCTTGCAGCATTGAAACAGCCCCCAACTATGGGTTGCAGTAACACAACTTCTTTTCCTTCTCTCTCTGGCAATAAGCCCCCATTATCACCTCGCCATGGCCTTAGCTATATACACACTGGAGGCTGGCTCAATGTGGCTGGACTGGTGTTTTGTGGGCCACCAATATAATTGCTATTATTCTTATCGAGTATAATGGATGATAGTAATTTAGCACTTTTTATATTCACGTATACTCTCTAGATAATCATTTTAACTTAATGAAATAATTCTTTCCAATAATGAATAACATTTTCACATCATCTGTTCATCATATGATATGGGAAGATTATGTACTTCTCACTTTTATTACAAAAATAAAGAATGTAATATCATGGCATTGAGGTTCCTTTCATCAAATGCATTGGTGTCTCTTATAAGTAAGATTCTAGGTATGAGCAGAAATTAGTTTTTAAATGTCAAAATATTGCACAGCTCAAGGAATGCACATGTACAAAATATATAACAGACATCCTTAGCCCCTTTATTTTAATAGCCAGGAAAAGTAAGGGGGAGGGTCCAATTTGCAAGTACCTTCTAATTTCTGTAGTGAACAGATGCTAGGAAACTTTTATTCATGTTGGAATCATTATATTATATCAAATACAAACTATGTAGAGAGTACTCATCAACATAAAAACTGCTAACATATAACTCTCTTTTAATATATGAGGGTGTATAAAAAATAACCAAACTCATTTTATAACTAATACATAATCATTTCATTTCATTCAAATCTTCATACAAACTTTCAAGTATTCTTCTGAAAAAAATACAATCATTTCAATTATTAATCCACTGATGAAAACACTTACTGTACTCCTTTTCTGATAGTCTGTTTAGAATATCCATGACAATGTACAGTTCCTTATTATTTTCAAAATGGCAACAATGAAGTTCCTTTTTCACTTCTGGTAAAAGGCGAAAATTGCAAGGTGTGAGGTCCAGAGAATAAGTAGGGTGAGGCATGACTCCTAATGACCAATTCTTTGATGGCATCTTGAATTAATAGGTATATTATCTTGGTGTAAGGTCCATCCCATCCTGGCAAGATTTGGTCACTTCTTGGTGATTATTCTCTTCAGTGGCTTCTTCAATACATTACAACAACAACAATAATAATAATAATAATAATAATAATAATAATAATAATAATAATAATAATTACTAAATGATGCTGGCAATCTCTGTAATTTTTATATAATGGTTTCTTGGACAATAATGTTAAATATGTTCTCATTAACTTCAGCTTTTGCATTCCAGGATGCACAGAATCTTTTTCACGAACCTCTTTAAATGTTCATGCAACTCAAAGTCTTGTGTTACGCCTAATGTGGTTTCTTATAAGCTTGCTGCACCACTTCAAAGATCTGCATAGGACTTTTATCTTGCACGAAACTTAAATGCTGTGCACTGCTACCACTTCAGATCCATGCTGAATATAGTAAACATGACCTCACACATTGGCTTCTAACTCCAGACTGATTAGTCCTACATGAATGACACATTCACAACACTGCTAGATGAATATCTTTCAGCCAGTAGGAGTCATTGTACTTTAAGGCAGTTTATTTAAATGCAACTAAATTAGTTTCTTTATTTTTTATACACCCTTATACAAAGCTACAGTTAAGTTACAGTGTCCCCATTCAGGAGTTAATAGTTCTACGAGAACACTGTGCTTAGTTACGCATATCATGCAGAAAGTTATTGAAAGAAAAGTGCATGTTTTAAAACCACATACTCTGAAGCCTTATTGTTCTTCCTTGACCTTTTAAGGCACATATCCTTCATTTTGAATATGAACAGAAGGAGTTATAGTCTGTTTGCCATTGGTACAACATCACAACACCCAACATGGATTTCAAAAAGCATAATTTTCATTTTGAGAGTCTTTTTCTGAAATACACACACAAGAATCTCCTATACTCAATCCCAGCTTTCTTCCTCCCCAGTGCTTGCTGGAAGAGGTACAGACGCTGCACTGCTCAATTTGGTAGCTTCATCTGTATTGACTTTCTTTTCATTTCGCCAATTAGCTTTACCTGCAATACCTCTTGCACTGCCCATCTCCCTAGTGCGAGGGCGTGACACTTCTTCTCCTCTTTGAGCTTGTTTCCAATAGTAATCTTCATCTTTCTCGAAACGATCATCATGACCCCAAGTGTTAGACCTTTCTCCCCTAGTGCTTCCCCATATATCCTCTCCATCCTGCTTCCTGCTATAATTACCCCCACCACGCTTCTTACCATTAGTAAATGATGAATGTGATTTCCTATTACTTTCACCTCCAGAGTCATTAGAGTGTATTGCTCCTTCATCTCTATTCAAGTTTCTGTTATTTTCTTGCACAACAGGACTTTTTGACTTATTTACTTTTATATCATTTACAGATTTATTTTTTTCAGGAAGAGCTGAGAGTGAAGGTGGGCGAAACTTTTTAAGAATGCCATCACCTATTTCTTGCTTTTCTTCAGTTTGAGCAGGTACAGGTGGTGCCTTCTTATCGCTGCTTGGGGATGTGTCAACTGTCAGTCCTTGAGAGAGTCTCTGAAGCTGAAGCAAAGCAGCTGACCCCAAATGCATCTATAACAAGAAAGAGAACATAGTAAACAGTATAACATGAAAAGATATATAGCAAATTTGTAAAAGCAAAACTTGCATGAGTCAGAAATTTGCCTACAATGTAATAAATAATATTATTTTATAAAATATTACAAAGTCATTTATCCAAAATGTCAATATCTGAACCCACTTAACAGACCGCAAGACTTCATCTAAATCTATTCATCTTTTGGAAATTCCCAGTGCAAATTCCTTGTTACTGTCGATCAGCTGAGTTGAGTAAGCCTGGTCAATACCGTTACATAGTTTAAAACTCTCTCTTTCTCATAGCCAGGATATTACATGAATTTCTCATTTCCATGAACTGTTTATGGAGTTTAAGAGACTGCATTCCTCACAATTATCATGAGTTACTGCTCTTTGTACATCATATGACTTCAATAATACAATTTTTTCTGTTTGAGAAACTGTGTTAAAAAGTCATGTTTTTTGTTCTGCACCAAAGTGCTTGCACTTTGTGCAGCATGTTATATACACTAGTCTTCGATTAAAAAAAAGTGTAATATGTTAAAAATAAATACAAAATAAAATTTAAATCACACAGAAAAGGAGAGGGTGAATCTTCTCTAGTAATTGTATATAATGTACACGATCTTTGATGATATCAATGAACTTTAAAAAACCATTTTACAATTTGCATTTAATCTTGATTATGATGGTAATTTGAGAATAAGACAATTTATCAGAGAATAGCAAATATGTATTTGAATAATGCCATTATAATACATAAACCTTTAAATGTTATGCACTCCTTAATTTCTACATTTGGTTATTTGTACAATTTAATAATCTGAAGTATAGCTGGTCCCAATTATTTTGAATAATTGATGTTTTACTGTAGTAAAAATAAAGAATTATTGATTTGTGCACCATCACACCACCCCCATAACAGCTGGATAAATTTTGTTAGCATTTAAAATGTTAAAATGTATGCCTCCCCAAAACATGCATTGTAAATTTCTTTCCAGGCTGTTTATTAATTTATTGCCTGTAAAATATGCCATAAAGTTGCACCAATTACTAGATATGGCCAAGAATTTCCATTACTTAACCAGTTAATTACATCCAGCATAAAAGTATATGAAGGTCTTGTTGATAAGTGCTGTATAAAGAATATGTAGCCTTTAATAAATGATAGCATTTATTTTGCAGTGTTTAAATTATTATTGGACAATGTTTACACAAATTTTAGGGAGTTTACTGCATATGCATTAATTGCTTTGAGGAGTTAAAAATATCATCTTTCTACCTTTTATTAGAAGTATTATGAAACCTCAATCCATTATTTCACACAAGGTTAGCAAAAGAAAATGATAAATGAAGAAAAATTATTGATGTAAGAAAGAGATCTAGCATGTTGTAGCATGGGCATCTCTGGCATGTTTAAACTGAGGGGAGGGCCTATAGACTAAAATGAAAGAAAACCTGCTGCTCAGAAATATGCTACTATATCCATTTTTATATATCAAAAGAGAAGAGTTAACACCACCTCCCCCCCATGTCAGAAATCCCCATGGTCTAAAGTAACTTTTAGTCATCTAGTGTCACATGCTTCACAGAGTACAACATGATTTGGTAACAATAACATTTTAGCTTCCTTACTGCACCGTGCATGTATTGCAAGATGTTATGATGGACAATGGAAATAAATCCCTGTTGCAAGAGTTCATTTGCAGCTTTGTCTGTTATATGCCTTGTGCATCTTCATTTCTATTCGTGCTTCCCCTCCTATGCAAACATATGCAGCTACAATACATTTTTTGTCTTTGCATGCTCCATTCAATGTCTTGTCGCTTCACAAATGAAAAAACATATGCTTTGCTACAGTATGCTTCGTACTGTACTTGTTGCAATTTATCAATGATTCTCATTAAAAAGCAATCAATCAAGGATATAAGTTATATAAAACAAACAAAAAAAATGTTTGATCAATGTGGAAAAATGATACTTCAAGCAATAATCAATGGGGGTTTCATTTCTATTCTTTTTAATGAATTATGTCTGGGACTATAATTTGAACAATGGATGTGGGAAAACAATGTTGAAATATGAATTGAGATTTCAATATAAATATTTTTTTATTTATTATACATATAAATGGTCTTATTGCTGTGAATGAAAACAGATATTTCAAGTAATATGTACAGGTAGGGCTTTATATTCTTTGAAGTATTCCTTGCACTGACTTATTACATGGGAGATTAAATATTCTTTTTAAGTGTCCATTTTATAATTTACTTTTATAAGTTGTTGTGTGAACTACCCCAAAATATTAAGCCATACTTAATACAAGAACAGAATAAACTAATATGCATTTTTATGGCATATATTAACTTCAGCTTCTTTAATCAGTATTTGAGATAATATAAACTGCTTAATTTTTTCTGTAAAGTCATGTGCATTTCAATTTAAGTTACTGTCAATTTTTAGACACAAAATGGTTATACTATATTGTGACATAAATATGTTTTATCTGCTTTGAGGAGGAAGTTCTGTTATTTGTCATATGGAGTTATTAAATTAACCCTTACTTGGTAGAAGTTTTGCAGTTCACCAGAAAGAGGTGCATAGCGATTAGCAGCTAGATCCAGGGCAAGCAATAACCAGCATCTAGATTGCCCACTTAGATTACGGGTCATAAGGGTAGTGCGTACACGCATCATTAACTGCTCTAATTCTTCTCCTTGACAGTCATACAATTTACGACCATTCACAGCCATCTGCACAACAGAGTAGGAAAAAAATATTTATGATAATGTGATAACCATTAATGAAATAGTCAACAATTGTATCCCTGGAGATGTAAGACATTGTATTATCCTTTTTGTATAGCTATTCACTTCAGTGCACACTGATAATACATTTTGTTATATATAATTACAATTTTCTGCATACAAAATCTTTAGCAGAAATTTCCTGCTTTCCAGTTCCCATGATCATTTCTAATTATATGCCATATACTGGAACCCTTCAAAATAAATTAAGTTCAATGTGAGATTTTTTTAAAGTTTTTGGAGTAATTTATTAATCTGAAGCCTAAAGAATCTCTCTCTCGCACGCATACACACACACAGATATATATAAATGAAAAATAATGTAACACTATTAACAATGTAACTAAAATAATAATAACTAGAAAAGCAGAAAAGGATAAAACACTAAGAAATGTAACAGATTAGTAATCACTGTATTTTGAACTACGTGAGTTCTTTGTGCATGTGTGTGTGTCTGTGTTTGTTTTTTCTTGCCATAGAAGAACTCTTAGTAGTTCAAAATATAGCAATTACAAGGGTGACTTTCTCTTAGTATTTTATCCTTTTCTGCTTTTATAATTACTGTTACATTGTTAATAGTGTTACATTATATATATATATATATATATATATATATATATATATATTTTTTTTTTAAACATATATTACTTCTATAATATTCTCATGAACATACATTTTTTTTAGCTGTAATGCTTTAATATATCAGATCATGTATATGTACTTGTACTGTTGCATAATATTTGGCAGTTTGTGACAAAAAGTTTTGCAACCCTACCTCAACATAAGGAGCTAAATTTGAAAATAATGTTGAATATCTACTACACAGTTTGCTTATAAAAATATACTCATATACACAATTATATCTACTGATATTTTCAACTACTTATTACATAACAGAATGCTGATAAAGTAAAAACTACTATATTTCAACATAAACTACAACAAAGATATATAATGTGAAAATGAACTTTTAAAAAATTAAATTGACATTTTAAATTTAAAATTAATTTCATGTCAGGACTAATACAGTGAAGCAATTAATTTATTTTTAATTAGCTGACAGCTAAGGATGAGGGCAAAAGCCTGTGAAACATGTTCTGTATAATTCTATGGTAAGTGGAGCATAAGAGTATCAAATCGACTCACTAGCTAATTAACAGTAAATTGACATACTTATACAATATTCACTGTTTTACACCATTTTATGTAAATGCAACAATGCACCTGATGCACTGAAATGACACCATAGAAAACCGAAGCTACAAAAAGTGGTACTCTACCAATCGCTTAGTTAACCAGAGCTAAATGCAATAACAATTAATATGTTAGCAATTCAAAAAAATTTTATTTTTGTAGTTACAGACTATAAAACAATAGCCAAAATCCCTATATTGATAAATGTAAAATTTAAAAATGATTGTAGCTATACAAAGTCTCAAAAAATTATTTAGCAAGCTGGCAATGCTTGCCAGCTCACGCAAACCTTCTATGGATCAATCAACGACACACAAATCTCCCTAACTTAGGTGCTACCCACTGTCGATTCTCAACTTTAGCTGTACTAGCTATCTTGGAGCATAAAGCAAGCATCTAATGTCTGATATGAAACAGGTTGCAAGTGCAGTCAAATTCGTTCTGTTGATGTCAATGGGCTGAACCACAGAATACAGGTGTAAAAATCACGCCAAAGCAGAGCACTGCAACTAATGAATTAATATTGCATGCACAAATAGCTTAAATTTGAGTTAAAAACAGAAAAACATGAAATTAATCATTACTTATATACGGAATAAGGGAGTGATGCAGTTCGGCTGTACCTGGTGCACCAGCTCTGGCATCATAGATTGTGGTATGGCCACAATCAAGATTTTGATGATAATCATCTTTTAACTGTAGCATCATAGACATTTGTTACTTGTATACAAATCCCAAACATATCCTGCAGATTATAAATAGATTTATTAAGTCAATTTCTGATCAGATTTTACCATTTTTTAATTTATAGACGCATATTATTTGCACATAAATCCCAAACATACCCTACAGATTATAAATAGATTTATTAGGTCAATTTGTGATAATTTTTTTACCATTTTTTTAACTTTCAGTCATTATTTTGTCATTTTTGGGGAATTTAGTTTTCTCATTTATTATTTTTGGATTAGATTTCTATATTTTCACCACTGTGCAGCACTTTTCATGCATTGGTGCTTATTGAATATTATCGGAACTTTTTATCAGTATGCATACTGAAACATCAAACATACCACAACTCATTGTGGATCTGAGAGATAAAGTAATTCTCAAAAAATTATCAGTGTAGTTAAAATACATGAAGATGTATTAAAAATATTCAGGAAAAAATGAAACCTTCTCTAGACAATAATTCAAGCTATAACACTCAGGTAATGAAGGGGGAAGAATTAGCATGACTAGCAATGTGTAAAAAAAGCTATGTGCAGTGATTTAGTATGCTTTAAATATGCTTTCATTGTATCTGTAGATGTTGAAAAAAGTTGTCCATTGTACAAGAACATACTGACCAACAATTTGATGTTCTATTTCCTTAAGAAATGGTCACCATCATCTACATATGCAAAATGAGATAGGAAATGTACATATATAGATTCACAAATTTTATCAGGATTGTTTAATTACCTAAATAAGAAATCATTTTTTTTTTCCTTTATACATTTTTTTTACTTAGGGACTGCAAAACATTCTAATAATCACAGTATACTGCTGCATAGTTATTTAATTAATTAAATTTGTCTATAAGAACAATAGAAAACAATGTTAATTAATAATAAATATTCATTAATTTCTTAAATGTAAAATTGGAACTTAAACACAGTGAAGCCAATCATATTAATGGATATCATTGTATGATTAGTTGAACTACACACTCTTAAAGCTTCACTTACTTTTTATAAATGTATGGAACCGGTTTCGAGAACATTTTGTTCCCATCTTCAGCCATGCTAAGGTTCAACTGTCGGATCATTCGTTGAGCTGTGGGAATGTATATTCTGCTCTGGTGGCGGTGTGATAAACTTGTAGTTTATGTTTTCATCCCCGACAATGTCGAAGTTCATTATGCTGTTTTTGTATTTGTAGATGTAGATTTTCTCCCAGGTTGCTATAGAAGATTTTAATATCAGGTTGGCACCGATTAATAGATTTAATGTTCAAAATTTGCTGATAGATAATGTTAATGACAGTATTCCACAAGAAGAAAATTTACAAAATAAACTGTGCAGAATGTGGAAAAATCTACATAGGGAAAACAAAGAGAAACATTGGCACACGGTTAAAGGAACAGTTCAGGAACATAAAGTACAAGCAAATAGAGAAATCAGCAGTAGCATATCATTTTTGGACACAAAATCACGACATAATAAATAAAACAAAATTATTAAAATCAGTACAAGGACCTACGGAATTAGCAACCTGGGAGAAAATCTACATCTACAAATACAAAAACAGCATAATGAACTTCGACATTGTCGGGGATGAAAACATAAACTACAAGTTTATCACACCGCCACCAGAGCAGAATATACATTCCCACAGCTCAACGAATGATCCGACAGTTGAACCTTAGCATGGCTGAAGATGGGAACAAAATGTTCTCGAAACCGGTTCCATACATTTATAAAAAGTAAGTGAAGCTTTAAGAGTGTGTAGTTCAACTAATCATACAATGATATCCATTAATTCATTAATTTATTATGCATCTCTTATTACTGCATTATAAAATATTTCCATATTAGTACAAAATGATTTTTGTAAATTTTTGAGTTCACTGTAAGCCTTAAATTATCTGAAAAACATAAATATGTAATACAAGTCATTTCATAAATAATGCACATTTTTATTTTTAGTTACATGTTTATTTTTATGAACTTTCTCCTTACAGTTTTTCAATATAGTCTCCCTGCTTCTCAATGACTAAGCCCCAGTGTTTGGGAAGCTATGATATTGAAATTATTATTTCTGTTCATCTATCAAATGACTCAGGTAATGGCACCAGAAAGCTCTTTCAGAGAAGGAAAATGAGCCAATGCCTGGTTTTTTCAACTTTGAAAATAAAATCTGGTACACTTGTGCACGTATTGTAGGACAGATGAGGTAACATTTCCCATCCATATTCATGCAGCTTATAAGCCACAATGTTCTCAAAGTTCAGGCTAGCATTGTCATGGAGGATGAATGGCACAGCCTTGAACAACTGAGGTTGGTTTTTGTGCATTTTTGCATGAAGTCATGATAATACACTGCTGTGACACCTGTTCCACATGGGACTTATAATAATGATTACTTGGTGATCAAAAGCAAAGATCATTTACTTCACCTTTGGTTGCACTCAAAATGTATTTAGTCATGCGACAGATGAATTTCTCCACTCATTGGAATTGGACTTGAATTTCAACTCTGGCTCTAATCCATATTTCATCAATAGCAATAATTCAACACAAAAATGCTCAACCTTCAATGTCCAATCTTTGTTTCAGCAATTTGCAATGTCCTTGCATTTCTACTTCTTCAGCAGTCAAGAAGTGAGGGATCTATCACATACACTTTTCTCTTATGTAAATCACTTGTCAAAATATTAATACTGACATTGATGGAATCCCCATGGTTTCTAAAATTTACTCATATGTCATAGAACTATCTCTATGAAGAGCATCTGCCACAAGTTTCATACTTCGTTCATCTGCTCATACCTTTGGCCTTCCTGATCTTTGGTCATCAATCTATGCTGACATGATCAGTATAAAAACGAGACAAATGAGAAACTGTACTACAGCCTAATGTGAGCTCACCAAAAACTTCACTTTGGGGCTTTTAACATGTAAAGTTTCAATTTTAATGCATCACCTTTGATTTTCAACAGTCACAATACCCAACATAATTTTAGGCTGCATTTCAAGCTCTTGTTATCTACACACAGAGTGTGAAAGTGAACACATATGTTTCTTTCTTAAGCCTTCAACTGAAACTGATATAATTTTCACTATTATTGCATCCTTTCTGCAGTAGTGCTAACCGTGTATTATTTATGAAATAACTCTTATATTTTAATGAGGACAGTTCAAATGTTACGGTCATGTTTTAAAGTTTTTAGATAATTTTTGTAGAATTTTTTTCTACCATTTTATTGGTAATTTTTAAAACATTCTGGCCTGGTTATGATACATTGAGAAGCAAGCGTTCCAGGCCTAAATTTAGTGTACCTTCCTAGCAATTGCCAATGATAAAGATTGAGGAAAACCCATAAAAAACCTCAGTCAGGAATCTGTGTCTTAGAACCTAGGTTACCTCTAGTAATGATGAACTAGAGTTCTTACAATTGTTTGGAGAAAGGACAAGATAAGAAGGGAAATTACTTTGAAAGACAATACAAGATATAATAATGCTGAATTTACTGAACATTTTCATATCAGTCCATTAAAAGTTTTCTTTGAAATTATATTCCCACAGAATGAGCGGTAATTGATAAAGAGTATCATATGTTTGATCATATGACATGAGTGAACTGCATCATGGGAAAATTTAATTATTCATGCAGTACAAAGTATGCAGTTACAAATCAGTTACAGTGGACCATTCACAGAATCGGCAATTAGGGCACTACCATGAATTATTATAAACACTGTGCAGAAACGTTTTGCATTAAAATTTTCCAAACAAAAATATTAACCTCAAGATACTGCCACCAAAGGCAACAGAATATTGCTAACTTCTTGAGTGTACTTCTTTAAGCAATATATTGTCACAGTCCCTGCTATCTCTCTACTAAAATATTGTTCTGTAACTTATTTAACAAGCTGGGGGTCGGACTGGGAATGTAGCTGCAACACTAATCTACAGAAATCATATCAATCATCAATTGAAACAGGATTAAATTGAGGAAATATTGGCCTAGATATATAATGAAAACATAAACATTATTGAAGTTAAATGTAAGATATATTTATAAACCATAACTTCATTTAATATATGACGGAGGCTAACCAAGATGTCTACTCCAGGAGCAGATAGTAGCACATCCTCTCTCAACTCTCTCTTAAGATCGTTATAAAGAATGCTTCTACTTCATGTTGCCCATGTACAGACCTGCATTTTGCTTGGTAATCTTTCCTGACTGTCATTTCCAATTCTGACTCAACGCTACAATACAATTCCCCATATGCCACAATAGGCTCTATATGAGAAGGATAGTTGATTTTGTAAGAAAATATGATAAATTTTAAGTAAACTTACATGATCATCATTTCACCACCTCACTTCCCTTTGTGAGATATAATCAGATTTCTGCACTAAAATAAAATCTATGTTGCAATAGGCAAGTTATGACATTGACATACTTATATCATCATTTAAAAATGTACTTGGTGAGGCTTTTGATTATGAATTGCTTGAATGCAGAAGTAATATTGAATATGTAAAAGTGGTTTTAGTTAGATGTGCATACTGTTCAGTTCCATTTTGCTTTGACCACTTCATTGAAATCTTCAAAGACTCAATAGCTGTGTTTGTTGTTCAGGTATTGTTATTAAGCAGATGTTCGGTGACACTGTTGATGGGAAATGTAGCAATATAGTCATGAGATTGAAATATATGATTTTGGTTGTATTGTACAGGTAATTACCAAAGTTCCTCTCTTAAACCATTAACAGGTGATCATTTAAATATCCCTTGCAGGAAGATGCAGTTTTGCATTGGAATGACTCACATCACTGTTTTTGTGATAATTTATATTCTAAGCTTGTGTTTCTGCAGCTTTGAGCATTTGAGATCAAGTGCATTCTTTGTTAGAACTAAAACTAAAGCTTGCTGGGTAACTCCATAAGACTAATAGGCATAAGCACTTATTCATGTATCATATTCATTATAAAAAAATTGCATCAAGTGCAAACTTCTCATTACTGTAAATTTCTTTTAAATTCAACCAAAATGTCCAAAACTGCATGGAAAATGATTTAACCAATTTAGAGGTGATGGAAATGACTTGGAGCCTCTGAAATGAAAATCTAATAAATTGTAATTAATCCCTCTAAAATGTGTAATATTTTTAATAATTATTTTATTAAGTGTGCTAAAGATTTAACAAAAACTATAGATTTGCCTACTAAATTTAATTTTAAACAAGCTTAAATTCCTTTTTTAGTAACTCTACCAATGAAGGTAAGATTATTTAAATTATAAATGTGTTATCCAGTAAAAATTCAAGTGTTTGGGTTGACATAACATCTAGAATACTGAACAATTGTAATAGTGTTTTAGCTAAACCCCTTAAATGCTAGTACAGAAGCACGGATTTTTCCTGATATTCTAAAAATTGATATTAGTAAACCTGTAAACAAAAATGGGGATTAAAGAAATTTGGGTAATTTGACACCCCTCAAATTTAGATCAACTATTTCATAAAGCAATTTTGCTTCAGTGAGTGAAATTTCAAAATATTAATAACATTTTGTTCACAAATCCAATATGGTTTTCGTAAAGCATATTTAACAACAAGTTCTTTCTTTCATTAATTTATTGCTAAAAAAACTGAATAATGATGGTAAAGTTGCTGGCTTAATGACTGATTTATTAAAAGCCTTTAATTGCATAATGCACAATTTATTGCTCAATAAATTTAAGCAGTTTGGCATTCGAGTCCTGTCTAATATACTAATAGCATTAAGTTCCAATTTTACATTTAAGTAATAGCATCTTATTTGGAGAATTGACTACAGTGTACTGAAATGTTAATAACAGTGCTTATGAATGACTTGAAACCTTAGCATCAATGATTACTTAATAAGGTTAGATCTTTTCTGTTGGAAATGAAACAAGGGATTCCACAAGTTGTCTTGAGCCCTTTGCTATTTATAAGTAAATGATATGTAACTTTAGTACAATGAGCTATATTGCTGGTACTAAGATTTTTTATGTTATGAGTTCAAAAAAATACTTAAGCAATATTTTGAGTCAAATAAGTTATACTTGAACATACAAAAGACTAGGGTTATTATTTTTGATCCACAAGTTGTCTTGAGCCCTTTGCTATTTATAAGTAAATGATATGTAACTTTAGTACAATGAGCTATATTGCTGGTACTAAGATTTTTTATGTTATGAGATCAAAAAAATACTTAAGCAATATTTTGAGTCAAATAAGTTATACTTGAACATATAAAAGACTAGGGTTATTATTTTTGATTTATCTAATAGGAATACTATGAAAGAAATTATATCTCAAACTAAATGTTAATTAATCATACTCATTTTTGGGCATAGAAGTTGATGGAGCTTATCCTGGGACAGTCATATAAATTGCGTTTGTAGCAAAATAAGTAAAATTATATATTTATTTAGAATATGAGCATATCTTGAATGCTTTATTAAAAATAATGTATTATGTTTTGATTTAAATTACTGTATTGAAGTTTGGGACTGTGCTGCTCAGACACATATTAAGAGACTATTGCTTCTACAAAAAAAAAAAAAAAAATGCATTCAAATATGTTTAATGTTTAATAACATATTTATCAAAGAGAAAATTCTTATGGTTATCTCTTTGTATGTCTATAAAGTAACATGAATTGCTGCAGTTGGTAAAACAGTTAATAAAAGGAATAATAAAGTCCATTTTTTATAACTAGATATATTGCTGATGTGCACGAAATATATAAAACAAAAATAAAGTACTGTATTTACTTGAATATAACTGGAACCTGAATGTAAGATGACTGCCTAATTTTAAGACACTTTCTAAGAATTTTCTTCATTTACTTACTGGTATTATGAGGGTTACCTTTTAAGTTTTTACAAAAACTCGGAAAGAAAAAATATTTTTTGAAACAAACTATTTTATTGCTTTTCATAATGTTCCCCTTTGAGATTTATACACTTTTGTATGTGTTCAAACCAATTCTTGAGGTGATGAAAGCTGCTGTCCATGCATTTTTTTACATATTCGGAATTTTGTTGTTAGGCGGTAAATCAGGTGAATAGGAGCAATGAGACATGAATTCAATGTTTTACTCCTTCAAATAATCAACTGTTTGATGTGCTATGTGAAAGCTGGCATTGTCATGATACAGAATGATGCAACTTTTTTGGTTGTTTTTCCTGATTTTGTCGATGACTTTTGCCTAACAAATTGTTGTATACCATTCAGCATAACTGTTCTTCAATCCTATAAAGGAATATTTGCAACTTATTCTGTATAACAAAAAAACAAACGATCATTTTCTTGGAAGTGCTTCATGAATGAGCAGCTTTTGTGGAATTTGGTTCACCTTGGAACACCCAAACAATAAATTGTTACTTAGTTTCCGGTTCATATGAATATATCCAAGTTTTATCACCCATTATGACATTGTATATAGATTTTGCAATCCTCAGTGGAATTTTTTGAGCATTTCATAACACCAATTAACACAAGTGTTTTTTGAGCTTTGGTGAAATTATATGGAATTCAATGGGAACATACCTTTTTCACAACTAAATGTACATGCAAAATTGAATATACTGTAGTCTTCAATAAGCTTAAGTGTGCCTCTATCTCACTATAAGTCACATGCTGATCTTCTATCATGTTGGGCACAGCATCAATGTTTTTTGGGATGACAACCGATTTTGGTAGATCTTCATAAAATTCATCACTGACAAATGCACGACTATGACAAAATTCTGCAAACCAATTGTAAACAGACTTTTCTAATGGTGCTTCATTACCATAAGTTGAACGAGTTGATTTTATGCATTGCTGTTAAGATAGGCCTTTACTAAAATCATAAAAAAATCATCCATCTTCATGTGAAATTTCCATATTTTCACAAAATTGTTTTATTTAAATGCTCACTTTAAACAAACTACTCAGCCAATTTCTAAGCTCCAATCATTTTTACAATGATAAATGTCAATTTTTCAAAAATAGTAATGACATATCTCAATAGCATCACCTAGGTGAACAAGCCAATCATTATAAAATTGCCACAGATTATCCTTGAAGGGCTTGTTCACAACAACACCCATAACTTGCAGTTATGATGTAATGTCAGAAAAAGTATAACAAGGTCATAGTTGAATTATGAGATCAGGTCCTTTACATTTTCAATGATGTGTCCCCTAAAAGAATTCAGCACCAACATGCCCTTCTTGTTAAACAATGAGACTAGTCTTTGATTCTAAACAAGTTTCAACCAATCTAGCACCAGGTCATTTGTCATTCATCTTTTTCCTGGCATCTGAAGACAAAGTCAGCAGGCAGCTTCTCTTTTGTATGATTTATCTTTGCAGTATCACATAAGGTCCCGTAAGGGGGGACGCGGCTTCGGTCGTTGCTCTTCAGATGCTCCAGGTGCGGGCTCTGCGGACCCTGAGTGGCCGTGGTACCTCTGACGTACTAGAGGGAGCCGGGCCGGACTTGATTCGAGCCCCTCCCGGAAGGGAGTTGTCCGGATTGGGTTGGATTCGGCTTGGCAGTGGATCCGTCACTCACGGGGAATTGAGGACCTACGATGGCAGCGTGTCCCAGGGGAGTGCCTAAGGCATGTATCCTGGGGGCCGGTGCGCCGGAATCGCCGTTGTTGGTAGGGAGGGTGGTGGCTACCTTAATGCTGGGGTGACTCACCTCTTAAATACGAGTAGGTCTAAGCTAGTATGACCTATCCACCAGTGAGAATCTGGAAGCTAAGGGAACTTAGCATGCCTGGGCGACGCAATGTCTGCACCCGAAATGCGGGTTGGTTTAGGAAACAAGGTACCGTCCTAATGCAAAAACCCAAGGGTGGCACAGACCTCTGTGTATGCACCCCTGGACCCAGGGCTTAGTAAATGCAACCATTATCACATACGGAGGAGCTTCCGGCTGACTAGAAATCTGCCTTCTCATTCCAGTGATTTTAATTAGGACGTTTTCATGCTCTTTGTATTGACTTTCAGATTGGATGAACTGTCAAAATAGATGGGCATTTGATCAACATTACCAAGCTGGATGAACAAATCATCATGTTCTTTTCTAAGTTTCAAGATATGATGCTAAAATATAACAAGTTTATTTAGCATGTGCTGTGGAAAGATGCTATGTTAGCATTATTCTATGCTACAATGAAAGCCCTGCTGTCTCTATCATGCTCATGCACCAGCCCATACTTGCTTTGAAGGTCATGTCACCTGTTTGGGAAAGTTGCCACTTTATCTCAAGTGCCTTCATTTATATAATCTCCAGTGTAATGGGAAAGCTTTCTATTCATTTCTATTGCACCTATTGAATAACAAATCATGATGCTTTCCCTTCTTAGGTCCACTGAAAGATTTATATGAAATTGGCATTTTTAACTTCTCTTTCAACTGACATCACTTATGAAGTCCACTTCCGAGACATCAACTTTTCTTCTTCACACACAGCTGTGAGAAGTCCTTTGCATAACCATTAATTTAAAATTTGCATCATCAGAACCTGTTGGAAACTGAAAGTTTATAGAACCAATTTTTTCAATGGAATCACAATATGCTCAGATTCATTTTAGATTGCAGTACTGATGGATGATTAGAAGATCCTTTGTACTTTACTGCTACTACTTTTACTGATCTATTAATAATTTGAAAGCAACTTATGATTAAGTTTTAATTAAAGTCATTGTTGAGCTTACATATTACGATGCTCTTATTGACTATCATAATTTTATTTGCAGCTGCATATTAGCCCATTCTTACATCACCAACCTTTCCCTTGGCAGGCGGTCAAATACTATGTAACATAAAAACATTGAATTAAATCTGTCGACAGATTTAATTCATGTGAGCTTCACTGTGTTAGTTCCATATGAAAAAAATTTTAAGTTTTTACAATTTTTAAAAAATTTTAATAAAAACATTGATTTCAAACAGGTATAAGGATATTACTTAATCTGCAATTTTAGGATGATTTCAGAATTTTGGATTTGAGAATTTGGAAAAAAAAGTCTTCATATTCAGGTACATACTAATTCAAGATCATTAAGTAAAGGTTGTATAATTATACTATATTATAAATTAACATGAAATAGAGATGATCTCAGCAAACAGATTTAAAATAGGAATTAAGAAGTATCTCATTTTCAAATGCTTATGTAATACAGACAAAATTTAAATATATATTATTGTATATCATCTATATATGCATTTAATGTATTATGTTCACAATGTCAAAAACTCCTTTTTATAGGAGTCTATTGACTGTAGATGAAGATTGATTGATTATTTATAAACCCAAAATTATGAGATATCTAAACCATCTATATGGATTATTTTCTAAGCAGTTCAATGAAAAGAGACATAATGTACAGATTTACACAATTGAACACAATACAATTACAGCACAATTACAATTTACCACATCTTCTATTTGACATATTAAGAGAAAAGTACTGGAAATGCATATTTGTATTATCAGTAAAACAAAAATGATTTTATGGGAAATATTATTATGTGAATGTGCCCCTTTATAGCTTTATCACATGCAACTAGTATATAACTTCAATTAATAAACACTTTGATGTCTAGAAATTTAATGTCCATGATCTTTACCTCTTAGAAGCAGAATTATAAAAAAGTGTAGCACCTGTGTGGTGAAGAGCTCCATTTCCTGCTCATCACCTGCCAGCAGCATATCTTGATACTGAAGTACTGCAGTTGCCAAAACAATTATAGGAGAGCCATCTGGTAGACGTACCCGATGGAAAATCTCACCCAATAATGCAATTGCATTCAGAAACTTTAGATGACAAGATGTTTGGAGATGTGACCTTTCTGAAATATATTCACTTAAGTATAATTTACTTAGAATCTGAACATATTATGCAGGGTACTACAAAAATGAATCTAATGCTATTTAGTATTTGTTTTCTCAAGTTGAGAAAGAAATATATACTCTCAATCAGTTAGCTGATGTGGCAAATTGAACAGCAGCACACTGGGGAAATACTAGTAATACTTATGTGAACAAGTTAATCTTAAGCTTTGAAATCAATTTCCTTTTGTAACCATTATTAGATTCTATGAATAAAAATTGAATAAGAAATGGGCTTTTGTTGATGCCATAAGTAAACTAGTAACAATTTGCTGTTAGCTGATCAATGCAGAAAATTCTAGCAAAGGCAAATTTTTAAGAATTATATGCTTACAAATTAACATTTTCTGAGCCAAAGCCTTTAGAAAAATAACACTATTTCATTTATTAAGCTATCTCCTCCACAGTCATTAAAAGGAAATACTGTACCATAACTTCTGTATTTGCTATGCTAAATAGCTAAAAATATAAGCATGTAGAAATTTGACATGGGAGAAACAGAAACAAAGAAACTAGTACTTAAATGTAAAATTGGAACTTAAACACAGTGAAGCCAATCATATTAATGGATATCAACTGAGTTGAACCTTAGCATGGCTGAAGATGGGAACAAATGTTCTCGAAACCGGTTCCATACTTTTATAAAAAGTAAGTGAAGCTTTAAGAGTGTGTAGTTCAACTAATCATACAATGATATCCATTAATAAAGAAACTAGTATCACCAAGTAGGAAGGAAACACAACTAGCTTGTGGACTGGTGGAAAGAGGAAAATAGGCATGGTTAGAGAGCAGAGATGGCAGTACAGAGGAGGACAGCATTATATGGACTTTGAATGCAGAATTTTTAAGCTGAATAAAGACAAAGTGGCATCTTCAAGAGAGTGAATTAAGTTACAGAGCAAGAAGGTATTATACAGATTTGGAAACAGAAATGCATTGCAATAGGGTATGGAGAAAGTAACAGGGTGGTTTTGGAACTGTGAGGGTTTAAAAAATAAATTATGTATGGGAAAGTTGAAGCAACTACTAGCAGAAATAGATTATTTGGGGGCAGTAGAAATGTGATTAATTGAAGAAAATTTAGAGATTTTAGTTGATTTGGTTTATTTAAGGATGCTTTTTACATCTCAGGTCATCAGTATTCCATTCAATTGAAGGTGTGAAAGAGCCGATAAATTTTGTTCAGAGGCTTCTTTCAAGCTTGAAGTTCTTTTACGTGCCATAAATTTACAACACAGGACACACAACTTTACTTCCTTTCCAAAGGAAGCTATACTTTTTACAGCCAAAAAAATCCATCAACCCTGGCCAAATTGAACCCGCGATCTTGAGTCTATGAGACAAGTATGGTTATCACTAGACCACCAGGACCAACAGAATCTAGAAATGAAATGATTTCACATATGTATGAATAAAAGCAGAAATGATGGCAAAGAAGGGTAGGGCCTCAGGAGGCTTGAATTTATTTTTTTTTGTTAAGAAATCCTTAAGAAAAGTAATTAGAGAAACTTGGTCAAGAATAAAAAATTCTTTGAGCATTATAATAGATGATAAACTGATTGATGAAAATGGTATATGATTAGGAGTAGTGTATAAATCACTGGGCTAATGGCAGTACCATAACCCTGACCTGTTTAAGCAATTGGAATTTTTTTTTAATGTGTTTAATGCCCATTTTAACTACTGAGGCATCACTGGATGGATACTGATTATACATGAAATGAAATTATAAATTGGGAAAGAATTTTTTTAAGGAAGGAAGCATTCCAGGCCGAAGTATTAGGGTGCCTCCCAGCATTTGCCATTTATGAGTACTGAGGAAAACCTGGAAAAAACCTCAGTGAGGGAGGACGGTCCTGATGGGCATCAAACCTTGGACAAATTCCATATCTTGTTACTCACAAATCTCTGCCTAACAACCTAGACTACCCGTGGCGTTAATTGAAAAGTAATATAGAGAATTTAAGGGAGAAGTATGTGAATGTGGAGGTTATAATAATGAGGAATTTTAACGCTGAAGTAAGGCAGCAATGTGGAATTTGGTAGTGATATGTTATGGGGCAATGAAATAATGACTAAAAAAGATATTGTTTGACATAGTAAAGATAAGAACATTGATAGAGGGAGTGAAACGTTTATTGAATTTTGTGATGTGAATGTTCTAGACATTTTGAATGGTAAATACAATGAAGGTTTATTGAGGAAATTTACTTTTGTTAATAAAAATGGCCAGAGTGTTATTGATTATATTCATATATTATGGCCAGTCAACATGGGATATATTTAATTTATTTTAAGATATTTAATTTTAATTCAAGTAATGGTCATTTTCCAATGATGATGGATATAAATATAGTCAGAGCAAGTGATGAATAATTTAAGGGAAAGGAAAAAATGTTACTAAGAAATATATTATATTTAAATGGAAGGAGGAGTAGAAAAATAAATTTAAGCATACTCTAGAATCAAAGTATGGGCAAATATGTTCAACATGCAATAAGATGATGTTGAAGAACTATGAAATAGAGAAAGTAACCAATAATATAAATATATTAATGCAAAGAGTGCGACATGGGATGAGAAAGAGGATGGGAGTTTTTGAAACGTGCAATGAATGGTATGATAAAGAATGTAAAGTAGCAAAAAGTGTTGAAATAAATGCTGAAAAACGTGAAGAATACTTATATAGTTAAACATTTTTATTATTTATTGTTAGAAAGCAAGAAACATGGGTGGGGAAGGAAAATAGAGAATAATTCAATTAAGATATTAAGTGAAAAAAAATTAATAAAGTATGGAAAATGTTAACATCAATCTATAATAAGTATGTAACCAAACCAAATCCAATATCAATTCAGTTGAGTGGATGGAGTATTTTAAAACCCTACTTGGTGAGTATAGAGGTATCAAAGCAACACCAAGACTAGAAGTATGAATGAGTTAGACAAATGTTGGATAGTGAAGTATGGATGAGCAGGTTGTTTACCAATGAAATTCATGAAAAAGAATAAAGTAACAGGAATGGATGGCATCCCACCAGAATTTATCAAAAAATGTTGTAGTAATGTAAACAGAGTTAAGGTACTCACAGGATTGTTTAATTATTTATGATAAAAGAAAATGTACCAGAAAATTGGAGGAAAGCAATTATTCATTCAATAAAGGTAAAGAGAATGTAGATATTCCAAAAAACTACAATAGTATTGCATTATTATAGAAAGTTGAAAAAAATTTTACAGGCATCTTCACAAAAGGCTACAAAATTGGGTTAAGGAATGTAATGTTTTCTCAGAATTTCAAATGAGTAAGGGGGAGACGAATTGTAGATAATATATTAATCATAAAAGCATTAGTGGACAAATACATAAAGGACAAAGGAGGAAAACTGTACATGGCATTTGTTGACTTAGAGAAAGCATATGATTGTATAGAACTAAAAATGCTATGGGATAAACTATTAAATAAGGGAAAAAATGATCATATGGTGAATATTTTTAAAGCCTTATAGAACAGAAATACTTTCTGTGTGAAAGCAGGAGAAGAAATGGTAACAAGAAAAATAAATCAAAAGAAGGGGTTAAAGGCAAGGTTGTAAGTTAAGCCTAGTGTTATTTAATTTGTTCATTGACGATATTTTAACAGAGGTAGGAAAAAGTAACAATACATTGTCAGTTATTAATAATGTTATAATCCCTGGGTTATTATTTGCAGATGACTTAGGTGTAGGATTCATTTCAATAATTGGTTTAAAGCAACCTTTGCAGCAAATACATAAATATTGTAATGATTGGAACTTGAAGGTAAATCAGATGACTAAAATTGTAGTATTCAAGAAAGAGGCAAAATTGAGTGAATTAGAGAAGTGGAGGAAAGAAAATAAAGAATATATTAATTTGTATTATATTTATTCAGGGGTTAAAGTCAATGGGGACGGTAAATGGGAGAAGCTGAAGAAATTACTTTTGGGCAAAAGGAAAAGGTGATGACAGCAGTTAGAAGTTGTAAATATAGTATACCAGATGTTAAAGTTAGGTGGCTAGAAAAAGTATATAATATGGTGGTTGAGACTAAATTGTTATATGGTATTGAAATATGGGGAATAGAAGGAGGATGGGAAATTTGGGACGTTGTGCATAGGATGTTTTGTAGGGAAATTTAAGGTCTACCAAGTGCAACAGCAAAGCAATTTGCATGAATTGAAATGGGAAGAATGGAAAGGAATGGTGTGATTATGGAGAGAGTTCTTACCTATTGATTTAGGATTCTAAATTTAAATGAAAGAAAATTATTAAGAAAATGCTTAGAATTTGAAGAAAATAGTTTAAGAGGCAATGAGTGGAGTCTAGGGATTATTTTGGGGAATAATGGATTGGGGGATACCTGGAGAAGGAGGGGAAATAATACACATGGTTTTTGGAAAGAAGCAAGGAGAAGATATAGAAACAGAAAAACTGTTTCATCAGATAGATGGAAAAAGATCCTTAGTATATCAGTAAAAAATAAATGGGAAAGAGAAAAGTATATCGATAAATCAAGTAAAGAACAAAGAGTATTGCATGGGTAAGTACAGGTGTGTGGGGATTAAAAGGAATAAGGAAAGTCTTCCTTTGAATCACTGTCTAATAAGTAGAGCAAAGTAATATATGGGACATTTAGTGTTTGAGTGCAAAGGGACAGGTCTCTGGAAAAAAGAGTTTATAAATGAGAAATGGTTGAAATTAAATAGAAAGATAGGTTTAATGACAATTTTTAGTAAAGATGGCAGGAATATTGGAGGGTTCTTCAGTAAACTTAAAAATAAATGAAATTGGATACTAACAAGGGAAGTAAATCAAATACAACTTAAAGGGTAGTTAACAGGAGCCTGAGTTGATAATACTATGTATTGATTAATATAAACAATTTATATAAACAATGTAATACAGTTTTTTTTACACTAACTCCATTCACTTACATAAAATTTGGACATATGTTTCAGGAGCGATCCCTCCCATCTTCAGCCTGTTGACAAACTGTTGTTAAACGTGGCGGTTGGGTCTCTTGATATTCTTGTGGCGGCATCTGTTGGTTCTATTAGGAATTTGCTGAGTTCATCCAATGGAGGGAAATCGAAATTCATCAAATTATCCTTATTTTTTGTAATGAAAATGTTTTCCCAAGTGGAAAGTTCCATTGCATTATGAAGTTGTTTAAGTAGTTTTATCTCTGGTTTAATTTCATGATTTTTATTCCAAAAGTGCGCTGCTATTGCTGATTTATCAATTTGTTTTAAGCGAATATTTCTGAAGTGTTCTTTTTTCCGGATTCCCAAATTCCTCTTTGTTTTTCCAATGTATTTTTTGTCGAACTCTGCACATTCTATTTCGTAAATACCTGACTTTTGTTCTGTTGGCATGTAGTCCTTTACTCTGCAACCTAATAAGTTCTTTATATTAAAATTGTTCTTTGGGGCTAACATAATTCCTTGTTCTTTGAATATCTTTTTGAACTTATTGTGATAAATTGGGTGGTATGTGAAACTTTTGAATTTGTACCTTTCTTTTGCACTTTTAAGAGTGGAAACATCTCTTATTGTTTTTTGTTTTTTGGTTTTATTGATGATTTTTATTACTGTGTCTTTGTTGTATCCATTAGTTTCTCCTATCTTTATGATTTGTTGGTATTCCAATTGTACTCTGTTTCTGTGAGTGGAATGTTAACTAATCTGTGTGCTAAACTATAAAACACTGCATATTTATGTGGAATGGGGTTAAAACTGTCATTTTTTATGTAATTTTCTGTGTGAGTATCCTTTCTATGAATTCCAAATGTAAGATAGTTTTCATTTCTTATGATTTTTACATCTAGGAAGGGGAGATATCCACTTCTTTCTTCCTCTCTCCTCTTCCTAGATGTAAAAATCATAAGAAATGAAAACTATCTTACATTTGGAATTCATAGAAAGGATACTCACACAGAAAAAATGACAGTTTTAACCCCATTCCACATAAATATGCAGTGTTTTATAGTTTAGCACACAGATTAGTTAACATTCCACTCACAGAAACAGAGTACAAATTGGAATACCAACAAATCATAAAGATAGGAGAAACTAATGGATGCAACAAAGACACAGTAATAAAAATCATCAATAAAACCAAAAAACAAAAAACAATAAGAGATGTTTCCACTCTTAAAAGTGCAAAAGAAAGGTACAAATTCAAAAGTTTCACATATCACCCAATTTATCACAATAAGTTCAAAAAGATATTCAAAGAACAAGGAATTATGTTAGCCCCAAAGAACAATTTTAATATAAAGAACTTATTAGGTTGCAGAGTAAAGGACTACATGCCAACAGAACAAAAGTCAGGTATTTACGAAATAGAATGTGCAGAAAAGAACACTTCAGAAATATTCGCTTAAAACAAATTGATAAATCAGCAATAGCAGCGCACTTTTGGAATAAAAATCATGAAATTAAACCAGAGATAAAACTACTTAAACAACTTCATAATGCAATGGAACTTTCCACTTGGGAAAACATTTTCATTACAAAAAATAAGGATAATATGATGAATTTCGATTTCCCTCCATTGGATGAACTCAGCAAATTCCTAATAGAACCAACAGATGCTGCCACAAGAACATCAAGAGACCCAACCGCCACGTTTAATAACAGTTTGTCAACAGGCTGAAGATGGGAGGGATCGCTCCCGAAACATATGTCCAAATTTTATGTAAATGAATGGAGTTAGTGTGAAAAAAACTGTATTACATTGTTTATATATATATATATATATATATATATATATATATATATCACTCCACTGTCAACAGCTTCGTAAGTACACTTAATTGAGATAAACAATTTAGTAAATAAATAAGTTTAAGAAGGGAACTATTGTTATTGGAAAACATCTATGGCCAGGAGTGGAATTAAATAACTGAGCTTGTGATGTTCAAAATTGTTCAGCATGTGAATAAATATATTATTATATAGCATATTAGAGAAATAAAGGAATTAGTAGTATAAAGAGATTGTAGCTAGCTGATATAAAATACCAGTGTATGTAGAGTTATTGACATACAAGTATTTTTTATTTTTGGCACCTTTGGTTGGATCAGAGTCTGGTTCCCTGCATATGCAATCAAAGTGGAAATTATGTATTTTTAATTATTTAGTATTTAAATAAAGGTGATATTATGTAATTGATAAAATTATTATAATAAAAACTTGTCAATTAATATAAAAAATTTAAAACTCAATTTAAGTACTACTATGTTCTCTAGACTAGCGTTTCTCAAACTATTTTCAAATAGGGACCATCTTTTTGTGTTACACTGTAACATTTTTTAGGCTTTCACAGCCAGCGTTATTTACTATTAAAATTGATCATTACCAAGCTCTTTAGTGATCATTGGTTTTAATGAAATTTAAAAATGAAAGCTTTTGTTTGCTACTGCAGCCAATATTGCCAGTGAATTGAGTTAAAGTGTCTGGAGAAGAACAGAGGGCCAGGATCATTCAAAGTCTACTTGCAACAAACAACTGCACCACAACTTTCCCACCACTCCTACACCTCCCACTTCTAATGGTTCTGTCCCTCTCTGCCTTTCCATATTCCTAAATTTTTAAAATAGAATTACAATCTCATTCATTTTATATTAACTTTAATAGCTAGAAGAAAATATATATTTTAGTAATTGAAAGATATCAAAGAAAATTGTTGCATTGGTATTCCTGTTTCTTATTGGTTTTCATTTACACCATGTGATTTGCAATTCTTTTTAAATTTCATTTTCCCCCATTTTTCTCGAATAAAGCTTGACTTTCACAAATATAAGTTCAATCTAGATTCTAGAGAACCACAAAGGCAGGCATGGAAGAATACAGTTTGAGAATCACTGTTCTAGACAATTATTTTATGTAAGATTTTAATTAAAAAGAATAATGAGGGGTTTGGTATTATATAAGGTCTGGAAATTTGCTGGGAACATTTGAAAGAATGATGGTGAATAGCTCTTAAAGCAGCCAACAAAACTTGCAGCTTGAAGAAATGTAAAAAGAAGGTAATTGTAAATCAGTTAAGAAGGGCAAAAAGAATGCAACAAAGTGGCACTGAGAACTTAATGAACATTTAGCACATAACCATTAACATAAAAAAGAACTGTCTAACTTGGTAAATAAGCAAACTATTATCTATCTCGCCAGTAGAGAAAAACATTTAATTATACCAGATGGAAAGTTGTTTAATGTTAACCAGAAAAGATCTGATGATGAACAATCTTTCATAGATTTGTAGAAAAATGCTTTGGAAGAAAGAGACATTTGGTAACTGCCTTCCTCTTGTAGCTACTGTACAGGTGAGTGTTAAGGATGGGAAGTTCAGGGTGGAGCAGAAATGTGATCGGTGCCTGTTGCACACTGAGTGTTGGAAAGCAGCCAAGATTATATTGCACCAATTGCATTACAAGAATGGTATTAATGTTTGATACTATTTAGTATTTATTTCCTAAGACAGTTCTTTTGCGTATTTGCAGTGAAAGTTTTGATTAATGAAAATACTTAAAACAAAATCTGCATTTCTTTAAATGATAGAAGATAAATATTTCGCACTTAAACATTTAGTTATACATACTTAAAGTAAACACCAAATACTATTTAGATGAACTACACTTAAAGGAATATAGAACTTGGAATCAACACAGTAAAACGTATGTAAATGCTTTACATAAAACCTTTTTAAACCAGTTAAAATCTCTTTCCCATCATAAAGTTAAAATTCTAAAATGGTTAAAATGCCTAAAATCTTCAACACTCTTAAGCGTTTCACTCTTTAAACTGTTAAACTTCAGGACATGTTTCATGACCTATCGATCACACTGTCAACTGATGAGCTAATGAGTCATGCTGGAGTTGGAGAGGCAGGTGCCTGTAAGGGGCTCTGGTGGTCTATGGAAGAACTTATACACAATGTTATCTGCTTCTGGAATTTCAAAGTTCATAAGCCTGTGTTCACTTTCCTTAATAAAGATGTTCTCCCATATGCTTAGTTCTTTGGGAAATTGAAAAGTTCTCAATAAATTAATATTTTTGTCAATTTCATGGTGTTCATTCCAAAAATGTGCCACTACAGCTATTTTTGGAATGAACATTACGTCTATGAACATTATGTCTAATGTTTCTCAGAATAACACATGAGAAACATTAGAGATAAACAAATAGAAAAATCAGCTGTAGTGGCACATTTTTGGAATGAACACCATGAAATTGACAAAAATATTAATTTATTGAGAACTTTTCAATTTCCCAAAGAACTAAGCATATGGGAGAACATTTTTATTAAGGAAAGTGAACACAGGCTTAGGAACTTCGAAATTCCAGAAGCGGATAACATTCTGCATAAGTTCTTCCATAGACCTCCATTGCCCCTTACAGGCACCTGCCTCTCCAACTCCAGCATGACTCATTAGCTCATCAGTTGATAATGTGATCGATAGGTCACGAAACATGTCCTGAAGTTTAATAGTTTAATAAGTGAAACGCTTAAGAGTGTTGAAGATTTTAACCATTTTAGAATTTTAACTTCCCCATGGAAAGAGATTTTAACTGGTTTAAAATAGATTTTATATAAAGCTATCACTTAAAGAAATAAATATTCATGCTTTTATGTAACCACTCAATAAAATCAGATAAAAGCAAAATATTTTCATTTAATAATTTACAGGAATATAATAAAAGTAAAATAATTGCATTTACTTAAACATTCAGTGAATGTTGTCATGATTGCATGCATATATGCACAGGTGCAAGCTGTAACTGAACAATCAACTAAGCTGTGTGTTGAACTCCAGTTTAAAATGTGCAAGTGCTCAGTTTCCACACCATTTGCACTGGTTTGGAGAGTTTACAAGTCACAATATTGAATCATGAACTAAAAATTACAATTTATACAAAACAAAATGAAACTTATGGATAAACTGGCATAATTAATTGGTAAAGAAAAACAAATAGTCCAGTTAGCTAAGGATATACTAGCAGAAAATATAATAAGCATTGGCAACTCAATTTCCACATCCATAGAATAGAACAGATGAACAGAGTACTTCAAGCCTACAATCCTGAAGTGAGCACTGCATGTTTCAAATTGCAATAAATCAAGACTAGTTCACAAATTATGCAGAGAACCCATGCTGTTAGAAGAGCTGAGTTTACAACTGCTTCTACCATCTACAACCTCTTACAAAGAACTATTATGAGTTCATTACTGGAAAAAGGCAGAGATATAGGATGACTTCCATGCTACCAATGCAATGACCAGAAAGAAATGGATAGAAGCCAACTACAAACTTTGTTACAGGATATGCAGTGCATGGCTTTCACCATAAGCTCTGCAGTACTAATTATTTTCATAAGCAGAATAAAGACTGTGTATACTCATTCTGTAAACAGATGTGAATGAGGACAGTCCTTGCGGGAATTGAACCCCAGGCTCATGAGTCTGTGCTTTAATAACATTACAGTCCATTAGCTGATGACATCTATACTCCTTTCACTTGGTATATTATTGACATGACCATAAGAATACTACAAACCCATAAATTTTTAAAATAAATCAATTTTAAGTATTTTCCTGCATATTATAGGCATATATTTAAAGAGTTATTCATGTGTACTGTAAAAATTCTCTTGGTATAATTATTATAAATATCATATTTTGAGATCGTTCTAAATATGAAATCATTTGGCTAACTAGAATCTTATATATATACTTTACTTTTCTTAAAAGATTTTCAGCCAATTCATTATTTTTAATAAATTAGGCGTTAATTCTGACATACCTTCAAAGTCCTTCTGAATTGTTTGAAGCAATACATTACGCAGTTTTATTCCTGAAACTTCTAATAACGTTGCAGCACCAAAGGCTGATGCAGCTTTCATACCAAACTGCCTGTTTTCTAGGCTTTTATCATGTAAGCACTGAACAACTAGCCTGCAAGAGTCAAACAAATGTAAGCTAAGTACTCAATACTGATGACAGTTAAGAATAAAATTACTGATTATTTATTAAACTCTTTAACCACACTGGCTTTTTGATCATATATACCTTTCAGCAATATTTGGGTCATAATATCTTTCTTATTGATATGGGATCTTTAGTATCATCTATTTTATTTCTTTTGCTTTTAACTACTCATGATTTTGTGATAGGAAGATATTAAATTCTTCACGATTGCTTAAAAGTTTATGGAAAACCTTAAAATGACGCAAAGGTAAAAGAAAATTCTAATTCAGTTCTCTGGATACAACTGCAATCTCAGGTCTTGGAATGCAACTGGATATTTATGAAAATTATGCTTACCGGAGACTTTCTTCATCATGACAACAAGCCCTAAGAAGCTCCTCAATGCCAGAAAGCACAGAAGCTGAAGTGTTTGGGTCATCTATTGACAAGTCTTGCACCACAGCTATCAAGCCCTCTATTTCTGGGGTAGCAGTAATTTTGGATTCTCCTGGTCGACGTAATGGCTGGAGAGCTTCCTGCATAGGCAACCTTCCTCGTCCACGGCCTACTCCAGTCATCTGCAATATGATTGTTTGTGCATGATATTTTTATATTCTGCAACAATCATATACGATTAAATGAACGTCAGCCAGTGTTCTGTCAATAATTACACAATTGCTACCGAAAACAGTACTTTAAATGCAAATGGTTGTATATTTTAAGCTGCTAAATATTATTATTAATTACAACATTTCTGCCGATGAGAAGTGCTGTGGAGAATACAAATGGAATGTATTACAAATAAGGTTATGTGGCATATGGTCTGATTTTTTAAAACACGATGCTTTGAACTGGCTATAGATTTATTATGAATTACTAACATTATGAAATAAAGCTGTACAACTATAACTGAAGATGTACATACCTTTAATGCAGAACTAAATTCAAACCAAAGGCCGTGAAATGTGGAAGAGTATGCTATATTCACCACTTCCAATCAATTTCCGCGCATGTTCTTGCTAAAGAAGAACGAAATACGCATTAATTTGTTTCCGAAAAATAACTAAGGCACTTAAAATTTTACACGCTCATGCTCGTCATAATTTTCAAGCAGTTTCTGTAATTGTTTTTAAAACCCTTCTTGCCCAATGCTGCCTTATTAGCGATATCTGTAGTTTAGAAAGGCAATGCAATAGTGCAGATTTGCACTTTCCTTTCTTAGGTTTGGAGCAGATATTGATGTTTAATTATGATATGTTTGAGACTGAGCTCACGACATACATAATGGGAAATGTAGCGTTGTGTCTAAATAGTTAATATTAAATTGGTTATAGTTGTGAAGTGTTTCTAATAGGTTATCGATTCGCGCAAGAAACTAGCTGTCGTGTACGAATAAAATCTCTTTGGTAATATATTTTAAGACATTATAGCGTTCATTTCCGAAAAATGAAGCTAAACCGCTATTTAAGATGCTTATACTCTTCTATTATAATTCAACACAGAAGAAACTGCAGCATTGCTGATATTTTCAAAGGAAAATGGAAAAGGTGATTTTTAATCGAGGTTCTACAAGTCAGAATATCCGGTGTAGCACGTAATCGAATATATGATTGAATTTTTTGCATACAAGTATTTGAGATTATAGGGCCTAGGAAATGTAGTAATAAGGAGAGTGAAGTTTAGTGTTGTATAGGAAGTGTAAATTGTTAATAAAGTGTAACTTAGGGTAGTGAAGTATAGTTACAAATGGACAAATATAGAGATTAGTAAATTTATTGGATATAGTGCCTTCTGGATTTGCCTAAGGCACTTCCTATTTGATGTATTTTAACTGGGCGTTGTATGTTAATTTTGTTAGAATATTTTGTATGTAAAAGTATTTTGATGAATATATAGGGATACATTTGTGTTAAATCTCAATTTTAATAGAATACCGGAACCCAAGTCTTCTAGATATTCCAGTCGGAAACTGCTGATGAGCCGGAGACGAGGGTTCAGGAATTAGTTGAATAAAATTAAAAGAAACTGTATTAAAAAGGCATAAATTCAAATTGTAATATAATTTGAGAAGATAAATTCACTCATTCATACATGCAAGTAATAAAGGTTTAATGCGGTAATAAATATTAATTTAGATAGTGCTATTTATTCTCCCTACCCTTTGTATTACAGCAGTCCTGGGTTATCAAAGTAATTGCAATTTAGGGCAGAGAAATTCATACTGAAGCTAAATTGCGTTAAAATTAAAACGGCTCACGCCTCCTTAATAATAGAAATGGGATAATGCTGGTATACGTTTGAAATTAAAAACAAATACATATGCATGATTTCTGCATCTGCCCACATATTAATATTATAATATTACTCTTTGTTCAGGAAAAAAGACTTTGGCACATATAAAATAGTGCTACCAGGATTTGTTAGTGATACACGCAGTATACCACCATACATAAACAAGCCGTTATATTATGAAACAGCAATGCCAAGTCTTGGTCCTCAGGAACCAGAAATAAAAAGTGAGCAACAAATCATGAAGATGAGGGAAAGCTGTAAACTTGCTCGCACTGTTTTGGATTCAGTTGGTAAATATATAAAGGTATACAGTGTGTTGGAAGGATTGACATACAATGTTTCAAAGCTAAGAATGTATAATTATTTATTTTCAAATGCAGGAAGGTGTGACAACAGATGATATAGATGCAACAGTTCATGAACTGATTGTGGAAAATGGGGCATACCCATCACCCTTTAACTATCATGGATTTCCAAAGTCTGTGTGCACATCTGTGAATAATGTGGCATGCCATGGTATACCTGATGATCGACCACTGGAAAATGGAGATATTATTAATGTAGATGTCACAGTAAGTTGCTTACTTGAGGCACACAATTGAACACAATTTTTCATTTTTCTTGAGCTTTGCACTGATATAATAAAATAAGTATACCTTAAGTCCATTTTTAGTTTTTAAGGATTAAGAGAAACAAAGTTTTATATTACTTTAGAGGTCATTTAATATTAAATATATAAGCATACCGTGGAAAATTACCAGACAACTTCATAAATGTTTCTGATAATTATCTGTTATTCTCAATATTTATAAAATGTAAATAAACATATATTTTCCTGCATTCCTTGATTTTGTATAACAATAATGGTACAATACAATCTCTCCATCTTATGTTGTAAATATCTCCCCTGCAATAAGTTTCTACTACTTAAAAAAATAACAAGCATCATAACTGTTGATGTGATTTGTTTTATAAGTTACTATTCAAAGCAGAGAAAACTGAAATGGTTGTCAATTAAGTATATTAATTCTGTTATATAATAAAACAGGTATATCTGAATGGCTACCATGGAGATTGCTCTTCAATGTTCCTTATAGGAGATGTAGATGACAAAGGTCGAGCTCTTGTGGAGGCTACTAAGGAATGCTTAGACCAGGCCATTTCAATTTGTCACCCTGAGCAGTTATTCTGTAACATTGGTAAGAGCTTCTTGATTCACATCTGATGATATTTCAAAGATACTTAAGAAATACAAACACAATTTTAAATTTATTTAAAAATTATATATGGAACTAAACATAGTGAAGCTAATCAATTTGATGACAATTTTAAATGATTGCTTAATACATACAAGTTCAAAATGCTTATAAATATGCTGTTCTGCCTTTTTACTTCTATATGTATAATATAAAACTTCCATTTTATAGGGAATAAAATAGAATTTATAGCAAGAAAGCATGGATTTACTGTAGTGCCCTGTTTTACTGGTCATGGTATTGGCAGTTACTTCCATGGTACTCCAGAGATCTATCACTGCTGTAAGTATATAAAGCTAAATAAGAATGCATATATATAATATAATGGTTCAGTACTGTTCAAAATAAGCTGCAAACATGAAGTTTCATAGAAGTATATAATCACTTACACAGACATTAAATAGTTTAATTCTTAGTGCATAATATTTTTGGCAGGTCAGCATGGGATACAAAATTTCATTAATTTAAAGTTAATTAATAACATATTAAAATTAATCAAGGTCTACTGTCCACTATGTAAGGTTATACTATGATAAACAAAGAACATTATTGAAATGCTGCCAAACTCAAATGAAAAATGTTAAAGCTGAATTAAATCAGTCTAACACTCTTCATGCTTCACTAACCTTAAAAATATCTTTGAAACTGGTTCCGGATATTTTTAAGGTTAGTAAAGCATGAAGAGTGTTAAGACGACAGATTTTATTCATGTGAGCTTCACTGTGTTAGTTCCATATGAATTTTTTAAAGTTTTTACAATTTTTAAAAAAATTTAATTAATGTTAAAGCTCTTTATTGGGAAGCTAGGGGAAAAATAAATATTGCCATTTGAATGGCCAATAGCAACAAGCCAATTATGTATTCAAAGTATCATCTGTACCATGTTCTTGTAACTGGAAATTAAAATTCATGACAAAATCTACTGTTACTGTAAGAAAATGTAAAAACTCATTTATTCATAATCACCTTTCACGGGTTAATCCTGTTCTGTCTTCAGCTTTTCATTTGACGGGGGGTAACCAATGTCTATTTTCCTGTGGCACTTACAGCAAAGCCTGCTAAGTTAATCTACTTTGTAGCATTCTTTTCAAATGTTCGAAGCATCTTCAAGTCCCCAACTTTTTTATTTAAGGAGAAAATTCCTATTTCTTCACATTTATCTTCATTTTTAGTATGGTCCAGAAGAGAGCATCCTTTAACACTTTTAAGAATTTTTATCTCCACAGATTGTATTCAGGTTCCTTTTCTCTTTCTCATTGTCCAAGATTCACAGCCATACATTAGAAATAGGATTACTTTTTCTGCTTTAAAAGACCTAATTATTGTATCACAAATATTTTGAAATTTCTGTAATTTAATACTTATATCCTATGTATTTCAAGCGTTTTAACTTATTCTATAGTTTTACCTTAAGAATGTAATAGAAATGGACAATATCTGAGAGATTTTTGCCACAAACAATGATCTGAAAATAAATACTTTCTTTAGAAAGATATATTCATAAATTTACTTGGAGCAATGAAAACTCAAGATATTTATTAAATGTAATAAATAGAGAACTTATTTTAGAATCAAGATAGTGATCCTCTGGCCTATTTAATCCTGTTAAATAAGTAATTATACAATTTTTAAGAGCATTTGGATCCATTGCAATTATACAGACATTTCTCAATGAGGGGCAATAGGGCTACAAACTTCTATGAAGAATGGAATCATTGAAATGGAGAATAGTCTCATTAATTTTTATAGATCACATTTAAAGATAAATAGAATAAACAATTCTGACAACGAATCAGTGCAATTTTACAAATGTTTACAACCTTTGAAATGTACCTAAGTAAGTAAAACGGTTCAGGATTCCTCATCATTGTTATATTTCACTGTGAGATTCCCACCATTCAAAACTATATAGAGAGTACAGTTGCTACATTCAGCTTAGCATTAAAAAACTTGTTTTCTTATGCTTTAAATCATAATGTTAAAAATAACACAATGGCGTTCTGGCATATATTTGTGAAATGTATTATTTTTTCTTCCAGATAATGATTATGTGGGAGAAATGCAACAAGGAATGACATTCACAATTGAACCTGTTCTAGCTCAAGGGTCACAGGAAATAGTTATCCTGGAGGATGGGTGGACTGCAGTAACTCTGGATAATGGACGTACAGCACAGTGGGAGCACACAGTACTAATAACAGCAGATGGTGTTGAAGTTCTTACAAAAGAATGCTAATTTGTTAATATACAAGAAGAACTGTAGTGAATGAAGCTAAAGCTCTTGAGATTGTTACTTAATACATTGACATTGCGAATTTCCCATTTACATTAATTTCCTTTTAATCAAGCTGTATGGTCTGTTATATATTGTCATTTCAAGTGCACTATTACATTCTTTTCCCAATGAATTCATAGCATACTTTTTATGTATAACTAATTTTTTGAGTGCTTGATGCATTGCTTTTGATGAACAGCTATTTGGGGGGGGGGGGGGGGCAACTTTTTATCTTCCTGAGTAGAAAAATAACTTACAAATGATTTAATAGAAGCTATAAAGAGGACAGTCCAAAGCAGTTTAACCACAAGACAATAGGAAATAGTTAATATCCATACATTGGAATTCTTCTGTAAACCATATATTTTGTATGCAGGTACAAAATCTAAAATCCTAAGAGCATATTAGGCAGGTTTACAAGGACTATCAGTACGTGCTGCCCAACCAACTAAATATGATTATCATGCAATGCTTTATTGCAACCATCACTGTTCAGATTGTTTGAAATATATCATAGCACATTTTTGTATCAACTTTAAAGTATGATGTAGAGTAAAATTGTTAATTGGAATATTTCACTGTGAAGCTAATCATATATTAAGATCATTGTGGGATTGAACTATTTTGCTCCACTTTTTAAATATGTAGGACAAGCCCTTCGTTTGCATCGTCAGCCCATTGTCGACGGGAGGATAAATCGTTATGCTGTAGGAATGTGTAATCTGCTGTTGGAGGTGTGATGAACTTAAGGTTTATGCATTCATCACCGGAAGTGTCAAAGTTCATTAAACTGTCTTTGTACTTGTAAATGTAGATTTTCTTCGAAGTTGCTAATTCTGTAGGTCCATGCACTGATTTTAATAATTTTGTTTTACTCGTATGTCATCGTTTATGTTCAAAAATGAGATGCCAATGCTGATTTCTCAAACTGCTTATATTTTATGTTTCTGAAATGTTCTCTTAACCATGTGCCTATGTTTCTCCAATGTAGACAGGTTTAACCCCACAATGCACAAACATGCCATTATCAACTGCATAACACATCAGCTAGTTAACCTTAAAATTTAGCAAAGAAAAATACCTTAAGGAATACAAAAAAATAGAAAGAACAGCTGTTAAAAGAACTAGTACACAAAAAAGTCAGAAATTCAAGAGGCAAAAACTTATTAAAGAAACCACAACACTTTCAGCAAAAAAGGATAAGCTAATTTTTAAAAAATTCACATATGATTCATGAGCTACAAAAAATTTCAGAATATTCTTAAAGATTTTAATATCAGGTTAGTACCCGTAAGCAGATTTAATGACAGTATTCCATAAGAGAAAAAAGTAGGTATTTATAAAATAAGTTGTGCAGAATGTGAAAAAATCTACATTGGAAAAACAAAGAGAAACATAGGCACATGGTTAAAAGAACATTTCAGACACAAAATACAAGCAGATGGAGAAATCAGCAGTGGCAACTAATTTGTGGACAGAAAACCATGACTTATTGAATAAAACAAAATTATTAAAATCAGTGCAAAGACCTACAGAATTAGCAACATGGGAGAAAAATCTACATTTACAAGTATAAAGACAGTTTAATATACTTCAACATTTCTGGTGATGGAAACATAAAACATTAAGTTCATCACACCTTCACTAAAACAGATTATACATGCCCTCAGCATAACAGTTTATCCTCCAGTCCACAATGGGCTAACAATGCAAACAAAGTGTTTGTGAAACTAGTTCTACATATTTAAATAAGTGGAGCAAAAGAGTGTTATTTCGACTTGATCACACAAGGATCTTACTATATAATATAGAGGTTTATATTTGTTTTGCCGCTTCATAACTGTACATTAAAAGTGTCCTTCTATAATAAAACTTCACTTGTTGAAATATTTACTCTCTTGGTGTTCACTACTGGGCAGATTATAGGAAGAAAAAAAATTCCATATATAGTGTTATTTTTTTTCTTCTTGATCGCTTCCCTTCAAGAGTTGAAAAGTGGAGGGGAGTAATCACACATACTTGACAAGATGGAGAAAAACATGCTGCATCACAGTTGTAAACAATGTGTTATTTGCAGCTATGATCAACCAACCCACCCACTCACCCCTACATTTCTTTATTCAAGTTAAGATTCCTCAAGACTAGCTGCACAACTTGACATCAGCCATGAAGAAAAAATTTAACTGACAAGCATCTAGACTAATATACAGGGTCTTTCATAATTCCATGAAAAATTTTAGAAATAATTACAATAAAGTATGGAACGTATCATAATTCTTATGCCAAAATAAAGAGAAAATTTCCAAATTTTGTTAGGAAACAAAACCATATCACTTGCTGTAATTTGCTGCTAGGAGTAAATTACGTAGTTCCTTAGCAATGTTAACAGTAAATTCAATGTGCATTAAATAAACATGAGAAATCATTTTGTTTTGGAATATATAAGAACATCGTCCATTGTGACCGCAAAATTTTCCAGCACAATTCAACAAAGAGCCACCTATTTACAACAGCATAAGAGAATAGTACTTGACATTTAGGGATTGGGCTGCCTATGCATTGCTTATCAGCTGGGATGTCCAGGATCATGAGAAGAAACTGGAATGCATCAGAGACACCAGCACAGCCCCTAAAAATCCATTAAACGTGGGAGCTTCTAAAAGTTTACACTATACAAGCTTCAGCTGCCTCAGTATTGGTGACAAATAAGTTAGTGTCAATTTCTGTGCTGCAATGCAGGGCAAGTTTGAAGTTAATTTTGCAGACATGCTCATCTTTTCCAACAAAGCAACATTTCACGTGTCTGGAAAGATATATCTGCATAATATTCTGATTGGGAGACTAAAAATCCCCACACATGTGAGAGACTTAATCTAAGATTGTCTTTTGCACAATTTCCAAGATGGAGTGCAATAACTGGGAGAACATACTTATGATATGCTGCAAAACTAGCTTATGCCACAAATAAATATGGTCATGATTACATCTTTCAACAAGAGGCTGTCTAGCTCATTTCCATGATGTATGAAAATATCTGAACACAAATTTACAACATTGAATAGGATGCTTTGGACAAGAAGATGGCGCCTTAATGTGGTGGCTACTTTGTCACCGGACTTAACACCTTGCATTTTTTTTCTTGTGGGAATTTGTAAAGAATACTGTCTTTGTACCTCCACTCACCGGTGATCTTCAGGAACTTTGCAACCTAATTACTTCGATTGCTGCACTGATCAATTGTGACGTGTGTGTGTAATCAGCTGAATTATCAGATGTCTGCTGTATCAGTCAGGGGTCACATTAAGCATTTGTGATATATGCAAGGAGGGAAGGAAAAAGAATTTTTTTTCCCCCTCCAGAATTTATACTTTAAGTGTGATAAAATGTGTCCATGACAGGGTTTATTTGTAATTTTTAAAATGTTGCACGTAATTATGAAATACCCTGTATTAAAATCCCTTTAAACAAATATTTAAGTTCTTTTGAGCATTTCTGACCTCTTGAATCTGTGCTCCGTCTTCAAACCATGAAATAAAATGCTAAAAATAAAGCAATAACAGAATTACATCTACCTAATTGGAAATAATATGGCATATTTCCAACCTGGTATGATTTTTGTATATCCAGCATTTTTATATTATACTATGCTTACATTGCTAGATGTGATTATGTTCTAGCCGTTTGCTGCTTTTTAAATCTAGTTTTACTCATATCAAGCTGCACTGCCTGTTACCCCCCCCCCAAAAAAAAAAAAACACTGCACATTTTTATTAGGAAGGGAATAGAAGAAAGTATACTGCATTTTATTCCTAAACTGTACACACAGTGGTTTTATTAAATTGAAATTATCAGCATCACAAATATACAATTTATTTACAAAACGTTCGTCAGCATACTTTGTTTCTAATCTCGTGAAAAGGTATGAATTATGTATGTATTTTTAATGGCTATTGCCATTTTTATCTAATCAAGCCTTGGTGTCTACAAAGCAGTCTGACGAATAGCTCTTTCTCTCTCTCTCTATATATATAGATATATACATATTCGTGATAAAAAAATCTTGGGAATGGTTTCCACAAAAATTTGAATGAAGGGAGAATAATTTATTTACATTATGTACAAAAACTCTAGAACTTCTAAAATCTACAGATATCAATTGCATACTCCATCTACTTGCTGGTCAAAAACCGCATTGCGGTTGCATTCTCCCAACTCAACTTTGTACTATTACACGAAAGTAACGCAGGCAGGCAAAGGGGTTTAGCTGAGCATAACCTTCACTAGTACATCTGTCAAGACTTAAGTGTATGCTTCCATATTCCTAAACCATGAGAACATAATGGAGCAATGATAATTCTGCATAAATGCTGGAGTTAAAATCTTGCTCAACAGATGCCTTAGAATATATAAAAAATCATTTGTACTATCTTTACATTGAAACATTAAATGTGCACATATTTTGACAGCTGGACACTTATAAATTATTTTTTTCACTGATACCATGACAATCAGTTTTCTTAATAAATAAAACACTTCTGGCACTTTTTATCATTTTTAATATTTTGTTAAAAAAATAAATAGTATTTAGCAAAATCATCCTCTATTCCAGCCCTACCCTTTTGGTCAGTAAAGAAAAAATAGCACCTGAGTAGGGTAAAAACTGCTTTGTCAAGGCACCAGGTATCTGCACCATAGTACAGATGTCTCTAAGCCATTTGTTTTGGAAAAATATGTCCATAAAATTTCTGCATGTAAAGCTTTACCCCTCTTTAAGAGATAAAAATAAATGTAAACAGAAAAGAGTTAAGGGGAGAAAAAAAAAAAAAAGAAGAAGTCATTGTATGCAACTTCATTTAAATGCAAGCGTGATAAAGATATTTTCATCTTTTTTAAAGCACATGCTATGTAAAAGATAACATTTATAGTCTTTAAAATGTTATCTTTCAGTTTGTACTGTTGTGCAGATTATAGGATTAAAAGCATTAAAACTGATTATATTAACATAATGGCATCACTGGTTTTAATAACGGTTAACTATTAAGTACAAAATTAATTTTAAAAAGGAATATTTTCCATAAATGTACATAATTCATACAAGCTCCACATTGTTGCTTCAGCTGCACCCCAGCTCCCTATTGTGCTTTAGTATCTATCACCCACACTGCAAGGTTGCTTTAACAGTGTGTCATGTTTCTGATATTTTATTGCTTGCAAATGTGTCAGGCAACTGCAGGAAGGCGGTAGTCTCTTTCTTATGGTGGCTGCTTATCTGCTCCACCAACCGGAGTCATGTCCGGTATGCTGCCATCATCAGCATCTCAAGCCCTTCTTTTATGTTGCTGCTGCTGCTGCGTAACTTTCTGACTAGGCACAGTATGGCATTACACTGATGCGCCACATTATCTCAAGGCTCACTGCCACCACTGTTAGTGGCCACCAACCTTTCCACACGATACCTATTGTATGACCTGTAAGGTGCACGAGTCACATCATTGTCTGTCAACATACGTGTCCTATTTGGAACCACACCATCACCACGGCCCATTAGCCAGTCCACACATGCCTTGTGCTGAGAGTCACTAACATGTTGTGCTGTCCAAGCACCAAGCCAAGCACGGAATTTGCAGCTCAATCGCACAGACACTGATGAATGAGACTGGAAAAAACAAAAAAAATAAGCAATTATAAAATACCAACTGACAGATACTGGAATAAGCCATTAGTGAGGAAAGAGTACAAAACTGGTACATAGTTTAGTGCACATTAGTTATTTGCAAAATTAAGATGAATTATGTTATTCAACAACAAAAGCTCTCATTAATAATATTTGTGTATGTATGTTTTACCATTGCTCTGGAAACCAGCACAATGCATATAGCTTAAATGGGAAATTTGGTTTCATATGATGGCTACACTGGCTTTGATCTTGATCCTTTCACTTTCCCATCATGTTTATTCCACAATGCTGTGCCAAATTTTGTTCAAGTAACACAAGTTGGCATGGCTGTGCCAAATCCATAATCTTGCCAGATATTAAGGGTTTCTCAATGCACAGGGTCAGAGCCCAGCAGACATTCAGAGACAAATTGTTGGTGCTTAGAGGGATATTATGAATAAACAAAATGTAACAAGTGTGCTGTGAATTCTCTGAAGATAGACATTCATGACAAACAGAGGAGCAATAGACCATCTGTACTCTCTAATGACCACAACATTAAGGAACAAATTTGTGCACATCTGATATAACAATAAGACTGCATGACATCTAAGACCATGATTCATGAAGCTGTAATCAAACATTGGGCACAGAAAATTGTGTATGATTTGTATGCCCAATGAACATGAAATGGATGGGTTAGGCACTACACTTCCTTACATGGCTATGCATAAGGTGGACATTAGCTTTTCAACTCCAATGTGACCTGATGAAACTTGTGTTTTTCACTACGGGCCTGAATCCAAGCAACAATCACTTAAATGGCACCATATGCATTACACACAGAGTCCAGAAATACAAAACTTAAATTTTAGCAAAAAAATCTCATGCCATCAATCTTCTGGGTCAGAAATACAATTTTTTTTCTGTCTGATTTCATGATTCCTAACATAATTAATACTGCTATCTATCACATCTTGGAACCACTTTGACATGCCATTCAAAACCAGAGGTGTACCAAGCTTTTGCAGAAGGCTGCATCACGATTTAAAATCTGTCAACATGAAAAAACTCGGTACACCACTGAGTTCCATTCAAAAGAAGGGAATGTTGATATGTGTGTATTACCTGCTTTATGACAACATGAGACTGCACACACAATGAATGCAACCAGAGGTGCTGGAATGATTAAAGTGAGAGAATTCTCACTCATCTACCACATAGCCCATCTTGAACCCAGCAATTTTCACTTCTTTCATTACCCGAGGTAACATTTTGCTAAACTTAATGAGATAAGAGAACTAAAACAGGTTCAAGAGACAGGCAGCAGATTTCTGACACTGCAATAAACTAGTACCCAGACTTAATAAGTTTACACAATTGCAGCATATATGTTGAAAAGTAAAGTATGCACCAGTCATGTGTGGACATTTTGTCAAATAAACCTTATGAGACTAAATAATGATCTTTGTTTTATAACTGTTCCTTTTTATATTATTTTCAGTCTTAATTGTGTCTTCCCTTCCCTTTTAAATGATCTTTGTTTTATAACTGTTCCTTTTTGTATTATTTTCAGTCTTAATTCTGTCTCCCCCCCCCCTTTTTAAAGTTCAAATACTGAGATTATAATTCTTCACTGTTTTGGACAGAAAATGTACAGCTAATCGATGTCATTTTCTTTAAAAGCCATTGCAAATAATAAATTAATAAAATTTGTTTCTTTGTCAAAGGTAAACATTCTTGTTTTTCTAATGGCCATGGTCAACATGTAATTAAACAAAATCAGAGAAAGAGAGAGTACATTTCATAAGTCCACTGTTCACCATTATTTTATTACTTCTTTCTTTTCCTTTTGATATAATTATGTTGGTCTCTACAAGCTTTGAACAGCATTATTAAGTGTTATGGTTAATCTATAATTTCTAGAATTTTCAGTAAAATAGATATTTTACCCTTTTAAATGCTTTTATATAATTCTAAAAGAAGTAGGTTTTAAAAATTCTGCATTTATACCATCAATTCCATGTGTTTTCTTTCTTTGTAAATTATTAATGGCCTCTGCCTTTCATGAGATGAACTTACATTTTCATCATTTGATGTTAAATGGAAAATTGCAACATCTGGAGTTAACTGTTCATCCTTTTTTCATAAAGCTGTTTTTTTAAAATTCAAAGCACATGAGGGTAGGCCCATTAGTTTCTGGCCTAACTATTTTCTAGGCATGATATAGACAAAATCTGTATTTCACTTTTCAATATAGTTGCCTTTAATTGCATTCTCACATCTTTGAATTAACATTTCAATCCCGCCCAAATACAAGTCTTATCTGCAAAATGGGCATAAACAGCATCCATCACTTCTTCACTCACTTAGTCTTTTCTCTTTGATGGAAGCACATAGTCTGTGCAGTAGGCCAGCATAGTACTCCCCATTTACTGTGGTGTTCCTCTCCTTGAGTCAATGAAGAGTATTCCTTCACAGCCCCAAAAGATTGTGGCCTTGATCATCTTGGTTGACTGAGTGACCTTGCCTATAGAAGCGGTGCTTTGCCAGGTTTATGCTACTCCACTGTTTCTCTTTTGGACAAGAGATTTAGTAGAGGACCATAGTTTCATCTTCTGTAACAATGGTTTGTAGTACTTATCTCTCATTGCCCGAGCACAGCTCCAAAAATGCTACACAACAGATGACTCGTTGCTGCTTTTGGACTGAGGAAAGAAGTCTTGCATTAACCTTATTCATGTTTAAATGTTCATGAATAATTCGAAGGACTGTCGTTTTAGAAAGGCCCAACTTTGCTGCTATTTCTATCATTTTGAGCCGCCGGTCTTCCATAATTTCTCCTTCCACAAGGGCGATGTTTTCAGGAGTGAGCACCTCCATGGGCTGACTAGCACACTCGTCTTCAATGCTTTATTGACCCATTTGAAAAAGTTTAGCCCATTTTTTTAATATAGCATATGAGGGAGGTGCTTCCCCATATACACCATCCAATCGCTCATTTGGAGTAAGTCCTTTTGTGAAGAACTACATAACAGGTGGCTTGTTCATTTTGAACATGTCACAATCTTCTACACAGAGCCTTTTTTATGCAACTATATCTGAACAACTGAACACAGAGAAGCAAAGTTACAGCAGCAATTATTTACTTAACAGATAAGGGGACACCAGATAAGGGTTATCGTGAGGCCAGAAACTTACGGACCTACCCTCGTATGTAGGGGAAACATGGCAAAAGGTCATTAATAATAATCTAAATTTCTCTTTGAAGTTCAGCACTTTAAAACTTTTTCTGTTCTCATTCATATCTAAAACATTCTCTTCATGAAGAGATTATGTGATTCTCTTCAATCCCTGCTCTTCAGCAATCTTAAGAACATTTCTGCAGAATACACATTTTTGAAAAACTTTCTACATGTCAGAAATGTTATTTTCTTAATATATATATTCTTAAATTTTGTTTCATTACAGGATATTTCCAAATTTCAAGTACTGTATTATACTACAGAACTTGCATTTGTACTTCATTTAATTTAGGTACTGTATTTTGTAATGCTGGTTTTCTTATTACATATACTTAAACTCTGTTTCATAATGTAATATGCATCTGTATGGTCTCCTGAAATGTTAAGGCAGATATGTATTTTGTTCTAAGAAATATACAGAGGGTGCCAAAAAAATGTATACATACTTCAAGCAAATACATAACTGTTCACATAACAAAACTGAATTCACACAAACAGAAAATTATGACCACTGATCATCTTAAACTTTTACAATTACAAAAGTTGCTCAAAATGCCCACCATTGGCATCGATATACTGCTGAGTACGTTGAATTACTGATTGAACAACATTTGAGAAGTGTTCTTAGAGATTACAGCACATGCGGTTTCAATTTCTTTCAAAGTGCTGCCAGTGTAGCTGGTTTTCTACAGTATACACCATCTTTAAGAGTTCCCCATAGGTAGAAGTCCAATTAGATCTGGAGAATGCAGTGGAAACTCAATTGGACCTCTTTGTTCAATCCAGTGCCTGGAAGATTGTCATCAAGGAACGTAGGTACATTTCGATGGTAAAGTGGTGGTGCAACATCCTGTTGGAAGTAAAATTCCTCATTTCCATAGAGGATATGCATGGCAGGTAAGACGGATGTGCATATCATCATGTTTAGTTACACTGGCCAGTTACTGTTCCTTCAAAAAAGAATGGTCCAATTAGACCCCTAGATGAAAACCCACCCAAACATTAATTCCAGGTAAATTAACAGCCTTTTCCAAAATAACATGTGGCTTGTTTGCACACCAGTAGACACAATTATGCTGATTAAGTTCAGTTCAACTTAAATTGTGCCTCATCGAACCAAACAGCTTTCCCTTGGAAGGCCTCATCATCTTGCACTGTATTATGGAACCACTCAAAATACTGCATTCTCAGATCAGGGTCATCTTCATTTAAGCATGCAAAAGTCTTGGGACGAAAACCTTACACTTTACTGTTTTAATAATATGACATATGCTGGTTCGGCTAATTGCAGCCTCAAGTGCACATTGCCAGGTAGATTTCTGGGGTAAGTGCTCAAAAAGTTCCAAAACCATAGCCCAGGACGTGGGGCTTATTGCCGCGGGATGCCTCAGATTTATCCTCATGAACATCACATATGGTACCATATGTCTCATATTTGTCTTGAATGCGTACAATTGGTACTCATGTTAGTAGTTCTGTTCTGTACACACATCTTCATTGCCTTTGAACTTCATCAACATTCTGGATTTTAAAATACTTCAAAATTGCTTTCTGCTGTTCAATGATAATCTTGGCTGTAATTGTTGTAGCAATGCTAGTATAACGTAATGTGAGTCACATCTGTTACAGAACATCATACGAGTCTTGGCTTCATTTGTTCATTGTTGCTTTACCTGTCATGTAGCAATGCTGTCATAATATATGTGAATCACATCTGTATCATACTACACATTACTGTTGTTTTTCGGTCCACTTTGAAATATATTAAATATATATTTATTGTGACAGTGTGTACACATTTTTGGTACCCTCAGTATATATACACATGAAGGAAATTCTACAGTTCTATTTATATTTAAATTACTTAGTATAAAATAAATAGCTCCAAATTTTATTAATACATAGCATTTTATAGTATTAATGATTTATTTTTATACACAGCTGAATGCAGTGCCATAATTTTATGCTGTAATTCTATGGAATAAAAATTGCTAATATAAATTTTGACGTTCCCACGCTTGGAACAGGGGAGGGGGGCTGCCTAACAGAAATAGAACAAATAATGCCACATCATTTTTTCACCCCATTTCCCCTTATATACAAATGTTTTGAGATATAAATTCATCTTAAAATTTTTATCGAAGTAATTGAGTTTACAATATTACATTTGTTATCACTGAGCTTAATATTGTCATAGCACTGATATTAACAAAGTTATAAAAAAGTTAGCAGTTCTAGTTTCACAGTAAAGCTATGTATACACATACTGAGAGCAATTAGAGAATTCAAACATTGCTGAAGTTTGCAATAAAATATTTATTTTTTTAAAAATGCTAAGAAATATAGAAAACATTCTTTACACATTTTTGTTATCTAGTTTTTGTTATGGCACGAAGTTTTCTTCCACCTTGTATACAAGGTCTCTTAAAAAATTATCTCAAATTTTGAATTTCCGCGGGCTACATATATTCGATTGTTTTGTGGCATTATATTGGTACTCATGTCCCTCACTTATGTTGACAAGCTCGACCATTATGAATGTTCAGTTAATTCTTGACAGCTATTTTGCTTGGACGTGTTTTGGCTCGTCTTCAATTTTTGCCTATTCCAAAAAATGGAACAAAGAACCTGTATCAAATTTTGTGTGAAAAACAAAATTAAGTGTGCAGATGCATTCCGAATGTTGACTGTGGCATATGGTGCAGCTACCTTGGACCAAAGCAACTTTTATCAGTGGTACAAAATGTTCTCAGAGGGTCGAGAAGATGTAAACAACGAAGAGCGTCCCGGACGCACGAGCTCGTCAACAACAGACGAAAACATTGAAGAAGTGAAGCAAATAGTATTGACCATTCGTCGAATCACCGTTTGAGAAGTTGCCGAGGACCTAAACATATCGATTGGCTCGTGCCATTCGATTTGTACCAATGATATGAGCATGAGATGGGTCGCCGCAAAATTCGTACCAAAGTTGCTCAATTTCGACCAAAAACACCAAGGCATTAACGTTGCTAAGGAGCTGTTGAACTCTGACTGCAACGACCCAAATTTGCTCCAGAGGGTCATAACTGGTGACGATTCATGGGGTTATGGTTATGACGTGGAAACTAAAGCTCAATCATCCCAATGGATGCTGCCACACGAGCCAAGACCAAAAAAAGTGCGCCAAGTTTGGTCGAATGTGAAGGTTTTGCTTACAGTTTTCTTCGATTGCAGGGGCGTGGTGCATCATGAGTTCTTGCCACAGGGTAGAACGGTCAATAAGGAATATTACCTGCAAGTTAAGCGCGATTTGCGTGAAGCAATCTGCCAGAAACGCCCAGATTTGTGGAAGAACAAAAATTGGCTTTTGCACCATGATAACGCCCCTGCTCACACATCGTTGCTTGTGCGCGAATTTTTGGGCAAAAGCAACACACTTATGATGCCGCAGCCACCGTACTCCCCAGACCTGGCCCACTGTGACTTTTTTTATTCCCAAAACTGAAGAGGCCCATGAAAGGACAACGCTACGCTACAATTGCGGAGATAAAGACAGCATTGGAGGAGGAGCTGAACAACATCACAAAAAACGATTTTTTAAAATGGTGTGTCATGAATGAAATCTGGAGTTTTAATTGAAAAAAAAAAATGGCATTATATTTCATTAAACTACTTCGAAAATTTACACAAATTTTTTTAAAATTCTGCTGGAACTCACACATTGAATTTGTTAAATGTAACTTCTATCTACTCTGTCATCTACACTCTTATGCTTCACTACTTTTAAATACAGTGGGACCGGTTTTAAAAGTAAGTGAAGCATGAGTGTGTGTTAAGACGACTAATTATATAGAATTGGCATTGCATTTGTTATTTAGAAACAAGATTCATGCATGATTCCCATCCTCATTTCTGTTTATACATATTCTGTTCTAGTTAACAAAAAGCAAAAAGGCTTTCGGTTTCCATGTTGCAACACATACCTGTCGAGCACGGTGCAAAGCTTGTCTCCTGTACAGCAGATTTTCTTTATTTACAACAAACACCATGCGGTAAGCATTTATATTGAATCGGCACTGAGTGTTGTCTGAAGCCACTATTGCTGAACTTCCACTGGCCACATTGTTTAATCTGGATTTTGTGGCATTCCGTTCCTCACCACCTCCCTCACTTGTTCTCTCATCATCAGAACTGCAAACAAGAACATCAGATTAACCTACTGTTTTACAGTATCAGGTGACCATCTCACAGTTGAATGAGATGCACACACCAATATTTTATATTTAAGTGTATGAACAAAATCTGTTTTTAATATAAGGGCATAAATGAAACTGGTGCTTATATATGTAGCTGTAGTTTTCCACCACATAAGACATTAATGGTTTATTTATTGGAATGGTTTGGTATATCTTTGGCTGCTACAAAATTTAACCTGTAATACAAGCATGCTGGGCTAGATCACCTACCTGGACTTCATTTTGCATTCTTGGTTTTTTATTGAAGTGCCACTGGAGTCATTTAAGTCATGTTGGTTTATTCCTTCTCCATCTGCATCTTGTTTCTTATTACGACCCTTTTTATCACCTTTACTATCAGATTTGTTTTCTGAAGGTTGGCATGAGTATTTACGCCATAATCTCACATTCCGTGGCAAGAAGACTGGTTTGCGCCTCCTTCCACTGTTCAAATATGGCTCCAACTGTATGGAGGTTGCAAAAATCTTAATTAGAAATTATATTAAAATATATTTATTACCTGCTAGATCAGACTATTTAAAAAAGAGGGAGGTGACAACTAAAAAGAATATGAAGTATAAAATATAAACATTTTCTCACGAGTTGAACTATTTAAAATCACCCTTCCTAGCTTGAATTACTAAAGTTTTTATTAGGACTGTTTTGTGGAACTTTGTCCACAAACCCTCAGCTACTATATGAAGCGTTTTTTAAATAGTTCAACTCATAGAGATTGTGTACTTCATTGTGTTAAATTTTAAATTTAATTAATGTTCAAACTATATCGTATTACTTTATTTTATGATAAGGGCACAGTTTGTAACTGCAGCTTCAAAGGTATGCTAAATTTATGGATAATTATACTGCAAAGTTTCATCGCTCTTTTCTACAACACTAAAGTACCATATAAAAGTCACTTCATTAATGTACCTCATCAGCTTCATCAGCAGATGTTTCCATTCGATGATCTTGGTGATCTGTGCCTTCAGTAGCAACAGCACCACTATTAGATCCTCCTACACCATCCACACCACTGCTAGCAAAGCGTTCAACATATGAGGACCATTTTTCTGCTTCTGCTGGAGGTTCGGGCTCTTCCATTTCAGTATCCAACAGTTCCAATGTCAATTTACAGTCATGTTTATACTGAAACCAAACATTATGCTCAGAAACACCCTTAGCTTAAAACATATAAGCATTTTAACATTATCAGTAATCAGTCACTCACCACATAGATTTTGAAGCAGTTTTCATCTGTAAGTGCCTGTTCTGCACGTCTCTGGTATGCCTGCTCGGCTGCAGCTCGCTGATGGGCTGTGCCACATGAACCACCAGCCCCACCTCGTCGCTGCTCTTGCTGGAAAAGCTCTACACATTCTTGGCAGGAATCATCAGAAACCAAATGCTGAAGCTGCAAATGAAAGAACTGTGTTTTACAGTTTCCTTTTATAAGTAGAGCAACTAGACTGCTTGCAGTTTCTAAATGTATGTCCTTTGAAATTGTATTAATAATAATTAAACTGTGTTGCTCGAAATCAGAAGCATTAGACATTTCTTTGGAATTTCTAAATTAACATAAATCTCCACCCATTTCAAGTTTATCAAAATTATATTAGGCATAGAAACATGAGTCAATAAGTCATATGCACACATCAATCTGCACCATTCACATTGCTCATGGCACCTGCTTGAATGATAAGGTGCACTGAATCAATAGCAAAATTGAACATGTTTAGCAAAGAACTCTGATTATTAAAGACCAAGAAAAGAAGAAAATGGCATGAGACAAAATTTAAAAGATTCCGTTTCTCCTTGTTACAGTAAAAAATGGTGTCGTAGACTTAAATGTGGTAGAGCATTCTGTGAGGATGAGCATGGCAGCGATTCTTGCAAAATGATCATAAGAAAACACCAATGGTACAAAGTTTAGTTTCATAAGACCATTATTGATGTGAGACAATGAACAGATTTCTAGTGACACATAAATATAAATTTAGTGTTGCTCATACATTTTCACAATTTCAAGAACTTTATATTCTAGTAAGTGTGACAATGAACAAATTCCTAGTAACACAGAAAAAAAAATTAGTGTTGTTCATACATTTTTCACATTTTCAAGAACTTTATATTCTAGAGAAGTAAATTAATGTCAACAGCTAACCATTCTTAGCATTTACTTTTACAGCCCCATGACCTATTACTGCGACATTCAGTATTATAATTGCTAAAAATGGTTTCATCAAAATATACAAATTTAATGAAAAATTAATGTTCTTGCATATTCAACAAAGAATCTGGGAATAAAAAACATTAACTACAATATCAATAATGCCAAAACTATTGAGAACTGTGATTTGCAGGCAATTACTAAAAATGTTTAGTTGAACAAAACAAGAGTTCTTGAAACTATGGATGCATTACAGGTAGGTGTGTTTGTTGCTGTTGATTGGCAATAAAAATTTCATTTCCTGCATTTATTTGCACAATCTTTGCATATTTAGTTCATTACATTCCTTTGGATGTGAATTTAAATCACAAAATAAAGTTATTAGCAAATTTTCTCTTTATAATTTTTGTTATAAATTTTGCTTTACCAGTTTTAAATAGTAAGGTGACACATTTCCATAGCATGATGTGGTTACATGCTCATTTGTTGCCAGGCAATGGCTGATGACATCATAGATAGCATGGATGCTGTGAAATAAATGTGCTTGGTACATGAATGAAGGAAGCAGCCATTTTGCTCTACTTAAAGGAAATACAGCATTTGTTTTTGGTGATACCATATGAATGAAAGAAAAAAGAAAATCACATACCAAAGTTTAGTGTTTGCCATTCTGACAAGAATTGCAAAATTTAACCCTGAAGGATTATTTGCATCTGTTGGAATACTAATGTACAAATACTGTAACTATTATTTGGATTATAAACTAAAAGATGTAACAGATAAATGCTGCCATTCAGACAAACAAGTGAAGCACAAGACTGCTACTGGTAGAGCAATTGAATTTTGAATAACCATGTAAGCAATAAATCAAGCAAAACAAATTAAAGACTGTGGAACACCTGGTTTAAGGTACATGTTATCTGGCAACTCTCATTGAAAACATTACTAAATTTTGAATTTTTCAAGTCACTTGATGATCGCAATGCTGGGGTTAAGTTTTTCATAAAAACATCCTCTGCAGAAATTCAGACTTAAATTGGAAGCAATGTTAGTTGCTAAAAGTTGCCCGATATAGGATTTAATTACATTCTTGGAAGTAGCATCTTATCCAACAATCCATGTTTCCACATTGAAGTGAAACTGAAACCATTTCTGTGATGAGAGTCTTTAAATACAAATACTCCTAAGGAGCTTCAACTCGGGACGTCAATGCAAAGTATACACATGCTTCATAATGAGTTTTGATGAAACTACAATAATTTAAAATCCTGGATCCAGCCAAGAACACAATCTGTAAGGGCACAGTATGATTCATTAATACTTCAACAAACAACTGTTTTGAAGTTGGTTGCCATATAGACAAATGTACAATTTTTATAAGTACAGTCCTTAGAAGGATAAACTTTACTAGGTGAAGTCAAGAGCAGCTTAAACAAGAATCTACAGTAGTAGATGTAGTAGGAATCCTGAATGCCCTGAAGCTATGTCCACTCCTTAGTAACAAATTTTCATCTTTTAATGTTCAGAACTAATTTGTCATTTCTACTTCTAACAGGTCTTGTGTATTTTCTAGAAATTGAGCTTCTCAATTGCCCTGTCTTGAATTTTATTAGTCCATTTGATTAACTTGATCATTTGTATTTTAAAGAGAACAGAGAATGGTAAGAATTTATTTTAGTGATATGTAGTAAGAACCTTTAAACCCTAAGATTCTGGACTGAAATATGCCTTTGAAACAGGAAAGGCTAATATTAACCATAAGCCATACTTGCACTTAATCTAACTTTTTATTACACCTAAAAAATACTGAATTATTATTCTTCTTCTTTTTTTTTACACATATTCCTACTCTCATCACCATCATTTTTGCCATTACTTCACATATTTAGGTAAAATAATTCCAAAAATGAATAGAACAACATTAAAACATTTACTAGTATTTATAGGTAACAATATCCCTACACTTTTAGTGAAATCAATACAAGTTACAAGTGCACGACTAATACTTCTATGGAACAAAACTAGGAAAAATCACTTGTAAGTACAAGCATAGAAGAAATATTTGTAGAACGGAATTCTACTAATAACCACAAGTTACAAGTCCATTAATTTAATATATTACACCATACTTTAGTGGAACAGGGTCCAGATACATTAACCTCCATAACATTCAGATTCTTTGTTTATTGTGTGCTGTTCATATTTTCTCCAGTGCTCATCAATGCATCCTACACCTTCAAGCAATAGTTCATAAACACTCACACTTAACATTGGTGTCCCATGAAGCTTCAGTCTAGCCCACACCAGTTCGACGGGATTAAAAGCACGGTGATAAGGAGCAGTCTAAACACTTTATGTTTTTATTCTTATTGCTTGTTTATACTTGCTGTATCAAAACTGTTTTTATTTTATCGCAACTAAGTTAGGTATGGAAATATTGAATTCTTGTATGAAGGCCAAATTCTTATCTTTTTTTAATGATTTGTGTATTTTCACATTACCTTTAAAAACTGGTATTACCCAAATTCACATTTTTACCATTGGGCAGGTTTTTAAGTAGGGAATTTTAAAACCAGTTTTCAACGTTGCTATTCATCTCATCAAGACTGTCAGCATTAGCATTGACAATGTTATTTGGAGAACTCAACCCTCACTTCCACCAGCATATAGCACCATTACGTGTCTTGAGCACACAAATATAGGTTAGTTCATCCCAGTGTTTAGAATGTTGTGTCTGTCATGCCAAGCTTCATCCAGTACTCCACTTGGTACCCTGCAGATAGCAAGCGATTACTCCTCTCAAGTATTTATACCTCCAAAGCATTGTCTGAAGTGATTCCATGATAATATGCTTTATTGATAAAAATAGAAAACGTAATTTTCATACATTGCAACATATAGATGTTCTTTTGTATCCGAACTGCAAATTTTGCAAGTGTGTTAGGAGTTATTGGAGTGTTGGTTTGCTTGCCTGTAAAAGTTGTAGATTGTTTCCAAACAATTTTACATTTGAATTCATTAAATTTTTCCAGCAGTTTGTTCCTGTCTTTTTCCCCTCTTCTGAAGATTTTTCTGTTTGCTTGCTCAGTTCCAAATATTTAGTTATCTCACTTGCAAGTCCTTTCCTTAGTTTATTCTTCACAACATAGTCATACACAGGCACTTCTTGTTAAGGGTTTTTAGACTTGCTACCGAGACTAGAACAAACTCCAAAATATCAACATAATAATCAGTTTCATTGTCATAACATTTGTTTTTTATCATTCACTTGCAGCTCATTAATATGCACTTGCTCTCCATAATCATTCACTGGCATGAATTTTAATTTATTTCTCTTTACATCAACATATAATTTTAAATAATACAATATAAGCTCTATGTCTTCGTCAATTCCATAATACTGACAATATAAAATTAATACATACCATTATGACTATTACAATATTTTAATTCTAAACTCTAAATCCAACTATTATCCTAGACTTGTAAGTTACTTATTTCCTTAGAACTATATACACAATAACACCCAAGTTATTGGCATATAATAATCCTGTTTCAAATGCTAATTTACTCCCATTTCCTCCCTTATTCAATTTATCAAGCACTAACTATCTGAGCATTCTTTATCATTTCTCCCTCTCCTTCCCTAAATTATTATACTTCTAAGGCTACACTTCTTTCTACATTTACTTCCATCACACTTTTTGTCATTCTTATCCATTTTTCTCTTTCTTTACCTAAATAGTTCCCTATCATTTTTATATTCTTTTACAGTTAAAATCTTATAATTAATTTCCCCACCTTTTATTCCAAACCTCTTCTCTCCATAACTTTGTTTGATTACAATATAACAATGAAAATCTGTTTTGGTTTCTCCGCACATTAAACAATTTCCTATTCTTTTTAAATTCATAACCCAGTTTTAGTCCAAACAAACTCTTCCTGACCTGCCTTATCACACTGTTCTATATAATTTTCTCTGCCCCATACAATTTTTATTCCCCTATAAAGTCTCAATGAACTATTTTCGCCTAAACTAGTAATTATTTCTTGTCGTTCAATATCCTCCAATCTTAGATTTCTTTCTTTCCAGAATCCTCTGTTTTAGTATTCCCTGTTTATCCATATTTTTCCTAAACCTATCTGTTGTTAAATTTCCCATACTTTGAAATATCATGATTCTTTCCACTTACATTTCTTTTGTGTACTTAAACATTCTTTAATAATATTACTATCTTCTATTGTGGCGATTCTGAATAAGTATTTCATAATTTTTGTAATTTTTTTCCTAGTTATTAGCTACCTAATTTTAGCAGTGCTACACCATTTGGGAATGATGTTGGAAAACTTTTTTCCCTACCGCCTCTATTTCTCTCTCATTTAACTGCCATTTTTCATCATTTATTAACTTAAAACCTCTTTTAAAAACCAAAACCTTCCCATTTCTTTTCATTAATTTTCAATCCCTATTGTTTACAAAAAGTATTCCACTATTTCAATTGCTCTTCTCAATCCTCCACTGGATATAGATGTGATTACTAAATCATCTGCAAATAGCAACCCTGGTCTTGTTGAATTAAAAGTAAAACTTCTAAAATCATGTCAATATATTAAACTCTCTCGACGTTTCACATTAAAACTTTTTTTTATTAAAAAGTAAGTTAGGACTAGTTTCGTGAGTTACTTGCTCACATTGTCAACCAATTGACGACTAACGGATCTCTTCATAGGATGTATACTTGGCTGTGCGTGCTCTGGTGATCTGTTGATGAACCTGTACAATATGTTGTCTTTTTACGCCCGAAAAAAATCCATCGATCCTGGCCACAAGCAAATGTGACAGGGGAACCATGAACTTCTGTTAATTTCAATGAAAGTAATTCTAATTTCAAAAGACACGCGCTAAAGAGAAAGTTAAAATATCCTGTGAAGCGAATCAGGCTGCAAAAAAGAGAGAGAGAGAGAGAGAGAGAAGAAAGAAAAAAGAAGAAAAAAAAAAAAGAATAATAATGGTAACTAATTTTGAAATATACAGATTATAAAATGAATGTGTAAAATAAGTGAAATTATCAATTGTAGAAAGAAATAAGTTTGCTGTTTGTAGAAAATATGAAAGTGACTATTCCATTTCTGCCTGTGAAATTACTTTACATGGTGGCTCCTAAGACAATTCTTCAATTTACAATTCTGATAGTGTCTTTCCACAGTGAAGGTTAAGAGTTTGGTTTACATGATATAAGTATGCCTTACATTTGAAAAGAGTCAAAACAGTGCCAACATTTCTGAGGTGTAATCAATCTTCCTCCTACTCCTAACACCTTTGATAAATAATATTGCTGGTGCTATAGAGATGTGAGCATTAACATTATGAAAAGTGGCTGTAGAAGAAACTATTAAAATTAATGAAAGGAATCAAAATTTATATGGCTTTGGATGGCAAAAAAGGGATGTTTTATTTCTAATTCAGGTGTTGTAATAGTTACTAGCACAGATTCTGGAAAGTGTTATATGTTGCTGTTCTTTATAAATATTATAAATGTAAAGATAAATTTTAATAATATACCAGGAAACAATTTCATTTCAAACCATCATGGAGTGAGTGGAGGAATGTAGATTCACAGAACAAAACAAAAAAAGCTTCAATCATGGAGGACGGTCCTGGCAGGAATCAAACCCCAAAACTTCTGCTCATAGAACTTCAATCACTTGTGATGGTGACACAAAAGCGTTCAATGCAGTGAAGTATGATAAGTTAAAGAAAATGAAGTTGATAAAGTTTGAATGTAAATAAGAGAATGGAGACATGACTAACAGTACCAAAGGGATGTCTGCAAGGAAAACATCTAACAGATGAGAAAAAATTTAGTGGAATCAACAGGGTCACTATCTGCTGGATAAAAGACATACAGAAATATTATGGTTTGACTGTAAAGGAAACGTGAATGAAATGAAAACTATTTGGGCAACCTACTTTTGCTTATTATCAACAAATGAAAATCAAGAGCATGAGCTATTCAGCATATATTGATGTAATACCTGAAATCTAAAGACAAGAGGTGAGAACTATGATCATAACAAACAATCTCATCTTCCCTTAGCATGCAGGGAATGACAAAGCAAATTTTTGCAGATTTGTTAGTTCCTGAATTGCTGAAGCGTCTCCATGAAAACACACACAATAATGTTTTTTTGGACAAGCCTACCAAAAACAACTTTTGCAGGAAATGGCACTCCACCTTTTGGTGTCTATGAAGCTGTGGCAAGATTCAACCCAGACAAACAAGAAAAAGTTCAAAATGAAAAGTAGAGGACCTTATCAAGCACTGATGAACCCTGACAACCCCATCAAATGGTGTAGGAAAGCATTAATAAGGTATATAAATGTAGTATGAGCTTTGAATGCCATTTCCTCAAAATTAATTTTTTAAATAATAATGTTACTTTTCTCTAAAACTGCAGTACATAATGGTATGATTTTTAAACACATTTCTGCATATTCATCTGTAAAATTTTATATGTGAAGTTTATTGAACATTATATTTTGGTATAAAATGTGTAAAATTTACAATACAATTTTCAAAAAAATGTTTGCAAATACACCTTGCATTATAAAAATATATATAAAGCAACAAAATATAAGCAATTAAAATTCCAGAGTTCTATCTCTTGGCTGCTTAGGAGGATGAGGATGATGATAATAGGAAAAATAAAAAGAGAAAGAATGAGGAGGAGGAGGAGGAGGAGGAGGAAGAAGAAGAATTTAATTTAATATTGTTTCAATATTAATTCCATTTGGAATTGAACACAGTGAAACATGCATTAATAATTTCTGAGTGAAAATATTAAGAAGAGATTATTAATACTGTTTATAATAGGCCTTCATGACTTCCCTTAACAGCACCAGGTCAAACTCAAGTTTGTTACAGGAACAGAAATACAAATATTTTTAATATCTTCATGTATGATAGATCACATGAACAAGCATGTGAACCAATAAGATACCGTAAATAACACTTAATCTTTTCTACTTCATTCTTTGGTATAGAAAAAAATTGTCTTTACTTGAACGATGCAAATTTTATTTTAGCATTATTACACCTCTGTATTTTTCTCATTTGGAGCAATTTTACTTTTTCATTCATTTAATAACTTTTGTACAATGTTTGTACCTTTTAACAATGCACAAGTGCAGAGGTTTATAGCTTTCCAGTGCATATACATCATTATGGTTTTGTACAGTTAATACAATAAAGGCATAAGTATGGAACCATGATAAGGCATATCCTATCAAAGAATCTAGAAAATTAGGTGAGCAGTGCACAATGTGCCCCTTATTGAACCTTCAATGCAATACCAATAGAGGATTACAGGCTACATGAATAATTACTTTATTTAATATAGGTTTTAAAGCCAATATAATGAAAAAATAATTGTGTCTAATACAATCTTGGAGATTTATTACACTGCAAGAAAGTTACATGATACTTTTGTTATGCGGCTTTACTAATATCTAATTGACGTTATGTAGGTCAGCAGTTTTAATTTCAGATAAACCCTGAGCATAAAAGCAAAGTGCTGTTAGAACTTCCATCTAGTTTAACTTCAATTTGGCAAAATGTTTCCTTCCTCCATCTCACAAATCTCCTTCCTCATTTCACAAATTCTACACCCACAAGTCATATCCTTAACTCCATAGTTATCCATTTTGCAAAGAAAGTCCACCTTTAATTCCCTCCTGAGTGAGACTACTATGGCCTTTAATACAGCATACTAAATTTTTTTGGTTATATATATTATTTTTTTTTTATTTATTTAATTCATTATATATAGTTTGTCTCTTCAGAGCTAAATATTGGTTTATGCAATTTCATGTATTTTCTAGTGTATTAGTACCTGTGCAAAATGGACGGGTTAGATTTAAAAAATATATTTTGTATATAAATACACGATTACTCACACTATTGCAAGTCCCGATTTGTAAATATAAAAAAACATTATTTCATTGTTAATCCACCAGTCTCCTGTTTGGTCCATAATGAGAATGCCTATGAAAACAGCACTTAGTTAATTTTAGGCCAATTAGAATTAAAACATGGGCAAACACAGGAATCCATTTTGATATATATAATACAGGGAACTTTGCAAGCCCTGTAAGTATTAATGTTTGAATATAAGAAACCAACAGCAACCAATACCAACTTACCTGCCTGACTGCATAAGTGACCACTTTATCCAAAGTGAATGCAATGTATGCATGAATGCCAAACATCTCCCGCAGTGTGTCTTCATAGGCATTACTGTCCATGTTGCCATCCAGCACATTTTTCACCATGTCGAGGAATGCTGGATAATAGTCCTCCACCTCTATCTCGCCTAGATAAGAGAGATAAATCATTAACACTACTCTAAGCTAACTGAATTGCTAACAAAGTAAACAACTTATGCCCTCAGCTCTCATAATCTGTGCACACAGGGCCACCCTGTCCCTTCCAGATCTCAAGTTCCAGCCCTCCCTGGCCGGGTAAAATATAAACCCAAGATCCAGTCTGGGACAGCCCCCCTTGCAAGTAAGAGTTCTCATCATTGGGCAATTCATAATTCTACAGAACAATCTATAAACGTCAATGTATCCATTCAAATCACAGTTTCACATAACATTTTTTCAGATCCTTACTGAGTATGTGCATTTCACAACAAAATCTCATTAGAAGCATGTATTTAACTTACTTTTAGGTTTCAGCCTAAGAGCTACAGCTGTAGACTCTTTTCTCCCCTGCCTCATTTTTGCTTCTTCTGCTGCCAATGCAACAGCTCGTTCATACATCCGTGTCAGTCTTTCACACAGTATCTGATGTAAGCGCAGGAAGAGATACCAATGATTGTTACCAAACATTAGCGTGTAGCATTCATCCTGTTAAACAGAGAAAATCTATTTAAGTCTATAACTCAGCTTGGGTTTGGAAAACAGATACTATTACAAATGCAACTACAGTTTGCATTCCCTCAAACTCTTATCTGCAAGTTCTACCTGATATGAAGTACTGGTCTCCATTCATATCAACTCTTGCAGTTTTAATTTTGCATGGCATCCACACAGCTTTATCTGCAACAGTGCAGGTTGCCCGGCACGAGCCATGCTTATGCATGAAAAAACTCATTCTATAACCTCTTCCCAGATATGGAAGTGTATAGACATCCAGAGTAAAATGGGCCAGAAGCTATATGGATGTGTATACATGTCCAGAAAATGCTGCAAATCGAATTATTTTCAACCTGTAATTGTTTTAACATTTCTTTAAAATATGAACTTAAAGAAATTCTATAAAACAGTTCAACATTATCTTTATCTTTAAAGTTGTGTTTTGAATGATATAACTGAAAAGCATGGATTGTGACATAAGGGCACATCTCCAGTCACCACAAATCATCATGTTTCCTTGCATGTGCCCCTTTTACGACACACAACATATTTCTGAAACTGGTACAACTTTTTCCTTGTAAACAGTATTCTTTTGGGAAAATGTTTTTCTGTTAACCTGAGGGTAGTACAGGTTTTAGACTTGTACAGGCTTTTGAATTTGGTAGCTTGCAATTAGGCTGCAAGCAATTGATAGGCAAAAATCCAGATGTCATTGTTTTTTATAGGTTTAGAGCTCTCCAAATTACCAAGCAATTGCATATGGCTATATCCAACAAGTGAAAAAATAGTTTTTTGTACCATTTTACAGTATTTCTTAAAGAGGGATATGCCTGCAATACCTGATCCACTAAATCTACACCATCCATATGCATAATGTATTTATGTATAATGTAAGGCTTGAAAATTGTCATTTTGGTTTTGCTATCTAGCTTTCCTATATTGTTCGTCAAGATTTTGGAACTGAAGTTAAAAATAGCTGTAACTCCCTTTTATCATGCCAAGCAATATAAGTCAAAGGTGGAAGCTGACACATCTCCATTTACACCCTCTTTGGAGACTGTATAATCATATACTTCTGCAATCCAATACGATTTGAATAAACTGTTCCAATGGCATTTATCATTCTTTTATATAAAACAATAAATAACTTAGGGGAGCTGTACCAGTTGTCTAGGTATACAGTCCAACCCTGATCAAGTACAGGTTGCATGAGGTCCAAGGCTATGGAGTCAGATAACTCAAGTCGTTTTCTCCTGTATTGTCAGTCCATTTGCCAGTTTAAATACAACTATTGTAGACATACTCTGATTTACTTTCACAAAGATCAAAGCTTTTTATGTCAAATCTGACCCTTTTTATTTTGATGTATTGCTTCTAACCCAAGCAGTCCTTCCAGAGCATCAATTTCATCAACAGTGATCTTTTCAATTAGAATGTAATTTTCTTTGAATTTTGAAATAAGGTAATCCAAAAATCCTAATTTTGTGTAATTTATTACTTATGTTATGCTGGTGAAATGAAGCTTTAATATAGATTAAAATATGTTTGATTACAAAAATGGAGTTGCTTGCATTTCATCTGTAGAACAGTACATGTCGAATGTAGGTTTTCCAATAACACCCATGAGAATAATTATGCAAAGTAGCCTGTAAATCTCATTTTGTGTTACATCTGACCACTTCTGTTATCCTAATTTAGCTTTTGAGGTCAGATCTTCATGGCCTTTACTGTCATATCATTTGTTTCAGTAACTATTACAACTGGGGGAGTTGTGAGCAGAAGCTGATCAAGGACAGACATGTCTACATGCTCTCCATGTGCAGTAGGTACAATGGGTGTATCGATAGAAATCTATCACATCAGAATTGGCCTTTTCAATAAAAGAAAAATGAAAGCTGGAGAAAATGGTTTCAATAATCAAGTGACCATGATTTGGTATGCTTTGTGTTGATGGTATTATTGGTGATTGGCAGAGCGGAATTAAATCCCGGTCTGGAAATGGAGCAGGTCGTCTGAATGCTAAAGGGAATATCAGAAGAAATTACTGAATTGAGAAAGATGGATAAGAGGCTAGAAACAAGAATAAGCAGATTAACTTGAAGTTATGACAGAGATTGTTGCAAGCTATCAACAAAGAGTGGAACAAGATCTAGCAAACCATGAGCGAAGAATGAGGAGGTTGGAAAAAGCAGAGGCAAATAACAAAAGTAAATATGATTATTTTTGGAATGCAGTAAAGTACAGAGAAGAGAACGTGGCAAGAGGTTGAAGAAATATTTAAGGAAAAGCTGGGGATCCAACTACAGGGCTGGGAAATAAGCGACTCTTTTAGAACAGGTAGAAAAGGAGTTAGACCAAGGCTGATATAGTCAAGTATACCACCATGAAATTTAAATGGATGGTGCTGGAAAGTATAAAAAAAAAATTAGGGATACAAAGATATTCGAGCAAGATTAACGGAAAGAAGGGAATATAGGGCTTCTTTATTGAAGCAAACAAAAAAAAGCCAGAGAAGAAGGCAAGATTGTATACATTAGGGGTTTGAACCTTTTCATAGAAAGAAACAGGACATGAATGGATAAAATACGATAGTTGCAGGCTCAGCTAGCAGAGATGATCAAAGCCCAGGAATTCAAGGTAGCGGTGGAGAAGAAGAAACAGCAAAAGGAGAGAAGGGGAAAGATGAACAGCTGACGACATCACGATGCATTGAACAGTCTCCTGAACAGCTACGAGAGGATGCCAACAGAGAAGCACGCGGTGCTATGGCTAGTCTGAATATGTGGAGCAAAGTGGGGTTGAGTGTAGTCTCCACGCCTGGGGGAAGTATTATGCAGGTACAGAAACAAACAGCCATGTCAGACAAAGAGGCGAGACTTACAAGAAGCAAAGCACTATAGGTTTGGGAGAAAGGATTCAGTGTAGGGAGTGTGTACCTTATCCATAGTATGCTGGAATGTTGAAGGGTTAATAGCGAAAATACGAAATGGTGACATTCATCGGATAATCAAATGGGCAAATGTGTTAGCAGTGGTAGAGACATGGATATTAAACCATTCTGTTATCAATGTCACAGGGTATGATTATTATGGAAAAAAAAAAAAGGGGTGAAAGTTAAAGGAAAAGGTTGGGTGGCATAGGTTTATTTGTAAGAAGAGATAAAGGTTTTAAAATTAAGGTTGAAAAGAATTTAGGAGATTATTAAGTGCTGTGGTGTAAATTCATTGATATATGTCGAATAAGTACATGTGTGTTTAGGTATTGTTTATAATTCACCTAGCTCTTCAAGTTTTTATGATTCAAATTTGTTTATTAAATCGAGACAAAACATTGAAGAACTACAGGACAAATATACAGATGTAGAATTAATGCTAGTGGGGGATCTAAATGCAAGAATAGGGGAAAAACAGATTAGGATAGATTTTAATGCTTGGGGTCCAATAGAAGCAAATTTAGAGAAGCATAGTAGTAATAATAAAGTTTTCAATAATTTTTATTTTACCTTTTGTAAATAAAAATGGGCAAAGTGTTATAGACTATATGTTATACACCTTAGGTTGGGACAGGTATATAGTTGGCTTTGAGATTGTGGATATAAGTGCAAGTAATCACTTCCTATTAAGAATAGAGATCCAAATGATAGAAGATAGTAGGAGGGAGAAAAATTTCTGGTTAGGTAGCCAATTAAAACACTACAGACAGATAAATGACTTAGCTGAAATGTTCCATACAAAGTTAAAACAAGAAGTGGAATGTATGGGGGCGAGATATCTGTTAGCATTATTTGAGGATAGAAAAGTTGAAGAATATATTTTTAGTATAGAGGAGGCCGTTAAAAAGCAGGAAACAAAATGAAAGTGTTTGAGGGAAGGTTAAAAGTGAATGATAGCTGGTATGATAAAGAATGTGCAGATACAGGGAGAAGGGTACAGAGGGAACTAAAACGCTGGAGACAAACAGGAGAGGAGATAGATACGGGCAATTACCTTGTAGAAAGATGGGGACACAGGTGCTTATTAGAGGTAAAAAAGGAAGAGCGAGGAGAGAAGCTTAGCCAGAAATTAAACGAGAGCGAAGAATGACAACAAGGCAATTTGGGCAATGATAAGTAGAATGCGCAAAAGAAAGGGAGGAGATTGTGCCGTACCGCCAACAGAGTGGTATAAGTTTTTTCAGGGCCTTTTGGGAGTAAAAACTTTGGTTATTCAAGATAATTTGAATATTGATAATTTATGGAAAATAAACTTGTTAGATAGCAAAATTACTTCAAGTGAAGTTTTGGAACAAATTAAAAAGTTAAGACCTAACAAAGCATATGGAGTAGATAGAATACCAGGGGAATGTTGGAAAGCTTGGGTAGAAGACCTTAATAAATTAACCATACTGAGGCAGTTACTGAACATGATCTTTGAAGGAAAAATACCAAAAAATTGGAGAGTGGGAATTGTAATACCAACTTATAAAAGTAAGGTGATATTAGGAACCCAGCAAATTATAGAGGAACTAGTTTACTTTCAATTATTGGGAAAGTTTTTACTGGAGTATTAGCAAAAAAAGATTACTAGAATGGGCAGAGAAAGAAAAGAAAATTTCAGTATTTCAATCAAGCTTCAGGAAAGATAAAAGAACAGTTCACAATATTTTTATAATTAGAACATTAGTCGATAAATATCTTAGTAACAAAAGAGGTAGAATCTATTTGTTGTTTCTTGACTTGGAAAAAGTTTTTGACATAATTTCTAGAGAAGCACTTTGGTTAAACTGAGAAAGAAAGGAGTAAGCCAGAATTTTATAAAGGTAATTCAAAATATTTATAAGGAAAACAAATTTTGTGTTAAATATACGAGAGGAAGAGTTACAGAAAAAATATCAAACAACATGGATCCAAGACAAGGATGTAAATTAAGCCCAGTTCTCTTCAATCTGTTTTATGATGTTTTAGAAGAAATTAGCAAAGGTAATGTACATTTGCCAACTATAAATAATATACAGATACCGGTCGGCTCTTTGCAAATGGTTTGGTAACAAGTTCTTTAACAAATGTAGGATTAAAACGATCATTAGAAACTATAGGCACATTTTGTAGAGAATGGGAGCTTAAGATAAATAAAAACAAATCTAAGATTATGGTGAGCAAAAAAGGTTTCAAATTAAAAAAACAGAAAAATGGTGGTGGGAGGGCACAGAGATTTAAGTTGTCCAGAAAATTAATTTTTTACGTGTTAGTAATGGGAAATGAAGCGATCAAAAAAGGAAAGCAGTAGCAGGAGGAAAAGTAGTCATTAGTGTAATCAGATCTTGTGTAAACAAAATAACAAATATGCAAGTAAAATGGTTAGAGAGAATATATCGCTCAATAATGGAGAGCTGAATGATGTATGGAATAGAAATTTGGGGGCCAGATGAAGGATGGAAAGGGATAAATAGATTATTTTGTACAATTGTTCTAGGCTTATCTAACGAGGTTGCTCTAATGGAACTAGGAAGATTGGGCTATAAAAGCAAGGTCATAGAAAGAGCATTGAAAAATTGGTATAGAATAGGGAGACTAGAGGAGAATATTATAAATCAGTGTTTGGTAGCACAAGGAAAAATTAAGGAGAGAAACTTAGTTATCTGAAATCCAAGCGATCACACCGCCACCAGAGCAGAATATACATTCCCACAGCTCAACGAATGATCCGACAGTTGAACTTTAGCCTGGCTGAGAAGATGGGAACTAAATGTTCTCGAAACTGGTTCCATACATTTATGAAAAGTAAGTGAAGCTTTAAGAGTGTGTAGTTCAACTGAATCATACAATGATATCAATTAAGGGATTATCAGTTTGTCATATACAGGAAGTCAAAAAGTAACCTTAATTTAGCAAACAAAATTCAAAATGTAGTTTGTATTACACATATAAATAATGGATATCTATACACTTCTGCTGGAGGAACAAGTATGAGCAGCTTCTTGGGAAATGTGACATCAGCAACCATAAACAAGACAATAGCCGAATTGGAAACATGCACAAGCCAAGTGCAGCAAGCAATTATCTTTTTTTTTATAGTGAAGGTGAGAAACCAACAGATATTCATCAAAGAATGAAGAGGAAAACTATGCCACTTCAGCAGGTCTATATGTTGCTCAGAAAATTTAAAGTGAAGTGTCAAATGTGAGTGATGCAAGTTCACTTTTGTTGACCGCATACTCTGATTATGCCAGACACTATCGCTGCAGATAGAATAAGTGATGCAACACAATCAACAGGTAACAATCGATGAGTTGGCTCTAGAATTGAAGATCAGTCATGGCTTTGCATACCACATTATCCACAATACTCTGTTTAACTGCAAAGTCTCAGCTACGTGGATAGCAAAACAAATAACCCCTGAACTGAAAGACAATCATGTGGAACACTGCTATGATGTCAAAGTTAAAGAAGATGGTTTCCTAAAGCATATAGTCACTGGTGATTAATGCTGGGTCCACTACTTTCAATCAGAGACCAAGCAAGTCTGCAAAGAGTGGCAACATTCATCACTGCCAAAACCAAAAAAGTTTCATTCAGCTATGCCAGCCAGTAGAGTGATGTTTAAGCTCTTCTGGGACTCGGTAAGTTCAATTGTGAAACATTACTTGCCCAAAGGACAAAATGTTAACAGTTACTCATACTTTGATCTGCCTGAGAAGCATTTGAAACCTGCAATCAGGTCAAAAAATCAAGATTTGCTCACAACTGGTGTATTCTTAAAGCACAATTATGCAATATTCACACAGCTCATGCTATGGCATAAAAAATAGGTATTCATTTTTTACACTAAACTCCACTTACGTAAAAGTAAGATGAATTTCTGGAGAATCTCTCCCATCTCCCGAAATGCATCTTACTTTTACGTAAGTGGAGTTTAGCGTAAAAAAATTAATACCTAAGTTTAGATTACATTACCACTCCATTGTCAACAGCTTCGTAAGCACAATATTTATACCAAATCCTGCTTATTCAACAGACCTGATCCCTCCAATTACCAAATTTTTGGACATTCAAAGAGGTGCTAGAAAGCAAAAAGTTCTGCACTGTGATGAGTTCCAAGATGCAGTGATGGGTGGTTACAGAGTCTATCAAAATCATTTTTTTTCGTAGAATCCACATATTAGTCAAAAGCTGCAACATCTGCTTTGAACATGGTGGAAACTAAGTTGAAAAATTGTGCATTTTCAATCCTAATTCATTTCATGAATAAAAAAAATATTAAGGTTACTTTTTGACTCAGCCTCATACTATAATACTACAAGCACATGCATTTATAAGGCAGGATAAATGAATATTGTACATCACGATTATATTCCTAACATGGCATTTGGCCTCAATCTCAGCTAACAGGGACCAGTAGACTTTTCTGTTGTTCTGCCTGAGGTTAATATAGAGGCAATATATTGTCGCATTTGAAGAGGGTAGAATTTTGGTTATATGTATTCCTTTGTAGTTACATGTAATAAATATTGGCATTAAATTGACAATTGAGAACATTAAAACTTCAAAGAACTTCATTTTATTAAACAGGAAATAAGTTATTTCTATCAAGAACGCCTTTTAAAAATTAATTTTATTGCCATAATCATTTTTAATAATAAAACTTGAAAGAACTTCATTTTGTTAAACATGAAACAAGTAATTTCTATCAAGAATGTCTTCAAAATTATTTTTATTGCCAGTATTCATTTCAAATATTCAATTTAATTTCTGCATAGAAATGAAAAAAATAATTGCTGTTCTTTATCATTTTAGATATTCTTTAAACACAAAAAAAAAGCATTATAATTATATTATTTTCCATCAGTGTCACTAGGACTATTTATACTGATCATGAATTTTCTTGGTAATAATGGCAAGGTATGGAAATGTTAGCCAAATGTATAATTTCAGGTAATTATGTACATTAAGTTTTATTGTCCTGTTCCATTTGCACATACTTTACCAATGTACCCAATTCAACCATGTGCCAGTAGATAAATAATGCTGGTAAGCTGATGGTTGACTGAAATACATGGCATTAATTCCCATAAAATGTTCATTTCAGGTTCTAAGAAATTATTTTTATATTGTTCAGTCACAAAAATAATGCTGAAAAACTAATAAGGTTTAGAGTAGAAAAAAAATGTAACGTTTGGAAAAATATTAAGCAAAGAATTTACCTTCTGACAAATTTCACCTTCGAAAGACACCTGCATATACAAACATAAGCAGGACAAATGTAAGAAATTTAACTGTATTTAATAATTATTCAAGTATTGAGTACCTAAAAGTAAATAAACTATTACAGTGCTGTTGCCACCTATTACATTTATGACTTATTCAATCTTGAAGCTTCAGCTTTATTTGTTTAAAACCAAGGTATAGTGCATTTATTAAAATGGAGTTAATTTTATATCATTAATGTTGCATCATGACTGTAACTTACTAGCAATGTATGATCACATTAATATTGTCACAAACCAACACACTTACTGGATGTGTAGAAATTGCATGAAGTGGCATCTTCATATCTGCATCATTTTTATTTTCAGTATCTGTACTTCCACTACTGCAATCCACTTCCTTCTTGAGTGTAACCTCTCCCTTTTTGGCTTTTCCAGGATTGTTACTTATAGGAGCCGAATTGTTGGCATTGCCAGATGATGCATTTCCATTTGGATTGCCATTTGCAGCCACACAACTTTCCATATCTACATCATCCTTATCATCTGAAAAGTTAAAAATATATTCATAAGCAATTAAATTTTTTTCTCTCCAAACTTCAACAAACTAAACCTTAATATAACAAATTATTATTGAGGAAATCACTCAAATTTCACTAATTTAGTTCCACTTACTTGGACACGTTTCAAAGGCAGTTGCCTTCATCGTCAGCATGATCCCAACTTTAAATTAAACTCAAATTACTGTATTGAGGTAAATAGAATTACCTTAGAATTCCCCTCCAAAAAAATGGTGCAACAATCATTAAAATATTGCAACCATATAGGTTAAGTTAATTATAGATTTCATTTGTATTTAAAATATTAAACCCAAAATTAAATAGTACGTCAATTAATACAATAACATATTCTCTTATCTTTAAAAAGCACATTTTTGTATTCCACCCAAATTAATCTAAATCAGACACTGAGAATTACTTTTTTGATATTATTGAAATCATTTTTGTAGCGACAGAACTTCATGCAGGTTTAAGTTACACACTTATGGGATAGTTTCAATATTTTAAATCCATTTCACTTAATTTCAAATGAAGAGGTAAGCAAATAACTAGTTTTGAATGGAACAGAGCTTAAAAGTCGGCAACAACAGAAGTTGAAAGTGAAAGGCTTAATTAAATTTCTGATGCCTGACATGCATCTCCATGTTCATTATCAAAGTCTTCTCCTTATGACAGACTAAGGCATGAAATACCTAAACGCATGACTCATTTCAAAGAACTGAAAAAAGTGTCTAGTCCACAGTAGCCACCACATCCAGATGTAAATAGTAATATTACAATAAATACTGCCATTATAGAAAAATTATTGATGAACCCCATGCAAGTTGCCAGGAACCACCAGACAATTGTTTGCAGATAACAATGGGGGAACACTGATCTAGAGAATAAATAACTACTTCCTTAATTAGAATGTAAATTAGAACTTACACAGTAAAGTCAATCTTATAATTGATATTATTGTACCATTTAGTTGAACTATACACACTTAATGCTTCACTTACTTGTCATAATATATAGAACCAGTTTCGAGAACATTTGCTTCTCATCATCAGTCAGGCTAAAATTCAACTCATAATATATGACATACTTGTCACATGTTATGACAAGTGAAGCATTAAGAGTGTGTAGTTCAACTAAATCATAAAATAATATTAACTACTTCCTTGTTTATTCTTTATTAGCTGGTAAGTCAACTCACAGTGATGTGCATAATAGCCTGTGAAATACGTTTGGTATAATTTTATGGTAAGTGGAGATAAGAGTATTACATCGATTCACAGATAACTTGCTTCATTGTATTAGTTCCGACACAAAGTTGATCTTAAATTTTTAACTCCTTCCTTTTTCGACACATTGGTAATAATCTCCAAAACAGCAACATTGTTTGGGAGGAAGTGTTAATTAATCAATTTAAATACTGTGAAAAAGAAAACGATGAGTCTGTCAATTTGAGCTTATTATGTATATATTATGTTAGTATTTATTAACCTTAAAATGTAACACAAAACTGGGTAATTTCAGGAAGCAGCATTTCACACCAAAGAATGAAGTATTCACATGTATTTGCATTAAATGTAACACCTAATACGGTTCTGAATCTGTTTGAACCACTTTCAAGCTTAAAAAACAGGAATTTTTTTTTTGAAACACTATTATTTTAATGAAACACCTATTATGCATCCTAGGCAGATTTACTAATCAAAAACAAAAGTTTAACCCTATGACAAAACTTTCATGAAAATAAAAAAATAATAAAACATTAAAAAAGGAAGAAAGAAAAAGGAAAAAACTAAACAAAAATAAATTTTTACAATATAGCTATTATTATTAACCCTATTTTAAGAATTGATATATGTTTTCATTTCCCAGTATATGTGATTTCCCCCCCCCAACTCAGGGCATGAAACGGCCGACAAATTTTGCTCAGAGGCCTCTCTTTCAGGCTTGAGGTTCTTTATCGTGCCGTAAATGTACGACACGGGACCCACGGCTTTACTTCCCTTACGAAGGAAGCCATACTGAGGATTTTTACGCCCAAAAAAATTGATCGGTCCTGGCCGAGTTCGAACCCGCGATCTTGGGTTTAAGAGGCAGGTATGGTAACCACTACACCACCAGGACCGACATATATGTGATGGAGATATATTTATTTAATACTGACAATCTAGCTGTACTTTAATAGTTTCCAGAGTGTTATACTTTATAATTATTATGATAAGGCCGTAATAAAGCTACATTACATAACCAAAAGCATACACAATTAATTTAAACATTTCCTTGAATTAATGCTTTTCCTTAGTAGTAACTATTTTTCAAGCACTGTTCAAATATAATATATCCCCATATGTTATGTATTTTACTACTAACAAAATGTTTAGCATGAGAATTGAGTTTGTGTAAATTCATATTTGGTAATTCTTTAGAGGGGTAAACATTGCACACAATTTTTAATTGCCACACAACAGTGATAAAAAATGAAACTTTACAATTAGATAGTATGATACATACCTAATCTTTGTCAATAAATGCAGTAGTGTACGTGGGGAAAAATCAAGTAAGCTAATTTGATTTTCAAACTGCTGCTTTTATTATTAGTAGAGCAATCTAGAGCAAGTTCAATCACTAATTGCTAGCACTTGAAAACTCACAATGGAGAAGCAGCTAAGCAGTGCATTTTATGTGAACCTGCCAGCAAGATTTTGATTGCAAATATTTACACTGAATACAACCGTTAGGAAATGAACAAAATAAAAAGAACTGTGCATTACAGCCTGTACTTCTCAATGATCTGTAAATCAATAAATCAGTTGCCATGCATAAAACAAAAGTTTTTATGATACGTTTGATCCCTTTAACCTATGAAACACATTAATGGGAAAATCTCTATATTTTAATGTGTGGTTTGGGATCAATGCTTTCAGGACATAAAATGCTAAATCAACATATTTAATAATTAAGCTAATGTATAAGTCTGTTTATAGAGAAAATGGGAATATTAATTGAACTATTGTAGTAAATAAGAAGAAATAAGGCTTTACTTCCCTTCAGAAGGAAGAGTACTTAAGATTTTATGCCAAAAATCCATCAATCCTGGTTGGTTTTGAACCCAGGATCTTGGGTTTAGGAGGCCATTATGGTTACCACTACACCACCAGGACTGACCCCAAGATTAAGGGTTTGTAGATGTATTACATAGAATTTTTTATGTCATTTATTGTAATAAGTATGCATTCTGACCCACTAATAGCAGAATAGTTTGATTAGTTTAATTTTTGAATTAGTACACAATATCTTAAAGCTAGCTAGAATTTTCTTAAATTGTTTCAAAATGTGTTTAAATTATGTATCCTACATTAATTCAGTAAATATATTAAATTGCGATAAAAGTTTAAAAACAAAAAAACTTTTCTTATACACATTTTGGTGCTTTTGTATTTTTGTATTTATAAAATAACTTACAATTTATACAAAACATGATAATTAGTAATAAAATTCAGAGCTTGGTTAAAAATACAGCACTACTGTTACATTTACCATTTGCCCATCCTGTCTGCTCTCCTCTAATTAAAAATGCTGCATTTTACCTTTTTAGTCATTTAGGGCTGATTTCATCAACAGATGTTAAAATATAACAAGTTGTTACACTGCTTTAACAATGAAATTAGCAAAAAATTTGTTTCATCAACCAATGTTAAGTTCACCAATGTGTTAAGTTAACATCGCTTTTCCTTTGTGTTAAAACTCAGTTCATCGTAACTTCACCAGTATTACTTCGTGTCCCCAGGCTTGTCCCTCCCCTTGGCTGCTACTGACTCTTGAATTTACTAGCACAATGTCTACTAACAGTTGTCTTGAGCATGTATTGTTTGTTGCTTTGTCCTTTAGTAAACTCTGTTTACATTTGAAGTAGTAAAAGAGGAAAAGGAAGAAATAAATGTTTAATTATACGTAGACCAAAACCGTATTCACTGCCAGTTTCAAATTACAGCATATCAAAGTTATGTTTTACAATCTACACTTTGTGAAATAGTAGCAATGAAAATAGAAATATATATGTATGTTCTCTGTTTAATAATTAAAAGTTTCCTTCATATGAAAAAAGATAATCTTACAAATAAGCAAATATGTTTAATAAGCAGCACTACGTGCGCTAATTTGGGAGCAAAGAAGCTGTCAGGCAATCAAAATTAATTCTACTGTGTGCTTTTATTGACATCCACTATAAACTTACGATGGTCAGACTTTAGTAACAGTTACTGTAGATGTTAAAAAAATGTTTTGTGGATAATATATTAAAGTCATTCATAACAGAGATAGTGCTATAAAATATAGTGACTATGGAATTTTTACAAAGATACAGAATGTAAAAAAAAAAAGTCATCATAAAATTGTAGATAAAATACGAGATTAGAACACCTTTGTGCTTCTGCTCCTTTTAATAGTCTTTGCATAAGCCATATGTTTTAATTATTCTATGCAAACAAAAGTACATCCAAGTGGTTTTAAAAGTTTTTCAGTTACGACACTGCCCCCTCAATCTGTGGTATTTGTAATATTTGGTAAACTTAACATTTTAAAAAACAATGTGCTGGAAAAGCTTGATGGAACACAGGAGTTTTAACATATAGACAAATATTAACACAATTTTAACAAGCAACATGTTAGTGTATATAAACATCTGTTCATGAAACAGGTCCTTAATGTAGTAATATAAAACAAAATCCAATCATTTCTTTGTTTTACATTATCTTCAACTTCATACTTTTTAATGGGATCTGCAGTGCTTTGAATTCGGGTTTAGCTGTATTAACACAACATTGAAACATAAAAAAAGTATCTGAAACATGGAACTTTAAACCGTTTAAGATTTTAATTATTTTTGTAATATTAACCTGGTTTAATGTATAAATATGGACCATCCCTGATATAATTTATAATAAACACCCAGAATTCACAAAAAGCATGTCTTGAGCTGCAGCACAAGAACTGCCTCTGCCATTATCAATTTGCACTTTGCGTCTTTTTTTTTTATTTTAATTCTTATTATAGCACCTTATGTTAACTGTTGCAATATCTTTGATACAAAGAAAGAATAGTGGTTTTCTTTGGTGCAAACAAGCCAAAAGGTATGCAAGCACCTAAAGCTGAAGAAATTCCTCACCCCCAGCAATGACAAGGACGTCCATCTGGATCACCAGCAGGCACATGCATCCTGATGGATGTACCACCACTGCTTGGCAACTTGTCCAACCGGGGATGGAACCCGGTCCACTGGGTAGGAAATATTCTCCCACCTGAGACACAGCAGGGGGCTCTTTTTTAAGTTCTTACAAGCTGCTGAACATGCTCATTTTATTTGTGCTTCATTTTTTATCAATGCGAAATGAGAGCCAAAAATTACTAACACACTGTCAACATTAATACCTTCTTCTTCACGTTCATCTTCACTCAAATCTTGGCGTGGATGGAAAAACAGGTCAGGAATGAATTGTCTAAGTAACTGCTTAATACGCTGCTTATCCTCCTTATGGATACCGGTTTGCCGTTTCACATGATGAATTAAGAGATTTGCAGCATCATCAAGTACAGATTTATCCTTATATGGCAGCACCAGATGTGGTCCAGAAGCTACTTCACCAGATCCTTCCTCAGCCTGTTCATGTCTCTGTAAAACATAACAAATGTTGTGAATTATTTTGGTGACACAGACAATATTGCAAAATTTCTACTTCCTTCTACAATTCTTATTTCCCAAAATGCTATTAAAACAGAAACCTGAAGAATTATTATGGATATTACTTGATACTAAGCCCCTGTATTCCTTAAATAGTAACCCACAGCATAATTACCTCATCATAGAGTGTCTCAATCTCATTGAACAAACTCTTGGATCGTAGAGCTTTCACATCATTTTGCTTGAAATTAATTCCCTGATGATCAAGAGACTTGAGGTAGTATTTCTCATTTTGCTCCCGCCAGATCTTGTTGAATCCCTGCAAAACATTATGAACACATTATAAGTTATTAATCTTAAAACCATTAATGAAGTTAAATCAACTCATATTTCAAATATATATTTATTTCAAGATGACTTTCAATAGTTTCCAGCAATGAAGTTATATGATTTGCACTGCAATGCCCAGTTCTACAAAATAATATTAATGATAAGATACCATTCACTTCTGAGGTATCATAAATATCTGCAAATGAAGATAGGCGATTTAAATTTATTGGTTAAGATGCATAAACACATCTTAAAAACTAACACATATATTGTCTACATAAACAGAAACAAGTGGCATACAAGTAGGAGCCCGAAACTCTCTATGAGTAAATCATCTACAATGAAAACTAACTCCACAGACTATGCTAAAACCACTATCAGATATATGGTTACAGAATGCAAATATACAATTTTTGGTATATATAGTCCTTCAAATAACCAATTATATTTAGACTTTTAAACAAAATATCATAACAACAGATCTGAAAGGTCCTTTGGGCACAATTCCTCCAATGCAGTAGGAAAAACTATTAAAGCATTTTTGGAAGGAAATACAGTCAATTTAATATATAAAAACAATGACCCCAAAATGTTCATTCATTATACTGGGGGACTTAACAAATCCCGATATGGTGATTGCCTCTTCAGACATTGCAAATCACACCATTAGAAAAGTATTGGAAGACATACGTAGTGCCATATTCATCATAACTGAAACCATTTAACCACAAATGAGTCATATATAAGCAACCCTTCTGTAGAGTTGAAACTTCCAAAAAGTAGACTAGATAACTTTTCGGAAACTAACTGATGAAAATTTTGAAAGATATTAGCATGGAAGAAAGTGTGCTAAAGACCAATGAAGTTAACAAAATAACAGATTAATGCTGGGGGGGGGGGGGAGAAAAAAAAAAAGAAAAAGGAAAAAAAAAACCTCAGAGGAAAAGGATATTAGGTACAAGCTTTTTTGGAATCACAGAGTAACCATGTTAAAGAGAGACCAGAGACCAAGATAATACCAGAAATATAGTAAAAACAATAAAAGATCCTAAATAAGTAAGAGAGAAAGAAAACTGCATTTCTAAACAGAGAACTGCATTATTCTATGGTGCCATTTAATAAATTTCTTAGTTCCTGGGCTACAGAAGTAATATTGATGCTCCAGAAACAAAACAAGAACCTGTTGTTATCAACAATAAAATCTTCAAGTCACAACAAAGACTTAGCCAACAGATTTCCCACTCATTACAAAATAAAACATAAATTGAATGGAGACAATGGAAAATTAACAAAATATTATAAAGACATAAGGCAGATATTTGCAAACCAACAACATATATTTTATGGTGATTACAATTCGAAAATCAACTAAGCAATATTATCTCTGAAAAAGATTTCTGGACCAGATAAAATTCATAGTGAATATAAAAAATTTAGGATGCGAGCCAAGGTACTACTGAACCAGTAAAGATAGCATTCCTGTTACATGGAAAAAAAACCATATTCATTACAATTAAGAAGACAAACCAACAGGAAAGTTTGACAGTTACAGGTAGAACTCTGTGAAATTTGTGAGTTGGGATAACTTGAATTGTACTATTTTGCCTCTTTTCCCTGCCATTTGGTTTATGACTGGTATGCAATGTTACAGTGCAATCAAAAACCTACGTGTTTTCACATTTTAGCTGCTCGTTGTTTGCATTTTCAATTCAGGTAATGTCATCTTTACTTTGGTATTTAAAATGATACAAATCTCACCTGCATGGTTCATGGAGGATGCAATGGGAAGGACTTTGTGGGTAATATGCATTATAGTTCAATATTTTATCAGTAACAATAGAAATACTGATTAATACCATATTTACTCACATATCACTTTTTTCAATTATGACATGTAAAAATGCAGGTTTTTCAGTGAAAACTCAATCCATCATTTCTAGCATCATAAGAAAAGAAAAGAAAAGAGAGAGAGAGGGGGGGGGAAACTATAAATGTAGGAAGACGAATGGGGGAAGGAATCTAAATCATGGGTATTCATGGCATGTTAAAATGGAGGTAGGGCTTATTGGTTAAAATGAAATCCTACAAAATGCAGAAATATGCTACTATATTCATTTTAAAATTTGAAAATACTGATTGGGGGGGTTTGTGTCCTCCATCATGTCAAAGATGCCCATGCCTAATATCACCTTTAGATCATCAAGTGTTCTCAGTGCTTCATAGGGCTAGCCATGACTTCAATATCAATAAAAATTTAGCTTCCTTTCTGCATCACATGCATACTGCAAGAGTTTACGATGGGCAATGAAAATGAGATTCCTTGCAGCGAGAGTTTATTCGTGGCTTTGATATCTGACTTGTGCATCTTAGTTTCTATTCGCTCTTACCCTCCACTGGTAACATATGTCACTATGATGTATCTTTTGTCTTCACATGCTCTGTTTGGTTAAGACTTGCCACTTCACAATGGGAAAACAAAGTGCACTTTGCTACAGTATGTTTTAAAAACACTGTACCATATTTATTGCAATTTATCAATGATTACTGCTTAAAAATATAATCAAATATACAGTTACATACAGTAAAAAAATATGTTTATGGGAATGCGGGAAAAAGATGTTTTGAAGAACATTAATGTGGGTTTTATTCTTATTGTTAATAATGAAATTATATTTGAGACTACAAAAATGAAAAGGATACTTCCTGAAACAATGAATTAAGGTTTTATGTAAGGAAAAAGAAAAAAGGAGGGGGAGTACTTTCACATCAATATCATTCTACAGCATATTCTGAATTTTTATATTTAAGTAATCCTAAACAGTTAACAATACACACTTCAAAGTCTCAAAGTGTATGAATGGAACAATAGCAGCGGCACATTGACAAAAACTCATGATTTACCAAATATGCTCAGCATGCAAAAAGAAGTATAAAATAGAGTAACTTAAAATTGAACAAACCTAATCAGAATTTATTACTGGTAATATATAGGTACTATTAAGGCTATCGTCATTATCACCTGTTGTGATTTCGTGCATTTATTACTGCAATATTTAACACTAAACTCCACTATCATTACATAATTCAGCTCTAATGGTTCATTTTCAATAGCTGGATATTTGCCAGGTTTTAGGCCATAACACTATTTCCAAATGTGCTTGTTTTTGTTTCTGCCATGTATGCACATTGTATTCAGGCACTATAAACTCTTGACCCAATCTCTATTTGTGTGAACTTCTGCAAATATCATCACTTTTAACTTTAATGGTTCAAGACTGGCTGTGGCATCTTTGATGCAAGTAAATAAGATAATATATTAAAATGTAAACTGGAACTTCCACAGTGAAGCCAATTATATAACTGAAATTATTCTATTATTTAGTTGAATTACACACTCTTAATGTTTCACTTACTTATAACGACATAGTGAATAAAGCAAAATTATTAAAATCAGTACTTGGACCTACAAAACTAGCAACTTGGAAGAAAATCTACATCTACAAATACAAAGACAGTCTAATGAACTTCAACCAGTTCTATTTATTATGACAAGTGAAGCATTAAGAGTGCGTAGTTCACATCATACAATAATATCAGTTACATGATATATATTTTTTTATTTCAATTTCTAGCATTCATATAAAAATTTTCGCTAGATACATACCTTTTGTGCTTCTCTCCACTCCTCTTCCTTAGCTTTGAGTCTTCGCAGAACAACAGGAACTGCAACTACTGGATTTTTCTTCAACCCATCTATTATATCCTGAGCTTTGTCACCATAGATCCTATTAATTAACATACGAAAATTAAACTAGTTTGCATTTAGAGCTGCCAGAACATAAGATCAGAATTAATCTATTATATCCTAAGCTTTGTCAACATAAGTGTAAATTTTCTTTCTGATACTTTTCACACAAAGAAACCACAGAAAGGCAAATCTGTGACTCTATGATCGATTGAACTATGCTGTCAAAGGGTTAGTGACAGCACCAAAAGAGCAGATCAATGGCATGCATTGGTCTTGATCAAATATCCACCACCATTCTTATTACATTATAATAACTGCACAGGAAGCTTTACATATTCATAGGTATAAGCTACATTTTGGAAACTGCACATCCCAACCAATTCCTGTGCCAACCACATTAAACCTAGCAGTGCTCCTACTCTTAGTGACTATAATTTAAAAAAAACTTAAGCATATATTGACACAAGGTACCCATAGGCATACAATAGCACACACAGGTTTTAAAAGTCAGAATTTTTCCTGATACCTCTAGCATAGAGAAATCATGAATAAACTAAATGAATTTTTCCTGATACCTCTAGCATAGAGAAACCATGAATAAACTAAATGATTTTAGAATCGCTGTATCATCTTGATTAATGGCCCATTCATTTCTCATAAATTTGTTTCTTACTATCTAGTCTTGCCATAAATACCGTTACAAACTTTTGATACAAACTGCACCAGGTGTTTGGTGACAAAATATTAGTTTTATTACCAGACATTATCACCTTCTTTGTTGGTTTCATATGCAGCAGAGAGATTACATTATTTCAAATTTAACCATGAAATGAAGATATCAAAATTGCCTTACAGATATAGCCCCATCATAGGTTTGGAAAATAGAAGGAAAGACCACTGTAGGACAAAGGAAAATGAATTTGGTTAAATTTGGAGTTCACGAGGTTAAAAAAAATGGTTAATTCAGCTGGTGGAAGAAATATTTCAAAGAAAGTTGGAGTTGAAATTAGCCTGATAGGAGATAGTCGACTGCTTCAGAATAAGAAGAGAATGCAGGCTGATAATTGCAGCAATGAGTTTTAAATGGCAAGTTTTGATAAATGAGAAGAAATTAAGCAACAAAGCTTTTTGCTGAACAAGATTTTGCTATGGAACAGAGAATGGTAATTTTTATTTGAGAAAACGAAACAAGCTAAAGAAGAAAGGAAAAGAGCATTTGTTAGAGGAACAGATTTATGGATCAATGGAAGGAAACAGATATGAGTTGGCATATAGAGTCCAGAGAGGTGGAGATTGCCGACTTAGCAGCTCAAGTGGAAAACAGAGTTATGGAGGGAGAAGGAGATAGCAGTAATGGAAAGGTCAGCCGAGAATGGAAATGACAAGGAAGCAAGTAGCCTGCCATTCACCAAGAAGCGTGGTACCAGATGATCAAGAGAAACAGGAGATGGCAGACTTAAAATTGCAGATAAGAGAAAAGGAGCTAATATTGAGTTTGCCCATTGTTTTCAAACCAGAAGATAGTATATTAGAGGCAGATGACAGAAGCAGGAGGAAAGATTAAATAGCAGATAAAGTAACCACGAGATACAAGGCTAAGTTGGAGAAATTTAAGGCAGGGAAAGGGGCGAGTGTGCAATAAGATAAGAGATTGGAGTTGAGTGTAGTTTTTTGGAATATAAAGATTCTAAAAATAAAAATTAATAATGGCGAGGTACTCAAAGTGTTAAGGTTTGGCGATGTAATAGCAGTTGTTCAAACATGGCTTGATTAAGGTAACAGTATGGAGTTGGACAATTTTATGTTTATAGCAAACGTAGTAGGGATAGTTTTCTGGTGGTAGAGGTGTATGTTAGGAAAAATATCAAGGTTAAAATGAACAAGATTTTGATTAAGGAAGATAAAAGGTGATATGGGTAAAAATTAATATCGCAAAAAGAATAGACATAAATATTGTGTTCGGTGTGGTATACCACCTACTCGTGTCATCCTAATTTTATAACAACTATTTCACTTGTCGTCATAATAATCGACTAACAAAATTAACAAAATTTTTAATTTTCATCAACCACAACCTGATATTCAAGTGAAATTCATGTAAAATTTTACCAAATCCCTTTACTGCACAAAGCGCATTTTCTTCTGGCCCACACTATAATTCCTAAGCACATATTACAGACCATTTTGCTAGCAGGCAGTGAAAAGGTATTGATAGCAACAAAACTATCCACTATCGATGATCAATTCATGAAATGTTTTGCCTAAACTCAAATTTTGCTTTCTAAATTCACATTATTGACAATCAACATTTGGCTGTTGCATAGTTTCTCTTGTCTGTTACTGCCATACAGTATGGTTTATTAACAAATACTAAACCCTTAGAAAAATTAAATTACATTACGATAAAAAAATTGTATCTGTACAAGGTACCCATGAGTATATATGTAAAATACACATGGGGCATAAGTGCCAGACTTTTCTCTCCGATGCCTCTAGCACTAAGAAGCCATTAAGGCAACTATGTGACTCTAGGATCGGCATTTCATTTTGGTAATAAGTCCGTCAATTTGCCTACACCAATTTCTTACTCTATCGTATTTATGACCAGGCTATTACTACCTTTACTGCTATTAGATATACTAACCAAATAAGAGTAATAATTACAAATATATAAATAAAAAACAGGGAATTCATTAACTCCCTGCCCCAAAATGGTTGTAGAACAGAATATTTATTTCACTGTCATTACAAATCCTTTTACATTTTTACCATTGTTCCTGGAGTATATATTTTTGGGATCTTATACATTTAACATTCTGTTTATACATGCTTCCTAAACTTGAATCACTCTTTTCCACCATTTCTCTCTTGCCTTTACCCAAATTCTCTCAAAAGCTCCTTGTTACCAGTTCCAACATTTTTTTGTATCACAGCTGCTACCTGTAAATTGTTCCATTTCTTAATCCACACATCTTCTCTCCATTCTTTAGTTTGTGAACATTCAACTATACAATGAAAATCCTTTTCTATTTCTGCACATAGTGGACACTCTTCATTTTTTACTTTTAGTCCACTAAACCCTAATTTATCTGCTCCATTCCAACGAAATCCCTTCCTTCCCCTTTTGTTACAAATGTCTACATATTTTTCCCAGCTCCTATTCTTTCTTAAACTTCCCATAACATTTCAAGGTACTCTTGTCTTGTAGAACTACTCCATATTTTTTGCTTTGCAATATCATCTACCCTTTGCTTCACTTTATTCCATAGCTCTTGTCTATTCATTCCTCCATTTGACCTAATAATCCAACCTCTTAGGCTATTCTATTTAGTTCAGCTAACCAACCTTTTCCCCCCTTTAACTTTTTCTTGTATCTATAAATAGTCTTTGACCATGTCTTTTTCCCCTGATGCTATCTTTAACCAATATTTCAAAATACGTTTAAATACCAAGTCTTTCCTGCTAACTCTTCCATTGCTACCAATGCCACCTCATTTGGAGTTGCCCTCTGTAATCCCAACATCATTTTACAAAATGCTCTGTAAATATGGTTCATATACTCCCATCCTTTTTCTGTACCCCATACATGATTTTTGATTCAAAAATTGTTTTAATAAATTCTCTTGAGCCATGCTTGCGATCTTCTTTAAACAGGTTCTTTTAATATTATTAGTTAATTTTCCCTTTTCTAATACATTCCTTTCCTGCTCTCCATCTTCCATCATTATTTAGCCTAACCCCTAAATAGAAATAGAAAATAATTATTTTACCATTATTTTCAATTTATTTTTATTTATTTTTAACCCCCATTCTTTAGAATGTCTCGACATTGCTTCTGTTACTAAATCAACTGCAAATAATAATCCTGGGATATCTTCATCATTAATTATTAGGCAATGTATACTCTCCTTTCCTATTTCCTTTATAATGTTGTCTATAAAAAGATTGAATAAAATTGGATTTAATTTGTATGCTTGTCTTAGTCCCATATTATTAGATATTCACTTTGTTATTTTATTTTCTGCCTATGTTCCCTATACAATCTCTGTACTAATCCTATAAACTACATAACAGTAATTCTAAAGTGAAAACATGCTCAAAAAGTAACCTCTGAACTGCCATACGGTAAAGTTTATTAACAAATGCTGAACCTTTAAAACAGTATAAAAGTATGACCAGGTTATTCTTAGTTTTACAGTTATTAGATATATGAACCAAATAAGAGTAATGCATTTCATATACATAAATAAAAAATATAGAATACATTAACTTCCACTAATTGGCCTTTTGAAATCACATGCCCCAAAATGTTTAAGTCATTCTAAAGTGAAGACAGGAGCAAAAAGTTATCTCTTAACAATCACTACCATACAGTAAAGTTTATTATTTAATGCTAAACCCTTAGACACACACAAAATTACATTCAGATAAAAGATTGTATCTGTACAAGGTACCCATGAGTATATACATAAAACACATGGGGCATAAGCGTCAGACTTTTCTCTCCGATACCTCTAGCACTAAGAAGCCATAATAAGGCAACTATGTGACTCTAGGATCGGCATATCACTTTGGTAAAAAGTCCATAAATTTCCCTATACCAATTTTTTTATGGTGCCTCTTATAACCAAGTTATTCATAGTTTATATTAACCAAATAAAGAGTAATGCATTTCTAAATATGTAAACAAAAATACAGAATGCATTAACTTCCACAAACTAGTCCGTTAAAATCATACGCCCCAAAATGGTTCATGTCTTTCTAAATAGAAGACACACCCAAAAGTTATCTCTTGTCTGTTTTTGCCTTACAGTAAAGTTTATTAGCAAATGCTGATAAAGACAAGTAAAGGCTGTATCTGTACAAGGTACCCATGAGTGTATATAAAAACACACATGGGGCATAAGTGTCAGATTTTTTCTCCGATACCTCTAGCACTAAGAAGCCATGAAAAGGCAACTATGTGACTCTAGGATCGGGATATCATAGCTCATCAATTTCCCTTCACACATTCTTTGGTATATAGTATTTCTTATAATCTAGTTATTTTTATATATCATTGACCAATATTACCTGGAATTTAAAATATGTAAAAAAAAAAGTTAACCAAGAGTGCAAAGCATTTAGGTGCCCTTAAGGACTTTAAATGTTGGGGGAAAATGGGCATAATATTTATGTTTATAATATTATGTAAGGTAGTATTACAATGGAATTTAAAGTAACTTCTGGCAGCTACTTTCCGGTACTGGTGGTGTTGTTGTTTTTCCGCATAGCAGCAGCTACCAGCCTAGCTTCCCTCATTTGAGTTTGCTACCAGTCTCTGTTTGTGACATTACGCTTTGAAGTACATATATTAAACATATCACTCGTTATTAACATCATGGAATAACACTGATAAAAATAGATCATATAATAGTAATATATAATAACAACACAATAACAAAAATGATTATATAATAGTAGTAGAAAATGGATTTGGAAATTTACTAATATGTTTATTACAAGAGCACAAAATCAGACAGAAATATGAGCTGCAAGAAACTACACGTGGGAACATACATACAGTTTCTAGGCGAGATAAAAGGTTTGGTTACAGCTTTAATCAGCTAGAACAAAAGAAAAAGGAAGAGAAAGGGGATGTTTACTTGGAAACTCTTCATACCATGAATTGTTTGAAGTCTGCTGTAATTTTAATTCCATTGCAGATGTTCCCATGAATTTATAGAGGCCATGATATAAATGTGAGATAGGTATGGTGATGGAAAGAGTGTTAAAAGTAGTTTAAGCTAGGGGTTAGGCACATCTTTAAGGAGCGTTGAATGTATGGATAATACATGCTGGGTAAGTAATGTTACAGGACAGGTAGTAAAGAATGAGATGGGGCAAGTTTGTTTCAGAAAGGAATGTATTGCGAAGGGGTTTGGGAGGGTAATTACAGCAAGACTTGAAGGTATGAATAGGCAATTATATTGGTCATTATTGGAGGAAGAAACATCCCTTGAGGCTTTATGCATATTCATTTAAAAGCTGATGTTGAGATAGATACATATATTTCAAAATGTAATAAAAATGAAAGGTCAGGATTAGCTTGGTTCCAACTAAAGTTTGGAGAATGAAAGATTAAAAGAGAAAGGAAGGTCAGCCCTCCTGTGCAGTTTTTAAATGAAATTTAAAATTTCTTTGATGTATAAGGTTTTTCAAGTGGGCATAGAAAGGGGAAAAAATATATAATAATTTTTTTTTAAATAGGGTTTAATGCCCACTTTTACTTATGAAGCAGTGGATACTGATGATACTTTAGTTGAAATAGTAATTTGGGAATTATTTATTGTTAAAGCAAGGAAATGTTCCATACATAACATTAGGGTATATACCCAATATTTGCTATTTATGAGAAATGAGGAAACTCTTGGAAAAAACTTCAGTAAGGGAGGATGGCTATAGTGGGAATTGGACACCAGCATCCAACTCACGAGTTCTGTACTTTAATAACCTCTGGCACCTGTGGCTAAAAAGGAAATGTTGACATCTAAGGCAGAAGATTTAATATACTGACAGTAATCTATTTTCATCTAAAAGAGAGTGCAGGAGGGCCAACTTATGTTCAAAATTTGTAGTGCTGAAAAAATGCTATTCATAACTCTGAAGAACTACCAATATCCCTTCCAAGTAACATGCCACAAACAGTGCACATAAGTTTGTCGGCCTCTGAAAGATTTAATATTATACTTGTCGATTTATGAACATTTTTTAGAATGTAAATAATCCTTCATTTAATTTCAATGTCTATAAACAAAATCTTGTAACTTTAAAATTTTGCAAAAGGAGCATATAATTAAAAAGAGAGTAATTAATGAATTTAATACTTCATGTTTCCCAGTGACAAATGGAAGTTCACACACATTTAAATAACACCTTCTTGCTCTAGATGTAAACCATAAGCTGCAATTCACATTATTCAACATGAAAACAAAATAGCATTACGACCTCAATATTTTCCTATTCTTAAACGTGACATTTTATATCCTAAGAACTGAAATGAAGGAACATTTGATTATCATATATGGTGCTAATTTAGATATTATATACAGTGAGCCGCTTTTGCAAGGTTGGCAAGGGCTGCTAACCTTTGAACCTTGAATCAATAGCTGTCTTAGTGTGCCCTGTCTGCCACCAGAGGGCAGTACAGTTTGTTATGCTCTACTGGCATCTATCAACCAGAATCGTAACTACATATTGCCAACTAAGTTACAAACAGTATAACAACGAAATGCTTTGGTGCCGGATCTAATGAGGTACGGGCTCGCAAAAGTTTGACTAACACATGTTACCTAATCTACAAACACGAGTAACATATACCTGGTATAGCGATTAAAAATGGAATGTTCATCAATGTGAACTGCTGTTTAGTGCTCCGATATTAGATTGACTGTTACATGGATTTCGTCGTTCTGAGAGATTATTATGATTATGATTATTATTATAATCATAATAATCATTCCTTTTTTCTTTTCTTTCCAGGCTTAGAAAGAAACTGACGTAAAGAAATAAGTTTGCATGTTTCAGACAGTATCTTCTGGGAGTAATCTGCATGCATTTGTTTCCTACTTCATGTACACTGTTTACATAAAACAGTAACTTTCATTCAAAACATGAGATATTATCCCAAGAGCTTTGACCTGTAAATCCATGATGGCAGCAGAGGTTGATTGCAAATATATGTTATAAGGTGAACAAAGGTGAAAGGTGACAAAAATAATCCAAAACAAGAGTAATAAAAATTAATTCTATATTAGAAAAATCAGGCTATACTTCTGATATGTGTACAAATACAAGCCATGTGATTACATGCAGTATGCATAAGAAAATTAAAGGAAGTGTTCCCACCATGTAGTGATGCTTCGCTTTGAGAAGCTGGAATAAATGAAACTATTGCATCACTCCATAAAATATTCTAAAAAGGAATTTCAGTTATCAAGCGCACAATAGATCAATTAAAAAAGAAGAATGCATGAAAAAAAAAAAAAAAGATGGTGAATACTACTGTGCAATCAGTGATGCTTTCCCCCATGACACAGGGTTTTTTGTATATTTGCTTTTGAATGAAAAATATGATTCAAAGACAATTCTATAGTCAAGATTCAGGACTTACCATGGGCAGCCCCATATCTCCCTTTCTAGCTAACCTCTTCATGAACAGATTTGAAAAACACATCTACACAGTATTCCCATACATATTTAAAATCTGGTACAGATACGTCGATATTTCTGGCAATGCAGCAATAATGCGACAACAAATTATAGGAACATTCTTGAGAAATAGACAATATTGTATACACACATTATCACTGTTGGTATTGTAAGGGAAAGGATGTTTTAAACAAGCAAGCCATGAGACAAGATAAGAAACAGAGGGAGTTTAGCCTGGCTTGGTTTAACAGTACAGTGAGTTGTCACATCAGAAGGATGTGTTTGAGTCTCTGATTTGTCCAGCAATTAAATTTACAAACTTGTTTTGGCAAAGTAAAATGTAGATCACATCTCTTCATTAAATTGCACTTTATTCTACACTGAACATGTGTGCATTAGTTTTATGATCCCAATGCCATTCCTTCCTGGTTTTATAATGCTATGCATAGTTTGCAGTAATTATAAGAATGTATGTCGCATATATCGTCCACTCCAGGCCAGTATAGGTTTAAGTAGTTTTGTCCAGTTGTTACGACAATATATCTGCCATAGTTAAAACACACATAGATGATGCCATAAAACTTCTGCATATACAGGATAAAAGCATATCATTCACATACAAAACAGACACAGATAACACATTTTAATTTCCTGAACATTAAAATACTGAAACATCAAGCATACTTGGGATTTGGAATCTACAGAGAGAACATGTATGCAATCACATTAAACATGGCAGATTTAACCCCAAAACACATAAATGCTCAGTGATCAACAGCTTAATGCACATTAACAAGGAAGAATTCTCCAAAGAATACAAGCAAACAGAAAGAACATCAATTAAAAATGGATTTATCAAAGAACTAGTTAAGTAGAAAGTACAGTATTCAGAAATGATTAAATAAACCACAACATTTTAGCAGGAAAAGAGAAGATAATTTTTAAAAAAATTCACATAATCACGGTCTAGGCAAAAATTTTAAACTATTCTTGAAGATTTTCATATTATATGGCACCAATAAAATTTAATATTAATGACAGTATTTCACTTGAGAAAAAAAGCTAATATTTATCAAATTTGATATGCAGGATGCAAAAAAGTCTATATTGGAAAAATAAAGATGTTTGTAATGTAATGTGCAGTAGAAATTATCAGATTTAACACAAATCATGATTTTGTCTGGCCACCTACACAAAATATAAAAAATTCACCTGGATGCATCAACTGCAAGGGCCAACCACCATTATGAACAAGTACCACATATCAACAAAACTCAATAGATCCATATAGGACAGAACCTAATTCATTATATTTTAAGTATACGGAGAAAAGGGATTATAATGACCCAGATACATTTGTGCAATAGGGCCCAGGTCTTCTCTTGGTAGCCAAGTAAACTGGAAAATGCCAAACTCTTGTGGAGTAAGAGTAGAATCACATTAAAATAAAGAATAAAGTTTGTTTCTTTAGAATATATCCACAAGTATATACATAAAATATGCATGCTGCATCAGACCTTTCTCTCCAATTATCTCTAGTACAAAAAGGTAACCATGTGACTGAAAGATTAGTAAGCCTAGCAATGTCCCTTTAGCCATTTCTTACTGTATGATTTGCTTGGGCTAGAACTGGAGTTATGAATTTAAAAGGAGTAGAATATGATAAAGGAATAGGAAATTGTTGTGTGGAGAAACCAATACATATTTTTTGTTGTTTGTTATACTGTAATCAAAGTTATGGAGAGAAAAAGTTTGGAGTAAAAAATTGGAAAATTTAATTAGGAATATTTTAATTGTAAAAGGAGAGGAGGATATAAAAATGACGGAATTATTTAAGTAAAGTTAGAGAGAAATAGATAAGAATGACTTAAGAGCATGATAGAAGCAAATGTATAATTAGAATTTAGGATATTACAGTGTATTCAGGGAAGGTGAAAGAGAAATGACAAAGAATGATCAGATAGTCACTGAATGAATACAGAAGGGACTGGGAGTAAATTAGCATTAGAAACAAAGTTATATACCAATAACCTAGTGTTAGTATGTAAATAATCCTAAGGAAATAAGTAACTAACAAGTATAGGATAATGACTGAAGTGTTTAGAATTAAAATATCATAAGTGTCATAATGATATGTATTAATTTTATATTGTTATTTATTTTATGGAACTAATGAAAACATTAATATCTTAAATATTAATTCAATTTGGAATCCAACACAGTGAAACACCCATTAATAATCTCATCTAAGTAGGATATTTCGAACACTATTTTATGGTTTCACTTACATGAGATTTACTAAGGACATATTTCTTGAAACTTTTTCCACATCAGGTGTTTAATGAATGTTGGATCATTCGTAGAAGCTGGGTAGGTAGGCATTTGATTTGATTCTGGTGGTCTAGTGATAACTTAAAAGTGCCGTCTGCTTTTGGGATGTCAAAATTCACAAGGTTAAGCCCATATTTTTTTTATATAAATTCTTTCCCACATGTTTAGTTCAGTTTGTGAGCAGTTTTTAATAATTAGATGCCTTTTTCTATTTCATGGTTTTCATTCCAAAAACATGCTTCCACAGCTGATTTATCTATTTGTTTGCAACGTATGTTTCTCCAATGTTCCTTCAACCTAATGCCTATATTTCTCTTTGTCTTCCCCACGTGCATTTTTTCACAATCCTTAGAATTAATTGGGTCTGAAATCTGTTTGGTTTAATTGCAATAAAATTTTTACACTGTATCGGTTTTCAGGTGTTAAGATGATATTGTACTGGTTGAAAATTTTATCAAAGGCCATGGTTTCAATCCAAGATTACATAAGGTAGCAGCATTCAACAGCATGATATACAGACTAATAATACACCACTGTGTAAAGAAGAATACAAGAATGAATATCTACACATAATAGAAGCAGCTAAATGCAATGGGTTCAACAAACAGATAATTAACCAAAAAATTAAAATATTCCGAATCAAAAAAGAATTTAACAAATAACTTTGAGAGATTTATAAGGGGAAAAACAATTAAAAAGTTTCTTACCACCCACCAGTCAATTAGAAATTTCAAAATTTTTCAATCAGTACAATATGATCTTAGCACCTCAAAATTGATACAGCGTAAAAAATTCATTGAAATTACACCAAACAGATTTTAGGCCCAAAGTGAAAGAAATCTACTTAGGGAAGACAAAGAGAAATATAGGCATTAGGTTGAAGGAACATTTGAGAAACATCCGTTACAAACAAATAGATATTCAGCTGTGGGAGCACATTTTTGGAATGAAAAACATGAATTAGAAAAAGGCATCAAATTATTAAAAACTGCTCAAAAACCAAAAGAACCTAACATAAGATATATATATATATATAAAAAAACATGAGCATAACCCATGAATTTTGACATCTCGGAAGCTGACAGCACTTTATTTAAGTATATCACTAGACCACCACAGTCAACCCAGATACCTATCTACCCAGCTTCTACAAATGATCCAATAGTTGCTCAACACAAGTTCCACAAAACATATGTCCTGAGTAAATCTCATGTAAATGAAGCCATAAAGTGTGTTCTAAATATCCTACTCAGAATAGATTACATTGATTTTATATTTAAAATTGTATGTTGATGTAAATAGAAAAAAATTCAATCAAACACTGTATGGATTTTAAAATTATCCAATTATTCTAGGTTTTATTGCCATCTGATAACATTAAAATATAAGAGCAATGCATGTAAAATTATAGTGCTTTAATTTCCACAATTGCTCCCTTAAAATTATATGCCCCAACATGATAGTGTATAAGTTATTCTAAAGTGAAAGACAGGTCATCTCCTAGTTGGTGCAGTCTTACAGCACAGTGCATTAGAAAATGCTGAATTCTTTGGCAGCAATAAAAGAATCATATTCAAGTGAAATAAATGTATATAAGGTGCATAATAGCCAAGCTTTATTCTTTGATAACTATAGCACTAAGAAACCATAAAAAGGTCTACTTCAAGATCTTTACCTTTAATTTAGGTAAATACAATTTTTCATCTAATAAAAACACAAAAGTCCAATAGAAATACTATTCAAATAAGTGTACTTACGAAGCTGTTGACAATGGAGTGGTATATATATAACAATATATACAGTTTTTTTCACACTAACTCCATTCACTTACATAAAATTTGGAACATATGTTTCGGGAGCGATCCCTCCCATCTTCAGCCTGTTGACAAACTGTTGTTAAACGTGGCAGTTGGGTCTCTTGATGTTCTTGTGGCGGCATCTGTTGGTTCTATTAGGAATTTGCTGAGTTCATCCAATGGAGGGATATCGAAATTCATCAAATTATCCTTATTTTTTGTAATGAAAATGTTTTCCCAAGTGGAAAGTTCTATTGCATTATGAAGTTGTTTAAGTAGTTTTATCTCCGATTTAATTTCATGATTTTTATTCCAAAAGTGCGCTGCTATTGCTGATTTATCAATTTGTTTTAAGTGAATGGAGTTAGTGTGAAAAAAACTGTATACATTGTTATATAGAAATACTATTGCTTAAAAAAGAGTAATCATGAATATAAATTTTTACCCCCTTGAACTAAATCATTAAAGCTTAATTAACATTTTCTCTTACCGCTTTAATGCTCTTTGGTGGATTGTTGGGGAACAGCCACCTAAACTATCATCCAAACGGAACTTTGCAACTTCTTCAGGAGACAGCCTTGAAAGTTTCTTTTGTACACCTTCCAGGACCCGGATGGTAGCTGCATTTGTCTCAATCACAACATCCAACTATAAAAATAACCACAGCATTTCTGTTCAAAGGTTCAAAATAATTTACAAAATGATTTTAAAAAGTACAAAAGTTCATTGCAAAAATATTTACCACCCATATTTGTCTGCCATAAATTCATTTAAACCTACCTACCCCCCTCTCTCACGCACACATGCGTGCAAAGTTAAAAAATAGCAATCATAATTAAAATACCAAAATCAAAAGATTTCTATGCTGATGGATCCTTCAAGATTCATGCGAAGTTGCAAAAACCACTATCTCATCATCATCCACTTCCAGCAAGAACAATGAATTATTAGATCATAGCAATAGATCTATAGTGTATCAACCTGGATATTGCAAATGTGTATCTTAATTGATTCAAATGATTATATTTGGCTGCTGATGTGTAACTATAAATCAATGACTACTTATTCAAAATGTATAAGAACGTTTAATATGCCAAGATAAATATTTGGATCTCTATTCATTTTGACATAGGAGGCAATAAGATGGATCTTACTGCAAAAATGAATGTTACACACAATTGCAACCCTGCAGAGCTTAATCGATTATGCATGCACCAAAATCTAGCTAAATTAAATCAGACAGAAAGTTAATTAGAATTCAAACCAAAACCAATGTCTTTCATACAATATGAAAAAATGAGGTAGATTTATTCATCTGCATAAAAGACAAATTTTTCCAACATAGTGTAGAACCCTCGTGCTGAAATCAATCAAAATTAATAAGCTCACATAGCTTAGGATTTAGTTATCTCAAGTTTACAACATGGAATGCTGAAATTAGAAATTGTCAGACTCTTCATTACTGGAAATTACATTGATTCCCTGGGACAGTTATCTTTCAAAGGTAATTTAAGAAAGGAGAATCCAGATCTAGAAGATGATTTGTCAAAAATCCAGCCTGGAAGCTGCCGGTAATAGCTCAAGGGCTATCTAAAAGAGACCAATGTTCCAAATACTAATTGTGGACCTTGTTCAAAAAGCTTACCATCGAACTGCATGAAGCAGCAGAAAAGAGACATTGAAGGAGCTAAGAAAAAATTGTAAAAGATGGGAAAGCATTAATTCTGGAATCAGAAAATGGGTTATACTATTACTCTGTTACTATTGCAGTTTACTTCCCAATAAATCCATGTCCCAAAAGGGTGTACAGTCACACATGTCCCCCAAATTCCTCTCTCACATTTGATAGCACTGGAAAATTATAAGTTTTTTATCTTCATTGTAGTTGCAAACATATGTGTAAACTTATTCTATAATTGTGCAAAATAGGTATTAAAAAGGTACAGCAGCATTGCCAAAATACATTAGAATATGTGGAAGTTTTGAACTTCTCATGCATCTGCTGCACTTACACCATTTAAGAATACTTGGTAGAAATTTTGGATCAAAAAATCAATTTTTGGTTTAATGCATAAATTTAACTATATAGTTTGCAGATTTCTCCCAAATATAATTTTGTATATTTGGGGCATTTATTTGGCAACTTAAATATGACCACCATTGCTGTTATATAACACACCCACACTTATCTTTTCTGTAACTACCAAATTTTAAGTAGTTTTTTTGTATCGGGAATTTTTCAAAGTGAAATATATTTGTCATATTACCAAATTTTAATTCAGAAATAATTACTTAAGTGGCAAGATTTTCATTTTCATAGACAATATAATTTTTATTAAAAGTAACTTGAGGTTGAATATAAAAATTGTTATGTCTCTGTCAAATGTCCTAATGCTAATTACAGATGATGTACATTAATCCAGTCACCTATACCAATCACTTTATTAATTAATAAATGTAATTAACTACACCTTGGTACCTAACAGTAGATTATAATGTGAATGTTATACTGTACCTCAAACCTTTCATCTTCACAGCGATAGATATATTCTTCATATTGTGTCTTGCGGGATGTGACAAAAGTAGAGTCCTCAGACCACGTAGGGAAAGAAACCCATGTATCATTCAACACCTCTTTACAAAGTGCAGTGCGTCCAGAGCACTTTGGATGAACATAGCTTTTTGGTAGTGCACAGTAGCTAGCACCTAGTCGTTTACATGTTGTATAATCTGCAACATAATTAGGTTATCAATGTTTCAAATTACATAGTTTGTGCTAGATGTCACCTGCAAATACAAACTATTCAGATTTAATATTAATAATTTTGTGCTTAAGTGTGTTTATTTTTGGCCAATAGTAAACCAATCAGAGAGGTATGAATATTTTCAAAGTCTGAATATAATTTATATGTGCCTAATTACTTACCTATTTCCATTGCCAAATCTCCAACTGGTCGATCCTGCCTCACCATATTGTTAGATATAGATTCTATTCCACCAATAGCACCAGGTCCTTGGGGTCCACTTATTGTAGCAGAACCACTTCCACCACTGCCTTCATTATGGCCCAAGAAGTCCTTAAACCAACGAAAGAGTTCTGGGAACTTCCCAAGAAAAGGTGTTACAAGCTGTACTAACTCTGACTTGGATACTATTTCTTGATTAAACAACACCAGGCACCTAAGAAAGTTCTCATACACTTCCTGATTTTTAAATGCTTTTCTGGCCTGCAAAAATAAAATATCCAATTATTAACTACCCAAGAAATTAACCTTTTCATTTACATCACTGATCAAGACATAACGTACCTTATCAAAAAAGGCATAGTCATTCAGGCTGCCATATTTACCAGCCTCAGCAAGCGACACATCTCTCAAGGAAGCACTTTTATGTTTCTTAGTTGGGGGACCATGGGATGAAGGTGATGCTGTAGAGAAAGATGGTGAACGTTTCACTTGGCCACTTCCTCCATGCCCAGCATGGCTAAACTTAGTTAATGTACTACGTTCAGATGGTGGCACTGACAGGCTGCTTCCCGGTCCCTCATGTCGGTTTCCAGTACTTCCAGTACAAGAATTATTGTACCCTGGCTTCAATGCACTTGAAGGTTTCTTGGCAATAGATGAATGATCATTGGTGGTGCCTTTATTGCCCTGGAAAATGCATTTCCTTAAAGTGAATGAATGCTATATACACTAATAAGAGCCATGTAACTTATTTGAGACGTGTGCATGCACCAATTTGCAGCTTGAGAGCAAAGCTAAGTTGGCATTAAAATAGTAGGTGTCCTGAAGTTTTCCCTAACTTACAATATCTTAAAATATGTAGCTGTCTACAATAGTGATTTTCTGTTTGCTTGTTTTCCTACTCAGTCACAATTAATTCATCACATACCTCCATTCTTGCTAAGGAAAGTGTAAGTGTGTCATGCTAAATTCAACCATAAAATTTCAATGACAGCATCAATGTTCTACAAATAAGTTGCTTGCAAAAAATAAACTGGCAGTTTCAACTATTAGGCCTAAAATTACCCACATAAATAACACTTTCAGCACAAAGTTGCTGTCATTGTTCGTGCTCTTGAGTCCCTAACTGGACTCTACCTCACCCTGAAGGCTGGGGAATCTACTGTGCAGGATCATAGAGGCACAAGGTGGGTTGAGAGGATAGATTGGGCTGAGGTACTTAAACTTAACCTAGAACAAACTACCTAAACATACTAAATATCAAGTCATGGTTCTCATGGAGCACATCCAAAAGAGAAAGATATGTTTCAGAATCAAACCCAGCGAATTTGGAAGAGCCAGGAGTTCTGACCACTAGACCATTGGACTGGCCAGAATAAGAAGATAGCTCAGAGTCTACTAGTTAGACTTAACTTCCCTAGCACAAGTACGTGTACATCCAACAATAATTTAAGGATACCAAGCTGTTAGATTAAGCTAAAATTTTTTATTGAAGTCCTCTTCTCTAAAGAAAACTATTAGTTCCAACAAGAACAAATTATCTAGAACATATTCCTCCAGGCAGGACCACTATCTGCTCAAAATTCCTTCTAGTATATGGGGAAAACAACAATTATGCAAGCTTTTTTCTGAAAATGGAAACTTTACTATGTAACATAAATAATATCTTATTACTATAATTTATCATAAAGTCTCCAATTCCTACTCTTGAGCTGCCTAAAAATTTTGATCAATTCATTTCGATGATGAAAGTGTGAGGAGTCAGTCTTACGTGTTTTGTGAGGGGCAACTTCCCTTCAGATAACCTAAGATTTATTCTGTAAATTTCATATATACTTTGCTAGTGTTCACTGAGTAAAAGACATGTTTCAGATAATTAGTAATCTTAGCAGTAAAGTACTGCATTCTCAAAGTAGAAAATTTGAAAATGTAGAGAGTAGCATACTTTCTAATAGTACAATATTTTCTGGAAAAAAATATAGGAAAATTAGTAGCAGAGGTCACATGCATATCAAAAAGTAGCTTATGGAGGACTGTTAGGAGAAAAAATTGAGTTAGGTTCTTCCTTTACTGGGTTTTCCCTTATTTTAGGTTGTGATGTAAACAGATGTATAACAGTAAAATTTCAGTGGTTTGTTCAGTCCTTTAACTTCTATACTTGGAAATAGTTTGCTTTCTAATTTGCAAAAGTAAAACCTAACTTATATAAGTTATTCATAAATCAATTTAATATATATAATTAGTATAAAAATAGCATATTTAACATGCAATATATAAAGAAATTTCATATAGCAGTCACTACATGGAACACATGCATAGGATTGAGATAAGTTGACAAGTTCTTTTGAGAAAGAGAAACCATCTCGCTTTAGTCCAGGCATCCCTTAAATACAAAAGAAGTGTATGTTAAAGAGACAGTTGATAGAATCCCTCACATGCCAGGCAAACTAGCACCACAAATCATCCAATTAGAGCAGCAGATTGCAGAGATATGAATTATAGCATAAATAATAGGGATTTTCGCAGTGAAATACTAATGTAAAAATTATTTATGCAGGATTCACTCAAATTTCATTAGTGAAAATGTGATGATAAAGGCAACAGCCTTAGAAACATGTCCAAGTAAATGGAACAAAACTAGTAAAAGTTGAGTGAATTCTTCATAAATAATTTGTTATGTTACATTATGGCTCATTTAAATCACAACCCCTATACTAAACACAAACAGTATGTCATTTTTAACTCCTCAAAAACAGAAAATTAAATATATAAAATAAAAAATAAACAAATTATTTTACTGAATTCAACTAAGGACAGTTGTATGAATCAGTGGTATGCAAAATTCTAAATTATTTTACATAACAGAAAAACAAAGATATTAAAATAGAGCATTTAAAATTGCAATGCGCCACAGATTTCAAAGGTTCTATTTAACACAAACATTATAATTGATATTATTGTATGATTTAGTTGAACTACATACTCTTAATGCTTCACTTACTTGTCATAATGTACAGAACTGGTTTCCAGAACATTTCAGCCTGGCTGATTATGAGAACCAAATGTTCTCCGAAACTGGTTCTAAACATTATGACAAATAAGTGAAGCATTAAGAGCGTGTAGTTCAATTAAATCATACAATAATATCAATTATATGATTGGCTTCACTGTTCAAGTTCCATTTTACATTTTAATTACTAAACATTAGTTTTAAATCAGAATTTCTTCTAATAGATGCACATTGCTACAAACTATTTATTGAAATGTTTACCAAAAGTATCACTGTTTCTGGCAGTGATATCATACAGAAAACCTTTTAGTATTGATGTATGTGATTGCAGCTTCCATTTATGGTTATTTACAAATAACACTAATGGTCCATCATAACAGTATGTCAAAATGAGAATAAATTGGGAAAAAAAAAAAAAAAAAAAAAAAAAAAAAAAAAAAAAAAAAAACATATAACACTTATACTCATTTATTTTTATCAGTATTTAAACAAAAACTAAAATTGGTAACCAGAAAATGCTCTTAAAATGCTAAACAATTTTAAAACAGTTATTCCATAAAAAGCAGATCATATCCAAAATTTATAAATTTGTTGCAATTATTTAGCATATAAGGGAGAGAGAGAGAAAAGAAAAGAAAAAGAAAGGAAAAAAAAAAAAAAAGGAAAAAAACTAATCTTCCAATCACACTTACGAAAAGTTTATTTTTGGTTGAGTGAGTTTCATCACTCAAATAAAACCAATCACATTTCCTTTTCTTTCGTCCATCTCTAAAACTATTCATAATGAAGTCAATTGCTAGAGAAAAATACGAGTAGAAGTAATAAAAATGTCCAGCAAGTATTTTAATTCCTCTTAAATTATTCATAAAGCTTCATAAAAAATAAAATGAAAGTCAATTTTTTTTTACTATTCTTAAAGAAGGAAAATTATTTAAAACTTAACACGTATTGCAAACATACCCAACTAGAATTAAACACAAGATATGAAGTTAGTATGTTGTGTGGGGAGTTTGAACCAAACACATTTACAGTTTACTAACTTACTTTTCATTAGAACATGTTTTATGGATCTTTGTCAGCACATTCAGCTAACTTGTCGACTGCTGGATGAATTGTCTTAATATTTAAAAGGATGTACCATTTGGCTCTGGTAGTCATCTGATGGACCTAAAATTAGTGTTTTCTTATCCCAGGATATAAAAGTTCATTCTTGAATTTGTAGATATAAATTTTTATATGAATGATTACAATCCTTGCGACAGTCGGCAAGTAGTTGATGATGTAGACAAAGGTACACGAAAAATCTAATGAAAAGTAAGATAGTGAAGCTATAAGAGTGTTTATTCCAATTAACCACAACACATTAAATGTTACTAGTTTCACCATGATAGTTCCAATTGTTTATTTTAAGAACAAGATATGAATGTTTTAAGATTTAGTGCATGTCATGAGTGATAGATATATATATATATATATAAATGTAATCAATATTATTTCATAAATTCCTGCCATTCACAATTTATTTTCTAAGCTGTATCTAAAACAACCCACCATTACTATGCTGTAGCACCAAGAGCAGGAGCGCTGTTCACTTTAATTTTCCAGAATGAAGCGCAAGGCTTCTAGATGCATCACAGTTTTTCATTGCTTTGTAAATTTCAGGTTTTGACTCTGCAGCCATATCTTAAACTGCAGCTAAATGTTTGAATTAGGTTCTCTCACTGTTAGTCAACTATAAAATGTCAGATAATTGTTTTAATTTAAACTGGCTAATATGGTTACTTAAAAGTAAAAAACAATAAGCATATCTCTTTTTAAGCAGTCAGAATATTGAAAAGACAGGGATACATTTTGTTATATACTTCTCCTAGAGGCCACATCACTTGCATTTATATTAAACATATGCAAATGTTCATATTCCAATTTAATTCCCGGCCGATTCCTTTCAGGACACTAGCCAGAAGTGTGTAAGAATTTAAAACAAGTGAAAATGTCATGAAAACAGCCCCTTAACAAAAAGGAATGTCATTAAATTATGAAGATCGCAAGGAAGGCTGACCATTTATGTGAATGCAAGTGTTGTCTTATAAATAAAAAATCAATTACTCTCATTGATATGAAAATGAATTTTCATTAAGCTGTAGTACATCTATGAGGCATGCACATTTTTAATACAGAAAAGGTAAATTACATTATCAGTGAATACAAAAAGGTAATGATTGCTATTAGTATTGTGTTAACTATGAGCTGGTATGAATATATGCTGTACACCATTTCTACCAAGATAACAGTAGATACCAAAAATGTAATAAATAATAGCAACAAAAACAGTATTATAGGTACATAAGAGTAAAGCCAAATAATACTAATAAAGGGACCATATGTACTTGCCATTTTAACTACAAATTTATAACGGTTCATGACATGCTTAGATCAACAGCTATGAACAAAGCAAGAAATCTCACGAAATCCAAATGACACCTTATAGAAATCACGCTACATATAACACTCATTCTGTGATCCATACCACAAAGCAATTTCTGATAATCATAACTATTGCTCTGCATGTCTATTTCATACACATGCATAAGCACAGAAACAGTAACTAAACCATATTGCATATAAATTTAAAGTTCCATAACCATTTTATTTACAGTCATAAGTAGTAGTTCATTTAGCTTACCAATGCAGCTTGATGACTTGTTGCATCTGGTAGAAACTGACCAAATTCTGCTAATAAGTCCTCCTGGTTTTCAAACAGTTTGGCTACCTGAGCATACACTTCAGCTTCAGTTAAGTACTTTCCTGGAGTACTCAGCCCTTCCTTTAAATTCCTCTGTTCCATCTGGTATTTATGGAGAATTTCCAGGAATCTCTTGTATTTATCTGGCTGTCCTTGGAAGCGGCTCTGAAACAAATACCTCACATTAATACAATGGAAAGAGGTTTAAACCCTCAGAAGAAGTGACAATTCCACTAGTACTCATACCACCAAAGGTGGCCAAGGTCTTTAAGGTATGGACTCATGAGTAGGACTCAGTTACAACCCAAATTGTATCCTCTCTTAAGTTTTTTTTTTTTTTCAAGTATTCCCCAGTCCTCACAAATAACAAATGGAGGTACCCTCAACTTAGGACTGAAACACCTCCTTCCTTAAAAAAAAAATCCTTTCCGAGTTTATCATTGCATCATCATTAGTGTCCACAGCTTGTGATCCCTCAGTAGATAAAACTGGTGTTAAAAACACAATAAAAAAAAACTAGTACTTATGTATATTTTGCATTAAGCTAACAAAATAGTGATTAGATGAATTTCAGCTCCAGAAATTATACCTATAAAAATTACATCAACTTTTTATTGAAACAGCTGTCGCAAGTCAATCTTTCTTTCTTTCTTGACTTCCAGTAGATGATAAATTAGACTATATCCTTTTATGTGGATCTATTCAGCCGCATTGAAGTACCAAGATTTCATGTTACTCTTGATCCAAGAAATCCAATAGAGTGAGGAGTAACTAGCAGCATTCTAGATGTATAATTTTCCCTCAGTGCTACATGAACCCATATGTTCCAGTCAATGCATAGTACAGGTTGAACTGTTGGCAATAGAACAAATATTTGGGTGGCCTCTATGTTACCAGTCATTGCTTTGTATAGCTTGAAGTAGAAGAAATTGCTTTTGTATTTCTTTCAAATTACATTTAAAGTTTATGAACATTAAATTATTTATTTAGATAATTGAAATGCCAGGTGAAAAATTTACTATACAACAACGAATATTTTTCTACAGCACTTACATCAAAACAAATTCATGCCAACAAGTGTGTAGGCAGATTCCCAGCATTCGATCTACAAATACAGGCACAGTTAGAAACCTTGTTAATAGATTTAAAGAAATCGGATTGCTGAACTCTTAAAATTCATAGGCCTAAATATTAGGTTCTAACAGAAAAAAAGCTGAATTTTACTAGGGCGTCACCTGAACACTCTACTAATAAATCTTTAAGTCACGTAGCACCAAAAGTAGGCATTTCAAATACATCAATCCATACAAATACTAGCCTTTTAAAATTGACAACGAAAATAGAGTGAGTTTCTTTCATGAGAGCCTCAATTAAATGTACTTACGAAGCTGTTGACAATGGTGTGTGTGTGTGTGTGTGTGTGTGTGTGTGGGGGGGGGGGGGTGCGTGTTAACACTAATAATAAAAGTAGATAAAGATAAAACACAGAGAAAGAGTCACACTTGAAATTGCTATATTTTGAACTACTGCGAGTTCTTCAATGGCAAGAAGCTAGACTATTTGTTGAACCAAAATGTGATAACATTACCTTGGATAGGTGTCATGGTATAAGATGTAATAAATAATAAAGTATTTTAGAAAACACAGAAATAAAATTAAAAGAAAAATAGATAAATAGTAAAGAAGTCAAAAGCAAAACACGCAAAAGCAAAACACGCAAAAGCAAAACACACAAAAGCAAATAAAGCTTAATAAGCAAAGTTAAGTCTAGCTTCTTGCCATTGAAGAACTCGCAGTAGTTCGAAATATAGCAATTTCAAGTGTGACTCTTTCTCTGTGTTTTATCTTTATCTACTTTTATTATTAGTGTTAATGTGTTACATTGTTAATAGTGTTTCTTTATTTTTATTTTTCATATATATATATATATATATAAACAATGTAATAAAATTTGTTCACACTAACTCCATTCATTTTCATAAAAACTGGATATATGTTTCTGGAGTGATGCCTCCCATCTTCAGTTGGTTTACAGGCTGAAGATGGGAGGGATCACTCCAGAAACATATGTCCAGTTTTCATGTAAGTGAATGCAGTTCAATGAGAAACAAATTTTATTACATTGTTTATATTCATGACAGTGTTGCTGATCCACATTTAATCATTTCTATGATGAAGCATGGTTTAATTTCCATGGTTTCATATGTTCATGGAACAATAGATTCTGGAGTGCACAAAATATATTCCAAATTCCTCAGCATGATGAAAAAATTGGTATGGTGTGCTATAACAGCAAATCGAATAATGGGACCTAGACCATATATTTGGAGAGGTATTGTAAGCAAATATTCTCAATTATTTTTAAAATGATTAACTATAATGAGAGACAATAAGCATATTTTCAACAAGATTCTGCCACAGTCCATTTTAATGTGATCCTTTGGAGGCTATAAGGAGGTTTATGAAGATATAATACTTTCTAAAGGATTATGGCTCGCATATTCCTCGGATCTTAGGTATAGGATTATTTGTGGGGAGCTCTAAAAAATAGTCCACAGAAATAACCCATACTCTGTAGGCAAACTGAAAGACAATATAAGGGTAGAAATTAGAAGGATTATAAAAGAACATTAGTGTGTGAATGAAATGTCATCAAAAGATGTCAGGAATAACTGAATGCTGAAGGACACATTTTGAGCAACTACTTTAACAGATAAGCGAAATAAAATGTGAGCATGCCACATGAAAATTTATGGGTAGAATACTTGAAAAATTATGGATCTAGAATGCTGTTCACTTCTTGTACTATCTGCTTCCTTCCACCCACTTTTTCCGATCAAGCATGACACGAAATTTCTGCAGATAGTCCTGCAAGTAACTTTTTTGTTGATTTTGTGTAGGTGAGCAGTCAAATAGTCATGATGTATGTTAAGTTTGAAGATTGTCACTGCATCCTTTCTTGATGCTTGTATTTGTTCTAGGTGCCCTTTATCTGTTACATCAAATTTTGCAAAATATTTCTGGAACAGTGGCACATCTTGAAAATGATTTTCATGCTAAAACATACCTTAATACTTAAAATCACTACCACATATGGTTTACTATCTCTTCAGCATAATTGAATTTTTTTTTTGTTCCCCTTTCTTTTTTGGGGGTATCCTACCCAGTAAGATTAAGGCTCTTGTCATACACAAAGTATATTAGAAAGCACTTGGAAAAGGAAAAGAATGAGCTAAAACTGAAAATAGATAATCTCTGAAAATGCTTACTTTGATTTTGTTTACATAATTGATTGCATGGTTGAACTCCACAGGCTGGCTCTGAGGAGTGGGATGAATTGCACCAGTGGCCCCAGATTCTGCATGACTTAATGCTTGTGAGACAGCTTGATGTGCTGCCTGTTGCTGTGACATTGCCTGCACCTGAGCTTGCGAAGAGGGTCCATGGGACCCATGATGACCATGGTGACTGTTGTGATGAAGTGCTGAGTTATTTGGTGCAGCTGAGTAGCCATGGTGCTGAGTGCCTGAACCTGGTGTAGGGGGACCTGCAGCAGATCCAGATGTTGGTGATGCTCCCGGTGGAACAGAAGTTACATGATGGTGTGATGAAATTGGATGAAGAGCAGATCCTGCTGTGCTGCTAAGTCCTTGGCTTGCATGATGGCTACCGGAGCTGAATAAAAAAATAAGTGAATATTTTATTTTAACATCAGGAACAAACACTGACAATCATGGCTATATATTTTATAAATGGATCCTTAAGATCATTTAACCATAAAGTAGCATAATATCTCTTTCATTACTGGAAACTTGTTTTGTACTTTTACGACTTTTATTGTTGTCATGTTATACAATACATACTGTCAGAAGAGAACAACTTCAAACTACAATTAATTATTGCGTTATAACAACTGGCACACTGTTTTAAATATTTTGATATTTATCACATTCAAATCTACATATTCACAGTTCAAAGGCTCTATTTCATTATTTGATTACAAATATGCAACACTATGACATGAAAGTGACAATATACTGAATATATTCCTGTTTTACAATTCCATTAAAGCAGAACTGGATGCTCTTAACAAGTGCATAAAGACATATTGTTGTTATCAAGGAATACAGCAATGACCAATGACTTTTATGCATCCTGATTGACGTTGTATATATAATTCATGTCTTGTTTCATGAAACTATTGACCAGCTGACTAAACAGCATACACAGATTGATTGAAGATTTTAAGAAACCTGCTTGATAATTTTGTATCATAAATATAAACAGATGTGCTAATAATTATGTTGGTCTACATAAAAAGTATAAAATGTTTTATATATCTTTTGGTTTAATTGTAACCAAGGCTAAGGTGCAGTGAGCAGCAGAACTCAAAGAGTCCCAAGGAAAAATAGCTCATAACATTCCAAAAAAAGGTTGCTTCTGTTTATGCCCAAGAAGCAAGGAGTGAAAGCCTATGAAGCCCTGCTCAACATGCAATGTGCTTTGCTCATACTGAAAACTATCTGTTCATAGTGTGAATCTGAAGGATTGTTTTCTTGCACGATTCCTTATGTAATTTTGATTACTGTGTACTAAAATATTGCATGGGTATAGCAAATTATAATATATATTTCTTAGATGACTTTAATCTCTTTCATTAAATATCAGAAAAATACTTTCTCAGTTTATCATTTTATCTCATGTGTCCACCAACTGCGATGCCTCATTAGTGCAAATGGGTGTTAAACACTATTAAAAAACAAATAGTTTAAAATGCTGTCACTTTTGTAACATTAAATTAACTCACTGTACTTTTGAATAAAAATACTTAATTATAAATATTTCCTTTATAAACTCTTTGCTCTGCAACATTTGTGTGCTCACTATTGCCATTATCATGTGCGTAGATATACACCCACACAGTATCACATGCTTAGAACCTAGGCAAATGTCGGCCAGCATGGCTTCGGCTGCTGCATTATCTTCCACTTCTTACCCTGGCCCCCCATGTCCAACGCACTAGTTACTCTTCCCACCTCATCAATCATCACAAACTTCATCAACACTTTGAATGCCACATGTAACAACACCCTTGTCCAATGCCACATAGGTGTTAAAACTGAATGCACCTCAACTCTGGCTCATTATTTGCATCAGCCATCAACATCCTGCTGTTTCTGAAGTATCAGCAACTACATGCAATGTACTGCTTCAGCTATTCCAGTTTGTAAATTAATGTTTGATAGAATTTCTTTGGGACTGAACTTTTTAGATGAATAAAGCGTAAAATGCTACTTAAAAGTAATAATGAATGCAAGTTTAATTTATAGAAGCTACAATGTAAAATGTTTAAAAGAGAAAGAAAAAAAAAAAAAAAGATATATATGAAATCGGTTACATTTAAATTAGAATTGAGTATACGAATGTCTCATCTATAATCACCATAATTGCAGGAAACATACCTGCTTAGAGATTACAAGATGAACATTATCTTGCACCACGGCTCACCTGTTTACTTCCTTATCATGAAGCACAAGCTATTTAGTGGTGCAATACTTTTTCCAATTTCAAGTGAGAAAATATATGGTAAACTTAAAATGCATTTATTATAAAGTGTCAGTTTAACTATCAATAACAAATACTACTTAGAACCTTTGAACTTAAACAAGAACATTTTTTTCTATACAATTAATGGAATATAACATTTTCTTAACAGCAGATATTTTTAACTAATAATGATCAGGAAATATATTTCTTTCTTGATATTCTATCTGTTTCTAAGCATAAATTGACATTTTAAAGGTAGCCTCCAGCTTTTAATACATTCCACTTACAGTTATCTTTAAAAATACTTAACTATGAAAAGTGAATGTTGCAAAATTCAGGTATTGCTGTTTTCAACTTATATTTCCCAAGTTCCAAGTCTTACAGTTAATGCTTTAGGGCACAACTTTCAACATGTACTTACTGTAATTCAGCTGTAATTATGGAATTCACTTACCCATGGAGTGGTTGCAAAGTAGAAGGTTTGCTAGTTGCTGCTGCACTTGGAGCTCCTGGCAATGTGCCAACAGCTGCACCAACTTGAGCCTGTCCAGAAGTTATCCCACTGCCACTTCCTGGAGCACTCCCTAAGCCTGTTGCTCCTACTGGTGATCCCAATGTTGTGGGGATTACAGAATGGTGAGAAGAAGTGATGGAACCAGGAGTATGGACAAGTGTAGTAGTGGCTGTAGTTGGGCTTGGCATTGATACAGACACTTGAAAGGCATAGCCCTATACAACAAAATTAAAGACATTATTTTCCTGAATAATTCCAAATAGTTCAGCACTCTTCACTTCATTTCTCAATGCGGTTCTTATTAGGAGAAAATAATCAAGAATGGTCATTGACTGAAGTCCTAATATTTAAGTCTTTATCTACTGTTAATAACCAAGCATCATATGAAAGTGCTATTCTACTCCAATCATGCAGGTTATAAGAATTTATGCCCAAGTGTCCCAACCTCACTTTTTATCAGCCTTTTTGAAACCCTGGTAAAGGCAATAAAAGCACTCAGAAGACCTGTGCACATTCATTTCACATCCTTACAATATAGTAGTTAAACACTATTGTAATACACTGCAATTTTTCAATTTTGAATCAATTCATCACTCTCATTTCTACAAGATCTCATGCTATTGTTGCATTTCTGGATAATTAATATTGTTTAAAAGGGCCTGTTTTTTTTTCATATTAGCAGTAATATTGAAAATAAATCAATGAGACTTTCAAAATGCCAAACTGAGCATGAAATTTTGACCTTATTAATTTGCACAATAAATTGCATTGCAATGTACAAAGCAGTTACAAAACATAAAAGATTGATGGAGTGAGTTTGAAGAAGCAAAAAGCCTGAGAAATGGATGTGAATAACTTACTATCTTTATATATAACGAAAAATAATCTTTTCTATTTTTGAAGATCTGTACATTTCCTCCTTCAGGAACACTGGATTCTTGCTTATGTGCAGTTCTGGCACCCAACACACCAGGGAATCTAGCTATTCTGTAAAAACTTCCATAACATTTCCTTGTTTGCAGTAATCACTCCCTGAAATGCACTAGTGTCACAATGCAATTCTTTAACGATGCAGGTTTTCAAGAGAAACTGAACTGCAATCTTTCAACAAAAGCCCCTATAATCAAACATACTCTTTGTAATAAACATTGTACTTATGAAGCTGTAGACAATGGAGTGGTAATATATCCTAAACTTAGTATTCATTTTTTACACTAAACTCCACTTACATGAAAATGAGATGCGTTTCTGGAGAATCTTCATCTTTAGTTGCTCACTGAAGATGGGCGAGATTCTCCCAAAATGCATCTTATTTTTTATGTAAGTGGAGTTTAGTATAAAAAATTAATACCAAAGTTTAGGATATACTCTTTATAAACTTGAAATTCTAATTGGAACTTGCACAGAGAAGTTAATCATATAATTAAGATCATTGTATGATTGAGTCAAACTACACTCTCTTATTCGTTCCACTTGTTTAGATTTAGTACAAGTTTCACAGAACGATTCGTAATCTAGTTTCCAGTTGCAGTGTACTACTCTCTCATTACACTGAATTATTTCTTGTCACATGACTGCTAAGTCCCATTTTGGATATAAAACTGCAGTTTTTTACTTTGCTGCCCACTGATAATTAGCATATTACTGTCAAAAAATTTTAGAAAGTCAAAACCAAGCATGGTGCATCAAAAATAGGAGTTTGACCTAATAACTTCATCCAGATATACTGAAAAATGAGGTTGGTTCACATGTGCATTAGTATGTCATTAAGCAATTAGCTCTTTAAAAGCTTATTGGACAATAAATCAATCTTTCAAATTCTACTATCAAAAGATGAAAATATTTTATACCTGGTCATTTGCCTGCACCTCAATTTTATAGCCAGGAGGCAAAAATGTATTAAATCCAACAATTAGTTCTGGATGACCCTTGAAAAGATTGGATACTCTCTGAATTACACCTGGTGTATCAATGCTGAAACAAATCAAAACCGATTAAAAAAATTGTATTTATTCCAGTTTCACATACAAAAATTACTAAGAATAGTTAACTTCCTTAAACAATTTAGGCATTATAAGTGTTAATTTTACAAGCTATGATTCTTTAGAAACTTACCCAACTCATTGTTTCTATGTGATTGACCATAATAAATCATTTAAAAGCCGATGCCTACAATATTTACGTTTAGCCAATGTATTATATACCCTAAGTCATTATCAACAAATCCTGTTTACAGAGGGCACTTTGCCATCCTTTTGTTGCATTATTCACATTTCAAATAGAAATGACAAAGTGGAGAAAGAATACCATTGTCTCTAACCAAACAGTTGATCATAATGTTTTGAGATTGTATAATAAAGCAATAGCCGAGGAACAAATTAATGAATGCATTAAATGATATTAGTTACTTTTACTGTGAAAGAGACGAAATGAAAAAAATTAAAATTTTGAATATTTATTTTAAAGTACATGCTTAGTTAATTGCCACCAGAATGTCTTTGAGGATGCTATTTTATTTTGTACAGGACAATCATAGTGGTAATGGCTCTTCTGATAAGGAAAAAATATTGCCGTTAGAAGAGGTGGATGCAACTATTGTTATGCACCATAGCCCTCCCCCCAACCCACCATGAAAGTTTGTGACTTATAAATTAGATATTAGGAACTGGCTTGATCTATCACCTTAATTTTCTCTGGTTAACGTTAGTTTAGTAACAAATATGTTAAAAGAATTTTCTTCTTTTTTGTGTGATAAACATGGCAATACACCAAGGACATTTAAATGTAATAAAAAGGATATTACAGAAAAAATTACATATCACATGGAGTATTACAAGTATGGAAAAAGATTTGCAAAAAAAAAAAAAAATCACCAAAATTGCTTGATTTCTATGGAAATGTACAAAACATGGGCTCGTTACCGAGTGTTGAAAGCTATCTAAACATGAACTGCTAGTGTAAGGATATAACCATAAAGTGATCATGGTAATCTATCAGCATTTACACACATATCCGTATCTCTTATTATTCCAAATGTTATCAAGGACTATTACTTTTACGTTCGTTCCAGACACCACAAAGTAATTAATGATATAAAAAGCATGCATCCATTTCATTTTCATCACGAGTGAATTACCTTTGGCTTTTAAATTCTTTCATGATGTCCAAAAAATCATTGTAAACTTGAGGCTGACTTGCAAACTTGTATTTCACCTGGTCCAAGTAAGAAAGTGCATCTTCTACCTTGAGGCGCTGAAACTGTTGACCAGCAGCTGCAGCAGCTGCTGCTGCACTGCTGGCTGACATGGATGACGCTGATGGAGCCCCTGTTGCTGCACCAACCCCATGAACCTAATAATCACAAAACAACACAGCTCAAAAATTGTTTCCCATATATCCAGTAAAACAAAGCATGTATTAAGAAAAGCTGTTTAACTTTACAGATGACATTCACACATTTCTAGCAAATATTCAGTTGAATTTTCTTCCATACAATCAGTTTAACCAAAAACTTAAAATTGTGCACAATCACACATTCCTAAATTCAGACCAATGTAATCCAAAACAGCAAATTATTTAAAACAGCATTATATGTAAAAAATAGTGTTCAAAAGAAAGAAGAAGAAAAGTTTCAGAACTGTAAAATGCAGCAGTCCTTTTAACAATTTCTGGGCATTTTCATGATAACAAGACTTTAGCTATTAAAGTTAATTTTGCATTTTAAAATAGAATGACCAATTTCTCCCTTGTTTTAATTTTTTACGCTATTGTGAAGTCCATTCACCAAAGCTTCCTTGATGCTGAGGATGAACAGCTTATGAAGCTCGTTTCTGTTAGAAAGAGCCCATGTTCTAGTTACTACCATTAAAAAAGTTTTTTCACATAATTTTACAGTTATGATGCCAAACTAAATTTATCAATACTTTTTCATGGTTGACATGGTCCACATTAAGTTATTCAATGGAAACAATATCAAATATTAAAATTAAACTTATTTTACAAATAAAGATAAATTAAAAAAAAAAAAGCTTGATTAGCCAATTACAATCCAGATCCATTTTTCAAGCTGCTTATGACTACGAATGCAGTCACTTTGTATATGAACAAACTGAAAGTTATACATGGAAGGAAATAAGCTTATAGAACCTGCTTTTTACTTTTAATAAAATCATCAGAAAGAGAACTCCAGTACCAATAAAATAGGTAAAACAATGAGTTAAAACATTAGTACAACCAGTAAAATCAGGCATAAAACAGCAGGCTAAAGCAGAATAGTGAATTTCCCAAAACAAATGGTCTATAAAACAACTATGAACTAAGACCACCACAACAGCAGCAAAGTGTTTACCTTGTGCCTTAATGTTTGGTGTGCTTGCGCCTGATGTAGATTGTGCTGCTGATGAACTTGAGACTGGAGTGTGCTTACAGCTGGGGCACCACCTTGTAGCCCACTATTTGGAGTCTGTTAATCAGATGACATATGCTCAGAACATGACAAAATTACACTATCTTAGAACAAAATACTCTTCAATACCACTCCAGCAAACATAGTGGATGTTTTTAATGAACAATGACATTAGAATAGAAGCTTAATCCCTTTAAAACATTATAAAATCCTCTTTAATTCAACTTTTTACATCTTTTATTTGGCTAATTTGAAGGCAGGAATTTATTTATTAAAAAAAAAGGTACTTTTTCGTGAATTACAAATTACGCTATGTTAACAGGCATTTGATATAATGTTTAGCTATAGTCAAGGCAGCAAACAGAATAATGAAAATTCCTACTGGTTTACAATTATAGCACAGTTGCAGGTAAGTACCTTTGTTTGCTTGTATTTCACTTTCACCTTCTCAATAGTGTGGATTTTAACCTTTGTGTATAGGCACCATATTTCACCTCACCCTCAAGAGCTCAATCAATTATGATATTTCTCAATTTTTGGTATACAGATGTTTGTCCTTTAAATCCTCTCACCCTTAAGGATTTGTAAGAACCAAATATTCGTAAAAATCTTTTTAACTGTCGGTACTGAAGTTGGTGGCCAAAGGAATAAGTTGTCAACTGTTATTTGTCCATGTACAGTACACTATTCACAATGTCAAAATATGGAGCATATTGCAACTTAACACTGTAGAAAAAAGGAAAAGTTCAATTAACTTTAAACTTTTAGATTCGATTTATGTGTTTTTATCTACACATCTGCACCCTTTAAATGGCATAAGCATGGGGGTTAAATGTACATGCTCAAGGGGGTGTGGCAATTTAAGTGCCCACAAGCACCTGAAATATCTGATCAAAATCCATTCTATTCACTTTTAAATAATGCGGTTAGTTGCAGTAAATTTGCTGAAGCACACAGGTTATACTGGCTTTAGTATTTGAGACACCTGTTGAAAAAAAAGCATAAGATTTCTTTCTTTGGATGAATGTCAATGTGCTATGAGTACATGGTGAAAACTTTGCTTTTTGCAAGTACTCTGTGTGGTTTTACTTCAAAGGAAGGATTAGTATAGTTTTATAATACAATCTAAGTATATAATAATTGGATAAACATATAATATGTTAATAAGGAAGAGTTGCTTGCTAGATGCAAGGGAATATGAAAGTGTTACATTAGCGCTCGCAAAGAGAGAAATGCGACTAACAATGGAACAATTAGGAAAGATGTTGGAAACCATCATACAAGAAATAAAGAATATATAAATAGAATCGACAAAAGAATGGAAAGCAGATTGTAAGAATTGAAATCGATAATAGGACACTCTGAAGGAGAGATAAAAAGGAGACAATGAAGTGCAAGAAAAAATTATCACACTTGGAATGGTATTGAAGAGAGAAATGGAGAATAAATTTAATAATTTATGAAGAATGAAGAGATAAGACAAACATGGCAGGAAGTTCAAGATACTGTCTGAGAGAAACTGAATCTAAATATTGTAGGGAGAGAGATTGTTGGTTGCTACAGAACTTGAAGAAAAGGACAAAGACCGAGACCAATAAATGTTAAAACTGCTACAATGAGTTTAAATGGGAAGTGTTAAGAAATAGCAAGAGGTTAAAAGGCATAAAAATATTTATTGAAAAGGATAGGGAAACGACAGATAAAATCTATAGCACTAAAGGAAATGAAGAAAGCAAGGGAAGGAAGGAAGAAAAAAAAGGCATTTGTTAAAGGAAGTGACATGTGGATTGATGGAGTGAGACAAGAACCCAACAGCACATTGTAATAAGACAGCGAAAGCAACTTACACGTGAGAAGGGCAGAAAGAGTGGAGAGGGACAGAGTTATGGTGTAAAAAGCAGAGAAGCTTATTTATTGCCAGTGACACCACCAATGAAGAAAGTCCAAACAGCAGCCCAGCTGATAATAGAAGACTGTTTGGCCTTGAGGTCAATACACCTGATAAAGATGCATGGAGACATGATGGTTTAAGTGCGGTTTATATACTAGCTTTGACGTTGAAGATGGAAAAAACAAAAGGGAGGCTGGACAAATATGCACTATAAATCAAGCAAAATTGAATAAATTTAGGTTCAAAAGCAGATTCAGCATAGGGATTTGAATTACCATTAATAAATTGGAATTCTGAAGGTTTCTGAAAAGGTGTGCAGTGATGAAATCCTAAGAATGTTGGATGTGGGAGATGTGATAGCAATATATGATACATGTTTAGCAAAGAAAGTAAATATTGATTAATTTTTTAGTTTAAGGGATGTGGAAAAATCAAAATAAAAAAGAGCTTATCAGGTAGCTTCAGATGCTTTAGAAAGAAAGAAAAAGGATTTATAGTAAAGAAAGAAAAAAGTTAGGGAGTAATTCAGTGTTAATGGTCATCTTCTCTTGATATTTCCCCAAAAAGTGACTATGTATGTACTTATATTGTGTACAACCCTCCTAGTACTTCTTAGTACTATGATACAAATGTGTTTAGAAAAGTAAGTTATAGAATAAAGAAGCTTTGAAATAAATGTGAATAAGTAGAAATAATAGTGGTTGGTGACTTTGATGCAAGGATATAGGGATTAGATACAGTTGACTACTTAAACAAAGAACATGATATGGATTTTGAATTAGAGAGAAGATATGGCAAGAATAAAGAAGAGAAAAAGCTTTTAGATTTCCGAGGGAAAAAAAAAAAAAAAAAAAAAAAAAACACTTTGTACCGTGTAATGGGTTGAGAGGGTTGACTTAGATCAGGAGTTTACATTGTGGTAGATGATATGTTGTGTTCACTCATTATTGATAATTTGATTACAGATTGATAATTTACACAACCACAGTAGAAGCTAAAATGTTGTATGGATCAGCAATTTGGGATGTAGAGGATGCATGGAAACATAATAGAAGTTTTTGTAAATTGATTTAAGTTTACCAACATCATTCCCAAATGGTGTAGCTAATAACTAATAGCTAATAACCAGGAAAAAAATAATTACAAAAATTATGAAATATTTATTCAGAATCACCACAATAGAAGAGAGTGGTATTATTAAAGAATGTTTTAGTACATAAAAGAAATGTAAGTGGAAAGAATCGTGGTATTTCCAAGTGTGGGAAATTTAAATATGAATAAACAGGTAATACCAAAATAGAGGATTCTGGAAAGAAAGAAATCTAAGATTGGAGGGTATTGAATGACAAGAAATAATTACTAGTTTAGGTGAAAAGAGTTTATTGAGACTTTATAGGGGAATAATAAATTGTATGGGGCAGAGAAAATTAAATAAAACAATGTAATCAGGCAGGTCAGGAAGAGTTAGCCTGGGCTAGAACTGGAGTTATAAATTGAAAAGGATTAGGATATGATAAAAATGTAGGAAAATGTTTAATGTGTGGAGAAACTAATGAGATTTTCATTGTTTATTATATTAAATGCAAACAATGTTAAGGAGAGAAAAGGTTTGGGGGGAAAGGAAAAATTTAAATGGGGAAATATTAATTAGAAAGATTTTAACTGTAAAAGGAGAGAAGAATATAAAAATGACAAGAAACTACTCGGGCAAAGTTAGAGAGAAATGGATAAGAATGATGAAAAGGAAGCTATAAGATAATGTAACATTACAACACAATAGATGAGTAAAGCAAAAAATGATAGGATAATACAGTGATATAATGGTCACCAAATTACTTATAACTTGGAGCTGTGTGTATTGGTACCAGAATATTAACAAGCAACTTTAGCAAAAAAAATTTTGGTGAATATTAGTTTTGGCAAAATACGAATGACTTAAAATTAGCTGATTGTATTTAATTGTTATTTTATTAAGAGTATATACAATTATATATAGTAGCCATAGTTTTGAGTAACAGCGGTTCAGTGAGCAACTAAAAATGGGAGAGATTCTCCCGAAATGCGTCTTACTTTTGTGTAAGTGAATGGAGTTTAGTGTAAAAAATTAATACCTAAGTTTAGGTTATATACAATTTTGTTTGGCACAGTGATTATTGGATATCCCAATAAGGCTAGTAATGAAGAAATGGGGACTAGGTTAAAAATTAATAATTACATTTGATTATTGTGAAATAATGGAAATATGTAAATTTTATTGTAATGTTATGTGTGTTTGTTGGAAATAAATTCAAATGTTAATAAGGTTAGTAGGTGATTTTAGGTAAAGAAAACCAAGTTGTTAGGAAGCTTAAGTTTAATATGCAATTTATTATTAATTGGTTTTAGAGGTATTTGCATAATGTTCAGAATAAAGAGTTAAAGTTGAGAAACGGCCTCCTATGAAGGTTTTAGCTGGTAGAGTGATTGAAAAACAAAATCAATTGTTACAGAAGATGACATTATTGATTTAAGGAAACAAGGAGACTACTAGTACTAGCTGGGGAAATCATGAGAAAATGAATGAAACAGAGAAAGCAATTGCTAGTAGCAGCAAGATGTCATTGTTAACAATGAAGAGAGAGAAAAGCTGGAGATACTTGGAGTATTCTCAGCTCATTCAGATGTAGTGAATGAGGTGCTGAGAATCTCAATACTAGTATATCTGAGGGAATAAGATTTGTGTCTAAATTACTGTGAAATGCTTTGTTTATGCTAAGGTTTTATTTGATAGATGCACCAGTCCAAGAATAATTTCAGCTTCTTCTCATCTACCATTTGCAGCAACGTGATAGATGTTGAAGCCTTTCTGGCACTGGGAAAAGGTCATGCTGGTATGGAGCAAGTTTTTATTGCAATGGATATGAAATGTATGAGTGCATCTACTTACAATTCTTAATCCTAAATTTTCATGCAGCTTTTGCAAAAGAGGGTTTTGAGTAATGCACATAAAGCAGTATAGCAAGCACATACAGAACTAAATGAGAATGATGGTATTGATATAAATAAGTCATTTCATATGATTGGACTTGGCATAAGAGGGGACATATTTTTAACTATGTGATTGGAATAGTAATATATGTGCTCACAAGAAAAGCTTGTTTCCGATTTTCAAATTCTGTTAAAATACTAGAGAACATGTACTGGTAAAAAGGGTCCTGAATTTAATGAGTGGCTTCAAAATCACAAAGAAAGTGGTAATGTGAAGTTGATTATAATGGATTCTCCAATACAATGGAAGCAACTGCCTCTATGGAAATGTGGAACAGAGATCCATTCAGCTCCATAAGATGTGATACAGTAACATAATTTCTGATGGTGATTCCAAGACCCATTTGGCAATGCAAAAATTAACTGGTTATGGTCCAGACATCCAGATAACTGAGAATGAATGTCTTAATTATATATCTAAACATTCAGCAAATGGATGGAGAAAGAAAGTAAAAAAAATGTAAAGAAAAAGGTAAATTGCTTGGGTGGTAAGCCACCAAGTAGCGTTATAGAAAATGTCATGACCAAAGTTGGAAATTATTACAAAAGTGCATTAAAAAAAATTCCAAAAGCAGAGCAAATGAAATCTGCTGTTTATGCTACCCTTTAGCACTGCATGTCCACAGATGATCACCCGAAACATTTTTAAATGTCCTAGAGGAAAATTTCATGATGTTTTTACAACTGTGCTTTAAGCAAAGGTACACATTAAGGTAGAAGAAAAACATTTCTATTATCTGATGTAGTATTTTGGAAAGATGCACAAAGGGTAAAACAAAATGTCAATGAAGCTTTACATAGCATTATTTGGAAAGTGTCCAAAACTTTTGTCAAAAAATAAAATTGAAATTGCTGTAATATCTACCCTGTTAATGAGCATAATGTGGGTTGTGAAGTTTCACAGCATATCAAACATGAAGTGCAGGGTAGAAATCCTAGTGAAAGAGAGAAATTAAGTCAAGTTAAGAGATAAGCACCAAGTAAATTGTGCTAGATATTAAGTGCACACAGAACTGCTAGAAAGCTACTGAAGTTTGAAAAACTGCTAAAGAGCAAGCCTAAAGGAGCTGTTGAAAGTCCCACATTAGATGCAGAACAGTTCTAATTACATATAAGTTTATTATATAGCTGCCAAACTTTAATTTCATTTTTCTTCACTTATGATTTTTTGACACATGAGTATGTTCAATATGCTCCTTGGACAATTTTGCAGATATTCCCTTGAATCTTGGTACACACATTGTTTAAGCCATACTGATTAAAACATGCCTAAAAATTTTACTGTATCTTAACTCAAAAAGTTGTTATTCCAACCAGAATTTGCAACTATAGTCAAATTCCCAGAAATTAGATTGTATGAGTTTTCAGAATTATTTTTCTTTCAAGCAGTATTACATAATAAAACGAAACTAAGTAACTTTTGTTAACGTTACATCTCACGAATTATCTGTAAAATTTTCACTGCCTTTGGTTATAAAATATGTTCCAAGGAACATTTTCACTGTAAGCTTATAAAAATAATTTTATTTCTTCCAGAAGTATTCAAAATACAAAGTTTAAACTCATACTTTCATTTAAATACTGTATAACCATTGTATCCTCAAAATTTGAAAAGAATTGGACAAAAAATGGTAATTTTTTCAAATTTCACAGATGGGTTACATTGTGAATGGGTTTTTGTCTTTCATTATAGGATAACACAAACTATGGCAGTTTAAAAGGTAAGTTCAATTATATGTTAATTATATGTGAGAAAAGCAAGTATGCTTTATTGATTTCTTTAATAAGTTGTGCTAATATGAATATTGGAAAATTAAACACAGCAGGTGTGTATGGAATTTATGCAAAACAAGTGTTAAATGTGAAGAACAAATTTTAATTTCTACTGAATGAACGAAAAACAATTAAAACTTTAAGCACAGGAATATAATGAAAATTAAACCCCTACAGCTATTTACCTTAATTCAGAAGCTTTGGTTGTCTATGTCAAAATTAAATGTTATTTTATTAAGAATTTTAATGGGCAGAGAAATATAATGAACCTCTACAGCTATAGTAATCATTTTCCTTAATTCAGAATCTTTGGTGGTCAACTTTAAATTAAATTTTGTTTTATTTAGAACTTTAATAGGGCACCAATTCTTCTACTGAAATGCAGCGAACTTGATAGCAACAAATAAATGAAAAATAATTTGGAAGATCTTTATAGGGCAGTTAGGAAAAAAAATTAAAATATTGCATGTCTAATGGCTACTAGCAAGCAACCAATATAGCATGACTGGAAAAATCGGCCATAAATCCAAAGCAGCAGGTTCCAATGGTTACACCTTTCTGTGATATTCACTAGGAAAACACTAAACTTCAATTAAGAAGAAAACTAAGGCTGCTTATGAAAGACATTTATTAGCAGGAAGTTAAGACATTAGAAAAGAAAGGGAGGGAATTGGCAAGAGAGTTGCAGTGTAGAAAGCAATTATTGGAATGCTTTACAATAACGTAATTTAACAGTTCAAGAATACTGCTCACCCACAATAGCTAAACTATGGCTAAGCTTCACAGTTGATTTACAGACTACACCATGCCATGCAGTACCGCCATGAGTGGCCGAGGTTGTTAAGGTGCAGACTCATGAGTGGGAGGTCTGGGGTTTGAATCCCGCCAGGACCGTCCTCCTTGACTGAGTTTTTTTCCCCCAAGTTTTCCTCAGTCCTCATAAATGGCAAATGCCGGGAAGGTAGCCTAAACTTAGGCCTGGAATGTCTCCTTCCTTAAAAAATCATTTCCCAATATATCATTTCATGTATCATCAGTGTTCACCGCCTGTGGTGCCTCAGTAGTAAAAACGAGCGTTAAACACTATTCAAGAAGAAGAAGAATATTTTCAGATACACCATATTTCAATAGCCATATATCTATTATATACAGTAAAGTCTGTAATAGCTAGAGGGCAGATCCTCAGATAACAGATGGTTAAGAAGCTTGATTGGACTTATTAAGTAAAAAGTGATGGGCCCATAGTGTGAAATTAATTGTTTAGATTTCATGCCAGGGTGCAAATATACCAGTATTTAGTTACATGCATTCTTTGCTTAAAAAGTTGGCTGAAAAGTATAAAAATTGGATTATAGCCTTTATCCAAAATCCTATTGAGAGCTATAAAACACTATAAAATTTTGTATCCATCGCCACTCTTCAAATATATTTTAATTGAACCTATACAGTTAAAATACTGTAACTTCAAAATATGACATATGCCAACTCTTGGTAGTTCAGTGTTTGCCACTATTTCCCAAATATAAAGACAAAATCTTTCTCAAACAATATCAATATCAGTCCTAAATGCCATTTTCCAAAAATCAATTTTAGCTTTCAATCATTACATTTCACGTGTTTTACATGTGATGTAAAAACAAACTGTATTCCTGAAGCATTTTATGCCCTGTGGCTACAATATACAACCTGGCTACCGTAACACTGTAACCAAGTCAACTACAATAGCAAATTCTTGTTGCACCTTGAAACAGCCTCTAGCCAAGGGGCTACAGGTAACAACTTCGGTGCTTCTGAACAGCAGACCCAGAAGTGTGTTAGTTCACTCAGAGAATGCAGATGTGTCCATATTTAGAGTGCTATATATTTTTAATTGATGAAATAGTAAAATACTGGTGTGACACATTCCACTGCAAATCTATGAGCATACAAATCAAGCATAAGGGTTCAGTTATCTTACAGCTCAGTTCAGTATTCCTCTGCAATTCAGCAAGGACATGCCTTTAGGAACTATAGTCTTTCTAGTTGGCTGTCATCTAGTTTCCAAAACTAGTCCATTGTTTCAGTGTGTAAGTAAAATACATCACTTACACATGCAAGGCCATCAGACTGGCAACTGTTATATCCAGAATAATAAAAATTCTTACTGATTTTAAAATTGTTATTCATTTAATCATATGCTCCACTCTTGGAGGCATTTAACTCTGAAATGTAGTGGTTAACTCATCACCCATATTTTTCTTGATCTATTAAATTTTCTTTATCACGGTTTCCCAAACCATCCACTGTGTATTTTTTATAGCTTTTTAGATGGCATACTCATGCTTCATTTGCAACAACTGCAACGTAGCAGGAAAATGTATGCATATATATATATATCCTGTAAGCACTTTCTGTTGTATGTGAACTAACGGCATTACAATGTAGTTTTATCCTTGTGATCATTTACAATGCATTAGTAGAGATAGCCACTGCCCCCTTATTAACAAACTGCCCACAAAAGAAATTGGAACTATTATTAGAAGACACTATCCATAAATGCCTGGTTCGTCATACTAATTAGGATCCCACATTTTAATCTAAATTAGGATGCATATTTCCAAACAATGGTACTGGCTCTGGACAAAATAAAATAGCATTTCTACCCACAGTTTTGATCATAATTGACATGTATCTGTGCTAATAGCGTACATCAAGTACTCCTTTTTAATATTAATACAATTTGGAATTTAACACATTGAAACACGCATTAATAATCTCTTCTGAGTCAAATTGTTTAGAGCACTGTTTTGGCTTCACTTACTGGAGATTTACTCAGAAGTTTAATGGACCCCTGTCCACATCCTCAGCTGTTAAATCACACTAAACATGTATTGAAAGGCACCCATTGTTTTGCCACAAGCACCTAATTGGAATAAAAGTGAATCAATGGCCTAATTTTAGTGTTTTTTTTAAGTATCTCAGCTTGAAAAACTGGCGATATATAATTTAGTATTCCACACGGTTTTCACTAACAAGCTCATTAATCACATTGCTTTCCAAACCAATAGAGGAATTGAGTGCTTTTCTGCGAATCAATATAAATCAAACCAATGCTTCAAACATTGGACCTTGTGCTATGCATCTCATAGAAATTCAGCTGTTGATTAGCCTGTGGTGAAATTAGGAGCTCTATGAAAATAGGATATTGATTTGGGATTTATGTAACCGACCATTTTACAACTTGAAATTCCAATTCTACTGTGAAAAAGCTAAATGAAAAATGAAAATAAAGCTTAGAGGTGAAACAAGATATAGATGAAAATGTTGTGTTAACTATAATCCAGCAATACTGGGGGAAGGGGGGGGGGAGATGTAGATGCGATGCTTGGTCCTGCAGTCATAGAATTTATTAATTAATATCATTGTATGATTCAGTTGAACTACACACTCTTAAAACTTCACTTACTTTTCATAAATGTATGGAACCGGTTTCGAGAACATTTAGTTCCCCATCTTCAGCCAGGCTAAGTTCAACTGTCGGATCATTCGTTGAGCTGTGGGAATGTATATTCTGCTCTGGTGGCGGTGTGATAAACTTGTAGTTTATGCTTTCATCCCCCACAATGTCGAAGTTCATTATGCTGTCTTTGTATTTGTAGATGTAGATTTTCTCTCAGGTTGCTAATTCCGTAGGTCCTTGTACTGATTTTAATAATTTTGTTTTATTTATTATGTCGTGATTTTGTGTCCAAAAATGATATGCTACTGCTGATTTCTCTATTTGCTTGTACTTTTATGTTCCTGAAATATTCCTTTAACCGTGTGCCTAGGTTTCTCTATGTAGATTTTTTCACATTCTGCATGGTTTATTTTGTAAATACCCAATTTTTCTTCTTGTGGAATACTGTCATTAACATTATCTATCAGTAAATTTTTAACATTAAATCTATTAATCGGTGCCAACCTGATAGTAAAATCTTTAAGAATATTCTGATTTTTTTTTGTGGCCCATGGATGATATGTGAAGTTTTTAAAAACAAGTTTATCTTTTGTTGCTGAAAGTGTTGTGGTTTCTTTGGTATGTTTTTGTCTCTTGAATTTCTGCACCTTTTCATGTACTAGTTCTTTTTTAAAACCATTTTTAACTGCTGTTTCTTCTATTTGTTTGTATTCTTTAAAATATTCTTCTGCGCTAATTTGTAGGTCAACTAGCCGGTGTGTTAACTGTTAATTACTGCATGTTTGTGTGCTGTAGGGTTAAAACTGTCAGTGATGTGATTATCTGTATGTGTATTCTTTCTGTATATTCCAAATTTAAGTTTTTCTTGGCATTTCATTATTTTAATATCCAGGAATGGCAGCATGTTATCTATTTCTATTTCATATGTAAATGATGTTTTTATCTTGAATATTTAGAAGTTTTAAGGCATCGTCAATGAGTTTTTTGTTAACTATGGCAAATATATAATCCACATATCTGTACCATACCTTAAATATGTATGGAAACGCTGTGTTGATGTGTGTTTCAAATCTACTCATGAAGAGGTTAGCTAGAAATGGAGATAAGGGGCTGCCCATTGTAAGTCCTGCTTGTTGTTTATAAAATTTTCCTGTAAAAAAGGCTTGGTTTATGCAAATTTCTGTCAGTTTGATGTATTCTTTTATGTGTATATCATTAATTCCACTTGTTTTTAGCCAATCATGTAGATAAATCAGGAGTTTGCTCCTGGTTTGAAATTTTGGTAATGCATTGAATCTATTAGCTAACCATTTTGCTAAATAGTAAGAGGGAGATCAAAGTTGTCCTAAAATTCATGTTTGTTTAGTCATCCAAAACCTAAATGACATGCAACATGTATCTGTTTCCATCTTTTTTTGCTTTTTTGTCACACACATTAGATGAATCATAAATTGTTGATGTAAGGTTTATGCCCATTGTCCTATCACCTGTAAACATAAATTCTATGAGAATCATACAATGATATCAATTAATATGATTGGCTTCACTGTGCAAGATCCAAATTTACATTTAAGTCATAGTATTTATGTTTACAGGTGATAGGACAATGGGCATAAACCTTACATCAACAATTTATGATTCATTGAATGTGTGTGACAAAAAGGCAAAAAAAAAAGATGGAAACAAGATACATGTCGCATGTCATTTAGGTTTTGGATGACTAAACAAACATGAATTTTAGGACAACTTTGATTGGTTAAAAATGATGAAATAGAGAAGATGAACAAGAAATGGTGGCATAGGGTTTCACTTTTTGGATTGTTATGTGGTAGTAAAATGCTTTCATAATACACAAGCAATTAAATAAGGAATAATATTCCAAAAAGAGATTAATAGGCAGTTCATAAAACTAGTTAGCAAAGCAAATAGTGGTTTCCATAAAATCAGATTGTCCATGACTAAACAAATAAACTGCTGTCATCAAAAAATCACACACCTTTAGTAGAGCCATTAAATCAACATAAAAATAAGCTCTCTGCAGCACAAAAAAGAAAACTACATGAGTACAATGTGAGAATTCAGCAAATACAGAGCGAACTTTGTTTGAAAAATAATTGTTTCCACAATTACCTAAAAAATTAAAAACCTAGATCCAAACTTATTTTCAATCATGCATCAATATGTTAGATATACAGGAAAAATAACTTTGTTTTTGTTGTCATTTTGATGTGATCTGAAATGAATGTGCATTGTAAAATAAATGTAGTTGACTGTATTGAAAATGTAAGAAAATCTCTTAAAATCCAGAAATTATCACCACAGACCAGTCTGTACATGTGGTGCTTGCTTTATCTATCACTAATTATATTTTCTTTATTCTGCAAGTTGTTTTTCTTATTTATTGCAACATATGTTCATAACAAGTAAATTTAGGCATGCATATCCAGAAATAAACTAACACCATAGACTGGTATGTATATGTGGTACTTATATGAACTACCACTAATTTTATTTATATATATATATACACACACACATTATACAAGTTGTTTTATTCTTTATTGGCATATATGTCCATAAGAAGTAAATGTATGCGTATTTTTAATAAAAAGTGCAAAATTTCCTGTTCTGTCCTGACAGTTAATTACGTAACTTACAATGAGCTTGACAGTTTACTTAACAGCAATATCAACTGATTCAGCTACACTGGTAGTCTCACATTCCTCACAACTTATACTGAATAATAATCTGAGATTACCAAGTAACAAAATGGATGCCAAAAGTACTTGTTACACTTTGCAACAAATATATAATGCAATTATACAAATTATACAACTTCCTCCTAGATAGTTTTGCACACATTTTATATCGCTACTACTGCACAGTACGGTGGGTTATTGGTGCATATTTACTCTAAATATGTTTATAATACATGGACTAAATACACAAATGATATTTTTCAATAACATAGCGATATCTCTTTAAAATCCAAAAAATAAAAGTCATTTTTAGAAAATAATGCTTTTAAGTTTAATTTATTTTTGCAGAGGTTTTGAAAATTTATAATGGATTCGTGGTAGATTCCAAAATAATCACTCTTGCTAATTTTGCTTCATTCAGTAAAGACTTATTTAGCGCATACTCTTTACCTGCATTCAAAAGGTAGATGTTTTTTTGAAAACAATGGGAATAAAACCAATTCTGTATATAGCCATATGTAGTGTGTGGATTTGAATAGACCTAGGATGTGGATAGCACATCTAGAAATAAGTTACATTCCTATACTCTACGATTCATTGTAGTTATTATATCTCTGTAGTTTTATTATATGTGGTAAATATTAATGCTTTATTTTACATTTGCAATTTTGGTGGAGCTCTGCAACTGCTTACAATCGCTCCTATTTCTACCTTCATTATTACCCTAAATATTAGTGTAGCGGTGTAGAAATGCTAACTAAGGGCACAATAAAAGAAACAACCGATATAAAGATGATATTAGTTACTTTTACTGTGAAACAGATTAAATGAATAAATTTAAATAATATATATTAATGAAATAAAACTACTTCCAGTTCAGATCAGGTAAAGCAGATAGAACCCTCTCTCTTTACTCATTTGATGCCAACATAGTGTGGTAACGCTCATGCTTGTTTTGTTGGCAGCACTGAGTTCAAAAATATTCCTTCCGTGGTCACCAGCAAATGTAAAATAAATAGATAATACAAAGTGCATAAACATATAATTAGGAATCAACAGTTAGCTGAAGATGTGAGTAGATGCTCATGAAATATGTCTAGTGTAATGTCATGAGGATGGTGTGGAAAAAGTTCCACAAAAACATACGTTCTGAGTAAATCTCATGTAAGTGAAACCATAAAGAATGTTCTGAATATCCTACTTAGAAGAGATTATTAATGGCTGTTTCACTATGTTTGATTCCAAATTGAATTAATATTTACAGTATTGAAGTTAACTCATAAGAAAATATGTGTATATAACTAGGAATTATGTGATTAATTTTACAACTTAAAACATAGGTCATTCATAACACAATTGCATTTTATGCAGAAAATGTGTTGAGAGCCCTTGCTGACAACTGATTGTTAGTTGTTCACCAGTTGAAAACTAGAATTGGGACTCTCAAAACATATTATGTGAAAAATTCAAATTAATAAATATTGTGTTGTCTTTCAAGCTTTATAAAGTAGGTGTATCTAAGTTCATCTCATAGTTGACGTTCATAGGTTGGCAAGGGATTGGTGTTTGAACATGACAGTCAATGAAGTGGAATGTAATCAGTACAAGATGAGCATTTGAAGTATCTCTTGTACAGAGAAGTACAAGTGTCCATACACAAGCAGGACTGTATTTAAATATAGTTATTAACCATTCCAGGAGAAACTTAGTACCTTCAACTTGGGAATTATCAAAACATTTGATCAATGTTAATGCAGACTTGTGCTATTTTGAGGTATGCTATACACACTTCCACTTACTGCCCACAAAGTATATATTCAATATTTCTGGGCTTCTTTAAGTTTCAATTGTAAATATGCAGCAATTTTAGTACAGTAAAAATAAGCAGGTATAAGACATACCTATCATGTAATGTATATTGTTTTGTGAGCATTTAAAATCTTGCCAAATGCTAAGGTCTTTAGATTATGAATAGAATGAATGAAATTATACGAACGAGTCTGGAGTCCTTAGCATCTAAAATTACCTCATATTCACCTTTTTAGGGAAATGGAAAAATCCATAAAAAAACAACCTTGTCCAAGTGTCCTGACCAAAAATCAAACCCTGGCCCACAATTTGACAAGCAGGTCACGAGCATCTGATCATGGAGACAATGGACTGTAATATTGTACTCTATTTATTAATTTTCATACTTTTTAGCAATATCAATGCTGTATAAGTGCATCAATATCACCTTTACTAACATTTAGGTAAAGGTTGAAAATATATTAGCAGCATTTTGAAGCCATGTAACATATTATAATTAAAAATATATAACCCAATGAAATTATTTATAAGAACAATTGAATCATTATTCAATAAGATTAAATTTGCAACATATAAATGAAGTTTTTACAATGGATTTTCTCAAAAATGATGTTTGCTTATAAGCTTGAACAGAAATCTAGTATCCTAAAAAGCTGAATAAAATAATGTGCAAAGTGAATAGATAAGAGGCACTAGTTTAGAAATGTTCTTGTACATTTTATTTGATATTAACATTACCCAACACATTTTGTTGTAGTATTCACATACGTAATGGTAATCAGGATGCAACTTAGTATTTTATGTCACTTTTAATTTAGATTACAAATTTTTTTCTTCTCTTTGTCCGAGATTATGAGCAAGTTCTAATGCCAGCTTGCTTGCCAGTCAGGCATTGAAGTTCCATACATGGGCGGCATAGAGCTATAGTATATTCCATTTTCTACATGTGCACCAATATGAAGTTATAATACTCAAAATCTCCAGGTACTACTCACCTTGACTGCTGTAGTAGTAGTTGCACCAGGCATAGTTGCACTATAGCTGGGTGTCACCGGAAACTGTACACTACTGGACATGTCCCCTGCACTACCAGTGCCAGAAGATCCTGTCGTCTTCAGAGGCCCAGCAGAGGGAAATGTGGTTTGAACCACACCAGATCCTGTGCACATTAAACATTCATCAAAATGCATTTTGAAAAATAACAAATGACAGGCAAAAAAATTTAGTTTGTATCAGATTTTAACATATTTTTTCAGTCATATAATCCATTTATATTAAACATTAATGAATGCTATTTTTATCTCACAAATCATTTACTATTCCATAGGAAATATGTACTACAATCTCCTGATAACTATTAAGTATCTAATAATGTATGGGGTATAAACAAGTCATTCTATGAAACTTGTTATTTTTTTCTTAATTCATTAGTCACATTATTTCCTAAACCAAAGATTTTAAAATGTATGCTTATTTAAAATGCCTCTTTCTTACAACGCAGAAACTATGTATGCAAATGAATTTTGTTCGCCTAATTCTCATTCATGTTCCACAAGATTCATAATCACATTTAAACCAGAAGGGAAACAAGTCAAATTCCTTTATGTGAATAGTAAAAACTATTAACCTATTTCTCATTAAATACAGATTAATATAATGTTCATGCAGAATAGTAGGCTATTTTAAAATACAAATTTTTGTGCAAATAGTACAAACTATTAACCCGTTTCTTATTACATATACAGAATAGTAAGAATGAGAGATTAGGTTATATTAAAATTCAGCCTAAATAGTTTCACGCATTTCCTTAATACCCATGTGGCGACAATTTACGACAGTATAACATAAAATTTTTAATAGGATATCAATTGCTGATGTATGAAGATTAATTATGATGCATCTACACAACACACTAAGCATTAGTTGAAAATTTCATTATTCACAAGAACATTAATAACATAAGTGTTACTGGGTATTCCATGATTTTGTCCATTTCACAACAGAATGGTAACTCCTAGCATAGTGGACATAATACCTGTGCAACTAATTAAAGTTCATACAATTACAACTACATATATAAGCAATAACCTTATGACAGAATATGCTTGATATGTTGTACTGTTACATCCACACATTTCTGGAATCTTTTTAGAAAACTGTGTTTACATGCATCAGTAATCTTCATAAAATGACTTTATTTCTCAACTTCCCTCATAAATAAAAATCACATACTGTCTGTACATTATTCTTGCATATTTTTGGATTTTTTGGTATTCTCGAAAAATATAAATCCTATTATTCTGTATGCATTTACTGTCCACCAGACAGATTTTCTTATCATGCAAGGGGGCTTGTGTATAACTTTGTTTCCCCCCCCCCTCCTGTACACCAATATCTCTAATTCTGCGTTGAAACATGACCACATAAATGGAACCCTGGATTCATCAAAAAAAATATTAAGCTGGATCAATTACTCTAACATACAATTATAGAAAAGACTGACCTTGTATGCTTTAAAGTTAAAATTTAAACAACTTCAGAAAATGAACTGATATGGCTGATTGACAGTTCTCTAAAAAGATGCCAGAAATATGTGGATGTAAATGACAACATTTCTAAACCCCCCATCATAAAGTACATGCTATTTTCTTTGTAACTGTAGCTGTATTTGAGTGAACTTGAATCAGTTGTGCACAAATATCCACTTTGCCAGGTCTGACTGCTGACCTACTACCTGCCATGAAACGTGTGACAAAACCAAGAAAGACCCAATATTACTTAATCGGTGAAAATTTGAAAGTTGAATAAGGAGCTAAAAAGTAACAATGTCCCCATAAAAATATGGCCCATTTCATTTACATTTAACATTATTTTAACTTTTAAGGTTCCTGCTTGGTGCAATTAAAATTGTCGTGAATAAAAGCAGTTTTACATTTAGAAAATGACGAAGTCCAGAATGCAGATGCCAATTTACAATGCATCTTACCATCCAATAAACATGATGTACTCCAATATTTAATCTACTTTGTACAACAATAGAAAAACCTATTCATGAAATGCAGACCCACCTTCACACTTAAAGGGATTTGAAGCAAAGTGTTTATATACTCTTAACATTTCCTCGTCCACATTTAATCAAATGTGAACAAGAAAATACATGCTTGTCTTGTAAAAGTCAATTCACTGTAAAGAACATTTTGAATTGTGGTGGTACATGCAGTATTGGAACTTTTTATCTAAAAGTATAGATGTATAATCATATCCCAAGCATAACAGTAATCAGGAATAATGATCGCTTGACTATTGGAGAGACCAGCAAGTATGTCAGCTACATCTGCATCATTTTCAAAGAATGCAAGTATTTATTAAGCTGGGGAAGGGGAAAAAAGAAAAGAAAAAAAAAAGCATGTTGTTCATTATCAGAAATACATGTTCTTCAATGATGAAATTACTTTTACCAGGGATGTAGTAAATAGTTTTTACATATTTAATCAATGGGCAGGTAAAAATAAACTTCCAAAGCAAGACACAAAATACAGTTGGTGACACACTGAATGTACCCTTTAATTTTGTTTGAAAGAAGAATTATTTGGTTGAACATTTGAATAAGTTGCTAGAGCAAGTTTGGAATACTGTTGTTTGCCATATGTGGTAGATACATGATAGACCACCACATTTTTATTTTGCTGCTAGAACAAATGAACAAGTCATGTATGACCGGGGCCTGGACTGCTAATTCCCTCATCTCAAACCTCCTTAAGGGATATTTGAAAGCTATTGTGCATTCATAGACTACTGACAACTTTAGAACTGTTTCCCAGTGCAGTGAACACCAATGTCAACACATGAGACAATTGGAACATTTAACAGAGTATGACAACCATGATAATGCTTATAAAAACTTGTGTTCCAGCTCAAGGTGAATCATTTAGAGCATTATCTCTTAAGTCAAGTATAGCATTTAAAAAAAATAAAAAAATTCTGTAACTGGAAAAGAAATGGAAGAGACTATCTGGACTCGCTCTGTTTCTAGTTCTTCTATCCAATCTCTAAAAATTTCTTAGAAATTAAGTTAAAAAAAAAAAAACAGCACAAACACACATGCATCACACTGATGGGCCATGGGTTACAGAATATGAAGATTCTTAAATTATATCTGTATGTTTCTCAAGATAGATCTTGAAGGTATTATTAAGATCTGCAGTAATTTCCCAAAATAGTTTAAGTCACCATTCAATGACTAAGCTTCAGAGTGATACTATTCTGAACTGATTGCATAGACATGACGGATGTAATTTCAGAGTTAATTCTTTAACATGCTATGTGTAGCTGGTCTCCCAATGGGTGCCCCTCCATGTGTAACACAGAAATTGCTAATGAGAAATAGAGGAACATGAAAAATGAAACGATCAAAACAAACGAAACTATAAGCTACTGGCTTAGTTTGATAATAGTTGATCAAAGCTTATGTGAAGAAAACTACATCAAAAAATGAATGCTAATACTTGTTTAACCATTAATCTATTAATGATCTACATTCCAATTAGTATTGACAATTATCATATTTTCTACATAATTGTAAATATACTATAGCATTGCCCCCCCCCCCCAAATTTAATTTCTCTTTGAAACCAGAATAAAATAGGAATGCTATTGGAACCATGGGATCTTTCTTACAATTTTCCAATGGTTTAAAAGCAAAAACATGGAGTATCTATACTGAGAAAGAAAGAAAGTAGGAGAGAGAGAATGTGCTCAAGTAATTGATAAAAAGGAAATCCTAGTGATGAAAAATCTGATTAAAAATTACACCTTAACAATATAGATACAAAATTTTGTTAATCTGACCATATTTCTAAAAGATATTTTTAACAATAGGTGCTGGAAATACAAGAGGAATTATCACTGCTGAAAATTTGAACAACTGATTTAATTGAGAAACAGGGAACATCACCGACCAATATTTTTTTCAAATTTTAAATTAATTTTTTTTTTCTATATTAACAGGGCAATAGAATATATAGCATTTCAAAACAGTAATGCTGTATGTAGTTTTGCAGGAAGTGAAATTAAAAGTACATGGTGTGTGAAGGTAAAAATGAGAAATAGCTATTATTTCCTCCCAAAATTATTGATTGGGGGGGGGGGGGTTGGTTTACAAAACTTTATACTGAAATAATATTCCGAAGCATCATTTTATCCCAGGTCCTCAAGGATCAAAATGCAATGTATTTATATAGAATTAAATTAGATATTAATGGAAACTATATTAGATAATATAGAAATTCAATACATTTTCTCTTAATTTGCATGAACCTTTTGGTAAAAGTATGCCCTAAAATTAAAACAAAAAATTATTAGGAAATAGAAAAGAATGTGCAACTGAAGGTATGCACAATAGGGGTAAACTAACAAAATATTAAACAGAACTTAAGGGGAAAAGAGAGAAAAAAAAAGGGAATAAAAAAAAAACCCCTACCCAAGGAGGGGAAATGTGCAGGGCCAAATGATAAAAAGTTGGATTGTTTTATTGGGGGAGAGGTTAGGAGATATTACAGAAATGTTTAGCTATTACCAAATTTAAAAATATTTCCAAATAAAGTCTTGGGGGAATATATTTCAAAGAATGACAATATTTAGGCAGCAAGAGGAATTCAGTGAAATGCTATGAATATTGATATAGTTACAATAGCGTAACCTTAGCCAAATTAGCAACAGCTTAAATTATAAAAGGACTACAGCAATGTTGCATTTCCTACTCTATTAAAATTTCCAGATTTATGCAGTCATAGCAATTAGTTATTGATTTTTTGTATAACTTGCAAATAATTGCCATATGAGCATTTTGTTCAAAGATTAATTTAAAGCCTAATTTTTATTTTTTATTCTTAATGTTATGAATTAAAGTTTTTTTTTGACTGAGTTTTAGCAAATTCGAAAGGAATGTAGCTGTTGAGTTTGTACCATAAAAGGTTTTTGAAAAATTTCTTCAAACCTCCATCAATCCCACTTACTATGCACAAAAATGACTATAAAGCGAAAATTTAAAAATCACTCTAGCTTCCACAATTTTTTTCTCAACAAAACTTGGTATATGCTACTGAAATAAAATAATAGTTTATGAAAATAACCAAAACCAAACTATTAGGATTGGGGATTTACCTGAAGCCCAAAATTTATAAAATTGCTTCAGTGACACCAATACTAGTTTTATTGCACAAAAACTGTATATACCATTTAAATAAAATTTTGTCAAAACAAATTTAGATATTAAGGTGTTATAGTAAAACAAAACAAAAAATATTTTTTCTAGTTGAAGAAAGTGGTCTGCAATCTCTTATATTTAAATTTAAAGACATTTTATTTTGGGTTTAATGCTAAATTTGGGTTAATATAAAGCCATATTTATTAGGATAATAATTAATCAGAAGTGCGTAATCTATCATTCTTGATGTGTTTCAATAATTACATCACGTTATATTATTTGATCAGTAAATGTTAGTGTTACATGTTTTACTACAATAAAATTGAAATGAAATTTTAAAGCTGCAAAACCATTATCTATTATTAATTGAATGGGTATTGAAAATTATGATACATTAAATTGTATATTAAAAACCTGTTTTCCCTCGCTTATTATATTGTGCTTCCATTATAAATAAGTATCACTTAAAATCAATTGCTTTACATCAAAGAATTTGCAGTTTTGGGTGAATAATGCATTCCATTTAATGTCATAAATTACATTTTAAAAAAATTGTTGATACTTTGTTGCATATGGTAAGTTTTAATTAAAATTTTGTATATGCTGTTTGAACACAAGTTTCTTCTATTTGTGTGAGAATTATGGTTATACATATATAAGAGCGCTCTATAATAACCTCCACAAACAGTATATTAAATTCCTTGAAACAAATAGGGGGACGTGGAAACCAATCACCTTTGTACTTATTTTATATACACAATATGCAACTTCTCTGCAGTACCTGCATTAGACATTTTTTTTCTTCTTGCATAAGCTGTTATAGTATGAAATTTAAGATCACCATATCTGCCCATAATTAGGGTCTCCTTAAGATCTCACTTGCTATTGTGAGCAATTCTCTCATTGTACAACAAACCGGGTAAGTGTTTTTCACTAACATCTAGCCCACAACCTATCAAAACCTTCCATTCTGCTATCACAATATTTTTGCAGTGTATTCTGCAAACACTGCAAGGTAGCAGTAGTGGTGTTCCTTAAAGTATTTTAATCATTCCATGATAGATAGCACAAGTGTAAACAAATATACAAATTCTGCACATAAACTTACGTTCGTTTAATTTAATTATTTATCACTGTGCACTTATGGCTTATCCAAGTTCCTGTCATTTGACTGCAATAATATATGTTTGATAATGAAGGTAGGGAGAAAAGTCCATAATCAGCATATTGTCTATCCCCCATTTAAAAACACAAGAATTAACTTTACAATTTTCAGTATATCTGTAAAAATGTTGTTCTAAGCATGTCTTTATAATAGAAATAAGAGGAATAATAATTTTACAAATGCGAGATTTAAAAACTGTAATTGAGATGTTATTCATCATTGCAAGAACTTTTGTTTCAAGAGATTTGACTATATTAATGACTTCTTTGTCAGTGGTATAATTAAATATTCCCGAGGTTCAGTTTAATAGCATTTAGACAAAAATTAACCTATAGTGTTATTGATGATGTATAAATCTTAATTAGGGTTTTAATAACCTTGTGACTTAATTTAGTGCCTGTATTACTTTAAGGTAATTGCTTATAACAATACATTTAATGTTAATAATTTAATATATGTATCAATTACTGAGGGTTTCTTTCCAATTCTGTAGATAACATTTCACTTTGATTTAATTATGCATTTCTGCTTGATTCTACTGGACAAGTAAGTATATTAATTTCTTTAATTTTTAAAGGTTAGCGTAAACTTTATCAGAAGCAATCACACTATCATACTTATTGTATTAAGTGCAATCCAATTATGTAATATATCTTGGGAGTAACATAGCAGTGTACAATAGATGATTGAGTATACAGTAAGATTGGTTAAGTTTCAGCTCGGATCATCCAAATGTAAAATAGTTATTATTCTAATGTTCTTTTTCGGGCATTTTAATTCTATTATATTCTAATAACTAAACATAGCTTCGCATAGTGCCTAGATGCCACAATTTTTAATTGATGGAAAAATTCTGAAATAATCATGAATTATTTTAACTTCACATCTTACAAGCATTCTAAATGAAAAGACATTAACTTTTAACAATTACAAAATTTCACATTCTATTCATTTGCTTAGTATATTTACTTGCAGTGCACTTCAGATTTATATGTATGCTTAATTTTCAAAAATAATTTATGTTGCTAGAGTATTAAAACTTGCTATTAAAGTTTCAATTAGCTGTTGCTGTTAAAATTGATGAATGTAAAATGCTTGCCATTTGGTGGGAACTATTGGATAACAGTATGAAAGGTTTTGATGAGAGATGGTAGTGGGTTTTTTTTCTGGGGATGCAGGAGTGCATGAAATGCATAGCCATACACAGAAAGTTCTTTATTTAAAAGTTCACTGTCCTTCAAAGTCTTTGTTTGTCCTCAAAACTCCATTTTCTTTTGAATATTCCATGCATGAATCATTAGACTGAATATTGCTATTCCATCCTATCAAGAATATTTTCCATTCAGTGAGGATTTGAGTAACAATCTACATTATTATTTCTTGATTCCCCAAAAATTTGACAGATGATCATATAATTTTCTTTTGTAAAATGAGTACTATATAAGACTAGACAATTAGCATAGCAACAAAATCAAGGAAAAGTTACACTTTCTAATTTTTGAGATTTCTACTGTTATCTATGCTCATATAAAATGATACAATTCTAATAGGTTTAAAAATTAAAACATTAAGGAAAATAAACAAAACTGTACCTTGAGCAAAATGCTCACGGATTACAAGAAAACTGATAATATAGAAATATAAAAAAGGATGTAAATCAGCTACTCAATTCAAATAAAATAATAGTAGAAAGATTTATAATTAATAAATACAAAATAGTACAGGATGAAAGGTTGACTGAGCAATTCTATTCTGTACTTACGATTTCAGCAATAAATAAATTATTTCATTCATTAATAAAAATGGCTTGCATAAATGTGAATCAACCAAAATACAAGGCTTTGAAGGAATATATTATGATTTTACATTGAAAGCGAGGTAAGCTCAATTGTACAAACAAAAGAATTAAAATACCTTCTGATAAAAATTTACTAATGATGGAAAACAAGACAGGAGATTTAGGACAAAAAATAATTAATATATTCTACACTAAATGATGTTTTGTGGGATAAATGTGTTACAACAGACATTAAATCCAAAATATTTCATACAGAAGTACTATGACAAAGTTTTAACTTTTAAATTTCAAATTACACTCAAAATTAAGGAACCATATATGGATTCCTACAGATGTTCTCAAAATGGGGAAAAAAGATATTAGAACAATATGTAATGAATGCTCAATATTCAATTATTGGTTTTAATAAACATGGTTATAAATTGAAACGTTACCCAAAGAGATGAAATGAATGAATGTGAAATACACTGAAATTTGTGGAGAGAGACAATAATGGGCAGGGTAGAAAATGATGGGTGTAAAAAATTAAAAATATTGCATATTATTTATATGTAAATAAGAAATATGATGTTCGTCTCTAGAAGAAATTTATTGTTAATAATTGCACCTAAGATTTGATTAAATTAATATGAAAAATATTTAGGTTGAACTTTGTTTGCTTTATTCCAAATTATAATTTACTGGTGGTGAACCAAGCGTGTTTCGATGAACATTGTGTGGTTTAGGTTCAAAAGTTCCACATGTATATATTTTAGCATAATGTTTTATTAAGCAGCAAGATCATTAATGAAAATTAATAAAGATTCCATAAATAAAAATTGAACAGCCTGTAAAATATTGTACTTGTTAAGTGATTCAGGAAATCATATATGTTTCATTATACATATAAAATTCCATTACCTTAACAAAATCTAATATAATTCTCATTTGAGATTACAACATTGTATCTTTCAAGATGAGTGACTTGATCCTAGACTTTTTCACACACTTTGGAGACTATTTACTTAAGTGAGAATTTTAATTATATAGAAAGTTGAGCAGTGAAAAATAACATTTCAGAAATATCAGAATTTCTTATTTAACTCTTGTTCGCTTTTTTTAAAGTAACAATAAAAAGTTTTATCTTCTTGGCCTACTAATCTACAGGCATACTATTTTAATTCGAGACATAAAATGAATAAATCTCCAGAGTTCAGCAGATAATTTAATTTATTATTAAAAGGAAGCTTCTAAATTCATTAGCTATTGTAGTTACATTTGAATAAACTGCAAAACAAAAATAAAATATCTACCTACACCTGAACAACTTAGTTCTTGAAATATGCATAATGCATTTGTTTTTCCTATAAATCTTCAATACCATCACTGTCCATTTGAACTTGTTGGAAGCTCCCCCAGCCTGGCAAGAGGGTAACTAACTTTGAGGTTGGTATGCCTGGAACAAGTGGCTATGTTATCCTAAACTTCCTACAAATCTCAAAAAAAACTAATGTCTAGCTATATAAATATTCTGCCCCAGTCAATAAATTTCAAAATATTTAACCTGTAATTTGCTGCTCTGGCAACGGTGCATTTTACATAACACACTTTCATGTTTCTCAATATGCACATAGCCCAAGTACCATCCCAACAGTGTTGAACTTATATCCTGCTATGCATTCAGGAACATTAAATTATTTCCATGATAAAAAGAGTGTTTTTATAGCCTCTCTCAAGAAATGGTGCACAAATTAACAACATTAATTAAAAGATCAATTATAATGAATCAGTCAGTTTTTATTATTGAGCCATCACCGACAGTGGGCACCAGTAATACAGAAGCTGAAATGACAAATGGAGATAGGATTTTTTTTCAAGAAAGGAAACATTCCAGGTCTAAGTTTAGGGTACCTTCTCAGCATTTGCTTTTATATAGACCAAGGAAAACCTCAGTCAGGGAGGACAGACCTCCCACATTTGTATACCTGGGCTAGCTCATTGTAGGTTTTCCAGAAGGGTGCTTACTATTCTGTAATTCAGATATATAATGGCCTGCCAGGCGTAATAAAATTATTAGGAAATGAACATTAATTCATATCTTCCAAAAATTCTCTTAAGGAATTCTTAATAGTTCACACCTTCTACAATATGAATGAATATTTTGGACTTAATTCATCCTAATTGTGTATATGTTTTTTTTTTAAATACATGTTCTATATCCTTGAGCTCTTGCTTTACTCAGGATCTACAGAACAAGATATATACATTAAAGGTTGCCAAATTTTTTACATTCAAATTAAAAATAACTTCCCATCTAATTGGACAGTAATTTCATTACTATGCAATGCATTCAGTCACTAGATAATTGCTTCAAAATACAAAAACATCTAGCTAAACTATTTTGTAGTCTTTTCTTATATCAGATAGAAACAATTTTTCCTTTTGAACAGATAGTAAACATAATACCTTAACATATGTTAAATAGTATATTGCTTTGGAAGAACATAAAAATGGATCCTTTCTCTCATCCTTCGATTTAATTTTTCATAATAAATTCTTTAAATTTTTATCTATATTACGCTAGTTCCCTTTCTTTAAAAATCTCATTAGGAAGCAAAAAGACTGAACTTTATGTTGGTGGAAGCAAAAATGAGTTCACAATCTGATTTGAACCCAATTCAATTTGAATTGGTAGATGATTAATTAGGTGCATGGAAGAGGTAAATATTATAATGGTATTAACTGTAGAATGGGCACACTGACCCTTTCCCTCCAAAATAACAGGTATTTTCGTTTAAGAAATGTTGCCAAATACAAGGCACAATGCAAGTTTTAAATGCATTATGCTAAGCATGGATGCACATTATTTATTAGTTTAGTTAAACTATAAAATGGGATAATAATGTAATTAGTAACAAAAGTTCCTGTTCACATGATACATAAAGAGACTGAGCATGCATAAGATAAATTTTATGGTAAAGGTCTACAGGAATTCCCTCAAGCTTAAAATACAATGTGGCAAGTTGATCATTTCTAAATTTTTCTTTAGCTGCAGTGACTATGTTTTCTAATTTCTCTTAGTGCAAGTTTACAATTGGTACTTAGCTGTGGTAAAAAAAATGCACTGGTTTAAGTTTATTATAATAAAAATATAAATGTTAATACATTTTGTTTCCCTCGTTATAAATAATATTACTTGATTTTTAATAATTTTCCAGTATAAACAATGAACAAAATACATTAATATTTTCAAGTTTGCATTTTATAACAATCATCTAATCTACAACATTTATACATTTATATTCTTAATAATATTTTGGCTCAAAAGAAAAATTTTAATCAGCAATAATATCTCACCTGTATGTGAAGCTAGAATGCGAGTATTTGTGTGCGGAGAAAGAGTGGTAGTAGTTGCACCTCCCCCTTGATGTCGGGGTGGTGCACCATAAACACTGCCTACACTATTTTCTTGCTTTACTGCCTCTTGTTCACGACGTTTCATTTCAAATCACATTGGGAGAGCTGAGAAAGATGAAGAGAGAATTTGAAAACAAAAGTTTAACATTTAAAGCCTTACAAAGCATGCATAGAAAGACATTACTGCTATCAAAAATATTAGCAAATAACTAATTGATTTCTGCATTAAGTATAATGTTAACTTCTTCTGTACAACATTCAGCAGGCTTTCTGGTTCAAAGTAATATTTCTGTACCTATACCTTTACAAAACAGATTAGTCATGTGGCTTTAAAATCATACACTTCCCTCTACAAAGTATGTGTTACATGTCTATTTACTGTTCAGCAATTTATAAGATGTCACTTGACAGCTATTTGTCCTGCTTAGTTCACAGCTCTTAACATAAGTGTATTGATAAGTATTGTACACTCATGGTTGGGTCTGCAATAACAACATTAAGTGTAGAATGCTTTAGCATTCAAATTAACAAAAATTCTGTTTCATCAACCAATGTTAGATTTTAATTCGTTAAACTTTGTGTTACATTAACATCAGCTTTCCTTATGTAAAAAAATTTAACCCAGTAACAGTTAAAAAAAAAAGGCTGTAAATCCAGTTCTACATGTTGGAAATATATATACACATTAGTCATTCATAACAAAGAAAACGTTCTAAGATGTAGTAACTGAAGTTTTACACAAAAGAGCAAATTTTATAGATGAAATACAAGGGAGAATAGAATATCTTTGTGCCTCTATTCCTTTTAATACTCCTTGCATAAACCATATGTTTAAATTATTCTAATCAAACAAAATAAATTGGAGTGCATTAAAAAATGTTTGGTTTTTTTTTTATTACTGTTTAACGCCCGTTTTTACTACTGAGGCACCACAGGCAATGAACACTGGTGACACACGAGATGAAATGATATATTGGGAAAGGATTTTTTTAGAAAGGAAACATTCCAGGCCAAAGTTTAGGGTACCTCCCAGGCATTTGCCATTAATGAGGACTCGGGAAAACCTAGAAAAACCCTCAGTGAGGAAGGCGGTCCTGGCAGAATAGGAACCCCTGACCTCCGGCTCACGAGCCCACGCCTTAACGACCTCGGCCACCCATGTCGGGGTCTTCTTTGGGTTATGACACTACCTCATAATGTTCCATTTGTAATAATCAAAAACCTTTAACATGTTAACCAATAATATGCTGAAAAAACTTGCGAGAAACACAGGAGTAAACATAATGTTAAAATATAAATACAATGTTTGTATAGTTGATTAAACCACCCCTTAGAACAATATCTACATTAGTATGATATCCCTTTGCTTTTATGCCCACATTGTTGCTGCTGTTAATGCCATTTATTGCTTTATAAAGTTAGTATGCAATGCTTTCCATCTCCCCAAAACAATAGCTTACATCATCAATAATGCAACTGTAACAGAGATGCACAACTCCCTCTGGAAGCTTAATTTGTTACACAGATGCCTCGAAGATGGACAGATGCTGGAATTCACAAGGAAGTTCCAAAGTGCGACATCTGTCCCTTTGGGAAGCAATACTACATTATTCCAGGCTGAAGTATATGCAAAGGAAACCTGTATTAGAGAAAATTTCCATAGGGGGTATAGAGGTTTTCTATGGCAGTCAGGCTGCACTTAAAGCAATTACAAGTAACCACATCATATCAAAGTTGGTTTGGAACTACCTCCAAAATCTTATAAGGCTGACAAAACACAATACGGTGACACTTGGATGGGTGCCAGGGAATAAAGGAGTAATGGGCAATGAGAAAGCAGATGCTCTAGTGACGAAAGGATCTGTTCAAAAGTTATTGGTCCTGAGCTAGTATTTGGCATTCCTGTAACTATGATATGAAGAGCCATCAAGAGTAAACTATAACTACCACCAGCAATGAGCTCAAATTGGGCACATGCTATTGAGATGAACTCATTCCCTTTCAAAAGAAGCCTTAAATCATAGGAAACAAGTGAGGCTAATAATAGGCCTGCTTACAGGTCATTGCAGACCTGCAAGCAGGCAGAAACCACCTGTATGAATAGGTATCTTTAAGAAGAATCTTACTTTCAAGCTCTGTGATCAGGAGGAAACAGCCTATCACATACACTGCAAAGCATGTTCCATAGCTATGAACTGGGGATATTTCACCAAAGAGCACATCTCCCAGAAAAGAATATAGTTAGTAGTCTACTATTCATTATTAAAAATCCTGGGCTATTAAACTAGAAATATATATAAAAAATTAAAATTCAAAAATACAATAAGCTTTCAGGATTCAGTGCTAGGGTGCGAATCCCTGCTCCATTTTTAGGTTAAACTAATCTAACAAAAGTGTGATTAACTCTCATACTCGCTAACATCATCTGCTGTGCTAAATGCTCACTAAAAGTTTACAGAAATTCCTATATATCTCAGTACGGATAATTTTTTTTATATCAGACATTAACTCTTTCACATTTTCCCCCTCACTATGAACATAATTTCACTGCTTTCTGTTAAGGGCTTGTCACTTTGTAACAATGTTTTCATAATTTTGTTTGCTCACTTCCTTAAAAGGCACTTATTCAAACTTTCTTAAATCAACTTTTTAGTGAGTTTAGAATGCAACACCAGCATTTTAAATTTCTTTAAATGGAGGCCCAAGTGATATGATAGAAAACACAAGTCCTGTCACTAGTCTAGTCTGACTGCTGAAACAATATTCTCATTTACTTAGAAGTAACCATACAATAGTTTTCATTTGTTAGTTTTTTTTTGATTTGGTTAATTTATGGATGCTCTTTTAACATCTCAGGTCATCAGCATTTCATTCAAATCAGGAAGTGAAACAGCTGACAAATTTTGCTCAGAGGCCTTCTCTTTTAGGCTTGAGGTTCTTTATCATGCCGTAAATGTATGACACGGGAACCACAGCTTCACTCCATTCCAAGAGAAGGCATTCTTAGGATTTTACGGCCAAAAAAAATCCATTGGTCCTGACTGGAATTGAACTTATGATCTTGGGTTTATGAGGAAAGTATGATTACCACTACACCACCAGGAAAAAATATTTAATTTCAGGGTTTGAAGTTTTATATATATTTTCATTAAACCAATTGTACAGTTAGGGATTCTTCCTATCATTGAAATATTACTGCTTTCCTACAACCCCGTAAACAATTTTGAGCATGTGTAAAAATTGCACTTTTGAAATGTTTCACATAATCCTGTCCATTCTACTTTTACTCATCTTCAGTTATCTATAATCGATAGTTTCTACCTATAAGATTGTTAATACTTACAGGACTAAGAGGAAAATTAGTCCCTATACTTGTCCCCAAGCAATGCACAATTTTATAATGATTTATTTATTCATAACTTTCTGTCCCAAAAGACCAAATAAATTTTTGTTTCCTAAATTTGAGTTTACCATCAGCTCAAAAATTAACAATAAAATTCCATTAATCACCACACATTTCGTTAGTTCTGTGTTTTAAAGCCTCAATATACACATAGCATTAGCTAGGATAAACAAGTCAAATGCTGAGCATGAATGAATGGAATTGCTTAAAAATAAAATTATTTCAAAAGGCATGATCTCTCACAAAGTTGCTACATTTGTACAACATGAAAAGATAGCATTGAAAACCATGCTGGAGGTTCAGAGGCAATTTATACAAGAATTATGGTTTTGGTGTGGGGGGGAGCCGAGTGATATGACCTTGAACAAAGCTCACCAAAACAGGACAACTTGCATTCCAAAAAACGGCTTTGAGTGCGCATTGTCACTTATTAAACACCGTATGTTTTAATGACGCAGACGGTTTTAAACGACACAATACTTTACTGCAACAGCTGTTAAATGGTCACCGGAGTAAACCCTTACCTGAACTGGTGAACAGGCAACGCAGCAGCAGCGATCAGCCTCGTTTCCACACATAAACATTACACGGTAAGGATTAGTTCCTTCTTCCATAAGCTAGTTGAACTGGTGTAATACTCGCTTTCCAGCCGCGCAATCGCTACGCATTATTTAACCTGTAAGCCATTATACATGAATGTTGTGTATACCGAGTTGTTCTCAACCACCCAGCAGAAGGGCCGAACAAACAATGAATTACTTAATCCTACTTCAGGGCCACAACTTCATGGTCACTCGAGCGTCATCACACACTACTGCCACCGAGAAGTGTAAATAATATGGTGACAAACGTGCCGATATTGCGCGTTGAGGCGACTGCACAATTGTTGCATAAAGCGACTTAGTTGCATTAGCAACCACGAAAACACCAATCGCTCATAAGAACATCAATTACGAACGCTTCAAATATGTTCAGCGCTATTACAAGTTGTGCTACATTTCGAAGAGCTGGAATTATTTGACGCTACTCCAGACCACATTCCATTACACCGTCTGCTTCTCTGCCCAACACAGCGAACAGCGAAGGCCCCGCAAGGCGCATGGCTTGGCCGAGCGACAAAACTTCGCCCGGGCAAACAGTGGGAGGTGGGGGCACCGCATAGGAGTGGAGTAAGAAGGGAAAACGGGTCCGCATCTTGTCCCATGATGCAGCTGGCTGCGGGCAAAGTGCCAGCTGGCGAAATCTCACTGATCATGCGCACACTGTCTGGGAATAAAAGGACTAACTCTGGCTGACGTCATTAACTGAGAAAGAGACCGTGACAACGTTAGAACTTCATAAAATAACCAAATAGAGTGATGCATGGAGTTCGGTTATAAATGTTACCAAATCTATCAAATATACTACATGCATAGTAGTGCAACGCCCAATAATGTCTAGCCACGCCCCCCAACTCATTTTAATATCTTTGTGCAACTTTTATTAAGCGCATACCAGTACTGGTAGTTTTGGGCATACCATTTCAAAATTTCCTTGATTCAATTCAATTACCTTGAATTTCGATGAGACAAATTTCACGTTGGAAACTTTGTAAAGGTATTTTGCATTACAGAAATACTGAAGAAATAGCATTCCAATTCCAAGCTTGAGCCGTTCATCCTGATTTGCCTCCTGAGCCGTTTCAATTTGGACTGCGTGCACATAGGCGTAACAGAACAAAATACTGCGAAGTGACCAAGGCAACTTGTTACTTGTACAATACGGCAACACAGCACGTTCGCCACGGCTTACCCGGACAGCAACGTTGCCGATGCGAAAAGACATATACTTCTTCTCTTCCCTAGATAGGGATAGGGAAAGCATCATCTATGCAAATTTCAGCCAGCAAGATACAAGCATAAATCAGATTTACAATCGTGTCCTTAATAAACATGCTCCAGGTCTAAAAATCATTTTGTGCCACTTTCATGATTGCGGGAGTTCCGGCAATACCGCACTCCATACCTTCCCCTCTCTTCGCCCTCGAAGGGAGCTTGAATGAATCGATACGGACGTCGACAAAGACAAATCTCAACCTCGCTACACGAATTCGTAAGGGCGAGAATCCTATAAATATACACCTGGTGTTGGACTCAATGATCGTGTACCTTAAGCACTAGCTTTCAATCCGTTGTTCAAATACATCTTGGTGACCGGCAGTGAGTAAACAAACAAAAATGTTTTGGCAGAAGCATACTGTATATATTTAATAAATACGATAAAAATCGCGAGTGGTAAAATAATATCCCACTAATAAAAAAAAATTAAAAGCTTATGGTACCGGTTACCCCACACCACTTCATCCTCCTTACCGCTGTTAGCCCGCCACGCCTCGATTCCTGTCTCTCTCGGCACTAACAAAACAAGTTTCGCCTAACACTGTTTTATACTACTGAGCTAAACGGGGCTACATCTTAGCAACACGCGCGTTAATCAGCATTTTAAAACGAACCTAACCTATAGTAAATTACACATAAAACTCATTCGGATTGCATAATTATCCCAAATCACAACAAATACAATGCTTTTCAAAAAAAAATATGTTTCAAATTACTTTAATTTTCGAGTGCATTTAGCAGACGACAATTACAATACCCCAAAACAAAATAAATCACGAACATTTATTACCTGTTTCAAATCGCTGTTCCCACAACTATTTAACACGAACTCGCGCAATGAACCCTAACACTGTCAAATGAAAGTACACAACTCTTTCAGAAACGTATAATTTCATTTTCCTATCCGACGTTTCAGCAGGTGACCGACTGAGAGTCATGGCCGATGTACACATTCAGCCCACGAAGCAACAACGCCAGGTCGGAACCAGGTTTTTGGACTCGTCCAGTTTGAATTCCATTCGTCATGGGGAGCCACTGCAGCACTGCGTGGTAAATTACACTAGTTTTCATTCATAACAGAAAATTGAAAAGAAGTAATTGCATGTATTTGTTATATTTTCACTTATAATCGTTATTTACCTTTAACTTTTACAATGCTCTTGTATGTTACGTCATTCGGAATCATACCCAAACAAACATTCCGCCATATTTCTACTCCCCCCGTTTCCTCAATGGACTCTTCCTACATCGAAGCAACTTCCCCTCTTGAATGTTCACTTTAAATAACACAAAATATGACGTACGCATAAATCCTAAAGCTGCATGAAAACATAAACATTAGTGTTAGTTTAAATTCCTACATAACGGCAACTAAACATATCATGACACTTGATCTTTACTAAAGAACCACATAAAGTCTACCTTAAACTCTAGTTAAAGAAGCAAATTATGCCCCAATAATAGCTGAATATCCTCCCAGGCATGTTTCACTATGTAAAAATTGTTTATAAATTAGTAGCAATCGTTTTACTTTCTTACCTTTAAGATTATTTATGATGTACACACATGACTGAGTCTCAGCTTATTTCCACAAATAATGGATAACTTATATCACTTACACTATTGTATCAAACGAGGGCCATACTATCGCCGATATTATGAGTTTCTACCGCAGTTTCACTGATGATCCTAGTAAAATGATCTTTGCGCGAGACACAGATACACTGCACATCCGCCATCAAATGTTTTGCCACTAAAATTTAGATCTCAGTGACGTCAGATTGTTTAGTCAAATGAACCAATCACTAACGACTCCTTTCTTTCCGTGTATCTAACTACAGTTTGTATAATAGCTGTTACAAATCACTATAGCAAATAAGAATTAATTAGAACATGATAATTTAAAACTACATTATTTAGTTAACATATATTTAATTGCGTATGTTAAAACATATGCTCCCTAGACGCCATTTTGAAAGTTTATTGAAATTGTTTATTTGTTATTTACATTCAAGTCAAGATAAGAGCGGTATAAGACTCACAGCAGAGAAGTAACATTGAGTTTTGCATACCAAAAATCTTATGCGTAAGCTACAAATGTACCCACCAATATTCTGTTATCCATTACCCGCTTATAATAGAATTCACACATGTAAGACCAATTTAAATCCCTTCCATACCCACACATTTTCATGCAGCTGTGAGGCTCACACGTATCTAATTACCATTTGTACGTTCGCTCTATGCAATATATATTGAGCCTTTGGTTTTTATTTTAAAAAAATTCAAATTCATTGAGCAGGGTGATATAGTAGTTAGCTTATTGCTATATTCTAGATGCCAATGTATAATAAATTGTTCGGTGGCCAATACCAATACGCAACGTGTCGTTCATGAGCAGAAAACGCGATGTTACGGACGTGGTTTGATATTCGATTGAGGTTCTGAGATATACAGTCGTAAGCAAGGCAGGAAAGAATAATTTGTGTTTTATGTGTTTCGGGGAATCTGTTCTTTTGAAAATGACTTCCGCTTTGTGCTTTCTATTTCTTATTTCTTTTAGTTTCACCTCAGCTTCCCTGGACCATAAGAACGTGAAGTGTTTGGGTAAGACTTAAAAATGACTTAATATTTGGACACAATAACTTGTGTGTAATTAAAATTAACACAAAGGTCAATAATCTTATCCTGCATCTTGAATTTGCTATACTTTTTTTTTCAGTTTGTAGAAATGTTGTGGACGAGATAGATAATGAAATTCAGAAAGTGGACCCAAGGAAGAAAGTTGATATTGGCAGTTACAGACTTGACTCTGCAGGAAATCAAAAGCAAAAGAGGGTAGGATATTTATTTCGTTGGCAGAGGAATAAAATATCAATAATTGCCTAAGTTATGTTAAGTCCGTACCTACATTGCAAATGCCGTTGGTCGCACCGTCTAGTTGTTTCTATCTCTTGTTTCAAGAGATCAGGGAATTTAAAATCGTCGCATAGGCTGGTATTTGTTTTGTGTTTCTTATCCTACCATACGATGGCATTTATTGGCATTATTTACATAATATTAAATTCAATTGTACCAATATTTACGCCTAATTACGTTACAATACTAATTTAAATGAAACTGTCGTAAACAATCATTGCGGTTAATTGATGTTTGTTTTTTTAGCTATATAAGTGTGATTAATTAATACGCATATTGCCAGAATATTATTACGGTGTGTCTAAAATAACAATTATTCACTTAGTAAACCAAAAGATAATATATACTTTGAGACAGATAAATGTATTCCTAGTCATATCAACAACACTGGTGGAGTGCAAAGGCGCTATACATAGGTAATATCAATAACATACAGTAACTATACACATTAGTTAAAAGTCTTGCACTACCTAAATACCTTTTGAAGCATATGACATGAAACTCAGTGTGAGGGGATAATTGTATATTGAGAACTCAAAAATGATATTACCAGTATAACCAGAAGCAACTCCAACTCTTATTTTAAATGGAATATCCATTACATTTTCAAATAGAACTCATTAACAGCTTTTCAAAAGTACTCAAAATATATACTTCTGTACAAATTTATTGTTGCTAAATCGAGAAAACAAAAGCGTGTATGAATAATAAAATGCTCTTTCCTTAACCAAAACAAAACTAGCTCAATGTATAATTCTGTGCCCCCAACTGCTTGATTATGTGCCAGTCGATTAATTAAACCACTTAAGAAATTTTAAACAGGCTTTAGAATGTCTTGCACTGTTTCCATTATTCAACACTGCAGATCTTCTAAGTTGTTGGGTATCTCCTGATATACTAATGACTTCAAATGGCCCCACAAAAAGAAGTACAAAGGCAAAAAATCTGGGTATCTAGCTGTAACCTACCGCCACGGGTGGCCGAGGCCGTTAAATCGCGGACTCGTGAGCGGGAGGTCTGGGGTTCGAATCCCGCCGTCCTCCCTGACAGGTTTTTTCCAGGTTTTCGTCAGTCTTCATAAATGGCGAATGCCGGAGAGGTACCCAAAACTTAGGCCTGGAACGTTTCCTTCCTTAAAAATAAATCCTTTCCCAATATTTCATTTCATGTATCACCAGTGTCCATCGCCTGTGGTGCCTCTGTAGCAAAAATGGGCGTTAAAACACTATTTATTCATTCATAGCTGTAACTCTCCTACTAATACATTGTTGTGGAAAAACCTGGTCTAAGGCTGACAAACATTCTGTCCTTAGTAAACCGAAGGCTCCATTGTTGAAATAAATGCCATCTCTGGGTAGCCCATGGGGTAGTTAAATGGATTTCAAAGCAAATCCAAATATATATTTGCACTTCTCTAAAGAAAAAAGGACCAATGATATGATCAATAATACCGGCCCAAACATTAAGATTTTGTAGATTTATATTGGCAGTTTTGTGTTTTAATAGTTCTGTCAATAAGAATGTGACTTTATTTAGGAATACAATTTGCCTAAGAAAAACTGGATTACATCTTAATTCACAAAATTGCATTCTTCTTACAGAATCATTCTCTGAAAGTTCCTGCAAAAGTTTAATTGTATAAGGATGTGACTTGGCATCTTAAGGATTTTTATCATATAACTTCGGCTGACAACAAATTTGTAGTAGTAACTTGGATTTCCTTGCACAAGGATGAGAATATCCAATGAAGTATTCTCATTAGGTGCACTTTTCAGGTGACCTGATCTTGGTAAATCCTTTACGCTTCTTGTTTTGAGTACATTTTTTTTTACAGTTTTATCACTGTAGTATGTGGAATTGGATTGCAATCTGGATACATATCATTAAATAAATTTGCACCTCTGGATGAGATTGTTGCCTGTCTCCATATCCAATCATAATTAATATTAGAATTCTTTCCTTTTTGCTCATCATTGGATATAATTATTTAACACACTAGCTGTTACATTTAATCCCTTTAAGATGTTTCTGTATCAATAAACAATTCATGGATATAAACAAAGGACAGTATTTATGTTATTACTGACATAACTGTAAATAAAAGGAGCATTTTATTATTTGCCACACTTTTTTTCATGTAGTAGGAATAAATTTGTACAAAATTATCTAGTGTGGGTAGTTTTTGAAAAGCTCTTAATGAGCATTATTAAATAATGTAAAAATATATTGTATTCCATTTAAAATAAGAGAGTTGGAGTTACTTTTGGTTAAACTGGAAGTAGAAAAAAAGTCAGTAATATCAGTTTTCAATTCTGAATATATGACAGTCCTCTCATGCCAAGTTTCATGTTGCTGAACCACATGCTTCAAAAAGTTATTTAGGGGATGCAGGACTTTTACTAACTCTTTATATAGTTTCCACTACACTCTGTGCATAAGATCAAGTTTCCGTGAACCAACAGAAAAATATTTCCACTCTGTGCAAGAACACACTTGGCCACTGGCATTTTGCTAAGCACCCTCAAAGAACAGAACCTTTAAAGGCTAAAACAAATATATTCCTGTGCATTCAACAATAACAAATACCTATTAGACTACTCACCCTAAATATAGCAATGACGCTTTTCAAAGTAAGGTGTCCCCCATGCATAAAATATGGAGTTCTTATTTGGGAATGCTTAACTGAAACAGCTGGAAAATATTGAATGTCTAAAAGGAAGGAACCTTAATCAGAAGAAAAATTGATTTGGGAGTAAAACAAATAGCTAATGGAAAGGCATTAGACACAGATAGCTCACCCATAAAATTAAAGAAAAATGCAGGTGAAAATATTCTTTTTAATGGAATTTCGCAATATTAAATGGAAAAAGAAAAACTAGTCATTGACTGGAAGAGACCCATTTATATTCCACTACCTAAGAAGACAGCCAAAAACATGGATATAACAACAATAACCCTTATCTCTCATATTAACAAGATTATGCTCAAAATAATAAAATACTTGAAAAATATATGAAAAGATAACTATTACCATAACAAGGCAAGATTTACAAATGAAAAAGAACTAAAGAGCATATTGCAAATTTACAATGGATCCTTTAGCAAATGAGAGAGTTTCAGCAGAGTATATACTTGTGCTTTCTGGATTTCTCCAAAGCATGTGATTATGTTGATCACAATCCATTGAAACTATTTTTAATGTTCCAACACTTAGTAATTAATAAATAAATTGTACTTATGAAGCTGTAGACAATGGAGTGGTAGTTTATCCTACACTTATGCATTCAACTTGCTTACACAAATTCCCTTACATAAAACTAAGGCAGGTTTGCATCACTCCCATCTTCAGTTGTTGACCGATTACTGTTAGTTGAAATGGTGGATGCTCCTGTGATGAACTTGGCGAGTTCATTCATAGCAGGAAAATCAAGTTTCCAAACTGAAGACCACCAAGGAAAGGTACAAATTCAAAAGTTTCACATACTATCCAACTTACCACAACAAATTTAAAAATATTTTCAAAGAAAATGGAATAATGTTAGCCCCAAAGAACAAATATAATATCAAGAGTTTATTAGGTTGCACAGTAAAAGGCACCATACCAACAGGAAAGAAATCAGGAATTTATGAAATCAAATGTGCAGATTGTAATCAGAGATAAATTGGAAAAACAAAGAAAAATTTGGAGAAAAGAACACTTTAAAAATATTTAGTTTAAGCAGGTTGATAAATCAGCAGTAGCAGCTCCCTTTGGACCAAAAATCATGAAATTAAACCAGAGTTAATCTGCTGAAACAACTTCACAACCCATTGGAACTATCTAAGGAAAACAATTTCATCATAAAAAATAAAGAAAACTTACTGAACTTTAATAAATCTGACATCTTAACACTCTTCATGCTTCACAAACCTTAAAAATATATAATTTAACTTTAATTATATATTATAATTAACTAACCTTATAATTCACTATATTATAATATAGTGAATTATAATATTATAATATAGAATATTCACGCATGAACAGTGTTAAGACGGCAGATTCAATTCACACGAGCTTCACTGTGTTAGTTCCATATGAAAACTTTTTTAAAGATTTACAATTTTTAAAAAACTTTGATTTTCCTCCTATGGATGAACTCAGCAAGTTTCTACTACAACCACCAGATACTGCCACAAGAACATCTGGGTATCCAGTAACCATTTCGAGTAACAGTAGTTGGTCAACAACTGAAGATGGGAGTGAGTGCTCCCGAAACATGTCTCAGTGTTATGTAAGTGAAGTTTACTGTAAACAAGTTGAATATGTAAGTATAGGACACTTAGTGATACTAATAAGGGTACTCCATACCAATCAACTAGCAAAGATACAACTAGAATAAGGAGAAACAGAGTAGTTTCCAGTTGGAAAAGGAGATGGACAAGAAAGCAATCCCCAGGTTTAATCAACCTATATCCAAAATATGTGATAAGAACTACTGAGTTAGATGTTATCATTATAGTCATTAGGGTATACAGCTGCAAGACTAATAACCTCCGATATGCAGATGGTACCACATTAATTGCAGAAAGCAAAGAAGATCTGTAAAACTGTTAATAAGGAGGTTGTTGAGCTACCAATTTGCTCGGATTACCAGCAGAATGATGAGGCTAATTTACTAGTGTTTACTGGTAGCCTAGCTAGAGGGCGAAGGTGCAGGTAACCAACTTAATTGCTTTCAGCCCTTAACAGGCAGATATATTTAGACTCAAGGTGCCATCCTATTGGAAAAGCCCACCAGGGTTTTTACTGTGCAGGTTTGAGGAGGGATCCCTGCATGAAACTATCAAAGGAAAGTAATAAAACAAGATGAAATTAAATTTCAAGAAGACTGTTGTTTTTTTTAATAGTGTTTAATGCCTGTTTTTACTACTGAGGCATCACAGGCAGTGGACACTCATGATACATGAAACAAAATGATATATTAGGAAAGGATTTTTTTTTTAAGGAAGGAAATGTTCCAGGCCTAAGTTTAGGGTACCTCCCCAGCATTTGCCATTTATGAGACTGAGGAAAATCTGGAAAAAACCTCAGTCAGGAAGGACGGTCCTGGTGGGATTCGAATCCCAGACCTCCCGCTCATGAGTCTGCACTTTAACGACCTCAGCCACCCGTGGCGGTCAAGAAGACTGTGGTAATAACCACAGGTCATGGTAAAAAGATAATTTAAACAAATGATGATTTGAAAGTAGTATCAAAATCAAGCAACTGCATGGAAGAAGTAAAAAGGAGAATAGTAGGAAAAACAGCTGTGAAAAAGTAGATGATATATAAAATATTCCTTAATATCAATTTGGATTGTTGTAAATACAGGCAATTATATTTCCAAGAGTTTTGTATGTATGTGAAAGCTGGACATTGAAAATCACAGATAAAAGAAAAATAGGTGTAAGCTTGCAGGAAGATGCTGAAAGTGAGCCTGGACAAGCAAAAGAACAAATACATTGACCAAAAAATAGAATAAATCCTGGCATTCCTTGGGAGCTATAACCACTGAACAAAGGCTATCTTATATCAAGCACATTGTGAGGACATCATGTTGGGAATAATTGAAATAAGAGAATGGAGAAGAAAAAGAAAGATGGCATGATGAAATAAGGTACACACTCAACCTTTCATGAATGGAAATGAATCTGACAAGACAGAACCAGATGGAGGAAGATCACCAAGACATAATATCGAAAGAGAAACGGTTTGAATGTAAGAAATATGACCCAATCGCTGTGTATATCCTGTGTGGATCATAAAGGATCACATGCCATCTATGTACTTCTACTACTAAAAGGGACATACGAGGGTAGGTCCATAAGTTTCCAGCCTAACCATTTTCTAGGTATGATAAAGACAAAAACTATATTTCGCTTTTCAGTATAGTTCCCCTTTATTGCAATACACTTCTCACATCTCTGAATTAACATTTCAATCCCCCCTCCCCTCCAAAATAGTCAGAAGTCTTGTCTGCAAAATTGGCATAAACAGTATCCATCACTTCTTTGCCACCTTAAATTTCCTTCCTCGAAGGTCCTTCTTGAGTTTTGAGAAGAGAAAATAGTCACTGGGGGCTAGATCTGGGCTGTAGGGTGGATGGTCGATCCCCTTAAAGCCACATTTCTTCACAATTTCCTTTGCAACAAGAGCTGTGTGCACAGGCGCATTGTTATTAAGAAGGCTCACACCACCACTCAGCTTTACTCGCATTTTCTCTTTGATGAAAGCACGTAGTCTGCAGTAGGCCAGCATAATACTCCCCATTTACTGTGATGTTCCTCTCCTTGAAGTCAACAAAGAGTATTCCTCCATAGTCCTAAAAGATCGTGGCCATGATTTTCTTGATTGACTGAGTGACCTTGGCCTTTAGAGGCAGTGCTTCGCCAGGTTTACCCACTCCATTGATTCTCTTTTGGACAAGGGATCATAGTAGAGGACATAGTTTTATTTCCTGTTACAATGGTTTGCAGAACATCTCTCTTGTTGCCATGTCAGAGCTCCAAACATGCCTGACAACAGATGACTCATTGCTGCTTTTGGACTGAGGAAAGAAGTCTAGGCATTCATCTTGCACTAAACTTTTTCTTGTTAAAATGTTCATGAATAATTTGAAGAAAGCACTATTGTTTTAGAAAGGCCTAACCTTGCTGCTATTTCTGTAACTTTGAGCCACTGGTCTTCAATAATTTCTCCTTTCATAAGGGCGATATTTTCAGAAGGGAACACCTCCAAGGGCAGACTTGCATGCTCTTTGTCTTCAGTGCTTTCTTGACCCATTCGAAAAAGTTTGGCCCATTCTTTTATGGTAGAATATGAGGGGGATGCTTCCCCATATACATTGTCCAATTGCTGGTTAATTTCATTTGGAGTAAGTCCTCCTTTTGTGAAAAACTTAATACCACTCGATACTCCATTTTAAACATGTCACAATCTTCTACACATATTTGTCTTTATGCAATATATCTAAACAATTGAAAACAGCGAAGTGGAAGTTACAGCTGCAATAATTTACTTATTGGATAAGGTATGACACCAGATAGGGGTTTTGTGAAGGCGGTAATCCTTGTCGGCAAGGCCAGGAACTTATGGACCTATCCTTGTATTATATAAAGGCACCTTCAGTCTCAAAATACACTCCAATAAAACTAGTGTATGACCTTCCTACAAGATCTGAGATTAAAACTTCTATGCAAACAATGTAGAAATAATAAGAGAAGGAAAGAGGAAAAGAACAGAGATCAACTTAGCCTTTTAAATTTAGGCCATGATAATAGAGGAATTGGACAAATATAGATTTCTATGAGACATTTAGTTACTTAAGTGGCAGTTAATACCTTTCATGGCAATCTCTATAGAGAAAGATCTATGCCCCATAAAGACTGTATTTGTGAACTATGACCGGAAGTGTGTACAAATAAGAACAAAGGATTAATCCATGAAAATTAAATGTTTTAATATCCTTTCAGAACAGTTTCTATAATTATAACATTGATATTTTATACTCTTTTGTTTACAATTGTTAATTATTCCAATAAATACAAAACGGTGGAAATGTATAGTGTAGAAAGAAGGAAATCACTGCATTCAGTATTGTGGTATTGTGGTTATGCTAAATACTAAGTCTTTACAACATTCAAATGAATTTTTTACATTTAAAGAGAATAGAATAACTAGTGATTAAAAACTGAGGAATGGAGAATATGAAAAGCTTTCAGAGAAAACATACTTTGCTAGTGGAAGTTTAGCATAATGTACCCATAAAAACAGAAAATTCATGCAAATCAACATGAAAAATATCTGCTTTAAAGCTATATTATCAGATAAACGAAGACATCAAAGGGGTACTTTAAGTCATGTTTGCGGCATGAAACAGTATTTAAAAAATATCATGTATGTCTTTTGACATAAGATGCTCAAAATGTTCATTATTAGCAACTGCATACTTCTGATTTCGACAAACTACTGCACAAACAATGTTGCCTTAGTGTGCTCCGCATGAAATTTCCATTTCTTGTAGTGCAGCTAGTGTAGATGGTTTTCTGCAGTAGACAGCATCTTAAAAGTTTAGGGGTGTTAGTCGGGAAACATGCAGGGAATTCAAAAGCACCTCTTTTCTTTGTTCTATGACACCCTGGCAGAATGTCATCAGGATAAGCTCTCACTTTTCTATGGTAGTGTGGTGGTGCACCATCTTGTTGGATATAGAATTACTCATTCATATAAGTGCATGAATTGTTGGTAAAATGAATATTTGCAATATTTCAAGATAACCTGACCAGTGATTGTATCATCTAACACAAATGATCCAGTTAAACCCCTGAATGACAGTTTATGCCAGGTATTGAGCCTTGGTTAATTGACAGCTTTGTCGCAAGGATTTCTTGGAGCATAATAAACACTATTTTGACATAATTAAGATCATTGTATGATTGAGTCCAACTACACATTCTTATTGCTTCACTTGTTTATAATATGTAGTATTAGTTTCACGAACCATTATTCACATCCTCAGCTGTCAACTGGTTTGTGAAACTAGTACTACATATTATAAACAAGTAAGTGAAGCAATAAGAGTGTGTAGTTTAACTGAATGATATAATAATTAATGATTAGATTTGCTGTAAAAGTTCCAATTAACATTTTTAGTTAACAATTATGACAACTTATTGTACCATTTAGTTTAAAATATGCTTCATCAGATCAAACAATCCAGAAGCTCATCACATTGAAACCACTCACATTACTGCATTCTTGATGTGCATCATTTTCATTCATAGTATGTAACAATCTTGGAATGTAAACTTTCCAATTGCTCTCTTAAAAATAAACTTGCTCAATCTGCTAACTCATGTCTCACATACATACTGTTTCACTTACTTTTGTGGTGATTGTATGTACTGGTTGCAATACCATATCCAAAGAGGCAGGATTTGTTGCTGTGCAATTCCTTGTAGATCTTTGCTTGGGCACTGCACACATGGTGCCATATATTTTGAATTTATCATGAATGTATGAGATTGCTAGACATGTTGGTGATTCTGTAGCAAATTTACATCACCATTGTCATTGCACTTCATACACATTCTCAAATTACCAATATCATTTCAGAATGGTAGTACGTTACTTGAAAGTCAAGCATGTGTCTGCCATTTTCATTTCACTTGTTTTGATGATTCTCATCATGGCCACATGGTTGCAATAGTAACGATTACTGACATCTATAGAAACAACACTATACTACATATTAATGCTACAATTCAATTCAAATTTAAAAAATTATACATAGATAACTGTTAAAGTATGTATACCTGTTTTGGGACCCTCTGTATGTCAATAACAAGTCTGTAATATGAGGGAAGGTAAAAATTATCTGCACTCTTGCTTTTCCAATTTATTTACGCAAAATAGGAGTTGAAAAAATACATAATTTTTCTACATAGTCTGCTTCCTTTTTGCTACTCTTGGTTCAGTGGTCCACAAGCTTTCATATTCCCTCCAAGAAGGTTTTTGGTTGGTTGTGCAACCATTTATGCACCACTTCCCTCACTTCTTCACCATAGAAAATTGACAACCCTGTAAAGGATGTTTGAGTAGTTCAAGAAGATGTAAACTGGAAGGGGCAAGATCTGGGCTGCAGGCAAGGTGTCCCAGCACTTTGAAACCTTAATGGTTTCAGTGGTCTGGGCCTCTGTGTGAGACATTGCATTGTCATGCAATAAATTCTCTTTCTTTAATAATAGGCCTTAGTGTTTGGTGCAAATTGCTGGCTTCAGATTGTTAGCCAGCAAGTCAATGTATTTTGCACTGTTGACTTTGCACCACTTTTCCAGTTAGTCTTTCCAATATAGTCTCATTTGAGTCCCAAAAACAGCATTTCTTTTCCCATTGAAGATCGAGTCTTGAATTTCTTCTTCATTGGTGATCCTGGATGTTTGCACTCCATACTCTAGTGTTTGGATTCTGCCTCATAGTAATGGACTATTCTCAAAAACTCTGTACCTTCATTGTTATAACAGTTGGATAAGCATTGGCAAATCTCAACACATTTGCGCTTGTGCTGTAAGGCACTTAACTCATACAGATATTATGGAAGCCAAACGTCCTGGGTGGTTTAATAGATAGAACCATGATTAATCTGCAGAGATTATACTCTCTCATCAGTGGCAACTCAACAATTTGTCAGTACCATCACTTGAGCTTGCTGAATCTTCTCATCATTTGTGGAGATGACAGGCTTCCTGCTCCCTGTTCATGTCTAGTCACTTTTAAATTTCTGATCCACTCATACCCATTTCTCTTCCAACCAGAGAAATCAAACCAATGCTCTTTGTTCCTCCTCAGTACAGCAGCCACATTTACACTGTTACAACAAGGAAATTGATGCAATCAAGGTCTTAACTTTGATCATGTGATCACAATAGTATCAACTCTAAGCATGCGTGAGCAGAAAGAAGTGTGGCAAACCAAAAGATGTATTATGGTAAAAGTGCAGTTAATTTTCCCATGTATTAAAGAATGCAGATGGGCTAAAAAATAAAGGCATGTTTAAAGTGTTTAACTTTATTGTTTAGTAAATTATAAATTGCATGTATATGTTTTCTTTTTACTAAAAATTTATTAGGTGCCATATGCTCGTTCTGAGTTGCACTTGACTGATATTTTGGAGAGTATATGCAACAAAATGGATGACTATGTCAGAGCCACATATAAGACATCAGGGGAACTGACACTGCTTCGTTTGATTGGATCAGATGGGCAGATGAATCCAGAAATCAGTCATGTTGATATAATTCAGGATTCAGATCTAAATAAAAGCCTCAAATTTTATGTAAGTATATAAATAATTTTTCCATGGACATCTGCCTCCTAAAAGTTGTTGCGAATGTTAAATTGCTTTTACCAATTAAGTATCATACAAGATTTATGTGGGGAAAATATTTTAAAAAATAAACTTTTAAAGCTTTCAATAATTAATAGCAAATACATCTGATTTGATTATAAATTGGGCTTAGATAAAATGGGCAACATATACAATGCATTTCATGTTCAGCTGGTGTGCAGCTCAAAAATCAGCTAGAATGCTTACTTGCAGAAAATCAGATACAATATCCCTGCAACTTAAACTACTAACTTTGTAATGATGCAGGTTGTTTATTATTGTTACAGTACAGTTAAAATAACTATGTCCTTTATCATAGGAGATGGATATGTCATCCTGCATTCACATTTCTGGCATCTTATTAGGAAATTTCCATTTATGAACACACACATGCACACATCAATTCATCTTCTAAAATTTTATCTGTTCTTTATTATTATTTTAATATGGTGCAAAAGTAACTACATACTTAGTGAATATCAGTTAACATATGATTTCACATCTTTGTATGTTCAAAATGTTTTCCTTCTCCATTTACTTTTACTGTACTGTAGATATGTTTCTAGATTAGTAATATTATCAGCGGGAAGAGCAGAAAACAAGAAATGAATCATTTGTAACAGTGAAAATGTGAATGAAAGGGGAAAGAATTGTTGCTGTAAGGATCAGTTGCCAACAAGGTTTAAGTGCTGAACTGGGGAAATGGAGAGAACGTTTTGAGTCACATCTACCATCATCACCTATGACTGTTTGCAATGTAATTCACAAATTTGAAATCGACGATTCTGTTTTGAATGTACCTCGTAGTGGGCTACCTAGGAGAGCATGGACTGAGAAAAATGAACTCATTGTCTATTTGGCTGTTACATACAAATAGTCTAAGGAAGTTCACAAGATGATTAATTGTGGAATTTCTAGCAATGTCACATTGATCAATTCAAAGAATATTGCATCAGCAAAAGTTCAAAATGTACATTCCATGCATGACACATGCTTTGTTGGAAGATGATCCAGACATTTTGCGAGATTATACTGGATCAGTATCGACATGACCCCAATTTCTTTCAAAACATTGTATGGTTGGATGAAGCCACCTCTAAGTTATCAGGACATTAAACTGATATAACTGTACTTATTGATACATGGAAAACCATCATGTTGTTTTGGAGCAAGTTGCAAATGAACCCGGCGTAAATGTGTGGGGGTGCAATATTAGCAAGTAGCATAATTGGACCTCACTTAATTTATGGAAATGTATAGTGGTAACAAGTACTTGGGCTCTACTACAAGAATTTATACCAGGAATCATCATGCATTTGGACAACCTTGATCAACTCTACTTTTAGCATGATGGAGCTCCTGCACATTATGTTACAGCTGCTTGAATGTACGTTGACAAAGTTTTCAATAGAAGAGTGCTTGGATGTTGTGCAACAATTGAATTCCCACCACGATCCCCTGGTTTTACCTCAGTGGATTTCTTCCTTTGGTTACAGTTAAAGAAGTGTAAGGAAGGAAACCACAAGAAGTGCGTGCAATCCTTTGTCAACTAAATTCAGTAAGTGTATAGTTACTTTTGCACCATCCTGTTTAGGAGTTGGTTTTTATATTTTATTTTTCAAGTTTCCCTTAAATAAAAATCCCATACTCTCAGATCTGGGAAACATTCAGGCCATTATTACCTACTACTTATTCTATCTTGAAAATAATAACTCTGCAGCTATATGAGTAGTGGCAAAGTCTTGATGAAAATATCCAGATTAGTGGCAGAGTCTTCTTGAAAATATCCAGATTAGCAATGTCAATCAGTCGTTTAAAAAATGGCACCATGGAACCATGCTTCACCGTAGAAGAATATTTAATATATATCAATTACCTTTTCACCAACATTCTCAATATGTATAATAGAAATTTAAGAACTTTCACTATCACATGGTAGCATTTACTGGAAAACAGAGATCTTGTATAGTTTCAATTTTAAGATTTAAGTAGCATGCCATGCTAAGCTTGGCTCTGTTTCACAAAAGTATGGTCTTAATACAAGTATATGGAATTGTAACTTGTAGTTATTATTAAAAGTCTGTTCCACAAAAGTTTCTGCTACTGTTGTACTTTTACAAGTGTACACAAGTGATCTTTTATTGTTCTGTTCCACAAAAGTATTAGTATTAGTTGGGTACTGATAATTTGTATAAATTTCTCTATAAGTGTAGGAATAGTATTAACTTCAAATACTAGCACAAAATTTAATATCTTTTTAATGATTTTGGGAGTCGTTTGACCCAGTTGTTCTGAGTATTAGCTAAAGTGATGATAATGTTGAGTAGGAACATGTATAAAGAAAGAATAAATAAGTATTTGTGTACAATGATAAAATTAGGTTAAGTGCAATTAAAATATGGCTTATGACTGATATTGATATTCCTGTTCCAAATGCACATTTCAGACCAGGATTTAAGTTAATGTATTCTTAAGGATCTTACTACATGCCTCAAAAATAATTTCTTACCATTCTTCATTCTCTGTTAAAATAATCCCTTTTGACACAATTTTCCCAGTTGTTTTACTTATAATGAGAATGCGATTGTCAAGCAATATAAACAAATAAATAAATATAAATGATCAAATGAACTAATAAAATAAATGACCGAGAGCAATCGGGAAGCTCGATTCTTCTGCCATCTCTTGACGACTGAAATTGATGCTCCTAAATGTAGCCTAATGGGGCTATCACCTCAAAGTGAATTATTATGCTTCAATATCGATAAATACATAATAAAGTATTAAGAATTATCATTATGTCGGAGAAAAAAAACAGGACCCATTTTGCAGGAATGACAATTACCACTCTATCATTAAAAATACCTAAGGAGTGAATATAAACTGGTTCAGGGTATGACAATGTATGGCACAAACAGCTGTTCCTCCATCTTGCTCTTATATGATGTCATTTGTAATTTTTTTACTAATACTTTATCAGTGTGGCATTTCTTTCATGGAACAGACAGTTACAAGACCATACCTTACAAGTACTTGCACTAATATGCTTGTATATATTAGACCATACTTTTGTGGAATAAAACCCTTATCAAAATTTATATTTCTGGTAAAAGCCAATGGGAGGGGTTTTTGAATAGTGTGTTCTAGTCTCCTGCGTCAATTTTTTCTCTGTAAGCACATGCCATTTCACCCTTTGCTTCTTGTTGAGAATAAGGCCCATTTCTCTAAATTTATTTAAAAGGAGTAGGATGATTTGAGAGCAGGTACATCTGGAAATTTTGTCAAACTTGCCTGTAACTTCCTTGCAAGAAGATGCAATCATATGCAATGGTACATAAAACCCTTTGTTCTAAAGTGTATAAATATCAAGACATTAAAAAACATAAAATAAATGGAAAGTACTGATAACATCTAAACATTTTTTGGTAATTTTTCTATCAACAGGAACTGGAGTCACTAAATACATGTAACAAAAATAAATCCAAGGTCACAATGGAGTTGAATGCCTGCTGAACTGTACCTCGCACTAGCTGATACCAGCAAGCCAAACATGAAAATCACTAAGATGTGAAGAGTGGGAGGCACTGATCACTAACAGTTCAGATTAACTACTTCACACATGTCTCCTGCTTTATTGGCCACAGAATTAGGGTGTTCCGATCTTAAATACTATGTGCTCATATTAATACATGACTTGTGAAAATAAGTTTTATTTATTCTCTGATGGTAGGCTGTGAAAATAGAATATTTCTTTCAATCTTTCATTATAAAAAAATATAACAAATGATTAATACATATCTTACAATTCAGACTGATCCAACTTTTCTTGAGCCCCTAACATACTCACTGGTCGTCGACATGAGATACAAGTTAGATCTCTGTTTCACCTACTTTTCCTCTTTTTCTGTCTTCACTTTCCTGATCCATTTGCTCTTCCTAAATATTCACCCATACACCTACTTCTTTCCCACCCTCTGTCAACATTTTTATTACAATATTAGTTTCCATTTTGGATCCCATATACCCTCTTTCCAATTACTTCTTTCCTTGCACTGCATTAAACAATGAAAGCTCTGTTCCCCACATATAACACATATTTCCATGGTGCTTCTAAATCCTGCAAGATACAAAGCCTCTGTTCACATCTATGCATATCCTTCCCTTTCTTATTTATCACAACTGTGAACATACTTCTCTCTACCCCAGTCTTTCTTTAATATCTTGTACAATCTCTAAGAACTTTTATTCTCAAAACTTCACCACATCTCTTGTCTCTCAATATCTTCTTTTCTCCTCCTTACTTTCCTCCAGAAGCTATTGAATTATTATCTCAATTCTGCCATACATCACCCATACTGATCTCTTCCAATATTTCAGTTTCTTCCAATTATTATGCAAGACTGTTCCTTAATATTTAATTATATCATCCTAATTTCAGATTCCTGTACCAGTATTTCAAAACTGTTTCAACCACCTTTCCTTTTCTACCTAATTCTGCCAATACTACTCCTGTTGACAATGCTTTTTGTAGCCACAATAACCCTTTACAAAACATCCTATATCGAATTTATAAATTTTCATTTTCGCTTATTTTCAGGTTCTCTTTCAGTCCCCAGGGGGGTTTTAACACACTGTATACTATGTATGTAAGCAAATTAATACATTGCTGCGGCAATAAGAACACGTAAACAAGATTTCCAATTGGTTATTTCAGAGATCTTAATGCAAGTTTATGTGTCTTATATGATTTTGTTCACAATATCTGATAATCCTCAAATTTCTACTCCATATAACATCTTTGATTCTACCACTACTTCATACATCCTCTCCAACCAATTTAAAGACATTTCTGGTATCTCATATAAACATACTCTCACCCCTTAAATAGCTAATTTTCCTTAGGTAATCGCCTTCCTACCATGCGACTCCCAGCCTCCATTATAATTTTATAACTATTTCCCACTCTTCTCCATTCAAATGCAATTTTTCATTTTTTCTTAATCTAGTTCCTTTTTTAAATATCATTATTTTAGATTTTGTAACATTAATTCTTATGCCCTACTCTGCAGAATTTACTGATTTCATTAATTTCTTTCTGTAATCATACAACTGTTATTGTACATATCATTAGATTATCTTCATAAAGTAATCCTGGTATCTCTCCGTTTCCTATCACTGAGTTACATTTCACAATTATTTCTAAAATGTCATTGATAAATAAATTGATGGGATACAACTAACATCTCTGTCGTAACCCTAGCTTTTGGTCAGTTATTTCTGTTATTCCATTTCTATTGGATCTAATACAAGGATTATTCCTTCATATATTTTCTTGATCCCTATAATGAACTTCTTACTTACACCCTTTTTCCTTAATTTTCATTCTAATGCATCTCTATTGATAGTATCAACTGCTTTTTCAAAATCAGCAAAGAACATATACACCCTCTTCATTTGTATCTATTTGCTTACTAATGTCTGTATTACCATTATATTATCTGCTGGTCTTCTCCTCTTTCTTAATCCTGGTTGAAACTCACGTTATTTTGCTTTCCTTTACTGCCCACTTCTTAATCTTTCTGTCATCCACGTATACATTTTTCGTACTATAGAAAGAAGGCCAATTCCTTAAAAATTGCCTGGTTTATTTATAAACCTGTCCAACTTTGCTCTAAGCCTTGTCGTAACACTTTTGTCTACATCTGCATGATCTATATTGTCTCTGATCTCTAGGCTGCTCCCCCCAGATGTAGGCACAATTTCTAATCCACTTTCATGCATCTGTTTGCCAAATTCAAAGCCGCTGCTGCCTCTCTCTCTTTCTAGTCTGGAGTGACAATCCTTCTTGATGGCATCATGTTACTATCTGCTTCCCCCTCCATGTCTTCTTCCCATGCGTGCCAATGATCATTTTTCAGCATATGCCTGCTTTCTGTTCTTTCCCCTCCTCTTTGCCTGTGTGTTCTTCTACCTCAGCATCTAACATTGGTTGTCTCTTGACATTTTGCTGATGCATTTCATGTCTTTTTGCATCAACATACCTGTAGTCCTTTAACAAATGCATTGACTGTGAAGATATTGAATCCAACCTCACAAGATATTTTTTCAACACTGATGTCTCTTAATTGAAAAGAGCTTCATTTAATTGATTTCAGTAGTGATAGTAACAAAAATGAATAGAGGTTTTGCAGTAAGGCTGTCAGAAAATAGAAGTCAGCACAGTTTGTGTATTTAAATTGAAAAATTGCCAAGCATCCTTAAAAACATGGAAATTAGTAGGATGGTTATGTATTGCATCATATAGTGCTTCACTGGGAATCAGTACCATTGACAGACCCAGATGCCTGTACCCTATGAACATTGTACCTGTTGTCAAAACAGTTTGGCAGAATCAGAGTCCAGTTTGAAAACAGATGGTGATGGCTCTTGAAAAGTACATGTTTCAGGAAAGCCATGTTCAAAGTGCTTAGACAAGATTTGGATTAGGGCTTTTTTGTTGCAATACTGGGCATGTTGAACTGCAGAACAAGCAGCAGAGGGTTGAATTGCAAATGAGTACTACAGTATTGCACTAAAATTCTTTTTACTGACAAGGAAGAATTCAATATTGAAGAAAGTTACAATCATCAAAATGACAGAGTGTATGTCTAATGTTCAAAAGAGGCCTGTTTTTGTGTCCTGAAAAGCTACCATCCTGCTTCAGCATTGGTTTGGTGGGGAGTGAGCAAGCTCTATTTCTGTGAAAAGGAATTGAAGACTTCCAGAGTGTGAAATCACTTTGCTGAAACCTGTGGTGAAGAAACTGAGCATTCCTTTGTTCAAGAAGAGGCATTAGAGCTTCCAATAAGATTCAGTACCAGCCCACAAGGCAGGTCCACTCAGACTTAGCTCAAGAAAAATGTACATTTTATTAATGTGCAAGATTGGTCTTCTAGCAACTCCAACCTGAGTCTCCTGAACTACAAACTGTGCTCATTGCTTGGGGGTTTATTTTGCAAGAAAAGGCACCTAATGTTGAGGGTATCAAGCAGTCCTTGAAATAGTAATGGCAGACTTCTAAAGGAGGTAGTGTATGCTGCTATAGATAAATGGCCAGAAAGACTTTAGGCATGTGAGAGAAAAAAAGGTGTTCATCTTGAGAATTGATTGGCTCTAAACATTGACTGGAATACATTGGAAACAACATAAACAGCAGAAAATATTAAAATATGTTGTAAAACCTAACAATATTTATAGCAAGACTAGGTATTGAACTGTGAATGATTTACCAAACTCCACTGAGAGAAGGTTTACCATAGAGGCTTTGCACAACCATACTGTGTTGCATTGCATCCCTTTCCTAAATCTTGCAGAATTGCTGTTGATGAAAACACTAAATTGCTCATATTTTTTAAACGTGTAATTATTAAATCTAAATTTCAGAGGACTTGTACAAGAATTCTATTGAAAGAAGTTGAACCAAAGATTTAAAGTCAGGCATAACAACCATTCCAAATAATAGTAAATGTGGACAGTAAATCTCTGCAATGTTTAATTCTAATAACTAAAGAAAAAATTGAACTCTTTTTACATAGAATAAAAATAAAATGTCAAGAGCTGCTCCTGAGATAATTCTGAGAAGCCCATGATTGGTTGGTTGCTAGTGGCCACTGGGGATGCCGATATGCTTCCAAATTATTTTTCATTTGTTTGTTGCTATCAAGTTTGACTGCATTTCAGTAGAAGTTCTTTGTTTTAGATAGTACACAATGGGCAGTAGCTGTCCTTGACTAATTTCATTCTGAAGAAATGGTCCGACAGGCAATCATGCCAAACAATTAAGTGGAATTGGGCTACTCCAATTTTTCTTGGTTTCAAAAAAATGTTTAAAAGTATTTAGATCATCATATGGTTTTCCTTTAAGTTTTTGTTGAATATTTTGTTGTTATTGTTCAATGTTTAATCTTTTTATGAGTTTCAATTTAGAAGGAAGTTCTAGTTCAAAAGATGGTTTTAATTTTACAGTGGCTCATTTTTCTGCTAAAGTATCAGCAATCTTATTCCCCTTTGATCTCAGTAAAACTATTTCAGTATTTCTGATCTGGATTGTATGATATAGTTTTCTTATTTCATTTATACTATGTTGGTGGGTAATTGCAATTCATTATACTTTGTAGAGCTGTTTAGAGTCACCTAAGATAATTCTTTTATGTTAGACCTATAGAGTAAATTTTCTAATGCTGCTGTAATGGCCATTATTTAGCCATCAAAATTAATACACTGTCCCAAAGGTGTATATTGAGAGAATTCTTCACACTATATTTCAAAGCCTAATTCTCCATCTTTAAGAGATCCATCTGTATACACTTTACACCATGTATCAGTCAGATAATGGTTGTTAATAGGGTGCACAGTAATCCCACCTCCTTGTGGTGTACCTAGGTAACGTTAAGTAAATTACAGCTATGGCAAGCTTCCCAAGATGTAAGAGCTCTAATACACAAGAGTGCTTTTCTGAGAAGTCATTGGTATGCTTATTTCAAGTCTAAAAAAGTTATTGAAGCCCTTTGTACATTGATAGTTCATTTTTTTTTTTTTTAGGATGTGAATATGTTTTTGTGATTACTGTAGAACAAGTAAAGTGTAAATTTACAGCTGACTGATTATTCACTGAGGATGTCAATGCTAAATGCGAGCATTCATTAATTAATTTTCTGTTGCAGTGTGAGGGTATTGTAGAAGAATATGAAGAAAATATTCTGCGATTATTTGGCCAAGATGCAAGTAACATTGACATCAAATTGTGTTCTAATGAAGCAAAATTTTGCTCACAATCAGAAGCAGATGTTGACGACTATGAATTTGAAGACAAAGATGAATTATAATGTTTGAATTTTTTTTTTAGAATAGTACATTTTTTAAAAAAGAAAACATTCCACGAGTATATTGTTGCAACATAGGCACAAAATCTGGCACAAATGTTGAATGCTCATAAAATGACACCTTTTCTTGGTGTATTTGTTACTCTGTTTTTGCTATATTGCCTTATATGAATAGACCAAAAAAACTATGTTAGATAATTTCATTCTTGTAATTTTTTTTTCCATTATAATATCTGAATGTTATCTGTTCATTTTTTAAATATCATTTAAAAATACTTAGATTCCCAGATAGATGCTAAACAGGATTTCTAGACATTGAGAACTTACATAACAATGAATGTTATATTTTTTAATTCAAAATGAACAAAGTAAATTGTAGTTAGTGTTTCAAAGCTGTCATTACATGCAAGATTGCATACATGACACTCTAGTGAGAAAAAAATATGATGTGGAGAACATTTTTTTCTCAATAGTAATAAGTATGAAGGTTTGGTACAAGATTGCATACTATAGAAATAATAAAATTTTACTTGTTTTGCCTTTATCACTCTATGGTTCTCTGATAAATTATTTTGTTCATATGTCTGAAGTGTCCAAAGTGCTTTTTGATTAAGTAAAAACTTTTAAAAATTAAAAATATAATTTGTGCCATTAGAGTAAACTAATTTCTACAGTACCTTTGAACATCTGTTGACTTATTTTAGAATAGAATACGTATCATCTTTAATGAATATAATTCTATTGCTATAGATAATTTTATACCAAAGTTATACTAGTTATAACAAAATATCATACTGCTCAAAACTGCATTTTCAAATGCATACAATATTTTGTCAATAGGAAAAATGATTGTAATTAAATAAAGAATTCAGTACTCATGGATTATATTTTAAAATGTACTTAATGTAAAGGAGTACTGTGATAATGACATAAATCATAACTTAGAAATATCTATCCACTGAAAGGCAAGACAAGAATCCCAATATAGCTTAAAGTTGGTGCAAGTAATCTTGTACACTTGCACAGAACAGCTGTGCACCCTGTTGAAAGATAATGAACTCTAGAAAAGGCATTAAAAGATCTCGAACCCTTAAACCATGCCAAGAAATTCATGTTGATCCTAACATCAACATGATTAAACATACCAAATAAAAGCAATTTTCCTGAACAATTCACATTGGCTTGCAGGTAAAATCTGCAAATCACCTTAGGAAATGTTCAGATCAGAATATTTGTAGCTTATTGTTTGTTTGTGAATGATTTGTTAGGTGGTTACAGTAGTGTTTGAAAGAGAACATATTTGCTTTGAAAGATGCCTCTGTTAAAAAATATCTTGCCTTTTAGCTGGAATTTAAGTTGTTAGCAGTTAAAATGTTATATTTAATTAATTAGTTTCATGAGTGTTGCACTCTGCATAGAAACTGAATGAGAAATTTATCCCAGAGTGCTAAGTACTTGTTATTTAAATAGATAATACAGTAGGACACTTGGCTGTCCTTAAAATTTACATCGAAAGTATTACTGAACCTTTTTTTAAAAGGAGGAATTGTGCTCCAAAATAAATACAATTTATATTTTATGCACTTAGAAAGTAACATTATTTTTCACATTCTTGTTTCTGAATGTTTTCAGAAATGCTATTTAAATTTATTTTTTAAGATGGGGCTATTATATAAATATGGTTTTACAAAGTAAATTTATTTAAGTTGAAATTTTAAAATTGAAACTGTGATAAAACTGAGTTGGAAAGTTTTAATAAAATGTTCCTAATTATGTATTTAATTTAAGTTATCAACATTTTCATCATGGTACTGGGTTATATTCCTGTTTTTTTTAATTATAAAGATATAATGGATACAAAAAAAACTAAATGATTGAAAATATAGTTAACCACAATATTATTCATGCAGATGATTGTTTGTAATTATAATATTTATTAACCACTAAATTTTACTGAATTATTTTTGTTTGTCAAATATAAAAAACAGAGCTTAACATAAATTCTTGTATAGAATTTATTATAAAATTAAAAACAATTTTCTAACAAAAATGTGTTCTTTTTAATGTCACTTTTCTGTTTGCACACTAAAAAATAAACAAACAAACAAAAAATAAAAACTTATGGACAGTTTAGTACCGTGATGTGTAACCCTTGTCAACTATCTGGCATCTTTATGTGTAATTCAAGTTCTCGCAACTTTTCAAACAGTAATTTCTCCCACTCTTGAATTACATTTCTCTTCAGTTCCTCCATCGATTTTGATTAATGTTTATAAACATTATGGCCATATCTACTTAATTGGACTAAGATCCGGATTCTTAACTATTTCAGTATGTTCCAAATCAATCACTATGTTTTGTTAATGTGAGCTGTATGTTTGCTATCATCTTGCTGAAAAATGTATGCTTCTGATATGCCCATTTTTGGGGACTTTTTTTTCGTGTTCAAAATGGTGTTTTAGAAGTGCTCATCCATTATCCTATCTATTCCTGAATGTTCTCGACTCCTGCTGACATACACCAACATGCTTTACAGGTGGGTTTTTATGAGCAACGTCTTGAATGTTCCCCTTTCTTACTCCATTTGACCCATTGATTAATTTTTGTTTCATTGTATCAGATAAAGCTGTTCCAATATTTTTAATTCTTATTCAGGTGTGCTTTTGCAAACCTCACTCTTTCTTTACAGTACTTTCTGCTAATAAATGGCCTTTTCCTTGACAAAGAATCCATACTGATGCAGCATGCGCCAAATTGTCTTGTACACATTTTCTTTGTGGTCACGTCCTCAATTCTTGGCCAAAATTTAGGCACACTCTGTATGTTTTTTTCTAATTGCATGTACCAATAAGCGTTCTGCTCTTTCATTTAGATTCCTATTTTTTTTATTTTCTACTCAGATTTGTTTTGAACCAATGTAATTAATTTTTTAACAACATACTATAGTGTAGAGTGTAATCTATTATTAATTAATTCACTTATTTTTTCCTATTGAATATCCTTTGAATGCTAAATTACTTTCTTTATATCCAATGAAAACTCTTTTCCTTTCCCCATTTTGGTCACAAATAACAGCCCTAAGCACACATAGAGAATCCCAGATGCTTTAGCACAGCAAGGACTGCTAAGAGCTGGAGAGGTGGCTAGCGACGTATGCGAGTAGAGGAGATAATTATCTGTCAAGTAAAACATTACTCACAAATGCATGCATATGTATCATCTATTTAAATACTTAAGACCTGTCCATTCTTATTGCATTAACAAAAGCAGTATAATAATACGGAACAATTGGACACTTTGTATTGCATTGTTTAATTAGAGTTAGTGTATAGTTTTACATAGATATTGATATGCTAATTCTATATAGATACAAATAATGAATGTATCACAACAATAAAAGAAAGGAAAAACTGTACATAGTAAAATTTGAAAAACATTGAAAAAAGTGATTGCTGCATATGTTGAGTCCAGGCAAGGAAAACTAACATAGTTTAAAACAGTCAAACTTACTGTATTCCTACTGTTCTATAGTTTCAGTGAAGAAAATTACCAGTGTAAGAAAAGAAGGGGTTGAAGCTGGCAAGTCTTCTCTGTCTACTTCATAAAAACTAGAATAAGACCAGAGCATACAAAAATGAATTTAATGATTTTAATAACAATGGGATATGATGCTGCATAGACAAAGTTTATTTATTGAGAAAAGAAGTTCCTACACATCCAAAATTGTTATATGAAATTCTAAAAAGAATTTAATTTTCTTGGTGATAAGCTCTCAAAGAAGAACTGTTAAAGAAATGAGCTGCAAGTAGAAAAAGTACCAAATAAAGGAAAATATTAATTGAAAAGTCAAACAAATGGTGCTGCAAGTATCTGAAAGCAATATGCCGCTTTAGGGAACAGAGTTGTTCTGTTGTATATGTTGATGAGATTTGGGTACAGTAATTTAAGAATTAGGATTAGGGAATGCTGGCAAAGAAAGTCACCCAGGCATATTGACTAAGCCACATTCCAGTAACAAGTTTTATTGTCATCCATCCAGGATCTGAAATAGGGTTTATGAAGAATTCATTAATTTTTCAAGCAAGCAAATGCTTGGGAGATTATCATCAATGAATTTCAGAAATCAGCTTTTTATTAGCAATAAATTTCTTTCCATCTTCGCATAGAAGAGTATTGTTTTTGATAATGCTCTGCAAAATTCAGCAAAATAGCTGGGGGAGGGGGGACAATATTAAGGCTGCAAAATAATATTCCTTGTTCAATGCATGCGAGAAAATCTAAACTCTACATATTGATAGAGATTCATAAATGGGAAAAAAGTGTTTCACATTGGCAAAATATAAAATTACATGGCCATGAAGCATTAAGTTTGCTCCCATACATGTGTGAACTGAACCCCATTGAGGTTGCGCGGTCCAAAGTAAAACTCTTGCTAAAAGAGAAAATGTTAGTAGAGAAATTAATATATAACATAGGTCTCTTCTCTGCTTTGGAGACTATTTACCAGCAACATTAACCAAAATATTAAGATTGTAAATGTTTACCCTGCTTTCAACTAAAAGTGATCTTTATTAATGGTTAGCATTATTAAGCAAACAAAATAAAATCAAGTAATAAGATTATTATTACTGAAATAAAGTGCATATATTTGTTCAATATTGTATTAGATTTTGTTTAAATTCAATCCATAAACTGAAAACATTTTAAGAAACAAAAAAAATATAAATTTTAATAAAAGTCTGGCAAATGCCATGGCTCTGTTCCTCTGATGATCTAAAAGTAGTTCTTTAGCCTTCTAAAATTAAAAAAATTATTTTACAGGTGTACTAATTGACATTGGAACAAAGAAAACCAGTTTTACAAATTTGGTTAACTCCAGAAGAATATAATTCATCCAAACTAAATATTAAATATATGTTGATATCATAACCTTTTGAAAATAATGGGAGAGCTTAGTCCCTTCTGCTAAGATTTTGGGAGGCCCTAGGCACCTCTGATTCAGCACTTGTGCTTCTGAAGATGGTTGGGTTAATGTAATCGTGTAACAACAGTAGACAAATTCTTTTGGGAAAAGGATGGTTGCTGGTGAATGTCACATATAGTTTACTTCTTTGGGAGGAGAAACAAGTGAAACAAATGACAAGTTACTCCAGTGAGGAAAATGAAGATTTCTCTGATATTGCCTCTACCTGACATCAAATAAGTAGAGCAGATAGAAATTTCAGAAAGTGAGTAATTAATATTTTATTAATGAGATGAGAAATGTTAGAATATTAACTTAAGTCTGTAAGTGGTCAATAGTTTCTAAACACATCATAGAACAAGCAGAGGTGCTGTTAAATATATGTTTATGATACATGCGTTACCAATAGACAATGTACTCCTCTGATACCATTGCATTATCAGCACATTCCTCTTGATTGGCCATCTCTCCTCCCAGCAGTAGGTACTCTCATGTACTTGCGTGCACATATGCCTGCTAATTCACCAAAAAGTAAACAAAACAAAGGATGTACTCTAAACTGTATGGCAGAAAAGTAGTGTAACTAAGGACAGTATTTCTTTTTTATTTTTATATATAATTTATACTTTGAGTAAGAATGCATTTAGGGCTTTTAATAACATTCTTGTATGCTCATATATCACAGCTGAACATATAATTAAGTTAATGTTGTTTAATTTGAGATAAAGTTTAGTTTAAATCATAACATATGCACTATAAGAATAAAATTGTGACTAACTGTATGTAGATGGGCACAAAAACAATTTTAAAGTTGCACACAAAAGTTTATATTTTCTGATATAATCATCACGTGAATCCTTCACTAAAAATGTGCTGTGAAATGTATTTAAAACATTATATCATCTATATAATGCTAAAGTTAATTTACAGTACATTACTTGTGTTTTAAGTATTCATGAGAATTTTATAGTTTTTAACAGGAGTAATAAAATTTTTATTCTTTTTGGTATGCTTCACATTTTGTTTCTAAAGGTAATGAGTAATTGCACACAAAAACACTGGTTCAGTTAGAAAAGTTTAAAAATATTTTAGTGAGTTTCTTTCTGGATTTGCTTTAACAAGAAATCATTCTGAATGATTCAGGCTCATTTGCATTAATGTAATTTTTAATTTCATTGATATCAAAATAAAATGTTTAAATTTAATTAATATTTTGTATTTTACAAGAAAGCAGCATAAAAGTTTAACCAAGTTTATACTCGCTATGGTTCTTAATTCTTGACATTTAAGTCTGTTAATGTGTGGGTAAGAAAAGTAAATTGCCAAATAATGGCTTTCATCCTGATGGTTAGTGGTGCAGCAGACTGAGTGTACTTCAAGAAGTCTACTTTTGGTCTTTCCTCCTGCTTCCTGCAAATTAATTTTGTATACCTCAGCAGAAGATTTTTTTTATTTTTTTTATTTTTTGCCTATCATATAGAATTGAAAATTTGTATTTAACATTAAAACTGGCAGTGGAGTCAATTAGACCATGAATGTTAAATGTGTATTAAATACATTAATGTATCATTAAAATCATTGTATGATTAAGTCGAGCTACACACTCTTATTGACTGTACTTGTTTAATTGTTGTACATGTTTTGCAGACCATTGTCTGCATCAGCAGCTAACTGTCTACTGCTGGATAATTTGTTATACTTTGGGTATGTATATTCTGCTTGGTGGAGATATGATGAACTTAAATTTTATGTTTTCATCCCTGGAAGTGCCAAAGTTCATTAATTTGCCTATGTATTTATAAATGTAGATTTTCCATTTTGCTAACTCTGTAGGTCCTTGTACTGATTTTAACAATTTTGCTTTTTTCACTATATTGTTTTCTGTCCAGAAATGAGTTGCTACTGCTGATTTCTCCATTTATTTGTATTTTATGTTCCAGAAGTGTTCTTTTAACTGTGTGCCTATACTTCTCTTTGTTTTTCCAATATAGACTTTTTTGCATTCTGCACATCATATTTGGTGAATGCCTGCTTTTTTCTGTGATTGAATACTGTCATTAATATTATCATTCAGGAGATTTTTAACATTAAATCTATTTATAGGCACCAATCTTAAAATCTTTTGAAATTTTTGCGTAGCCTATGGGCAATATATGATTTTTTTTAAAATGACCTTATCTTCTCCTGCTAAAAGTGTTATGATTTCTTTAATAAGTATTCATTTTTCATTGATGTTTGTTCTATTTGCTTGTATTCTTTAGAGTACTCTTCCTTGTTAATGAATGGGTTAACTAGCCTGTGTGTTAAGCTGTTGATCATTGCATATTTATGTGTTTTGGGGTTAAATCTGTCAGCTTTGATGTGATTTGTCTGCATGCATGTTCTTTCTGTAGATTCCAAATTCCAGGTTTCCTTGATGTTTTATTATTTTAATGTCCAGGAATGATAGCATTTTATCTATTTCTGTTTCATATGTAAATGATATGTGTTTATCTGAATATACACAAAGTTTATTATATTAAAACCATAATTTGGGAGTATTCTAAAAACAGAAAAATATGAGTTAGTGTCAAAGTAACATACTTGAAAAAGATGCTTGTAGTGTCAAAGTACACACCATCCAAATTCATTTATCTGCTGTCCACAGTACTCCCGCTCTTTATTGATGCTTTTGTCGATTTGGTTTATTTACGGACTCTCCTTAACATCTCAGGTCATCAGCCTACCATTCAATTCAGGGAATGAAATGGCCTATAAATTTTGCTCAGAGGCTTCTTCTTTCAGGCTTGAGGTTCCTTTACATGCCATAAATATAGGACATGGGACTCCCTACAGAAAGAAGCTTAGAATTTGTATACCCAAAATAATCAATTGATCCTTTATACAAATATAAATTCAAAGCAGGGAGAGAAGCAGAGGAGAAAAAAATTGAAGATATTTGCAGATTAATGAGACATTTAATAACCAAGTCAAAGAGAATAATACAAAATTAGAACAATAATATTAAATTAGTAGAAAGTTAAAATTAACCTTTAGTATCACAGTAGGAATGCTGAGAACTATGCAGATGCTAAAACTCTTACAATTAGACTGTGGAATCACAAGAAAATAAGTGGACCAATATTGGGAAAATATGGGAAATCTACAATCAGAAACCAAAAAAAAAAGAAATGGTAGCTATGTTCTGGCTAAACATGTCATGACAACTGCCTACTTATGCAAAATAAAAATTCTAGGCAAAGATGATGTTCAATCTGCAGACTGCAAGCTCAAGTGCTAATGTGTCTAAATCTAATAGAATACTTTCAGCAGTGCAAGAACATAAGTGAGTTTTATTGAGAGGCTAAGCACAAAATGGGTTTATTGATCCCAAACATAATCCACTGGAAACCAACTAACCAGTTTCACATTGCATTTTAACTCAAATTAATTCATCAACTTTTGATGTAAGCTTTTTTTTTTATAAAATAAAAATTTATACTTTAAAAAAGTGGCATTACAGCATTTATTAATATTGTTGTTATTATTATTATTATTATTATTATTATTATTAGGGTTTTATCGCATTTGTAACTTGAAAGGGGAAAAAATTTATGCTGCCTCTATCTGAATGTAAATAATTTAATTACACTGCATATTCTTACAATAAAGTGCATATTTAGTGGCATAACAAAGATCTGATTATTAACACGTTATTTTTCATGTGTACAAACTGCAAAAAGAAGTAGTATCATACCTGGAAACAGAATTTATTACATAACACTGGTTATTTTCATTCCAAATAAGGTGTGGAAATCCAGGTCTGAAATTCAATACAAAAAGAATTTGTATGTTTTCTAAACAGGAGCTTAAAGAGTTATGTTGGGAATGTATTTCAAAGAGTTTTATAACAAAGAACTATGCAAAATACTCTGGAGAGAGATTAAATAAGTAAAGTGAAAAGAATGTTCTGAGGAGAGACAATAACATTATATCACAGATATCCTAAAATTAAATCCATAAGGTTAGGAAAAATCACATAAAGGCCTATGTAAAGGAACAGAAAGGAAAAAAATATAGAAAACTGAAACAAAATAAAAGCTGCGACAAAAAAAAGAATACAATCCTGTGCTTTCATAAAGGTCCTATGTTTCTCTGAGATGTTAAAGAATTACCAATCCCCTACTACTATGATGAACTAATTAAGCATCAATCCCTTGATTATAATAAATGTCACACAAAATATTGGGGGGAGGGGGAGTATGTTTACTTTACAAGTACATATCCCCTATTAACAGGACAGTTCATATAAATGTCAAGAACAATCAAATCAACACTTTTTCAAAACCACATACTAGCTAATTTGGACTTGTTCATGTAATATTGTAAAGAAAAACATACCAGATGCTCCTAATTCTGATGTAAGTTCTTTTTTTTTAGATATAATTGAATAGTTTTTTATGCAAATGAGCCTAACATTAATTTACTTGCTAGTCATTTGAAAATATCAGAAAGTTTATGTTATTGATTAAAAATAACAGTATTATTTTGAATTTTACCCAAAGACTTATTGTCTTTGACAAATGCAGTAAAAATTGCCTGGAGTTTTAATCTATACAGGGAATAACCATTGAGACATAGGAATTTTATAGTAAAATGGCATAGCTAAATTAGAAATGGATATAAATCATGCTAGTTTCTTTTCCTTTTCAAGATGTGAGACTTTAATGATTTTTTATAAAGACGGTTCATATCCATTTCTGCTCAGAATTAAATATGTTTTTCTCTTTGATTTTCTTTAAAAATTGAATATTCTGATGGTAGCAATAGTGTAATAAAAAGTACATTAATTTTGCCTGTTTCAAAATTTATTAATTGCAGCATCTGTTGTGAGATAAAACCTACAACAAAAAAAGGGGTTATACCAGATGGATTCATAATATTCTATATTATGCATATTATACTGTGTCAGGATGTCTTTAGATACTTTAATTTCAAGTAACTTACCGTAACAGTTAAGGCACTAGATAAGAAGAAACATTTGTCAACATAAGATTATGAAAGATTTATTTTTATATGAAGTAAATACAACTGTCTTCCATTCCACTTTCCAATGTAAATGATGAGTGAGATTTAAATAAAAACTCATAATTATTTCTGTTTTTTAATAACATTTCCCAATCCTGATCAAAATTTAATTAATTGACCTGGAGGGGGTATGTGTGTTAGAGAGTGTTTGAATATATCAACTTTGCACTTCTGTTTTCTCATCAGCAGACAGTCTTGAGCTCGTTTCCCAATTGGCATAAATTACCAGAGTGAAGTTTTTCCAGAGTTCATCTTTACGAAGAGCTGTGGCAGTGCATAAGCACTAAAAACAAAAAAATGCCAAATCATAAATTATGTAGTCCACAAAATTTGTAAAATTATGCAAACAAATTTGACAATTAAAAAAAAACATTTAAACTCAAGGTTGATCTGTACTGACAACTTTAATGCTGTGCATTGCAGCCATGAAAAATATGAACACTATGAAGTCTTGAAATGTCTGTAAGGGACATCCAAATTAAATCTTGACTAATTTATATGAATAAAATATATTTGATAGTTCTTTTTGTGTATAATTTCTCTTTACCAACCAGAAAAAATTTTAAGGTTGCTGGCTGCACAAAAGCATCAAAAACTGATGACAGTAAATGTTTCTTGATATTGTTTTGCTGCATGATAATTTTTTTTAAAATAATGGTTAATGCCCATTTTTACTACTGAGTCACCACAGGCAGTGGACCTTGGTGATACATGGGATGAATTGATAAATTGGTAAAGGATACTTTTTAAGGAAGGAAATGTTCCAGGCCTAAGTTTAATGTACCTCCCTGAGGACTGGAAAAAAAACTCATTCAGAGAGGACAGTCCTGGTGGAAATCGAACCCCAAACTTTTAGCACACGAGTCGGTGCCTGAATGATGGCATGATGCAAAACTTCTCTTAGCGCATGTAAGACAAATATCTTGTATAGTATTCAGGATTCCACTTTTGAAAATTGAAAATATGTCCTAACAAAATACATAAATGCTACACTCAAAAATACATACTTTATCAATTCATTACAAAATAAAATAATACTAATCTTACTTATCTCCTCTAGGTCATTAAGTGTTGTTGGTGACCATCATATTTATTGCTGTATTATCCTTTTCTTGTTTATATTTATCTGACCTAATGTACTTCTAAGATTGTTTGCCCTCTATCCTCCTCTTAATCGTTCTTAAGGATTTCTCTCTAACTTTGCCCAAATAGTTTCCTATAATGTTTATATTCTCCTCTCATTTATGGTTAAATATCTTTCTAATTAATATTTCCCCAACTACATTGTTTCATTTTGGTTGCCATGCCTGTTCTCTCCATAACTTTATTTGCTTGCAATATATTGAAAAACCATATTGGTTTCTACACACATTGGACATTTTCTACATTTATATCATATCTTACCTCTTTTAAATTAATAACTCCAGTTCTAGCCCATGCAAACCCTTCCCCAACTGCTTTATCACATTGTTCTATTTATTTTTCCCTATCCCATACTATTTTTATTTTCCTATAAAGTCTCTCATGAACTCTTTTTCTCTACGTGACCAAATATTTTTTGCCTTTCAATATCTTCCAGTCTTAGGTTTATTTCTTTCCAGAATCCTCTGTTTTGATATTCCCTATTTATCCATAAGTTTACCATACCAATGTGATACAAAATTTTCTGCTCTTTGAGATACCATGATCCTTTCCACTTACATTCCTCCTGGATACTGAAATATTCTCTAATAATATCATTCTTTCAATGTGGTAACTCTATATATGTATTTCTACTAAGTAGAAGGCCATAACTCACTATCTCTATTTTTTTTTCAGTCTATTCCATTCTCAATACACAGTTGTATCCTCCAGAACCAATCATGAAAGTAGTTCCTTTAGAGATGGCATAACCTGAACTTCATAGGATGCAACAGCTTCTTCCAGAATCTCAAACTGATGGACCTCCATCAGTTTTCCCTTGAGTTAGAAACAGGAAGACGATACAGGGAGGTATTATTAGGTGGTTCACCAGTATCACTGCTAAATCTTGCAAAAAAAATATCCATTGTCATGCTGAAGCAGCAATCCTCTCAATGCAGACTACCGTCTTTTTTCTGTTATTGTTTTGTTCTGAAAACACTGGAGGCAAACTGTGGTGTTCCAGTTGATAGTGACTGTTTTTCTATACTTGCAAAGGAATGGTTGCAATCTGGCCACATGCAGAAGAAACCGGCTCTCTCTCTCTCTCTCTCTCTCTCTCTCTCTCTCTCTCTCTCTCTCTAATGCCCGTTTTTATTACTGAGGGACCTACAGGTGGAAGAAACCGGAGTCTACACTTCCGTCATTGCTTAACCTTCACTGGGATGTCGTCATTTGCGAAGACCCACATCATCACCGACTGATTCTTTCATTCCGGGTCTTATTGGAAATTCCACTTTTGTCACTTGTAAAGATATCGTGGAATAGTTGCCATTGTTGAAACGACGAACCATTTCATGGCATTATTCCAATCTGGCTGCCTTTTGTTCTGCGAGCTCATGGGTCCACAACAACAAAGCTTCCACGCGCAAAGATTGTTGGTAAGGATTCCTAACACCTGCTGCGAATGAATGGGTTAAGACTCTTCTATCTGTAAGTCACTAATGGATCATTCTTCACCATGACTTGTACACGAATGTTTTCATGTGTGACTAAGTCGATACTGGTGGTGTAGTGGTAACCATTCTTGCCTTTCTAAACTCAAGATCGCGGGTTTAATCCCGGCCAGGATCGATGAATTTTGGGCATAAAAATCCTAAGTATGGCTTCCTTTGGAAGTAAGCCGTGGGTCCCGTGTCATAGATTTACGGCAAGAAAAAGAACCTCAAACCTTAAAAAATAAATAAATAAAAATAAAAGAGGCTTCTAGGCAAAATTTGTCGACCGTTTCACGCCCTGAATTGAATGAAACGCTAATGGTCTGAGATGTTAAAGAGCGTCCGCAAATAAAATAAACAATGTGTGACTACTGTTGATAGATGCCATGTGCTCTTAGTCTTTCTTCCTCGTTTAAACTCGGCAAATAAATTACAGACTTTTGTACGCGAAGCCTTGAAAATCTCTCTATATTTTTACAAGCATTCTTGTTGGCTTAGTTGTAAAAAATCATGGCACGAAAATGCTCTCGTGCCATCTTCATCTAAGAATATCAAACAGCACGCGCAAGACCACAATTAGTATTTACTGCAGCTAAGCAACGTGCCGAAGACCTAACTTCCACTGTGGTTACTAATCAAGACACTCTCTCTCCAGTGCTGGGTGCAGGGAAACATACGTTTAATCGTTTCTTAAAATCCCCAAAATTTAATAGCGCTATCGTAAAAATTTGCTCGAGTTTTTGACCACGCTCTGTACAGTCCGGATTTCTCAGCTTCAAATCACCTTTCTTCACGCAGCCTGAAAAAGAGAGCCATTGAAAAGTCCATCATGAACAGGGAAAGTTGGTTGTAAAAGCAACCAACAAGCTTCTTTGCCGCAGATATAGATAAACTTGCCTTTGGTATGTCTGCCTAAACCTTGAAATTTAATATTTCATGTTCATTGCCTGAGAAAAGAGGACAGTTTTTTTTTAAACTAGGGATTAGTTAACAATCAAATATCTTTCATTCATATAAATCAGCCTGTGTTCGATATAGATGACCCATGCAAATTTGCATCTTTATCTTTTTGTTGACTACAGGCGGCTGACCGAAGGAAGGGATTCTTCATCCAAAATGTTAAATTAAATGCAATCTACAGCAACGATCATGCATTTGTTTTATTTTTATTTCTCAATCTAGTGATTTCTAAATGCAGTTACAATGGTTTTATTCTGCTGATCTCCTTTTAAGCGTTCTCAGGCATGAGTGAAGAGAGAACGAGAGGGCGTTCATCATGTCCTTTCTCGCTCTTGAACTGATTTGAAGTGTTTCGTAAGTAATTGGTCGCCACGGCAACGTGACGTCAATTTTTTTTTTCTTTTCTGCCTGTGATTTTACAGGTCAGTTGAAGAAATTCTTCGAAATTTATGTTCGCCATTGGGCTGCTTTCTTCTTCTTCTTCTTCTTCTTCTTCTTCTTCTTCTTCTTCTTCTTCTTCTTCTTCTTCTTGTTCGCTTATGCAGCGGCAATTCATGTGGTTTCATTCTAATGGGATATTTAGAAGACTGTAAATAAAAGTCGTGTTACCGTTCGTATTTGGGAAATGAAACCAGTCGATGATATACCGTATTTACGCGAATGTAAAGCACATCCCAATTAGAAACTCAAAAGAAAATAAAAATGGCATATTGTTGTACAGCGTCTTAGCTTGGAACACAGGACAAAATCAGTCACTCGTGCTATTGCATGTCAGTTGGCATAAGTCAAAGAAGAAAAAGTTATTTCTTATAGTGTTACCTGTCACAGTACCCCCACACTTAATTGCCTGATTTTCAGAAACTATTTTTCTTATTTTATTTAAATGATATATTCCAAGCTTCTTTGCCAAAAAGCAAATATTGATGCCGCCGAGACTATTTTTAAATGTTGGGTTTCAGGTAAATTCCCATTCCCAATCGTTTGATTTTACTAATTTTCAGAAAATATCTTTATTGTTTTATTTTAATGGCATATACCTAGTGTCCTTTAAAATAAATTGCGGCCACTAGTGCAATTTTTAAATTTTTCTTTAACCCCCACTTTTAATGTCCCTATTGCTGTTATTTTCAGAAACGACTTATATTAATTTATTTTAAAGAAATATACAGAGTTCCTTTGATAAAAAAAATTGTTGCCTATAGAGCGGTATTTACATTTTTTAAAAAATCGCTTTAGGTTAGCCCCCCCATCCAATGGTCCAATTTTGCTGGTTAACGATCTTTACAAAACTTGCGACCGCTAGAGCGCCGATAGACATATATTAAAGTTTTTCGTTGTCATTTTCGATGCCTAATACCGATGAATCGATGAAGATTTGAAGCAATTTTTCAAAAACCTTTTAATGGCTGCAGTCCAATACAATTCTTCGGAATTCGCTAAAAAGGATTGTAAACGTTCAGTGAAACATCAAATATTATTTCAAGGGTGATTATACACTGCACAGGAAAAGGAATGGAGGACTGATCTTGTATACAATCAGGTTCACCGCCACGGGTGACCGATGTCCTTATGGCGCGGACTCGAGAGCGGGAGTCTGGAGTTCGAATCCCGTCAGGACCGTCCTCCCTGACTGAGGGTTTTTCCAGGTTTTCCTCAGTTCTCATAAATGGCAAATGCCGGGCAGGTATCCTAAACTAAGGAACGTTGAAACGCTGGAACGTTTCCTTCGTTAAAAAATCCTTTCCTCATACATCATTTCGTTTCATACATCACCAGTGTTCACCGCCTGTGGTGCCTCAGCAGTAAAAACGGCGTTAAACACTATTAAAAAAAGCTGGTTTAAGAGTGAATGAGTTATTTTCGCAATATGTTTTACACAAATTAAATTTTCCATCAATTTCCATGTCTCAGCCCATCGTCCTAACCTATACAAAAAAACCAAGGCTTCGTCACTGCTATATATGAGGAACGATCCTCACGCAACCGGTTTCGTGACGTGCGGCCGGCCGTGAGGCTAGCTGCTGTGTTGGCGGTGCGGGTGACAGAAAGTCCGCAGTAAATATAATTAGTTTGCCGCTTAATTTATTTGATACGTAACATAAACAATTAAAAAGAAAAGTAAATTACTCACGTATATAAAGCAAGGAGATGAATGTTGGTTTCAAATTCATTTAAAATGTGTGTGGTTTTGTTTTATACACTTTCTCTTTTAATACCCCTCCCCCGAGAGATAAAAAACACTTCCCGTTTCACGAAATTTATTTACTAATCGATGAATCGAACTCCGATTAGGAGCGCGAACATGTATGAATCATACATGAACACTCTTTGGGGAATAGAATACTTGTTTTGCCCCATTTCACTTGATACACTTTCGCTCAATACACTGTATTACGTCGCCTGACAAACACGTGCTACTTGTGCAAGGTTTCAATTCACATAAGCCTTGAGCACCGAAGGTGAAATATACTCCCCCCTCCACCGACATAGTGACATAACGCTGCCGGCCGGTCCCGCGGTTGCCTTGAGCATTGCTCATCCAATAGTTTTATATATATATTTGATTTGTTTATTTAAGGACGCTCTTTAACACCTCAGGTCCTCTGCGTCCCATTCTATTTAGGGCGTGAAACGGCCGACAAATTTTGCTCAGAGATCTCCTTTTCAGTCTTGAGGTTCTTTATCGTGCCGTAAATGTACGACACGGGACCCGCGGCTTTACTTCCTTTAAAGATGGTAGCCATACTTATGATTTTTACGCCCGAAAAAATCCATCGATTCTGGCCGGGTTCGAACCCACGACCTTGGGTTTAGAAGGCAAGTATGGTTACCATTACACTAACAGGACAGACTCCAATAGTTTTAAATCGTACATACGATATAACTGATTTCACGTGAAATTTTCATTCTAATTAATAAAGTTAAATTTATACCTACATCTGTAAGCAAATACATTAGTAAACAAATGTAATATTATTGAATAACATAACATTTTACTTGTACATGGTATATCATAACTTTCTAACTTTCTGATGTGATAGAGGAATGTAAACAAACTTTTTTCTTAATAAAGTAATGTCCAAAAATGCTTCGTTTTGAAGTTATAGCGTTATGAAGGAAAAAAAAAAAAAAACGAACGACTCTCAGGTTGGAAAGTTACTTTATTTACTTTCTATGGTTACACAGAAACTTTATATATATATATTAATGAAACATAAAAATAAAGAAACACTATTAACAATGTAACAAATTAACACTAAAAATAAAAGTAGATAAAGATAAAACACAGAGAAAGAGTCACACTTGAAATTGGTATATTTCGAACTACTGCGAGTTCTTCAATGTCTAGCTAGTCTAGCTTCTTGCCATTGAAGAACTCGCAGTAGTTCGAAATATAGCAATTTCAAGTGTGACTCTTTCTCTGTGTTTTATCTTTATCTACTTTTATTTTTAGTGTTATATATATATATATATATATATATATATATATATATATATAATACCCGATATTAAGAAAACGGTGTTGATAAACTATAGGAACTGTGCAAAATTCCGACCTCTATTGTTGATACACACTGTATGATTGAACGACGCATCTCTCGAAATATCTGTGGTCGGCAACGAAGATCGTCAAAAATAAGAATAATTCTAGCAAATAATTCTTCTGCTGTGTCGATGGGTGTTTCATAAACAATTGATTTGAAATGATCCCAAACACAAAACTCAACTGAAGTTCGATCTGGGGAACGTGCAGGCCAAGCAACAGGATCTGCTCTCCCTTTTCAACGATTCGGAAAATGTACATTTAAATAATATGGACAATATAAGCCAAATGTGCGGTAGCGCCTCATGTTGAAAGATAATGTTTCTAAGTAGTTCATTAGTATTTTTGCAAGAAAAATACCATAAACAGGTTCATTCAATCGCGCAGCCATGGCTCCACCAGAAAATTATCAAAAATCAAACCCAAATATTTACAGAAAACTTCCATTCGTTGCGGAGTTTCTCCACAGCTTTAGGATTAATATCACTCCAAATGTGATGGTTGTGTGTAATTAAAAAGTCATCTCTTGAAAAGCGTGCCTCATCTGTCCATAATATGCGTCTAGGAAAATTAGGCTCAATGTTGACGGTATGTAAATTCCATTCAGCAAATTGTCAGCTAGAATCTGGGATCAATGTCTGTACCATTTTGGATATGAAATGGATGCTTTTCATATTCACTTAAGACTTCCCATACAGACTTGTGACTGGTATACATAGAATGGGCTACAGCTCCAGTGCTAGTTAGTGGATTATTTTCAAATCTGTGCAAAACCACATGTTCCAAATAAAGTGTTCTCACAGTTCCATTCGCTCCTGATTTTACTTTCTTTACCTGGAACTGGCCACTATCACAAGATATTATCCAGTCTTGAAAAAGTTGTATGGCAAGGAATGTGCCACCGAGGGTGTTGCTCCTTTCGATTCGCTTTGCCATAAGCTGCTCCAAATGTCTTATGCATGACTGCAAATTCAACATTTGTGTACCGATGCATGTAATACTATGAAGTTAAATAAACAGATCTCACAGAAAATATTTTGTGACATGCAACAGCAAACTAACTTCAGCTGTTTATTATTTCCATGGTAACAAGAGTAACTTGAACATATTACTTGTTTATAGTAATAAGAATGTCTGAAACATAAATGCAGCATAAGGTGACTGAAGATATTGAAAACGAAGCATTTCTGAACACTACTTTATTACGAAAAAATGTTTATTTTCATGTCCTCTATCACATCAGAAAATTAGGAATGTCGGTCCTGGTGGTGTAGTGGTTACCATACTTGACTCCTAAACCCAAGATCGTGGGTCCGAACTCGGCCAGGACCGATGGATTTTTTTCGGGCGTAAAAATCCTAAGTATGAATTCGGAAGGGAAGTAAAGCCGTGGGTCCCGAGTCGTACATTTACGGCACGAAAAAGAACCTCAAGCCTGAAAGAGGGGCCTCTGAGCAAAATTTGTCGACAATTTCACGCCCTGAGTTGAATGGGACGCAGAGGACCTGAGGTGTTAAAGAGCGTCCATAAATAAAATCAATCAAAAAAAAATTAGGAATAGTTATTCTGTTACAACCTGTATGACAAGTTTTATATATTGGAATGTCTACAGTAATCTTAAAGTAATAAAGTCAGTAAAGCAGGAGCTGCGTAAAATGAGCGGATTCATCTAGTAGAGTAACTTTAAAAAGAATATAAAATCAAAATTATGGCCTTATTAATTAATGAAATAAGTTTTGCCATTACTCGGTGGTACTAAGGGAACAAAATTAGAATTCTTGCAAGCTTTAAGTATCACAAAAGAAACCACATTTTTAGAAGTGTTGTTATTGTTGTTATTATTATTATTATTAAAACAAAAATTAATGGTATACTATTAATTAAATGAAATATATGATCACTGACAGACAAAGCTATACTGTGTAGGCATTTTTAAACGTAACCATATTTATGAATCGCGTCCTTGTTATCATCATTACATTCACTAAAATATCGAAAAATAACAAAGTTTCGAGTTATATTGTGTATTTATGAAGGTGTTCATATGTTTCAATAAAACAAAAAAGTTTACATTTAAAAACAATTACAATGCACAAAGCAAATAAAACAGTCGAAAGTTACATACATTTTCATTGGCTTTGAAATTTAATTTAAATGTTATTGTAGTAAAACTTGTAACGCTAACGTTTTCTGAAGGTTATTACATCAAATATAATTCTCAAACACACATAGTTTAATATTTCACATTTGCTATCTTCCCGACCATGTTTTTGTTAAATATAAAACATATGCAACATTATAAATACAGTTTATAAGGTGAATTATATTGTCCTTTTATTTTAAAACAATATGAAGAAAATTAAACGCTAGTCCTACTGCTAATGTTCCAGTTTCCCTAATTTTCGGAAACTATTTTTCTTATTTTATTTAAATGGTATATATGGAGTTTTGTTGCAAAAAGAAACAGTTCCGCTAGAGTAATTTTTAAATTTTGGATTTCAAGTAAACCCCCACTTCTAATAATCTGATTTCACCGATTTGCAGAAACACTTTTATTTGATTTAAATGGTGCATGCAGAGTTTTTATTGGTACTGATACAGCATTTTTTAAATTTTAGGTTTCAGGTAAACTCTCTCATCTAATTGCCCAATTTCCTTCACTTTATTTAAATGTTATAAACGGAGTTTTATTGTGAAAAAAAAAAACAACTACTAATGCCGCTAGAGCGATTTTTAAATTTTGGGTAAACCCTCCTCTGAACAGTTCATTTTCATTGAAGTTCAGAAACTATTTTTCTCGCTTTATTTCAGTGGCAAATACAGAGTTTCCTTTAAAATTTTTAAAATTTCGGCCTTTACAGCGAGTTTTAAATTTCCTTTTACCTTCCCCCCATTACTATCATCATTTTGTCAGGCATGAATTAGTTGTATTCTTAGGAAATATACCTCTCAAAATACGAGCAAAAATATGTTATCAACAATATGATGCACTGCCACACTTTGCAAGACGCGCCCATGAATTGCTGAACGACAAATTCCAGAGAGGTAGATTGGGCGTGCTAAATCTTTTCCATAGTCACCCCTCTCAACTGACATACCAGGGTAGGTCCATAAGTTTCCGGCGTAACCATTTTATAGATATAATAAAGACAAAATCTATATTTCACTTTTCAATATAGTTGTCCTTTATTGCAATACACTTCTCACATCTTTGAATTAACATTTCAACCCCCTGCCCAAATAGTCACAAGATTTGTCTACAAAATGGGCATAAACAGCATCCATCACTTCTTCGTCACACTTACAATTTCCTTCCTCAATAATGAGAAGAGGAAATAGTCACTGGGAGCTAGATCTTGGCTGTAGGGTGGATGGTCGATCTCCTTGAAGCCACATTTCTTCACAGTTTCCTTTGCAACAAGATTTGTGTGACAGGTGCATTGTCATAAAGAAGGTGCACACCACTGTTCAGGTTTCCTCGCCTTTTCTCTTTGATGGAGGCACGTAGTCTGTGCAGTAGGCCAGCATATTACTTCCCATTTACTGTGGTGTTCCTATCCTTGGAGTCAACGAAGAGTATTCCTTCACAGTCTCGGAAAGATTGTGGCCATGATATTCTTGATTAACTGAGTGACCTTGGCCTTTAGAGGCGGTGCTTCGCCAGGTTTACCCACTTTATTGATCCTCTTTTGGGCAAGGGATCATAGAAGAGGACCATCTCCTGTAACAATGACTCGCAGAACTTCTCTCTCGTTGCCACGGCAGAGTTGCAAAAATGCCTGACAGCAGATGACTTGTTGCTGCTTTTGAACTGAGGAAAGAAGTCTAGGCATCCATCTTGCCACTAACCTTATTCATGTTTAAATGTTCATGAATGATTCAAAGGACTAATGTTTTAGAAAGGCTCATTCTTGCTGCTATTTGTGTAACTTTGAGCCGCCGGTCTTCCACAATTTTTCATTCCACAAAAACGATTTTTTCAGGAGTGAGCATCTGCAAGGACCGACCTGCACGCACTTCGTCTTCAATGCTTTTTCGACCCATTCGAAAAAGTTTGGCCCATTCTTTTACGGTAAAATATGAGGGGGGTGCTTCCTCATATATACTGTCCAATCGCCGTTTAATTTCATTTGGAGTTTTTTTTTTTTTTTTTTTTTGTAAAGAACTTAATAACAACTCGAAACTCCATTTTGAACATGTTACAATCTTCTACACATAGCCTTCGTTATGTAACTATATCTGAACAATTGAACACAGGTGAGCGGAAGTTACAGCTGCAATTATTTACTTAACAGATCAAGTATGACACCAGAAAAGGATTTTGTGAAGGCGATAGTCCTTGTCGTCGAGGCTGGAAACTTATGGACCTACCCTCGTACATTTGGATTACTTTTACAGGGATATGACGAAAGTACCCACAACCAAAAAGTATGCAAAGGAACGAATACGTGAAGCTTGTGACTACATTTCTCTGTATATTGGTAACTGCAAGAGAAAAATTCCGAAAAAAAATTAGTGGTTAATGGAGATTATTTTGAGCATTTTAATAAAATGTAAAAAGTAATAGATTGGTAATGTTTTTATAAAGTGACAAATTATTTTATACTTTTTCAAGTATTTTTGGTGAAAATGAATATAGCTCTATCTATATTATATTAACCGGAATGGATTGGTACGGGTCGAGGAGTAGTTTTTAGTATTTCAGGCCGTAACGGGAGACTTTGGGCAGCCAGGATCCAGGGGCTATGATAAAGGGGGTCCTTGACATTGTTTCCAGATAGAACATCCCGATGAGGGAGGAGTTTAAGCCCCTCAGAAGTTTCGCTTCCACAATAAGAATAAACTAATTGTTTTAAATTAAAACTAAACTATAATTAATTCTTCTGAGCTCGTTACTGCATATCGGAAACTGAATTAAGAGAAACCTAACCTAACGTTAATCCTTCTGGTTTGTTACTACATTACCAGAGACTGAACTAATAAGACGCTAAAATATAATTCTTCTGAATTAAGGGAAACCTAGTTTAACATTAATCCTTCTGGCTTGCTACTGCATTATCAGAAATTGCAATGAAAGATGTTAGACTATAATATCAGAAAATCAAATGCAAATGACCCAATTTCGATTTCGTTATCGAAAGTACATAACTATATATACGGATTAGTTTACGGTTATTGAAATTCTGCTATTTAAAATTTAAATATCCTTACAATAAATAGCTAATTCATTAAATTTGTGGATATAATCTGCGCTAATATCTGAAAATTAACTAGATGCCATGACAGAAACGAGAGAAGCCGAAGGTTGAGCTGAACAGACTGCGTTCTTTGTGCGGGAGGCGATAAACTTTAAAATAAATTTAAGAGTATCAATATTTAAAAAGCAAATGAGAACTTAAAAGTTGCTAATATGGAAGAGTTTAATTGTAAGATATACAACAGAAGTCAATTTTAATGAATAAAATTAACGCAATTTAAACTTTACATTTATCCAGAAAGGATATTCTAAAAATGAAACTATAATTTTAGGCTTTTAGATGAATGGAAGTAAACCAAAGAGCATAGATAATTTTTTTAAAACTTAAGATTTTTAACTATTATTTTGCAGGAGGAGGGGGGGAATGCATAAACGTCGTCTGTTACCTTTAACACAATTATACAAGCCCACTAAAAGTCCAAGATAAAAGTGAAAAATTAATGACAAAAAAGAAAAGAAAAAAAATGCCCACAGCCAATAAAAGGGCAATTAGACCACCTTAAAAGCCTTGGTTTGCCAGTCTATCGAACTATAAATCAACACCGCTGTACAACATAAACTCATTACACAAACAAAACATACGCCTTCGAAAACGTGTTCCCAGAAATGTAAAGTTGAATCTGCAAGTCCATTTAACGACGCATAACAATCAAACTCTACAGTGCCGGCTGCCAATCACTCACGCTTCCAGTTAAATGGTACAGATGAATGGGGTAGCTAAGAGTCATATCCAACCGCCTCGACTTAAAAAAAATACTGTCTTGTAATAATTGTTGGGCCTTTATTAGACCGATTGGTAAAAATTTAAATCTGGAATTCAGTTCTATTTAACTCTGCTGCATGATGACTAAGATAGTTTGCCTTGGGAACCACAAATACTGCAATATATGCATCTTAAGAATTTTCTATTAATAAAACAACTTCTTTCTAAAAAATGGAATGAACTTTTTGTTTTATGTTATTCTTTGTCCAAGGACAATCACTCCATGTAGAATGTAAAATAGTTAAAAAGATGGGATGAGAGTGAATATTAATAAAATACGTTTTCTTTCCAAAATGAAAGTGCTCTAAAATTAATACAAATGTGCTCCAGAACCGAGTTCCTATCAGGGATGCGAAACATGTTCAACCACCATGTGTTAATACTACGATTCAAATGTTCAACTATGACATATTGAAAAGTATATTTTAAAGTTTTGGTTCTTATATTTATAAAAGAAGTTAATGTTTATAAATATATATCTTTGTGCAATGCAAAAGGTCATTAAAATAAAAGTTTAAATATTCAGCATTAATTTAATTTATTAAAAATAAAATTTACTTTGCTTTTTTGTACAATAAAATGCAAAAATTTAGTTTAACAAATTAAGAAATGTATCGCACTAAAAGAATCTAGAACTAACCTCTGATAGCAAAGTTAATCCATTAACCTTGCGGCGTTTCCCGCGATATCCATCTTCTGCCCTCTTCCTCAATATGCTCCCTCTCTGTCACTCACACCACACTGAACTGGATGGAGGCCAGCAATGCAAACCCTTACCTACGTTAACACTGATTACACATACCCTTGTGACAAATGACGAACGATATGTGATTTACAGCATTTTAAAAAGATTAAAGTGATTTAACATTCATATTTAAAAATGATATAATTGTAGAAATTAAAATATGTACTTCAATTATAATTCCTGCTATTTATTCCATGAATTATGACTTACTTGGATTTTACACCTTATACAATTTATCATGTTACTGTGTTCTGGAAGGTTCCCATGCTTTCGTTTGTAAGACACGTAGAGTATATTTACACTGGGAATATAAGTATTTTAGGAAGAAAAGAAAAGAAAGAAGCACAGAAAGCTTTTTATATAAACGATGTAGCCTAATTATAACAAATCTATAAAACATACATGTGATTAGTTTCATGTGAAATGCAATGTAAAATGAATATAATTGACATTCATGAAATATTTATTGTCTTACACAACCCTGGATCTAATAATTTCCATGCAAATATACGCCAAAATCATTGCATTTATCGAGGTCATTAAGGCGCGGAATCGTGAGCGGGAATCTGGGGTTCGAATCCCTCCAGAACCGTCCTCCCTGACTGAGGTTTTTTTCCCAGGTTTTCCTCAGTCCTCAAAAATGGCAAATATCGCGGAGGTACTCTAAACTTGGGCCTGGAACGCTTCCTTCCTTTAAAAAAAAAGTCCTTTCCCAATATATCATTTCATCTCATGTGTCATCAGTTTTCACCGCCTGTGGTGACTGTGTAGCAAAAACGGGCGTTAAACCCCATTCATTCATTTTTTTTCCCTTGCATTCTATTCATTTTTTTTATTGAGAAGTAACTTGCGAATCCCTTGTAATAGAAACCTAAATAATATCTCATTTTAAAGCTCATATCTTCCCTAAGTAATAATTTATAAAACAGTAATTAATTTAAAACATTAAAAAATCAATTTGATGCGTATTTTATATTATTTCCACCAAAGACAGTTAAAAAATGCAATGAACACAAATAACGACAAAGCATATAGCTTTTAGAATTGTGCTCCTCATTAAACCAGTATGAAAAAAAAATGCCTAAAAGTGAGGTTCTTATATCTGTCTTGCACTTCCACACAGCTACATACCCCAAAACAGTTTGGCCATTCACGATCATATGTGAATGTAACTAAACAAAACTTTGTGTTCCAAATATAGTTTAACGAAAATATTTTTATAGAAGTTGTTCTTGATTAAACATCAAAATAATATTGGTACATTTTTAGTCATAGAGGGGAACAGAGACAAATCAGTCTACATTTTCGTTTTCACTATTTTGTGTGTATATGTTAATCAAAATGAAATATTTGAGTTAGAAAGAGATCTCTAACCACTGGATCTTTGTTATTGTGTGACCTATCCTGTCCGACTGCAACGGAAAATATCCTCCATCTGGTTCTGAATTGTGTTTAACGCCCGTTTTTATTATTGAGGAATCACAGGCGGTACAATCTGGTTCTATATACCAGCATACCCCTAATGTATTTATTTATTTTTGTTTAATTTACGGACACTCTTTAACATCTCAGGTCATCAGCGTCCCATTCAATTCAAGACGTGAAATGGCAGATAAATTTTATAGAAGGTATGGAAATAATAGAAATAGACGGGGTCTCTAATATTTCCATATAGAATACCCTCCCCAAGGACTTCGAGTCTCATACCAGACGCTGAGGCAGAAACCTTTACAAAGCGCGAACCACTGTCACACCGCACCAACTCACCTCGCCCTGGCATTTTCGGTCTTGTAGTGAAATGAAATTTAAGAGTACGAAATTCGCCTAAGCGACCAGGAGAAATCACGAAAAACTCAAGGTCAGGAATACAACCCCAAGATATTTGAACCCGGAGCCTCCTGAATGACAATCCGAAGCGTTACCACCTGGGCAGCCCCGCTCGGTATACCAAGTCTTACACTCGACTTGTGTGAAAATTAATTGACATATTTCCTTGTTGAAAATTTGAATTAAATATTTAATGGATAATAATGGGTAAATTTTCCTTCTCGGGTCTGCTTCACATGCAATTGATCGAGCTCTGCAGTCCTAGTTTCCTTCCCACGCTTGAAAGCCGGCCGGAGAGCTGGAGGGGAGGTAAGTATAAGTTTAACTCTAGGAATGTACGGACGTGTTCTTGTATTGTCTGTATCAAGCATCCAACATGCGGCAATCGAATTAATACTGATTTGTAAATAAATTTCTTAAAACGGGAAGTATTGTTGATAAAAAGTGCACACATCCACGTATAATGTTCACAGTAGAAACAGATAAAATTGTGCATGCTCTGGAATCTTCCCTCAAAAAATTACTTCCAGTTCTTCATCAGCAAACGGGAATTTCCTATTCCTCAGTCCGAACGGCTACAAAGCTATTGAAGTTAATAACCTATAAAATAATAAAAATGCAAGAACTTAAACCGGGTGGCCCTGCATCCAGAAATAGATTTTGAGAAAGAATTTTGAATTGTGTGCATGACGGAGGAATTGGCTGTAATCTAATTTTCTTTAGGGACGAATCTTGGCTCCTCCTAAGTGGGTATAATAATTGACAAAACAACCGATATTGCAGTTCAGAAAAACGAGGTACCCCCGTTATTATCAAAAAGATAGGAGTGCGGTATGCCATTAGCGGCGAAAGAATATACCTTATTATTTTTTTTGAATAAATAATTAATAGTAAAAGTATGTGCAGAATATTTTGCAACTCTTTTTCCTTGAATTATCTGTGGGGTTATCTAGGTTCGCGAATTTCCAAAAGCACTCTGCAACGGTTTGTACAACCCATGTCTCCTTGCATGCTTTTCATGAAAATTTTGACTATAGATTTAGTCATCATATATGTATACTCGTGTGTGTGTGTGTGTGTGTGTGTCTGTTAGCGCTCTAGCGGTCGCAATACTTCCCCCCCCCAAGGAAACTTGGTATATAACCACCAATTAACAATTCGAGGTTGTCAACCATCAAAATTGGACCACTGGAGGTGGGGGTTAACCTAACGTGAATATTTTTTTTATAAATTTTAACAATCGCTCTAGCAGCCATATTTTTTGTTTTCTGCCAACGAAAATTGTATATTTCATTAAAATAAATTCATAAAAATAGTTTCTGAAAATCAGGACAATCAGTCTATTACAAGTGGGGGTTAAAGCGAAATTTAAAAATCGCTCTAGCGACACCAATATTTGCTTTTTCGCAACGAAACTGTGTGTATACTATTTAAATAAAATAAGAAAAATAGGATCATTAAAAGCGCGGATTTAGCTGAAACCCAAAATTCAAAATTTGCTCTAGCGGCACGAAGGTTTGTTTCTTCACAACAAAATTCGGTATATACCGTACAAATAAAATAAGAAAAATAGTTACTGACGAAAATTTGGGACATTGGACCATTAGAAGCAGGAATATACTTGAAAGTCGAAATTTAAAAAGTGCTTTCGTGTGTAATTTTCTCTATCTTGTTTTAAAGCAAAAGGACAAATTAATTCAGTGTATATACTTTATTTATAAGGATGCAATGTTTCATATTCAAGCATCGTCGTGAAGATAAAAAATGTGAAACATTAATCTAATATATGTTTGAGAATTATATTTGTATGTAAGAGCTCTGTAATAAATTTCAGATACATGTTTTTTACTACAATGACATTTAATTTCAAAGCCAATGAAAATCAAGGAAACTTTCGATTGTTTATTGTATATATTTGCTTAATACACTGAGATTGTTTTTAAACAGTAGCATGTTTTCTTTTTATTGAAACACATGAACACATCATCTTAAATACACAATGTAACTCGAAAATTTATGGGGTCCCCCCCCCCCCTATTTTAGTGAATGTAAAGATGATATCAAGGGATCAGTTCATAAACATAGTTACATTTAAATTTTTTAATAATACCCACATAGTATCTATAGCTTTCTTTGTCAGTAGTCATATATTTAATTAATAGTACACCATTAATTTTTGTGGTTTAATAACAATAATAATAATAATAATAACAATAATAATACTTCTAAAAATGTGGTTTCTCTTTTGTGATGTCTATAGATTGCAAGAATTCTAATTTCGTTTCCCTAATACCACACTGTAATGCCATAACTTATTTCATTTTATGAATTAATAAGGCCTAATTTGGATTTTATATTCATTTTTTTACGTTATTCAACTTGGTGAGGAGTTCGCATAGTTTACGCAGTTGCTGCGTGACGGACAAATGCTAGCTCGTAACTCACTCTACTATCTCTTTCTGACTCCCGTTCACCGCGGTACCCGCTTTAAGCGACCGACCGGCTCTTAACGCATGAAATGGTCCCACGAAGGTGTAAAATCACCCATTATTATCCTAACCTTGAGCGGGATGACGCACGCAGTAATGGGTGGGTCTCAGGTTCAAACCCCCTGGTTCTCTGATTTTACATGCATTCGTATTACGCCAACAGCTATTTCATGAATGGTGCTTTTTTTTTTTTTTTTTTTTTTTTCCCTATTTAAAGCGGAATGGATCAGTGGCGTGCTGATCCTTTAAATAAACTAATTCACAACTTTATAATAAATGTATGGATGTGACTCACTTTTGTTTGTCTTGCACCCCTCTGTAGGTAGTTAATTTCATGCTATTTTATTCATTATTCATTCATGAATCATATCTTTTATCAAACAGTTAGACACAAAGCTTTCCCCCTTCCCACGCTGTATAAACTATTGTTTGGTTCCAGGGATTGTGAATCCACCTCTCATCCTAGAAATCCATAACAGATTAGCCAGCTAGACTCTTAAAGATCAGATTTTCGTGGCAACACGCTTTCTGACTTGGTACCAATATTTGGGGCCACCTCCGTAGCACACAGTGGCTTGGGCATTGGTCCAGTCAGATGCAAAAGTGCGGGGGCGTAGGTTCTGTTTGTGTCAAGCTGCTTGAAGTTTGTTTGTTTTTAATTTTTTCTTTCTTTCTTCATCCCATGAAGCAAAAGCCAGGAAACTTTATCGCCGGCACATTCCGGCCCATAATTCGTTCATTTAGGTCTGGAAGACCTTGATAACTGGGATGCGACTTACATAATTTACGAAAGGATTATCTTTGACGTGATCAAATTATTACGGATGATCAAGCAAAATGTGCTGACTTAATATTAGGTAACGTTAGCCTTTCTTTCGCTCCTCACATTTGGCGAGCCAGGATTCAAATCCCAATTGAGCTATTTTCCTGGCGGCTCTTTAGAAATTGCCTAAGACACTTAGGCCATAAAAGCTTCTGAGTTCGTTTAGCCGTATTATTGTCATTGTTCATCTGATATAATCGATCTCAAGGTTGCAGTGTCATTAATTTGTAAAAAACACTAACCTTGACATGACCACCTTCATAATCATGGCCTTCACCTTTCGATACCTTTCCTGTTAGACGATCGTTTTCAATTTACTCCCGACACATTGGATTCGCATCACTCTTTAGTATGAAAATACATTATCGCCGTACAGAGTAGACATTCATCTTCTTTTTTGTTTTAAGTAATGCTTTTACTGTGAGATAATGATGCATCAAATTAAGTTGCTTTGTTTACCCGCAACTGTAATAATAGATATGCTGTCATACAGTCCCCCCTCCCTTCACCCTGCCTTCAGCGCTTGTTAAGCCGAGTTGAAACTGCGCGTTGCATGTCTAGACCGGCAGCATTTGCAGAAACAACCTCAGTGTCGGTCATGAGCGTCCCATTCAATTTTGGGCGTGAAAGGGCCGGTAAATTTTACTTACAGGCCTCTTCTTTCAGGTTTGAGGTACTTTTTCATGCCGTAAATCTTCGACTTGGAACCTATGGCTTTACTTCCCTTCCGAAGGAAGCCATATTTAAGATTTTTACGCCCGAAAAAAATCCATCGACCCTGGCCGGGATTGATCCCGCGATTTTGGGTTACGAGACACTAATGAAAAAATAGAAAATGATCGAAGTGTATGTATTATTACCGTTTATCGAAAAGCGTGCTTACTGAATAAAAGTCCCCCCCCCCCCTTATTGAAGTTAGTTTAATGATAGATTACTATTTTCTGGGGCCCAAAATCTAATTTGAAATTTTTATTCAGTATTTTTTCTCTCCATTATTCTTTGCCCTTTCTCCTTGTTCCCTTTTATCATTGTGCATTGATCCCTTGCAAAGAGGGCTCGGCAGCTGTGAGGAAAGCCTATCTAGGCAAACTTCAACAATCATGGTCACTTATAGTGTTTAACATCCCTTTAATTTAAAATTCACTTTAACTTGAAGTTCCAAACTTATTAAAGTCGATTTACATTGATTTCTAGCGTCACCCCAGTGTGATGACATCAAACCGAAACTTCATTTTGGAAAAGCATACGAGCGCGGAGTTAGAATTTTGCTTAATGATGATGATGATGATGATGATGATGATGTTGATGATAATAATAATAATAATAATAATATAAAATTATTGCGTTTATAAGTGTGTCTCTAGTGCTCCAAAAATGATTACCCATTTTTCATTAACCCTCTTATCTTCGTATGTCGACTGTTGTTCTATCAAATCCTTTGTGCCAATAACTCATCACACGGACTGTCCATGTCCATTTTTTCTTTTCTCTCTCATTTTCTTCTTCTTTTAACACTACGCACTCTTGATGACACCGACCTCTTTTTCTTAAATCCCCCAAATAGTTTGTGCTGGGAAATCAAAGATGGAATCCAAGTGTGTTTTATACACTTTTCTAGCCATTTTTGATACCACCTTTTTAAAATTTCCTTCTTTTTAACAGTGTTTAATGCCGTTTTAACTACTGATGCATCATAGGAGGGACCTGGTGGATACTTGAGATGAAATGACAAACTGAAAAAGAATTTTTTTATAAGAAAGTCCTAAGTTTAGGGTACTCTCCCGCAATTTGTCATTTATGAGGATTGTGGTTAATGTGAGAAGGGAGGGAGGTCCTGATTGGAATGGAACCCCAAACCTCCTGCTCACAGTTCGCGCCTTAACAACCTCGGCCACCCCCCCCCCCCCGGCAATATTATCTTTGTTACATATGCAAAAATGATATAAACGATATAAGAAATGTTGTTTTAGGTAATTTTCCACAGTTTTCTCAAAAGCCGGAATTTTTGGTGTTCTGGGATTCGGGGCATCTAGAGCCAAAAGCGGGAACGTCCCGGGTAACCCGGATTGGTTGGTCATCTTTTCTAAATGAATCAGCATAAAGTGATCATATTTTCGATTTATGAAGTCGGGAGGCTCATAACGGAGAAAAATGCCGAAAAAAGGAAACATGATGCCTAATTTATAGTGATATTTAAATTTTAAAACTACACAACCCTAAGTCAAAAGTACTCCAAGTCTAACGGCCTGAAGCTCGCATATCTTGTATGTAGATTACAGAAGCATACGTAACTAAAAGCTTCGATGGTGTCTCTTTTGGAATTGGAATAAGTTAGGCTTCCAAAATAATTTTGCATTTTTAACAAGCGTTAGAGCAAAAATTTAAAAACGCGGATAAGAAAGCATCATATTTACATCATTCATTCCAGCTAATCTCTCTAAACAGAAGTAATTGGAGTTAATTTTAGTGATCAGCATCTCTTTAATAATAGCTGAGATTTATCACTTGCCCATATGGCATTCATATGCGAAAACACTCGTTCGGTAGGAGCATTAGTTTCGGCAAAACTTTAATATTTTAAGAATGTTTTCAATACGGCACATTATGAGAATTGAAATGGTGAACAAATGTTCACCCAACACAGGATTTATTGCCCAACTTCCACTTTGCCAGTATATCTGACACGTGTGCATTCACCCAGATCAGGAAAATATTTTACATTATACCTTAACAAATTGTGAACGTTATAACAAAGAAATTAAGGCTAAAATAGACAAAAAAAAAGTTTGATCATGAACATCGGGACGCGATAAATTTTTAAAAACGGGACAAAGGTTAAAAATTAATAATGAATCGGGACGTCTGGTCACCTTGCACTAGCGATATTTCTCGACTCCAACCGATTTCAGCCTCTAGTGCTTTTATATAACTCTGTGGGGGAAGGGAAACAAAGAGAGAGAATAAAATCAACAATAGCGTGCAGTACAGTATTTTAATAGTGTTTAAAGTCCGTTTTCACAACTAAAAGCATAATTAGCGGAGGATACTGATGATACATGAAATGAAATAAGTTGTGTAAGGACTTTTCTTAAAGCAGGAAGCGTTTCAGGCCTTTGCACCTCACTGGCTTTTATGATTGATGAAAAAAGCTAGAAAATATTTCAGTCATGGAGGACGGTACTGGTGGGAATCGAACCGTAGACCTCCCGTTCAGGAAACCGTGTCTTATCGATAAACAACGTGCAGTGAAGAATGCATTTAAATACATTTTGCACTTGTCATTATTATTATCAAAACTTCTATCAGTTGTACAAAAACCGTTAGCAATGGTGCAACAAAAATAATATGATATTGAAAGAGAATGAAAATTAAACTCTGTTCCTTTTCCGACATTCTTTTAGAGATGTCCTCTTCCCACATAATATAATATTATCTTCGTTTACATGATGAAAAAGCGCACCCATTGTCGGAGCTTGTATTCTATGACGGTTGGAATCCGTTGGTGCTTTGCTGGTGCACTCACTCACACCACAGTGCAGAAACACGTACTCCAGGTTAATCTGTGCAACGGACTCCAACAAAGCGGGCTGCACTTGTCAGTTTAAGATTTTGAGTGAGACTTGAATGTGGTGCAAAAAAGGTAAGATATTTATTTCTCATGTCTTTCGCACTGAAAAATAGAAAAGAAATAGAGACATGCAGAAATAGGTTTGTTTTTATTTAAGACAATATTGGTGGCAAAAGTATGTTACTTCTCATTTTTTATCAAGCGATCAAGTGTGTATATATATATATATATATATATATATATATATATATATATATATATATATAATCCATTGCGATTTCAAATCTGTGACTTTTTCTTAGTGTTTTATCCTTTTCTACTTTTCTAGTTACTATTAATTTAATTTCATTATTAATAGAGTTATATTATTTTTCATTTATATATACACGAGCTGTTGGAAATATTGTGATACTAAATCTGTGACTTTCTAAGTGTTTATCCTTATTCTGCTTATCTAGTTATATATATATATATATATATTTAATTTCATTATTAATAGTGTTATATTATTTTTCATTTATATATACACGAGCTGTTGGAAATATTGTGATACTAAATCTGTGACTTTCTAAGTGTTTATCCTTATTCTGCTTATCTAGTTATATATATTTTGTGTGAGTGTGCGTGTGGATGTGTCCCAGATTTAATATAGCAATATTTCGAACAGCTCGTGTTCTTTTAAGGTAAGAAGACAAGTGAACGTAGTAGTTAGTTAATATATAATATGTATGTATGTATGTATGTATGTATTAGTTTATTATTTTACAAGCCAGCAGGTGTTAAGATTTGGTTTAGTGCAGTTACATCTCGAAAGAAATTCAAATTGCTAAATTATGATTTTTCCAACTTTTCTAGTACTGTGCCATAACATATGTAACAGCAGTTAATTAAAGTAGTTTGTTTAAAAAAAAACAAATAAAAGCCATTTAAGTGGTCAATTAAGTTTGAACGATTTCTTCTGAAGGACAAACATAATTTATATCAGTCCATGCAGGTTTGAGACTGCAAGAACTTAAATTACACTCACTAAATACAGTTATATTATATAGCAAATTAAATTTAAAAAATATAGAGCATACGTTCATTAAAGTTAACTAGTAGATTGAATATCCTTCGAATTCTGTTTCAATGCTGCTGTACATAGGATATCAGAAAATGTCTCCAACTACAGTAGCTTGACAATAATTTCTTTCTTCTCAAATGCTAGTAATGTTACTGCTTCTCGTATATATAAATGTGCCCAGAAAACAAAGCGTATGCCATAGAATGTTTCATTAACAAAAAAATGGATCTAATTATGTATCTCTTGTGTCTGAGCGGGATGGTCCAGGCGGTAACTCTTGGGACTCGTATTCGGGAGGTCCCGAGCTCAAATCCCTGGGGGCCTTCGAATTTTTTTTATGGTTTTCCCTTGTCTCTTAAGTGAATGCTGGGGTGGATATTTACCTTCCACGAATATTTTGCTCTGGCTAGCGCTTTGTAAAGTTACTGCCCTAGTGTCTGGTATGGAAAGAGGTCTTCTGAAGGGTTTGACCACCTTGGCATTGGGGTGTTCTGTTAGAAACTCCGTATACCTCGACGCATCATCGCCCGATGTAGCCCTCACCTCATCCCTTCCTCTCGGAGGTGCCACCACAAGAGGCATAACACAAACTGCAAGGCCAAAGTATGAAAGTATCTCCCTCTGCCTCAAACAATATAAATACAAGATCGCTTTCTAACAGGATGACTAGATGTCCCCGACTTCCAGGGGAAGTTCCAGATTTACTCTGCCAAATAAATGTCCCTGAAATTGACTTGGATTTTCATTTATTTATTTAATCCTTATATTCTGAATGTAACTGATATTGGACAATAGCTAATTTTAGCTTGTAGTATTACAAAATTGAATAACATATAGAGGATATTAATGAATATTTCTGAATATGTTCTCACTACATATAGAGGGTCTTAGACAAGTAATTTGAGACAGGGAGCATACAGTCAGAAATGTAAAATGTGTAAGTTATGGACTATTGAAGTAATTTCAATTTTGTGCTCAGAAAACTCATACTATAGCTAAAAGCATTAAAATTTGTGTTGGAATGACTTTATACCTCCTTAATAATTGAAATAAACCTGGTTGTTAATAACCCATGAACAGCATTTTCACAATTTTGAGTTAAAATAATCTGCAGAATTTCAGACCTAACATATTATTGCATGTCACTGCATTGTGTGCTAAATTCTACATATTTCCAATATGAGAGGTCTGTCAATTGATTCATGCAATAGCTGTTTGTTTTGTAGCCAAAAGATATAAGATAAAATAACCCATAAAATATATTACAAATTGAAGAAATGGAGAATGATTACAGTTTTTCTAAGTTTCCTTTTACTTGCACCCAAAGGCATCCTGCTTCATGCAAATGCCTATAAACAAATTTAAATGTAGCATGATGTGAATGGCTTCTATTAGAGAATCTTTCTCTGAAGATCTAAGCATAACCTCTTGCTCCCCCTGAAATCAAATGGCTTATCTAAGACCTCTCTATACTATAGGATGCAAATATTTTGGTGTTGAAAATTAACATCCTGTATATATTAACTTTAATTCGTCAATCATATAGCGGCAGTGTTCAAAAAGTACAACTGATTTAAAGTTTGTTAGTTTATCCAAAGCTTTTATCAGATACGACAATTAATTAATAGTCTAATATCATATGAGTGAAATTATTTTGATACTTTTTAATATTGGTTCTGATTACATGAATATCTGTTCTATGCCTTATTTTGTGATGATATCTCTGCCAAATAAATGTTACTTTAATTGTTCCTTGTAATCTCTGAAGTCCTTGAATTATTAGTGTATTATAACCTATTGTTAATTATTAAATTTATGAAACATTTGCTAACCCACTGCAATATTGCTTAAGAACTTCTACTGATTTTATTTGATTCTTGTAATAAGTATAGAGTTATTCAAGAAAAACTGAATTTTTTTCACCCAACTTATTACTATATGTTAAGATAAATTCTCATCAAGTATTTAATATTCTAAAATATGTTGATGATGTAATTATAATACAAGAAAATGAATATAACTTACAATATGTTTACGGAATGTCGGAATCCACACAGTGAAACTTTTGTTAATCTTATTTTGATTTAAAGTAATCAAAATGAGAATAACTTACAATACTGCGCACGCACACACACATTTAAGTCAAATAAGTAAAAAATGTAATTTTAAAATATCCAGATAAAACCCAAAGATGATCGCATTCTATGGGGAAAACATATGCTTTAAATAACTTTCCATAAGAACAAGTCTCTCATTTTAAATATCTAAGTAGTGAAATAGATATAATTAAATTTATAAAACATTTTCATAGACACTGCAGTATTACATAAGAATTTTTACTGATTTTATTTTATTCTTGTGATAAATAAGGAGCTGTTCATGAAAAGCTGAGACTGAATTTTTTTCACCCACTATTTATTAAGGTAAATTCTCGTTCTTATATTTAGTGTTTTAACATATGTTGATGATGTGGTTATAATACAAGAAAATGAAGTTAAGTAACAATGCTTCATACTTAATTTAAATCAAATAAATAAAGAATATAATTTTAAAATATTCAGAAAAAAACCAAAGATGATGGCATTCTATGGGGAAAACATGATATGCTCAAACTTTTTATAGATAACTATCCGTTAGAACAAATCTCTCATTTTAAATATCTAAACATTGAAACAGACACAAACTCAGCCCTAGATAATAAAAAATTAGAAACATTTCAATATAAATGTGGCACTAAACATGTAACTGAAAAATAGGACAAGAAAATAAAATTGAGATTCACACTTTAAGTGCAATGCATAATATGACTCCTTACAAAGAAAATACAAGGCAGGATGATTGTGGATAGTTAGAAATCACTATCTGTTGAATTTCTCAAGGCTTCGTTGTGCTGTCATATTGTTATCTGCTGCCTTTGCGAACAATCACAGCATTTGCATTGATATTGAATCTGTAACTGCATTTGCTGAAACACCCACCCCATCTTGCTTGACAGTGGAAATTCTCAAACCACTTAAAGACAGTAGAACATGATAGTGCACATTTACTTAAGTTTTTGCTAGTCTCCAGTTCCGTGCTTCAAAATAAAACAGAACTTTCTTGTTCCATATTTCTTGTTTCGATATGACCTCCATTTTTGTTAGGGAAAACACAAAAAATACGCAATTAAAAGAGCAGCCCTAACAACCATAGATCAGTATGGTGCTGCTTTTTTGGATATCATGTATGAAAGACTGCCCTTTTCAAACATGATAATTTCAAAAATTTAATTTAAAATGAAAACTGGGAAAAAATTCAGTCTGAATTTTTCTTGAACAGCTTTCATAATAATAAAACATTGCTAACAACAATAAGCACTGTGATTGTACCTTTTTTTTTTTTTTTTTTTTTTTATAAATGCATTCTGTTTCTTTTATCACTGTCTGCATATCCCTCTCCACTCCATCCTGGCCTATCTTCTCCAACATTACCCCCAGTACTCTGCAAGAAGAAAATGTGCATAACAGCATTTTGAAACGTTTTGTTCTATTTGGCATAAATAAATAAGATGAAATATCATTAATTTTATAATTACACACCCCCTTACCCCTCTATTCATCATCAATGTAAAGAGAGTAGTAGTTTTTGTGATCGTCGTCACAATCTCTATCCTCCCACAGCACATCGTCTCCATTCTTTCCAGGGAATCCGAAATTCCGCACTTCTTGAAGTAGAGAAATCCAATCCCACACACTTTTCATCCATTCGCAGATTTGGATCACATCTTGATTTTATCTTCCTCATTCATCATGTGTTCTTTTAATGTAACTTTAAGTCCTCCAGGAAACAGCTAATTAGTTCTTTCCTCGTTGAAAACTTTCTGCACGTAGTCTTTAATATAGCCGTGGTAACTATCCATAACAACTATGCTTCAAGTTGAGTAGCCTCCTGGGTGACGTTGCCAAATTCGCATCACCCAGTGACTACAAGCGCATTAGTCATCCAGCATTTAGGATAATTATGCCTTGAACATTCACTTCAGGTATGGTTTTTCGTCTGAAAATGGCAAATGGAGGTAGCTTTCTTCCATCTGCAGTTACGCACAGCATAAGCGCCTCTTTGTTTTTCACTACCACCAATTCTAATTACTGTGCTGAATTCACTCTTTTTATTTATTGTTAGTCATGCGGGATGCAAAGTACACAGGCGTTTGGTCTTCATTACAAATTTGCGACAGTACATATTGCTTTCTCTGGGGTAATCTGATGATAAATTTATGAAACTTCACTGTCTTCTATTCGTAATCAGCAGGAAGACGTTGAGCGATCTCTTTTTCCTACGAAAACCGAAGCCATAAGTTGGAAGAGTCATCCATGACTAGCCTTGAAACCAGCACCGGTTTTCTTGCTATTGCTATAGCTTTCAATTGAAACATTATACTCGTAACGGCCCATTCAAACTGTCTCTTTTTTCAGTCACGTACCTAATCTGTTTTCCACTTCAAGAAACGTTGCATTTTGTCCGCCGGTTACTGTTCGTAGCTCAAGACGAGCTTAATTTTTTCGCCAGCCATGAATGCTGTTCTCATCCAAGTCATATTTTCGTCCAGCAGTGTCATTACCAAGTTTGTTCTACTTCTTCAATAATGTAGAAATTTTCTTTTTCCGTGAACGACCTGTAACGATGTTTCACATTAGCCATCCTGAACGCTTTCGTTTCAGCTGACGCTACGCAGTGACCTATGATGCGGTCTATGCACAAGGTTCTCGCTTGTGACGATAGAATGCCAACTTCCGAATTTTAGTGTGTCAGAAGTGTGGCACCAACCCTAAAACGAATAATACCCGCACCACAAATTTTCGCTATTAAATTTTGAAAAAAATATGCGGAGATTATTCGCACACATCTGTCTATTTGACTGAATGAGCTCAAGAGACTTTGTGGCCTAAGTTTTCCAGGGTTCACTTTCAGACTTAACGGAAAACCCATGAAGAAACCTCAGTCAGGTAATGAACCCAATCAAGAATCAAACCCATTCCTGCCATGTAGGAAAAACGAATTCTACCGCTAGATCATGGCGCTGGTCTTCATTTTTATATTGCATTTTATATATTTGTGGGTCTATTTCTGGATCTTGAAATAATGAGGTCCTTAAATGTGCATTCTTTTCTGATATTCTATTAATTTTTCTAGCGCCTATGCATAGCAGTGCAATTAAGTTTATACTTTTGTATCCTTTGCTGAAGCCTGCACATAAAGGGAACAGTTCATATTCTATTCAACAGCCCCATTGTCCTTGTCTAAGCATAAATTATCATAATTAAATATATAATTATAAATTCTTCTGCAGTGGTGAGAATCTCAAGTACAATATAGAAATGGATGGTAAAACACAAATTCTTCACCCACGCATTGGGCGGAGAAGCATATTAAGATATAACCATTTACTTAGACCAGAGCAGTCAAGACGACCAGGAAGGGCTACACCTCTTGCTGCTTCTCAACTGCAGACTCCAAAACAGGTAAATTAATAGTATATTTTAATTCATGTAGTTAACAAACAGTAATTATGCTTGGGTCCTACCATATTATAGCTAAAGAGAAGAATGCATTTGTTACTTCCATTCAAATTTATAATGGCTAACTTCATGCAGAGCAAGTGTAAGAGAGTACAAGAAACGAGACTGTGTAAATCTAAATAATTTGTAAAAATGCATATCTCAATTATTGATCTTCTGAACTTCTCTTCCTCCAACTTATTATGAGAATCATTTTAAAATAAATGTGTAAGGTGTGACAATACTACAAAGTAAATGATATAATTTTAACAGTGTGTCAGTCAATAAACTGACTTAAGGAATAGGCATATGACTTGATTATTTTATAATGCAAAGTGATATGGAGTGACAATGTCAGAAATGGCCTATGCAATTGGAACAAAAACATGTAGACAGTAATGAGTGTTGTCAGAATATTATGTGGAACAATATCATGATAACCTGCTGCCATTGATATTGAAAAAAGTTATAAAAATTAAATGGCATGCTCACCTCACAAAAACAGCTATTGAGAATCTTATTACACACATATTTCTTTTCAAGTAGGCAAAAACTTTCTCCTCAACCCATTCATTTAAGTTCTTTAAATAGCAGAGCCTTCATTATTTAAAGGAACACTGGTCACTTCAGGCATACAAATGCCAGGAAATAGAGAGGATGAGGGAAATACTGTATTTTGAATTGTCCTGGCAAATGACTTTGTATTAATCTGCTTGAGACAATTCTAGGAAATTTGTTGTGGGGGGTAACTTCTCAACTGCATTATGTAACAAACAATTGCAAGCGAGAAAAATGAGAGCAGTACAGCTGTACAATAAATCATACAATGTAATCAGTATGGAAGTAAGAGAGATATTAACTTGATTCCCCTAAAATCAGAAAATGAATTCCACCAGAAATCACTGCACATTTTTTGCTCATTTGCCAGGATCATTCAAAACTATTTACTTTGTCTTGATTATCATTTTCACGATGTCCTGAAAAATGAATGTTCTTGTAACTGATAACAGTCTTTCCAAAACAGCTTTTTTTAAATATGCTCCAATCACTTTCTTTTTCCTTGATGAAAACTCTCTCTGACAATGACAGTTGATACCTTGAAAAAATATCTTCTTGTTTTTGGTTGTAACCAAGGAAAATAAGCTTAAGTACTTTAATTATGTGATAAAGAAATTATTAAGTATCTTAAATACCTATTTTCATTAATAATGAGTGATATTACTCTCTGTTTTCACATTTAATAAATGCCTATATTAATTTATTGCTGCCTATTTTCAGTATGTTAAGTGCTTTATTGCCTGCTCATTTTAATCCAAATAAATGTCTGAATTTCCGGGCTGTGATTATTACTTACTTGAATAACTGTTTGTATCCTGGCTGACATTCTTCATGTTCACATACAGTGTGACTTGCTGAGCTGAGTCCTATTCTTAAGTAAGAACTGCCTGTAGTTGATCCAAGAAGTAGTAAAATCATAGACAAATACGATGTTTAAGGCATACCCACAACTGCTTAATGAAATAGAGGTATGGACTTTGTGCAGGCCTCTAAAAATTATGATTTGTGCTCTTCTTCAAACTGTAACATAAACCAAGCAGTGTGAGATCAGTCTTTATTATATATAAACTGAAAGTTATTACTGATATGGGGAGCATAGGATATTTCATGCAGGAAGAGAAGTTCCTTAATATAGTGACATGCAACCAGTCACATTTTCAACAGGTACAAGACCAGTACCTCAAGCCCAGTGTCACCACACACATGCTGTTCCTGATGAAAAGATATAGGCAGCATAATGTTCTACTGGTCTTCAATACATATCTTGAAACCTGAGATAGAATCTTGAGTCATCTGTAAAAAGAACTGGGCTACACTGCTCTACTATCCAATCCATGCACTCTCAGAATGGTTGGATTGTCTGGGACATAGGATACTTTGAGCTGTGCTGGTCCTTTGTGCTTACATCCCCAATGGGAGCATCCCTAGGAGGAATGGGATGAGATGAGGGAGACACCAGGTGGCCAGGATCTATGGGTTGTGACTGCACAGATGCAGATGGAATCGCTAACATGTTTCCAGATACAGAAAGAACTTTGATAATGAAGATCCTCCCTCAGTTGTACAAGCCCCTCAGAAAGTCTGCTTCCATTACACATTCTGGGATAGTTACAAAATGCAAGCCACCATCACATTGTACCGACCCACCTTGCTCTGATACTTTCTACCCTGTAAGAGAACAACAGAATGAAATGGTATGAAATGGGAGAGCAGAATATGCATGTAATGTAATTATCCCTCCCAATTTGCCTAAGTGACAATAAAATACAAGGTTAGAATGGCCGTTCCAATGGGAACCGAACTCAGGACCTTCCAAATGGGAGTCCCAAGCATTACTGCCAGGGCCGACTAGCTCAGTCACTGTCAGGCAAATTGAAGCACAATTCTTCAATGTTATGGGATTAAATCTGGCCCTGTAGCAAACTAGTGAAATTCAGATTTACTTCTCCATTTGCTAAAGTTAATTTCTTGTCCATAGCATTCTGCTATATGAAAATAGTTACACTCATCAGAGACTAACACTACAGTCTCACACAATTTTCAGGGCTCAAAAGCATCCTTAGTTCAACCACACATCTTGAAACTGTAAAACATACTGCCCAAAGAGTCCATAAATATGAGTACCTTAGACCCAGTTGTCAAATCACAAAACTATCAGTGATAATATCAAAACTGTGTCATTGTAAAATTTAATGAAGGCATGTAATAAAATTGCAAAACAAACAGGGGGTAAGGGGTAGCAAAACAGTTCAGAGAAATCCTCAGAAACAATAATTTACTTCTTATTTCCAAATGCAAGAAACAAAGATTCTCTAAACAATATACAGGGTCATCTAAACCTTGCACTGCAAATATTTCTGAAATGGGAGGTGGTATTGATATGCTGCTTTCATAGAAGTAAAATCTATACAAGGGCTCATAATTGCAGCCCATGCACAAATCTAGTGCATGGGCAGGCCAACATACGGGTTCCCTTTGTCCAATCCAACAATTTTGAAATAATTGGTGAACATAAACTGTAGTACATATATTGGGACATCTTTCAGCTTACACATTACAAGAAAGAACAACATTCTTCCTACATTCTGCATACTAGTAGTAATAATAGTCCATATATTTTTGTGTTAGCTTACCTATTCAGTCTTCAGCATGTGTGCAGGGTATACCCATTGTGCATACACTTTATGAAACTGCAAATGCTAATGCAGTATTGTGTGTACACTACCATGAGTGATATTCATCAGAAGGGCAACCTCCTCATCTGAGATGTGTCTTTTTTGAACAAGCTCATAGTTGCCTGAATAATGACATGATGAGCCTTGGGTTATACTCCAATATATTCATCAAGAATGGAATCATGCACAATAAAAACTAAATTTTTTACTCTCTCAGACACACAGCACTCATTCTATAATGAAATTTGCTGCATGCCATTAAAAACAGAATGACTGCTTGATGCTCTTGCTTGGATGCTTCCATCTTGCAAACTTTGAGAGTTCAGCCTCTGCTAGGATTGTTGCCTGTTGTTGCATGTATCTCATTGCTCTTGAGCAGTGCTACCAAATATCATCTGGGTTTCACTAGCACATTACTCCTAGCTCCTACAGGATTCCAATAATTTTCATTTGATTGACCCTTATAATGCTAACAGCCTTAAGAAAACTGTGATGTATTTTGTTTGTTTGCTAACAGAGCACCTTAAGCTCAGATCACCTACTGGTGTCTATGAATAAGCTTTATATATGGAAAAATGTTCTTGTCTTCCACTCAGTAAAAAGAAATACCAACAGTAAAGCTTGGACCAAATAAAAATGAGGTCCCCAAATTAAGACCTATAAATCTATTTAATGCAAGCCTGTTCATTACATTTTATGTAGATTTTTGCATCATTTTAGTATTTGATTTTGTACTAGAATTCACTGCATATGTCACATAAATATCTTGCTTATGTAACTGAATTAATCCTAATATAATGTAGGAATAAGAATGCGATTTTGCTATAATTTAATTACTAGCTTTAGATAAATAATTTAAAATATATTATTTTCAAAAATCATAGATACTCAAATAGCAACAAATTTGTCTATGTAATGTCTGATTTTCAGACTAGTCCCATCAAGGAACCATCTGAAGCAAAGCTGCAAGAATGTCATACCATTGGCCCTAAACTTTATACAATTCCTCAAGAAGACAAGGAGCAAAAATATGAGATTTACAAGTCCAAACTTTATACAGTTCCACAAAGTAGCAATGAAGACATGGAGCAGGAACATCAAGTGAATAGTACTAAACTTTGTACTGTTCAGCAAACAACCAAAGCACTATCTGCAATGAGATTTGGTAAGTGCTTATTGAGTTAGTACCTGCTTATAATTGATTTTTACCCTAAAATGGCTTGGGCCCAATAGGTGGAGGCACCCTGGTAGTTTGTAGTTTGTATTTTTGTACTTATTCTTAGCATATCAATTGATTTTTAACCTTATGATGTAAGTTTCCAACATTCTAGAGGTTGTTTTGTTTCTACTTTTCATCCATTATGTTTCTTTCTATTAGTATTGTTATCTTCGTGCTCAAATAATTACTAATGTAATATTTAAATAATAAATTTCCTAGTCATATTCCAAATAATCTATGAAATTTAGCACACGTTTGCTCTGCAAACATCAACAATATTTTAAAATCTGCATACAGTTTGTGGAGAAAATTGTAAGTTTTGTGTTCATTTTTTTCCCTTCCATGATTTTTCTTTCTCTTTTCTTATTTTGTTCTTCTGGTTTATTTTGCTTTTCCTTTGTATTCTATTTATTGGTATTAAAGCTTTTTGTAGGTTCTTCCATCATAGTTGTGGCATGTTGAAAACTATTTTCCTGCTTGATTCACATGTAAGAATGCTTTTTGTAAAACTGTGTTTTGCTATCCCACGGTTTTTTCATATGGCTCTATAGCTGTTAAATTTTTTGCCATCTTCCATGCAATTATCCATTCCTTACATGCTCTCTAAGAATGATTTTTGAACTAAATTTTTCTAAAAGCTTTATGTTCAAATATGCTTTTGCCATGAAGAGTTGCCATGAGTAAAGTTAGTATTTTTATTTTTGTATTTATATTTTTATTGAAAGTATAAAATGAAACTATATTTATAATTTATATGATAACCATTAACCTCCGCTATGAGAGATGTTGAAAATGATGTCTCTCAGTGGCAATACATTGTTGGCATATGCATAGGAAATTCCTGTATTTCATCTAACTTATCTTACATAAGAACATGGCAATTTGGAAGATATTTCTTGTCATTTAGAGATCCCATCTCTCTCTTGTAACTTTTTAACAGGTTGACAAACAATTTCTCTACCATGAACCTAATTGTTAGCATATTTTTTTCAAATTACCTTACCATTTCTCTGCAATATGTGTTCTTCTATTTCATAAAATAACTAAATGAAGAACAATTAAAACACAATGATATAAATTTATTCGGAAAGTAGTACCTATTTTGTAATATATAGCATGTAGGGCAAGAGAAGCCATATAGGCAAGTTCATTTATCCTCAGAACAATCTTTAGCATGCACATTTTACAATTGTAAATGTTTAACTTGGTAAGGAAAATTCACTCTTCTGTGGGTTATTATATGTGTTCCTGTAATTCCTTTCTGAATGCTGAAAACATTTGTTCAAAAAGAATTCACCATCGAATTAAGGCAGTTTAGAGTGATGGATAAATCATCAGTAAGGCATTGGATGTTCCTGTACAATAATGCTCATCCTCACATGACTAATCAGATCAAAAATCTGCTTCCTGACTTCAAACAGGAGACTGGACCATCCTGCCTACAGTTTGGACTTGGATCCAAGTAACTACCACTTGTTCAAGGAAATGAAGAAATTTTTGTGCAAGTAAATGAGTTGAAGGTTGAAGTGACAAAATGATTGAAAGGCCTGGCAGCAGAGGTGTATAAAGACATGCAAAAAGTGGTAACAAGACAAATGCTTAAACAATGGTGGTGATTATATTGAAAAATAAGTAAACATATGTAATATTTTTACAAATATAAATAAAAAACCCACTTGTTTTGTGGGTATTACTTTCTGGCAGACCTCCTTATTAACAATAGAGACATTTAAAAACCATTTAAATATTAAAATGATCAAATCATTAGCTATAATGCACATAGGAAATGAATATGAAAATTATCAATATTACTAAGGCCCATATTCTTAGGTTCTAATTTATTTTATTCTCACCCCATTTTTCTTAAAATTTCAAATTTCTTTAATGTTTTACATATCGGCAAATAACATGCTTTAATTCTATAGATTATAAATTAATCTGATCTTGATGTTATTACCTAAAATGTTATTTTAATACCCAATTGTAGATGGGATGCAATTTTTTTAAACCAAGCCTGGAAAACTCTAGCAATGTGATGCAGCATTTCATATTATACAAAGTAAGGCAGATAACACAGCAGCAATTTTTTTTCAATAGTAGGCACTGCATCATTCCTTAAAATCAAAACAAGGAAAGCACAAACAATATCGTACAGCATTTCGTATTACACAAAAGATGAGAAATAACACACACAGCAAGTTCTAACAATAAATGATGAGATTGTCAGACACTGAGCAAATCACATTAACTATAAAAAAATAACTATACTTTTCTCCATCAGGGGTGCCATTAGTTTGATTTGTTATCATACAATAGTAGCAGCAACTTTTAACAATATTCAGTTTCTCAACAAAAGAAATTTTTTATATACCTACATGTAAATCCTGAAAAAAATGCTTTACTGAGAGAATGGATTGCAGGCAACAAGAACTTTTCAGATGGTTTATATGTTGTCAAACATATCAGATAATAAGTTTGAATAGTTTGGGATTTTCACAGTGAAATATAGTATCATATAACAAATTATTTATGAGGAAGTCACTCAAATTTCACTAGTTTTATTCCACTTACTTGGACATGTTTCAAAGGCAAATTTCCTTTGTCAGTGGAACCGTGCTGACGATGAAGGAAATTTGCCTTTGAAACATGTCCAAGTAAGTGGAATAAAACTAGTGAAGTTTGAGTGACTTCCTCATAAATAATTTGTTATATGATACCAGATAATGTTCATTTGCTAGTCATAATTAGGTATTTTATGAATAAATAAAAGTGATTTTCTTCATACTCAGTAAACCATAAAATGTAAATATCAGCATTTAACTTAAAGTGCATGCCCCCAGACTCTTGAATGACACATTCCATAACATTAGCACATTATTTTCTGACTGTGGTGACCAATTTTAGTTGTCTTCTTAGTTCCTGCAGAAAAGTGCTCCCATGTGGTGCAGCATTAGAAGTTGGCAACAAATTTTCCCAAGTTTAATGTCACATATAGAACCCAAAGACTAACTTGTGTCTCTGTGAAACACTTACTGCTGTTAAATAAAGTGTACTTATAAAGCTGTAGATAATTGAGTGGTAATATATCCTACAATGCCACATGTATTCAATATGTTCACACTAACTCCATTTATATACACAGAAAACATTATTTATCAGCTGTCATTGAAGAGATAATACAAGCAGGAATCACTGACCCCTTCATCTAGTTAAACAAAGATGAAACAATGGGTGCCTGCAGAGAAGTCACATTGACATTGTTGACTTTTGAAGAGTCAAGTATACCTATGTTGTCCTATGCAGGAACTTTTAAAACCAACCATTCCAGTGTAGCTGTCATGGTCAGGGATACCTGAAGATACTGTGTTTGTTGAACACAGACAATGCAGCATATACATGCCGAAAGCAGATGAGTGAAGGTTTTCCATCCTTGCATGCTCCATGCAGATGTTTTGCACATGGACTCCGCCAAGTAGCTGAAGAAATTAGGGAGTAGCACTATGTGATCAATGATCTTCGGTGAAGAAGGTTTTCTAAAGGCACCAAGACAAGGCATTGCATTCAGGAGAAGCTACCATTAATATATCTCCCTTCACTATCAATAACAACATGATAGGGGACTCATCTGCAAAATATTATGCAGAAAATTATGAGAGCACCATGGATGTTATTGATGTATTAGAGGAACATGAAGCTGTTGATGTTATGAATGCAAAGACAGCATTTCATTCAGTATAAACATACAGCAATTGAGTTATATATAGAGAAATTTTTCCCATATAAAGTATTCAATCAAGAAATTGGAAGGAGCAACTTTATCATTGATAGAAGAACTTTAAATCTTATAGGAAATAAAGAATAGAATGGTATTATAATCTTAAAAGAAGTTAGGAACAGTGAAGTTGTTACATATACGTACATATACATACATACATACATACATACATACATATGTTACGTATACATATACAGAAGTCCCCAGCTGAAGATGAGAGTGAATGCTCTTGAAACATGTTAGAATTAATCTGTTAGTGAAGTTTTAGTGTCACCTAATACCGACTCATTTGCATATGAATAGAATGGTTCCTGCAGTTGAGGTTTCCATAGCCAAGAAGTTAGAGGCTGTTTAGCACACAATCCATATTTCAAGAAGATGAAAAAGTTAATCTTGTTATTTGCAGAGCAAAGATGTAAGAAGCACTCCTTGAAGTCCCATGGAAATAACTAACATGAAGTTTACACCTCTTACTCCATGTATTTTTGGGCACAGTTTTTCCACATTCAAGCAGATTTTAACAAAATACAGAGGCAGGTTTATTGCAAAAATCAATGTTCATTGCCAAACTAGAGTTTCAAATGAATATTTTTCAAAAGTAATGGTGTATAAAACAAACAAGTCTGAAGAAAGTTTACTATAGGTTTCACTCTGGCCAGTCCAGGTCACACATATAAATTGCCACTCTCTCTTTTTATATCTGTCTCTTTCTACAATTTCCCCACCTGATGGAGTGCTGTCCTTCCCTCACTGCTTGAGACCAGAGTTACATAGTTCAGATTGGTATCCTGTGAAGCTACAATCAAAGAGAAATGTTATTTAAAAATGTATTCATACAACATTGAAAATATCTTGTACTATTTAAGGTTAATGTCAATATTGTTAAGGGGTTGACATTTCTCAACTTGAAAGCATGCTAACATCATTTATAGTTTTTGTTCGAAGTTTGATATAAACATACAGACTTATATAGTGTTTGGTTAGAAAACGAATGATATATTTTTGGCATAATATAAGTAACCACAAGGGAACATAACACCACCACTCCCATGGAAAATACTATTTGATACAGAAGTGGGGGAGCATTATGTATTTGCAAATTCAGTCATTTTTTACTGTCATCTAACAACTCTCATATTTGAAGCCATTTGCATTACAAAACATATACTTTTCACTTAACAGAAATACAGATATTGCTGGTGCTATCACTGCCTGAACAATACTACCACTACTGTGAGAGGGAAACTGAGTGGAGTCGTGGAATGGTTGCAAAGTGGTGAAAAATGCCTTGAGTGGACTGGCAAAAATGAAATGACTTTACTAAAAATCTCTTCAAATATTTCATTGTTCATTGCCACTAGGAGTTATAAATGAGTAGTTTTTAAAAGTAACAAGGCACAGTATGTGATATTTAATTATTATTTTTAGTTTATGAAAATATTTTGATGATTTAACAGATAGCAATATTTTTTTAACAGTTGTAGTTTCATTGTTTTTAGAATTTCTTTGCTCAGAAAACAAATTTAATGTCCATGAAAATAATTTTCTTATCAAGCATCTTTCAAATGCCATTTTTGGTCATTTTATTGAATATCTACATTTATATATAGTATTAAATATGAAAATTTGCATACAAATAATATGTGAAATAAGATTTAAACATAATCCTTTTGCTGACTTTTCATACTCTTCTGGCCATTAAAATTGGGACACATTGTGCATGTTCATAATAGTCATGTGGAAGTGACCTCTGTCTTCTTGTTTGGCTATTTGATAGGCCCATTGGGATCCTTCACATCTGTGTGTTTGTCCTACCTTCATCCATTGATCTCATATGCATTTCACTGTGGATGTATTTTGTCCAACATGAGCAAAATTCCTGCACTCTTGATATGATTCTCTCTTGATCAAATTCAACACCTGCTGGTATTATTATCATATTTCAACAAGTCATACTCATTTCTTCTGAGAAAATATGGGCATTGGTTTAACATGTCTTTTAGGGGCATTGCAATTTCAATGGCCAGCAGCAGTACATTTTTTAACTCCTAAATATATAATTACATAAAAACTTGAGTCATAGTTATAACCTCCTGATTTTAAATGATATTTACATATTCTCTTTTGTAAATGAATTCAATTAAAAATTTTCCTCAGCTCACACATTTCTGATAGAAATATCTAACCTCCATTATGAAATAATTTTATGCCATTGCAGGACCAGCACAATGCAATCATCTATCCTACCATGGTAATACAAAAACACAAGAGTGTAGAAGTATTCCTTTTGAGAGTTCAAAACTAGCTTCAAAGAAAGGTAAGGTATTTTTACCACCATTCCAATATGAGTAATTTGATGTTACAGACCTTAAATCATAAGTACAATGTGTGTGAACTGTATTTGCTTTTAATGTCAATTATAAGGCTGTACATGGGAAAGGAAGAGCAGAAACAGAATGTTATTCTTTTTTTTCCATCCTTTATTTTTTCTCCCTACATTTTCTTCTTTCTTTTATACATAGCCTTTAAATGCTGCTTCTTTCAGATTTGTATTCCTAAAAGCTTCTTTTCAATTTCTGCAATTATCCAATATTTTTCCCTCAGGGACAAGAGTATACCTTTTATTTTCTTCCCCATGTAACTATTTTAAACTTTAACAAATATTGGATTGTTAATTTATATTTACCCCAGAGAGAGAGAAAAAAGTAAAGGATTATTTCAGGTTCATCAGGAAAAGCCATTACTCTTACAACAAACTACTTTCGCTTGGAAAAAGTTCCTGATTGGTGCCTTTATCAGTATCGTGTAGATTTCTCTCCTGAAGAAGACAGGAATGAAATAAAGAAGCTTATGATCAGGGAAAACAAGGAGGCTCTTGGCAGTTATTTATTTGATGGTACTGTTCTCTTCACTTCCAAAAAGTATGATGTACAGGTAAGTATCAGTTACAATCATCATTGCCAATACCATGCGATTAAATTACCTACTGATTTCTTTCAAGTTACCTGACTTGGCCCAAAAAGTCCCTCCATTAGATAAGAATAAATTTATATCTTAAAAGCACATATAAATAAAAATAATTTTGAAAATCATTAATTTTATTTAAGTACCAGAAGAGTGATTTGAAAGTTTAGTTCCATACATTGCTCCTCAATGTGTATTTTGGGAGTTCAAAATTAAGGTATCTCTTGTTGTCAGTATCCTCTCCATAGTCATCAAAGCCATCATTGTCTTTAATCTGTTTCTATCTGCATTTCAAATATATAATATAAAAGTGTTTAACCTATAAAAGTATATAAGTATAAATATAAATATAAAAGTAGGTTATTTTGCCACTCCATTGTCAAACAGCTTCGTAAGTACAATATTTAAAAGGAATTTAACTTGCAAGTGTGAAAAAATATTTAATTATATAATACTGACTTCAGAAAGTGAGAAGTTGACAAATGAATGGAAACTAAATAACTATAGAAAGCAGAAAAACATATCATTGATAGTATCAGTATAGTATTATTAGAAATGATAACAATGGGTATGCAGTTCAAAAGTTTGGTTCCTGTAGTATAGCATTAATGAAGAAGCATGTCAAAATATACAAGAGTAGGTCCCATAAGTTTCCAGCCTAACCATTTTCTAGGTATGATAAAGACAAAAAAATATATTTCACTTTTCAGTATAATTACCCTTTATTGCAATAATTTTCTCACATATTTGAATTAACATTTCAATCCCCCCCCAAAAAATAGTCAGAAGTCTTGTCTGCAAAATGGGCATAAACAGCACCCATCACTTAAGTTTCCTTCCTAGAAAGTCCTCCTTGAATTTTAAGAGGAAATAGTCACTGGGAGCTAGATCTTGGCTGTAGGGTGGATGGTCAATCTCCTTGAAGCCACATTTTCTCACAGCTTCCTTTGCAACAAGATTTGGGTGACAGGTGTATTGTCATGAAGAAGGTGCACACCACTGTTCCTTGCCTTTTCTCTTTGATGGAAGCACATAGTCTATGCAGTAGACCAACATAGTACTTCCCATTTACTGTGGTGTTCCTCTCCTTTAAGTCAATGAAGAGTGTTCCTTTACAGCCCCAAACGATGATGGCCATGATCTTCTTGGCTGACTGAGAGACCTTGGCCTTTAGAGGTGGTGCTTTGCCAGGTTTGCGCCATTCCATTGATTCTCTTTTAGACACGCAATCATAGTAGAGGACCATAGTTCCATCTGTTGTAACAATGGTTTGCACAAATTCTCTGTCATTGCCAAGGCACAGCTCCAAAAATGCTTGACAACAGATGACTCATTGCTGCTTTTGGACTGAGGAAAGTAGTTGTGCACTAACGTTATTCATGTTTAAATGTTCATGAATAATTCAAAAGACTGTTGTTTTAGAAAGGCCCAACCTAGATGCTATTTCTGTAACTTTGAGCTGCCGATCTTCCACAATTTCTCCTTCCACAAGTGCGATGTTTTCAGGAATGAGCACCTCCATGGGCCAATCTGCATGCTCTTTGTCTTCAATGCTTTCTCGACCCATTCGAAAAAGTTTGGCCCATTATATTATGGTAGAATATGCTTCCCCTTATACACCGTCCAATCACTGTTTAATTTCTTTTGGAGTTTGTTCCTTCTTTTGTGAAGAACTTAATAATAGGTTGTTACTCCATTTTGAACATGTCACAATCTTCTACACATAGTCTTTTTTATGCAACTATATCTGAACAACTGAATACAGTGGAGTGGAAGTTATAGCTGCAATTATTTACTTAACAGACCAGATAAGGATTTTGTGAAGACGATAATACTTATCAGTGAGACCAGAAACTTATGGACCTATCCTCGTACATGGTTTATTATACATATTAAGAGGTCGATATTAGGTGACACTGTACTTCATTAACTGATTAATTTATCAGAACAGTTTTTAAGAGCATTTGCTCTCATCTTCAGCTGGGGACTTACTAACACTGGCAGATAATGGTGTGACCTCTGATTGTTCCAAAATACAGCAAAACAGAAAGTTCATTGGTGTGATGTCAAAATTTATTACACAAAGCTTATTCTTTAAAACGAAAATCTTTACCTATAATGCTAATTCCCTGAGATTGTTGGTAGCTTTGAATAGTTTGGTTATTTTTGCGATGTTGTGATTGTACATCCAAAAATATCCGCAACTGCTGATTTATCCACCTGTTTATACCTTAAAATTTCTAAAGTGTTCTTTTGTCTCTGTTTCCAAATCTCTTAACATTCTGCCTATATATATATATATATATATATATATATATATATATATATAATTATATATAATTATAATCCAATCAATCTATCAATCATAATCTATCTGATTTCTTCCTCGTATCACTCTGATCCCATGCCAGCTTCTTGTAGGATATTTTGGATTTTAGATGCCAAGTTTCTCTTCTCTTAATTTTTCCTTGTGCTACCAAACACATTAATGATATTCTTCTCTTCTAATCTCCCTATTTTATATCAATATTTCAATACTCTTTCTAATACCTTGCTTTTATAGCCCAATCTTCCTAGTTCCATTAGGGGAAGATCAAGAAGCCTAGGATAATTCTACAAAATAATGTATTTATCTCATTTGCCCCTTTCCATTCTTCACCTGACCCTCAAATTTCTATTCCATACATCATTCTGCTCTCTACTGCTGAGTCATATATTCTCTCTAACTATTTTACTTGCATATTTGGTATTTTGTTTATACAAATTCTGATTACACTCATGGCTACTTTTCCTACTGTTACTGCTTTCCAATATTGAAAGTTTCAGTAGTCCTTGGGGTCAGCAGTGGGAGATTTACTATATATGAATGGAAAAATGGACTTTGGCCATTTTGAGAACTGATGGAGCTAAATATTTTGGATAAGTAAGAAAACAATATATCTTAAGCGAATGGGGGCGGGACATGAAATGTTTTGTAGTTACTTAACTAAAAACTTGAAACAGTATTTAGGACAGGTTAGGTAAACAGGATGTTTAAAAAATACTTTTACATATTTTGGTGGCAGGTTGCTCACATTGAAACAAGAAAAAAAAAGTCCATATGAATATATGTCTGGGAATCTTTAGTTTTATGAGTTATTAATGAAAGTTTACCAAAACAACATAATAAAAGTCCATATAAACATATGTCTGAAAATCCTTATTTTTGAGTTATTAATGAGAGTTTCCTTCAGTAGGTTTTAAGGTGCAATCTAACAACCATAAGTTCGCAACCAAAAATAAAATTTATTTTGTTAAGTAATTGAATGATGTTATCGATACAGTCTGCTGATGCATTTGCATTGCATAATTATATGACAAAATATCATTTGCAAAATGCAGCAAGAGCACTGTTGAAGGTTAGCCATTTATGTGATTAGGTAATAATTCTATTAAAGATATGATAGAAATAAGTCATTTTAATTCTGGCATAAACTTTCATTAATAAATCAAAAACTAAGTATTTCCAGACATATGTTTATATGGGCTCTTTATTTTCTTGTTTGGTAAACTTTCATTAATAACTCATAAAACTAATAATTTCTGGATATATGTTTATATGAATGTTTTTTTTTTTGTTTTGGTAAACTTTCATTAATAACTCAAAACAAAGGATTTTTGGACATATATTTATATAGACTTTTATTTTTTCTTGTTTTGGTAAACTTTTATTAATAACTCTAAAACTAAAAATGTCTGGACATATGTTATGGCTATTTTTTTCTTGTTTTGGTAAACTTTCATTAATAACTCAAAAACTACAGATTTCCAAATGTATGTTTATATGGACTTTTTTCTTGTTTTGGTGTGGGGAACCTGCAACCAAAGTTTGTAAAAGTATTTCAGAAACATTTTCTATGACTTGAAAATTAATGTCTGTCTCTGTGCCATAAAAGATCACGGATCATACATAACTCTTTCAGAAAAACATATATTTAACACTTGTGATATATATATGTATATATATATATATATTTTCCTAAGAATATAAGCTAGAAATTTTCTGAGCAATATTATATTTTAGATGAGAATTAAAGAGTGCCAGATAAACTTGTACATAAGAGAAAATATTTTTTATTTCAAGATACTTATTTTTTATTTTTGCTTAAGAAATATTTCAGAACATATACTATAATTCTGTATTTAATTTTGCAGACATTTGTCTTATTTGCAAATAATGCAAATCAAAAAACAACAATAAGGCTACGTTTAGTAGGAAGAGTAGAAAGTACTGATTACCACTACATACATCTGTATAACCTGCTGATGCGACTTTGTCTTGAAGCACTTGATTTACATTTGGTGAGGAATATGATTATATACGACTATGAATTTCTTTGAATTGATAGTCTAATTATGCCATAATAAATTATCTTAGGTGAATCAAATAGTTATTTCTGATTTTGATAGTCTCATTTTAATTATCTTTATAAACAGGCAAACAATCAAAGAAGTGAAAATCAGTTTACAGAAATTGCATATATCTACACAATTGAATAGATTGCAGTGTCCATACGATTTATTTCTGACCCACAGTTACATATGAGAATATGTACTAGTTTTGATAGCATTATCTTATAAAGCTATCCAGAACTGGTTCTACATTTTACAGAAAAAACTCTGGAAAATTATAATAAATGCAGTAATTACTCACTAATTAAAAAAACCTTAATGCAAAGGCCAAAAACATAATGAATGTGTAAGTAAAAGTTAACTTACTCTTTCAATAAATGATGCACGTTTCTATGTTATAATTAGGTTGGTCGATATTATTATGAATCAGCAGCTAGGATTCCATTGGCTAATCATCGACTAGAATTGTGGCCAGGTTATATTACATCAATTCGCCAACACGAACAAGATATTTTGCTCTGCACTGAAGTTACACATAAAGTGATGAGGATGGATACTGTTTATGACCTGTTTACTTCCTTGTGCCAAACTGTTCCACAGCAGGACCTACGTGTAAGTGAATAAGATTTTAATTACTTAATTATTTGCAAGTGTGCATACACATGCAAGTAAGTCTCAAAAAATAAGTACCAAAGATAATGTTTTGAAGTATATTTCAGTTTCTGAATATGTTAATTAGGTATTATGTACTAACAAATATATCTTTAATATTAGTGTTGGCAAGTTTGAAATACAAAAATTTTCCAATTGTTAAGATTCTAAAAAGTTATATCATATTTATACAACTTTTAAAATTGAAGTTCATAAGTGCAAACATTTTTAAGATCTCCCCCCCTTCCTCAGTTCTAAGTTAGCAATTCTCCATTTCTATAAAATTCTGCATATGGAGATTATATAATATTGAAACTATAATATCATACTAACAATTTGAAGTATTTTAGAGCAATTTACAAGCTCAAATGTTTATAAATATATAAGTATTAAGTGAGCAATAAAATCCCTAATGCACTTTGTTTATTTATTTCTTATTTAGATGTGATAAGGTTACGGAACAAATGTGAATGTTTTTATATACAAGAAAAATCAAGCTGTACATATTATACCTCCTAAAACAGTAACTGTTTTTCTTAATAATTTTAAAACTGTTTAACTGATAAGTTTATAATGCCTTCCCCCACCCTTAGTGGCAGTTTTCCCTATTTGAAATCTCTTTTAAATTGATCTAAATTCCCTTTAGCTGACAGAATTATTGCAATACAAGTGACATATGTGACCTTCTCATTAATTTTTCTCTGTAAAGCACAGAATTTAGGCTCAGTAATTTTTTTCTCCTCTACAAGGCAATATCTCACTGCTGAAATTACTGCCAAATCAGTCTTTTTCATGTCACAAAAGCCTTGTAATCTTAAAAGAAGTTAGGAACAGTGAAGTTGTTACATATACAAATGAGTCAGTATTAGGTGACACTAAAACTTCACTAACTGATTAATTCTTCAGAACATGTTTCAAAAGCATTCGCTCTCATCTTCAGCTGGGGACTAACTAACTCTAGTAGGTGACGTAGTGGCATCTGGTGGTTCCATTAGATAACGGAACAGGAAGCCCATTAGTGGAATGTCAAAATTCATAACTCTTATGTTTATTTTTTAAGATATAAATCTTTTCCCATATTGCCAAATCCTTGGGATTGGTGGTAGCTTTTAACAGTTTGGCTTCTCCTGCAATGTTATGATCATAAGTCCAAAAGTGATCTGCAACCGCCGATTTATCCACTTGTTTATATCTTAAATTTCTGAAGTGTTCTTTGGTACTTGTCTCCAAATTTCATATTGTTTTGCCTATATATATATCTGATCACACTCCAAACAATCTATCTGATACACTGCTGACTTCTTGCTGGGTGGAATAACATCCTTTTTGGTGCTGTACAGAAGCTTTCCAATACTAAATTTATTTTGTGCAGCCAAACGTATATCATAATTTACTTAAATGTAAATTAGAACTTGCACAGTGAAGATAATCATATTAATTGATATCATTGTATGATTCAGTAGAACTACATATTCTTAAAGCTTGTAAGTGAAGCTTTAAGAGTGTGTAATTCAACTGAATCATACAGTGATATCAATTAGTGTATCATAATTTTTAAAGATTTTCATGAATGCCCTGTTTGCCCACATGAATCTTTTAAAAACCACATCCTTTTTTATCATTGAGAGAGTTGTGGTGTTTACCAAGAGTAGGATGTTTACCAATCTATGGACAAGGCTGTTTATAATGGCATGTTGGTGTGGTTTAGGTTGAAACTGTTATTCTTTATGTGATTATCTGTATGTGTAGGTTTCCTATATATGTCGAATGAAATTATGTCATTTCTCCTGTATATTTTTAGGTTCAAAAATGGTAAAAGACCATTTTCCTCGAATTCCATAGCAAATTTAATATTTTGGTCCTGCAAATTTAGTAATTTTAGGGCATCTTCTATTTGCTTTTTTGGTACTATTGCCAGAATGTCATCCACATAACAAAACCATGCTTTGAAGGTTAAAGGGAATGCCTTAGTAATGTGTGTTTCTACAGCACTCATGAATAAATTTGCTTGAAATGGAGAAAAGGGGTTACCCATAGCTAAGTCAGAAATTTGTAGGTAAATTTTCCCATTGAATGTAAAACTTGGTCCTACGATTCTTTCAGCACTAATTTAACACATATAAATTGTGCATAATGACATGGTGTACCATTGTAAACGCATAAGGCATAATACACTTTATGTATACTAACAAATTAAGAAAGGAATAACACAACACACGCCCAGGAACAGCTGCACTATGACTATGATGATCAGTGAGATCAACAAGTAAGCAAGCAGGTTTGCTACTCCCGCCATGGGGCAACAAATGAGTGGGGGCTCGCTCATAGGATAAACCCTGCACCACAGAGAAAGTATCATGGATTGCATGATATATATATAATGAAACAATTAAGCATTATGGGTGGTAACACAATGAAGCAAATGTACTATGCATATTCATATAAAATATGGGATAGCATTATAGGGAAATATCACATCATAGGAAGTGTTTAAGATATTTATATTACAAAAAATCTATTAGGATAATATAAAAATTAGAAGGAAAAAAAACACTCATGCAAATTCTTATTTAAGAAATTGAACCTTTTATTCATCTTGTGCATATGTAATTATATGAAAGAACAAAATATATTCTTTGTATAAATAACGAATCACCAAATTTTATAACATAAATTCATACAATGAAGATTATTTAAAAATACCCAGAGAATACTAGATAATCATTCATAAAATAGTATGGAAAATCAATTACACATTAATTGCCTGAAGAAACAAGTCAAAAAATCAAATTAACAAAAAAAAAAAAATAATTACATAGAAATATATATGGTGAGAAATTAATTTTGTAATGTGGAGGATTTTAAATTAAAACAGAAAAAAGTAGTTGGGCACAATAAATGGAACAAGAACGTTTATTCCTCAGTATATTAAGCATAGGCTTGATGGGTAATTCATGATTTTTTTAATGTAAGCAGTTAAGTCTTCAAATTTACTTATATAGATATATATTGACAATATACACTATAATTTTAAAGGTATGCATTATTTCTGTAAATTTGTATCATTTATATAAATGTTTTTAATAATATTACATATACTATATATAAAGGGATTAAATATTATATATAGATCAGCAGTTAGTAACTGCAGAGCTATTCAGTTTATACCATAGATATTGGTGGTTGTTTTAACACCACAGATAGGTGCCAAATCATAATAGATTAGCTATCTCCACATAATATCAGCATCTAAATCACACTATAATAATAATCAAAGGCTAGAATTTGTGTACATTAAAAACTATCAAGATAAGTGATTTGATAGTAAAAAATATGAAATAAGAATTTAACTATATGTTTTATACCTTATTATTTCTTTACAAAAATCTTTCAGTTTATTACTTCCATTATGTATTTAATTATCAAACAACAGTGATAATTTTTCTTCTTCTGATTTTTAAGAAATCTGCTATTAATACATTGTCATCATTCACTTTTACTCTTTTAATAGTAAACTTTAATAACCTGAGCATTTAAGGCTATATCCATGATGTACATTATACAAATATACTATACAATTTAATATACATTATGATCATTATATATGATTTGTTTTAGGTGGTACTATTTTTATTAATATTTTAATTGCTTTTCAAGATTGAGCTAAATCATTTAAACATCAACACTTAGCCATTCTATTATTATATTAACAGCATCTTAAAATAAAATATTTTGCTTGTACAATTTTCTGATATCTGAAAATATTTAAATATGAACTAATCTCCTTGAGTGCATAACTGTTAGTATTAATTTATCAATAAGAAAACTAATTCTAAAGTTGAAAAGAACTTATGCTTGGAATTTGTGAAGAACTATAATAGCAACACATTAGAATTAATAATTTGAATGTTTTTATATTATGGAGCACAATTTTTCTTCCTTAATTTTTAAACTTACAGGCTGCCTTTGAAAAGCATGTTCTTGGTACAGTGGTTATTACAGACTACAACAACAGAACATATCGCATAGATGACATAGATTACAATGTTTCTGCAGCATCACATTTTATATGTGGTAACAGTAACATGTCATACGTTGAATATTATAAAAGTGTGAGTATAAATTTACAAATGTTATGCCATTTTTAGATAAAGATCTTTTCTAATCTGAAATAGATGTCAGATTACAGAGTTTCTGCAGCATCACATTTTATATGTGGTAACAGTAATATATCATACGTTGAATATTATAAAAGTTTGAGTATAAATTTATAAATATTATACCATTTTTAGATAAAGATTGAGCACCTTTAATCTGAAATACTTGAAGCTATAAGTATTTAGGACTTGAGTTTTAGAACTTTGTATATACACAATGAGATATGGGGGCAGAACCCAACTTTGAACGCAAAAACAATTTATATTTCAAATACACCTGATACACAGAAATTGCTTTTTCACACTAGTTGTGTGTAGGTCATAAGTTGGAAATGAAGAATCAGACTTGAAAAATTTGAATGATAGATTTACTTATTTATTTATTGTAGTATGAAAGAACAATTTCTATATAAAAATTAGCCTCTATATAGTTGGTGGTTAAACTAGAAGCCTGGGTTATAAGTACTTGTAGCATTACTAGTTGTCTCTTAAAGAATAAATCTCTCTTGTAAAAAAAAATCTTGGGGAAGTTCTGGAGTATACAGCATCAGATGAGAGGTTTGTGAATCTGTGTTTTGAGGAGAACATAGTAGCTCAGTTGGTAAAGCATCAGTCTGGATGGCTGAAGATACATGGTTTGAATTCCAGTCATGACATAAATATGTTCTAGTCTCGTTCTTCATTTCCTACACCTTATACACATAAGCATAAAGGTAATTTTATACAGTGTTTTTATATAGTTTGTGCATCATATGAAGCTGTAATCTATGGCTCTGTGTGGAGCATCGTAGAAGCTGCCATTGGTGCATTTGACTTACATACATAGCATTTCATTATGTTGGTACAGTATTTTAAGGCATGCTGCAAACAAATAAGCAACTTCTTTCAATATTAATTCAATTTGGAATATAACACAGTGAATCATGCATTAATAATCATTAATATTTAGAACATTCTTTATAGTTTCACTTATAGGAGATTCACTCAGGAAAGCAACTGACTTGTAAGCTGATACATCTGTCTGATTTGTTATGGACAACAGCACACAAAATAGAAATTGCCAACTCTTACACTCTTCAGTTATAGATAACCTTGTTGTGTTGTGTTTTCCTTATGGAAATCTGAGTGTGTGCAGAAAGATATGTCAGAGTCATAAAGGATTGGGAGGGGTGGGGGGTTCCATGGGGATGCTGAATAACTTGTCTGCTTGGTAACTGTTTTGTAATTCAATATATCACATTGAGTTGGAATTTTCTAGCAATGGTGCTATATTGGTGCCTAAAATTCCTTGTAATTTTCAATTCTCAACCAGTAATAATAACATTTTTTTTTTTTTTATTTTTAACAATTACTATCATCAGCATCAGAATAATAGAGAAAAAAATTCATATAAATGTGATAGAAAACATAAAATTAAAAAAATATGGTGGTGATACTTAATGTCCAACTTACTGTAGTTCCATTCATCCTGTATTCATCATTAGATGACAGTAGCTCAGCCCATTTGAATATATGCACTGAGAAATTGGCACAATACATAATTCTATATGATGGTGAAGAGGGAGATGGGGATTAGGTGAACTGGCAAAATGAGTGACATGAAAAACTGGAGACCTCAGAAAAAACCTGCCCAGATGCTGCTTTGTCTGCCATAATCCCACTTATGGGCACTGGGATTGAACCCAGGTCATCCAGATGGGAAATGAGCAGTCTAACCAAATTAAAAAAATTCATTAGAATATATGAAAACTAAACTTTAAGAAACAAACAGGATTGGCATACAAATTAATAATACCATAATGTTTATATGAATCTGAAAAGGACAAGCTACACAAACAGAAAAAATTATATTTCTGAAGTAACTGCAAAAATATGATTAACTGGTAAAGATTAAATAATAAAAGGGAGTCATTGTAAATAAATTTTAAATTATAGAATTATATATGAGAATAGTACAAATAAAAAGAATGAAAAATAGCAAAATTAAGGAGGAGAAGTAGAAGAAAAAGAGGAATAATAATAATAATAATAATAATAATAATAATAATAATAATAATAATAATAATAATAAATGAGGAGGAGAAGGAACCAGAGCAGGAAATTTTATAAATTTCAGTGAAATCAATAATGTTAATTAATCTTTAAAATTTATTTTATATTTTTTTAAATAAACCTTTATAAACTTAATTACTGTTTTGACATATTTTGTCCTTCCAGAGCTTCTGCATTTTCAGCTGCTATATTTAGCACCATTTCACCTAAATCACCATTAACTCTGCTGTTTGTGCTTTCCTGTAGCATTCTTTAATTTGTTCTAAGGAAGAAAATTTCAGATATTTGCCCGAGCATAAAAAATATAAGTGACACTTAAACTCATCTCATTCCCTTTCTGTATAATTTTCTCCAGCTCATAAAGCAGGATTTTTCATAATCCTCTAGTTGATCTGTTATTACTAAACTATCACCATGATACTTCTGGCCTACTCTTGAACAACATTTCTTGGGGGTTAGAGCTTTCTTAAACTTTCATTGTATGAACTGTTCTTTGATTTTTGTGGTCATAGCGTCGAATCCACATTTGATCCCAGGTAATGATCAGTGAAGGGGAAAAAGAAAATAATAATAATAATAATAATAATAATAATAATAATAATTAGCAACATTTTCAAGAAGGTATAACATTTCCTTGCTGAATTTTTGGCAACATGCTTTCTTATCAATACATATAAATTTTAGGACACTTATAAAGAATTGACTCTTTACATCATCCAATTAGGATTTCTGTTGATTTGGTTTATTTATGGATGTTCATTAACATCTCAGGTAATCAGCATCCCATTCAATTCAGAGTGTGAAATGGCCAATAAATTTTGCCCAGAGGCATCTTCTTTTATGCTTGAGGTTCTTTTTTGTGCTGTAAATCTATGACATGGGACCCAGAGCTTTATTTCTCTTCTGAAGGGAGCCATACTTAGGATTTTTATGCCCAAAAAATCCATTGATTCTGGCTGGGATTAAACCTGCAAACTTGGGTTTAGGAGACAAGTATGGTTACTGCTACACCATCAGAACTGACATCCAATTAGGAGTGAATGAGGAAAATGTGATGGCTAAAATGCTTAGTTAATGGACTACAACATTAACGTGATACAAATACTTTTCATATTCACAGCCTTCACCTTTTGATATATTTCCTGTGGTATTTAAAATTGCTCCTTGGGCAAATCCGGAGGGTAATCCCAATCTAGGTTCAGGATCTATAAAACAACTCATAGATCAGTTTTTGGTCAAGTGATTTGCTCTTTTGTTGCCATAAATTCCCCTGCATTCTGCATCACATCAGTACTACCGAGATGTGTTCAGCCAGTGTCATGAATTTTTTATGGCATTCTCATAACTGTTTTGATTTGACTGTGTCAGCCTTAAGAGCTTTTAAGGCTGCTTGGCTGTCCAAAAGTAGAGTAATGTGCCTGTTCATATTGCTTACTCTATACTTTCCCACATTCTTATCAGAATGGCAAACATGTCAGTTTTCAAACCTGCCCCATTTTCCTTGTTTGTTTGGTCCATCTGTGAACCAAGTTCATCCATACTGAATCCTGGGTCTACACTTTTCATTCCATTCATTGCACTGAGGGTGACAGTGATTTTATTTCATCTTTATGTGGTTAGATAACTTACCGTATGCCCCTTATATGGTACTCAACATCCCAGCTTTCAATGAAAATTTTTTTCTTAAAACTGAATTATTTGTGCCTCCTGCTTTATACACTAATAAGATATTCTGGTTGTCATTCTCTCTGCTTTTAGTATGCTAATAGTAGCATCTAAAATTATACCTGACTGTTATTTATTAGCTCTTAACTGAACTGCAAGAAAGTTTTTCATGTTAAAGTTATTTTGATTATAATTCATGTTGAAAATATTAAAACCCATATTTTTCAGTCATTACTGACTTCTTCATCAGAGAGATGTTCCAGGTCAGGAATGACTCTGAGTTAAGCAAGTCTATAATATCAATATTAATTCAATTTGGAATTTAACACAGTAAAATTAATAATCTCTTGTGAATCGAAATTGTAACATACACACCACTAAAATTCAATAAAATAGAAGACTAGTTTCGGGAGCCATCGCTCCTATCATCAGTTCCTGGTCGACTGAGTCGAACTGGTCAAATTGAGTCGACCAGGAACTGATGATAGGAGCAATGGCTCCCGAAACTAGTCTTCCATTTTATTGAATTTTAGTGGTGTGTATGTTACAATTTCGACTCAATTTTTTTAAAATGTTAATATTTGACACCACTGTTACAAAAGTTCACTATATTTTATACAATCTCTTGTGAGTCAAATAATTTAGAAAAAAACTGTTCCTGATTTCATTTACATGAGAGTTAATCATAACAGGTTTCATGAACCTTTGTTTATATGCATGGCTAAGGAGGTGGATAAAGGCCCACAAAATATTTCCTGATTAACTCTTAAGTAAGCAATGCCAGAAAGAGTATTTTCTAAATAATTTGGCCCTTAAGAGATTATTAAGTCTATAAATACTCTTAAACATAGAGCTTAAATATTTCCAAAATGGGTTCTAAATGAAAAATTATTTATATTTGAATGCAGTACATTTTTGAGCAAGAAAATGCATATGGATATAGTGTATGGTAATGTCTTCAGTTCTAAAATGAGAAAACTGAATGTCACTATGTAGGAAAATATATATATAAAATGTCCCTGTCTACTGCCATGGGTTTTCTAGATGATAATGTATTACTGTAAGTAATATATATATATATATATATATATATAAAATAATAAAAAAGAAAATAAAAAATAAAAATAAAGTAACACTATTAACAATTTAACAAATTAACAGTAATTATAATAGTAGAAAAGCATTAAACACTAAGAAAAAGTCACACTTGAGATCACTATATTTCAGACTTGTGGAGTCCTTCTATGGCAAGAAGACAAATATTATTATAATTACTGTTAATTTGTTACATTATATATACATAAATGTCCCTGCCTGTTGTCATGGGTTTTCTACATGATAATGTATTACTGTAAGTCCTGATTTCTACAAGATATATAAACTATATTTACTGTTAATAGATATGATACAGTTTCTGACACTGAAAATATTATTTCATATACATGTTGCATTATAATCCATTCATAGAACTGCTTACATTAAACCTTTCTATCAACCAATAATATTTACTATAACACAGTTCATTCATACTATACAAAGTTTTGTTCATTAAATAACTTTCCATCCTATTTTTAAAAGGTAGATCATTGTACTATTTTATAGAGACATGTAATTTGTAGTACAGCAACAAATTCTAGTATTTACATCTTTGTCTGAAAAATCCCTGACTAAAATGGTCAATATTGAGTCTTATATTATGATGACAATTGCTGTTATTTCTCATATTTTGTTTTCATATTGTGTAAGTGATCACTTCATATGCACACAGGGAATAAACTATAAATATTTGTTTTTATCAAAATATTCCCCTGCATAACTTTAGAATTTAAATGGTAGATTATCTGATTGATTTCTTTTGTGGATGAAAGGTTCTTCTCATATAAGTTCTTCGAGTGTAGTCCCATACTTCTATCCCATATAAAAAAAGTATATGGGTATTGATGTAAAACATACAGACACACACCAAAATATTTTTAAGTAATATATATACAATGCAAGTATATTTTGATAAATAATCTGTTATTTTGGACTTTTTATAAATATTTTATTAGTGTATGATGCTGTACAATTGGTTCAAAAAAGTGAGTGAGTGAGTTCTAATACAACTCACTTGCCAGTCATACATTTGAGTTCTGCACACGGTGGTGATATCAGTAGCATAGTCCATTTGAAATGCACACACCAAGAATCAGAGAAATACATTATGCTGAAAATCATGAAAGTGAAGATGGGAATGAGATAATGGAGCAATGATGGAATGAGTGGCAGGGAAAACTAGAGTACCTGGATAAAACCTGCCCAAGTGCTACTTCATCTGCCACAAATATTATTCAGGGCTGCTGAAATGGAACCTGCTGTCTCGGTGGAAGGCAAGCAGTCTTAATTATTTGGCCACAGTACTGCAATGAGTTCAGAAAGTGACTGCTTATTGATTTGGTTCGGAATAAAATAAAATAATGGTCACACATTTATTATTATTATTATTATTATTATTATTGTTGTTGTTGTTGTTGTTGTTAATGTTATTGTTATTGCCATTATGGTTGTTGTTAACATTCAACTTAAAATACTTCAATAGCTTCTAAACACATATATTAATATTTATGTATAAGTGATATATTTTTGTCCCTTAGCCATTTTATTTCCAATTGTTAAACATCTATTTACCATAAATTATAGATATGTTTACATCAGGTAAAATACTTACTTGTTATTTAGTATGTTTTATAAGAAAAACTGTGATATTTTGGTTGAATTTTTAACACTGGAACTTCACTAACTTTTTTATTTTATGGACATGTTTTGAATTCACTTGCATATTTTCTTAGCTCCTTTCTCCAACTGCTGTTTTCTCATTATTAACTCTTCTTGTTCTTAAGGTTGCTTGATAACTTTCTCATAAGGTCTTCTGCTGGAATTTTAAAATTTATTGCCTATTAAATTTAAGACTAACTTTGTGTTGGAACTAATACAGTGAAGGATATATTTTAATTACTTGGTGAATCGATTTAATGCTCTTACCATTAAATTATACAGAACATTTTTGCATGTCATTGCTCACATCATCAGCTGTACCCCCACGGATTGCTGGGTCTTTAAGGTGCAGACTCATGTGCAGGAAGTCCGGGGTTCGATTTCTACCAGGATTGTCCTCTTTGAATGAAGTTCTTTCACATTTTACTCAGTCCTCATAAATGGCAAATGCAAGGGACATATCTTAAACTTAGTCCTGAAATGTTTCATTCCTTAAAAAAAAAAATCCTTTCCCAATTTATCATTTCATCTCACATATCAGCAGTGTCTACTGCTTGTGATGCCTTATCAGTAAAAGGGGGTGTTAAACACTTAAAAAAACCATCAGCTATAAATCAACTCACAGCTGATGCAGGCAATGGCCTATGAAACATATTCTGTATAATGTAATAGTAAGTGAAGCACAAGAGCATTAAATCAACTAATTTAGAATATTATTTCCTGCCACAAATATGGAGGAAGTTATTAAAATAGTAACTAGTCCACTAATTAAAAGTACATCAGGTTGGAATGAAATTAGTCCTAGACTATTAAAATACTGTAAGAATAAATTAGTAAAACCCTTAGAAAACCTCATAAATTTCTCAATCAAAAAAAGAATATTTCCAGACTGTTTAAAAATAAATATTGTAAGGCCGTATTTAAGAAGGTTGACAAATTTAATATAAATAATTATAGGCCAATTACATTAACATCCAAGATTGGTAAAATTTATGAAAGAATTCTTCTATCTAGGTTCCTAGATTTATTTAATATAAAGATCCTGTATAACTCTCAATATGGATTTAGGAAGGGCTTCTCAATCATAACTGCAGTTAATGATTAAGTTCATCAAGTGTTAAATTTATTAGAACAGAATAAAAAGGTGGGTACATAATATTTTGATTAATCAAAAGTTTTTGATAGTGTGAGACATGATCTTGTTATATAAGTTGGAATCTTATGGAATTAAAGGAATTTCCCATGAAATATGTAAATCTTACCTTATGCATAGAAAACAAAATACTGAAATTTATATTAACAAAGATGATCTCTTGTCTAAAGTATGGCCTTAATATGGAATAGTAAAATATGGAGTCCCACAGGGTTCCGTCTTGGGCTCATTAATGTTTTTAATATAAATAAATGATATTGTTCGGTCAAATAATTCTATTATTACTTCTTATGCAGATGATATCACTGTAAATTCTTGGGGTGAGTATAATAAGTCTCTAATGGACACCATATCTTTGAGTTCAGAGGAAATTCTAAATTACTTAAAAAACAATAATCTTGTATGCAATATGGATAAAACAAAATTTATGAAAATTGATCTAGTTAAAAGCAATGCCCTGGAGGATCTATGTATGATTGAAAATAAAATCTGTGAGCAGGTAGACACATATAAGTTCTTAGAAATATGGATTGATAGTAAATTAACATGGGCAACACACATAGATGCTGAGATTTTTTTAAAGATGTGCTTGGCTCCTATGAGTTAAAAATGATTTATTATGGTATAATTTACCCTAATTTACATTATGGTATTGAGGTCTGGGGGGCTGCAGCAAAAGTGCACATGGATAGACTACTTATATTACAGAAAAAATGTATTGGGTTAGTTTCTAAATTAGAATATAGAAAATGTTGTAAGGATACATTTTTATAGCATGAAATGTTAACTGTCTGCTCTCTCTACATGTATAAGGCTATATTATATAATGAAGCAAAGAATTTTACAAAAAAATAATGCTATAATACCAGAAATAGTAAAGACTATCATAGGTATGGTTATAACAAACAAATAGTATGTAAGGATGTGAATATGAGGGGTACTCTTTGATACAATAAATTGTCTGTAGAAAAATCAAAATTTAAATATCAGTTGAAGAAATATCTGATATATAGAAGTTTATAGCAACTGGACGAATTATAAGTAATATTCTGTATATAGTATGGCAATCTTAATACTTGATAATGACAGAAACTTTATTGTTGTCATTATTATCATCATCATTATTATTATTATTATAATAATAATATTATGAATTGTAGATAAAATGTGTAATTCTGCTTTAATTCTTGGAAATGTATACTAAAATGTTCTAGGAATAACTTATTGTACATTGATTCTATTAAACCCTGCTATTTTATGCAATACTTGTTATTATTGTGCTATCATTGTTGTTATTATTATAATAATATTATGAACTGTAGATAAAATGTGTAATTCTGCTTTAATTCTTGGAAATGCATACTAAAATGTTCTAGGAATAACTTATTGTACATTGATTCTATTAAACCCTGCTATTTTATGCTATACTTTTTTAAAACATACTTTATTAACTCTAGATTTTGACAATGTCTGAAACTTGTATATATATGAGTCTACTGACAGCAGTACATTCATTTTTGTTTTTATTAAATACGTAATGGTTTTACGACCATAATTTTGTGGCTATTATACATTTTTCTATTTCTCTGTATTTCATGTTTCTAAAAGGCTCTTTTGTCTGTGTTTTCAAATTTGTTTTTGTCCATTCCATATTATACCTGGTTAAATTCTTTGCAATTTATTTTAATATGTGTACCTGAACAATTATTTTTTTCAATTTTACCTTTTTTTTATGTTACAAGAGAAATCACTGAACTTCACCATAGAGATCGAGGATTCAAACTCCTTGATTTGAAAATAATTAGGAAGGACAATTGATTAGAGTTTGGAATACACATAAAAACAACTATACAGAAAATTGCACCCTAGACTATATTAACACAGTATTTCGCAGCCTTATACACAGACTGTTAACAAAAGGGAATACCAGTATGTTAATATTGCAATAAATAACAGTTTCTAAAAATAACTAATAGGAAAAACCGGTAAAAAATACCGAAGTCAAAAAGACATAAAACACACAAGTACTATTGAAAAAGAAAGAAAAACAGATTTTCAAAAAATTCACATGCCACCCTTTGGCAGACAATAAAAAATTCTGTAAGGTATTCAAGTAACACAAGGTTCTTCTGACTTTGCAGAAAAAGTTAAGTTTAAGTGAATTATTGAGAAAATCACAAAAGGATGAAAATGAAACAAATAATAGATCAGGTATATATCAAATAAACTGCAAAGAATGTAAGGAATACATATTTGGCAAACAAAAAAATTTTGAACATAAGTACAAAATAGCATTTTAAATGTACCAGATACAAAGAGATGAAAAATCTGCACTAACTGCACATTTTTGGTCACAAAATTATAAAATACTCATAGACACAGAAACAAAATTATTATTATTATTAAGAACAACAAGAAATCAAGTAGAAAGAATTAATCTTCTAAGAAAATGTTTTATACAAAAAAAAAAAGACAATAGAAGGTGACATCATCTGGTAGTTTATCAAGCTAACCACAGGAGAGAAAGAAGACAGCAATTATGAATCATCTGGAGAAAGGAGTTGAGAATGAAATAAAACATTTGAAACTTGTACAGAAAATAAACATACTAGTTAAGTTTTAATGTTAAAAATCCAACCAAACATCATGCTTGTTTACTATTAAATATTTTTGTTATAAATAATATTCTTTAAATCATTATGTATTAATTAGGGAGATAAGGCAACAAGAATTACAAGCTGAATTTATCACTGGATCACAAAAGTTATGCAAATAAAAGCCTTATAGGATAATAAAGATAAATGTGATATAATGACTGGAACACATTCACTTATTTGTACTTAATATTAATGTTAAATACCATACCAATAATAAAAATGAATGCTAATGTAGTAGTCCAGAAAATTTAGTTAGGAGGAAAAAAACCTAAAATGACATTTTTCAAAATCTGCAAATAATAATGAACACCAAGTGCATTTTACTTTCCTGAATTATTCTAAAGGAACATATGTGCATTCTCGCAGAAATATGACATCTCTATAAAAGATCTGAATCAGCCTATGTTGGTGTCACTGCCGAAAGAGAGGAAGAGGATTCGTGGCTGTTCTAGCTCTGTCTATCTAGTACCTGAGTTGTGTCGAATGACTGGGCTTTCTAATCAGATGAGAGCAAACTTTCCATTGATGAGAGACTTGGCTGATAGTACAAGAATGAGTCCATCTCTGCGAATGGAAAGATTGAAGAGGTTCAACAACCAACTCTATGGAAATTCTAAGGTATCCTTTTATTAATTATTTTACAGCCAAATTTTGCCAAAATACTTTACTTTTGTTGTCAATATTTTTGGGAGTTTGCAGTCATCCTCCTCCTTGAACAGATAAATGAAGAGAATGCTGGTATGTTTTATCCCTGAATTAGTACCTCATAAAAGTAGGCAATCTCATAACGCCACAAACATTTACTTTGTCTGCTTAAGTTATTTAAAAACTGTATGCCAGTGAAAACCTTTATCAATTTGCTTATTGTTTAAACCTATAATGTTATGTTGCAGATTGTTGATGAACTTGATTCTTGGAATATGAAACTTCAGAAGAGTTTAGTTGTTCTCCCAGGAAGGGTATTGCCAAATGAAAGAATTTTTGGGGGAAATAAGCGTTCGTGTATTCCTGGTCCATCCAATGACTGGACAAGAGAAATGAGATGTAAGTGGTATCAAATATCTTTCTTTATACATATAAAAATTCACTGTACATTTTTTTACACAGTATTGGTAGCATGTTTTTTAAGGTATTTAGCTCCATGTTATTTATAATGAACACTGAAATCTTAGCTTGCCTGAACAACTTGGAATTGCATGCATTTGTGACAGGGCAGTTGATGGTAGAATAAGTTTCAGGAGGAAAATTACCCTATGTTATGTTTTACACAATTAATTTCTTACACATGTTTCTGAAGAGAGACTGCAATGCTAAATTTTGTGAATAGTATAACTATATACATAAATTATAGATTATTCACAATCTATAGTAAGAGTATGAATTAGATCATAGAGATGTTTCAACTTCAAGATTTTTTCATATTAATAATTTGCAATCTTTTTTGAAGTTGATGAGCCCAAAGTTTTATAAGGTGTACATTGATCTTTTCTCTCAATGTTAGGAGAGAGTCTTTCTTGGACTATAATGACAAAATATCACATGTATTCAATATTATTTGCAAATGAGAAGGACAATTATTTTTATACTAATTAATTGGGTCAGCATTGCTATGAATTTTCAGTCTGTTTAGTATTTTTGTATGATCTAGCACAGGCATCTCAAGGTCACTTTGCTGCCACAGGTGGATAAGGTCATTAAGGCACAGACTCGTGAGTGGGAGGCCTGGGGTTCAGATCCCTCCAGGACTGTCCTCCCAGGCTGAGGTTTTTTCCAGGTTTTCCTCAGTACTCACAAATGGCAAATGCCGGGGAGGCACCCTCAACTTAGGCCTGGAACATTTCCTTCCTTAAAAATCCTTTCCCAATATATCATTTCATTTCATTTATCATCATTGTTCACTGCCTGCGGTGCCTCAGTAGTAAAAACGGGCATTAAACACCATTAAAAAAAAAAGTCAGTTCTGTCAATAATAAAAAGTGGCGTTGTTGATGGAGAAGGGAGAATCTGTTTGTAAACACAAAGATAGCCAAATGACATGGGTGCACTGGTTCTCATGAAATACATATACATTGTAAGCAGGATCAGTCCACCTATGCTCTTGCCTGGACTTGTTACTGATGTCAGAAAATGTCTTATTGTGCTCGATGTTTTTTCCTACTAATACCCTTTTCCATTTTATCCAATAGCTCCAACAACTTTTGTTTAAGCTTAAGAGCATTTTGAGCTTCACAGAATCAATCATGGAGTAGTGCATTAGTTCACTTTAGCTACAAACTACAGGTGCAACAGTGCGCTTTGAGCTTGCTACTGTGTTACTGTGAGGCCATGCTGTGTTGGCATTATCATGCTTGCTGTGAAGCCATGTACCATCCATACACTACATCTATGAATTAGGAGGCAATGAAAATTTAACCAAAATGACTGCATGTCTAAAACTGTTATGTTTTTTCTTTTTTTTTTATTGAATAGTGTTGTTGGTGTTGCTAGTTATTTGGGTTCTGGAATGAGGGATTTTATGGTAAATATTAAAATTATATCTCTAATGCATTTTTATCTCTAGGCTACTTCCATCTCTAATATGCTAAACCTAGGGTCTTAAACAAGTCAGATACAAGTTTGCTCTACATTATAGTGGTGGAGGTTGCTAAACGTTACTGATTTTGTTACACATATTCATTGTGCAGTTTTATTATGATTATTCAGCTGCAATATAGTTTCATTGTCTTCATAGTTGCAAGCAGTTGTAATATTGGCCATCCTGATTTCAACATAATATGGACACCAATTAACATTGTCATCAGGTAATGCTATTTTAGTATATTTTCATTATGAATTAACATATGAATGTACAGTGTTAAGTACTGAAAATAAAGTTGCATTTCAAAATTCAATTTTCAAAAATCTACATAAAAATAATGTTAATTTTCTGCATGGAAAAAATATTTGTGCAGTATGTTCTTACATAGCCTGTTAAAGCATTTTCCAGTTATCCAGTAATGGTTTTGTCCCATAGTTGCCAGATACAAGAGATTTTACTATATATAAACTGTTCTCCCCCTCTCAAGTTTCTGAGTCATAGAGTAATAGTGGAACTATTCTTCCTGCTAGACAGCTCTGAAGGGCCTAGGGCCAGCCATGTCAACTGCTGCATCCTCTGCCTGTTACACACATGGGTATTGCATAGGTTCATATAGTCAGCAAACTGTCATGCCTTACAGTTTGAAAGTATGCCACCTCTCCATCAAGCAGCTTCAGTTTCACAAGGTTGACTAGACCTTAACTCGTGTAGGAATACGAATCGAAACTTCTCAAGCTGCAGCTAACAGCACTGACTGGACCAGGGAGGTTTCCTTTTCTTCTTCATGATAATCATTTCTCAAGGGTTATACTTCATAGCCTTTTCTGGTTAATTTACCATCTTTTGATTGGTTTCCTTGACCTCTTCTTCCTCTTGCTTTATAATTTAAAATTTGTAAATGAATATAAAAGTTACTCTTTTCTACATGTTAATACTAATTTATAGCATATTTTTTAATTTCATTCATATTATGAATATCTTCTTGATCACCTCTTTGGTCTTTGGTCTTGCAATAAGCATTGCTGGCTGCTGTCCAAACAACCCTGGGTTCAATACTAGGTATCTGCTTAGAAATTTTTCAAGTTGAGGAGGTCTGGAATACTTCATCACCATTTTCACATTACTAACCTTAGAGATATTTCTTGAGTTCAGTGTAAAGATACAAACCCCTCGGGGCAAGATCAGGGAATAAGGTGGATGGCGAAAATTTTCCATTTGGATTTCCTTAGAAAGTCTGGTTCTTTATGATGAGTTAGCCCAAATGTTGTCCTCAACCACATAACTTTTCATGTAAAAATATGGGGTATTTCCATTTGATCATGAATTTAAGTTGCGTCAGGACCTCACAGTACCTTTCAGCATTCATTATGGTTCTGTGAGGTAAGTAGTGCACCAGTAAAAATCCCTGGCAGTCCCAAAACCATCACTGCAACAGTCTTTTGCTGTATTGTTTGTCATATATGTTTTCATCTACTTCCATGAACCCATGCATACCAACACTGAGCTATTTGAATGCATATACACATTTCTGCATAATCAGCAGTCAACTCATGGATATTCACTGCAGTTTCATTTTTTGCTGTGGAGGAAAAAAAAAATGTGACTGCATAAATACACAATCAAACATGCTTTGTACTGACACCTCCATCAAGTCTAGTTAACTGCCAAAGTAATGCATGTTATTTAATAAAACTGCTTCAGAACTGCCAGCACATCATAATGGCATTTCTTATCCAGAAAATTTAATTTTTACTGTTTATTTTTCAGAGGTAAAAAGCAGGGAAGTTAATTGGATGACCCTCACATTTCATTGTGCAACAAATTACACATTATTTAATGCTGTAGTTAAAGTTTTCATTTAAATTATTCAACCACTCTCTTATGTCTTCTCAGTATTTAAAGTAAACAATGGACAACTATGAGATGTACTTAGTTCTGCCATAAGTTTCTGAGGTTGCCAACACATGTTATGTTGCCATCCTGCAGTTTGGTGCATAGCAATGACAATATAGCAGTATCAGCTCTGACATGCATGCAATTGAAAATCACCTGCCACTAGTAAATATGGAATGGTGAGTCAAAAGAGAATTACATTGCAATGATTGCATTACAGAAGCGTGACAAAATACCAGAAGATATATTCAACTACTTGAAACCCCTGCAAATAACAAGGAAATTTGAGAATCAATTTATTAAATGATACACAGAAATTTCCTCTTTTGATGATAGAGGTAAACATGGTCGGCCACGCTAGACCAGGACACCAGCAGTCATCAAAGACATTTTCAAGAAAATTCAGAGAAATCCACTACACAAGCAAAGAATCGTGGCACTGGAAATGAAAATTCCTCAGTGAATGATGTCATACGTCATAAAAAAGACCTTAGGCTTGGGGCTTACTGAAGAAGCATGAGACAGACTGACAGCAGCTTTAAGGCAAATAAGAGTCACAGAAGCCATAAGACTACTGGAGAAACATGTAAAAGGCAGTCAGCGCCAAATTCTCTTCACAGATGAGAAAACTTTTACTGTAGATGAAAAACCTACAATGATCGTGTGTAAGCTCACAGCTCTAAGGAGGCTGCTGTCAAATTTCTAAATGTGCAAAGAGATCACCATCCAGCATCCATGATGATTTGCTGGTGAGGGGGACTGGGTGTCATTTGACAGTATGACATCACTGCATTTTTACAAACAGGGGGTGAAAACATGTGCTGCCAACTACCAAAACCCACTTCTAGAAAAGGTTATGAAGCCCCCTGAATGCCACCTTGTTGCAGGTAAACATTGGATATTCCAGTACTTGCTCATAAGTTAAAGTTCACACAATGTTGCTGGAGAGCAACATGCCACAGTTTCTCACCACTGCCGATTGGCCCTTAGGAAGCCCAGACGTAAATCCACTGGACAATTACTTGTGAGCCATTTTAGAGGAGAAGACCTGCTTATGCAATATTGTGTCCTTAAAGGCAGATTTGGTGAAGGCAGCATCCTCAATACCCATAGAGGTGATATGTGCAACAATAAATGAGTGGCTGGAGCATTTAAAGAGGTGAGTCAAGGCAAAATGTGGACATTATGAATAAATTATATATTGTGCCTAATCTGTATAGTCTAGTTAATAAATTCAGTTTTGAGGTGCTAAGGTGATACTGTACTGCTTGAAATTTGTATTGGTGGCAAGTGAGCATTTTAAATATTTCTTTCTCTGATAAATTACTCAAAGTTGTGATTTGTTTAATTTTTCTTCAAAACCGATATGGTATAAAAAAAGTTATTGAAAGTGAACAAAACAGATTCCAGGCCCAAAGAGAAAAAGTCTGGTATTTACCAGTTTAATTGTAAGGATTGTGAAAAATTACTTAGGATAGACAAAGAAAAATATAGGTATTAGGTTGAAGGAACACTGAAGAAACATCAGTTACAAACAAATAGATAAATCAGCTGTGACAGCATATTTTTGAAATGAAAACTATGAAATAGAAAAAAGCATCAAGTTATTAAAAACTGTTCAACAACCGAAGGCACTAAACATATGGGAAAGGATTTACATTAAAAAAGATGAATTTCGACATCCCAGAAGCAGACAGCACTTCATTCAAGTTTATCACAAGACCACCAGAGTCAACTCAGATACCTATTACCCAACTCCTACGAATGACCTCAACAGTCATTTAACAGCTGATGATATAGACATATGTTTCATGGAACATGGCCTGAGCAAATCTCATGTAAGTGAAACTATAAAGAGTGATCTAAATATTTTGATTCAGAAGAGATTAGGTTATAATGATTTTGGCATATATATTTTATGTTGAATTTAGTAAATTTTTTCTGATAACAGTCAAGATTATTTCTATCCCTCTTTTAAACAATGGAAACATTACTGCTGTTTACCTTCTTTATGCTATTCATATGATTATTCACAAGTTGGGTAAAATTCTGAAGTTCTATCAAAATTATATTTGAGGTATGAATATCTCCACTCATGTCATTCCATAAAATTGTCCTTTAAAAGGGGTTCAAAATGATAGGTTGGTCAGTAAGAAATATTGTCAACTTGAAATGCTAATAGGAACTAGTATAGTAAAGCTAATCATATAATTAAAATATTGTATGATTCAATTGAACAACATACTCTTAATGGCTTCACTTACTTGTTTAAGTGTGAAACATGTTTTGTAGACCATCATTCGCATCCTCGGCTAACTATCAACTGTTAAATAATTCATCATGTTGCTTTAGAGATGCATATTCTGCTCTGGTGAAGATGTGATTCAAAGTTTATGTTTTCCTCCCCAGAAGTGTCAAAGTTCATTAAACTGTCTCTGTATTTATAAATGTAGATTTTCTCCCATGTTTCTAGTTCTGTAGGTCCCTGCACTGATTTTAATAATTTTGATTTTTCACTATGTAGTGGATTTCTGGCCAGAAATGTGATGCTGCCATGATTTCTGCATTTTTTGTATTGTATGTTCATGAAATGTTCTTTTAACTGTGAGCCTAATTTTCTCTTTGTTTTTCCAATTTAAGACTTTTTGGCATTGTGCACATTTTATTTTGTAAATATCACTGGAGAAAAAAGCAGGTATTTACCAAATAAGATGTGCAAAATGTGAAAAAGTGTGTATTGGAAAAACAAAGAGAAACTAGGCACATGGTTAAAAGAACAACTCAGAAACATGAAATACAAACAAATGGAGAAATCAGCGGTAGCATGTCATTTCTGGACAGAAAACCATGACATAGTGAAAAAAGCAAAATTACTAAAATTAGCACAGGGATTTACAAAGCTAGCAATGTGGGAGAAAATCTACATTTATAAATACAAAGACAGATTAATGAACTTTAATACTTCCCACTTCTGGGAATGAAAACAAACCTATGTATTCATCACACCTCCACCAGAGCAAAAAATGCATCCCCAAATAAACATAGTGAACCATCCAGCAATTAACAGATAGCTGAGAAGGATGGTCTGTGAAACATGTTTTACATTTAAACAAGAAACAGAGCCAATAAGAGTATCTAGTTTGACTCAATCATATATTATCTTAAGAAATATTGTACATAACTAAAATTGTTAATTGGAACTTTGCACAGTGAAGCTAATCATATAATAAAATTATTGTGTGATTGAATGAAACTAACACTCTTTAGCTCCACTTAGTTCGACTCAATCACACAATGATCTTAATATTGTATGTATTTAGCTAACTTGAAAACTTTCATTTTTTATCATCACCCTTATCATTCTAAATAAATATTTATTTACATCAAGTATACTTGTTTCAGCAATGTCTATGCTGACTACGGCAGAAGTTTCTTCATGGGTTGTTATTGTGCCACAAGATTACATGAGAGATGTCAGCCTTTTCATAACAAACCTTCGTCATGCAGCTCTTTCAATGGATATGAGATTTCCTGAGCCTCTGTACAGAAAATTGAAGGATGAAAAATTGAGTACTTATGTGGAAGCAATAGATTCCTGTGTTGTTGCTGATAATCCAAGCATACTTCTTGTGGTGTTGCCAAATAATAGCCCTAGTAGATATGGGTAAGTTTCAAATATATTAATTGTAAATTTTGATATTAAACATCCTTCATCTCGTTTCTTCTTTCACTTATTTCTCTGTTATCCAGAACAAATTCACAGTACCATACATGCTGGAAGCCCATATAAGAGTTAGAAGAAACAATATATAGGGAGTGCAGTAAAGCACTTGGAATAACAAAGAATGTGCTAACATTAACTTTTCTTTAGCTTTGTTTTAACACAAACTAAGTTTAAGACGTGTATCTATCCACACATTACCTCTGGTGGGCTTCAAATTATATGAAGCAAAAAAGAACATAATTTAATATTTCTAGAACTATATCCTGGTACAGTAATGGTGTAGGAATATAGGGTTTAATCAATATGATTGAATTTTGATGTTGTAAGGTGATTTAGCAAATAATGGTTATTTTTGTCTGACACAAGTATCACATGCAATTATGAACTATTGTACGCCAGTCATCTAGATGGAATATTAAGTAAGCCTGATTACCACATTCCTACCTTTTATCACAACCAGGAACCCTAGATAAATAATATTGACAGTGACGAAAACTTTTAATAGAAATTAAAACATTTATTGAAATAAATCCTTTATACCAGCATATTTTTCCTTACTTTTCTTTCTCTAGGGCTATTAAGAAAAGGTGTCTTGCTGAAAGAATTGTACCTACACAGTTAATTCTGCACAAGAGTGTCTGTTCAAAGAATCCAATGTCAGTAGCAACTAAGGTTGCTATACAGATGAACTGCAAACTTGGAGGAGCACCTTGGACTGTTGAGATCCCACTCAAGGTGAGAGTTGTGCTGCTATTGTGAGAATAACTGGAGAGGAAATCTGGTCATTTAAGACATTTATACCATTCTACTGTAATAGCAATAGCAATGATATTGATATGTATTAAGTTATTTCACCTTAAGAATATTAATTTGAATAAAGTGTAACATGTAAGAGGTGTAACATGATGTGCACTATAAGGTTACATTTTAGGCACAATATTCTTCATAATTTATGTTACATATTTAATGTAAACTTTTACATTTTAAGATTTTTATATATGTAAAATTAGCCTTATAGGTGTTAGGTTAGGATATTTTAGTATTGATATTTAAGTTCCAAAAGATTGGCTTTAGGCACTTAGTTTTAGTGTGTTAATCCTTTATGATGAATATGATACATAATTTTACAATAAAATGCTAGAAAAACTAAACGATTGAATTAGTTATTTATACTATAGGGGAGGTTAGTAGTAATTATCAGTCGAGAACAAGTTTGTGCCCGAGCAACAGCAAAGATTGGTAATAAGAGTCCAAGTCTGGTCAACTCTACTTAGTACATGAATTGCACATAATGCTTTTCTACTTTTTTTTTTACTCTATATTATCTTGATTTTACATGGCCTAATATCAGTAAATATGTTAAGTTTTACATATGAAATTGTTTACACATAAACTTATTCACTCACATTTTATAAGATATATGCTATTTATTAAAAATTATTCACATGATGTTCAAGAAACAGTGTGTGCTGCATGTGAATTATTACTACATGAGAAGTTAAAAAATAAATAAACAATAATAATAATAATAAAAAGTAAAAAAAATTAAAAAATAAAGATATGCAAGTTTGAATTAAAGAAATTGATTCAGGGAATACATAGATTTTTATTTTTCAATTGTTTGTTGCTTAACCATATTTTTATTTACTTCCCAAAAGCAACATCATAATAGCATATTTACTACAGAGGGAATGAGAAAAAATATGTCAAACAGTAAATTTACAATAACCAAATATAAAAACAAACATTGTTAATATATTGTGATGAAATAAACTAAACACTCTTACAGCTTCACTCACCAACTTACTTTTCATTGGAACACGTTTAGCAGAGAAAAAAAACTAATTTTAGATTCATCAGATGTTCACCAGAGCACCATCATAGGTGGCTGAGGTTGTTTAGGCACAGGCATGTGAGCAGAAAGTCTGGGGTTTGATTCCCACCAGGACCATCCTACCTGACCGATGTTTTTTTCCTGTTTTAATTAGTATATATAATCACAATATATTAACATGTTATTCGCATCACTGTGGTGATAGTTCCATTGTATGTTATTTTAAGAATAGAGGCAAATGTCTAGATATAGGTAAATTTTTGTTATAAATAGAAGGAAAAGTCAAAATAATCCCAAACTCAAAATGTGACTCTTTTTTTTAGCATTCTTCTCAGTTTATTATAACTACAAACACATCTTCTTTAGAAAGATGTATTAAATATACTGTTTGAAGCAATGACTTGGTATTCAAAATTAATGGTTAAGAAGTACTGCCAATGTAAAAACAAATAAACTTGTAAATTGAATGGGTATTTATTTCAAGGTTGAGAACTTTTCAGAGTTCCCTAGTACATTAGTACATGTCCATAACATCTCAGAAATTTTTCTTCTACAGTGTCAATAATGGCAGTACCTATGCCCATTTTCTCTGCGATTATCTCATTTTTAATGTGATTCTGTAAAATTATTCCACATCACCAAAATTCTATTCTCATTGCTTTTAGTGTTAGTTTAGTAGAGGCAGTCAGTCCTGGTGGTGTAGTGGTTACCATACTTGCCTCCTATACCCAAGATCGCGGGTTCGAACCCGGCCAGGACCGATGGATTTTTTTCGGGCGTAAAAATCCTAAGTATGGCTTCCTTCGGAAGGGAAGTAAAGCTGTGGGTCCCATGTTGTACATCTGCAGCATGAAAAAGAACCTCAAGCTTGAAAGAGAGGCCTCTGAGCTAACTTTGTTGGCTATTTCACGCCCTGATTTGAATTGGACGCTGATGACCTGAGATGTTAAAGAGCATCCATAAATAAATAAATAAAAAAAAATTAGTAGAGGCACAGGCATACAACTCTCTATATTTGAGAACTTCTTTACAGCACAATTAGGCACAAAATTAAAAACTCCTGAAAAGAACACTATATACAAGGAAATACTCAAAGACAAACTGTGGAAAGGTAAAGTTTTAAATGCACCTGACAACCCAAGTAAAGAGCAATTGCTATCTTCCACCTTTTACAGGTCATGATTTAATGGGTGAACACCTACACCACATTGGAACTGCATAAGATCCTTACTGCAGTTTATGTGACAGAAGGGAATATATGGACAGATATTACCTCAAAACATGTACAACACTCACCAAATCTGCACAAGCAGCATGATACTGGGAAGCACAAGGTTTATTACATAGTCTATGACATTTGCACAGTGTAACTTCCCACTGGAATAAATAAATAGTTTTTAATTAAGACCATTGTAGAATTGAGTCAAATACACACTCTTGTTGGCTTCATGTTTTATATTACGTTCATGTTTTGCAAACAATCGCCCACATCATCAGCTAACAGTTGACTGCTGGATAATTTGTTATGCTATTAGGATGTATATTCTGCTCTGGTAGAGGTATGATGAACTTAAAAGTTTATGTTTTCATTCGCAAAAGAGTCATAGTTCATTAATTGTCTCTGTATTTATAAATTAGATTTTCTTCCATTTTATAGCTCTGCAAGTCATTGTATTGATTTTAATAATTTTGCTTTATTTACTATGTTGTGGTTTTCTGTCCAGAAATGAGACATTACTGCTGATTTCTGGACAGAAAACCACAGTGAAAAAAGCAAAATTATTAAAATCGGTACAAGGACATACAGAGTTAGCACTCTGTTGATGTCCACTCTCTGGGAGAAAATCTACATTTATAAATACAGAAACAATTAATGCACTTTGACACTTCTGGGGATGAAAACATAAACTTCAAGATCATCACACCTCCACCAGAGCAGATATACATCCCAGTAGCATAACAAGTTATCCAGCAGTCCAAGGTTAGCTGATGATGTGGGTGCTTGTCTGTGAAACATGTACTACATTTAAACAAGTGAAGTCAATAAGAGTGTGTAGTTCGATTCAATCATACAATGATATTATGTGATTAGCTTCACTGCACAAGTTGCAATTAACATTTCAAGTTAAAATATTTTTTTGTTTCATTTATTCATTATTTTCCTAAACTTCTACTCCATTACAACTTTTATATTATTGTTTTAGTTTTTCTTCTTACATATTACAAATTACATACATTACTGTTTAGGCTTTTTCTTAATGTTTGCATTGCTCATACTAGTTCTATTAAATGCAACTCCAAAATATATTATATAAATCAACTTCCTCTCACTATATTATCTAAAATTAAGACTAATGATTCATTTCCAACATTAACATATTCAGTTTTAGTTATATTAATATGTAATTTCTCTTATTTATATGCTTCATCCAATGTTCTCTCATTGGGACTTGATCATTGGCAAAATGCAATATGAATAATTATCATTTTCAATAAAATTTTCCTTAGTATAGCATTTATTTATTCATTTATTAATATTATTATTGTTGCTGCTGTTGATAATAAATATTTGGTTCTGTGACTTGATGTATGGATTAAAATGAAAGTACATATACCTTATATTTATTTACTATTATGAATTCCAGTATTCATTAGTTGCTTTAAAGCTTCATTATACAACATATAATTCAAAATACACTGAAAATATCCAGTATACAAGGCATGGGCATATGACTAAATATTTACCAATCAATCTTAGTTGGATATGCAAATGTCTGATATTTTTTATTTCTTGCAGGGTCTTATGGTTGTTGGATTTGATGTATACCATGAATCTTCAAAACAGAAAGCATCAATTGGTGTAATGGTGGCATCTCTTGATCGATATTTGAGTCGCTATTTCTCTGTAGTAACTTATCATCACACTGGTGAGGAATTAAGTAACGTATTTTCATCCTGTGTATGCAGTAAGTATCTTTTATCATGAACACATCTTTTGGGCATTAACAAATGCCCAAAGCATTACTTATAGCATAAAGTTATATTATTATTGGTGGTCGTGGAAGTGGTGGTGGTGGTATTAGCAGCACCAGTAGCAGTAGTAATAATAATACTACCTTAAGTTTATATAGATGCATGAAAAATATTTGGAGCAAGGAAAAAATATATTGAATGAAAAAGAAGGATTTACATGGGTCAGAACTGGGGTTGTCAAGTTGAAAGCAGTAAGTGGAAAGATCAATATAAAGTTATGTTCAATGTAAAGGGAGGCTCTGATAATACTGTTAAGGCTAGAAGAATTAGAAAATAAAACAATATTTTTTGCAGTTAGTACCCATATGGGAACCTAGGCAAATTTTCCTAAAATGAAAATAATACTTTTTATTACTAACATTATCAGCCCAGGGAGATTTGAAATTTATTACAGAAGATGAAGAAGGCAAGCAAGCATTTGAAACTTACATATTTAGATAAATGAAATTGAAGTAATGCATATGGGCAAGAAAGACAGGGTAAAAAAAAAAAAAAAGAAAAAAAAAACAGAATGGCAGGAAATAAGTGAGCATAAAAGTCGCGAATGAAGCGAATTTACACCAGCAGCAATTGGAGAAAGTTCAAACTTCACAACAGACATGAGGGACAGAGAGAGGGCAGATTCAACATGAAAAGAAAATGACATATATACAATAAGTGATGGTATTCTGCAATATAATTGAACCAGTTGTAAGGGAGGTGCAAGGCATTATGGGCATAGATATGTCATGAGATATGTCAATTCTAAAGATTACCTCCCTGAAGAGGGAAGCGAGATAAGCAGTATGCATACTACCGGAGAAGGGGAAGGAGGCGTGACGACAATGTACTGCAGTGAGCAGTGTTGAAAAAGAAGTAGTTGGGAAACGAAGTGGAGAGAACCAACTGAGAAGTGGGAAGATCATGAAAGAAGAAGGGGAAGAAAGCATTGTGTCATCACCACATACGAGCATTTTGGTGCTACAGAAAGACATGCAAAAATCAACACAGGGAATCTAGCTGAGATGTAAAAGAACTTTAGATAAGTTTAGACCTCCTAGAAACAGAATCGTGATCCCAATAACAGTTAATAAGGGGATTGGGATTTTGGAATTGTGAAGGTTTAAAAAAAAATAAGGAATTTTGCAGCAATTACTTAGGAGGTTAGACTATCTGGCAGTGGTGAAACTTGGTTGAAAGAAGACAATATTGAAATAAATTGTTTTAACTACATAGGGAAAATGGGGGAAATGGTAGCAAAAAAAGAGAGATTATCTGGAGGGTTAGGATTTTTCATTAAGAAATCTCTGAGTGTAACAATTAAAGAAACATGGGCTAGGTGTAAAGAAGCTTTATGGATTATAATGCAAGATAACCAGCTAGATGACAGCATAATCTCTATAGGAATAATATATAACCCTGCAATTATTTCACAATTTCATAATCCAGAATTGTACTATTTTTTTAGAGAAGGACATTCAGTAGCTAAGGGATAAATATCTGAATACAGAAATTATAATAATGGGTGACTTCAGTGTAAGAATAGAGGAATAAGATGTAAATTTAATAGATGGATAGGAAAATAATGGAACAAGACAAAAAAGAGATACTCTTCGGAAAGCAAAGATAAAATTGTTGATATAGGAAGTGATAAATTTATTGAGTTTTGAGAACTAAATGCATTATCTTAATGGTAAATATGGGGAGGATGATTATGGAGAGGTGACTTACATTAACAAAAATGATCAAAATGTAATAGACTATGCATTATGGTCAATTAACATTAATTATGTGATAGATAATTTAAAAGTATTAAACAGTAAGTAAATGGAGTTTAGTATAAAAAAATGAATACCTAAGTTTAGGAAGTATTAAACTTATGAGCAAGAAGTGGTCATTTTCTGCCAATAATAAATATAAAATCAAATTGGAGAAATCAACAAAGTGCTAAACAAGAGAAGAGAACACGGGTGAGAAGAAATATCTTAGATATAAATGGAAAGAGGAATACAAGTACAATTTTGAGAATGTTTTAAATTCTGAGATGGGACAAATTTATCAATATGGTATTGAAAAACACTCAAAAAGTCTATGAATTTGAAAATGCAACTAATATTTTAAATTTTATTATGTATTGGGCAGGTAAGGAGATGAAAGTAAAGCTTTGGGGAAATACTAAGAGCAATGATTGGTTCAATGAAGAGTGTAAAATAAACAAAAGGAATGTAAAAGACAAAATGGTAAAATGGTGGGAAATGGGGGATATAAAAGCTAAAGAAGATTATTTACAAAGTAAACTTTTTTATAATGAATTGATAGAAGGTAAAAAACTCCTTTGAAGGAAAAGAAAGGCGAAAATGTTAATTAAAATTATTGGTGAAAATAATGTAAGTAAAATATGAAAGGGTATAAAATCATTGTATAAAAAAAAATGTAGCTAGAGCTAATGCAAGCCAAAAAGATTGGTTAGACCATTTTTTTAACCTTATATGCTTGTGAAAGTTCTTTGGAAGATAGAGTAATTTTAGAAATAGAAAATAATTATGTAGAAATGTTATACAGTAATATAATGGAAGAAGAAGTAATGAATCAGATTAAAAAAATAAATAGGTCCAAATCCCAGGAATAGATGGGATATAAGGAGAATTTCTTATTTCCATGGAAATTATTTTCCATAATTTCTTATGGAATGATGTAGGGATTCAAATCCAGTTAAGATAATAACATCACTGTTCAATTCTACAACCAATATATAAAGGCAGAGGGTATATGGAGAAACCTAACAACTATCTGGATATAGCTTTTTATCTAGTGTGGAAAAATTTACACAAGGATCCTACAGATAGACTCCAAGAAGGGCAGGAAAATATAAAATTTGTCAGAGCTTCAAATGGGTTTCAGGAAAGGAAGACAAACTGTTGATAATATATTTGTGATAAAATCATTAGTAGATAAGTATTTAAAGAACAAAAGGGGAAAATTGTATATGACTTTTATTGTCCTAGAGAAAGCCTTTGATAGAACAGAGATGAAATTATTGTGGTACAAATGACTAAAGAAAGGGGTAAGTAATCAAATGGTGACTGCTTTAAAAGGGTTATATAGGGACAAAACTTTCTGTGTAAAATATGAGGAAGAGACAATAACCAGAGAAATACATAAAAAAAAAAAAAAAAGACTAAGACAAGGATGTAAGTTGTCCAATTTTGTTTAATTTATTTACTTATGATATATTACAAAATATCAACAATATCAATAATTTCCTGCCTGTAATAAGTAATATACAGATACCTTGTCTGCTTTTTGCAGATGATTTTGTAGTAGGGCCCATAACTGTAAATGGTTTAAAACTGTCCTTACAGGAAATAAATTCATACTGTGCCGAATGGGGATTAAATGTAAATGACAAGAAAACACAAATTGTAGTGTTTAAGAAAGGAGGAAAATTAAATAAATATGAAAAATGGAAAAAAGGTAGTAATGAATATAAAGTGGTGAGAGATATAATGTACTTAGGAAAGAAAATCTGTTTATTTTGCAAAGAAATTCTCAGCCTACCAATTGCACCTGTAAAAGAATTTGCCCAAATACAAATGGGAAGAACTACAAGAAAAGGTTTAATTATGGAGAGAGTTTTAAAATACTGGCAAAGGATTCTAAACCTAAATGAAGATAATCTAGTAAAGCAATGTTTGATATATGAAGAATCATTTTTAACTAAGGGGCGGTTGAGCAGTTTAAAAAATATTATAGAGAGCAATGGATTAGGGTATATATGAAGGAAAAGAGATACAAATGTTAGAGGTTTTTGGAAAGAGGCGAGAAGATGTTTTGAAGATATAGGGATACAAAAACTATTTAGTAATTTAGCTGGGAAGACATTGCTGGAATTTTATGTTAAGATAAAATGGGCATGGAAAAAGGAAAGGGAAATTTAAATAGATAAAACAAATAAGGAGAAAAGAGAGGATATAGCATGGTTGAGAGCAGGAGTGTGGAAGTTAAAAAGGTGAAAGAGGAGGTACACAAGGGGAATGCCCATTATGTGGAGGGAAAAAAGTCTTAGAACATATAGTGTTTGATTGTAAGGAAACTGAAAATTGGAGAAATGAACTCATTAAGGTAAAATTTAAAAGGGATAATAGAATAACAAAGAGAACATTCATAAAAGAGTGCAGGAGTGTGAATCAGTATTTATTTAAAGTTAATTAGGAGTGGAAATGGATAGTGAAGAGAGAAGAAGAAAATTCACACAAATAGTATACAGTCAATAAAATAATGGTATAGGCAGAGTAAGTTAGATAATATTTTGGTACCTGGGGTCAGGTCAGAGTAGGGTCCCATGGAATTCCAGTATGTTGTGCTGATGAACTGGGGACTGGGATCTAATGCAATAGAAATGAATAATTGGTATTCTGTAAATTACATATCTAATCGAAGTTGGTTGAAGATGGAGAGGATGTCTCTTCAAAACCGGTCCCACCATATTTAAAAGTAAGTGATGCATAAGAGTGTGTTAGACGACAGATTAGATATAACTTACATTTAACAAGCTTCACTGTGTGAGTTCCAACAGAATTTTTTAAAATTGTCTTATTTTTCGAAAGTTATTAAATGAATTGGTATTCCATTTATTTTGAATTTAGATTAAGACAATAGTATATCAATAATTATTGTAAAAATTGTAATTGTGAGGGCTACATCTAAATTGGCCTATGCCAGATAAATGGAGGTCCCTTGCAATTTGTTTTTTCTTAGCATTCAAATAAATAAATAAGAATGAAAATAGACACAGGAGTGAAATGGGAGAAACAAAAGAATTCAGCTCTGGCAGAGGGAAAAATAGCAATGACTGCTGTAAGAAGGTGCTTATTTAAAATGTCAGAAATGGAGATGAAATGGCTGGAAAGAATATACAACTAAGTCGTTGAACCTGAATGGGGACTTGAAAATGGGTGGGAAGTTATGGACCATGTACATGGAAGTCCTTGGGCTATCCTTAACAGTGGCTAATGGAATGGCTCAAATTGAATTGGGGCGAGTATCAAGAAAAGGATTGGTTATGGAGAGAGCCTTAAAATATTGGTATAGAATCATGCACCTTGATGAAGATAATTTGTTAAATATCAAGATACTGGCATACAAAGCATGGGCTGGATAAGTGAACTAAGAAATAATGAAGATAATTTGTTAAATATCAAGATACTGGTATATAAAGCATGAGCTGGATAAGTGAGCTAAGAAATAACTTAGAAAATAATGGTATGGGAGATGTTTGGAATAAAAGGGAGTTAAATAATAAAGGTTTTTGGAGAAGTATAAGAAGAAGATTTGAAAATATTGAGATACAAAAATTATTTAGTCAGATAAGTGAGAAAAAAGGAGAGATAAAGAAAAGAGGGGATAGCATGGTTAAGAGCAGGAGTATGGAGGCTAAAAGAGCAACGAAATGGTTATCTGCAAGGCATACGTACATTATGTGGGGAACAGAGGATATAGATTTCATTCCATTTGAATGCACAGAAACAGAGATTTGTAGAAAAGAAAATGTATGGTATAGAATGAATGGGAACCCTCATATAAATAAAATTGTAGATAATAGCCTTATGAGCATTGAGCAATAAGTGGAAATGGACTGTTAAAAGAGGATAGACATCATAATGTAAGAATTAAATACTATGTAACATGTAATTGTCAACTTTAGTGGACTGTCCAGCTTAGTGGCTTGGGTCAAACAGAATAGGCAGTTTAATATATGCATTTATTTCAAAGCAATAAATTAATCATTTCATTACTAATATTAAATCAGTTTTGTTGTATGGATGTGAAATATGGAAAGGAACAACTGAAATTTACAAAATACTTCAAGTTTATGTGAATAGGTGTAAAGGAATAAAGGAAACAGTGGTTGAAAGAATTATGAATATTGTTACACATAAAATATAAGATTGATTGTATTAATAAAGAATTATCAATTTTCAAAGAATAGGGGTGTGTACTGATAGTTGGTTGAAAGAATTAAAAAAATACTGGAAGGAATTGGTATGGAAGACGTGGCAGATGGGAGAAAATAATATAATAGGATTTGGAAGAAAGTTAAGAGTAAGGATAGAAGATATAGGGAGGAAAGAAATATGGGGAAGTTTTGAGAGTATAAGTCCCTTAAATTACACAGAATAATAAAAAAAGAATGGGTACAGGAATATATTGATAGCTGTAATAAACAAGGAAATGAAGGATTTGCATAGATGTGCACAGATATGTTGGTTCTAAAATGTTTAAATAGGTAATAGTAATCTGGGAGTATGGGTAATGTGTGGGGAAGCATAACAGATGTTTCATTGTTTGATGCAGTGTAAAGATATTAAAAAAAACTGCAGAGAAGGTATTTGGGATCCAAACAGTGTATAATGAAAGATATTGTACCATTTAAGAGTATGAGAAAAGAATAATCATGGGTATATTTTTAGGAAGAGCTAAGGAGAAATGGATAACAAAAGTGCAGTGATAAGAGGACAAAAAGAACTGCAGTAATAGATTAAAAGTTAGGTTACTGGGGCTCTTAACCATGTCGATGACTAAGAGTTCATGAGAAGAAATGTATGAGATTCTGTATTTTTTTTTTTGATTGATTTATTTATGGACACTCTTTAACATCTCAGGTCATCAGCGTCCCATTCAACTCAGGGCGTGAAACGGCTGACAAATTTTGCTCAGAGGCCTCTCTTTCAGGCTTGAGGTTCTTTTTCGTGCCATAAATGTACGACACGGGACCCACGGCTTTACTTCCCTTCCGAAGGAAGCCATACTTAGGATTTTTATGCCCGAAAAAATCCATCGGTCCTGGCCGGGTTCGAACCCGCGATCTTGGGCATAGGAGGCAAGTATGGTAACTATTACACCACCAGGACCGACCAGATTCTGTATAAGAATATAAACATAAACGTTATAAAAATAAATGGTTGAAATTTATTCTGGGAATATGTTGACAGAGGATCATCTTGAAAAAGGATTTATGAAAGAAGACATCACAAAATATGATTTCGAAGGGAGTTAAAACACACAAAATGAAAATAGATAGAATGCACACTTAGAAGAGAATGAAAATATTCCACAGCTGGCTTTAGAATGGAATCCTCAGGGGGAAACAAGAAATAAAGCAGATCCATAATTATCTGGAAAATAGTGTAAAAACTGAAGTGAGGCAACAAGGAAAAAATTGGAATGAAATTAAAGTCTTGGTAGTAAATAACAGTTTGGTGGCATGCTTTCATAAAGACCCTATCCTTCCCAGAGGAGTCATAGAATTTAAGTCATCATCGTCATTATCATCATCATCATCAATCCAGTATAAATATATGTCTTCAAAATGTACAACATTGAAAATCTTAACCTTAAAGTTCACATTAAAATTCTCTTAATCAGGTAGAGGAAAAAAATTTCAGTAGCTTAACACTAAAAATGTAGAGCCTGCATTTGTAACTAATTTTGTATATTTGAGCTACAGTGTCAATCAAAATATTGTCTTAAATGTTATACCCTGAAACTTAATTAGTTTTCATCATCAAATTCTGGAATTAATGTTTACAGAGGCAGTGAGAAGATATAAACAACACAATGGTGCTCTGCCCACCAAAATAGTTGTATATCGAGATGGAGTAGGTGAAGGACAGATTTCATATGTCCTTGAACATGAAGTAGAACACTTGCAGGTAAATACACAGCAATAATACCATTCCATTGCAAAGTAATACATCTGTGCAATATACAAGGTGTTAATGAACTATACCAAAATAATTTTTGAGATGATAATAATAATAATAATAATAATAATAATAATAATAATAATAATAATAATAATAATAATAATAGATAATAATACATTATTCATCATTTGGATCATTTACGTGATATAGGCTTCATCCAGAATATAATATAAGAGAGTGTACAGATGTCATATATAAGTAATTAGGGATAGATCTATCTGTTGAAATTTCGAAGCTATGACTACAAGTTTCTAATTTCCCAGCATGCCACTGGCTAATGAAGATGCTTCTTGAGAGCATAACACATTATAATAAAGGAAGGTTTTCTGAAAGTACCACTCTGGCACCATGGCTATGACATTAGCTTTCGAGTAATGGCTGGCCATTTGTTTTCAAGTTTGAGTCTCATTCATCACTTGTAATTACAACCCTTGCTTACCAGAGGTAGAATTATGGGTAATCTTAATGGGCTGGGTGTCGTGTATTCAAACATTAGCTAAATTTCATTCATAATTCTGTAGTATGCATATTGCACACGGTTACATATGTGTTATGTAAATTAAGTTTTAGGCATCATGTTAATAGTAAGCTTATTAGCCATTGCATGTTGGTAATACATTCATTGTTGAGAAAGACAGTAAAACTTTAAAGCATTAAATAAATTTCAATCATAATTCTTTAGTGTGCGCATTGCAGCAGTTCATATTAAATAAAAAAAATTCATCATGACAAGAATTGAACAGTGGTCAGCAGAACACCAGCTTTTGCATTGTGTATTACATCACACAAGCAGTTAAAGAGCACTCTCTAGAGTAGGCTGCATTATGCAAGAATGCAATTAATAGATGTTTAGTGTCACACTGTCAAATTATTAGTTTGAGATTTTAGGGACTTTTTATGGCACTAAATCTTGAAAATGCTCATAATGAGTTGCAGAAAATCAATATTTGTATGCTCGCAAGGCACTTTTAAAAACATTTTAAACCAAATTTTCACCCTGCTTGGCTTTAACACCAACTTATTAGCATCTGAAGTAAAAATGTTTATGACCATAAAACTGCATTATGTTTAGTTGTGGACCACACATTGCTATCTCAAATTGTTTAAATATAACATGTCTATACTCCCTGAAATTATTTCAGTACAGTTCATTAACATCCTGCATATTCCAAATCCCTATATTGCTGCAAGAACATAAACCAAAAGTATCCTACTCTATCGTAAATTTACAAGTATGACTAATTTCCTTAAATCCCTAGGGCTGAACTTAAAACTTTCATTTCACATGGTTTTTGGTTATATTTTTTAGTCATTACAAATCTTCTCCTCTTTCATATATTTTTCCCCACTGTTCATCTACTGGTAATTTTGATATTATTTGATTTATATGTATATACCTTATCTCTTACCAATATGCTTTTGCAATATTTATTTGATAGTCTCAGCTCAGCAAACTCTACAATGAACAAGAGTCTCACATGGCATTCATTATTGTGACAAAGCGCATCAACACACGCTTGTTTTATGGTAATCATAATCCTCCATCAGGAACTGTAGTGGATGATGTGATCACATTGCCGGATCGGTGAGTTAAAACCTGCAATAGCTAAAGTATGTAATTTATTGAATATGACAAACAATGAAGTGAATTGAGGAGCAAATATTAAACACTTGACATGTTTATTTTTGGTGAAAATTGAGTGTTGCACTGTGGCTCATGTTATTTTTAGCTAAACTCTGTTGGTACACTTGTGTTCAAACAAACTGTGACATATCCTATTGAAATTTCAATTTAAAACTGTCATTTTCATTCAGAACAAGACATATCCTAGCAATAATTGAAGAATGCATTTTACACCATTTACAATCAAAATATATGTCCCTTTGTTGGATACAAATTTAATATATATTTCATTCAAAAGCTAACAAGTTCAAAGTTAACTTATTATGATTTTTTAAGTTGTTAGCATTGCTTGTAACAATTGACAAAGCTGTTGGCTTGTGAATTGGAGAGAATGGTACTTCTGATACATTCAGTAGGTGTTTTTGAAACTGTGATTTTGTGTACAAATATGAAGGTGTTTGTAAGTGACATTTCAGAGGTTGACTAACACTTGAGAACCTCAAACATGACAGAAGAAAAGAAAGATTAATCAAACCGTTTGGAAAAACAAGGGCAAACGTGAAAAAGTTAAACTGGTATGCCATCATATTATAAAGAGAGGATGCAGAAAATATCAGTGAGGAAGAAAGATATGTTTGTTGCAATGAAGATGACAATGCAGTTCATGTGTAAGCTCGTTTAGGATTCGTGTTAATAAAAGTTAATTCTGTGCTTTCAAAATAAGGCATGTCCTGTTGCCATTCAAAGAAAATGTGTTATGTTGCACATGTTTATGCAAAACCTGATATGTTCAAATAAAAATTTAATTAGTGAATTTTAAAATAAGGAGAATTTAATTTTTAAATCTTGAATATATCCATTTATGTTCACTATACAAATCCATAAAGAGTTTAAAGATATGTTGTACATGTCAGGCTTTGAATGTATGCTTCTCAATTCTTTTGTTCTAAGTATGTTTCATCTATTGTGCCCTTTCTTTTTTCATCTCTAACCTCAAGTATACAATCTCTTTGCAACAAATAATGTGTCTCATTTCAATGAACAAGTTTTATCTTTATTCTACCATTTCTTTTACCTAAGTAATTCCCATTTTTTCTCATTTACTCATATTTAATGTAATTTTTGTTAATCATGTGGAAGTTAAGGTATAAGAGCTTTGTATTTAATAGACTCTTAAAAAAGTGCAATTGCAATATAACAAATTATTTATGAGTAATGATAAAGGCAATAGCCTTTGAAACATGTCCAAGTAAGTGGAACAAAACTAGAGAAATTTGAGTGAATTCCTCATAAATAATTTGTTATATTATACTATATTTCACTGTAAAATCCCTGCTATTTAAACATGCAATTACAGTTAATTTTATTTGTTATAAATTGTATAATTGATCTGTTTATATTTGAAATAATTAAATACAAATTTGAAGGGGAGTGGAAAGAATAGTGAAGAGGGAGGTTTCACCATTCACAATAGTGTAAATCAGAATTACCTTAAGAAATTAGCAGAAGACTCTGGCAACATCTTATTGGTCTGTTAATTTTTATTTCAAGTTATATTTGAAATTAATTTACCAAAATTTATTTGTAAAATTTATGTATTTGTTGAAGTAATAGTAATCAATAAATGCAAATTCAGATTCATATATCAAACTGAAAGTTTGTGCAAATTGATAATTATAGCAATAAACTAGATCGTCTTTTGTTCAATAATAAATGCAATTCAGTTTCTAGGGCTGCTTTTTACAAATAAAAAAAATAGTTTCTAGTTTAGATGCTAGTCTATCAAATTAATATATATATATATATCAGTCAATAAGGATTTTAGGCTATTATTTTAAATCATCACTGACAACAAAACAATGCATGCAATGACTTCCAAATGCTTCTGGAATTCAAATGTGGATGTATTGATATCAGTAATGGATTCTACAAGGATCAATGTGAATAAGACACCAGTGCATCAAATGATTAACAAAGCCAATTGAATCACCTATACTCAGATTAAGGATATTTGGAGATAGGTATGAGTGCAATACAAAAAATCCTTAACCATCTTCCTGTTAATGTGTGCTCAGTGGATTTCACATAATTTGAAAGCTGAGAAACTTAGTTTCGAATAGCGGGAATTTTCACAGTGAAATATAATATAATATTAGCAAATTACTATTGAGGAAATCCCTCACATATCACTAATTTTGTTCCACTTAATTGGACATGTTTCAAAGACTGTTGTCTTCATCATGGTTCATGCAACAGGCTTTGTTTCATGTCCAAGTAAGTGAAACAAAATTAGTGAAATTTGAGTGATAAAATAAGTTTCTCAGTATAATTATTATTGAGGATAAAGTGGAACAAATTAGTTATTTCCTCAATAATAATTTGTTACACTCAGAAACTTATTTTATCACTAAAATTTTGCTAATTTTGTTCCACTTACTTGACACGTTTCAAAGACTATTGCATGAACCATGATAAAGGCAACAGCCTTTGAAACATGTGTAAATAACATTTTAAAAAATTGAGTCGAAATTGTAACATACACACCATTAAAATTCAATAAAATGGAAGACTAGTTTCGGAAGCCATCGCTCCTATCATCAGTTCCTGGTCGACTCTCAGAGAGAGTTTTTCTAATAACTTGTAAAAAAGTTATGAGAGAGAGGATATCTCAATGACATGAAATGTGTTCCAAACTAACATGTTCTTATGGAAGAAAAATTAAGATGAAATACAGGAATTTCTTATGCAAATGTTGGCAATGTAATACTGCTGAGAGACATCATTTACAATATTTCTGGTAACAAAAGTTGTTTATAATTATTAGTTTGAAATACAGTAACAATTTTATGCTTTCAGTAAAAATATAAATATACTGACTTTATGCATGGCTACTATTATCTCCCTTTTTCCGGTTGCATCAGCTGCACTTACCCAGTAACTAGCTGCACTCAGAGAGCCCATTACTTAAATAACTTCACTATATAAAATCACATATGATTAGTTTGCAACTTTTCAGTAAAATAATTTTTTTAGTTACTCATAAAAAACCTCAAACCTATACAAATAAAACTTGGAAAAATTAAAATTAAGGATGACAAAGAGCAGTGCTTTAATATTTAGTTAATTTTTATAATAAATGTTATACTGAAATCCTCCAAAAGCAGTTTGTTTATATTTCTCATGCCAATGTTTTATTTACAGATATGATTTCTATTTGATATCACAATCTGTGCGTCAAGGTACAGTAAGCCCAACATCATACCATGTAGTTCATAACAATGTTGGACTTGATGCTGATAAGATTCAGCGTCTAACATTCAAACTGACTCATCTCTATTACAACTGGAGTGTAAGTAAGCTTTTTATATTTACAGGATAAAAAATTTACTTATTTCAATGAGTCCATGCAATGAAACTACAGTATATGGAAAACTAGTATTTGTTTTATAATAATCTCTTCTGAGCAGATGACTTACAGCTATTGGTATTGAACATGAATACATATTACAACTTATAATTAATCAATGAGAAATAAGGATAGTTAATATTCTAGATTGGGTTAGTGAGTTGATTTTGTACTCTTGCATTCCACTTACCATTGAACTATTCAGAACATTTCACGAGCCTTTGTATACATGATCAGCTGCATGTTGACTGCCAGATTTCTTGATTATTAGACATCTTGGTGCAGCTCTTGTGCACCTTAATGAACTTTTGAATCACAGGAAATGAATTGATTCATGATTCAAACATTCATTAAAGTTCACCAGTATTACATCAAAGATATCCAATCATCAAGAAATCCAATAATCTATACGAAGCAAATGATACTGTCAAAGGCTCGTGAAACATGTTCTGAAATGTTCAATGGTAAGTGGAGCAAAGAGTACAAAATCAACTCACTACTATAAGCTAGTCCAGAGATTCTCAACCTTTTCCAATGATGTACTATTACATTCAATGCAGGATATTAGATGTACCAATAAGCAAATCTTATGAAGGAAATGTGTGATGATTTTATGGTAGAAGGATCAAAATAAGCATTTCTCTACATTTATAATAATACTACTGATTTATTTAGCTTTTATTTATATGTACTATTTACAATTAGATATTTATTGGACAAAAAAAACCATTTAATATATTCCTATTCAATGGATTGTTCTGTGAATGTCTTAAAATTAATTTTGTTAAGGTTAAAATATACTGACTGAATACATACACAAACTTTGACAAACATATATTCCAGATACTGGTACACCAGTACTCAGACTTACAATCAGTAAAAGCTGTTAGCTTCACACTTTTGACTAATTTCTGATTTACACTTTTATTTCAGTCTGAAGGTTGTGCTTGTTTAGCTAAACACAAACACTCTTTAATGTTTGGTTTCAAATTATTTAATTTTAATCTTAAATTGGGATCAACATTCCATTTATTTCTGTACTTGTTTTTGAATAAGTTAGAGAAGAAAATCCACATTCACCAAGGTAATTTGTCACAAACATTTTACAGCTTTTTCTGAGATCATTGGATATTCATTTTTTCTTGTAAGTCAGAAGTTAAATCCATTTTCTTGACCATTTGCCTCAAACTTTTGTCACATGCTAGCTTGATCAATTTGTCTTTTTCGGAAGGAGTTAAAATGTCTGGTAAGGTGCCAACAGTAGAAAATAAGTCTCTCTAATCCAAAATTCTGAATTCAGCTTTTAAGGGAAGTATACATTGAATTTTGAGATGACTCCCAAGATGCTCCTAAATATTAACTGGAATTTAATTTTCACTTAAGAAAACACCCACAATGGAATGGATGATGTTTCTAATATTGATTTCTGTTAACATGAGACTTGGTTTTTTCTTAAGATTCGCAATTTTATCCTCTACCAAGAATATGGAAGTAAGCATATCTGAAAACTCTTGTTCAGCTGGTTGAAGCGGCAAAATACATCTGCCAAATAAGTCAACCACGCAAACTGCAGCTCATAAGTGAAATAATTGAAGTCTAAGGCTGAGTTAGAGAGGAAAATCTGCAATTCTAAACAAAGTTCAAACAGGTGGTTCTGTAGATTTCCCCTTGACAGCGACCTAACTTCAGTGTGAAGTACAAGAGAATTATGTTCAGCAAACATTTCATTACACAAAATAGAAAATAATCATGAATTCATAGCTCTGGACTTAATGAAGCTGAAAACTTTAATTTAAAACTGTCTTCTGAACCCGGCACAAATTACATATAAATCTGATAATTTAACAAATATAATCTCGCATTCAACAACAATAATATAGATCCACTACTTTCTTAACTGAAACTTCATCTTGCAGCTAAACAAACGACAAAATGTTTTCCATTGTTGTCTGATCAAATACATTTGAGTTGTGCTCTTAAATTAAATTTCAGTATCATTTTTGTACAGTGTCACATAAAAGTTTTTATGATAGTATAAATCATAATCTACTGTTTAGTTATAGCTATAGTAGAACTGTCCAAGTTTGTAAAATAAATGTTAATTTATATTATTTGCTAAAATGTTTACATACCATCTAGCAATAGCATGTTCAGAACCCCTGATCTAAAATATATGATTGCCACAAAGTTAATTTTTAAATTTAGGCATAGTTAACTTTGTAATATTTATGGCCATGCTATTATTAATCAAAACACTATAAAGCTGATACAAAGAGTTGGTCCTGGTGGTGTAGTGGTTACCATACTTGTCTCCTATACCCAAGATCGCGGGTTCGAACCCGGCCAGGACCGATGGATTTTTTTCGGGCGTAAAAATCCTAAGTATGGCTTCCTTCGGAAGGGAAGTAAAGCCGTGGGTCCCGTGTCGTACATTTGCGGCACGAAAAAGAACCTCAAGTCTGAAAGAGAGGCCTCTGAGCAAAATTTGTCGGCCGTTTCACGTCCTGAGTTGAATGGGACGCTGATGACCTGAGATGTTAAAGAGCGTTCATAAATAAATCAATCAAACAAAAAAAAAAAAACTGATACAAAGAGATGTAATAAGCCAGAAATTAAAAAAACAAAAGAGTCTTAGGAATTTGCCTCATAGTGATCAAATGCTGTAGCAGTTACCCAAAGATGGTTTGGTTAGTTGATGAAATAATCACAAGGTGCAAGACTTCTATAATAAAAAGTTCAAAAGAATGATATGAAAAAGAAGATTCATTATAAACTAAAACTTGTTACTCTCAGCACAAAACAATAGGATAGATAAACTTCAATTGCACCAATGCAAATGGCTTCCTTCAGAAGGGAAGTAAATTGGTCCCACAGCAAATAAAATAACTTCAGTCCTAAAAGAAGAAGTCTCTGAGCAAAATTCATTGCCTGTTTCATATCCTATGACCAAAGATGGTATACAGCATCCTTAAATAAAACTAATAATAATGGCACCAAGGCAACTTCTCCCCTACCCCCTATGCTATGTTTAATTCTACTTTTTAACAAAGAAAAAGGATATCCTAGAAGGCAGAACTTGGCAAGGGTGTCATACTGGGACTTTTGTTCAAAAAAGTACACAATAACCAACCGTTGCTTAATCAATGCCAAAAAAACCTGTATTAAAAAATGGCAGGAATTACAGCAAAGTTGGTCCTGGTGGTCTAGTGGTAACCACATTTTCTCATAGACCCAAAATTGTGGGTTCAATCCCTGCCAAGGTCGATGGATTATTTCAAGCATAAAAATTGTAAGTATGGCTTTCTTCTGAAGAGAAGTAAAGCTGTGGTTTCCATGTTGTAGATTTATGGCATGTTAAAGAACCTCAAGTCTGAAAGAAGAGACCTCTGAGCAAAATTTATTAGCTATATCATGCCCTTGAATGAATTGAAGGGGTGGAATGCTGATAACCTGGGATGTTAAACAGTGCTCTTAAATAAACCAAATCAACAATGACAGACAGAAAAAATTGCTGAAATGAAGGGGAGGGGGAGGAAAGGAATGACTGTCAGGAAGCAACCAACATTCCAAAGAGAAGGAAAAATCTTACGGGGTAATTAATATGAACTATTGACTCATTAACTTTTAAACTACTTGCCTTTTTGAGTTTACAGATCTCCTCCAAATATGCCAAGGCATTAAAAATGAAATATGAGGGACATCCAATATACTCAAAAAAATATAACAGTGAGGGAAATTCAGCTAGACTGTTGCTACTTGGAGAGAAGTTTTATTTGATTGTGTTGGCCATACCCATCAATCAACAGGGTCTCAACAATCGTGCAGTATGTTTGCGCATGTCCAAATGTGAAATAGTCTGCCAATTGATTTCTTGATACGAGAAAGCAAACGATAGCAGAAATTCATGAAGTGTTGAAGTGTAAGGGCCTAATTATAAGGCTATCTCAATGGTTCACCACTGGATGAAAATGTTCATGATGTGTAAGTGGAAGACCAATGACAAGTTGAAGGGACATAAATGTTGAACTATCAACAATGAAGAAATTGCAACCAAACATTAAGTGCAAGAGACTAGGAAAATTAACGAACAAGGTCCTTCTGATGCATGGCAATGCCCTTCTTGGTCTTCTGATGCAATCTGGTGGAAAATATTCCAATACCCTCTTTATTTATCTAATTTGGCATCCAATTCTTCCTCAAACTTAAGAGAACATCTTGGTGGAAAATGATTTGGAAGCAACACTGAACTCCACATGTTCATCAGTAGGGCATATCATTTTACATAGAAGGGTTGATAAAAACTAATGCTACAAGATGAAAAATGTTTAGAGAGATTTGGAAACTAACAGTTTTCTGAATATTTATTGAACTATACTTTAAATAGTTTAGATGTTCCTCATACTACACTACAATTTATTAAAATTGGAACCTTCAAAACATGAGCACTATAAACCAGAAAAAAGTTCAATTGGATTAAAAAAAAAAAAAATAAAAAAACCTTGTTGAGCTGGGGGTATCTGGCCCACAAAACCTTCATGAATAAAAATGTATTATGAATGGGATGGTAAGTGTAAATTTCAATTACTAAATTGTGAAGCCAAAACTGAATATCAAATATTGTGAATCAACTTATGTAAGTACCAGAAAATCCCAAGTTCAGTTCTCACATGTCTAGAGCAGAGAGACACTGGTGTCACTACACTGCAACATCTCTTAAACAGGTCAAGGAGAGAATAACTCAAGCTTACCTGTATCTGACTAGTGGAAGTATCAGACTTAACTAGTGGCACAAGATAGGTTATCACAAATGAACTGTTGTTCACAGCGATCAGTCACCCATAAGCATAAATATTAATAGGACTTGTGAAGGATGAGTTTCTAAGAACCTCAGTATTGAGCTCAAATCATGAGAAAATACTTTTCTATTGAATTGCCAAGATATTATGAGCCTAAAGAAGAAAAAAATTATCCCATATTATTATAACAGGTCATCAACAAGTTCCTCCACATTCGGGAGATGTGCACCGAATAGGAGAAAGTCAGTATTCCTATATGGCTGACATTCCTTCTTTTGAAACCAGTTTTCAGCAGTTAATCCACCCACTGATACTAAGGTTTGTACTTTGGAGTGTGTGCTTGCCTTGGTGTTAAGTGAACACAATAACTATATACTTGGTGCTTGGTTAGTGCTACCACTCGAATTTGTTTCCTAAGTGAAAAATTGGTTACATAATGGTCGCAGAGCAACTTCTCGATGAGCCTTTAGTTAAGAAGATCGTAACTGTTAATTTTGCACTCAAAATTCAATGCCAATTCATTGTATGCCATTATAATTTATGCCTGTAAATTCAAAATGGCTCCATCGGCACAAGAATGCAGTCAGTCTTCTGAGATTGTGAATCAAATATAAAATTATATTATGCCTTGTTCAAAGCTTAAATCAATTTTCATGTTCATAAGACAAAAGAAACGAGAAATAATGTTACAGAACAATAACAAGATAGCACACAAATTTAAAGGAAAAAATCTAGAACTAAAGTACATTTACAGCAATGCTATTAAATTGAATGTGGATTTTGTTGAAAAAGGATATGTAAATTTGAAGGTCCTCTTTTTAACATATATAATTTTCAGTATCACAATGAACCTTGAAACTTGCCAATAAAAACTCACTATGAAGCTATGTGACAGGATTATAAAATAATGCACTCCCCCCAGGAAATACCATTTGAGTCTAAATGTTCAAAGCTAGAAGATAGCATGAATCTTGTGCTACAGACAGCAATGGCTTGATCAGGTGCTGCCCTGGCAGAATGAGCGGTAACTACAAGCAAAGATGGTGCTTGTGCTAGTATCACCTACATGTGAGCAGCAGTGAGGTATAATGTATTCATTTTGCAGAAAAAAAAACACCAAATGAAATATACAGAGAAATGTTGAAAGTTGTGTGCTGATTGTTTGGATCACATCATCTGCAGATTTTTTAAAGAGGGTGAGTAAACCTTGCTGATGAATTGTGCTCTGGCTGATATATGACTGTTTCAACACCTCCCATTGCCAGAGGTATTGAGGTGACAATTCAAAAAAATCAGTGGCATCTGCATACCTTGGCACAACAATTCAACATCATATGGCACTGTGTACGATGCTGAGAATAACAGATTGAAATTTTGTCAAGTCAGTTTATTCCTACTAGGCTTCTTTCATGTAAAAATTAAGAAGTATGGTTGGGATGTACTCAATCATACACCATACAGTCCAGCCCTTGCACTGTATTAATTTCACCTCTTTGAACCACTGAAGAAATTCCTAGGACGCCAATGTTTCAGTTCAGATGAAGTGAAATCACCCATGCGCAGGTGGCTATACTTAAGATTTGTATGAATCAGGTATATTCAATTGGAGCCATGATGGAAAAAATGTCTTTACAAACTAGTTCATATGTTTAAAAATAAATATAAATTTCTTTGTGCACAATTTTTTGTTTTTCTTAAGGTGTATCAGTTTTTGTTCCTCCCCCTACCACACAATGTCACACTACCAATGCAAATACTACAATTGGGATTCTACTTAAGCTACACTACCCACCTCCACACAATGATATCATTGCTTGGATTTGTTTTTAACAATGATGAACTGGTAATTTTGTAGGCACCATCTCCAGATTTAGAGGTCACGTGCCTGGGGATTATGGGTAACTGAGAAATAATGTTGCTATTGTTCTATCCTGAAAGTTCCATTATGGTTCTTGTTAGAAAAGTTCACCATTTTTGAAATTATCTAATTCCTGGGAGGGGAAAAAGTCCAGAACTTTCTGAGCAACTCTTGTATTAATTTTTAAACTGAAAGTACATTTGCTAACTACCATTAACAATGAATAAATTAATTAATAATAGTACTAATATGTAAACAGCTTGCTGGGGTCTTAAAATCACCTATTTGCCTTTTCAAGAAAAACCTTGAACAGCAAATTATCTCAAACTAGGAACCAGTCCTGGACCAACAGACATTCACAGCTTGTAAATTTGTTCTTCTCATTACATTTTCAGGGTACAGTTAGAGTTCCAGCGCCAGTACAGTATGCACATAAGTTGGCTTATCTTATTGGTCAGGCTACCCATAAACTGCCATCAGAAAAAATGGAAGAACAGTTGTATTTCCTGTAAATGTTTTAATATGTTTCATTTTACAATAGCTTTTATTAATTTGGATTATAAGTAATGTCTGTTATGTACAAGTCTACTGTAACAATTTTAATAAAATAAATTTTTAAAGATTTTAAATTTATTTAAGTAATCACTTCCTCCTTATATAGATGGAAAAGTACATCGCAAAACTTTATCTTTTTCTGCTAATATACCTGGACAATTACTAGATGTGCTATTAAAAGTATATATGCAAGTAAAGTGAAAAGTATTAAGTTTATGGACAAAAACTTCAGTAATTTCCCAGTTGCTATCATATATGCTATTCATCTGTTGCGCCACTAATATACAATAATTTCAGACCAGAGTTTAAAAATAAAGATACTGATCAGCATTGGTTCACAGTACCTTGGAAATATTAAAAAAGAATTATAAGATTATGCACCTTTCCAAAAGCTTCGTCGATGGTTTCATGTTTCATTTACTGCTTCCATATACCCATATCTTATAGTTATATACATAAGAATGTCCTATTTCCATATTTCACTAAGTTTCATATACCATATCAAGATAATTTTTCGCAACATATATTTCAATGTTTTACAGAACTTTTGATTATGTTCTAGTAATGTTGGCAGCTGCAAATGCTTCAATCATGTCAAAATTGAACTTATTATTTTTTTCTTTCTGATTACATGGATTGTGTGAGCAAATACAATTTTATGGGATTGTTTTATTTTCATGTTCTGATGGGTTGATATTTTCTATGATGCACTACACCACTAGTGTAAACAGTGCACAAATAACAAAAGCAATAATGAAAACAGTATAGTTTTAACTTGCCTTTAAAAAAATGTGATCTTAGCTAGTACAGTTGAGGATCAGAACTGAATATCCTACTTCTCTTGTTAATCATGGCCGAAGAAAAATTACTGATATTTTTCTGATTTATGAACAGTAACAAGTAAGCTGAGAAAATAAAATATGAAATGGATTGGGTACAGGATGAGGATCTGGGAATCATTAATTATCAACTACCTGCTGCCTGAACCACATGCATACCTGATTCCACAAATAATGATAAAGATAGAGTACAGTTCTCAAGAAACAGAGATCTCTACACTTCAGGGAAAAGGGTAATAATTAAAGCATGTCAAAGATTTCAGATTTAGCTATATCTGAACATTAAAGTGTACACGTGAAAGCTACAGCACAATACTTACAAAAATAAGCTGTATTTCAAGGGAGTTTATCAACACACTTCCATATAAATGATTTTTATAAATATTATCACAAAAAATTTTAACATTTATAAAAGTAGCTATAATTTGTTGTTATTAAATCAACAGCTGCAATTGTTTTTATATGACTCTGATTTGAAATTTCAGTCAACACATGGCTTTGTGTGAAAATCACATTAAATATAAAAAATATAACAGTTGCAGTTTTAATTAACTTAAAACACTTGTATTCAGAGCTGATTTTGTTTTAAAATTCATTTGTAGCTTTCCTCTGTTGGGCTAACAACTCGATATAGAACTCTTTTTGAGCTCTTGCTGCAGACAATTGCTCAATCAAAACCACTCTTTGGAGTTCAGCTGTTGTTAGGACTCTGCTTTCCTCAGTCTCATATTTTTCTGTCTTCAGCTTCTTAGGGGGCGACACAAATTCAGCAGCATCTTCATCTGTGGCAGTTAGGTCTTTCATTGTTTCTGGAGGATGTGTTGAACCAGCTTCTGACTTAAAACTTGCACCAATGTTCAATGCACCTGCATGCAAGTAGAGACATTTCTTGTTGATTAATTGGAATCATGTACCAGAATGAATTATTACACAATGAGAAATGTTTTCAGTGTTATCAAACAGTGGCTAATTAATCACTGGATTTATAATTAAGTGCTTACAGTGCAAGTACAGGGTAATTTATACAAGTATCCACCACTTGGTGCCAATTATTTCAATAGTCAACAAGCATGCTTACTGAATATTTAGGAAATATTTATCCAACTTGACTCCCCAGTCAAGTTGGATAAAGTTTAGTAATTGCAAAGTGTGCTATTACTCAGCATATGTTTTTATTATCCTGCTAATGTGTATCTATGTCTCAGAGTTATATTATCAGATTTGAACACAAAGGAACAAGGATTCCCAAGTGCTAAAGTTCTAAGTCTTAAAACTATCATTAATTTAATTAATACATTTTGGGAAAATGAGAAGTTTTGGGGTTAAAAACTGTAGAATACTTAATGCACACACTCTTAATTCAGGAAACATTATATAATATTATGAGGAATTCTCCTACAAATCCATTCAGCAATTTTCACAACTTACAGTTCTATGGATTTTCTATTTCTATTTAGATGATTTTATTTCCTAAATAGTTCATTTTTGTTTACATTATTAACACTGAATTTGCCTGTAAATCACAACTAGTGGAGCCAAATTCAGAAGATTGCATAAGTTATCAATATGTATGGTTCTCCCTCTATAATACCATTCCTTCATTCTTTTTTTTTTTTTTTTTTGAGTAGTGTTTAATGCCCGTTTTTACTACTGAGGCACCACAGGCGGTGGACACTGATGATACATGAGATGAAATGATTAATTGGGAAAGGATTTATTTTTTTTAAGGAAGGAAGCGTTCCAGGCCTAAGTTTAGGTATCTCCCCGGCATTTGCCAGTTATGAAGACTGAGGAAAACCTGGAAAAACTCTCAGTCAGGGAGGACTGTCCTGGTGGGAATTAACCCCAGACTCCAGCTCACGAGTCCATGCCTTAACAATCTCGGCCACCCATACCCTTCAGTGGACATGCAATTCCCAGTAAGACTGGAGTTAAACTTCTGCTAACAAAGCCAATTTATCTTGCTTAGTCCTGTTTCTCATACCAACTATTTCAGTTGCATTTCTTTAGGAAAAATTCAGGTCATGACCAGGATTCGAACCATGGATCTTCAGTCTTCTGGGTTGACACTACCAACTGAGCTACCATGGCAGTGACCAGAATTTTTCAAATCTGATTCTTCATTTTTGACTTATGTCTTACACACGCTGGTGTGAAAGAATATCAAATTAACACCTATAAAGTTGTTGGTTAAACTAGAAGCCTGGGTCATAAATACTTGTACAGCATTATGAGTTCCCTCTTATGGAATACATCTCACATAGTAAGAAAACTTAGGAAGGTCTCCAGGGTGTATAGAATAAGATAAGAGTAGGTAGTTTACAATATTCAGAAGGATGAATGTCAGTCCTGGTGGTGTAGTGGTAACCATACTTGCCTTCTAAACCCAAGGTCGCGGGTTCAAACCCGGCCACGATTGATAGATTTTTTCAAGCGTAAAAATCGTAAGTATGGCTTCCTTTGGAAGGGAAGTAAAGCTGTGGGTCCCATGTCGTGCATTTACAGCATGAAAAAGAACCTCAAGCCTGAAAGAAGAGGGCTCTGAGCAAAATTGGTCGGCCGTTTCATGCCCTGAATAGATGGGATGCTGATGTCCTGTGATGTTAAAGAGCGTCCTTAAATAAACAAATAAAAAAAATAGAACGATGAATTGCAGGGAGTGTCTCAAAACATTCTCAAAAGAATTCAGGCATGTGTTACAGACACTTTGAGCATCTACGAGGGCTAGTCAAAAAAGATTAAGAATGTTTTTTTACGCATGGAATACACTAGGCTCGGTCCAGATTGGTCTTTTTCAAAGTATTCTCCATTGAGTTGAATGCACTTTGCCCAACATGTCTGCCAATCCTGGAACATATGCTGGAAGGCATCATTTGACATCTTCTTCAAAATTGCCTTATCCTTTATCACAGCAGCCTCGGAAGCACCAAAATGCTCCTCTTAGCTCCTTTTTCAGACAGGGAAAGAGATAAAAGTTACAGGGGACTAAGTCTGTGGAGGATGGAGGACACAGTCGAAGTTCCATTCACACTTCCAATCGTACCATCTTCTGTTCAGAGTCAGTAATCTTGAAATGCATCTCATGTTCAAGTGATCATGCAGAATCAAAAATTTACTGTCATGGGAAATGTGTAACATGTTTGCAAGCCTGTCATTGTTATTCGTCGATTTTTATGAACAATGATGCCAGCTGTATTAATCCTGGTTTTGTTTACTGCTTTTGCTGGAGCATGTGAACTGCCTTGCTTTGTTGTTGAAACACGGCTCTCCTTAAATTCCTTGAACCATCAAAGTGGTGTGAATTGTGGCAGAACATCACCATATGCCTGCTGCAACAATCTGTAAGCTTCCATGCCGGATTTCTGCAAACAAAAGCAAAATTTCAATGTAGAATATTGCTCTTCATGAATTAATTCTACTTTGTATGTAGGCAACAGGCGAACTGACGTAGTTTGCTCATTTCCTGTGTACAGATGCATGCCGCAAGTAAACTTCTGTTTTTTTTCCACCAATCAGGGATAATTCGTTTTTATCATGCAACATTGTTTCAACATTTGTTTGCTGTGAGCGATTAAAAAAAACTCAGTCTTTGTTGACTTGCCCTCATGCTATGATAGTGAGTACATATTAATTTTTATTTACTACCAATAAAGAAACAAAAAATGCATGCTATGATTTCTTACTGCATGACATACTTTTCCTCAGTAGGTGGCAAAACTGTTAAAATTAATTGTGTGGCAGAATAACAACTCTGTATAGCCAATTAATTGTTTTATTGCACTATTAGACTTGAAAACATTTCATTCTTGTCTATTTCTAGAAGAAATTAGTGATTCCAATTAAAAACAATGACAACAAATTTCAATTCTGAAAATCTTCTAGAGACAGAGAAGAAACATACTTTATTGATTTAATTGCAATTAACATATTTTGACTCTGTGATCATAATTCATTTCTTAGCTGTTAGAAATTATGAAGTTTTTAGTTGACAGTTTTTAGCATTCTTTTCTCTGATATGGATAAGAAGTGGAACAAAGATAACTAAGAATGATACTGGAATTCAATACTCAGACTTACTGGGATGAATGAACTTTAGTCCCAAGCCCCATGCATGTATACACAAACCACCAGGCATCCCTAGTGCATCATATCACTTCAGAAACCAGATAAGGAGGTACGAGGAAATGAAAATACATGCTCAAAATTAAATAGGAGAGTTGATTGATGCTATGTTCTTTGCTGGAATGATAATAGCTATTAACATGAACATTTAATTATACTGAATTGAAATCAATGCATATGTAATCATGTATATGGTAAAAATTTGTATGATTAATTTGTCTGTTTCTGTTTATCTATTTTTGTGCTGGCTGAGTTGTTCTAAGTGTTGCTTTTTCATTTTTATTGTAACTATTTATGCAGATGTATACAAAATTTTTTAATGTAGAATGTGTACTACTGTGGTAATAGTAAATGATAAATTCTATGTTCGTAAGTCTCTGGGACTGCTTTGCAAACTCACGAAATACTCCAGGAACTAAACGAAACATGAAGAGAAATCAGAAAACTCTGGGGGGGGGGGGGGGGGGGGGAGCCCAATCTCCAGCACCAAGATTCCAGCTCTGGTTCAGAGTCACAGCAACTCCTGTGCTAGTCAAATGAAGTAACAGGATAACTATTCTTTGATCTTGCACTGTTGTTATTCCTCTCTCTGAGCTTATGTCTTGTACTCAATGCTGCTGTCGTTATCCCCATTAAGTGTGCTAAAATTGCCAGTTACATTTACATTGATGATAATCCTGTCCATTTCATTTGCTATATTATCATCATTTTCTGTGAGCATGTTAAAATAAAAGCAATGACTATTTCTGAACTATTCTTTTTAAGTATTGCACTACATTATATACTATTTCCCGTGCTTGACTTCTAAGAGGCCTTCCAGACACACTTGAAGATTTTGATGAAGTATAGGTAGGAGTCATGTTTGAAAAGATTTCAAAATCCTCTATGCACAAAATAAGATTGACTAACTTAACTTACAAAATTCCCAAGCCTTTTTGTTAGAGATAGTGTTAGTGACTACAATGAAAACAAAAACACTACAGAAAAATACATGAAAACAAAACAGTTGGATAATGCTAAAGAACAGGATCTATCAAATCCCTAAACATTGGATGAAGTGCAAAATATCATAGCAGAAATAGCCAGCATTCCAGAATCAGTAATGTCATGTGTAAATCTAAATCTCTTTACACATTACAATGCCTATCTTGTACAAAATGCAAAACCTTTTTGCATGTTTTCAGTACTTTGCTGTTTACACGGCAGGTTTGTAGGCAGCTGTACTGTGCTCCTGGCTGCTGGTATCCATGTGCAGAAAAAAAGAAAATGAAGATGTGATACATTTACACCCATTTTGCAAGTGTAATGGCTAGTTCCACAACTGATTCCAGATAATGCAACCTTGCAAAGGATGTGCTGTAGAGTAGATATTTAGATTATGGTGATTTCCATCATGTTCATTATTGCAAATCCCTATCCTAATGACCCTCACAGTACCACTAGCACATCTAATAAGTACGTACTTATAGCTCAAGCCAGAATCAGTAATAGGCTATAACTGCTATGAATAAAGAAAATATAGCATAACTGAAATTTTAAAAAAGTATATCAGAATAGGTAGGAAAGGCACAAGATGCGGCATCCTCAGTGGGGAAAATCTTGACTTGGTTGGCAAATTTACTGACGCCTTTCACAGGAAAAGGGTACATATAGTTTTACAAAACTAATAAGAATTCATATTCTTAATACACCTAGTAAATAAAATGTCAAAAGTATTTTTTGTGATTTACTACCTTACTGCTACAAAATGTATGACAGCTGTTCAATAAAGAATGATCACAATTCCTATAGGCATAACTTCTCATGCTAAAATTTAATTTTACAAAATTGTATTAGTTTAATGTGCAATGTACATGTACCAATTTCATTGTTGTCACTTCCAGTTCCAGCCTGTGAGATGTATAAAAGATGAGATATTCAATTCTGCCTACAACAAAAGGTGATATGTGACAAACATTATACTGCTATGAAATTCTGCTTTTGTATCAGTAAATCTTCAGCTGAGGCCTATTTAGAGTTTGTTCTTACCTATAGTTTACCTCAAAGATGGCTTAAAATGTTTAAAGAGAAAAGATAATCAGTTTCAAAGGAAGCTGCACCTGCCACTCCAGTTTGTGCTCTAATAGAAGGAAACGTTCTGTTGCTGTCATTGTGAGAGAGCGTCATCAAATAATATTAAGAACATATTTATAAATTCTGAAAATTTCAGTGGGTGCCATCCTTTGTTTGTGACTGAAAAGTTTCAACTGAGACATGTTTGTGCATGGTGGTTTCCAGGACAGTTGACTCCTGAACAAAAGGACATTTGCATGCAGGTGATGTTACAGGTAGATAAGCAGTTTCTTTCATAGTAATCACCACTGATGAAGCTTGGCTATATCATTTTCATCCTGAGAGCAAACTACAATGCTCGGTGTGCAAATGTACATCACCAACACCAAATAAAGCAAAAGTGGTTGCTTCGGCTAGCAAAGTTATGATCACCTAATTTTTTGATATTCAAGGAACTGTTTACCAGCATGTCATATATTCACAAACAATGTTAACTGGGCAAACTACAGAAATTTCATGGAAACTCTGCAAGGCCATTTTAAATGCAAAAGGCCACATAATGCACAGTGCAAATTTTGTTGAAAAATGTGCAACATTCAATGTGAAGTGTGTCCCTACTCTCCCTGTAGTCCAGATTAGCCCCAGTAATTTCCTTTTCTCCAAATTGAAGAAACACCCTCGAAAGGACATTTTCCATCAGAAACAGTGGTGACAGCAATTCTGAAGGACCTTTCAATAAATGGTTTTTCCACATATCTTTGAAGAGTGGTAAAAATGTCGGGACACGTGCATTGCATCGAACGGAACTACTTCGAGAAAGGTAAAAAATATTATGATCATTCTTTATTGAATAGTCTGATATGTTTTATTCCTAAACAATAAATAACTTTTTGGCAATATTGGCTTAATTTCTGTTGGATTGCAGCTATTTAAGTCAGAGCTAACATGTATTTCAATTTACTAAAATCCACTATATTACAATAGTTGAACTGCTTAGCTTATAACTTAGGTGAAGCTTCAATATTGGTAGGGAGAAGTACAGGGCTTTCACGTAAAAATTATATATCACATGCGCTGTATTTTGAATTCCGTCGGCAGCAAGCAGCTAGACATGCTCAGCCATTGAGAATCAAACACTGTGTGCAGGATAGTTTTTATGTGAGAACCCTGTAGAAATTTACCTAAATTACCAGGAGAGTAAGTAGAAACATTATTAGGAGATGAACTGAATGTATTGAAAGCTAGTAATCCACCCACCACATTGAAAGAGTGTGTGAACTTTTATAGCTGAAATTCAATCAGGAAAAAGAAAATTGTGGCATAATGTGGTGATAACATGGTTGTACCAACAGCAAGAAATACACTACATTATCAGTACAGGAGTAACGGAAAAAACTGAAAGTAGGCAAATTTTTTAAATCATGTAGAAACTTATCTATAAACCAGAGAGTGAGGGCACATATTATTAGATGAAGTGAAAGTGTTGTAAGCTAGTAAATGAAATAAAGGAGGAGTAAGGAAAAAAAGTTTGGAACCAATTCTTGTTTGAATTTCTTGAAATGCCAAGAAAAAATAGTAACTACATATGGCCCAGGCCATTTTAGTGACTCCTCACAATTATAAAAAAATTTAAATAAAATAATTGGTTTTGTACTATCACCTTTATGTAAATTCTAATATAATTAAACAAAATATAATATTTCCACCTTGATTGCATCAGTTCCCAGTTCCAGATTCATCAGCAGTAGCCTACTGGAATTCCAGGAGACCAGGCTCAGACTCAATCCAAGGTCCAAAAATAAACATTTTCAATTACTTGCTACCTGTGCCATTATTTTGTTAGCTGTTACAAACTACTAATTCCTTTATTTCACAAATGCCTACTATAATGCTACATTTATTTACCTTCTAAAAACTATTTCCAATTACAAGTTCAATAATTTAATCAAATTTAATATATTTTCACTCCCAGCCATAATCACCTTTTATCTAAATTCTAGTGTAATTAAACAAAGTAATATCTTCCAGCCATAATCACCTTTTATCTAAATTCTAATGTAATTAAACAAAGTACAATTCTTTAAGTTATTTGATTAATTCCCTTCTTCGTACCCAACTCCATTTTTAACTTCACTCAGAAACTCCCTTACATTCCTGCTATCTTTACTGAAGATTTTCAATTAGGTTATTTTTCTATCTAATTTAAACAATTTCTTGTTTCTACACTCTTTCCTCCAGAATACCATCCCTTTGCACTAAAATACTATATATTCCATATCTTTCTTTCTTTCCCCACACTTTAGAAACAGATCCTGAGGAAACCCTATCCTCTCCACACAGCTGCTCTTTCCCATGCAATGCTCTCTCTTTGTTATTTGATTTATCAATACACATCTCTTTCCCATTTATTTTTTTTATCGGTATATAAAATACTAAGGATCATTTGCCTGCTATTTCGTTAAACAGTATTTGTATTTCTATATCTCCCAATCTTCTTCTTACAGCTTTCCGAAAACAAATCACATTTTTCTCCCTCTTCCAAATATTCCCCATTCCATTGTTCTCCAAAATGATCCTAAGACTATTACTCTACCCATTCCTCTTTAGAATTTTGTCAGTCCTGGTGGTGTAGTGGTAATCATACTTACCTCCTAAACCCAAGATCATGGCTTCAATCCCGGCCAGGGTGGATGGAATTTTTCAGGTGTAAAAATCCTAGTATGGCTTCCTTCAGAAGGGAAGTAAAGCTTTGGGTCCCATGTCATACATTTACAGCATGAAAAAGAACCTCAAGCCTGAAAAGAGACCTCTGAGCAAAATTTGTTAGCTGTTTCACACCCTGAATTGAATGGGACACTGATGACCTTAGATGTTAAAGAGCGTCCATAAATAATAAACCAAATAAAAATCGTTAGACTCTTTTCTTGAAATTCTAAGCACTTCCTTAACAAATTTCTTTCATATGAATTTAGAATTCTAAACCAATATTTAAGAGCACTCTCCATAATCAAACCTTTCCTTGTCATTCTTCCCATTTTAATTTATGCAACTTCCTTTGCTGTTGTGCTTAGTAGGGCTACAATTACCCTACAAAACATCCTAAGCACAACTGCCAGAATTTCCTATTCTCCTTCCAGTTCCCATATTTCAATACCATAAACATTTTTGCCTCAACTACCATATATTTATTTTTTCTAACCATTTAACATTTATATCTGGTATTTTATATTTACAACCTCTAACTGCTGCTATTACTCCTTTCCCTTTTGCCAAAGCTAACTTTTTCTGCTTCTCACATTTGCCACCCAGATCTATTTTAACTTCTAAATAAATGCAATACCTACATACCTTATATTATTTATTTCCCTTCCTCCACTTCTCATATTTACTCTACTTTGCCTCTTTCTTGAATACTACTATTTGAGTCTTTTCCCAATTTACCTTCAAGCTCCAATCATTACAGTATTTGTCTATTTGCTGCAAGGATTACTTAAAGTCAATCGTTGAGATGGATACTACAACTAAATCATCTGTAAATAGTAACCCTGGGTTTGTAACATATTAATAAATGGCAATAAATTATTACTCTAACCTATTGCTGTTAATATGTCATTAATGAACAAATTAAATGAAAATGAGCTTTACTTACACCCTTGCCTTAACCCCTTCTGTTGATTTATTTCTCTAGTTACCATTCCTTTGCTTTCACACAGAAGGTATATCTCTTGTATGATGCTTTAGAAATATTCACCATATGAAAACTTATTCCCTCTAAATATTAATTCAATTTGGAATAGCACACTGTGAAACACCCATTAATAATCTCATCTGAGTCTGATATTTAAACACTCTTTATGTTTTCACTTACATAAGATTTACTCAGAACATATGTTTCATAGAACTTTTGTCCACATAATCAGTTGTTAAATGATTGTTGGATCATTTGTAGAAGCTGGGTAGGTAAGTATCCAAGTTGACTCTGGTGGTCTAGTAATAAACTTAAATAAAGTGCTGTCTTCTGGGATGTCAAAATTTATAAGATTATGCTCGTTTTTTTATATAAATCCTTTCCCATATATTCAGTTCTTTTGGTTGTTGAACAGTTTTAAATACTGTTAACCAGTTATTTAACAACTGATTAGGTGAACAAAAGTTCCATGAAACATATGTCCTGAGTAAGTCTCATGTAAGGGAAACCATAAAGTGTGTTCTAAATATCCAACTCAAAGAGATTACTTATTCCCTTACTCAGTAATTTATCTCTCAACAATTTTCATTCTATGCAATTGTACACTTTCTCTTAGTCAACAAATGCCATGTACAGTTTTCCTCTCTTGTCTTTTAAGTATTTATCCACTAGTGCTTTTATAATGAATATATTATCCATCATCTGTCTCCCCCTCAATCCCATTTGACATTCTGAGATAACTTTATATTCCTCAATCCAATTTTGTACCCAATTTGTCAAAATGCCTGCAAAAACTTTTCCAACATTCGACAATAATGCAACACCTCTAATTTTTTTGGCATACACTTCCCTTGTCTATATATATAAATTAGGTAAATAATTGCTTTCCTCCAATTTTTGGTACATTTTCCTTTGCCATAAATAAAATAAACAGTCCTGTGAGTAACTTAATTCTTTACATCACAACACTACTCTGGTGGGATAGGATCTGTTCCTGTTGCTTGTTTTTTCCCCCATTAATTTCACTTCTTTAACTACTTTGTCCCTAACCTGACTATGTAACATTTCTATATAGCCCATTCCTACTTCTAACCTTGGTGTTGCTTTTAAACTGCTATGCCCACCAAAAAGAATTCTAAAATAACCTATCCAAAATCCTGGATTGCTGTTGGATTCAGTTACATACATACTTGTTATAGGTTACTTTTAACATTTTCCATATCCTACCAGCATTTCTATCGCTTAATATCCAGATTAAATTTTCCTTCTCTACTAATGTTTCTTGCTTTTTATCAGCAAATTAAAAAATATTTTCTCATTTAAATATTCTTTCTTTGATTCCTCATCCCGTGCACCTCTTCATTTTACCAGTATTTGTTTCAATGCTTTTTTTTTGCCACTTTACATTTATCACCATACACTCTTTGCTCCTTTTCACTACTCCCATCCCCCTTTTCATTGCGCCTCCAGCTCTTTGCATTAATGTAGTTATGTTATTAATGCCTTCTCTACTTCATTACTGTTTAACATATAATTTATTCCATATTGGCATATATGGCCATACTTTGATTACAGAGTCTGTTTAAATTTATTTCTCTGTTCCTCCTTCGATTTAAATGTAGTATATTGCTTAGTACCATTTTACCCTTCCCCTAAATTATCCACTTCATACCCTGATTGAATTTATATCCACTACCAGTGGGAAATGACTACTACTCAAGTTAAAATTTCTCAAAATATACCCCATGTTAACTGCCCATAATACATAGTCAATGACACTGGCCATTATTACTAAAAAAATTCAATTCCTCCAAACTCTTTGCCATATTTACCATTCAAAATATCTAAATTCAATAAACTGAATTCACAAAATTCAATAAATTTTTCACTATGTCTATCACTGTATATATCTTTGCTATGCCTTACTATATCTTTTTTTATTATTATTTCGTTATTCCATACACCAGTCCCAAATTCCACACCCCCCTCGCCTACTCTGATGTTAACATCCCCCAATAATATAATCTCTGCATTCAAATACTTTTCTCTTAAATTCTCTATATCATTTTCCATCTGCTTAAGCAGATCAACATCCTGGTGGATAATGCACATATCATTTTCATTCATCAGTTTATCATCCATTACAAGTCACAAAGCATTAAATAATTAAAACCATTGTATGAATGAGTCGAACTACACACTCTTATTGCTCCACTAGTACAATGACTTTAATTTTATGATTAGCTTCACTGTACAAGTTTCAATTAACATTTTTAGTTCACAAAGCATTTTTTGTCCCTGACTATGTTTCTCTCATTACTTTTATCAGCTATTTCCTAACAAAAAAGCCTGAACCTCCTGAGGCTCTTCCCCTTTTATTCCAACACATGTGAAATCATTCATCTCTACATTCTCTTCCATTAACTTTGTTTCTACTACTGCTAAATAATCTATCTTTCCTTAGTTGTTTCAGCTTCTTTGTATAAATTTTATTTTTTAAACCCTCAGAGTTCCAAAATCCTAACCTGCTTACTTTCTTCATACTCTATTGTGGTTCTTTTCTGTTTCTGAATTTCTCTAGCACTTTCTTACTCCATAGTTTCGTTCCCTCTCCTCAAGATGCTGCCTAGCATGAATATGCTGCCATTTGGAGTCATAATGAACGATTGTTAGCATAGCAAATTTCATATGGCAAGTAAGAATGTAGTGATGTCATATCCCACATTACATATATGAAGGCATGCCAATAGTATCAAAAGGATAATTATGACCAAATAAGTACAACAGGGCAACAAATGGAATCCCTAATTAATTCATATATACACATACACACTAACCTAAACTTGACCTTGGGTGAATCCTAGAAATCTGAGGATTCAATGGCTTGCAGCTTGAAGCCTCTGCTAATTTCCTTTTCATAGTAAGGTAATATTGGTTCATGTTTAGTACAGTATACTAATTTCCCACATATGTAAACATTCTCATAGTGTCACACACAGCGTCATAATGAGCAACTTTGTACATGACATAGAAGTGAAACCCTGCAGTTTAGCGTTAAAATGTAATCTCTATGTTTGGCTTAAGTTCACCAATGGTATAGTGAACTTAATAGTACTTTTATGTGTGTGTGTGTATATATATTTCTACATTTTATACATATATTTCTACAATTCCAATTATGTAATGATTGACAACTCTGAAAAATAAATCAGGAACCACTGAAGACCATGCTCAGAGCTGCCCAAGTGGGGAAAAATTAAAGACCTAAACATGAACATGGTGATGTGGAATTCTGCTATTAATAATGCAAGTATGATTGCATAGGACCATGGACTTCAAACTGTTCACATCATCTGTAATAATGTCTCCACTTAACTCTCCCACTAAATTAGGTACATTTCTACTTGTCCTTATGCCCTTATACTGAAGTTTCTTTATAACTTGAAAACAGCTATGTAAAAATGTTGCTTACTTGGTATTTTAGTGAGAGCTGGCCTGGTATCTCCTTCGAGTAGATTATACAACAATTTTTCCCATGTATTCAACATTATTTGCTTGTCCCCACTCTGGCTTTTTTCGGTTTTTTTCTTTAATCTTGTCTTCATATTATTGATTTTTTTTAACATTTGTTTTGTTGTTATCGCATATCCAAAGTTTTCCTGGTAAACTTTTATTAATGACTTAAGTGCTGCTTCTTTCTTTTTCTTTGCTTCTGGTTGCTGTGACTTTTCCAGACATTCTGGATAGTTCTTTAAGTTTACTGCTAAAAATATCATATTGTTATCAATTTGGCTATCTGCCAAAGTAAACTCCTCTGAGTCTGATTCTGAGTCCATTATAAAATTAAATGCAGGCTCCATATCATTTACTTAAGCTTGAAATTTATGGCTGCCGTTTGTCTTAAGAAAGCACTTATGTAAATGAAAAATAAAATTACAAAGTGTATGAATGTGTTTTCATTGTCCTATGGATATCCAATTTGTTATGTCTAACGTTCTCATGCACTTCAAACCACTTTTGTTTAATCTTTTGAATTCCTGCATTCTTTATGAAACCAATTGATTTATTGAGGTTTAAACACAGTATGCACTTCACAACGTCATTGTTATTACAATTTTCTTTCCCATTGTTTAATTTTTTATTATATTTTACTACATAAGCTTTCCAAGTATCACTGTAATGCAAATGCTGTTGAAAGTTTCAGTTCCTGATGCTATAATTCTCTTTCACTAAATTTAAGCATTCAACATTCTAACACTGCTCACTTTTTTTTTAGAATAGCATTTGGTTAATTATAATATGTTGCTTTCTCTATGATGTCAACATAGTGCATTTCTTTGCTCTCTCTCAAAACTGACAACAGTAAATGGTAGCATTATTTGTCAAACATTTCCCTGACATGATTATTTTAAAATTTAAACAAACAAATCGGTAAAATCTTACGATTTTTACGAGTAATGAAATATTAAACGCTTCTATGGAGTCAGGTTAACACCATGAGGCAACATATATTATAATCCATAAATTTGGGTATTAATTGATAATTACATCCTCTTGTATAGGCGATTCCTGGTTTTGTATCCTCCAAATTTTATCGATCTATGCTGCTAAGGTATAACATGTATTTAACGAGACATATGTTATGTCAAATTGCAGTTTCTTTATTTTGCATAATATATTTGAAGACTTTATGATACTATTATGTCAAAATTCGGTTTCTTTGGTTCATATAATATCTCCGAAAACTTTATGATACATTTTGGTCTTTCAAATACAGTATTCTTGTAACTGAATCATTTTCCTTATCGCAATTGCACACGAAACGCCGTACAACGTTTAATATTGCACACAAAACTAGAAACTAGAGATGAGACAACTATTTAAGCATTGGCACCATTGATGAACGTGAAGGACCACAAACACCAAATAGTTTATACTGTCAATTTAACGACCGCCATCATAGTTTTCTCCATAGAGAAACGACAGAAAACAATAGGCGACCAATGTCTTAATTTCTCCATGCTCCCTTTAAATATGGCCGAAAGCATGTTACAGAAAATGTAGTAAATAATCAAGAAATATAATCAAATGTCTAACTATAGTAGAAATGCTTATCAAGTGATATTAACACACTTTTAAATTCGGGAAGATTACAGGTAATTTATTACACATGAAAGTTAATTCAGTTGTAAGTTAGGTTATAGCAGTACTTTGGAGTCTACATATTATAACATAAATTAATGCACTTATTAATAACAATTAAATGATTATATTGCAGGTCAGCATTGACATGCTGATGTTTGAAGCAGACCCAGCACACTATCAACTGTGCTCAGTTCTGGCCCACTGCTGTGAAGATATTGCAACAGTTCATCTTGCCCGACATCTTCCTTCTGGGACATTAGTTGCAGTCAAGAAATTTAACATTGACAGATCAAAAGAAGAGGCAAGCCTTATTCAAGTCAGTGTAATATAAAATATGAGTTTTAATGAATTGTATATGTTTAATAATTTGCCCATACATTTCAAACTTAGTTTTATCCCTTTGGTAGCAAAATAAAAGTTAAAATTTCTGGTTGTACACACAGACATGGTAGTAGATAATTTACCTTTGTGAACAATAAGCTGTGTATTAAACACATTAGCATAAATTTTTACTCGTGCAGGCCAATTAGTATTAATTCAGTACAGATATGCCAAATCTGTACTGAGTGAATTAAAATTGGTTTAAACAGTGTCACATTTGGTATTAAGAATTAACTAATGTTTTATAAGAACAGCAGTGATTTAATTCTGCTTAAAAGCTCAGTAGTTGCTAATGATACAAATTATAAAGATTAGTGTTTTGCAGTAAATTTATTACACATTCTGGAATGTTAGCAAAATTATATCAGATCTGCAAATGAATGGAGAAGCTTTTTTATGTTAAGGGATAACATGTAATTAGCTCTTTACACCATAATTGCCTTCTTTATAGATAGCTTGAATAATTTTTTTGGAATGTAATTATGAATTTGTAAAATTTGCAGACCTTTCCCATGTTGAAGTTATAATATAGAGCAGTTATTTTTTTTTGGACAGGATGGTTTCTTACTTCTTTTGCAGCTGATATATTAATAAAAAGTTAATACTTCTGACTAAAGATAAGATAAAACAGTCAAAATGCCAAAAAGTACCCAAATATAAAAAATAAAGTATGAATTTGCCTTTAAAAAGCATTAAAAATTGAAGCATTATTACATGTTTGTTTACATATTAAATTTCAAAATTCATTAATTTATGCTCACTTTTGGCAAAGTATAGGTATATAACAAACATTATTTCAGTAATTTTACTGAGAGGTTGTAACTACTGTCACAAAAGTTTTGTATAATGAAAAGTTGAATTTTATTTACATCATATGTGATTTGTATTGTACAATGTTGTGTAGCTTTATGTTTGTTGAAATAGAATTTTCCTTTACTAAAGCATGCATTAAACCACCTCTAACAGCCATGTGGACATTGCTGGCTGTGATATGAAGGGTTCCAGGTTCAATTCTTGGTACCTACTTAGATATTTTTGTGATAAGGAAGTCTGATGAGTTCTTCAGACTTTTGAGGAAAATTGAGGAGCACTGATAGAGAAGTGACAATTTTTGAGTTCTTCAGACTTTTGAGGAAAATTGAGGAGCACTGATAGAGAAGTGACAATTTTTTGATTTCTACAGACCATGATGGTGATCAGTAGATTGTGGTGTGCTGATTCCAAGCCTCTTTGCAATACTGCACTCTGCAGTTGTGTAATGGAGATAAAGCTGATAGTAATTGTTATGGCTGACTCTGGCCCTTCAGGGCAGTCACATCAGAAGGAAGAAAGAAAAGTAATCTTCATATTGAACAGAGCTTGAAGTAGAAATGTAACTTAATATAAATAAATAAATAAATAAATAAATAAATAAATAAATAAATAAATAAAAAGTAAGAAAAAGAAGAGAAAGTTTAAAATTATATTTTTGCTGCTTTTATATATAAATCACTATTTTAACATGCTGCAAAATGAAAACTATATCACCAAACATGTTTTAAAACATTAGATATGGAGACAAAAGCTCTGAATGCCATGGGCTGTACTATGAAAATGTTGCTCTGAATGCCATGGGCTGTACTATGAAAATGTTCTTACTTTTAACAAATGAAAAATTACAAAATGTAATTTGAATGAAAGAGGTCAATCAGTTTGCTTGGTTTAGTTTAGTTCCTGAAGCATTCTGTGAGTTTTTGAAGCTGTCACAGAGAGCTACGAACATAGAATTTGTCATTTACAATTACCACAGTAGCACACAATCATATTTACAAACAATATTGTAAATGAAAAAGCAACACCTAGAACAACTAGGTCAAAACAAAAAAAACAGGAGAAGCAGAAACAGACAAATCACTGTCATGCAAATTTTACTATATACCTATTTACATATACACTGATATATAATCATTATAGTATATTTTCACACATATATTCTTTTACTGAATAACAGGCCTTTTTAAACAGGTATTTTCTAAGAGCGACCACCTCCTTGGTCTAGTGGTTAGCATTACTGACTGCTGGCCGGGAGGCCCGGGTTTGATTCCCAGTATCTGCTTAGGAATTTTTCTGAGTTAGGAAAGTCTGGAACGGGGTCCACCCACCTGGTGAGAACAATTGGGAAATACCTGATGGAGAGGTGGCAATCTTTGATCTAGTAAGCCGCAGTATAGCGACTGGCAGGATGCAGTGTGCTAATCACATACCCTCCTGTAATACTGCACTCTACCAATGATATCACATGAGGAAGGTAGAAGACGCAGCGATCATTGCAGTAAGCCAAAGGCCCACATGGGGCTATGGAAAACCAGGCTTAGAAGAAGAGTTTTCTAAGAGCAGATATGAAGGATTTACCAGTGAATATGTTTCTTCCAATTACTGCCTAAAAGGAATCTTAAAACATAGCCTTTTCAGATATATGGTCATTGAAATGGGAAGGAAATAATGTTTAAAAAATAAACAAAAAACTGAAAAATAAAAATAATGCAAAAATATGAAGTTTGGTGAAATATCTACTTGTTCTTTTTCTTCTTTTTATATTATTATTATTATTATTATTATTATTATTATTATTATTATTATTATAAAATTAAAAATTAAAATTTTGCATTATTATAAAAATAATGCAAAAATATGAAGTTTGGTGAAATATGTTATTGTAGTTGTTCTTTTTCTTCTTTTTATATTATTATTATTATTATTATTATTATTATTATTATTATTAAATGTATTTTTTGCCATTCATTGAACTTGATTTATACTTTAAAAATATTATTTCTTCTATTAAGTTGTGATTAGCAAGGTAAAATATGAGATTCTATATTTTTCACTTTCTATTCATGACATATTTTAAATTTAAAATTCCTGACTTTATTAAAAGGTACAGAGATCATTTTTCTTCAAAATTTTCAATTCACTTGTCCAGTTAAAATAACTTTGAGAATAATTTTTCTGAACTGAGTTTGTTCTACAATCACACCTAAAAATATAGAATTTATATTAGCCAGTGACAGTAGAATGAGGCATAGAGAGCATTGCAAATTGCACTATTTGGTATTTAGCACAGTAACTACTTCAAAAGCCCTCAGGAATATGGTGCACTCATATGCATAATTAAGGCATATTCTTCTAAGAATAATTTACAAAATTTGGTTTTACCATTAAAAAAATAACTAAAATAGGAAATATAGAATATTCACTTGGCTATGCAATTGAAAATTAATTTATTAATGAAATGATAGTAACAGCTCTGCCATCTGTCAAGGAAAATCATGTTGTGCAATTGTAATTCATAGTGCACATTTTTTGTTTGAACTTATATGTCAGTAATAAAAAGCAACTAATATTGAACTCACCATAATAGTAGATGCTTGAAATGCCTGCCCTCTGCTGTAGGACATGCTTGAATTCTTTTTAAAAGATTTTAAGACACTTGCTGAATTCATCCTCCTAAATATTGTAAATTGCCTCATAGATATTTTGTTTCAGCACTCTACAGGTTTTATTTCAGTAGAACTACTACAATTTTCAACTTCTTGTCAATAAAAATCCCTGAGGTTCAAATTTTGTTTGCCAATCTGAAAAGTGCACTTCCTGATGGAAATTTTATTCCTGGAAATGTTACATGAAATTCTCTAACATGCACTTCCCACAGAAATGCCAGCTGAACCAACTGAAACAGTTGGCATGATAAACCAGATTGAACAAGCTCAATGCCTGCATCAGCAGAACTTTAACTCCATTGTTACCAGGAATGAGTGTCCACTGAAGGTCAGGTGGTTTTCAGTAGTGTGCACAAATTTCAATTGCATAGCAGTATGAGATGTGGTATAAAATAATGAGTTATAATGAACATTATTGTATTAAAAAACCCTTAAATATCTCGTAAAATTTATAATTGAAAAAATTCTACCTAAAGCCTTCATTTGTAACAAAATCAATGCTTGAATTACTTTTTATGCAGTTTAAGTTTTTTCCCATATTTATTATCTATTGCCAAAGAACAGTGCATATTTTGCTACATTGAGAATTGAACATTTTTTAAGGATTTGGAGTTCTCTCGGTGTTGGAAATGAATGATAGTTTCATGAAACATCAGCAGAGCATTTTATGGAACACCCGCCAGGCTTTTGGCCATCTCAACTCTGGCCTTCCACAGGGTACTGAATCAACATACTAATCCATAAATTATTTATACATAAAGTTCTGAAACATTATTGGTTCAGTTGAAGCAGATAAGTAAGCCAAATCAGATGTCATATGCTCCCAAAGTTCTGGCATCAGCCAAGGTCTTTGAGATGATGAACGGAATGGATGAAGTGATGTTGCAAATGAGTTTGGAGTCCTAACATCTAATGTTAACAGACCTTTTTAGGGTAAGGGAAAATTCCAGAAAAAACTTACCAGGCAACATGAGGGATTGAATCTGAGTATGCCAGGTATTATATTTGCACTCAGTACCTAGGTTTTATTGCCTGCTAATATTGTTACAATATTATGAAATCTTATTTCTTTTGACATTTTTCTATGTATCTTTTAGTGCAGCCATTAATAGTGTAACATTTTCGTATGTTATTTTCTAAATAACAACTTTCTTATTCATTTAAAAAATTTACTTATATATAGTTTCCATTATATAGTTTCAATAACAGAATGGCCAATGTCAAGTCATTATTCCAATAGCTTGCTTTCGATCCCTTACTCAGTAGTTCTTTAGCCAGGTTGCTATTGAATATTTTAATAAGACTTTTACCCTGTTCTTAATGAGAAAGTTCTTCCATTTTAGCTGATGCTCTTTCTTAGACAATCTAGCACTTTTTTGGGAGAAAGAAACTTTTAGATAGAATTTCCTGTTGCACATGACAAGTAAGGTTGAACACAAGATGGTAAAGGAGTGTGGAAGAGGAAATAAGGGAGATAGGAAAGATATGGATAGATCTTCATTTGCTGATAAAGAGCCGAATTCAGTGTTGAAACTTTGTTTAGGCCTTTGCTCCAGCAGACACAGGACATAATTTTAAGTATGAATGAATTTATTTCTCATACATCAACATATAAAATATTTATATCAAAATGAACACAAAAAAATATATAATTATAATAAAAATATAACAAATAGGATTAGTAATTCCAGAAGGCACTAACTCTCCAGAAGGCACTAACTCCAATCAAAATTTAACAAACAAATGTGTAATCAGTAAAATATTTATAACATTCTGAATATATTACAATATTTTTTAATTCTTAATATTTCAATTCAATATTCCAATTTGATTAGCTCTGCCTCCAACCAAAAAACATAATACTATAAATAATTTATACACAAACATTATTTTAATCAATTAACTGCAATTTCTACACTAATAATTTCCATATTTCTAAGTTGCTCAATTACACCTAAACAACACACAACATAATCTAAAAAAATTTTAACACCATCAAAAGTAATATGAACCAAATGCTTTAAATCCTTTCTGAATGAATGACTAAATATTTCCACAAATAACATTACAACTTGCATTTATACCTTTTTAATACATTTTCCTTTAATTTTACTTATTTAACTAATTCCTGAACTCTCATCTTCGGCTCATCAACAATTTTCTACTGGAATATCCAGAACACTAAAATCCTTTATACACACTACATTATACTAATAATAAATCTAACACTCATCTATACAAAGCCTCATTACACACAACCCCCAGGTTATCATAATGATACTCCCCACCTTTTATATTTCTTATATTATATAATGTTAGCACTATTTTTGTCAATACCCTAATTCTCTCATCCTTCTTAACTATTCTAATCCATTTCTTCCTTACTTTTCCTAAATATTTTCCTATCATTTTATTTTTCTTTGTTCCCGTATCAGTCAATATTCTACGTACTATACTTTCTTTTTGAATTTATCCCATTTTGCTTCCCATACATCCTCCCTCCATCTCTTTATCCCTTCACACTCTAATAAACAATGAAATATTCCTTCAGGCTCCCTACACATAGCACACCTTCCTCAATTTCTTCTCTGAAATCCCTTAAAAAACAATGCCCCTGCTCGCATCCAAGCTGGTCCTTCCCTCCCAAATTTATCACAACAATTTAAATATTTCTTTCTCCCCCCCTCCTTTATAATTATGCTGTACAGTTTTAAAAAACTCTCATCTCTAAAACTAGCCCAAATCTCTTGCCTCTCTATATCTTTAATTCTTTGCCTCACTTCCTTCCAAAACCTGTGTCACTTTTATCTCCAAATTCCCAAAGTTCCCCCATCTCAATTTCTTGCAATAATTTAAATAGGACAAGGCATGTGATAGATACTGGTGTCCTCATTGAGCTATTCTAAGACTTCATCATTTGCAGAATTGCAATTGCATACAGTGCAGATGCTTTTTACAGTTTCCCAAACAGATGAAAGTCAGTGGTAGGTTTTGAACATGTTGACGACAATGCCAGTGATCCAAAAAGTCATTTATAATTGTATGATCTGCAAATTACAGCACCATTTTTATGTATGGATTTCAATCCATTCTGTGCAAAAACCATTGCTATTTTGTATTTTCTGTGCATGGAAATCATATAATTGCACACTTCCTCCCTTGACCATTTAATACTGTTGCCATATTGTAAATGTTGCTTTGCATTAGTACTGCTGGAGTCAATTAAGACTTTAAAACTAGTTACATATGCTTATTTCAAATCAATAATGAAATATGATCTTATATTGTGGGGAAATTCAGTTTAAAGGAGCGTGTCTTCATATTACAGAAAAAAACCATAAGAATAAATGCTAGTACACGTAGCAGACATTCATGTAGAAACCTCTTTAGCCAGTTGAAATTTTAACTCTTCCATGCCAATATATATATATATATATATATATATTATCTCTCATGAACTTTTATATAAGAAATAAAGAAAAATTTATCCAAAATCAAAATATATATGACAAGAATACTAGACAAAAAGCAAATATAGACCGCTCTCAACATTTTTCCTGTTATCAAAAAAGAGTTTATTATGAATGCATTTTAGCACAAAATCCTCTTCTCTTTAGCCTAAAAGCCTTAATAAACAATAGCAAATGCTTTGAATCTGTTCTTAGGAAATACCTATGTAAAAAGACCTATTATTCTATAAAGGAATATAGGAGTTATAACATATTATCTGATTTAAAAGCACTGCAATAATTTTATATCAATGCATATGTAAGCAATTTTTAGTTTAGTTCTCGGAGCATTCAGTGAGTTCGTGAAGCAGCCACAGAGACCTACTAACATTGAACTTGTCATATACAAATATCACAAATAGCACAATAGCAATATGTATATAGTAAAATTTGTGTTTGAGTGATTTGTCTGTTTATGCTTCTCTGGTTTCTGTTGTTTTGGCTGATTTGTTCTAGGTGTTGCTTTTTCATTTTTTATTGTAACTATGCAGATGTACATGATATAATTTTGTAAATACAGAAGATGTGCTATTGTGGTAATTATAAATGACAAGTTCTATTTTCGTAAGTCCCTGTGACTGCTTCTGAACTCACTAAATGCTCCAGGAACTAAACTAAAATAAACTAAAGCTACATGTGCACTGACAGTGTTGCTATATACCACCTGGCAGCAATGGAACTATACATATTACCAGGTACATAATTGCAGCAAATGTGTGGCTTTGTTTTGGAGTAATAAACTTATTTTTTGATTCATACTATACATAAGCCTGTAAAACTTAATTTTTGATTCATACTTATACATAATCATCCTTTAAAGTTAAAAAAAAAAGTATTACTAATGCAAAAGGATAGAAATCTGAAACATTTAAAACACCTTATGGAGTATGCTTTGAATTGTAAATACAAATATGATCTTTGCATTTCAGCAAGAGATTATTCTTACAAGACAGCTTCAGCATCCAAATGTGTTGCCTTATCACACAGCGTTTGTGTCAGGACTAGAGGTTATTGTGGTGGCACCTTTAATGGCATTTGGCTCTTGCAAAGACCTTCTAGTAAACCATTTCACAGATGGTCTTCCTGAAGCAGCCATAGCATTTATTCTTCGAGATGTCTTGCAGGGCTTAGATTATGTTCATCGGAAAGGATACATACACAGGTGAGTTAACCAGTTACTCATTTCTGCTAGTAGTTATCTTATTACCCAAAACCATTATAAAGACAGTTTTTTACTACAAAATTATTTTGTAAAACAAATCATTGCTAAAAATACATGGACAGGAAAAAATTAATAATAATAATAATAATAATAATAATAATAATAATAATAGTAGTAGTAATGTTTTATGTGGCATATGATGGAAGAATCAGTTACAAGTGCCATTCATACATTTGTTACATTTTATTTCAAGTTTTAGAGGGAAATGATTATAGAAATAACATTTATGATTAGCAGGAATATATACAGCATTATTAAGCACAATATGCTAAGGGCAAAAATAAGAAACATGAACAAAAATACCAGTACCAATCTTCATATTTTACAAATAGTTTAGTTTTTTCATTCTTACACAGGAGTTGAAATTAATGTGTCATAAAACTCTCTGTGCTCTTCAGTAAGGAATGGCAACATGGACAAGAGGTCTTTGTTTTATTCAATCGATAAATTGGATTGAACTTTTAAATGAAGCACAGGTTACTGTATATCAACCACTAATTTCCTCTCCTTAAAACTTCAAAATTCTTTCACTTTAATAATGGTAAGTTCTTAAAGCTATTTGAGATACTAAGCATTGTGCATTTTGAAATGTTACACTTATGTAATATTAATGGTGAATCAGCAACATTTTTAAAAATTAACATTATCATAGCATGGCACGGCACTTAGAACACCAGATGATAGCATTTGGAGCTATGCCATCTGTTAATGAATATTTAAACTACTTCACCCATATATAGGCACTTAGAGCACAACTAGGAATATGCATCTGTGCACACAGTACGTATTTTTGAAATAAAACAATTAAATTTAAAAATGGCACTTAAAACAGTTGACATTTCCACTCTTCAAATGCTAAAAGGCCCCAGTCATTTAGTCACTAAAATTACTAAAACTGAAATAATACTTGTAACATCCTACCAGTTGAAGTCACACATGGAGGTGTACAACCACTACTTCCATAAAAACTAGTAATTAATTACCTAAAATAGATACTTTGAAATGCCCTCCATAGAAAAACTGATTTGCATTCAGAAAAATAAATAAGTAAATAAATATGGATGTTTATAAACATAAACAGAGCATGGAGATCAAAAATTTTTCCACATTTTCTACATGTTCAGTAACTAGGGTTCTTAGCATTTTTACAATTACCATATTCTAAAATCTGAAAATGCTTAATCCTTCCCTTCACCAATGCATTCCATCTATTGCATCACTTGTATCACTTTGCAACTCTTGCAAATTTTTCACTGGACCAAATTTTTTTCATTGCAATAGTAACTGTGTCACACTTGTATAAAACTATTTGTGGTTTAGAATAATGACAGAAATTTTTAAGAATATTTTTTTTGGAATATTTTTGTTTTTACAAGTTTGTATTGGCTCATTCAGCACTATTACAAATACAATACAATAGACAATATTCCAATGCAATGAGAAGATTTCAAATGTTACATGTATTGAAAAATGATTCTTGCTGTGCATTTCATAAGCTGGTTAATAAATTTAAGGAATCTGGTGCATTACCAATAGAAAGTGGTCATGTAAACCAAAATTATAGAAAACAAAGTTAATGCAGCTAGTTTTACAAGAAATTCATAAAGTTCATGAAAATTCTGCATATAATATTTATAGTGCTAATAAAGTTGCAAAGCAATGAGTTCAACAATGTGATGAATTCTGAAAGGGCAGCTTCATCTCTATCCCTGTAAAATGAAAATGTGTTTTGAACTCAAAGTACAATCTAGACAAATTCGTGCCACTTTTGTTTTGCAAACTGTTAGTAGAAATTCAGCATAATGTTGAATGACTAGACAAAATCTTGTGGACAGATCAGGCACATTTCAAAATAAATGGAGGTGTTAACACTCATAATTGCAGAATATGGGCAGAAAATGTTCCAGAACATAATTATTCACCAAATATTACATGGTGTCAAGGTTACCATTTGATGTGGATTTATATCACATTTTACAAAAGAACTTTAGTCTTATGAAGAAATGGAAAATGGACAAATGAAAACAGTAACAGAAAGTGATCTGTGAATGCTGTAAGACTTTGAAATTCCAGCATTAAAAATCATGACATTGAAAACAATGTTTTTATACAAGGTGGCACTCCACCTCACATACACGTGCCATAAAAATATTACTAAGCAACATATTTAGAGATTGTGTAATTAGTAGGCATTTTTCAAACAGTTGGCCTTTTAGGTCATCCGGCTGACTACTGCTTATGGGATTACCTCAAAGAAAGGGTATTTTTACTAGATCTATACTTGTGAGGAACTGAAACAATCATATCAGAAACATCCTAGAGATGCTACCAATGCAGTTTAAGCATAGATGAATAACTAACTATTTTCTATGGAACAACATGGTGGTAATATTGAACTTTTTTAGTTTATTCTTTTATAATATTCTTGTTTGTTCTTATTATATTGCTGCCTCCTAAAGTAGTCCTGCATATGTATATGAGAATGTTTGTTTATGCAGGGCTATAAGAGCAAGCCATATCTTGGTTTCGGCCTGTGGACGTGCATGTCTTTCGGGGCTGCGGTATGCATGTCATATCATTGAACATGGGAGATGGCAACACAGAGTCCACTCATTTCCACGTAGTACTGCCAGAAATCTCAACTGGCTCAGTCCTGAGCTTTTAGAACAGGTGACAGAATTTGCTCTTTTTACTTGCTCTGTTTTGGCACAGTCTCATGCACTCTTTACTGCATGCATTAGCATATAAATAAATAATAAAAAATTAAATGTGAATGAATTTTATAGTGTGGTTACTGTTGCACTTTTTCATAAATATTATCAGCAGAATGTGAAAATATTGAAAGAATGTCTTAGCCAATTATTTTTGATGAACTACATCATTTGTGCTTGATTTTGACCATAATGATGGATTAAATCCATGCCATTACATGACAAAATATATGAAACAAAGGTGTTTCTGCATGCTCTATTTAGTTTTTTTAAGTGCACATGGACTATGCATTTGCTCAGAAAATGTTGTGAGAAGATAGACAAAAGTCAACTGTCAATAAAATGAAGGGAAACTAGTAACAGAAAAGTGTTGTTTTGAAATTACCTTAAGAAGATAGTAAAAAGTTATTCAGAAAGTGACCCACAATATCAACATACTTGCTGGATTTGTTATTAATTCCTGGCAACAAAGGCTTTCACAGTTAGCATTCATATTATAAAATTTAAAAACTTCCAGGTTATTATGTCATTCTCTTAGGTCACTTCAAAACCAAAGTTTTCACTCACAAGTGTGACTGGTACAACAATTATGGTATACATGATATACAAGATCGATCCATGAATTTCCAATCTGACCATGTTATGTAGGTGATACAATAAAAATAGGGTATCAATTTTTATGATAATTTCCCTTTACTTTAATGCATTTCTCCATCTTTGGATTAACATTTAAATTCCACTAAAATAATAGCCTGAAGATTTGTGAGCTAAATGATGGAAAGCAGCATCCCTCAACTTATCATTCATTTCACCCTTGAGGGTCAGATTTCAATTTTGAAAACAAGCATTAGTCATTGAGGTCAAAGTCAGGGCTAGATGACCCAGCTCCCAGAAACCACATGTGGTATGGTGTATTGTCATGCAACAGACAAATTCTTTGACTCAGCATTCCACTCCTCTTTTCCTTGATGACACTGTATAATTGATGGAGTAGCTCAGCATAGTGCTTAATAGTCACCATTGTATTTTTTTTCTTTGAAGACTATCATCAGAATTCCTATGCAGTGCCAAAAAAATTGTTGCCATGATCTTGGTAGACTTTTTAGGCAGTGCTTCATCCTTCTTCCATCAATTGTTTTTGAAAAGATACCCTAATTTCATCTTGTATGATGAAAGATATCAAAAAATAGGACTAATAGAAGACATAATACAGAACAGAATGAAGTTTAGAAGGTTGAAACAAAATTTCAAAGATTTCCAGTAAAGGAAAGGAAGAAAAAAGAATAATATCTGACTGGAAGAGAGAAGGAAAGAACACAGTCAGAGAATTAAGAATTGTTGGAAAGCCAGAAAGGAAGTGCAAAAATAAATAAACATAAATGTATTGTGTCACTTTACATGGTCCCTAACGACCCGAAATGGGAAAGAAAGAAAATAAGCTACTGCAAGAATTTTGAAACTGCATTTACCCCTTATCCATCAGGTCATACAGTCAGATGTATGGCTCATCATAACACATAAATCAGTTAACCTTTGTTCAGTATTATATTGTCACATTAATCTAAGATTTTGGGAGATTTTTAGCACCAAATCTTGAAAAAGTTAATAATGAGCTTTTGAAATTCAGGATTTCCTCTCTTGTGAAGCAAGTTTGAAGAATATTGTACTTACGAAGCTATTGACAATGGAGTGGTAATATATCCTAAACTTAGGTATTCATTTTTTACACTAAACTCCACTTACACAAAAGTAATATGCATTTTGGGAGAATCTCTCCCATCTTCAGTTGCTCACTGAGCTGCCGTTACTTCAAGCTATGGCCAGACAACTGGATGTTCCTGTGGCCACACAGGCCACAACGGAGGCCACCACAGGAACATCCGGTTGTCTAGCCATCGTTTCGAGTAATGGCGGTTCAGTGAGCAACTGAAAATGGGAGAGATTCTGCCGAAATGCGTCTCACTTTTATGTAAGTAAGTGGAGTTTAGTATAAAAAATTATTAACCAAGTTTAAGTTTGAAGAAATTAAGGCAAATTTTTATCCCATTTTGATTTAGTGCTGACTTAGCAGTATCAAATTTAAACTTCTTTATCACCATGTAACTTCATTATTTTTCTTTGGACTATAGATTCCCAATCTCAAATTGTTTGTCTAGTACCCTTCTACAACCTCTGACATTATTGCAGTGTGGTCTATTTATCTGGTATATAGTTTAACTATATACAAGGTCACTGCCAAAAGCACTATTGCTCTCCAACTACATCTTCATGTAGCTAAACTAGTAGAGTTTCGCTCATGTTGCATCAGTTGCATAACAGTTTTGAAACTTTATATCTCTTGGTGTGGTTTAAAATAAGGAAAGCACATTATGATGAGAGCTCAGAAATTGCTGATGACTGTGAAAATTTATGCAATTTCAACAAATTTATCTATTTTCTCTTGTTCTTCAGTTCTTATTTAGTTAAGCATTTTCATGTCTGCTCTTTCCATATATAACTATAAGCATGAAAAAGACCTCATAAAACTGGTGGTGGCCCTTAGCATTAGAATCCTGATGAAATGCTTTGGCAACATTTTCATAGATAGATCCTTAAAAACTGATTACAGTTAGTATGCACAAATCATTAACTTAAATGACAGTGTAATTTTTGTTATATTTAATAATAAGAGGCTTACAATTTATGTAGATATTGGCAGAAATACAGGTGAGATACCATAAGTTTCCAGCCTGACCCAAGTTAGGTAGGTGATAAAATAAAGATATAGATATCATTTTACAATGTAATTTTCCTTCACTTCAGTGTATTTCTCACATATCTGGATTAACATTTCAATGCCCCCTAAAAAGTCCAAAACTTTGTCTGGAAAACATTTCAGTTTTGGAAACAGGTAATAGTCACTGGAGGCAAAATCTGGACTGTTTGATGGATGGATGATTCAGCTCCTGGAAGCTGTATGTGTTTATAGCAGCATTTCATGCCTCTTTTCCTTGATTGCAGTACATGGTTGATGCAGTTCTTAGCATAGCACTTCCCTTTCACTGTTGTGCTCCTTTCTTTGAAGCCTATTATCAAAATTCCTCTGCAGCCCCAAAAAATAGTTGCCATTATCTTCTTCATGGACTTTGTGGCCTTGGCCTTTCTAGATGATGCTTCACCCTTCTTCTGCCACTCCACTGAAACTCTTTTTAAAAAATGTCTAAATAGAGGACCATATTTTTATCCCTTGTAACAATGGATTCCAGTACTGTACTCTTGTTAACACAGCAAAGGTTTCAAAAACTTCTGACAGTATTTCATGCTCATTAGAACAGCTTAAAGAATTTGCACCTATCTTTGCACTGGCTATATGTGTATGCAAATGCTGATGAAGGATATGGAGCACAATTGTTTTAGAAAGCCCTAAATTTACAGCTATTTCTTTTGCCTTCAAAGGCCTGTGACTCAGAACTTCCTCTTGACGAGGAAGATTCTTTCCTGTGCCAACACATTCACAAATCTATTCTCATGTAAGTCTCTTTAAGGCTCTCTTTTGACCCCTGCTGTGAATATGAAGATGAAGCTTCCCTGTACACACTATCATTATTAATATCACTTGGTGAAAGTCCTTCTTTAGTTAAAAATTTAATCACTGCTTTGCATTCAGTTTTAAGCATCACATTGTATTGCGCAACACATCTGGTTTAAATGCAAATAAATGGCATGATTGGAAAGGAAACGCAATGTTTACATTCCTAATACATGTATCAGATTAGCATAAAGATTGAAACCATAAAATATGGCTTTCTATGTCAGACCAGAAACTTATGGATTGTGCCTTGTATTTTCAGAACTGATAAGTTCAATAATCAAATATGATTTTTATAAATATATTGTCACTCCTGGTGGTCTAATGGTAACCATACTTGCCTCATAGATCAAGGCCGCTGTTTCAAACTTAGTTGGGGTGTATGGATTTTTTAGGTTGTAAAAATAATAGGTGTGACTTTGGATAAAGTCATTGGTCTCATCTCACAGATTTATGGCATGCAAAAGAACCTCTATCCTGAAAGAAGAGGTCTCTGGGTAAAGTTTATCAGCCATTTCACACCCGGAATTGAATGGGACACAAATGAGCATCCTTAAATAAACCAAATAAATAATAAATACCTCACATATTCTAATAGAAAAAGTTTCATATGTTTGCAGAATTTGCTAAAGAGCATCCTTAAATAAACCAAATATGTAAATAATAAATACCTCACATATTCTCATAGAAAAAGTTTCTTATATTTGCAGAATTTGCATGGATACAATGAAAAATCGGATGTATACAGTATAGGGATGACAGCATGTGAATTAGCAAATGGAATAGTACCATTTGCAGATATGCCAACAACTTTAATGCTCACGGAAAAGGTTCGAGGGAATGCCCCACAGCTGCTGGATCAGTCTACAGTCCCTCCTCTTTACGATGAGGATAATGGTCAGCCTCCATTACATGGTACGTTTTTGTTTTATGTATATATCTTATTTTACTGATTGATCTCTCTAAATAGTTACTGATAAGGAATAGGTTTACAAGTGAGAGTGCATTGTATGGATTCACAGAAATGTATTTTGTTGATCTAGTGAGATTTTGATCATATCAGTTTTTTGTTAGTCAGCCAATATAATTTATGCATCTTCATATCAGGGTCAATGTTACTCAACTGTGAATGTTTCATCAAATAGCCATATGCAGTATCTTGTTTGTATTGCAAATCTTATAGTCTTTGTTATTCTTAAAACCAATCTTTGTAGATGTTCAGCCAAACAGTAATGCTAAATTTCTAGTCTAAAATTGGCAAATTATTTTTCTGAAATACTTTTACAAACTTAATGACTTTGAAATGGCTTCTCTTATATTAGAGGAAATTTCATTTGAGATTACTTTTACTGTATTATTTTGATATCTATACCCTATAATGATTTTTATATATTTTAATTTTTCATCTAGTGTATTGCAATTATTAGGTTTGAAATTCAGCAATGCATCTTTTTTAGCCGGATTTTTAGCATGCTTATTTTCAGCAACTCTAGCATATGATATGGATATACTGCAATGCTCTATGTTGAAATTTAATGGATTTAGGTGACTTTATGTCACTTCTTTAATGTTTAAAGTTTCATATTCACGAACATATATTCTGTTTAAAATGAAACGCTATGGGTAACTTATTTACACACTTCACTTACTATATTTTCCTAAGTTCTGATGCTCAGTGAAGCATCAGAAACCACTGGGTCAACGGCTGAGGATAGGAACCCTGGTTCCCGAAACATTGTTCCAACTTAAGAAATTATAGTAAGTGAAGTGTGTAAATAAGTTACCCATAGTGTATCATTTTAAATATAATGGCTTCACTGTAAACAGCTTAAAAATTATACATATAAGATGTGTTCTGTTTATTTAAGAACTTTCAAAAAATAAGACATTTTTAAAAAATTCTATTGGAACTCTCACGGTGAAGTTTGTTAAATGTAACTATCTAATCTTTCATCTAACACACTCTTATGCTTCACTTACTGAAGCATAAGAGTGTGTTAGACAACAAATTAGATAGAATTTACATTTATTCTCTTGCTACTTTTAGCACTAATTTAATAATAATAATAATAATAATAATAATAATAATAATAATAATAATAATAATAATAATAATAATAATAATGATGCTTTCATTGCAGACCATAGACTCTACACTTGAGTTCCAGTCATTGTCAGAAAATAGATTAATAACAAAATATATTGAATAATTTAATACAAGAGGCAAAGCTATCTCATGTAACAAGAGGGTATTTTCACTTATACTATAAACATTCATATTCAATAGTTTTGAATTGCGGGAATTTTCACAGTGAAATATTGTATTACATAACAAATTATTATTGAGGAAATCACTCAAATTTCACTAATTTAGTTCCACTTACTTGAACATGTTTCAAAGGCGGTTGCTTTCATCGTGGGATCATGCTGACGATGAAGGCAACTGCCTTTGAAACATGTCCAAGTAAGTGGAACTAAATTAGTGAAATTTGAGTGATTTTCTCAATAATAATTTATGTAATTCATATTCAACTGTATTTTATATACATATTTACAATTCATTTATCCTATATATACATTTATCTATCAAGAAGTTTTTCAAATCTGTTTGAAACTTTTTCCCTCACTTTACTGGCAGTTTATTATACAAAATTTTACCACTAATTCTTGGATCTCTTTCAGTATTTTTTTTTTAAGATGATAATAATTGTGTTCTGAATCTGAGTGCTATAGTTGTGACTGTCCTTGTTTAGGATCATGCCTAAATAGAACTCCGTATACACATATAATGTTAAATAGTTAACATATTAGATTATTTAAAAATACTTCTACATGATACTCTCCTGTCTTTAAGAATAACTATTTTGTTTATTACGGCTTCACGGGATACCATGTTGGTCATGGTGGTCTAGTAATAAGCATACTTGCCTCGTAAACTTAAGATCGCAAGCCCAGTCCCAGCCAGGATTAATGGGTTTTTTTAGGTGTAAAAATACTAAGTTTTAATTCCTTCAAAAGGGAATTAAAACCATGCATTCTGTGTTGTAGATTTGCAGCACAAAAAAGAGCCTCAAGCCTGAAAGAAGAGGCCTATCAGCAAAATTTGTCGGCCATTTCATGCCCTGAATTGAATTAGACACTGATGACCTGAGATGTTAAAGAGCATTCGTAAATAAACCAAATCAACAATGAAATACCAGCTGAATAATCTTCCTGTCAAATTCCAAGCCTTTGGCCATTTTTACTCCATGCCCTTCCTCAGGGTGATGAACTTTCAGGGCATTTATTCTAAACTTAATGTCATGTAATTGGCAAGATTGGTTCAACCAGTCAATCACTGATCCAGGTATATTACTATATCTAGAGCTTATGATTAGCCAACTATTAAGTCCATCATGTGTCATGGTATGGACTGTTCACTGTGCAGTTTGTGAGAGTGTATTTCTGAGCTGATTATTATCTGTAATAACAAAGCACTGTAGGTAGTAGCAGCCACAGTTCTCACATTTGCCAATCATTTGCCGATACCAAGGCCGTACTCCCTTTTGTGTTTTAGCATTGTGATTGCTGACTTCCAGGCTGCACTGAGCTGCAGCCCCTATTGAAGTTTTGCTCATGAATATTGATTTCTATGACTTTTATGATGCAGTCCTATTGTTCTGTAGCCTTGTCAATGATATTGACTTGGTCAAAGAGAATTTTATAGCAGATTCATTACAGTGCTTGGCCACAGCCAATTTTTCTGGATAATTTAGCTTGATATTTATGACTTGCATTTATTATATATATATATATACAGATCACAATGACATGGTGTTTGACATACTTCTGGCATTCTTAATCCAAGATCATCCTTCACTGGTAACATCATTTATTTGTCTCAGCTTCCTTGTTGGCATGTGGGCAGTTCCTCTCTCATATTGTTTAGAATACATGTGATGGAATGAACGCCTTATTCTTCGGTTTTTTCTTGGGGATTTGTCTTCTGGTGATTCATCTGCTCTTAATGACATTGAATGTTCTTTAAATGGTAGCCTTATGTCAGTCATTTTTTTACAGGTGTTCAAATATGTGCTGGATTTCTTGTTTGTTTTATAACATGACCAATATTTTGAAGGCCAGTGGGATAATATTGTCAGCACACCTTTTTGGCTTGAATGGGTTGTTGTTGTTGATATGGTTTATTTACGGACACTCTTTAACATCTGAGGTCATCAGCGTCCCAGTCTATTGAGGGCGTGAAACGGCCGACAAATTTTGCTCAGAGGCCTCTTTCAGGCTTGAGGTTCTTTTTCATGCTGTAAATGTACGACATGGGACCCACGGCTTTACTCCCTTCCGAAAGAAACCATACTTAAAATTTTTACGCCAGAAAAGGGGGTGAATGTCATGTCCAGATGTATGTTTTGATTTTCTGAATACACTATGACCAATGGTTTCATTATGTTTCCTGTATACCAGCAAATCTAGCATTGGTAAGTTCCTTTCAATCCCCATCAAAACTGGGTGAGATATTTTGTTATCTTTAATATCTTTCTGGAATATCTGCTGTAATGCTATTTGGATTGTGCCTTATTTGTTAATATGTTGTGATGAGTCAAACTTTATTTTGCAGATCCTTTGTCCGCATCATTAGCTACTTGTCATCTGTTGGAAGGGTTGTCACTATACTTGGAAGCTTAGCTCTGCCAAATGTTATGAAATGAAATTAGTATTTTATTTTCCTGGGATATCAAAGTCCATATTAGCTGATTTTTGAATTTGTAGATATAAATTTTTCCCCACATGTTCAGTTCTGTATGCCCTTCTTCTGTCTTTAACAATTGAACTTTTTGTTCAAAGTCATGATTTCCTATTCAAAATTGCAATTAAAATTGAAATGAAATTGAAGATTTCATAAGATACACTTTGACTGGCAATTTTTCACTGTCTAGATGGCAAGATATGCCTGTAGTGATGTTTTACAATTTTTCTAATGCAAACACACCTTTTAGGAATTGTTATAAGGATTGAAATGACCAAAATAGATATATAAGTTTGAGATTATGTCATTCTGCTGGCTGATATGCCAAGTTTCCATTGGATTCCCAAACTGAAATTACTCCATTAACATACTGCAGTCAGATATCAACTTTACAGTTGTTTCACTTTTTGTTTTCTCTTTCACCAAATCTTCTGCAAAGTAAACATCTCCAGTTTATTAAAGTAATTCTGAACATGATGGCTTTTCAGATTCAGGTGTTGGGGATAGTGTAGCAAGCAACCTATTGCAACTCAAAGCAATGCAGCAGCGCCGCTTTTCAGAACCTTTCCACCAGCTCACTGAATTGTGCCTGCAACGAGATCCTACATTAAGGCCATCGGCTAGCCAACTTCTTGCACATTCGTTCTTCAAGCAGTGTCGTCAACGTGATGCCACGGTGCCACAGTTACTATATCCAGTCATGCCAATCTCTGATCGCAGAGTTGATAGTCAAGGTGAGAACTGTACTAGTAAGTGTTAGTAGTATTTACATAAAACAAATTTATAAGCTCCTCTTATTTTCTAAAAATAACCAAATTATATCAAGTAGTAAACTGTAACCAAATAATTTGCAACAATTTATGATTTTTAAGGTCTTATGGTATGGAATATGCATATGACTTAGTACTGAGAGGGAGGTCAAGGTTGTTAAGTCACAGACTTGTGAATGAGAGACCTGCATTTCAGTTCATGCCAGGATTTTCTAGGTATTCTTCAGCCCTTATCAATGACAAATGCTAGCTTAAACTTAGGCCTGGGACATTTCTTTCAACCTAAAAAAATGTTTTTCCCTTTTTATTATTTCATCTAATGTATCATCAGTGTCCACTGTCTGTGATGCCCCAGTAATGAAAATGGGTGTTAAACAATACTACAAGGACAAATCAAATGAAAACCTTAAAATTGTAATAAAAATTTGAAATTTGCCCCATGGTCTTGAAAGTTGTCAGCATTGTTACAAATGCTTCAAGAAAAAAACTATAATGATATGGACCATATAGTGCTTGAGTGTAAAGGGACAGGTGTTTGAAGGAAAGAGTTTATAAACAAGAAATGGTTTAAATTAGACAGAAAAATAGCCTTAATGAAAATATTCAATAAAGATAGCAGCAATGTAGGGGTAGGGGAGTTCTTGAGTCAAATCAAAAATAAATAGAATTGGGTACTAATAAGGAAAGGAAATCAAATAACTTAAAGGGTTGTACCTTGTTTAACTATATTAGGATTTAGATAAAGATGATTATGCCTGGAGTGGATTAAATTTTATTAAATTATTGAGCTTGGGATTGGAATTGGTTTTAGAAAGTGAATAAATATAGCATTATAGTATGAATTTGGGAACTAAAGAAATTAATAATTTGTAGAGATTGTAGCTAAATAACAAAATAGTTAGAGTAACTGAAAACCTTTATTTAGGATCTTGGATTGGGTCAGAGCCTGGAACCCCAGTAGGCTGCTGCTGATGAACCAGGAACTGGGGGACTGATGCATTTAAGGTGGAAATATTGTAATTGTTTAATTATATTAAAACTTAGATTAAGGTGATAGTACAAAACCATTTATTGTATTTATATTTTTGTAACTGTCAGGGGTCATACCTAAAATAGACTGGTCAGATAGGTGGTTTGTATTTTTTTTATTTTTTCTTAGCATATCAAACAATTTCATTCATACATATATATACTATAGTTGGCAAGGCAATGCAGACAAGCAAACAGCATCATAGTACCAGTTTAACGATGGCCACCCAACTCACAAATGCACCAAAGAAGAACACTGTTATGTTATTCAGTTTTTTAATAGTGAAGTTGTGAAATCTATTAAAATTCATCAACAAATGATGATTCAGTCTGGTGATGAATGTTTGTCATAGCAACAAGTTTGCAAATGGAGCAGGAAGTTCAGAAATGGTACATTGAGTTGTGACACCAGAGAATATTGCAGCAGTTGTAGTCTTATTGATAGAAAATTGCAAAGTTAAGGTGCGTGATTGCAGGAATTCTGAACATTAGTCATGACTCAGCACAGCATATCATTCAGATAAGGCTTTAAATAAAAAGGCGCAGCAAGCAGTGCTTGAGTGATTGCAAAATATTTTTTTCTAGAGAAATTCATCCACTTTATAAGTACTGGAGGAATTGCATTAAACGTAATGAAGGTTATATAGAAAAATGATAACATTGTATATTATTTTCACTCAATAAATTCAGCTGAAATATTTTTTTATAGTTTTCATTTGACTTTCCCTCATAAAAATAAATATATATAAAATTAGCTTGGTAAATTTTATATACAGAACAGTAGTATACCAAAGTTTAAAGATACCTCCAAATGTTCATAAGCATTATTCAGTGGAATAATATTTAATGTTTCTTCCAATTGTCAAAGTCAGTATAAAATATTTCAAGAAAGCTTAAGCATAAAATTCATTTAAGAGATATGAAGGTTGAACCCTGTCCTCCAAACCTAACTCATTTCTGGTTGGCTTTATTTTTATTTACTTTTCAATTTATTCTTCTTGAAAATGATGCACTTCACATTGTTTTCTAGCATTTCTATAGATACCTCAAAGAACCTGATCAAACCACTGGTTTACACTAATGAATTTAATATAGTTGAGTCAAATTTGTAACACTTACATCACTTGTTATTTAAGGAGGAAAACAAGTTTCAAGAGCTAATTGCTTCCATCCTCAGTTCCAAATTCGACTCAACAATATTAAATTCATTAGTGTATTAAACATCACTGTTATGAAAGTCCACCACACTTAACAAACACTGGTTTACAGTCTCTATGGTGTGATCAAAATTTCCTCCTTCAGAAGCTCTCTTTCAGTTTTGGGTACAGCCTGATGTTGCTGGCATCTCTAGATTTACTAGAGTAAGGAAGATTTTCCAGCAATTTAACTCTTAACTAATCAATTGTAGCAATTTCAACACAAGCCTTGAGGTAAAAAAAGAGCATACCTTATCTCAACTTTCCACAATGTACAAGGGTAGGTCCATAAATTTCTGGTCTAACCATTTTCTAGGTATGATAAAGACAAAAACTATATTTTACTTTTCAGTATAGTTACCCTTTATTGCAATACACTTCTCACATTTTAAATTAACATTTAAATCCACCCCCTCCCCCACATAGTCAGAAGTCTTGTCTGCAAAATGGACATAAAAAGCATCCATCACTTCTTTGTCACACTTAAATTTCCTTCCTTGAGTTTTGAGAAGAGGAAATAGTCCCTGGGAGCTAGATCTGGCCTGCAGGGTGGATGGTCGATCCCCTTGAAGCCACATTTCTTCACAGCTTCCTTTGCAGCAAGAGCTATGTGCACAGGAGCATTGTCATGAAAAAGGTGCACACCACCAATCAGCTTTCCTCGCTTTTTCTCTTTGTTCAAAGCACATAGTCTGTGCAGTAGGCCAGCATAGTACTCCCCATTTACTGTGTCATTGCTCTCCTTGAGGTCAATGAAGAATCACAAAAGATTGTGGCCATGATCTTCTTGGTTGACTGAGTGACCTTGGCCTTTAGAGGCGGTGCTTTGCCAGGTTTATGCCTGCCACTCCATTGATTTTCTTTTGAACAAGGAATCATAGTATAGGACTTTCCTGTAACAATGGTTTGTAGAACTTCTCTGCCATGACAGAGCTCCAAAAATTCCTAACAACAGATGGCTCATTGCTGCTTTTGAACTGAGGAAAGTCTTACACTCACCTTATTCATGTTTAAATGTTGAATAATTTGAAGGACTGTTGTTTTAGAAAGGACCAGCCTAACCTTGGTGCTATTTCTGTAACTTTGAGCTGCAGGTCTTCTATAATTTCTCCTTCCACAAGAGCGATGTTTTCAGGAGTCAGCACCTGCAAGAGCTGACCTGCGTGCTCTTTGTCTTCAATGCTTTCTCAACCTATTCGAAAAAGTTTGGCCCATTCTTTTACAGTGGAATATAAGGAGGATGCTTCCCCATATACATCATCCAATCACTGTTTAATTTCATTGGAGTAAGTCCTTCTTTTGTGAAGAACTTAATAATAGCTGGATACTCCACGTAGAACATGTCACAATCTTCCACACATAGCCTTCTTTGTGCAACTATATCTGAACAACTGAACACATAGCAGAAGTTACAGCTACAGTTATTTGCTTAACAGATAAGGTATGAGAACAGATAAGGGTTTTGTGAAGATGATAATCCTTATCGGCAAGGTCGGCAACTTATGCACCTACCCTGGTATCATCTTGATTGCAGCTGATAATTTTGAAGTTAATACATGAGTTCATATGGGCATTTTGCTCATAGTACTGTTTATTTTCTAGATGTTTTAATTTCAATTTTTGTTAGATATACCTAAAAGGACTTTATTGTTTCCTATGAGCTTGCTATAGTAGTAGGAGTTTATGAAAAATTAGGAAATTGTAGAACTTTCCTTGATTTTGTTGCAGTTCTAATTTAACCAGTCTTCTCCCTCTACTTAATTTCACACAGAAAATCATACATAACTGTCTAATTCATAGAGAAATTTCTAAACAGAATGGTGGCAGCTATTTTTTGGCTAATGGATATGCTTGGGTTTTTCAAAAGAAAATATAATTTTTAGGTTAAAAAGCCTTTGTAGAACAACAAATTTCCATAAAAACTGTAATTTATATAGCTGTGTTTGATCTTTAAAAATCTTTCTTACTACAACTTTATTCCTCAATAGCCTTTTATCACACTTACCCTACACTTGTGTTTCCTTTGCATTACAAAATAATGTCTCATCTTCATAAAGGACAACTTTTAGTGTATGGACATTCATTTTGGTTACTGTATTCTTCCAGGAACCACTAAGCAGTTAGTTATACAATGAGAATAAGTTATACAATGAGAATAATGTTTACAACACTACTAAAATTTAACAAGTCTCTAATTATGGGCAGACATAGTGTCAGAGAAACTTCAAACTGTATCAGTTAATGCAGGAAGAATAAAAAGTTGACTAGGAAAAAAGACTAAATTAGAATATAAGAAATCTAAAAAATTTTAGACTTTACCTTGCAAATAATAAATCATAATAACCCCATGTGCATTCCAAATAAACAGACAGCATAATTTAATCTGCTAATGGCTACATGTTAATTCCATAAGGACTGGAAACTTCCTTGATTTTCATTGTTTCAGGATCAAAGTAATGGACTCATTAATAGTCACAAATATGTTAAACTTCTGATTGTCTACTTGAAAATGAACAAATAAATATTGGCTCAACCTTTGTAGTTAGGTGTCAAGATTCAAACCGAGGTAATATGTTCATCTCTAATTCTGTAACTAAAATATTCTACATACTATGGTAAGAGATGCATTTCTCTACTTAGTCTATATTATGAATCTTGAAATAGAAAAATCATGTACTTTATGTTTACATTTTTTAAAATTTTTATACATTGTTGACTGCATTGGCATTTTTCCAACATCTGTAGGACTGAATACTGTAGATGTAAGTCTGTAGGGATGAATGAAATGAATTGAATTAATGATGGCACAAATGAGTTCAGTTCATGGCTGCTTAAAGCTGTCTGACATTTGCCTTCTCAGGGTAAGGAAAAACTCTGAAAAAAGCCTTACCTAGACAGTTTGACCTCTGGAATTTGAATTCAGAACTTGGATTAGTAGTCGCAAACATTAACACTAGAACAAGAAGGTAATCTATATTTACTTTTGTTGTGACAATTTTCCATGTTCATCTTAACAGGATGTTCTATAAATCCATCTTTTTACTATATCATAATATATCGCACATACCCTAAAGTTGTTGACATATCTTGAGAATCCCAAAGGAGCTGTTCCCTTCATTTTTAGGTATTTATTCATGGATTTTTGCTCATAGTGCTTCATTTTCCTACTGAGTCATCAGTCATTTCAGTGTTTGTTCTGGTGGTAACCATACTTGCCTTGTAGACCCAAAATCATGAGCTCAAACCCACTCAGGGTTGATGGATATATTCGGGGTGTAAGTATGGCTTCTTTTGGAAGGGAAATAAAGCTGTGGTTCCATGTTATAGATTTACAGCAAGTAGGTAAAAGAACCTTAAACCTGAAAAAAAAGAGGCCTATGAGCAAAATTTATTGACCATTTCATATCCTGTATACTAATGACCAATAATATTAAAGAACATTCTTGAATAAACCATATAAATAAATAAATAATTTCAGCAGCTTTTATGACATGATACAACATTGTATGAACTTGAAACCGTGCCAGTTACATAACAGGTTTTTCCTGCTCATTTATCTTTCTTTTCTGTCTTTGGACTGCTGAATTTCTCTCCGATGGAAACCTCTCTCTATCAACCTCTTTGCAGTATGATGAACCCATAATCATTATCCTGACAGATTATTTGCAAGCTTGCTTAATGACTTCATAAATCAAGATTGCCTTCTCAACTTAAAATATGCTGGAGAATGATAAGTATATTTGTACTACTATTGAGTGCATTTGAGAGATCAATAGCACTAATAGACAGGTAGAAAGAGAGAGTGAAGGAGAGATGAAAATAGCATGGCATTTGTGGCATTGTTAGGGATCCCAAAAATAACAAAATTATTTCTGTGCAATGTGGACAAACAAAGTGAACAATAATTTATTATAATATTTTAATTTGTTGAATGCCTTTTTGGATAAGTAGTATCTCAGTTTTACAAGATCTGAATTAATGTGGTTTTACTGTATTTTGTTTGTGCAAACATGCATTTGTAAGGTACATTATTTTAGATGGTAAAATATTGAACAGGTCAAGTCCAGGAAAATGCTAATGCAAATATGCACCATACACAAAAAACACCTATGCATAATCTATAGTAGATATTTTGTCTGGTTTAGAATCCCTATCTGTAACTGGAAATGGGTTAATAACCTGTTTCATATGTAAATTTCTATCAAGGTGCTTCTTGTCTTAACAGTTTAAATAAACAATTATATCTTTTTCTCTCTTGCAGATGATCTAGCTTCAATTCTTGCTGCAGAGAAACTAGCAGAAATGGAAATAGAACCTGATCAGTGGGATTTCTGATCAAAAAAGGGGGAAAATCCATTTGTTTTTTAATTGTTTATGTTTTATGTTGTTGTTTTAATAAAAAAATAAATTAAGATTCAGCTCTTCTGTGAAGAGTTGTATATTCTAACAAAGTGTCTTATGCCACACAGCCATTCTTTCAATTGCTTCACAGCATGAAGGAAGAAGTATCCTTGCCACAGTACAGCTCTCACATATTATAGTGCTACCTTTGACTGCGGTAAACAGTGGTAGAAACTAGAGTGCTAATTGATTGAGACATGTGTTGTGGAGAGGATTAAAATGTGTATATCTTGGCTTTTTTTTTATTTGTTGTGTTGTAAGATATACATGTGTTTTAATTTTTCTTTCATAATTAAACTGCCTAATTGGCATCAAGTCATATTAAAAAGCACATTGTGATTAAGGTGCAGAATTACTATTAGAACTATTTGTAATTATTATTGCTGTTTAAATGGAGAGCATAATGAAGGTACAAAATAAAAAGACTTTTATCACACCTTGATAAAATAACAGAATGTGTAATTTATGTTGTAATAATGAAGATAAGTAATGGAAGAATAAAAGAATTGTTATTAAAAATCCTCCTCTTATTTCTTGATTTCTTTTTTATTTGAAAAAGTTTTGAATTAGTTCTTGCATTAAATTCATTTTGTGTGTGTATCAATGGCCATTATGGTTTTGAAAATTTTGTGGCTAATTTTACCATTTTACTCAACTTTGGAGTGGACAGAATTAGTTGAAAATTAAACCAAATTGAATTGAACTACTTTCCAGATGCTTCATTTGTTACAGTAACTTTTCCACCACCCTTATCTCCATATTATAATGAGTCTTTCATGGTTTAGTCACCGTTTCACAGCAGCTGGTAACTCATGGCAAAGTGGATTTAATATCTATGCAACTGATTCAAATTTTCTCAATTATAATGAAAATATGCACATTCCTTATGACAGGAGATATTGTTAGGCTCTTCTTCAGTACAGGAAGGAAGTAAATAAAGCAACAATCCTTCATATAATTAATATCATTGTATGATTCAGTTGAACTACACACACTTAATGCCTTACTTGTCATAATGTATGGAACTGGTTTCGAGAACATACATTATGACAAGTAAGTGAAGAATAGTAGGTTATCACAAAATGGAGAGCAAACAAAGAGGAACATCTTATGATCCACTTGTAAGCATAAACTAATTATTTATGTTGAAAAAAATGGTAACAGAAAGACAGGAAAAAAGTTCAATGTAGCTGAGAGCAACGTTTGTTGTGGCAGCAACAGAAATTGGCGTTAATTGCAACTAAAGTTAGTACGAAGAAATTCATTGGCCCTGACTAAGGAAGACATCCTGTCATTGAACAAAAGTTTTGGAATTTGTACATGAAAGGAGGAAGAATAGGCAATCTGTGACAAGTGACACCATAAGAAATAACTTTTTCTTCTTTCACCTATGCAAACAGTCCTGGTAACAGCATGAATGATGTATTTTTTCCTACATGCTCCAAGATGTAACAATAGCTCATTTATAAATTCTAAATTTGGGGGGGGGTTACATCCAATGGCACATTAGATTTGCAAAATACAGTATTGTAACTACTTTTATTAAATGAGAGAAGTATCCTTGTTTCTCCATAATCTTCCACAGCTTTTTCCTTTCAACATAGTTGAAAGCCTTCTCTAAACATATAAAAACAATGTGATTTTATAATAATACTTAAATTATTTTTTCCTATTATTTGTTGGAGAATAAACACATTAATTGCTTTTGATTATCCAAAATGAAATCCTCTCTGTTTTAAGGGAGTTCTTCTGCTATTATTTTCACTTTTTTATTAGTTATTCTTGCACATACTTTATAAATCATATTCATAAGACTAATACCTCTATAATTTTTATGCTATCTCCTATTTCATTTGAAAACTATTTCAGCAATTTTTCAGGATTCTGATGTTTTACAAATTTGCAAATATTTATTAATAAGACTAAATATGTAAAATGTAATAAACTTCTATATTTACAGTTCCATATTTATTTCATCAGGACCCCATGATTTTTCTGTTTTTAGTTTCCTTTAGAGACTGCTACAATTCTTCTAGATCAATTATATCTACATATTCATCAATTTAATTTTCTTTATCAGTGAGCATAATTTCCTGATCTTTTTCTTGAAACCATAAATTATTGCAATAGTTATTATTTAATTCCATCCATTCTTGTTTTGATATTGAATTTAACTGCACTGTATCTTTTTCAGTTTTATTTAGATGTTTACTAGTCTTATGTGAGAAAGTTTGTCTTCAAGTACATCATCTTCTTTTGTACTTAAGAATTTATTCCATGAACTTTGATGAACTTTTGTAACTATATCTTTTGCTTTATTACATTCCTCTTTATATCTTTCTTTTGCATCATCTGTCTTTTGTTGTAACATTATTGTTGTTGTTTCTCTTTGATTGCTTGCTCTATTTCTTGTTCCATATGTCCGACCTCTTTTACTTCTAAATTTATTTTTCCTACCAGTGCTTTTAATGCAGCTTTTTTATGCATTCTTTCTCTCTCTTTCTGTAATGTGTTATTTATTGTTGCTTTCACTGATTGGTCTTCTCATGATACCTGTCGATTGTGAATATCTAAGTCTGTAGTTAAGAATGGAATGTAACGAAATTATATTAATTTATAATGGAGCAAATAAACTTGCAGTTCTTGGCGCTTTAAAAGTATCTGACATTCACCTTTTCAGGGTTTGGAAAAATGCCAAAAGAAACATTATGCAGACAGGTTGACCTTACCAGGAATTGAATTCAGTCACAAATGCTACCACTAAACCATGTAGGCACATTCTCTTATAAGTAGTTTTGAATAGCAGGAATTTTCACAGTGAAATATAGTGTAAAACAACACATTATTATTATTGAGAAAATCACTGAAATTTCAAGTGGAACCATGCTGAAGATGAAGGCAACAGCCTTTGAAACATGTCCAAGTAAGTGGAACAAAATTAGTGAAATTTGAGTGATTTCCTAAATAATAATTTGTTACATTCTCTTAAGTTTTCCCATACTGTATCAAAGCTATCTACTCTAGGAATTTTAATTAAAATTGCCTAAACCTTTGTTGATACATATATTTTATGTTGTCCTCACTGAAAAAATATACCTTTAAAACTTCTTCATGTAAATAGTTTTTATTTATACATTTAGCTATCTGTAGTTCACGTCATATCCTCTGTAAACATGTACATCTTTTAATTGTGCTATTCATTACCCATTTATAAATAATGGACTACAATAGATCTAGAACCTATTGTAGCCCATATATATTTATTAATATTGCATTGAAATATGTGTTTTTGATTTTGAGAGCATTATAACCAGAAAAGTGTTAAGATCTTGTCCATTAAGCTGTTACCGACTAAATTCACCAACTGTGTCAGGTACTAGTCTATTTTCAATTCTTCTATTGAAATCTCTGCAAATTTATTGTCACTTTGATTAACTTTCTCTAAAGTTTCCTGTAATTGTTCATAAAATACTTCTATTTCTTTTTTCTTACCTTCTTCATGTGTTTTTACCTAAGACTACTGCCCGATGCCCCATGTACTCCTCATCTTTCAAGGTTGTTCTTTTTTGTCTGAACTAGTTATGAATTTCTTGAAGGAGCAGAGTCAAAAAAGGTTTCCATAACTTTTGCGGGCATAAAAACAATCACTTGAAAATGCTCTAGAATCACCTCCATCTTGGAACATTAGACAGCAGGTGCAAGACCGTAATTAACATTTTGATGCCCCTACAACAATGGATGCCATGCGATAACTTCTGCTATAATCAAGTTGCACTCTTTCCACAGCTGCCAAAAGGGAACTTATATCCCTCATAGTTTCTTCAAACCCTGAAAATTAAATATCAACCCTTGTGGTGCAAAAAGAAATTAGGTCACCTTCAAAATCTCTACATATATCTCTTTACTTTTGCAAAATTTAATATAGTCACAAACTTATAAACTTTTTCCTGGCTTGACTCTACTTTCCCATTATATGAAGTGACAAATTTCTTCAAATCGAAAAAGTGATCGCAATATTTACTACCATAAGTTTATACACCTCGCTACCGGATATCGCCGGTATGAAATCATAATTCGAAACTGAGAATCTCGAAATATCGATTTGAATGTTAATTCACCTGTTTATTCCACAGTCAACGTTTGCACTCTTCATTCACTGGTTGCTAACCACAGATTACTACTACTAACACTAAGCACAGAGAAAATGCTAATTTTACCATCTGGCGTATGAAACAAAAATTAATAAATAAGACTTTAAAATAAAAAATGCAGACAAATTAGAGGATTTCCAAAAAGGTTGCTGACTGCTATTTATATCATAAAAAGTATGGTAACCCTACAACGTAGGTACTAAATATTAAACAATACAAGATTTGTACAAGAGTCAAGTTTGTATACGTGTCAGTTTCACACTGTACTGGAATGAATGGCCGAGGTCGTTAAGGCGCGGACTAATAAGGAAGAGGTCTGGGGTTCGAATCCGACCAGGACCGTCCTACTTGGCTGTTTTTTTTTTTTAGCCCTCATAAATGGCAAAGGTACCCTAAGCTTAGGCCTGGAACGTTTCCATCCTTAAAAAATCCTTTCCAATATATAATTTCATTTCATCTCATGTATCATCAGTGTCCACCACCTGTGGTGCCTCAGCAGTAAAAACGGGCGTTAAACACTATTGAAGAAAAATCACACTATGCCAAGAATAAGTTTGCGAGTAAATCAACACAATTATCGTCAACCTGCTAAGAGAAGAGGTGCAACTAAAAAGGATAAAATTAAATGAACGAATGCAATATCACTTAAAATTACAAAAATATTAATTAACTCTACAATGACATGCGAGCTCTCAGTAGGTATGCTTTATTTTGCAGTGAGCCCTTAAAAACAGTTAAATTAATTGTACGAAAATATATATGGAGCGAGGAACAATTACTGAATCGTCATTGCAAGCGTTTGTGCCTTCGAGAGTAAATACTGTGGTAAATAAGAACATTAAAAGTCTCCAAGTATGCCCAATCTCTCTTTTTGTCGAAACGACTCTGTTCTTTATTTTTTAAACTGCTGTTTCCATAGCAATCCTTTACATCATTACCCTCATTCTTTTGGTAAAATTTTACGTTACGACATTTCTGCCTTTGGTTATCAAAATCCTTTATGAGCTAAGTTACGAGAGGATTTCAACGGAGACATCACTGCTGACAACAAACAACCCTGGATATGTATTTAGAACGCGCAGATGGCTTTTCCCACTGTCTTTGCGATTGTAAGGCTAGAATGCTACGTAAAGGAGTACACAAAATAGTGGGTAAGACATAATTACTGTGATTTATCCTTATACGAATACGACCTACTTTAAACTTCCTTTCCGTATATGCGAGCAGTTTAAAACTTAGATATTGTAATAACAGGAGAGCACCAGTGAACAATTCAGCTCTTAAACTTAGAGGGTGCGTTTCCATTAGCCCTGTGCAACTCCAATTGGAGGTTTATATCCCATTATCGTTTACAAAAAACCTACGGGACAAACGGAAGGTGTTAGTGCTTCAGTCATCGCTGGTTATTATTTCACATCAACATGTTCGCGTTCAAGTTTTCGATTTTTCTCCACCGGGGCGACTCTGTACAGCACTTTCAGCGGTTGCGCGTTTTCAGTTGCCAACTGTCATATTACCACTAGCACCGACTAGAGGCGAGTGAAGGCAGACTATCGTAAAGTTTGCTTATGCCACTTAACTGTAACTTAAACCTAATCTAAGGTCTGTGAGGTTTAACTTGTTACTTTTTCTACTATCTCTTTCTAGCAAAAGATATCTGGCCATTCTCACATTATTTGGGAATTCCTTCAAGTACCCTCACCACTGCTACCCGTTATGCCTGACTGATTGTGTTTTGTCCAGATATCAGCGATGATTGTTAAAGTTAGCCTCTGTAGTTTGGGTTGGGGATTATAAGCGATATTGTGCACTGAAAATGTTTTCCAAGATACAATTGCAGTTTCTTCCAGTGATTTTTAATTGTCTCGTTTTCATTACGCTCGTGTTCGTTGTCTTCAGATTGGAAAGCGCAAAAAAGCTGTAAAATTCAATGGCAGGGACATGATTGTGAAAATTCACAATTTTAGTGATGAACAAGCTTTGACATGCGGAAATTCGACTATCTCAGTGACCAGGACAGCTTAAAGAAATGCTGCAGCTATAGGCGTGTGTTCTCGTACTGTCTTACGAGTATTAAAAGAGGAAATGCAAATGTGAAGCAACTGCAAGTGGTTTGCAAAATCCGGGTAAGAAACGCCCGAACAGGAAGTCCAGTACAACCAAAATGGATTCATTCACTGCCGCTGCTATAAGGCGAAGTATTTATTCTCTTTATCGAACAGTTTTTTATGCCTAGTTTGCAGGATGTGTATAGTGCACTAAAGGCAGTATGTGGTCCTTAAGACAGATTCTTTAAAAGAAATCAAATTTAGTTACGTTAAAAACTATCAAGGCAGAAAATATTTAATGGAATGATGTCATGTTGTTTCAAAAAGTTTTTTTTTTTTTTTTTTTTTGAAAAAATGGAAGAACTTAGGGCACTGGTCGTTCTATTGTATACATAGATGAAACGTGGGTGAATGTAAATCACAATAAAAATAAAGTATACAAATGCGAACTCGGTGAAAGCGACTTTCCTCTGAAAACCCCAATAGGAAAAGCGATTTATTATTTTACAAGCCAGATGTCCCTCTGGTTTCATTCCCAATACGTTGCTCACTTTTAAATCAAAATCCACAAAGAATTATCATGAATAAATGGACAGTAAACTGTTTAAGGCCTCTTGTTGCCTCCCATAACATTATCGTTATAGACAATGTCTCTTATCACTCGGCATTTCGTCATTATTGAAGACCGATATGTGGTCATTATTCCGTATTTAGAACATGGAGTTTGATTCACGACTAGCAGGGTTGTATGAACTTTTAAATTGAAAAAATAACATTTCCAAATGTATGAAATGCATGGGCATACCATAGTGCGGCTACCGCTTTATCAATGAGATTTTAATGCTATAGAATTGATATGAACGCAGCTAAAGAACGGTGTTGCCAAACATATTATTGCATTTCAGAGTAGTGCTATGAAAGGTTTTTTGATAAAGCAATTGAAAATTGAAGAAAAGCATGCGAACATGTAAAAATATTGAAGTTTTTTGAGGGGGGATACGGACTTGGTGTAATTACTGACAAGTCGATAACCAATCTATAAGAATCGTAATATAAACACAAGGATCAAGATTCGTTTCAAGTTTCAAGCGACTTTGTTGAACATCCAGAAGATGACCAATCCGCCACTGATGCCACGATAATTCTGGACGGGGCGTATGATCTGCCTGCATCGCCGTAGAGAGAGATGGTGAGTACTCCTTTCTCTGTCTAAAGGCACCTGACAAGTTAAACCTCACAGACTCTAACGCGTACGATGCATAACAATCTTAAAATGTAACACCTAGGTTAGATAAATTTTCTCGAGAATCTTTGTAATTACCAATATTTACGTTAGGTTAGGTGTTCGCTTAAGTTTAGTTTTCCTTCATTAATCATTACCATTTATTCCTCTTCTGTGCGCTGTCATTCAGTGCACTTTATCGGAAAGCGTAATTGTATTAATTATTTATAACCGTAACGTGCCATTTTCTCTTTCTTGGTCTGATTTCAGCTATAAAAATCGACGCACGTTTTTTTTTTTTTTTTTTTTTTTTAAAGGAGCATTCATATTATCTCTTTATCATGTTTATATTCACTCTCGCCTGTTATACTAAAACTTGTACTAGTGGGATGCACATACAAATTATCTGATCTTTTCAATGGTGAAATTAATTGGAGCTCTCCTTGAAAGATTTTATAGCCTTATTCGTACGACTAACTAAATTACTTTTGCATTAGTAACGCTATAAATGCAGCTAGAAATAGAAACATTTTATTAAAGTAATCATGAAAATTAAGCGTTTGTTTAACGCGTTTAACGTGTAAATTATGTAAATTTGGATAATTTCTGCCTTTCCAAATTTTTAGTATTCACTTTCGTTCCTCACCTAACCAGATGGACCTTTTATTGTTGTGTAATTTCCAACAACCTATTGGAGGAGAGGCATACAAATGAGCCACCGAATTTGAATAACGTACTAGGGTCGCCAACCTTACCACAATTACTCCAGATCTAACATAACTTTTAGTCATATTTATTTCTGGAAGAAAATGGCATGTCATTTGCAAAGAGGTGATAGTCCACGTTTGTGCTAACTTTGTTATTTACATTGATAGTCGAAAGATGTAAACGAAATAGGGAGACCGCAATGTTCACCGGAAGAGGAGCAAATCGCATTCCAATTCATTGATTTTCGCTATTGCAATGACAGAGCATTGTCTTGATGTAAGCGAACTTTCTTCTTTGATAAACCTGTCCTTATCTCGCATATTTTTGTTTTCAATAGGTCCAGAAGGTTAGCATAACGCGATCCAGTGATTTATGTTCCAGTAGGAAGATAATCCATTGCAGCATACCCACACTTGTCCTTCATTGGCGGTGGAGAATCCTGAAGCTCCCATTGTTTAGACTACCGTTATGTTTCAGGCGTGCAGTAATGCGCCCATGTTTCATTACTGATTACAAATCGGCGCATTAGGTCGGTGGAATCTCTGAAAAAGTCCAAACTTTGCTGAGATATTTACATTCTGATTCGCTCTTTTGAGTCAGCAGTCGCGATATGCATCTCGCTGATAATTTTTTAAAGTAAATTCTTCTCTCAAAATGTGAAATACGCGTTCCCCTGAAATTCCCAGAGCTTCAGCAATTTCGGACACCTCTAATCGGCGATCATTCCAGAAGCATGCACACGCACACGCACACGCAAACTTCGGCTGGGATTTGAACTAAGTAAATTCGCTGTATTATGAAAACACAATCTATTTTTTAATACAATGAGGCTATTTGAGTCATGGGCGGCTGCATACTGTTAGAAAGCAGTCGTCAAGGGCGTACAAGGCATATGCAGGTAGCTGTTTGTAGTTAATTTGAGGAAAGTTTCGTCAACTGTGTGTTAATCGGTGCTTTCATTGTATGTAAATTGTGTGCTAATTGTTCTTCGTTAGTTATGCCACTACATAAATACCTATATTTCTGAAGAAAGAGTTTTTATGTACGGTGCATATATGAAAACGGATTCTTGCATAGAAGTGATAAGACGATTCGCAAGAAAATATCCTGACAATCGTGTACTAGGTACAGGAATTGTGCGCTAACTTGTTAAAAGTTTAGGAGACACAAAATATCTCAATAACAAGAAAGGTGTTCCGAACCGTCGTGTTCTTACCGGAGAAATAAAAGATGAACTACAGGAATTTCCTACTCATATACTGGCAATGTAATGCCGCTGAGGGGCATCGTTTCCAACACCTCTTATAACACATTTTAGTGCTTATTATTATCATCATTAGTTTTAAATACACTATCGTTTTATGCTTTTAGTAAAAATATAGGCTAAATACTAAAATAAACAGAGTAACTTTACACGCTACGACTCTTTCTTTTTTCGGTAGCGGCGGCTGCACTTTTCTAGCAAGCAGCAGCGCTCAGACGGCCCGTAACTTAAATAACCTCTCTGTATTAAAATGTGCTCCATTGTTGGCTTATTTTGCTAATACGCTTACATTCCATTTTTTGGGGGGGCGGGGTACATACTGATTTGAAACACTTAATTACCAAAACACAATTATTACATTAAATACTCAATCATTTTTGTAGTTTATTAGTACAATAACAATCATCCACGTTGCCAGCCAACGATAGAAAACAAAAACAAAAACAAAAAAACAAAAAAACAAAAAAAAAATGTATCCTCTTTAGAATGTATCAAATAGGGAATGGATTGGAATGGGGGGAAAACCTAAAATTGAATAATTCATTCATTTCCAGTGTTTTCCCTTTAACTACTATCTTAGGACCATCATGCCATGTTTACATCTTCTATACTGCAGTAGCCCCTCGTTCATTTCTGCAATGATGCAGATAAGATGATGAGCAACGGCGAAATGAGCATGGGGGTAAAATCCTGCCCAGGCACTGCTTCATCCGCCACGAATCCCACTTAGGCCACTGGGATCGAATCCAGGCTGCCTCGGTAGGAAGCGAGCAGCCTAACCACTCGTAACAGCGTCGCCAAAATACAGTAGGGTAGGTAAGCTAAATTACGAACCGCATCAGTGCAGAAGTACAGCCGCACAGCCGAGGGGGGGGGGGGAAGTCCGTCACACAGGAGCTGCATAAACTAAGCGAATTCCTCGCCTAATGGAGTCGCTTCAAAAAAGATTATAAAATGCCTATTATGGTCTTATTAATTAATAAAATAAAATAAGTTATAGAGTTACTGTGAAGCATTAAGAGGAACAAAATTACAATACTTCCATTCTATAAGTATTACAAAAGAATTTAGATTTATTATTATTATTATTATTATTATTATTATTATTATTGAGATTAAACAAAAAAAATAATGATTTATTAAATGAAATATATGACCACTGATAGACAAAGCTATACCGTGTGGGTATTATTAAACATTTTTAAATATAACAATGTTTATAAACAGAGCCCTTGATATCAGCTTCACTAAAAAAGAGAAAAATAGCAGAAAATTTCCAGTTACATTGCGTTTGTAAGAAGAAGATGACGTTCATATGATTCAATAAAACAAAAACATGTTCCTATTCAGAAACAATTACAATGTACTATGAAAATATACCAATCAACAAGAAACAATCGATAGTTTTCATCGATGGTCATTGGCTTTGAAATTTAATTTAAATATTACTGCAATAAAAATTTACAACGCAAACGTTTTCTGAATGTTATTACAGAACTCTCTTACATACAAATATAATTTAATTCTCAAACTTATATTAGATTAATATTTCACATATGCTATATATGTCGGTCCGGGTGGTGCAGTGGTAACCATAGTTGTCTCCTAAACCCAAGATCGCGGATTCAATTACGGCCAGGAGCGATGGATTTTTTCCGGACGTAAAACCTAAGTGTGGCTTCCTTCGGAAGAGAAAGCCACGGGTACCGTGTCGTAGAGATTTGCGGCACGAAAAAGACCTCAAGCCTGAAAGAAGAGCCCTCTGAGCAAAATAAGTCGTCTCACGCCCTGAATTGAAAGGAACGCTGATGACCTGAGATGTTAAAGAGCGTCCGTAAATAAATCTAATCACAAATAATAATTGTTTGGGTTACGGGCCGGCAAAGTGCGGCTGCTCACAAAGAGAAGCTAGTCATCAAGGTTGTTTTAGAAAGGCCCAACCTTGCTGCTATTTCTGTAACTTTGAGCCGCCGGTTTTCCATAATTTTTCCTTCCACAAGAGCGATGTTTTCAGGAGTGAGCATCTCCAAGGGCCGACCTGTAAGCTCTTCGTCTTCAGTGCTTTCTCGACCCATTCGAAAATGTTTGGCCCTTTCTTTTACGGTAGAATATGAGGGGGATGCTTCCCCATTTATACCGTTCAATCGCTGTTTAATTTCATTTGCAGTAAGTCCTTCTTTTGTGAAGAACTTAATAACAGCTCATTACTCCATTTTGAACATGTCACAATCTTCTACACATAGCCTTCTTATGCAACTATATCTGAACAACTGAAGACAGCGGAGTGTTTGTTACAGTTGCAATTATTTAATTAACAGATAAGGTATGACACCAGATAAGAGTTTTGTGAAGGCGATAATCCTTATCGGCGAGTCCGGAAACTTGCTGGAATAAGTGGTGGTATAACTAACGAAGAAAAATGAACACACAATGAAAGCACCGAGTAACACATTAACGCACAAACACTAGCTGATAAAGCACCCTTCTCATTCTAGCTAAAAAAACTGCTGCCTGTACATGCAATATATGACCTTGATGTCGAGCTTGTCCCTGTGAGCAGCCGCACTTTGCCTCAATACATAATTAATATTCGATATCTAAATTGATGTGTTTTAAGTTTAAATTAGATTTAATTTAAATAGGAGGTTATCCAGACTGGCAAGTTTTGAAATGGATGTCTTGTATATTGAGAATTTGAATCTGTAGGTTTCACATATTTTATTTAACTTCTGTACAGAACACTATAAATCGTTTTTCAAATATTACAATTTAATCACTGGAATTTAATGAAACATTTAAAGTGTTATTTTTAATTATCCTTATTCCTAAATTACAAAATACTTACACTTTTTGGGTGATGATGTTGGTATAGGTAGGAAAGATATCTCAGTTTGCTCAAATCTATTTATTAAAACATCCTAAATATTAAATTCTCCCCATTAAAATACTTTTAGAGTCACAGCACAGACTAAATACTGGGACTAGTTATATGCTTACATTATGTACCATCGATTTTTTTCATTCACTAGGCCTAATACTTTTTTGAAAAAAATAGAATCAACGTATATATCTAAATTACATTCTCCTTTTTATTCTTATATTAATGCTAAAAGTTCATCAACATTGGTAAAATCGTCCATGTGGCCAAGGTAGTTAAGGAGTGGACTCGTGAGCGGAAGGTCTGGGGTTCGATTCCCACCAGGACCGTCCTCTTTAATTGAAACTGAGGGCTATAACACTTCCTTCCTTTAACAAAAATCCCAGTTTATCATTTCATTTCATGCACCATCAGTGTCCACCGCCTGTAATGCCTCAATAGTTAAAACCACACTATTAAAAATTGGTGAATATGAATATTTTCCCATAAATTTATTAATAGTTAAATCTAAATTAGATAGCGGAAAAAAAACAGTAGCTATCTCGGACATAGAGATTCCTGGATTCACCAAAACACTGAATTGTAACAAATGAATCGTTTCGATATCAGAACCTTATTATCAATATTATTAATAAAATATGTAACAAACTGAAAACGGAAAAATAACAATTGAAGATTAAGAATTAAAAATACAATGTAATATTTAATGTCCACCATTTCCGTGCTAAGTACATTCAAATTAAGAATATGAAAGATAAATATGAAAAGTAATTAAAGAATGTTTAGTAAGTTATGACGCAAATAATGATTGGATTCTCTTTTCACCAAACTTCAAAACAACTTAATCGTGCGTGTTTCACTTTTGTGCATGAAACTAGTAATCAAGTGTGTAAACGCTACTTCTTCGGCTGCACCTTGGTTCAAATCCTTTATGGCTCATTGAAAGGGAAGCACCTGTGAAAAAATAAAAAATGTGTGGACTGTACTGGTGCTGCGGCAGGTCGCATTATCGCTATTATTTATTACGTGAAATACGATTACCGCTGCGCTCCTGGCTACAGATAAAAACTGCCAATAAATCCATCAATTTTCCCTCCAATCTTTTTTACTGCCTCCCTTTCCCCCTTCCTCACTCCTCCTGCCTACCTCTTTGTAGACGTCAAAGTGAAATAAATCCGGGCGATTATAATAGTGGGACGCTCCTAGCCAGTCAAGTGTTTCGCTTATTAAGCTTTCTGCAAACAGCGGCCCCTACGCTCGCTGTGCAACATGAGGAAAATCGAGCAGCCACAGTAACTCTGGAATGCGAGATATAAGAGCTCATTTTAACTCTTCTATTTCGTAGTGTTGATGGTGGTTAAATCGAACGAATTTTAAATGCTTTCAGGGAAGAGGATAACTATTGTTTTAAAGTTTTACGGTAAACAAGGAATCGCGAGAAAACAAACGCTGACAATGACAAACAAATGAATGGAAGTAAACAGTTATTAATTATCACTAAGAGTTCGTGGGTATTTGCGATAAATGCGAAATAATCTCCAAAATATAGGCGGTTCAGTATTTTTCTTTTTCATTGGTTTTAGGACGCAATTTTGGTACTTTTGAAATTTGCAATAAAATACAAAAAGTATTTGAAAATGCAGTGTGATTTTGTTTTGCGAAATAAATGTTTATTGTAAATTCCTAAGACCAAGTGAAATGACAGTCAATATTCAATTACCCACTTTCGGTAGTGCAACAGGCTGTTTAAGTTTTATAGTTTTGTTTTGTTTCAAAATTTAAAATGGCATTGCTTCATTCAATAAAGTTTAAAAAGCGCATTTTGATATATGCACAGCAAGAGTGTCAGCTATCTGTTTACCAGCTCCGGTAATAATAAGATACTTTTGTTGTTTGTCTTGATAAATGCATTACTGTCCTTAGATAGTTTTTTTTTTTAATCTTTTGAAACTTCTTTGACAGCAGTAGTGAAACAGTGTTGAATATGTGTAGAGAAGGGAACGTGTTTGGTTTGTTCAAATGTTTCTCAAATGCTTCAGTAAGAATTATTGCTTACTGGTTTTATTATAATTATTATCAACATTATTGACATGCTAGTTTTATGTATATGTATAATTGTGGGACGACCGTTTAGTATTATGTGCAAATCTGGAAAGTTTTTTTTTTTTTTTGTTTTATTTACGGACACTCCTTAACATCTCAGGTCATCAGCGTCCCATTCAACTTGGGGCGTGAAACGGCCGACAAATTTTGCTCAGAGGCCTCTTTTTTCAGGCTTGAGGTTCTATATTGTACCGTAAATGTACGGCACGGGACCCACGGCTTTACTTCCCTTCCGAAGGAAACCATACTTAGGATTTTTACGCCAGAAAAAATCCATCACTCCTGACCGGGATCGAACCCGCGATCTTGGGTTTAGGAGGCAAGTACGGTTACCCCTACACCACTAGGACCGATAGGAAAGGAGTGCCAACATATGGTTTCCTCCAGATATAAGGATTTAATGGATGAACGTGGTAATGAAAACAGAAAGGCTGGGAATATATTAAAATTTAATTCGTGAATGCGTGTTCAGCAAAACTTGAATCACATATGATTACAAAAATAAACCATATTCTTCCAGATAATGGACAAACCCTTAAGGTAACCAGGAAGTGTAAATCTAGCAAATAATGCAGCAGTATATTTTGTACTATATCTCAGAAACTTATAAGACTATCAAAATGAATTATTATGAGATATTAAGAATACTTAACTAAAGAAGTTCTGCAAATTTCAATTCTCTAATGAACATAAAACGTTTTTTAAACAAAAAGAAATCTTATTTTCCGGTAACTTAAACTTTTTGACATAAATGTGCACTTTTCTCAGTATTGGCTGGACCAATCTTGTTGAAAATTTGCACACACATATGCAAATGTGAAGTGTGGTGACTAGAAGTATTTAAATATTACCATTAGTTGATAAAAATCAATACCAATAAAAATTTAAATATTTTTATTTTCAAAATTTGAAAATAAAATTTTAAGCAACTAGCATAATTATTCTAGTTCCCAGAATAGCATTGTGTCTGCAGTTTAAGTTAAAAAATTCCAATTCCAAGAATAATTTACAAGAAAAATGCAGTTTTAGATCACAGTGTTTTCAGTTTTTAACAGGATTTATTTTGGTTTAAAAAGTTTTAAAAAACTTTTTATGTGCACCAGAGAATTAAAATTTACAGAGCATCTTTAGTTATGTTTTCTTAATCTCTCAAAATTTTCATATTGATAGCTTTAAAACTTTCTGAGATACAGTGTAAAGTGCATACTGCTGCATTATTTGCTAGATTTACACTTCCTGGTTACCTTAAACCCAGCAATTTCACGGTTAATATGGTTAATTGAGAGTCACTCCTACGAATAAATTAATGCTATCATTTTATGATAGTGTTACACCAGATGAGTTTGTAAGGGTTTGAATCCTTTCAAAGACAACTGTGTGGAAACATAAAGAATAGCAAACATTGACTGTGTTCAAATGTTGATGGCACAAAATGTATGGTTCTTTTCTTTTGCCTCTGCAGTCCTGAAAAGTATATGGACTTCCAGGGTATCCATATAATTTTTCGGAGTTGGCAACCCACAATATACTAAAGGGTTGGGAAAAGCGGTAGGTAATTTAACAATCGTCAATATCAATCGTCAATACTACAATAGATAGTTCGTATATATTTTTCTTTGTTTCGCTGACTGACATAGCATAAATACTTTACCCATCAGCACTGACAATAATTTCAGCAAGTCAGAACTAATACAGTTAAAATAAATTTTATTTAATATATGTATACAAGTAGAGAAGGAATCGAACACATAAGTATAGTTTGTCAATCCCTAAAACCCCTGCAAGATATAACTGATGTGGCATACGTGTCATGAAAGCACAAGAGGGTATAACTTGAACAAATATGCAGTGATTCTGGGACACCTTGCATAATTCGGTTTTGCAGTGTTAGATTTCAATGCCTGAATATATTGTGTGTAGCGTTGACCACAATTTCGTGGGTGTAAATTATAGTGTACTTCGATTTCATCCAATATTTATTGATTTATCCTCCATTTACGACTTCCTGTCCATAATCTACAATATACTAATTTTGAATAAATGCCACAAAATGCTAAAATCGTAATTAAAATGCTACATTTTTAAAGTTCTAAAAACCGCAACTATAATTATCACAGATGGCACTCCAATATACGTGCGTGACTTTCTTTGGTTGAGATAAAAGTCCTCACGCAGGAGCTGCGTAAAGTAAGCCAATCCCTCACCAGTAGAGTAAATTTAAAAAGAATATGAAATCCAAATTATGGTTTTATTAATTAATGAAATAAGTTAGGGCATTACTGCGTGGTATTAGAAGAACAAAGCTATAATCCATAAGTTTCATAAAAGAGAAATCATATTTTAAAAGTATTATTATTATTATTATTACTATTGATATTAAATCACAAAAATTAATGGTATACTATTAATTAAATGAAATACATGACCATTGATAACAAAGCTATACTGTTTGATACCATTTTTACATTCACTAAAAAGAGAAATAACAGAAAGTTCCGAGTTACATTTATTTAAGATGTTCATACGTTAAAAAAAAAGTCGGTTCTGGTGGTGTATTGGTAACCATACTCTTGCCTTCTAAACCCAAGATTGCGGGTTCAAATCCTGGAAGGATCGATGGATTTTTTCGAGTATAAAAATAGTATAGTTTCCTTCGGAAAGGAAGTAAAGCCGTGGGTCCTGTGTCGTACATTTACGGCACGAAAAACAACCTCAAGCCTGAAAGAAGAGGTCTGTGAGCAAATTTTTTCGTAAAATATGATATTCATCATAAATATAATATTTATGGTCAAATTTAAAGAATGGATTTTCACAATGGATTTAAGTGCAGCAATCCTAACTTTCAAACACTTCTGATAATTGTCTCCTAATTTTGCGCAACTGAATATTCACCACATAATGGCCAAAAAATCATTATATACTCAAAATACTTAACATTATATACTTTGGTATTTATGTTAGTAGCGAGCTATTGCAACATGTGAACTTACTTAACCAGTAACTGACTTTAGAATGTTGCTAATGACTGGAAAAATAAAACATGCATTTTGTATTCTTTTTTCGAACAAAATACAATATAACATAACAAGTATGAGAAGTATATATATTAACACTTTGCATTCACTTTATATGCAGTTAAATATTATTACTCTACGGGATGAGCTTTATTTTAATGACAGCAGCAATTCTGCATGGCCCTGAGTTCACTAGACGTTCTTCCTTGCTGATGAATCGAAACAGTCATGGAGAATGATTTCCATTAACTGAGTTTTTTTTACGAGATTTCGTTTTAAACACCAAAGTTTTTAGCATTGACCATACGTTTTTCAATTGGATCAAGTTCTGGACGTTCCCAACGCACTTTAAATTTTGATCAGTAACGTAGCATAACACATTTGACATATGGTACTTCGCGCCATCTTGTTAAAGTGCATCGCAATTTGCTGTAAATAGGCGATGGATGATATAAATGTTATTTCCCGTGTTTAAGGTGCCTTGAATAGTTTGAAGTCGCCCTATTGCATTCCTAGCGAGATAATGACAGAAATACGAGGATGTTTCATGGCTGTGTGAGACACTCAGAATTCAAGGCTTCTCCTTTATGGCGGTAAATATATTGGAGTCCATTATTTCCAAAAAGAGAATTCTTTATTTCATTGCGCTCCATCACTTTCGTCATCATCGGTCCATGATTGATAACTTTTACCTAAAATTTACACGACTTTGTCGTTGCCTTTTGTTGAGAAATAGCTTTTTTTTGTCATTCAAACTAATTTTTTAATAACTAGCTACAAAAATAAAAGTTTACTGCATTGTAGAACTTCTGGGATCTCTTTGAAACATCTTTTGTGTAAAGGGAGTTCATTAAGGCCCCCTAGATCGAAGAACGCCACCTTCCTCAGGGAGCTTTCCGGTTGTGTGGACCGCTCCAGACCTCCGTAACTCAGAACAGTTCCTAAGTAGGTATCGGTTTTGAACCCAGGCCTTCCGGCCAGCAGTCAGCAACGCTAACAACTGGAACAGGGGAGGTAGTCATAGCTAAGTCAGTAGCAGAAGGTATGAAAACATCATCCAACTGGATTAGGGAATTTCAATGATGGAGATACACGGCCGCGCTCTGAACGATCTTCAGCCGAAAAAAATGAAGTTCTGCACACTGCGCTCTAAGAGCCACTTGCCAGTACTAATGAATTGTCAGGAAGGTTTTGTGTCTCCAAAAGTATTGCCGCACCAGCACCTACTCGATACAGTGTACTCGAGGAGAGATCCATATGAACTTACCTAAGCTCAGGCCCACCAATAAGTTGATATTTGTAAACAACTTCTTAAAATTTCCCTAGACAATTGATACTGGAAACGCATTGTGACATGTGATGAAAAACTACCCATGTTCGGTATTTGTGATAAGAGAAAGAAAGCAATGGACATTCTATAGGGAAGATCTTGTTTTGGACAAGAGGCGATGATTTGCATTTGGTGGAATTTCGAAAGTGCTGTTCATTTGGAACTGGTGCGACACGATCATGGGCTTGAGGATGAGTTATACTGTTAGCAACTGTACAAGGTTTACGAAGTTTTAAAACTATGCCATCCTGCTTTAATAGAAAGCGCGATCAAGAGTGATTAAAAAAAAAGTTCGTTTCGGACATGGCTACATTTCTTCGATGATGGCGATCTGGCCACCCTAATAATTATAATGAATAATCTCTTGCCTGCTGTTAATTCCACTGTAAAATCTTCATACTTAAAGCCCAATAAAGTGGCTTTATTGTAATGCACTTTAAAATATCTACAAGTGTATTTAGATTAGAAACACTCTACGAAGACGCGCATTTATGTACAACGTTGTACTTCGACCAACTACCAGAACAAGTGAAAATATATGGCAGAGATTTTACTTGGCAATTTATCTGGGAACGTCACAAAACCTTGAATAACCGTTGCCTTGCGAGAATCGAACTCTTGTTTACAGAACAACAGCAAAGTCCGGCCCGGAACAGTAAGTACATAATTTGTTTTAATAAAAAACTAAAATCCCAGTCGTAATTCGTGTCGTGACAACCGCTCATCCAGAGTTAGACAAGCGCATCCTTTTCCCACGTTACTGGAGCAATAAAGAGAAGCGACGTGTGCGCTATCTGTCAACACCAATCAGCTAACAGCTTCGACTGTTGTTCAGTAAAAATCAGAACAAACAAAGCCCGGCTCTCAGCGACACTTCGGAAACAGATAAAAAATGACGAGCGACGCCCTCCCGCCCTCACCTGCGGAGGGGGAGGGTAGAGGGATTGGATTTGCATTCGGTTTCGATAGTGAAGCCATATATCGCTGCAGAAAAAGCAATAAATGAAAGAATTAAGGTATATTTGCGATAGCATTTTGTGCTTTCCCCCACCCCAGCATCAGCTGGTTCGACAACCACTTTGTGTTGACGCTACCCTTCTGCTGAAAAATTGTAGCCTGACAAACATTCCGCTACCCTTCGCATCTGCCAGTCCGTGGCTCGACCCCCAAGCACTTCATTCACCTTCACTTTACTTACGTGCACACAGGAATCGAGTTCGAATACCGCGACTGTATTTGCAATATTATTCCTAGCCTTGTATGTATTTAAGATATATTGTATCACTGAAAGAATATGGTATCTCACAATTCGTAAATCAGTAACTTATTATTGAACAAGTTTATTTATTTATTTATTTATTTATATAATTGCCTAATAGAGGATGAATCAAACATAAACCGGATTTTAAAAATTTATTTACTAAGAAGGAGGTACATACAATTTACAAAATTTCCCAGTGGATAGAAAACTTCTTATCCTATTAACGAAGAAAAGTAGGGTTTAGTTTTCAGGCAGTTGCGCCCAAATGCTTCCGCATCTTCGTCACTGTCAAATCGCCGACTTCCCATTGCTTAATTCAACGGTCCAAACATAAGGTGATCGAAAGGTGATAAAATCTGAACTATAGAGAGAGTGTTCCGATGCTGTTCAGTGAATTTCCTTGAAAATTTCCCTTGTCAAAGTATCTATAAGTGAAAGGGCGTTACCGCCACGGATGACCGAGGTCGTTAAGGCACGGATTAGTGAGGGGGAAGTCTGGGGTTCGAATTCCGCCAGGACCTTCCTCCCTGACAGAGGTTTTTTCCAGGTTTTCCTCAGTCCTCATAAATGGCAAATGCCGGGGAGGTGCCCTAAATTTAGGCCTGGAACGTTTCCTTCCTTAAAATATCCTTTCCCAGTTTACCATTTCGTCTCATGTGTCATCAATGTCCACCACCTGTGGTGTCTCACTAGTGAAGACGGCCGTTAAATATCATATTAAAAAAAAAACAAAGAAAAATACGCTCCAAATATGATGTGAATATTCTCATAACCTCAACGAAGAAGGCAAGTGGAAAATTGACACTGCCTTAATAGTTTTCTAACTAAGGTTATCTACAAAATATTCACATAATATCAAAGGAGCATAACAGCCTATAATACCATTGGAAAATGCATATCGCGTTTTTATGTTATACGATAAGTGCTTCTGAAAGCTCCTGCACGTGTTAACTGCCTTCAGAGTATATCTGCCAAATTTATTACCAGTCAGTCCTTATCATATGGGGTACTTGGTTGAATGCCGCCCCCTTCTTTTACAGTGACACTTTTAACGCTGTGAAATCAGAATGCATTTGCTTCCTTCTAGTATAAATTTGCTATTATTTAATTAATAGTGCAAAACCTCAATTATTCCTTTTAGGTGATAAACGGTTTTCCAACCTACGAAGCAGTGTATATCAATGAAGCACTAATTCAAAAAATACTTGATTCTTTATTTGGTTTATTTACGGACGCTCTTTAACATCACAGGTCATCAGCGTGTGATCAGGGTGTGAAACGGCCGACAAATTTTGCTCAGAGGTCTCTTCTTTCAGGCTTGAGGTTCTTTTTCGTGCCGTAAATGTACGACATCTACGACTTTATTTCCCTTCCGAAGGAAACCATACTTAGGATTTTTACGTCCGAAAATATCCATCGGTCCTGATCGGAAATGAACCCGCGATATTGGGTTTAGGAGACAAGTATAGTTACGAATGGCTTGAAAGCCGCAGCCTGGTGCTTTCGTCAATTATTGAGGGGTTCCGAGTTCTATCCAGGAGTAGCAGCTAGAATAAGCTAAACAAAGTGATTGAATCAAATCTGTGTTACAAATTTCTTTGTTCGGTACAGAAACTTATATGTAGAGAATAACTTGAAAGAAGAATTTAACCTGACATTATCCCAGAGTTCCTCATTTAAGTGTGCACCCATAAAGTCTTGTGGCATAGAGAGATCATTCTGTACTTACAAACTATCAATTGAAAGATGCTGCAATCTGTAGGAACTTAATTAAGAGATTCAATGGATTATTAATTTGGTCCTTAGGAAACAGATAACAAAAACTTGATAACGCTTTCCCTTCCCCTTCTTCTTCGTTATGCACATGTAACTTTATAATGCATCATTGCATGCATATTTCTAAACTAAATTGTGCATTAAATTCTCTCTCTCTCTCTCTCTCTCTCTTTACTGCGTTATTTATTGTCTCTTTGGCTTTGACTTCTCGTGACGTCTGTAGATAGGACGTGAATACTATAGGAGCTAGTCTGTAGTTATGAATGGAATGAAACGAAATGAATGAATGATGGTGTAAATGATTACTCGGAGCCCTTGGCGCCTTAAAGCTATCTGACATTCACCTTCTCAGGGTAAGGAAAAACTCCGGAAAAAATATTAGCAAGGCAACTGGACTTGACTGAGAGTCGAATCCAGGCCCTTGAATTAGTAGTAGCAAACGCTACCACTACGCGACGGGAGCGGTCATAATAGTTTTGTCTTTAGTTAACACATACCTAGCGCGAACTCACTCTCGTCTAGGAAGCTTGACACGCAGAAGGATGCAACACTGCTCCTGAGTCATTGAGGTAAATTATTAAAATAGCACATTAGTTGAAACAAGGTCGCGTTTTAAATATGAAGTAAAATACAGAACAGCCTCCTTAAAGTCTATACCAATGAGACAGGCAGTGTTGCTGGTTTTCACTTGACACACTTTAAACAGCAATTGTGCTCTGGTTATTAAAAAAAATTGTGGTTTGTGAATTAGGTTGATTTAAATTAAGTTTCGTTTTACAAGGTGGAATAATGAAATTAATTAGATTCCATAAAATAAAATATTAAAAAACATTTGAAATTACGCAATTGATCATTTGAAAAGTTCTGTCGATTTTTTTTTCCCGCGATACTCAAATTTCAAGCGTTGTCAACAATTAAAGTTAAGACGGCAATGAATGTTGCTGAGAGACTGTCAAACACAAGTTTGTATGTTCTATGAATTTAACCTTGGGGACAGTGCAACTGCAGCGGTGAGGAGAATATGACAGACATTCCGTGCCGATTGTGTGAATGAACAGACGGTGTAAATGGTTCATGAAATTCCAGAAAGGCAGTGAAATCGTTAAAGATGAGTTGTTACCTTTAAGCTTCATTTTCATAAAATGCTTTTTTAATATTTGTTTATTTCTTTGGCTAAATATATGTAAAAGGAATGGGATATCTCTAAACTTTGCATTTAAAGCACTAAAAATAATGTAATTAAAATGAAATATATATGAATAAAAAGTATAAAATCAAACTAATAAAGTTAGGGAAACATCTGGAAACTGGACAATTTCATTAGAAGACATTCGCAGCAAATTTTTAATTATAAATCAATTTTTACCACACGAGTAGTTTAAACCTACCCACTGCCTTTTACAAATTTATAACAAAAGGTTGTGTTCAAAACTATTTGCAACAATTTAATTAACATTGGTATTCAGTAATACATAAATGTATTTAATAAATACGTAAAACATTAATTCAGAATTAACAGTTTTTTAAATTTCTGCAAAGAGCAGTGACAACATCCTAGACATGTCTCCTACTATAATTCTAGGTAACTAAAGATTACTATCCCAAATAAATTCAAGTAAATCACTAGCGACAAGATTATAGCATTGTGAACGTTTAAATGGTGTCACAGAAATTATTGTGAGCAACAATTGCCAAAGATATCGTGAATACCAGAGTGCAGATTTCCCCACACAAGCAGAAAAAAGTATCAGCTGATTTCGATTTCTGGCCTTATAAGATGAGCGTTAGCCGATAGAAAGCGGGAACTAACAAAATGTGTTAACTATTGATACACGTATGTTAATAAACAAGAATAAAGTAAGAAAATTCTATTAACAAAATTTCAATTTGACCCTTACGATCAGATAATAACAATTTGCTCTTTTTATTTCTTCAAGATTGTAGATTGATGCATGAAATTGGGAAAAAGTATAGTGTTTATTGTTTTTTAATCTCAAAATACCAACCAAGCTATAACTCGAATAGATGGTCAAACTTTCGTTCTCTGACATAACAGGAATATTGATATTTACCTATAGTAACTATTAAAATAATTAAATAATCTAATAAAGGTTGTAGTAAAACTGAAATTGTTCTCATCATGTACTACCTTACACCTGCAATACCCATATAAGATAGCGCTGTGATTAAATTATAACACTACTATAAGAATAATCAACCTAAAATTTAAGCAAGCCATAACTTTCCTGAAAATATAAAATATAACTAATTTATTTGTAAAAAAAATACTCCTCCCCCGTGACAGTGTTTCACCACTGCCGTGACCAGGATTCGAACCTGGGTTATTGCGGCCACAACGCAATGTCCTAACCACTAGACGATCACGGCTATCGGGAGGAGATGAGAAAAGTGACTTTGTGCAAGTTATTAGAGCAGTTAGGGGGCCATCGACCGGAACATCCCGCGGTAGCAAAAAGCGGTTCATTCGGCGGAACCTGTTTCACAGAAGTCTAGCCGACTGAGGCGTGATATTGTGGTCAGCGTGTCCGCGCGCAAATCTGAAGGAAAAAAAAAAGTGTAGTTTATTTATGTTTCATTTTTACGAGCAAAATACTTAGTTGCAATATTTACTTCGTTCCTTATTTGCTTTTGAGGTTGTGCTATACACAAAGAGTAAGAAGACACTAGAAGTCAAATTGAAACAATACCTTTAAAAAAAAAAGTCCATCACGCAGGGGCTGCATAAACTAAGCGAGTTCCTCACCAAGTTGAATAAATTTAAAAAGAAATATAAAATCAACATTAGTCCTTATTAATTTATTAAATGAAATAAGTTTCGGCGTAACTGCGAGATATTAGGGAGTTAAATTAGAATTCTTGCCATCTATAGGTATTACAAAAAAGATAAACCACATTATTATTATTATTAAGAAATCACAAAAATTATGATACACTATTAAATAAATTAAATATATGACCACGGTAGACAAAGATATACTGTGTGGGTATTTTTAAACATTTTTAAATTATATTTTTAACCATATTTACGAATTGAGCTTGATACCATCTTTACATTCACTAAAATAGAGAAAAATAACAGAAAGTTTCGAGTTACATGTATATTTAGGAAGATGATGTTCATATACTTCAATAAAACAAAAACATGTTACTATTTAAAAATAATTACATTATACGATGCAAATATATACAATCAACAATTAACAATCGAAAGTTTCATAGAACTTGACTGGTTTTGAAATTTAATTTAAATGTTATTGTTTTAAAAGCAGGCAATGCAAATTTCTTTTTTTTTAATGTTATTATAGAGCGCTTATAATTATAATTATTACAAATATTATTCTCACACAAATATTACTTAATATTTCACATTTGCTATCTTTACGACAATGCTTTTGCCAAATATAAAACATATGCATCATTATAAATACAGTTTATAAGCGCAGTTAATTTGTCATTTTATTTTGAAACAATATAGAAAATAAACACTAGAGCACTTTTTAAATTTCGGATTTCAGCTATACCCCTACTCCAAATGATCCGATTTCCCTAATTTTCAGAAACTATTTTTATTAATTTATTTTAATAGCATATACCGAGTTTCGTTGAGAAAAAAACAAAAATTCCGATCGCTAGAGCGATTTTTAAAATTTCTTTTAAATTTTCACTTTAGGTTAACCCCAACCCCCAATGATTCAATTTTGTTGGTTAACGAACTCGAGGAATCGTTTGTTAATTTATAGTTGTGTGCCGATTTTCGTTGAGAAAAAAAAAACAAAAACAAAAACAAAAGTTGCGACCGCTGGAGCGTTAACGGACACACACACACACACACACACACACACACACACACATTATCCCTCCCACTGTCATTTTCGGTGCCTAGTAGGTAGGATCGACGGAGAGTTGAAGAAATATTTCATGGGTACAACCGCAAAAGCACTTACTTGCGTACTGTGCTTAACTTCTTTTAATTTTGCAGACAGTGAATATGTACTCACCCTTCTTTCAGATGATGCTGGAGGGAAAATGGACCCCATTAGGTCCATTTGTGCACTAGAACTGGCGAGTGTAAATGATAGTTTCGTATGTTGTACAGAACGGGCAATACTTCAACCATCTTCTCTAAGAAAGGCAGTGGCTAGCCAGAAATTTAAAATGAGGGGGATGGGGTGGCTGATACTTCGAGCATATGTAGCAAATTTGCCTGTAACTTACGTGCAATGCACTTAAAATATTGTTTAATATTTAAATTTATGAATACTGGGTTTCATCAAGAGATCGAAAACACTCAAGAGCATCGTTCCAAGTTGTGGAGGGCTTTGACACCAAATTTTCTAGTTCTTTATATCCTCGCTCTCCCTCGTGGAAGAAACAAAACACAAGGAGCTGCCACAACTCTCTGATTAAGGTCATTTCTCCGGAAACGTCTTTCTTTTAGTACTGGAAATACAAAATGCTCATCTAAAGTGCAAGGTTCCGTTAAAAACTTCACCCAAGTATCCAGATCATCCACTTGTGAAGTGGACCAGCTTCACTCTCATTAGAGGCAGAAAAGTGATGGCCAAGCTTGCGTTGATGGCACTTGAGAGTTTACAAACATTGTGAGGCGCCAAGTACAGATTGTTCTTTCCACATTATCTGCTAATTTGATTTTTTTTGGTGAAAAAAGCAAAACTATTTTTGACTCATTTTGAGTCACTGCTAATCAACTGACCAAAAACTTACAGCAAAGCAAACTGTCTCGTATTGCTTTGCTCCTATATATATATATATATATATATATATATATATATATATATATATATAATTGTTTCCGATTGCCTAAATGATCTGGAGGTAGCGTTTGCGACTACTTTTCAAGGTCCTGGATTCGACTTACGGTCTGGGTAAGCATTTTTCTTTTTCGGATTTCTTCCTTACCCTGAGAAGATGAATGCCAGCTAGCTTTAAGGCGCCAAGGACTCCGAGCTCATTTATGCCATCATTAATCCATTTCATTTTATTCTTCCCTACAGACTTACACCTATAGTATTCAGTCCACAATCTACAGATGTCGTGAAAGACCAATGCGGTCATAGCAACAATAAATAAAACATGGAAAAAACTATTTCTTATTCAACAATAATGCGATGCCTTGGCAGGCTCACGTAATCCAAACTGTGCTCTGACTAGAACATAAGGACAGGGATGTCGACTTATTAGCCACTCATGGCACTGACATTTCACTAGGTTTTAGAATGGGTACTTTGGGTGGATGGAACTGAATACCACAAATATAACTTCCCGAAACAGCCTTCAGAAGTATTAGGAAAGTACCACTATATTTAATGTCTATGATTAACTACGAGGTGCATTCAAATTCTAAAATCTCCCATTATTTTCCTCAACATTGGAAGCAGGTAGGAAAGAAAGTTTAACTTAAAATATGCTGACACAATTTGTAAATGCATGACAGAAATAACAGCATCATATGTAACATAGAACTCTGCAGCTGGAGTGAGGGGCGTTTTTGATATTTAAAAAGAATTACAAGAACAGCAAGTGGTCGTTCGATTTCTTCAACTGCGTGGTGAGACACCCGTTGAAATTCATCGCCATTTGAGTGAGACATGTGGTGATGATGTTATGAATGTGAAAAATGTGCGTTCCTGGTCGTGTGACAACGAACCGATACAACCTCGGCCTCGCACCAGCCGGTCATTTTTTTTTTTTTTTTTGAGTAGTGTTTAACGCCCGTTTTCACTACTGAGGCACCACAGGCGGTGGACACTGATGATACATGAGATGAAATGATAAATTGGGAAAGGATTTTTTTTTTAAGGAAGGAAGCGTTCCAGGCCTAAGTTTAGGTACCTCCCCGGCATTTGCCAGTTATGAAGACTGAGGAAAACCTGGAAAAAACCCCAGTCAGGGAGGACGGTCCTGGCGGGATTCGAACCGCAGACCTCCCGCTCACGAATCCGTGCCTTAACGACCTCGGCCACCCGTGGCGGTATCCAGCCGGTCAGACAGCATGGTTTTGCGAGTGGGGAAAGTTGTTTTGGAGGATTGCCGACTTTTTTTTTTTTTTTTGAGTAGTGTTTAACGCCCGTTTTTACTACTGAGGCACCACAGGCGGTGAACTCTGATGATACATGAGATGAAATGATAAATTGGGAAAGGATTTTTTTTTTTTTTTTTTTTAAGGAAGGAAGCGTTCCAGGCCTAAGTTTAGGTACCTCCCCGGCATTTGCCAGTTATGAAGACTGAGGAAAACCTGGAAAAAACCCCAGTCAGGGAGGACGGTCCTGGCGGGATTCGAACCGCAGACCTCCCGCTCACGAGTCCGTGCCTTAACGACCTCGGCCACCCGTGGCGGTCGGATTGCCGACTGTGGAAGAAATCGTCTCCAAAGTTGGCATTTCCGTGGGATCTGTGCACACAATGCTGCACGAAGATCTGAAAATGCGCAATATTCTCCCGGTGAGTGGGGACATGACGCAGTAGCTTCTTCGTGAAAACAACTAGGAAGTGGTTTCTCATATTCTTGACCTGGCTTTTTCCAACAATGAAAGACACTGTTCATGTCGCACATTCTCCAGTCGTGCCGCTATTGCATCTGCGATATTGCAGTACTCAAAACAGACTCCTAAAGAAGCGCCCTCATCGACCATGGATTTCCGGAGTCGACGTTGTGACAGAAGGCTTACTTTGAGAAGGGACAGAAGTTTCAAACTTTTGGTGCAAATAGTTTGTGTTAAAAAAATCGGAGACCTTAGAACTTGAAAGCACCTCGTATAATAAATAATTGTTAACAGGTTTGGTTTCTTATCACATCTTCTGTAAGTGTTCTCATTACAAGCAATCGCAAACTCGATTTAAGGCTATACAAGCTATTAGTTTGCAAAACGTTCAGTTTTAAAGGGGGGAATAAAGGCTAAAAGCAAAACGTTTTTCCGTGACCATTTTTATACTTTTAGCACATTTTTTTCAGAGTAGAAATAAAATATCCGGACATATTGCAGAAATATAAGAAAATAAACTGCATTATAAATACATATTTTAACAAATAATTTGTAATGTAGGAAATCAAAATTTTGCTACGACAAAAGAACTGCAAACAGTCTGCATGAGAATATAAAGATTAAAATCTTGGTAAAAGATCCATAAATATTCCTCGACATATTTATAGAGCGTCTACACTGTAAACTCTCTGTATTGATGATGAATAAATAAATAAATTAAACATTTTGAAGCGTGCACTAGAGGCAGAACAAACATCTTGATGAAACGGCACAGATTTATCAAGCTAAGGCATAAAGCATGACCTTTAGAGTTCTCAACAGTTATACAGCTGGTGTTGTTGCAGGTCCTATGGAAATATATCGTCTTCCAGTGACAGAGTCCATGAAATACGGCTGGTGGATATGTGACTCTGCACTACGGAACAAACGATGGTGGGGAAGACCGCCACCATGCTTCTCGTCACTCCAGCTTCTGAAGCATCGTTCAGCTTTCCGTACTTCTGGGTACTGAACTGCATCTGTCACAGCAGCACCTGAGTCAAGCTACAGTCTCTCCGTCCATTATGGCATTAGCAAGACATTGGTCCTGAAACCGTTCCAACCTAAATCTTCGCAAGATTTAGCTACATAGGCACTCTCTGGGAGTATTTCATTCATCCTGTTTTTATTTACCACGGTTCAATGCTATAGACTGTAGCTTGTAAAGCCAAATTAAAAATATGGAAGATGACAGAGGTGGAATAGAGTCCTCTTGCGTTTCTATTCTTGAAAATTTATAAATATACAGAAAATAAAAGAAGAATGTAATAAAAGTCCGTCACGCAGGAGCTGCGCAAACTGAGCGAATTCTTCACCTAGTAAAGTAACTTTAATAAAACGAGTATAAAATAAAAATTATGGTCTTATTAACTTAAGAAACTAAACAGATTATGGATTTACTGTGTGGCATTAGGGGAACAAGATTAGAATTATTGCAATCTATTAGTATTACAAAAGAGAAATCTCATTTTTAGAAGTATTTTTATTGAATTTAAACCACAAAAATTAATTAAATGAAATGCATAGCCACTGAAAGACAGCTATACTGTGTGAGTATTTTAAACATTTTTAAATGTAACCATATTTATGAACTGAGCTCTGTATCATCTTTACATTCACTAAAATAGAAAGAAATAACAAAGTTTCGAGTTACATTGTGTATTTAAGAAGATGATGTTTCTATGCTTCAATAAAATAAAGCCATATTCAGAAACAAGTACAATGTACTAAGCAAATATACACAATCAACAATAAACAATCGAAAGTTGTATCATTTTCATTGGCTTTGAAAATTAATTAAAATGGTATTGTAGTAAAAATATATACCGCAAACGTTTTCCAAACATTATTAGAGAGCGCTCTTACATACAAATATAATTCTCATACACATATTGTATTACTTTTTTACATTTGTTATCTCCACGACGATGCTTATGTTAAATATAAAACATATTCCTCGTTATAAATACAGTATTTATGCTGCACTAATTTGTCCTTTTATTTTAAATCAATATAGAGAAAATAAAACGTAAGAGCGCTTTTTAAATTTCGTTTTTCAAGTATACCCCTACTCCTAATTGCCCACTTTCCTAGTTTTCAGAAATTATTTTTTTTTCTTTTATTTAAATGGTATATATCGAATTTTATTGTGAAGAAATAAAATATTGGTGCCGCTAGAGCGATTTTTAGATTTTTGGTTTCAGGTAAACCGCCAATCCTAATGGCCCGATTTCCCTGATTTTCAGAAATTATTTTTCTTATTGGATTTCAATGGTATATGCCGAGTTTGTTATAAAAAATTATTGCTGTTTCTAGAACGATTTTTCAATTTTGAGTTTCAGGTAAAACCCCACTCATAATGGCCTGATTTATCTGATTTTCAGAAACTAATTTTCCCATTTTATTTAAATGATATTTACGGAATTTCGTTGGGACGAACAAATATTAATGCTACTAGAGCCGATTTTTAAAGTTTGGGTTTCAGGTAAAACCCCTCCTTCCTACAGTCGGATTTCACTGATTTTCAGAAACTATCATTTTTATTTCATTTCAATGGCATATACCGAGTTTCCATTAAACTTTTTACAATTGCGGCTGCTAGAACGATTTTTAAATTTCGCTTTAACCCCCACTCGTTTTACTCCTTTTATAAATTTGTTTTAAAGAACTAAATCGAGTTTCGTTCAGATAAAACAAAAACTGCGACCGCTAGACCGTTATCACACACACACACACACACACACACATGTATATGTATATGTAACATGTAATTTTTTCATTTGCAATTTCGTTGCCTAGTAGATAGGATCGATCGATCGAGATTTGAAGCAATTGTTCAAAAATCGTTTCGTACAACCCAATACATTCCTTCGGAATTCGCTAAAAGGCACACACGTTTATTGTTTACTTTAAAATGTGTCTTGATCTTTTCTTTGTAAAAATTGTTAAACTTCAGCATTAAAATTCTAGCAATCATTAATTTAGTATTTAGCCAAAACGAAATTCATTAGATATATAGATCTTAACCAGTTTGTGTTTGCCAAATGATCAGGGGCTGCTCCTTTGGGAAGTTTCTAATTTCTGCTACCCCAAAATTTAAATTTTGATTTCCTATAGCTATGCTTGATGATCTTTTATGCTTCAAAAATAAAGGGTGGGGCTTATAATTGGGCAGATCAATAGATTACAACCCATTTATAATGCTTGTATTCCTTTCGTCTTTAGCACCTGTAAATTGATCATGTTCCCCTACGCAGCCAACTTTCATGACAACCCTCAAAGAACGCAGTATTTTCTATTTCCTTACTCTCCTGTTCAAAATCCTCACTCAGTATATCGCCTCATATCTGTCCCTACCTCGGACCCGAAATATGACTTCACTGCTTATCCTCGTCCCGAACACATTTCTACTCAACCTCATTCAGCGTGTCAGTTTCCAGGATCTGGAACTCCCTTCCTCCTGAAGTCTGAAATTGTCGAACAATAAAGCAATTTAAACGTAGATTAAATTGTCATCTCCTCAACTCTAGGAGGCACAAAAGTTAATCTTCGTTTTCTTCCTTCTTTTTCATCATCTTCTGTTCCTCCTCCTTCCTCCCCTTGTATTTAAGAAAAAAATATTGAAGAACAAATGAAATTTTAACACTATCTTTATCAATATGTAATATTTACATTCCGTATATATATATATATATATATATATACTTTTCTCTTTTTCTATATTTTATATAACTATGTAATATTACACTCTGTATTTCACTGGTGTTAAGCGCATGGCAGGCTGGAAGAGAAGGCCTCATAGCCTTAACTGTTGCCGGGTAAATAAATGAATAAATACATCTCGCGCCTAATGTTTGTATTTGTGGTTATAATCTGCAGGGAACTTGGCTTGCAGCTGCAGTGCAAACCAATGCTACGGTAAGTGCAAGTAATACATGTGGCTTGTGTTCTTGCCACAGAAGAACTCAAGTAGTTCGAAATATAGTATTTACAACTGCGTGGCTTTTTTAGTATTTTATCCTTTTCAGCTTTTCTCATTATCGTTAATTTAGTTACATTTTTATAGTATTACATTATTTTTCTTTTATATATATTGCACTTAAGCTAATCTAACCTAATCTATATGTGCAACCTATGTGTTGTTTTAACACTAAGTTTTAATACAACAAAGTAACATTTATTATATTGGAACAGTGTACACAAATTATGAACATTAAAAACAAAAGTCGCCCCTAGAGGGGTTCGAACACTCTATCTTTCATATGTTACACAACACGCCCCGATATGCTGCATATGGCAACTATCCGACTAATATATGTTAAAGTCACTCACTCTACCTGGAATCGGGCTCGGTTTTCTCCGTTGGTGTTCGTGAAAGGAGGCGTGACCGTAGCCCAAGTTTCGTCGGCTTGCACGGTTGAATATACACAAACTGGAAATTACAAATAGAATTTTTAGTACAGCCTTCAAAGAAGTCAAAATGAATAATCTTTACACATATTTTTCCTGCCATAGCGCTATTGTGTGCATGCACCATTTGAAACGTCATCTCTCGTCACGTGCGTTCCCAGAAAATTTTGGCTTAACAGACTGATTATTGATTCATTACAAAGTTAAATAAAATCTTTTAAAATACTATATATCGGGAAAACTTGCAGTTATTTCAGTATCAAGCAATATTGTAGCAACGATACTCTCAGCAGCGATAATAGTCGTGAGCCGTTGTTAAATGGCAGGCTGGTAAATTTCATGTGGATTCGTGAGTAGTTGCTTTATTTAGTTTTGTGTTAATTGAATGTAAATAGAATGAACACTATACAAAGCTTACAATCTAAGCCATTTTCTTTGCTATCATTGGAAGAAAAAATTAAAATAAAAAAAATTGGATATATCAACTCCAAGTTTTGATTTGTCAAAATGTGATTATAAACGTACGAAGTATATAATGCTTCTATAGAGACAGGCTTCATCCTTTAGATTCCAGAATTTAATCAAAGCAGCATCGATAATTTTTCTTCTCCGAAAACCAGAGGAGTAGATTTTGTGTTTAATTAGGGGCGTTACTAAGATATTTTTATTAAATGCTCTCTTTCTGTTGTGAATGTTCAGCCACATACGTAAATTAATTCTAATTATTAATATTCTCGAAGCGTGCGACCTATATTCAGAGTAGCAGTAGTAAAGGTGTGCACGCCGGGTTTACGCTACACGAGCAGCCACTATCAAAAAGTCACAAAATATCATTCGATGTTTGCCGGGACTATAAGGGCCTGCTTTAAAACTCCTAGAAATTATAAACTTGTTATTCGATTATTAAAATAACTGATAACGTCGTAAAACGCATAAAAATGAAACCTGCGTCCGGACAATAGATAGTAAAAAGCCATCAGGAATAATACTACAAACTTACGAAAGTATTATGCGCTTTTTATGCTGACGTCCATTTTCAAATCTGTAAATGAAGACACGCTGTCATTGTTTTCAGCAAATTCTTCTGGGCTACGCACATTTTGAACTAATGGCTGTAAAGAGGTTCGAAATTCTAAACTAATGCTTACTTTTTGATAGTCCCACAGATAGAGCCCTAAGGAAACAGTAAAATTGCTGCAGACTTAATTGAGGGGCTTTTTCAACTACCAAAAATTGTTTTCTTTAGACCAGGGATTCTCAACTTATGATACGTACGTGAGCTACTGCACAGCGGTACATAAGCATTTGTTTTACAAACAACAAACATTTGACGACTAATATAACTAAACGGAAACAATATATTTTATATAAAATGTTTATGCGATAATGTATAAAAATTATACGGAAATTCAGTTATAATCCTACGACAATGACAGAGCGCAACTCAAATTATATTTGATCGGAAAATAATGGGATACATTTGGTCGTTTGTTTAGCTGCGAGACGCGTTTACAATTAAGAAAGCAGTGGAGTTATGGCTCTTAAGAAACAACTAAGCATTGATAACATAAACCAATATTAGAAACACATTCCTTTCCATTGTTGGGTGGTTTCTTAAGTGAAAATCAAATTCCTCTTCATTGCAAACTGGCAGTGAATGTTAAGGAGCCTCTTGGAGGTCTCATCTCAGATTTCAATGTATACTTCCCTGAAAACCTGCATTCAGAATTTTGGAATAGAGATCCTCTTTTTATTGCTGACACCCTACCAAAAGCCTTAGAGAAATGGCCGAGCTATCGTGTGAAGAAAGTCTCAGGCAAATGATCAAGAACATGGATTTAACAGATTTCTGGCTGGCAGGGAAGAAAAAAAGGGGGGAAAAAAAAACCTTAAAAAAAGCTGTCAGATTTTTTAATTAATTAATTTATTTATTTATTTATTGCAAATACTTAGCTTTGTGAATGTGGATTTTGTTTTCTAATTTACATAAAAATAAATAAATTTAATGTTCATCCCGATTTGACTAAAATTAAATTATTTGAAACCAAACATTAAAGAAGTGTTTAGCTAAACAAGCACTACCTTCGCACTGAAACAAAAGTGTGAGTCAGAAATTAGTTTAAATTTGTAAAGCTAACAGCTTTTACTGTTGTAACTCTGAGTACTGCTGTACCAGTATCTGGAATATGTGTGTCGAAGTGTTTATGTGTTCAGTCACTACATTTTAACATTAACAAAATTAATTTTACGATATTTCACAGAACAATCCATTGAAACAGGAATAGATTGAATAGTACGTTCTTCAATAAATATCTAATTATAAATACTACATATAAGAAATAACTAAATAAATAACTAATTTTGTTATACATGTAGAGAAATGCTTATTTTGATCCTTGTACCACAAAATCACGTCTTTCCCTCGTAAAATTTGCTTACTGGTACACCTAATATCCTGAGTTAAATGTAATGGCATGTCACTGGAAAAGGTTGAGAACTCTTGCTTAAGTCGAATCTACAAATAAAAAGAAACAGACGCGCTGTGTTACTTACGCAATTTATCTGTCTTGATTTCGTGGAGTACAGTATAATACGTTCCTTATGACAGACTGTTGCGCAGCAGGGGTAGTAGTTGATCGATTGTGACTAAATAGCATGTATCCAAGTACATTACGAATTCATTGCTATTAATAAATGATAGGTGTGTTACCATTCTCTTCGAGATGCAGTACTACAAAAAAAGATCTCATCTGTGGCAGGGAAATAATGCGGCAGCATAGCAGTCGCTTCAGGTGACCAAATTCCTCGCTCATCCTCCGTACTCTCCAGAACTTGCTCCAGTTAATTACTACCTGTTTGCTCAAGCGGCGGAGGTTCGCTTCAGCCGAAGAGATGAAGATGTGTGCAACGTGCGCTCTGCGGGACTGGACTGTTTCAAAAAGTGGAAAGGGCGTTGGCAAAAGAACACACTACAGTAGATTGTCAGGCAATAATGACTATCTTCCTAAGCTATTTACCCATTAATATTAAGAGCGTCCCAGAGACCGATACTTCTGAATGCAATACTCGTACTTCGATATGAGGCATGGAATGTAACTTTCCGCGTAAATAGTTCAGGCTGATTACCTCAACAATTATCATCAACAGCTATGGCTGCTTGGCATGGTTGCGGTGAGAAAAGAAGGCGCACCCTCCAAGAGTGGGACGGTTCAGTGGTTACGACTCTAATCACCATGGAAACGATGATCCATTTCCAACAAATTCAGAAGACACATCCATAATGTAAGACAAATCCAGTGGCTGCTCTCTACTCCCGCTCAGCAAACACTCAGATAATTCCTCTGCCGTTCTTCCTCCTTCCTTCATTGACTTTCAAATTTCATTAAGGAAATGGTTTGGTTTGGTTTGGTTTGGCTCGGCTTGGCGCGGGAGCTCTGCACAGATACGCAGACAAAAGCAGAAGAAAGAGCAAGGAAAACGCTGAAATATATATTTCTGTAAAAATAAAACAAAAGAGAATGTGAAGTCTGGAAGAAAACTCGGTTGGAGGGGAGAAGTTTCTGCGCAGAAGCACATTAGTGTCAGAGGAGAACTGGCGTCATCGGCCCCTAACGGAGTTATGGATCTGCTTCATCATAAAATGTCATAATAACAAACCACATCAGCTCTCTCTTTCCCTTTCAACCTTTCCACGTTCTCTTTTATCGCTCTTCTTTCCTACTTCCTTCGTTTCCGCCTCCTTCATACAATCAGAATGATTCCAAATTCAATTGATTACAATTTGTTGAGCTGGTAACTGGCGCAGATCGCGTTTCTTCTGTCTACAAGATTATCTAGCGTTGTTGTTCCCATAGTGACGCCATCTGCAGTAAGGAGGATGGCGCCGCCAAGGGACAATGCGACACAACCCTCCCTTGCTCGTTTTAGGGGCGTTCGCAGAACAGCTTAAAAAGGAGATGTCAATGAAATGCAGTGCATTATAAAACATTAGTAACTCCCTTGATTTCTACCACATCACGATGGAATTTCGATATAGTATTTATCGTAACGGTAAAGTATGCAGACACTTTTCTACAGTGTTTTGATCAAAGGTGTTTATAAACTTTTCTTACATATTTGAAAAAAATTGCAAACTCTTTTTTCATACATAGCAAACGAAATGTTTCTTTGACATTTACACAGTTGCATAAAATAATATAAAATAACCCATTCCTTGATGGGTCTCTCCTATTCCCCTGGATTGTTAAGAACTAAAGGTGTTTTGTTTTTTCCTTGTTCTGTGGCACCGATGCTATCTGTCTCAGCTACCCGCACGCCTGTGACCATTGCCGTGTTGTGTTGATAAACAATTATGTCAAACCTTACAGACTGCCACAGAGGGCAAAGGTTGGTGCATTCGTAAAAAACATATGAAAAGTCTAGAGCCACTATATCTACCTTCAAGGGAACACACATAGTATATGAGGGGAAAAATTCTACTGAACGACGAAACTGACAGATAAAGACAAGAGAGCATTAAAGAGGACTGCAGACCGCTCCACTATAAGAACGCAGTGTCAACTAAAACAACGTGTAGGGAACTGCATAAACAAATATTCGTGACAGAGCTGCTGTTCCTGCTCTTGTACCTAGGCGAATGCATAAAGGACACTTCAGTAGTGCAAGGAGCATAAAACCTGAAATACCGATCAATAAAAATGTATAATGTGCTCCAACAAATCAGTCTTTATACTATTTCGCGGCTGGATGCAGAAAAGGCAGAAGAATACAACAGAGGCTGTCTTCTTCCAACAGTGAAGCAAAGTGATTGTGTCATTAAATATCATGGTGGATTCTATTGCTACACTGAAAGGAAAAGTACGAGGAGTGTTCTAAAAGTTCTCGGCCTGATTCAAAGATGTCATTAAAATGACCAAATTACTATGATAGTTGTTAAGTTTCATCCTTTAGGTGTCGCGCTGTGAAGTTTCAAATGCATAAGTGTAGTTATTTATTTATGACGATCGTGTAAACAAACTAGTGTTAACATTTTCTACAAAGTGGATAAGACTGAAATTCGGGCTGTGATTAAGTACTTCGTTTTGCAAGGTTTAACCCAACAGAAATATAAAAGGAGTTAGATTCCACATTCGTTCTGGACGGTTAAAAAGTGAGCAGCTGAATTAAAGCCTGGTGGTACATGCATTCAAGATTATCAGCGCTCAGGACGTCCGAAAACTGCTACGACCGATGAGATTATGACAAAAATTCACAATATTGTACTCAATTATCGCCGATTAAAGGTACGCGAGTTGATTGAAATTGCAAAGACCTCCATAGACCGTGTTCAGTACATTTTACCACTCCATTGATTCTCTTTTAGAAAAGGGATCATAGTAAAGGATCATAGTTTCATCTACTATAACAATGGTTTGCGGAACTTCAATCGTTGTCACGGCAGAGCTCCAAAAACTGCCTGACAACAGATGACTCCTTGCTGCTTTTGGACTGAGGAAAGAAGTCTAGGCACCATCTTGCACTAACCTTATTCATGTTTAAATGTTCATGAATTATTCGAAGGACTGTTGTTTTAGACGGCCCAACCTTGCTGCTATTTCTGTAACTTTGAACCGCCAGTCTTCCATAACTTCTCCTTCCACAAGAGCGAGGTTTTCAGGAGTAAGCACTTTCAAGAGCCGACCTCATGCTCTTCATCCTCAATGCTTTCTCGACCCATTCGAAAAATTTTATAGAATACGAGGGGGGTGCTTCACTATATATATCGTCCAATCGCCGTTTAATTTCATTTGGAGTAAGTCCTTCCTTTGTGAAGAACAGGTCGATACTTCACTTTGAACATGTCACAATCTTCTACATATAGCCTTCTTTATGCAACTATATCTGAACAACCGAACACAGCGGAATGGAAGTTAAGCTGCACTTGTTCACTTAACAAATAAGATATGACACCAGATAAGGCTTTTGTGAAGGCGATAATCCCTATTGGCGAGGCCGGAAACTTATAGACCTACCCCTTATATGCTTGTTTTCAACTATTATTCTTTGGTTGGTGAGTACAATTTTTTTTAAAAAAATTAGCATGTGCTGAATTACGGAAATTTCATGTTTTAATGAAATATTTTTTTATTAGAATGTAGTAATTAAACTTATGAGTCCAGTGAAGCTTAATATTCTTCGAGATGGGTCCCAGACTTTAAAACGCTGAAAACTACTGGCCTATTGAACATACTTTTTATATGCCCTTTTTTCTTTTGTGCTGTTCTCTACTTTCGGCGGTCTAATACATTATGTTTTTATAATTTCTTCTTCTGTTCTTTATTATATTTTTCATTTTATTCTTCTTTCAAAATTAAATGAATGTATGTACTGTAGATGCAGGAAGGAAAAAAAAATCCTCTCCCGTGACAGTGTTTCACCACTGCCGTGACCAGGATTCGAACCTGGGTTATTGCGGCCACAACGCAATGTCCTAACCACTAGACGATCACGGCTACTGAGAGGAGTTGAAAGCATTCCTATTTTGTAGTTACTAGAGCGGTTAGAACGCCCATTGACCGTAACGTTGCGCTGTAGCAAAAAACAATCACTAAACCTCTCGCGTTGTACGTACAAATTTCATTAATTAAATTCTGCGAAAGATGCCTCTATCATTTTAAAATGCATAAACAAGCTAAAAAAAAAAAACTTGTTTGCCTGTCTACTTAGCGTCATAATGGCAATTAATCCCTACTTGTAAACAGAAATATACCGAAGAAGATAAATGTTCATACTTGATGCATATATTTTTACTTGAATGTTAATTTATTCCAACAAACACAAGCAACATATTTCCATTATTTCACAATTAAGGAAATACTATTATTAATTTTTATTATATTGTCAACCAACACTATTTATTTAGCACCAAATATACACATATCATACATATAGCATTACATCAACAAATGTTAGCTACCTATGCTGTATCCAGTCTCAATACATAACAACTCCAAGTTGCTGATGTATTGGAGACCGAGCCATAATCAAGGTCATTACTTCCAGTTTTTACTAACCCCCTATATACCGCCACGAATGACCGACGTCGTTAAGGTATGGACTTGTGAGCGGGAGGTCTGGAGTTCGAATCCCACCAGGACCGTTCTCTCTAAGCGAGTTTTTCCCATGGTTTTTTCAGTCCTCATAAATGGGAAATGCCGGGGAGGTACCCTAAACTTAGGCCTGAAACATTTCCTTCCTTAATAAATTCTTTCCCAATTTATCATTTCATCTCATCTATCATCAGTGTCCGCCGCCTGTGGTGTCTTAGTAGTAAAATCGGCGTTGAACACTTCAAATAAAAAACAACCCCATGGGATATCTAAGCTCTCTACTCCTGTACTACTATCTTCCTTATCCCCAACTTTGCTCAAGTATTCTTCCATCATTTTTATGTTTTCATTCCCGATATCTTCCTTATTAAAATTTCTTCCTCAAATTTCTCCCATTTCTCTTTCCATGCCTGTAGTTTCCACCTGTATTCTTTTGCTCTCAATAATATGTTAATGTACTTATAATCAGGTTCACCGTAAATGGGACATTCATTTCCACAGATTTTTCTCAGACTCTTAAATTCCTTACTACTGGCCCAATCGAAACCTTTCCTTCCCAAATTCATCACAAAGTTCTAGTACTTCTCTCGCGCCCAAACTCTTTTATCTCTCGATAAATTCTTGGTGAAACCTTCTCTCTAAAACTCATAAAGATTTCTTGTTTCTCAATATCTTCAATTCTATCTCTTACTTCTTTCCAGAACCCCATTCCCCCTATATCAACATTGCTTATTTACCAAAAAATCCCCCATACCAATTTTTTAAACAATATTCTGGGTTTCGAGTACTCATGGCCCTTTTTATCCGAACTCCCCATGTGCACTAAGACATTCTTTGACCATATCTCTATCATCGAACATATTTATTCTATATAGGTAATTATTTTACTTGGTCCTGGTGGTGTAGTGGTAACCATGCTTGCCACATAAACCCAAGATCGCCGATTCAGTCCAGACCAGAGACTATTTTTTTGGAATTAAAAATCCTAAGTATGGCTTCCTTAGGAAGGAAGAAAAGCCGAAGATCCCGTGTCGTACATTTACGACACGCAAAAAAACCTCAAGCCTGAAAGAAGAGGCCTCTGAGAAAAATTTATTGGTCTGAATTGAATGGGACGCTGATAACCTGAGATGTCAAAGAGCGTCCGTAAATAAATTTAAATACTTTTATCAATTATTCTCACTTTACTATTTGAGCTACCCAGTTCTGCCAAGGTTACATTATTAGGGACACTCTCGGTAGTGCCAGTATTAATTTACAATCTATTTTTACTTAGGATATATCTGATCGTGACGATTCTTCTTCAAAACGTTTTCAAAAATTGAATGAAAATGGGCCTAAGCAGCGAACACGAGTGAAGAGAATCTTACAGCATGACGTGAACAGTTTGGAGTCCCTTGTCCCACACACGCGCTCTTAAACACAAACGGCATGTTACTAATGTTTAAAAATTCCACACTGCCATATTTGAATATGCCTTCCATTTTCTCTACCAGAGCGGCTCTCAGCGGTTCCTCCTTTACTTTTCACAATTGCCCAACGTTATATAGTTTAACATATATCATCAAGTTTATACTTGCGATTAGACATAGAATGCGGGCTGAGGCATTAGGCCTTAGCAAGCCTCAGTAAACCACGGGTCCCCCGGTTTACTCCGAGATAGGTTGGGTTAGGTTTGATTAATGTAAGTGTGTGAATTGATTAGGAATTCTAATTTTGCCAATTGTTTCCCTGTTTCAGTGTTTCGTCGTGCACTTTCTGCTGCCACGCCTGGATCTAAGACGTATGTAGTCTGTTAGCCCTACAGTATGTTACTACAATCGTGACGTCACCACACTCTGCCGCCGTTTTCTCTTTGTCGGTCGGATTTCATCAATTAAAGACGGCGCACTTTTTCTAGGTTGTCTGGGATAGTCAGCTCATTAACTAGGATTGCATCTCTGATTTGATCAGATTGGCAGACAACTTGTTTTTGTCATCTGTTTAGACATGACTTATTAAATTCAAAGATCATTAGACACTACAAGCTATTTAACAAATGATAACAATGACAGTAATTCACAGCATGTGAATTCTGCATTTCTGAAAGAATGCAAAACTTTTTTGCACATGCGCACCCTTTGACAATAAATAAATAAATAAATAAATTAGTCATCTCTTACGCGAAATTTCTTCTAAGTCCTACACGTTAACAGCGCCTGGTTTATAGGAAACCAGCAAAGCTGTGTAGCCACTGCAGCATTGTGTTATATGACTGCACTAAAGACATTGACTAGCGTGTGTGTTCCGTTAGCTCTGTGGCAGGTGTGCATAGATGTGGTTAAGAGCGCAAGTTCGTCTTCCAGAGTGAAATAATAAACCTTTGTAACATTTTATGACAAATTAAATTCTTAATATTGTTTCCCATATACATAAAACTCTAGCGTTCACTCATTAATGAATATTATTATAGTTCCTTCAGTTTTTGTTCTATCTAAATGCAATATGCTGCACATGCAAGAAGGACAAAAGTTGACTTATGGGCACAAATTCAAGAAGCCTGGGGTTTGTATGCTCATCCACACTTCTGTACAAATCTGACATCATCTATGCCCCTGAAGACTGAAGACGGTTATACCTCTGAGGGTTCACACACGATATTAATTTTTGTTTATTTCTTTGTGTTTTCACTTTACAAAATAAACTGTTCATGTTTTATATATTATTTGTATAAAATAAGTTAGTTTGTGACTACGTTTTTGTGAGTGTATAGATAATGTCATAAAACTTATTGGTCCTGGTGGTGTAGTGATAACCATACTTGCCTTCTAAACTCATGATCGCGAGTTCGATCCCGGTAAGAACCGATGGATTTTTTCGGGCGTAAAAATCCTTCGGCAGGGAAGTAAAGCCGTGGGTCCCGTGTCGTACATTTAAGGCATGATATAATGAATCTCAAGCCTGAAAGAAGAGGCCTCTGAGCAAAATTAGTTGGCGTTTCAGGCCCTGAATAGAATGGGACGCTGATGACCCGAGATGTTAAAGAGCGTCCGTAAATAAAACAAATCGACAAATCAACTCTGAATAAGGTTTGAGAATTCTACATACAGGAATTTATTTAGAACGTGGGTGACTTTTTACATTGACGCTGTAATTTATCTTACAGAACCAAAACAATTACCTTTCAACGAGAGTAAGCTGGTTTTGAAGTGGCGCGAAATTTAACATTTATGCAAAAGTAATGCGGGGGTGAAAGTGTAACTGAACTGAGATATCACAAGGCAACACCAAAAGGAAAATGGCTTTGCCAGAAATATTAATTGTTAGTGTACAAATTTATTTTGTTAAAGCCATTAGTAAAATTATTATATTAATATATCAACGTATTTGGGCTAGATTGCGTATAATTTATGCTATATGAATGAAACAAAATACAAAAAGTATTTTAAAAGTATGTATTTAAAAACTATTGTATTTAGAAAATTAAAAAAATCCTCTCCCGTGACAGTGTTTTACCACTGCCGTGACCAGGATTCGAACCTGGGTTATTGCGGCCACAACGCAATGTCCTAACCACTAGACGATCACGGCTACTGAGAGGAGATGGGTAGCTGACTTTCTGTAAATTACTAAAGCCATTAGTGAGGCCATCGACCGGAAAACCGCTCCGCTGCAAAAAGAAAAGTAGTCCACCAGCAACTCCTGATGAGACCTGACGTACCTACTCGTAAACAAGGTATCTTCGGAGTAACTTCACGTAGTAATAATAATAATAATAATAATAATAAATGTTTTGTTTATTATTATTTATCTAAGTTTGTATCTCTATTCACAAAAGTTCGTTTACTTATCCATTCCTTTCTGAGTTGATTAATTTTAACAGAAAGAATGTTATATACAGAATGTTAATGAACAACACTGAAATATTTCCGATGTATATAAAAGTATCGGCCATTTAAGGATAGGGTCACAGACATAAATTGTCGAAGTTGTGGGCTCTTCAAGTACCCCATTCACGCAAATCTAATGCGCTACTGAATGCACTGAGCATCCCCGAATATGAAACTTAAAATCATAAAAAATTATTTTTGGCCTATTGTTGTACGGCGTCTTAGAGATAAGCCCATCCGCTTCATAAAACGATCAGAACACAGAATTTATAAGTGAACTATTGTTACATCTTGAAGCACTTAGACAAAATCCATCACTCGTGCTGTTGTCAGGACAATTGGTGTAGATTAAAGAAGAAAAAAGTTGTTTCTTATGGTGTCACCAGTTACAGGTTGTCCGTTCTTCCTCCTCTTTCGTGTACGAGTTCCAAAACTTTTTCTTCAATGTCAGGATATCTTCCTTTGTAAGGGCCAGTGAATTTCTTCCTACTAACTTTAGTATCAAATAATGTCAATTTTGTTGTCGTCACAAGCGAAGGTTACTCTCAGCTTCATTGAATTATTTTCCTGTCTTTCTATTACTCTTATTTTCAGCATAAAGAATTACTTTAATCTTGAAAGTAGCACCATAAAATGTTCTTCTCATTTCGTGACTATTCAAACGCTCTATGCAATAATAGGTTTACAAATAATGCAAAGAAGTCGAGAATTGCACAATGTATTATGAGAAATTGAATGATTTACCTTGCAGCTTAAGTAAAGAATCTAAGATTGTGTTTTTTTTTAACTAAAGATACCAGTGTGTTTGTTTATGGGAATTCATAAGCTAAACTTTCAAATTTAGCTACAAAGATATTTGAAGAGTTAAATACTTAGTTTGAAGCTAGTAAACTTTCATTAACTTTTGAAGAAACAACTTTATCAAAATTAAAACAAAAAATAAACCGGTATTAGAAATTAGTATAAGTTACAATATTAGAAAAGTTCCTCACACCAAGTTCTTGGGGCTAGGAATTGACAAAGAGCTAAATTGGAATAGACATATAATGACCACAGTTTCAAAGCTCAGCTGCAAGTGCTTTATTCTTAGAAGTTTGGTTAATCTTACAAACTAAAATACATTAGCTAGTGCATTATATGTTTTTTTCATTCTATTATGAGATATGGAATAGTTTTTATTGAAATAATTCTTATTGAATATAATAATATTGAACAATTTTTATTGAAATAATAAGTAAAAAGTATTCATCCTGCAAAAAAGAGTGTTAAAAATCCTCTTTGTAGCTAGTATTCAACTATCATGTAGATCATTATTTAATAAACGATATTCTTGCTCTTTCTGGAGAATGCGCATATTCTCTCACGAACTTTAACTTTATCACAACACTAGACATACTGGTGACTTGAATAGACCAATAAATTGATTACACTTTTTCATAAGGGCAGCTATTACTCTGCGGTGCGAGTGTATAACAGTCTTTCAGCTTCACTGAAATTGTTACGTAATTCACAGAAATTTTCAAAGAGAAATTAAAAGAATTTTTAAATACTTGCACCTTCTATAACATGAACGAATATTTCAATTTCGGCATAGCCTAATTAATGAATTTATTATGTTATTGCACTAAGTTAACGATTTGTAATATGGTGGTGGGTTATAAAGTTGTATGCCTTTTTATTATAATTAGTATAGTTATTCTATTATTAAGTGAATATGTTATAATTGTATGTCTTGTTCAATATTCTTGAGATCCAAAGAACAAGACCATCTACATCTACAGGTAGCGTTAAATTAATGTGCAAAATTTCAGGCTGAACACTTGATTGCACGCCACTGCATTTGTGTGCTAATAGGAATTCAGCTGTTAGAAACAAACTTTTCCCCCAATATTGTCTAATGATACCTGTCAACTTTTTCATGCTTTATAACCAAAAGATATGACGAAATATCTCGTCAGTACAAAATGAGAAAATGTAGAATGGTTGCAGTTTTTATGCATCTGATTTATCTGAAGCAAGAGGTTGTGCTGTAAGAGTTGCCGAGATTTACAGAGAAATAAATATTTCCTAAGAGAAGCCATTTCAGTCTGTTGATAGGCTTAGGTTTGTACTGGGAAGCTTAAAGAAGTAATAGTAAAAGTCAGTGGCGTGCATACCGTTTCGAAACTTTACGCCCTCACATGTAAGTTTGAAATCTTTGACCCTGGGTTCACTAGCTCAAATTGTTTATCTCAGACTTTTTTATATAGGGTAGAAATATTTCAGTGATTGTAAACAAATTATATGACAATTCTGTATTGAACAGCCTTCGTAGTATTTTTAGGGATGGTGATTTTTCGAAATATCGATGAAAATTGAAATGTTTCTAAAATTATTATTTTAGATTTTAATAATCAAAAGATGCACATTAAAATGCGTAAAATGCGAAATCCATTCAAAATGTAATCTTTAGGCGAAAAAGCAACATAAATGAGAAACATTATTCACGAAAAACTGGTCACATTTTAGTATGGCTGTTTTTCCTGAAGTGAAACAGATCTTGCCTCTTAAACAATTAAAATGCTTATCATTGAAGGGTATGAAGACTTTCATGCTCAAATTGTTAAGAATATTTAGAGCAATAAAAAAGTGAACGACGTGCAAAGTCTGTTGCCTATAGTCATAACATACTCGGAGTTCAATGAAACAGCTCTTCAAAGCGTTTGGCTTCCTATAAAGAGTGTAGATTTTTCAGCAGATATAATTTAGTTGTTTATGACGAGAGAACAAATATGATAGAAGACAATGTAGAGGTGTATTCAATGCTTTTATTCAATGGCACAAATGTAATATAAATTTTGTTAAAGTAATTGGCCTTGTGTAAATGAGGGAATCAAGAAATGATGTAATATAGATATATATGATTAATATTTAATTTAATTATGCAATAAAATTGAATTAATGTTACTAATATTGTAAAATATACAAATATTTAATATATTAAATTAAATCGTTGTACTTGTTTAAGTATAATATTACAAAGTTAAAGCTGAAAATAACCGCCCCTAAATATTTTATATACGAAAGGAAGCAAATATTTAAACTCTTTTAGCTTTATTATACATTAAATTTTACAGAAAAATAACTAATTAAAGTACATACTACGAGTGCTTAACAAATTGTACTTATCGTTCTCAGTGAAAGATGACAGGTTTAGAGATTTTAGAGATTTTTGAATGGCACACCGTACAATTAATTTCACTGTTGAACACAGCCATTGTCCGACCTGATATAGCAGTAGTATTTTGTCTGAGATAGAAAATCGTAAAGGACTATAAATAGCAAGCAGTAGTTAAATAACTGCTTGGAGCAGTGTGAGCACCATGAAGGTAAATGTATAATTATGCGAGTCGCCACCGTCTGTATATTCCGCTATAATAATAGTATAATAATAATAATAATAATAATATAATAGATAAAATAAAAATAAACAAATAAATAAAAAGTAGCATATATCTTTTCAATGGCTTTAAAACTAATATTTCACTTATGTGACTAAAATCGACCAATGAAATGAAACAAAATTTTTGAATTTTGACCAATAACAGCAAAATTATCGAAAAGTTGCTTTCAGTAATTGCAAATTTGACTAACTAATGTGTATTCACTTAAACAATTGTTTTTGCGTATTCCACCAAACAGACCGCCATAGGTGGCCGAGGTCGTTAAGGCGCGGACTCGTGAGCGGGAGGTCTGGAGTTCGAATCCCACCAGGATCGTCCTCCCTGAGAGGTTTTTTCCAGGTTTTCCTCATTCCTCATAAATGGCAAATGCCGGGGAGGTACCGTAAACTTAGGCCTGGAACGTTTCCTTCCTTAAAAAAAAAATCCATCTCCAATTTATCATTTCATATCATCAATGTCCACCGCCTGTGATGCCTCAGTAGTAAAAACGGCGCTAAACACCATTAAAAACAATAAGTCAGTCTGAAACCATTTTGTAAATTATGTAACAATATCTTCCTAAGCAACCATAAATCCTAATAAACCTGTTGTTCAAATTAGTTAATTATTTTCTGTTTTAGTTTTCTCAGTTGGTACTAGTAAATCGAACGGACCTTAACGAAATCTTAATAAACCTGTTGCTCAAAATAGTTAGTTATTTTCTGTTTTATTTTTCTCAGTTGGTATTAGTAAATCGAACGGAGCAATTGTACTAATCGACTTTCGTCTATTTCATTCTCAAGGTTTCTGAATAGATAAATATAACATTTTATACAATTGTTAATAATTTGTGCGCGAATTTAAAATATATCACTTTTATTCTTATTCTATTCATGAAATAGTCCTAAACCGGAGTTTGTCTCTTCTCTGTTGGTATTACTAACAATGGACATTCGTCTGTTGCTGGATGGCTTGAAAAGGTGAAGTATTACTAATAACAGGTAGTGCATATTTTCAGAAATACCAAACAGATAAGCCAAATCACTTTAATGATCTTACTAAAAATATAAACAAAATGAAATCGTTCTCGCATTGCAATTACCTTACCGAATCTCCCTCTTGCTTATAATTTTTCTTAGATAATTTAATTAAGCTTTGAAATTCATGCTTGTTGTCATGACAACATGTCTTCGTTAACCTCAGTTAAATTAAGATAACTTATTAGCATTCATGGTTTTACTGAAGATAGTGCTACATGTATTTATATACAAAATATATAATTTATATTTTACAAAAAATGAAAAGGGAAGCTTCCCAGTGTTTTAAGAATGTTTACATGTCATTCGTTTACTTGCTGGCTATAACTATACTAACCTATATTGAAAATGCTGGATGATAAACTACAGTTCATGCAGTGATAATTGTTTCCTATAGTTATTCATTAGGTCTTTATGCAGATAAACGCTTGTTCTACCTAAAGTTTCATTACTATTGAAATATATTTGAAAATGTTTATTAACGAGAATGACTTTTTCTTTTACTTACCGACGCTGTTCTCCTTCCTCGTAAGTTGACCATACTACACGCCTGGTTGCTATAGAAACAAAAGAACAACGTGCTGTTACAACAAATACCAAGTTGCAATTTTCTTTAGAACTAAATGTACTGTACACTTTGTGTAGTTATAAACTTTGACCATCTTTTTGAGGCGCTCAAATAATTAAATAAATATATTATTCTGAACCATGCAACACAAAAGAGGCAGTAACTATTTGCCGCACAAGAGAAGTTACATAAGTATCGTAGCAATTGTTTCTCAGAGCAGTCGTTTTTAATAAGAAAACATACTGATTTATGGGTTATCAATTTATGTAATTCTCTTCTGTTATACTGCGTTTATTTGCACTATAATATACTATTAGCGTTTTCGTCTATTTTGTACCATTTTTGTAATTTAATGTTGCCTTGAATGCTTTGGTCATATCGCGATTTTTGTGGCGGCATTTAGTTCATTTCATGTTAGATATATTGCCTTAGTGCATAGCCGCATTTATGATCTCCATTTAGTTTGATTTGCTCTTTCTAAAGGATGAGAATCCTGTAAGGAGTTCGTGGAAGGATAAATATAAGCCGGCAGTTTTCTCTGCAAGAGGCCAAGGCAGAAACCTCACACGCTGCCTTGAAATTAATTCACTGGGTATTTAGCGTTTTGAATGTGTGCATTAAAATTCTCCAGCATTTTCAGGGTGTCAGTTCTAATCTACTCTTATGGAAACAAAGAAAGATAGTTCAGGGATTCAGGCGGCAGAAATGAAAATTTTAAAACGTGCGTTAAGCTATAATACCCTTCCAGACAACAGAAACATGGACATTCTTTAGCAAGTATTTTTAGAAAAAATATCTGAATGAAAATGACTCAGGCGGTAACCCTTGAGACGCGCATTCGGGAAGTCCTTGGCTCAATTCCCGAGTTTTCAATTTGTGGTTTGCCCTGACCACTTGGTTAATGGTGGGATGGACGTTTGCATTACAGGAATTTTCCGCTCTCATATCATTTCATTCCGTTGACTTTTTTCAGGGTCGTGATGAGCTTGCGCGGTGTGACGATAGCTTGCGCTTTGGAAAGGTTTCTTTTCCGGTATCTGGTATGGAAGTGGCCCTTCTGAAGGGCTTAAACTCCTTGAGTGACGCTCCTCAGTCCGGATGTACCGCCACGGGTGGCCGAGGTCGTTAAGGCACGGACTCGTGAGCGGGAGGTCCGCGGTTCGAATCCCGCCAGGACCGTCCTCCCTGACTGGGGTTTTTTCCAGGTTTTCCTCAGTCTTCATAACTGGCAAATGCCGGGGAGGTACCTAAACTTAGGCCTGGAACGCTTCCCTCCTTAAAAAAAAAAAAATATATCCTTTCCCACAATTTATCATTTCATCTCATGTATCATCAGTGTCCACCGCCTGTGGTGCCTCAGTAGTGAAAACGGGCGTTAAACACTACTCAAAAAAAAAAGTCCGGATGTTCTATCAGGAAATTATGTTAGGGACCCAAATTATGTCCATGCCTCACCGCCCGGTTGTCCCTCACCTCATCCCTTCCTTCCTGGGGGTGTACGTACAAACGGCCAGCCGTATACCGAAGTATCGCCTCCCGCCATCTCGCTGGTATACATTTACTGTCGATTTAAGAGTCAACGTTTTCTCTAGATAGTATTTTCAATAGATAGTAGATTCAAATTTACAATCATGACTATACTACATTAGTAGTGTTACAATGCCTTCAGTAAATAAATGTCTTTTGTTATTCAACCGAAGTCTCCATAAGAGGACAAAAATTCATGCCGATATCGACATTAATTGCGAATATTAATGAACGCTTCTGTACATCCCAATGGAAGAAGGGAAGTGGGGAGACTTAGGAAGTATTGGACCTCCAAACTGGTTCAGGCCTAAGACTGCTAATTGACTATGCAATACGATTAGCGTATTTTAAATGCCTGAAATAATTATTCCGTCGAACAAAACTCTATATAGCATATTGAATTATAAGTGAAACAACATCATTAGCCCTAGCAACTTCCTTACAACATATATTATATATTAAATGACTTCAATTGTTACATACTGTGTTTCTATCTACAAAAAACAGTCAACTAGATCAATTAAGAAATATTAATATAAATATATTTTACGAACAATGAAACAATAATTATTAAAACGAGGTTAATTTTATATAAGACCTTAACAGATAATATCATATTAAACGCATATCTTTACGCAGGCTGCCGCGGCCGGTGTAATTATCGCATAGGGCCCCTAGCCTATCGTGTTAACGCTGTTTTTACTTGCGAACATTTCGATCAATTTGTTGCGAACTGCTCAAGGCAGAACCTTGACAATAAAGAATACGACGCTGACAGCCTACGCAATAATTAGAAATGCATTTACAAGTTTGATGCATTTAGCAGGAATTTCTAATTTGCGGGACTAAAAAATAAGTATGATTTTGATGTCATAACTTCATAAACATTAACCTATTGTGAAAACAACGCAGTTGACTGTTGGTTTCTTTTAAAGGCGCTTAGAACATTTTTGCAATTTGAAAACAAAAATCGGTTTGCACACAAAAACTTTAAGGTGCAATATTCAACTCACCACGACGTTTCCGAAGGTTGGACCATTTTATAACAAACAGCTGACAGCAGATATCAGCAACTTTTAGGAATGTTTACGGATATATCTTCTGTATTTTCAACAGAGGTTTAAAAAATAGCGTTTCCATAAAAAAGTATCATAGGTACATATAAAATTTGCAGTCAAAAACCCATTTTGAAGTCAATTTAGTATTTTGATGCGAATTGTAAAATTCGTGGAAAGTTAAGCAAAGAGTTTATCAAGATTTCGCATTTATCTAATACTGCTACTTTTAACACGAAATTCAATTTCCGCGGGCAACTTGTATGCGTTCCGCTCTGATATTACCTTACTACTTTGCTAGCGGACAGGCCACTTTTTGCCTCCGCGAAGTGTTCCGGTTGATGTCCTCTCTAACTGCTCTAGAAATTACAGAAAGCTGTATCATTCAAGTCTTTTCCATAGCCGTGATCGTCTAGTGGTTAGGACATTGCGTTGTGGCCGCAATAACCCAGGTTCGAATCCTGGTCACGGCAGTGATGAGCATTTCACGAGAAAAGATTTATTTTTTCCAATTGGAAACACTTTATAACTATAACGAAGGGAAATTTTTCCGTGAAATTGAATTTTTATTTAACATCGTGACACTAAATTGAATCAATTATTAAAAAAAAATTCAGTTCACTTCTGGTATGGAGACCTTATACATAAATGCTTCAGTTAAAGCACAAAAAGAATGCAGGTCACGGTTTTCTACTCAAAACAAACGGTTGGAATTTCAATTGATCGTTAAAACACACCTAAGTCCATGATTTATAACTAGGTCGTGCCAGGACCTTCGCCCAGAAGACTCAGACCGCGCCACTGAAGATGTCCTCCGCAGATGGGGATGAAACGTTTGGACTCCTTAGCTCCAACAGACTACGGCTCTTAAGCCCAGCTATAAGTCTGACTCCGGCCGTGAAAGCTTCCGACTACTCCATGATTTATGTTTGTTCTCAATTGATGACTGTAAACATTTCTTGTTGATATAAGCATGCCATGCAATAATAGAGGATATAGGCATAATAAAATCCACACAATGTTAAGTATGGAACTGGCTCTTTTAGAGCAGAGTCGATTTAAGAATGTAGAACACTTTTACCCAATTCTCAGTCATTCATACCTCTATTTGATAGAGGTGTTTGGAATAATAAAGAGAACTCTGATAAAAGTCCGGAAATTATTGAACTTATAGTAAATTCATTGTAATACAAATAAATTATACATTAGATTAAAAGAAAATTTGGAAAGAATTTAAACAAGACATCAAAGAGATATTCCAAGGAACCTCTGAATATTTCATCATATTTACTACAGAGCAACACCAAGAGTTGTGGAAGCTGCGGAATTCATCAATGGGATATTAAAAAACACACCTTCTTATTGAAATATGATCAGAAGAAACACCGCCACGGGTGGCCGAGGTCGTTAAGACGCGGACTCGTGAGCTGAAGGTCTGGGGTGCGATTCCCATCAGGACCGCCTTCCCTGGCTTATTTTTTTGCTGGTATTCCTCAGTCCTCATAAATGATAATTTCCGGGGAGGTACCCTAAATACCATTAAATAGGAAGAAACCGCAGTTGCCAAGTGAAAAAATTATAAAGATGGGAAAGTACCTATTGTGATGGTTCTCAATCTACGGTAGCGTACCATTGATGGTACATGAGCTATTGTCGGATGGTAAGTAAAACATTTAGCAAATAAGGTAAATTAATATTTGTTTTACAAACAAAGTATCTTATTGTACAATAATTAAACCGAAACAACAGATTTTACATTATAATAAAAGCGTTTGTGTGATACTGTACATAAATAATACAGAAATTAAATTTTAATCCTACGACAATGAATATATTTGATCAAACAACAATGGGATACATTTTGTGGTTTGTTTAGCTGCATGCATTTGCAGGTAAGACAACAATGGAGTTACATTATTGCGTTGAATGCGATATTTTATTTGTTAAATTGTCAGATATAATTTGTGCCAGATTCAGAAGTAAAACAGAACAGTTAATTAAAGGGCTCCGTTCGAAACGCTCAAAGGGAAAAATAAGTTTAAGCTGAGTAAATAACTCCACTCTACGATAAGTCGGTCCTGGTGGTGTAGTAGTAACCATATTTGCCTTCTAAATCCAAGACCAAGGGTTCAATCTCGGACGTAAAAATCCTAAGTAAGGCTTCCTTCGGAAGGGAAGTAAAGCCGTGGGTCCTATGCCATAGATTTACGGCATGTAAAAGAACCTCAAGTCTGAAAGAAGAGGCCTCTGAGCAAAATTTGTCGGCCGTTTCACGCCCTGAACTGAATAGGATGCTGATGACCTGAGATGTTAAAGAGCGTCGGTAAATAAAACAGATAAAAAAAAAAACTGTGCCAGAAAACTTTTTTCTCCAATAAATATTTAATTCTAAAAACTACATACAATAAATAACTAAATAAATCACTAGTGTTATTATAAATGTGGAGAAACGCCTATTTTGATGCTGTACCACAAAATCACGCATTTCCCCTGTACAACTTGCTTATTGGTACATCTAATATCCTGCGTTGTATGTAATGGTACATCATTGGAAAAGGTTCAGAATCCCTGACCCATCGGAACAAAGAAAATGGGCAACATTAAAACGTGTCTACAGCATGTTCCTGGCAATGAACGGGCATCGTTTTTCTGGCAAGAAATATTATCTTGGCTTATTTTGGACCCGCCAGAAACACAGGCATAAGCAACGTCGTATAATTTGATTCTATCAAAATGATTTTATTCTTAAAAATATTGTAGCCCATTGATTACAAAACCTGCTAGAAACATAGGAAACTACCCGAACTGTTCTGATGTAAATTTGATTTTTTCTTTAAAATACGGTAACCTGCTGCTGCAAATATTTGTTTGAAACACAGTAATTATGCATTAATATGTAGGTAACCAATGATAGTTTACTTTAATGTAACACATATTTTCATCTTACTGATTGCAAAACAGAATGTTCTATATAGATTACAAAATCTTTTTTTTTTCTCTCTTTCTCCGTCTCTCTCCACTCTCCACTCCACTTCTGTCTTTCTCCACTCCTCCTTCTCATCCATCTCCATTTCTCCACTTCTCCATCTATCATCTTCTCTCCGTTTCTTTCACCATCATTTCTTTTATTTATTTTTCTACTGATCATACCCATTTTCTTGTAACTTTAAACAGAAATTCACCTAATCAGCTCTGCATCCTTAAAAATGTTCCTATACGCTATGCTTTTTTTTTTTAATCTACGTCATTTTTATTTTGTAAGCTCATTTCCCCATCCATTAGTTCTCTGACATTCATACAACACATGGATTGCTTCTTCAGTTCATTACAGGCGGGCCGTTTATTTATTTATTCTGGCAAAATTAGGGGCTTAGGCCTTCTCTTCCGCTCTACCAATCTAATAATAATTACACTAAGCTATAGCGACAATATTACAATAAAAAATAAATAGTAGTAACAGCACTATATGTGTACACAAGCAAACCATGTAAAAATGAAATAGATGAACAAATGTGTGCTAATACATAAACATGAACAATGAAAAGTAATATTGAAAAATATTAACGTAAGAAGGAGAAAAGAAAAAGAACAATAATACAATCACTAACAATGACAATTCATACATACAGCAACCTATGTATGTAACGAAAGCGGCAATAAATATACTAGTAAAATATAAGACGTTTTGAATCGTGTTTAACGCCCGTTTTACTACAGAGGCATCACAGGCGGTGCACTGATGATACATGAGGTGAAATGATACACCGGGATTTTTTTTAAGGAACGAAGCGCTCCAAGCCTAACTTTAGGGCACCTCCCCTGTATTTGCCATTTATGATGAGTAAAATCCGAAAACCTAAATCAGGGAGGATGGTCCTGGTGGGAATTGAAATCTATTGTAACGCGCCTTAAGAGCTCGGACGCCCGTGGCGATAAAACATGAAAATGAAAAACCCTAACAACAAAGAGTAGGACTATTTTAATAATAATAATAATAATAATAATAATAATAATAATAATAATAATAATAATAATAATAATAATAATAACAATACAGTAGAATAAATCAAATGGATACCTTATTATGATTTTAACATAAGGAATTTAAATTTAAGATAATCGATTATTTTTAATAATGAAACGCTCCTAAAGTTTAGCAGTCTGTGACATCCTGTGGCAATGTTTTGCAGTGGTTACGGTGAATGATGATCAGTAAAGAACGATGTTATATAAAAATAATAAGTACTGGGTTTCAGAGCGTGTTAAGATTATGAGAGGAAGACACGTTTTGAAAACGAGAAGATAGGGAAGGCGGAGAAGGTGTATGGATAATTTTGAAAAGTGGTGTGAGGCAATGAATTTTTCTTCGATCTTTCAGGCGGAACCAAGACAGCATATCGAGGGAGGGTGTTATATGATGGAACAAATGCACATCGCAGAATGTAACGTACGTACATATTATGAACACGCTGTAGTTAAGTTACAGCTTAAGTCTGTGAGCAGAAAATCGTAGTAGTCAGTCGAAGTGAGGCATCAACATGTTGGCCAAGATTTTTTTTCAAGGTTCTAGGTAGGGACACGTCCAATCTTTTAAAGTGTGAATTAAAAAACTTACTTTCCTGCAGGTTTCAGCAACATAGTTTTCCCAACAGAGATTATTGTATTTCTCCACGGTTTTTCGCAGAATCATTGAAGACAATTATACAGTGTGATTGATGTTAAAGAGAGGAATGTTGCCTATGTCTATGGCACTTAGCAATCGCTGGTGTCCCATGACCATTGCCTGCGAGTTTAAGGGAGTAAAGCCATGACTGAACCCTGGTTAATGTTGTTGTTAGTTATTGCGTCATAATGTGGCTAGTTCGACAGCGTATGTAAAGTTGTAATAATAGCACGATGCGGTACAAAATCACCCAGAACACTGAGGAACTTCTGCCTTCACGAACCGCCATTAGGGGGAGAGATTCCCAGAAACAACACACTGCTGCTGTTCGTGGAGATACCCTGCTCACAGTTATTTCTGAATCCTCTCAATTTGCAACAACCTAATATGAGTCTAACAATCCTTTCTCTTTCCTATTTGTTGTACTTCTCAATATATCTTTCTCTTTCAATATTTATCTTCATTTCCTTATAGAAAGAAGTGAGCTTCTCTTCTTTAAAACACCCGTTCTTTGCATATCTTCACACCTTGATCTGATTTGCTTTAAAATGTGTTTCTCTCTATCCGTACATCACCCATTCTATTCTTTATGTTAAAACGCCTGTTGTTTTACTGTTACTTCACGCATTGCTTTGAAATACATGTGGAATGTGAAATACCCAGTAGCAAACTGCAAGTAGTGACCAAGTTTAACTTTGCTTAACCTTGAGTGCAAACTCTCTTGTTGCGATATTCAGTCGGAGTGGTAAGCGAACCGAAGACTTTGCAATTCAGGGTAGCATTAAAGCGCGGTTAAGGCGTTTGGGAGGATGATCCCGGTGTGCTGACGAGAGAGTTGGTGGAGGGGGGTGCTGACGTAACGGGGCTGCAATCAAGAGAGAGCCATGGTAGCGGCTGCTCGGCGAACCGGAAAACCCTGTGTGATGATCGCTTCAAAGAAACGAATCGAAATTCGAAACGGATATCGCTCTCCTACCTCCATCCCCCCTTCTCGTCGCTCTTTTTGTTTCCACGAGGCTGTTCCACACACCATGGGCCGCGACCCTACGCAGCATCTTCTTGCTCTGAATTCATACGCGTCACCAATAATTAAACAAAGAGTTTATATCTTGAGCGCATTTTCCTCTTAGACATCAGGTACGTGATCAAGGTGTACATTATATAAAGGCGAGCCTGTTTCTCTGTTAACATCGGCGATATTCATCATAAGCAGAGGAACATGTTTGGAGAAAAAACTGTTGGTGTGACACAAGAGCATCTTTGGAAAATCGTCTTGTCACAGTATGTCAAACTTATTCAGCTCCGCTACTCCCACGTAAAGATCTGCAGTCTCAATAAGGGAGCCATATACAGTTTATCTTATCTTGTGTGCCATCTCAAAATGGGCTAACTAACAAGTCTTGCTTCGTTACCCTTACAGTCCGGAATCCGCACCGAGTGACTACAAGAGGCTGCAGAAACAACTCAAATAAACTTCTGATGTTGCTGCAATACGACGTTTGAAAACCAATGCGATAATGTTAGACAAATATGTTGAAAATTTACGTTTATCTAATCTGTGCACTTATCAAAATTAACACAAGCAAGATCTTTTCTCATCCTGAACACTTAGAGTATCTCGAAATGCATTAACTAATAATTTATTCACCGTAAGAGTGGTCTGGATCAAAAAGTTCACGTACTCAAGTGAGTGCCTGGAGTCTAAAAGGACAAACAAGAAAAAATATGCGGGAAATTAGTTCCTACCATATTAATAATCTAAGGACGAATTTCTTAAATAACACGTACCAAATTCCATAAATATTAATAATAATATCTAAGTAATAGTAATAATAAGACATGTATTTATTTTTTACGTGTTTAATTAAATATAACTTCAGAGCAGCATATTGCTGCCCTTCAAATTCCAAGTTACAATTGTCTCTCTCTTTTCATTTAGTTTCCCTAAATGTATTCCTGAAAATGTGGCAGAATTCCTGGCGCGAACGGTGGAAGGATGAATTAAGCGTTGTTTATGTTACGATTAATTTAATGGTAACGTAGAATGCATTAAGTATCATTTGACAACCTGGAAAGCCACGCGAGTGGTCGATGCTTGTATGACCCACCCAATACTACCAAAGAATCTGTCAAATAATGACAGAAGAGTAATAAAAATAATATGGTTGGAGTAATTTTCCTCCACAGTGCAGGCTCAATAACCTTTGAAGCAAGACAGTGAAGTATCGCAGCTTTCGCAATTGCAGCACATCATGCCCAAACGTCAACACACATATTTTCTTATACGAAAAATCTGCAAAGTGATAATGAACCCATAAATGAAAAATTACTCAAAATTCTGCGCTAACTACAGTGTATATGATGTTTAGAAATCAGGCTCAGCAAATAAAATAAGTCTATCAATAATATTAGACGGCTAAAATAAACTTAAAAACAGATGTACATATCCCTGAAACAGGTGCTATCTAAATTAAAAAAACAAACGTTTCTGCACATTACTACTGTTAAATATGACGATTATTGCAACACCAATACACTAAAGCACAACAGGCTGCAATTCTAAGACAAATGAAGAGTGTACAATGCTTATGCCAGTTATTTATTAAACAATACATTATTAATGAAATAATTTAAATTTGACAAAATATTTATAGCCTATTTCAATTGTTAAGCTGTATGTTTCATTTATGCTTTTTAAAATATAGCTAGCTCAATATTTTATTAATGTGTATGCCCAAAAATTGACATAACTTTTATGATTAACATAAACAAATAAATGAGGTTTTTTTTTAAGTTTACAGTCCCTCTGTTTATTAAGGGGACACCTAAGTGGAAAAAATGACATTTTTGGTCAAAAATATTTTTTGTATTTGTTTTTGCTCCTAAAAATTACTTTGAACCCCCAGAGAACCTCGCTGAGAAGTTTCATACCTATGTCCTTTGAAATATTTAATTTAGCAGTCATTTTTAAATGCCTGCACTCTTTCAATCCCCTTCACTTGGCCTTTAGCTTTTAGGCACCCAAAACTTCAAACACGATTTCTTAGTTTTAACCTTTAGTATGCTTGCCTGCATTCAAAACCTTCTACAAAATTTTATGTACATGCCTGATTTTTTTTACAGACATTCTGTAGACGTTTTTTCATAACTTGCATTTGTTTTTGTGAAAGCAAAAAATACATAAATAATACAAACACATTTTTAGTACACTAATCAGTTGCTTTTATTAGTGGATCAACGTGCGGTGTGACGGTGGCTTGCCCGTTAAAACGGTTGCTGCCCCGGCGTATGGTATGGAAGCAGCACTTCTGAGGAGCTCCAACTCCGAAAGTATCGGAGTGTTCTATGTGGAAACATGGTTAAGGACGAATCCTGGGTGTATCTCTCATCTCTCCCCTTTCTCCAGGAGGTGTTCCCACTGGGCTGGAGGCACAAACGGCCAGCTCTTGAGCTATATTGAAGTACCAAAATATTGTCCTTTGTCCCTAACAATTCAATCCAACATAATATGTAGTGGAATCGTACCCATGTATTGTGCTTAACATGTGTGAAACTTTCTGATTCAGAGTGCACACCGCCAATAAACCTTTACTGAATTTTTCAAGGAAATACACTTTCAATTTTTATTTTATTTAAATTACTGATATCTCATAATTATGATTGTATTTATTACTGAAAAATATATTATTTAATTGTCCAAAATTGTGTTTTATTTTACCTATATATTATGCTTTTATTACTTTTAAAAGTAGTTGTTTTCTAGACCCCCAGACAATCAAGGTACCGTCCACGTGTCTAAAGTGTTATTAGCTTCTTTATGTTTTGGGGTTAGGTGTTGATTTATAAAAGAAGATCTATGTTACAATATTTCGAGGCTGACATGCACAAACATTTTAATATTAAACCATACTGATTTCTTCACTTGCGTAAGGAAGTGAATTAACCAATGAGAAAGCAGCGAAAGCTTGTTCACCGCAGCAGTGCATTATCATTGGCTGCCAGTCTTCCGGTACACGCACGCGCATAGCCGGGTCAAGAACTGCTACACTTTTCCTTGTCTAGAACTGGTAGACGTCACCTTGAGGTCCACCAAGGTGGAGACCCGAGCGTACCGAACACTAATTGCCGCCATCATCTCCTGACAGTTGAATATTGTTTTAGCGCCCCCTCCCCTCCTTCCTTGGTTCCCCCCTGCCCGCCCTCCCGCGTGTCGCCCCCTAATTACGACTAACTCGGTTTGCCGGGAGCTCTAGAAGAGTTATAATAGCATTAAGCCGGCGTCTTGCTCTCGGTGCTGACGAGCTTCGGGCTTCAGGGACCGCCCCTCTACCTCCCATACACAGGAGATCCCGGTAAACACTGTCTCGGATACAGTGTGTCTCTCAACTCCTTCAGCCTGGCGCCACGCTACTCTGTGTACACTGCCGTGGCTGAAAGTTTCCAGATAAGCTGCCTCGTCCACATGAAACAGTAGCATTAATATCGCTTCCCCCAAGCACTTTACCATCCATTATTAGTTAATCAGTGTGTGTATTATTAAGAATTTTAACAAGGTTCTTGGCTGCGTAGCAGGGTGAACCCACAATCCTAGCCCGCACTTAAGGATCATAGCATTACTGATACGTAAACAGGCTAAGGAATATCTGTCTGTCCAATGTTTAAACACAATTATAAAATGCAAGTATTTTCAGAACTTATGTGGAGTAGGATGCTGAAATATTTACACGAAAGTCTTAACACAGAGATTTTTTTTTGTTCTGTGAACTCATTTTATATGTAATGAATTGTTAATAATTGTCTATGTATATTCGATAAAAGTTACTTAATCGAAAAAATCGCGTGTAAAATTGTATGTTAAACATGTGCTGAACATTTGAAGCAAATTGGAATAGTTACGAGGGTAGGCCCATGAGTTTCCGGCCTCGACGGATAAGGATTGTCGCCTTCACAAAACCCTTATCTGATGTCATACCTTATCTGTTAAGTAAATAATTGCAGCTGGAACTTCCGCTCCGATGTGTTCAGTTATTCAGATATAATTGTATAAAGAAGGTATGTGTAGAAGATTGTGACATGTCCAAAATGGAGTGTCGAACTGTTATTAAGTTATACACAAAAGAAGCACTTACTCCATATGAAATTAAACAGCGATTGAATGGTGTATATGGTGAAGTATCCTCCTCATATTCTAGCGTAAAAGAATGGGCCAAACTTTTTCAAATGGATTGAGAAAGCATTGAAGACGAAGAGCGTGCACGTCGGCCCTTGGAAGTACTCACTCCTGAAAACCTCGCTCTTGTGGAAGGAGAAATTATGGAAGACCGGCGGCTCAAAGTTACAGAAATAGTAGAGGTTGAGCCTTTCTAAAACAGTCCTTCGAATTATTCATAAACATTTAAATATGAATAAGGTTAGTGCAAGATGGGTGCCTAGACTTCTTTCCTCAGTCCAAAAGCAGCAACAAGTCATCTGTTGTCAGGCATTTTTGCAGCTCTGCCGTGGCAGATAGAGAAGTTCTGCGAGCCATTGTTACAGGAGATGAAATATGGTTCTCTACTCTGATACCTTGTCCAAAAGAGAATCAATGGAGTGGCGTAAATCTGGCAACGTACAGGCCAAGGTCACTCAGTCAACCAAGAAGATCATGGCCACAATCTTTTGGGACTGTGAAGGAATACTCTTCATTGACTTCAAGGAGAGGAACACCACAATAAATGGGGAGTATTGTGCTGGCCTATTGCAGGGATTACGTGCTTCCATAATGAGAAAAAGCGAGGAAAGCTGCGTGGTGGTGCGCGGCTTCTTCCCGACAACACGCCTGTGTACACAGCTCTTGTTGCAAAGAAAACTGTGAAGAAAAGTGGCTTCAAGTAGGTCACCCTTAATCGTATTTCAGTTTACGCGTGACCTCCTCAGTATGATAGGTTAGGAACTTTTCGTGTTTCCCACCATTTGTACGTAATTGTTAACTGTAGCGGAGCTCGCCGTATCTCGCTAGGATTATGCAGCAAAGGAAGGTTAAATTTTCAAAGAAACGTCAAGAGTTAATTTCAAGAGTGACTGATGTATATGTGGAACATGTCTTTTTTTAAATATTCCATGTAATTTAACTCAATAATCATTTATGTCATGGATAGTCTTATTACAATACATTATAATATTACAGAGACATATCGTGGTGTATTTTACATAAATTTCGACATCCCATGTCTCAGCCTAGTGTACAAAAAGTGACACTTCGCTACTGCTGAACATAGCTCTGATGTTTGACCTAGGTGGAGCACACTCTGCAGGAACACGAGACCGCAGTCCAGCTTCATGCAAACTATCGCCAGCTGTTTGTTCTGTGAGGTGTCACAGGTGGCGCTCTGCGGTCCATAAGAACCTTTCTGAATGTTCCTCATCTACGCGCGATACACAATGAATTTTAGAAGCATTGCGTTCAGCATGTTTCCATGCCACAATCATTTATCTTTCTCAAACATTTGTGCAGCGTTCTTCTTCATATTCGGAACTGTTTGATGCTGGAGCACTTACACTAAGCTACCGCACATCAAGTTCTTCTTAATGTATTTTGTTTTATAAGGCTATTTAATTATCGGTCATCACAACACTTATCTCTATTATAGATACTCGACCTATACAATATTTAGTCTCGATACTTTAATACATTTATCAAATAAAACGTATAGAAATTTCTCATACAGATAGCTGAATGTCCTTAAAATTTGCAATTATACTGATAAGACATTACAATGGTTCAAGATGCTCAAGCTAGTTCTTACGAATAGCGTTGTAAAAGTTCTCGGCCTGACCAAAAAAAAAAAAAAAAAAAAAAGATTTAAGAGAAACGTTTAGTCCAAAGACTTTCCAACTTTTTCATACCCTCAGTAAAATAAGATTTACCTAACGTGAAAAATAAGCATCTGTCTCAGATTTAACCTCCATTTGAATGTGAATCTTGTCCACCCACCATTTTTTCAGGTTTGGGAACAAAACTGGGAGCTAAATGTGGCGAATATGGGGGATGTGGAAGCATTTGGAAGTGAAAATCATGAAATTTTGCAGCAACTATCCCTGACTTGTGATGATTCTGCCCTTCTGGAGATGTTCTACGAGCACCACACACTGAGAAGCCCAGAAAACCGTAGCCAGAACTTTTCCTGCAAATAGAACCGTTTTAGCTTTCTTTGGTGCACTTTCACCTGTTGTCACTCACTGTTTGCACTGCTCCTTCGTCTCTGGAGTGTAGTTATGAATCCATCTTTCGTCTACTGTTATGAATTCTACACTCTTGTAAAATGTTCATTCAAATGCGTTTTGGTCCCTTGTTAGAAAACGTAGCATCCAGCGAGAGAAACACTTTCTCATATCCAAAACTTCGTGTAAAATGTAGTGGACAAGGCATATCGAGGTCTATGCAATATCAGCCAACTCGCGTACCTTCAATCAGCGATCAATGAGCACGGCATAGTGAATTTATGTCACAATAATGGTCGAAAACGAAGGGGAATAAATCCTTTATTGTAGAATCTAATCTCTTTGTACTTCTGTTCGTTATTCACAAACGAAATACTTTATCACAGCTCGCATTTCAATTTTATCCATTTTGTACAAAATGTTAGCACTAGTTTGTTTACCGGATTGTCACAAACAAATGACTACCTACGAATCTGAAACTTTACAGCGCGTCATCTAAAGGATGTATCGATCTCTAGTATTAGGATATCGTTCGATAAGATAACTTTTGAGAATCGAGAATCCATTTCTAATTATATGTCTTCGTGTCTTCGTTTTGTTTTTCCTCGCAAAGGACCTGGCCGGCTAAGGGAACACATGGAGCAGCTGTCCACACCTAGCCCGCCGCTTGATCGACAAAACACTGAAAATGTGCTTTCATTTTTCATTTTTCCATTCCGAGTCGGTGGGCTGTAAGTCATGCACTTCTGTAATCTTGTAGGAAGTACATTTTAGCAATTTTATAACAAAATGTGTTGATGTTTAGTGTTGTGCTAACTTTGCAAGATATTTTCGAGGTGATTATGCTAACCGAGCTGTGATATAGTTCAGTATTTCTTCTATAACTAATGAGGCCCGCGCCTCCTTTCCATGTTCATCACTGTTGTTTTGAATTAAGTACTATTTTACGAACTGTAGATCTACTGCCAGAAGGACAAATCCCCGAAATAAAGTTCTTGAAATTCTGCATGCCATCTAGCTGATTCATTTCTTTAAAAGTTGCTGCAAATTAAAATGCGGTGCTATGTATTAAATCTTTGAACCCTGGCAAACAGAGACTCAATAACATTAACTCCTCACTGTTCCGAACCCAAACATGTATCAACCAGCCTTATCAGCGGTAATATGAGTCCTTCACTGAGGGTGTACTGCTGTGACCTGGCAGCTTTAGCACCGGTCCGCGTGCAGGGATAAACAAAACGACCTGACACATACCACCTGAGACCTGCTGTGCAAGCAGTTCAATCGGAATGAAAGATAAAACTCCATTTATTAACTAAGCCCTACATGCCCACATTTGAGAGATAAAATATGAAATCAAACAAAACTTAATATGAGTGTTCTAAAAATTCTTGGCCTGACTCAGAGATGTCGTGAAGGTGGCCAAATTAACGTAATGGTTGTTAAGTATCACCACTTAGATGGCGCGCTCTAAGGCTTAAGACGCATAAATATAGTCACTTGTTTGTAACGATCTTGTAAACAAACTAGTGTTATCATTTTCTAAAAATAGATAAAACTGAAATACAAGATACGATAAAGGACTTCATTTTGAAGTTTAACCCCAACAGAAATTCAAAAGGAGTTATATTGCACATAAAAGGGTTCTTCTTCTTCTTCTTCTTCTTCTTCTTCTTCTTCGTTTTCGACGGTTAAAAAGTGGGCTGCTGAATTTTAGCGTGGTCGTACATCCATTCAAGACCATAAGCGCTCAGGGCGTTCCAAAACCGCTACGACCGACGAGATTGTGACAAAAATTCACAATGCCATTCTCGACGATAGCCGGTTGAAGGTGTGCGAGTTGGCTGACCTGCAAAGACCTCGGTAGGCCGTGGCAACTACATTTTACACGAAGTTTTGAGTATGAGAAAGCTCTCTGCTCAATGGGTGCTGCGTTTGTTGACAATGGACCAAAAACGCATTCGAAGAATATTCCGCAACAGTGATTAACTTATTTAAACGCAATTCCAGTGAGTTTCTCCGACTTTTCATAACAGTAGACTAAACATGAATTCATCACTACACGCCAGCCAGAGACAAAAGGAGCGGTCGAAACAGTGGGTGGAAATAGGTGATAGAGCATCAAAGAACGAAAAACGATTTCATCCGCAGGGAAAGTCTTGACTACGGTTTTCTGCGATTCTCATGGTGTTGTGCTCGTAAACTACTTCCAGAAGGTGAAAATCACCACCGGGGAGTATTCCGCTTCACTACTGGACCAACTGAAGAATGCTATTCAGCTCCACACCTTGCGAAAAAAAAAAGTCTCTTTCATCACAATAATGCGCCTTCACATATGTCTGGGATTTTTGCTGCAAAACTTCATTTTCTTCGCTTCTAAGTGCTTCCACTTTAGCCATAATCGCCGAGTTTTGCTCCCAGCGATTATTTTCTGTTCCCAAACTTGATGAAATTGCTAAGTGGACGAAGAATCTCATTAAATGATGAGAGGTTGAAGCTGAAACAGACGTTCATTTTTCACAGTTAGACATTTTACTGAGGGTATTAAGAAATTGGAAAGACTTTGAACTAAATGTATTGATTTATTGAAAAAAAAATCTCCTAAATATTGTGTTTTCTTGGTCAGGCCGAAAACTTTCAGAACGTCCCTAGTGGCTTCAATAGTATCGCAAATTTCATTTTGTGAAGTTTATAAACAAATGTATGAGTAAGATTGCAAATGGGATTAAAGCACAATACTATTTACTATGTTGCAGACAACCAAAGTATCGGAAGAGGCATCGTAATATTTCCTTGCTTAATCTCAGTTTATGTCAACAGAAACTTCTGTCACTACCCAGCGTCAGACGAAAGCGAGGAAATAATCTCCCTTTAGTAGAGACCCAGAGGGATGCCATATGTCGCATTAGGGTTCCAAGAAACGATTCGCCAACACTGTGCAAAATCGATCATAAGCAGGCACATCTACATAATAAGTACAGTTCCATATATCATTGATTAAATCAAACTAATGGCCTCTATCGATTCCGGCATCGACTTCAGAAATTATAATATGTAATGATTGCAGTTTGCCCGGAACTCCAAACTTTTGATAAAAGTAAATGATATTACACAACATCCTTTTAAGAAACGAAGTGAGCATAATAATAATAATAATAATAATAATAATATATTATTATTATTATTTTAGTCATAGCCCACATAATCTGAAGGACTAATGGTGCTCAGCTATTTCGAGGCTTCGCCGTACCGATTTTTTGATAGGCAACTTCTTCACCATTGCTGCAATGCGGGATAGTATAAAATAGGCGTTTCTACAATTAATAACTTTAGACGTTATAAACATGTTTTTTGATTACCTGGTAGTAGAAGAATGATTAAACAAAAGCCAAAGCGAGCACAGTTAATTCCAAAAGAGATTTCACACTCGATCTGAGCTCTGTACATTATCGCTTCTGAAAGTAAACGTACGTTTTTACGGATTGCTATTATTATTATTATTATTATTATTATTATTATTATTATTATTCATAGTGTTTAACTTACCCTTTCACTATATGAGGTGAATTGATATATTAAGAAAGGCATTTGTTTCTAGAAGGAAGCGTTCGGGGTCTAAATTTGGGTTTCTTATCCGGTATTTGCCATTGATGAGGGGAAAATAAAATAAAATAAAATAAAAAGTCAGGGAGCATTGTCTTGGATGGAATCGAGCACCATAATTTGTTTTATCGATACCTGCCACCCGCGTCGGTTTTACCGCTTATGCCCTCTCAGGGTTGCTTCAGTGGCAAATGTGAAAGAATTTACTGAGCAGCCATAGTCCATTTCCCGCTACCCTGTGGATCACTTGGTTTAATATTTGTAGTTTGACTGAAATGTTCAACAACATGTGTAAATCAAAATAAAATACATTTGCAGCCGAAGCAAACAGGATATATTTTGTTGTATTTTGAAAGTAAAACACTCTACAAGTATAAATGTTCTACTTTTAATTTCTTATCATTTTATTATCTCTTAAAGTTTAATTCTTGTATTCTGGATGTATTTCCATGGCAGTTCATGAGTGGCATTATCGAGCTTAAACAGAGAAAATAAATTCAGTAGGGAAGGGATGTACGTGATTTACAAAATATACCAAAGTAAATAAAGAAATGATAGCAAAGCAAATAACTGAGAAGCGTGTGCACAGCGTTTCTGGGGAAAAAAATTACGAAAGCGTTACTCAGCCCGATAACGTTCCAACGACACAGGTGGCCGAGATCGTTAAGTGGGCGAGAGGTTTTGGGTTCGATTCCCGTCTGGAACGTCCTCCCTGAGTGATTTTTTTATTGTTCAGGTTTTCCTCCGTCCTTATAAATGGCAAATGCCGGGGAGATTCCGAAAAAGAGGCCTGGAAGATTTCCTTCCTTAAAAAATAAAGTTCTTTCTCTAATTTATTATTTCATCTCCATGTATAATCAGGTGCATGTTGTGCCTCAGTAGCTAAAACGAGCGTTAAACACTATTAAGAAAAAGTCACGTGCCTTGAATGCCCTCAGTTCTAAATCTTTCATAATTGACTGGGATGTCACTAATCCCTATTCACCGCGGTGTTTGTCGCCACGCAAACTTATTCGTGGTAATTCTCTCGCCGGCATAGCTACATGGCTCGTAATGTCATCTCCTCCTATGAAACACACCGTCTTTCACTTCCCACTTGCCTTCTAACGTTGCTCTTTGATATCAAATGTTGTATATTAATAACAATGGTTTCAAGTTTACTTATTCACAAAATATTTGAACAAATGTATACGGAAGTTTTTATAAGAAAAAGCACCCATTTTGGAACACAAATAACAAAAAATGAGAGAGAATTTATAGTTTATTTACAGAATATAATTAATTAAAAACACGAGCCGTTCAATCTTTTTACAGCGCAATGAAGTGGAATGTGCCTCAGGAAAATATGTTTCTTTTTTGCAATGCTCTACTAGTTGGCACAATTTTAGAGAAGTCCTGAGTCAACATGGTAATCATGTACCGATTACAATGGGGAGTAATATTTCCAAAGATACTAGTATCTGGTTCTTAAACAACAATTTTTTTAGAGATTGCAACTAATATACAGTGAGTTTATTTGAGATATGGGCCAGGAGAGTGCGCCTGCGTACTGGGACAAGCCAGTCGTCAAGGCCATAATTGCATATTCAAGTAGCAGTTTGTAGTTGGTTTGAGCTTTATCAGCGAGTGGTTGTGCGTTCGTGTGTTACTCTGTACTTTCACTATTTGTAAACTGTGCATTAATTGTTCTTCGTTAGTTATGCCACTATATAAACACAGTCTTGAAGAACGGGTTTTATGTATGATACACATGTGAAAACAGATTTTTGCAGAGAGTTTGTAAGGCGATTCGCAAGAAAATATCCTGGCACTCGTGTTCCAGGAAGAGAAACTGTTCGCCAGCTTGTTAAAAAGTTAGTGCTTATCAATATCATTTTAAATACAGTATCAATTTAAGTGTTCAATAAAAAGCAGTTGCACTTCTGTAGTCCACAACTCAAATAACCTCCCTGTATAGTGTGTAACAGAACCTTATCTAGCGGGTTAGCTCACATGGGACTAGGCACCCTGATCGATGATTTTTTTTCGGGCATAAAATCCTACGTATGACTTCCTTCGAAAGGAAAGTAAAGCCATAGGTCCCATGTCGTAGATTTACGGCATGTAAAAAACCTCAAGTCTGAAAGAAGAGACCTCTGAGCAAAATTTATCGGCCGTTCCACCCTGAATTGAATGGGACGCTGATGGCCTGAAATGTTAAAAACCATCCACAAATAAACCAAATGAACTCAAAGTTTGTCAATGAGGTTCTGTTTGTTACACACTGTCATAAATTCGTGAGCTTCTTTGTTACGTTTCAACTACTAACATCGCCTGATAGCACTGCAATACTCCAGCACATCTATGGCAGAGAAGTTGCCTAGCAATTAGGGGCAGAGTTTAAAAACTATACTTCAAAGCGAAGTATAGTTTTGTAGTATATGTGTCAATAAACAAATTTAATTTTATAGTGTATTCGCAATCGTTATCGAGTGCCTTTATTCTGGAAGCTTATACATTGCAAGGTAATTTAAAATGTGTCGTTGTAAATTCCAAGTTGAGCTCATAGAAGTACTCTGGAACTGAAGGTGTCAAAACCGTCTTCCCTGAGAGAATGGTTTTTCCTCCAGATTTTCTTTAGTTCTCTACAGTCACAAATGCTGGGGAAGTATATTAAAGTTAGGCCTGGTCCTTCCCATTATCCCTTTCACATGTCAATGTATCATCATTGTCCACCTCATAGTAAATATGAGTGTTTGATACCATAAAATATGCATATACTGAGTTATCGAAACGCGGGTCTGGTTCTTGAATCCTATGTGACAGCCGCAAAGAGGGAATAGTGTTCTCAGGCTGTTATTGCAGTAGATACTGATTGAACCTACATAAAGGCATACGAAATCATGTTACAAGCGTTTCACGCTAAATTTTAGGTGAACTCCCCAGCACCTCCATCTGAAGAAATCATGGAAGGAGCCTCAGGGAAAATGTTTTAATTACTCTATGCCTGTGCCATACTCGAAGTGGCATGAAATGAAGGAACCCTTGTTTGCACACCCCCTCTGATCTGTAGTGCCTAACTTCCAAGAGGCACTGCTTCCGCCCTACAAACCATTCAGTCAAGGGCAAAACGTACATTTCCACTGAACCATAAATTCCATATTCGTACTTCTAGAAAATGGTTCAGAGGTTCTGGATCATGAGTATGAATGAAATGAAAAAGGAGGGAAAGGAAAACAAGAATATATCACGAAGCCTGAGTAACATAAAACTCCAAGAAAAATAAAATCACCATTTTGTGAATAACAAATTAATGCACTCCTGCGGAACAATACCAGGCCCTTAATCATGGCGATCCATTCTCTTATTAACTAAATCATCGGAACGGTCATTTTTACAGTGAGGTTATTTGAGATAGGGGCCGCCGCGGCTGCTTACTGAAAAAAGGCAGCCTCGCTACAGGAAAAAGGGAAAAAGCATAAAACGATACTGCATTTATCGTCCCGGGTGGCCGACGTCGTTGAGACACCGACTCGTGAACGGAAGATCTGGGGTTCGATATCCACCTTCGTGACTGAGGCTTTCTTCCAAGTATTACTCAGTTCTCATAAATTAAAAATGCCGGGGAGGTACCCTACGCTCGGAACATTTCTTTCTTTTAAAAATCCTTTACCAATTTATCATTGCAACTCATGTATCGTCTGAAGTCTCAGCAGTAAAAAACAATATTAAAAATGCAACCTTTTGCGTACTGTTCTTCAGTAAGAACACGGCGGTCTGGAACATGATTGCCAGCATATTTTCTTGCGAATCACCTTAGCACTTATCTGCAAGAATATTTTTTACCTATGTATTGTACATAAATATACGTTCTTGAAGAGTGTATATGTATATAGTGGCATGATTGAAACGAAGAACAATTAGCATACAATTTATATACATGCACCGAGTAATTTACGAGCGCACAACCATTCCCTCAAAATAATTATAAACTATTACCTGTGCATGCATTATATATGCATTGACGACTGTCTTTGCCCATTTCGCAACCGTACCCCGCCCGGCCCATTATTCAAATAACTTCACTGATCATCAGATTAGGGAAATTTACCTAAAAGTTGCCTCCTCTTATAAACGTGTTTTTTATATTTTCTATAAATGAACACATGTAGGCAAATATAGCGACACAGATCCAATATGGTAGGTGATATAAAACAACCGCTGTAGCCTAGCGATAGCGTTTACGCTTCCCACGCGGCGGACCCGGGTTCGCTTTCCGGTTGAGTGAGTTTCCTAACAGGCTTTTCAGGGACTTTCCTTCAGTTCTTTAGGTGAATATTTGGAAAACTCCTGATCTCATTCGGCTAAATTATCTTCTATCATCCTTCATCTGGGACAATCTTCCGGTCATGGCGCCATATCTTAGTAACGATGTATAATCATTGACAGGTGAACAATGGCTCCCGAAAGCGAATCCGGGAAAATAGCGTCCACTCGGTGAGGAATATAGAATCACATTTGTTTGCATATAGCTCGCAATTTAGCAGTAAACGCATACATTGTTTCTCTAACCAAACCTAACCTAACCTAACCTAACCTAACCTAACTTAACCTTACTCGAATTTTGATCTAATGGCAGAAGTTCCTGAGTACGTAAGTTTCAGAAAAAGCATGAATTGTAGTGGAGAAAAATGCAGGAGATGAACAGGATAAAAATACAGGAAACAGTGAAATTAAAAGAACACATAAAAATTTATGGCGATGCAAACATTTATACATTGTAAGATGGAGAAGAAAAGAGGACAATATACTTCTGTGTTTTTTCAATCAAAAGGTGGGGAAAGTCTTCAAACCCAGTAAATTATTTTGAATGAAGTTTTTAAGTGTTGCACAGTAATTTATGCAATTATTGTGACAAAGAGTACGGAGGAAGAGCATACCATACCTGCAGCCTTTGCTTTACTGCCTAATAAGCGACGAGAGAGTAAAAGTAGGCGATTTTCCCTCGGCCGATTCGATACTTTTTCCCACCTTTTTCCCTGCTACACCGCTAGCATATAAAGTTGCCTTGGCAGAATTAGATAACGGCCATAATGAACCAGACCTCTGTTCTGTTACTAATTCACAGCGATGTTTTGGTATCGCTACGTCGAAAGAAATTTGGTTACCATTTCTCTACACGCCAGGTATTTGCTAATGAACACTATTTGATGTATTACTTGTTGGTAGTAAGCGGGACTTGAGTACGTGTGTACGTGCGAGGGGGGGGGGATAAGGGCTTGTGATGAATACAATTAGCAGAGCGCGCGCGCGCGTTATTTATGTCCGCCATGTTGCCGGCTGCGGTCTGGCACGCTACAGCGCAGTTAATTAGTGCTAAGAACCACAAGTTTAATTCCGTCTTGCACAGTTGTGCTATACAATGCCTTTACGACACGCTTGCTACAGTTTTGCTCTGCCCCACTTTGTTGAGTCTCTCACGGCTTATAAAATCTGAGAAAACTTGGCAGATTGAAGATGCCTGCAGTCGAAAAGTGCACTCCGCGGGAATGTATAGGAAGACGCAATGTTCTGTTAAGCATAATACCATCGGGAAACATCTTTACCGCTGTTCACTGTAAGATATGAACAAAGCCGAAGAGTTGGAAAAATAAAACGATAAGAGTTAGATAACTGAATGTAGAGAAAAATTAACTTTAAATTTTAAAACTCACTACCAATATATATATATATATATATATATATATATATATATATATATATATATATATATGAGATCGGCCTTTCCCAAAATGTTTTTAATTGGTAAATTAATTTTTATTAAAAATGCAATACTTTATAAAATTATGTATATATATATTTTATATACACACACATATATATATATATATATATTTCTCTGCCACAGATTCACCATTCATTTCATTATTCATCTTCATTCCGTTTCCATGTGTGTATCTGCGTCCTTCGATGTTTGTAATATCTTCGAGACGGCCCTGATATTGGACTGATCATCTATTCAAGGAATCTCTCACCGCCACGGATGGCCGAGATCGTTGATGCGCGGACTCGTGAGCAGAAGGTCTGGTGTTCGATTACCACCAGGACCGTCCTCCATGAGTGAGTTTTTTTCCAGGTTTTCCTCAGTCCTCATAATTTGCTAATGCCGGGGACGTACCCTAAACTTAGGCCTGGAATGCTTCCTTCCTTAAAAAAATATTTTCCCAAGTTTCATCTCAGTATCATCAGTGTCTACTGTCTGTGGTGCCTTCATTAACAAGAACTGGCGTTAATGTCTATTCAAATAAAAAGAAAAGAAAAAACAGGTAGTTTATAGTTGCTCTATGTGTGTCCAGAGATAATTAGCTTCCTGAAAGGCGATTGACACAGGCATTGCCATAAGTCCCAGGGGTGTGTAAGTCCTAATACCGCTGGAGGGTAAATAATAATAATAATAATAATAATAATAATAATAATAATAATAATAATAACGTTTAAATCTACCGCTTTAGGATTTTTTATATTCTTCAAGATATTTTTACTGAAACAAGTAGCACATTTTTTCACGGAATTCCTTTGGATGATTTAATATTTTTCTATAAAATAAATAAAATAACAAATTAATTAACATTTCAATGTTTGCTAATTGTTAGTCGCATTCCTGCAATTGAAAAAATTACTTGGTCACTGAGCATTATCATATTGTGAGAAGTCTAAGGTTTTCAAATTATCATAGAATACTCGTTTCTTTCCAGATAAATTTCTTCAGTGCTTTTCATTTTATAGACTTTGTGATCTACACTCAATACAGACATAAATTGAATTCTGCTCTTCCTTGTCAGAAGGATAAAAATAATATATGTATAATAGTGCTCTTTACTCGAAGCCGATGACTTACGAAGACTTCGCTTAGTAAGCAAAAGACATAACGAAGTACAGAAGGTATACCATATAAACCCTGATATTACTGTGATATCATTCAGCTTGTTTGTGTATGCTTTCGATAAACTATATAAGAGGGACAACATAAGTCATGACAATTATTTTTTTTACCCGCGAACAAGGTACATCACGAAAAAAAATCTAAGATATACGATTGAAAGTGTATGGAATGTATTTTCGAATAAAGTCACAAGATGGGGTATGTGAGCAGAGCTGCGTGTCTCAGACGTCCCGAAGTTCAGTTGGCGATCAACAGTGTCAGTAATGAAGGTCAGGTGCGTAAGTGAAAATAGCACTTCCCTGCGACAGGAACGCACGAGAATGCCACTCAGAGTTTATGGGTGCGCCTGTCCTGTCCTATAGAACAGTGGCGAGGTGGACAGAGGTCTTCAAATGGGGCAGAATGTTGATCGCCGATCTGCCGCGCATTGGGCGTCCTGTATTCGCCGATAGGCGCTGGACACTTGTGGAATTAGAAGAACAAAAAGAATTCCTGCCCAAACAGTCCACCGCATTTTATGGGAGGACCTGAATATGAGGAAAGTGGGTGCCACATTGATTCCAGGATGAAGGGGGTGCCACGTTGAATCGCATTATTGCAATTGATGCACATGCGCAAGGGCTTTATGTGACATGTCATGCACGTTGTACACACTTCATGACGTCCCTTCCTGAGCGCTGTCACTCACCAACCCAACTTAGGAGCTTGCTGAGACACTCAGCTCTGCTCAGATAAACCAGCTGGTGACTTCATTCGAAAGTACATTCCATACACTTCCAATTGTATATGTTCTATTTCTCATGTAGCCTCTTGTTCGGGGGGGAAAATAGTTGCCATGACTTATCCCTTGTAGTTTAACGCAATGCCTCGTGCGTCAAAAGAGACAAGTGTACGTATCGTAGGAATGTGGGAAACAGGTCTTTCTATAAATGAGATGGCAAATGCCGTCCTTAGCGATGTGAAGACTGCACATTATTAGACGTTTGCAAGATCAAGGAGAAGAAAGCCTTTAAATGAGGCCGAAGACAGGACAACCGAAGAAAACCCAACCAGAGAAAGAGGCAGCAAACTTAGTTTCAAACAGATGTGATCCTTTTAAATCTGCGATCTTAATCCTTTAAAAGCAAGACCCAAATTGTAGCATTGTTACATAAGGAGACACTTACACAACAGTGGTATCCATCTGAGGAAGCCAATTGTGAACGAAAATTTCACGATGATCACTGCAACTTTTGTGTCGATTTTGCTCTGTGTAGTTAAAGCTTCAATGAGATTCAATTTAAGGTTGAATTTATACATTTATAATAAATTAATATTTTTCTGTTATTACAACATGAAAGGTAACAAATCCTAAGTATTGATTGTAACAATGGCATCTATGGATAAGCACCGCCACGGGTGGCCGAGGTCGTTAAGGCACGGACTCGTGAGCGGGAGGTCTGGGGTTCAATTCCCGCCAGGACCGTACTCCCTGACTGAGGTTTTTCGGTTTTCCTCAGACCTCATAAATGGCAAATGCCGGGGAGGTACCCTAAACTAAGGCCTGGAACGCTTCCTTCCTTTAAAAAAATCCTTTCCCAAGCTTATTGTTTCATTTCATGTATCACTGCATATGTTTCATATCCAGTGTCCACCGCATGTGGTGCCTCAGTAGTAAAAACGGGCATTAAACACTATTTAAAAAATGCTGAGGCTTTTATGGGTAGATAAGATGTGGAAATAGTTGGCGCATTCTCATTTCGGGATATTATTCTTATTGACTTTTTCAAAGCAGATTTGAATTTCCTTTATTTTGCTCTTTATAAGAATAATGATTTTAGAATCCTATAACATTTTCGTTTGTAAATCAGTAAAAAAGTCATTAATCTTCCACCCACAATGATAATACCTATAAAAGAAATATTACCCCAGCTCAATGCCTTCTAGATTAATTGATTATAATTTGTCTGTCTAGTAAACGTAATACTCTACTTTCGTAGCTTTTGCATGCAACACAAAAAAAAAAAAAAAAAAAAAAAAAAAAAAAAAAAAAAAAAAGGAAATAAAAAAGTCAAACTCGAGCCTATTACTGTAAAAAGGAGCATAGCACTATAGATGTTTAACAATTTTAGATCACTTTTTAAAAAAAGAAATACGAAAGTTTGATTTTATGGATTAAGCGTCATAGAACAAAATAAACAGAAAAACGAAGAACTGAAATTTTAACCATTTTCATTTTAGGAGACAACGCTATGTTTCTGAGCTTCCTTTGCGTTGTGGTAGTTCAGTTACATCTTCCAAAGAAAGTCAACTAACGCTTGCTCTAGTTGATACATTTCAGAGGCAATTCTCTGTAAACAGGTTTCACCAAGAGCCACTGGCGAGCCACTTTTTTGCTACAGCGAGTGTTCCGGTCGATGGCCCTTCTAACAGCTTCAGTAATTTGTAGAAAGTCACTTCTCACAACTCCTCTCAGTAGCCGTGATCGTCTAGTGGTTAGGACATTGCGTTGTGGCCGCAATAACCCAGGTTCGAATCCTGGTCACGGCAGTGGTAATACACTGTCACGGGAGAGGTTTTTTTTTAAAGTACAAATGTTTTCTAATTGTTAGTTTTTTTGGGAATGTAATTATATTTATTTTTTAACCTAACGTATTCTTTATATACTGGCTATTTACGAACTCTACTGACAAACTACCGGAAGTGTTAGGCATGCATTGGATCTCTATACATTGTTCCTGATTGTAAGGTAAAATCAATCTTATTACCTACGGTGGCTCAAGCAGTAAAACTTAGGACCTTGGGTTATCTGTGTTTCCCCTGGTCGTTTAGACGAATGCTTGGATGAATATTTACTATTTACGAAATTTCCGCTCTCCCATTTCATATCATTTCATTCCTTTGGTTCTGTTAGAGTCGAAAATGCCAGAGTGTGGAGTACTGGTGCAGTGTGACCGTGACTTGCACTTTCAAAAGGTTACTGCATCAGATTCTGGTGTGGAAACGGCCTATTTGAGGAGTACGTCCGTGTCTCATCGCCCGTGAATTCTGTTGCCCGTTATCTCTCTTATCTTCGCTTCCTCCCAAGGCATTACTGTTTTTCCCCGTCTCGAACTAGGATAACTGAAAAATCTAAGATATATGATTGAAAGAGTATAGAATGTACTTTCGAATGAAGCACCAGACGCTCTTTAACATCACAAGTCATCAGCGTTCCATCCAGTTCAGGGCGCGAAACGGCCGACAAATTTTGCTCAGAGGCCTCTTCTTTCATGTTTGAGGTTCTTTATCGTGCCGTAAATGTGCGACACGGGACCCACGGCGGCTTTACTTCCCTTACGAAGGAAGTCATATTTAGATTTTCACGCCAGAAAAAAATCCATCGATCGTGGCCGGGCTCAAACCCGCAAGTTGGCGAGCGACAGTAATCAGGAATAGAGTGAACAACTTGCGTATGTGAAAACAGAATTTCTTCGAGCCTCTTGCCCTCATTTCATCAACTGTAATGATGCGATTCAACATGGCACCCCTTTCTTCCTGAAATCTCGCCAGATTGATGCGACATGTTGCCGATTCCACTTCTGTACCTTGCTAATTGATGTGTCACCCACTATGCACACATGATCGATCAGACCCTCTTATAATAACCTTCAGAAAACGTTTTCGTTACATATTTTTACTACTATAACATTTAAATTAAATTTCAAAACCAATGAAAATCGATTAAGCTTTCGATTACTTATTGTTGATTGTGTATATTTGTTTAGTATACTGTAATTGTTTTTAAAATAATGACATGTTTCCCTTATATTGAAACATATGAACATCTTAAAATACACAGTGTTAACTTCAAACTGTCTGTTATTTTTTTCCCCATTAAAGTGAATGTAAAGATGGTATAAAGGACTCATTTCATAGACATAATTACATTTAAAAATGTTTAAAAATACCCACACAGCATAGTTTTGTCTATCAGTGGTCGTATATTCCATTTATTTAATAGTATACTATTATTTTTGTGGTTTAATGTCAATAATAATAATAATAGTAATAATAATAACAATTATTATTATTATTATTATTATTATTATTATTATTATTATTATTATTATTATTATTATTATTATTATTATTATTCAAAAATTTGGTTTCTATTTGTAAGAATTCTAAGTTTGTTTCCCTGTTACCACACAGTAATACCATAACTTATTTTATTTCATTAATTAATAAGATAATAATTTGGATTTTACATTCATTTTTAAAGTTAATCAACTCGTTGAGGAATTCTCTTAGTTTAAGAGGCTTCTACGTGACGGATTTATTTCTTCCTGCAAATTGCATTTTTATGCAACATCTTTGTTCATACCTCTAAACATTTTAGGGTGGTGTTATTTACTCCGAATCAGAAATCTCGCTATATTTACAAAATATGAGTACTGCAGATGTATGAAACAATTGCTCTCTATAGTATAATACAATATTCCAATGTGCACCGTGAAAGCGGTCTTTGCTGGCCAGCCAACCATCCAATATATGTTAATTATATAGTACATAATGAATGTAAATGTTTAGTCAATAATTTTAGGATGTATATCATTTTATTTTTATATTATTATTTGAGCTGCTACTTAAAGGAGAAATAGGTGACAGTATGTAGCTTTGTATGGATCTGAAACATTGGCTAAAAGGAACAAGTGTATAAATCAAATCGAAAGTTCTGAAATTAAATTTTTACAAAGAGTTAAAAGGATGCAAAAGAAATTGTACAATAAAGAATGAAAATACTTGAACAGAACTAAATATAACAAAAACATCGTAATAAAACATTAATCGATAAAGTAAGTTGCTACATATAGAAAGAATGCTAGAAAACGGCATTCGATATAGAGTATTAAAATACTAACAACCTGGATGCAGGAGTATTGGGAGACCAAGAAAAAGTGAAGCTGTAACACTCTTTGAGACTAATACGTACAATAAGACGATAATGATGGCGCAAACGATTGGAGAGAAATTTGCTCTGGACTCACTAATAGGATCTCGTGGTAGTGGACCATTGCCCTGGACCCAATATGTTGAGGAAAAGCTGCTGGAGAGGGCGTTAATTGCCCTGGAGTCACTCCGAGTGTTCCATCATCAGGTTCTATTATCAACAGAATCTCATTCTCCTTTAAAACATTACTTTATGTTTAATTTATTAAATTACTTAAACATTAAATTGTGGTTACCATGGTAATGAAACTTTTTGGCAAAAAAAAAAAAAAATTAAACATTGCACAGCAACACAGAGGAAGATACTTTCTTTTAGATAAGATGAAAAAATGGGATGTCTTTTAAAAATACTATTTAAGACATTACAATCCGCGCAACAAGATCTTAACATTTCTGTTTTCATAAAAAAAAAAAAAAAAAAAAAAAAAAAAAATTCACAACATAAAGCACATCGTGGGATGAATTTAATTCTAATTGAAAACACCCGTTACTTTCGCAGGATACAAGTGCTTATTAAAACAGCCTCTTAGCCGATCGAACTCTATAACGGGTGTGTACATTATGTCACACATTGAATGCTCTGTGAGACTTATCGATGTAAAAAGCAGCTTGTGCTGAAGGAACATTGTCCCATGGTCTAAAACAAACAAGTCCTGACATAACATTCGCATTCCTAACCCAGAGTGGCGCACCTGAGACACCATCAGCACCGCTCACTGCCACTTGGGCACGATCCACAAACACAGACTTCAACACTCCAATTCCAATTCCATTAACTGCTTCTGTTTTTGATATTAACATCTCTTACTAGATGGATAATGCATCAAAACAAAAGCTCACGATCGCTTTGTAAGCAACCTTTCGTCTAGTGCAGTGGTCTCCAAACCGTGTGACCACGCAGCTCCCCTTTCTTCTTATGTGAATACACCGTTCGGCTCAAAACAGAATTCGTGTGGAAATGCACTGCTTTTGATTCACAAGCAGTTGGTGCAATAATATCCTAGTACACGTGGGAAGCGTGTCAACAATAATGAAATGAAAGGAATATCAGTATAACCACTAATTATACAATGGGAAAAATCTGGCACTAAATTTAATAAACTTACATGCAACTTACTGAATTTTTTTAATAATGTACTTGGCAAAACACCATCTTCCAATAAACACAAACTAAAACAATGCCCATTTCAATTTATTGTAAAATTATAATTTGCTTATATCTTAATTGTCAAAACTGATTCGGTGTTTTGTAGAGTCCAAGGATGGTAAGAAGAGGATTAGGATTAGGATGATGGGGAAAGGTAATTGGGTTGGGTTTGATTGGGATGCTAACTTTTTGTCAGGTCAAGATGTTTTTAAACACAAAACAAGGATATATATATATATATATATATATATATATATATATATACACACACACACACGGGGATAAGTCATCAGTCATGGCAACTATATTTTTTTTTCTCGCGAACAAGGGACAACACGAAAAATCTAAGATATGCGATTGAAAGTATTTGGAATTTATTTTCGAATGAAGCCACCATAAACCATATCGTGTATGTGAGCAGAACTGCGTGCCTCAGCACTATTAGCATTTTGATATGTTTCATGCCAGTTAGTATCCTTAAATATTACACTTGTGTGGTCTGCATAAGAGTATATAGATCCAGAAAATGTTGCAGTATTACTTTTAAGCATATCATTGATATATATTAAAAATAGAATTGACCCTAAAACTGATCCTTGTGGTACAGCTTTAGACATTTTTTACTGCACTGATGTAATCGTTAATTCTTGTTGACTGAGACCTAGTGCACAAGTGGGATTTGATTGAGCTTAAAGCTACTCTTTGGATGCCATGTCTATTTAGTTTATCCAATAAAATACCTAACCGCATCAAAAGTCTTTTATAGGTTTAAGAAAAGTCCAAGACAGTTATGCCCTACATCTAATTCCTTAATTATTCTTGAGGTGCGAGGGTAGGTCCATAAGTTTCTGGTAGAGCAAGATGGGTGCTTAAACTTCATTCCTCAGTCCAAAAGCAGCAACGAGTCATCTGTTGTCAGGCATTTTGGAGCTCTGCCGTAGCAACGAGAGAGAAGTTCTGCAAACCATTGTTATAGGAGATGATACTATGATCCCTTGTCCAAAAGAGAATCAATGGAGGGGCGTAAACCTGGCGAAGCACCGCCTCTAAAGGCCAAGGTCATTCAGTCAACCAAGAAGATCATGACCACAATCTTTTGGGACTGTGAAGGAATACTCTTCCTTGAATTCAAGGAGAGAAATATCACAGTAAATGGGGAGTACTATGCTGGCCTACTGCACAGACTACGTGCTTCCATCAAAGAGAACAGGCGAGGAGAGCTGAGTGATGGTGTGCGCCTTCTTCCTTACAACGCACCTGTGCTTGTTGCAAAGGAAGTTGTGAAGAAATGTAGCTTCAAGGAGATCGACCACCCACCCTACATGCCAGATTCTAGCCCCTAGTGACTATTTCCTGTTCTCAAAACTCAAGAAGGACCTTCGAGGAAGGAAATTTAAGTGTGACGAAAAAGTGATGGATGCTGTTTATGCCCATTTTGCAGACAATATTTCTGACTATTTTGGGTGAGGTTGGGTTGAAATGTTAAATCAGTGATGTGAGAATTGTATTGCAATAAAGGGTAACTATACTGAAAAGTGAAATATAGTTTTTGACTTTTATCATACCTAGAAAATGGTTAGGGGGAAACTTATGGACCTACCCTCGTAACATTTATACCTACGCCTTGTGTAATGATATTGTTTCTAAAATCAAATGGGTTATCATTTAGTAGAGTGTGTTTTTTCAAAAAATTAACGGTCTTTACACATTTTTCAAGTAGTTAAGAAAAACGCTATATATAGTGATAGTTACTGAGATTCTCTCTAACATCACATTTATAAATTGACAAATACTTCAACATGCTTTAAAGATTTTGAGAAAATGCCAATATAACTAGAAGTTTTCAAAGAATTTACCATATGTAATACATAACTTGACACGTTCTAAGTTACCGCAACGAGTGGCCGAGGTCTTTAGGCGCGGACTCGAAGCGGATGGTCTGGGGTTCAAATTCCGCCAGGAATGTCCTCCCTGACTGAGTTTTTTTTTTTTTTTTTCCAGGTTTTCCTCAGTTCTTATTAATGGTAAATGCTGGGGAGGTACCCTAACCTTAGGTCTGGAAAAAAATATCCTTTCCTAGTGTATAATTTCATCTCATGTACCACAGTGTCCATCGCCTGTGGTGCCTCAGTAGTTAAAATGGGCGTTAAACACTAATAAAAGAAAGTTCTATATTCAAAATACCAATCTTGGAACGCAAATAAATTTTATATTATTAAAATACAAAATTAGTACAACAATGTTCCCATTATTTTTTCTCTCCTAATAAACTCGCCAGGTTCGAAGTGAATTTTACCCATTACAATAGCAGAAGGAAAGTTCCCTTTCTCTGTTTTCAGATAACTGTTCTACATTTCACCATATGCGTCTTGTTTTTGTGGAAGATGTTTCTTAACTAAACAGAAATGGATTATTAAGGCGGACAGCAGCTAAATCACTTTCGTGTTCCAAGGTACTTCACACCTGGTATATCTATTTATACGCAGAGTTTGTTTATCTAGAATTTAATGAACATTTGTCTAAGTGGAATATAAATCTGAGAGCGTTAAGATAAGTGGTTTTGTGATAAGAAATGAGAAAAGAGAGATTCATTCCTCGAGAGTTATATCTTATCAGCAACACAGGGGTCCCCATGGCTTGAGTTCTGATTTGACAATCACACCCACATTCTTTGGGAAAACAAACACGAATCAACTCTACCTTCCGATGTCAAATTCTTAGCATCTGTTCATCCAGAGAAACGAAATTAAAATTATCAGACGTAAACTATAAGGAAATAGAGATTTTTTGCAGAATCATCAAAGATACAGATTAGCAAAAATGAATGTGTCTGTTATATCCAATTGTGACACCGTTGTTTGTTTCTATGTTTAGAATTATTTTAGTGTCTGTTTTGAAAGTAAAATTTAACAACCTTAAAAGAGTACTGCCTACTATTTAATGTGATTTTTAATAAAATTGACCACCTCCTTGGTTTAGTGGTTAGCGTTGCTGGCTGTTGGCCCGGGCTCAATTTCCGGTACCTGCTTAGGAATTATTATAAGTTAGAGAGGCCCAGCCTCGTGAGGGAAATTAGGAAGCTGCCTGGTGGAGAGGTGACGTTCTTCGATCTAGGGAGTTACCTGTAGGGAGGTACCTGCATGCTGATCATATGCTACCCCTCTAATTCTGCCCTCTATCAATGAAGTTGTAAGACGAAGACAGAGAAAGCAGAGATCGCTGCGGCAGGCCAAGCTCATTTGGGCTGTAGAGCCAGCGAGAAGAATTTAATATAATTTTAGATCCAGGAGAGAATGTAGGCGACTTCTGAGGTTAGTAAGACGCGGCTGCATTATCACAATGACAACTGGCGGGGGGATGATCGATGACAATTAGCTGAATAAGCTCAGGGGACTTTGTGCCTTAAGATCTCAGGCATTCACCTTAAGACCTGAGGGAAAACCCCTAAAAACCTTAGGCAGGTTACTGACCCAATCTGAAATCCAATCCGAACCCGGCATAGTAAATAAGAATGCTACCATTAAACCATGGTGGTGGTCGAATTAAATATTTAATTAATAAATTAAATAGCAATTAATACTGTTTTAAATAAAAAATATTAGCAATACACCCGTTCTTAACGATGTTATTATTCGTTAAGCTTGCATTTAATTCTTCAAATAAGAAAAAAAAAAAAAATGAAGACATTAATAAAAGTCCGACACTATAATAAAGGGTTCCTTAAATATTCTAGTTACCATGACAAATGAGAATATGACGAGGGTACCGAAGTTATGACAGTAAATGAAATAGCTACAGTCAAAATAAATAATAATTTTATCATATGCACACAAAAATCAGAATAATATGCCCTCATAATAGGGGAGGGGAAAGCAGCAGAAAAATGGTCTCAATCTGTACACTTACTGCATTAAACATCTGATAGAAGACTTCGCTACCATTTGAAGCCGAGACTTAAAAGATTGACAAAAGCTTTCGCTTTCGTGGCAAACTCGTCGACACATCAAATGGAAAGATTTGGTTTTAAATATACCAGTATTTGAAAATATCCATGCCATAACTCTTTGTTATAAGCATATACATGCTGTTCACGGATTTATTTTAAAGGGACCAATATTGGAGAATCCCTTTTGTTATTCGATACGAAAATTGATTCCTTTGCTGTATGCCTGACAAATTTTCAGTTTATCCATCCATCCATCCATCCATCCATCCATCCATCCATCCATCCATCCATCCATCCATCCATTCATCCATCCATTCATACATCCATCCATCCATCCATCCATCCACCCATCCATCCATCCATCCATTCATCCATCCATTCATACATCCATCCATCCATCCATCCATCCATCTATCCATCCATTTTTAACTCACTTTTCAATAAACTTATGCACCTCTCCTAGGGATGCTCTGGCATTCTACAGCTTCCTGGATAAAGCTGCTCAACCTCTGAAAACCAATGGTTTATAACCTCCATGACCTCATAATCTGATGAGCATTTCCTCACTTAAAGATTTTGCGAACAGCCTAAAGTCGCTGGGAGCTAGATGTGGTGAGTAAGCGAGGTATTCCAGCAGTTCAAGCCCTGCTTTATCACAACACAAGACTTGTGGCTTGAAGCAGCTCTACGTTTCTCCTTGATTGCATCAAGTAAATTTGAAATTAAATTTGCATAATCATGACTTTTTACTGTGGCTCCCCTCTGAAGTTAATCAACCAGAATAACAGCCTATGCGTCTCAAAAAAGAGACTGAAAGATTTTGGCTGTTGATGACTGTATCCTGAATTTCTTAGTGGATGGAGAGTTTTTATATTTCCATTCCTTACTTTGTATATTTATTTCTGGATTTCTGACTCATCTGTGGTTACAAAGCTATTAAGAAATGTGTGCTTGTTGGCTCGAAAGTTAAAATGTTGCTTACAAAGATATTCTCAGGTGTTTTTGAGTAGATGTCAACACTTGAAGAATCCATCTTCTTCTCTAAGAGATGCCTGTTTTCTCTTCTATATTCCTCGTCGGTCTTGCAATACTAAATCAAGCATTTTATTTATGTTTTCTAGCGCCATGCTCATTTTCACAGAATGTTCTATCACATCTAAACTCCCGATACCATCTCTTTACTGTATTATAATACACAACAGGTTCTCCTGAAGTGGCTGATATATCTTGGTGAATTTCAGAAGATCTTTGCCCGACATGTATCAACAGCTACTAATGTAATGCAACAATGTAAGAACTACGCGGCGTTTATATATTTCAAGCATTCTTGTGCCACGTAATACAAATTTTACATTAACTAGGCAGGGATAGGAATGGAGCATGCGGATCAATACTCGTATAGATGATAACTAATTGGAAACATTTAAGGAACGGAGATACTGCCCGTTTCAGCTGTGACAAACTCAGTAAAGAATCATAGTTGTTACTTGCATATGTACATCCTATTTCCTATAGGGCATTCAAAAATTTTGCAACCATTATTGATGGACAATAATGTAACTAACGGAGCTGGCAACAACGAACTGAAAGCTATACATGTAAATATGCATACAGTCTGTTGAGCTCAGTCAATAGTCAATGAATATTTCTAAAGAAAACTTAAGATTGTACAATTTTACACGCTATAAGCTAGGTGTAAGAGCGAAAAAAATCCATGAGGACTTGGCAGCTGTTCGTGATGAGCAAGTTTGTTCATTTGTTGATCATTTGAAGAAAGACGAGAGACTCTGAAAGACAACTCTCTCTCTGGCCGGCCTCGGGCAGTTGTGAACGAGCAAACATTTCAGAGAGTGAGGAACTTGGTGGAGGAAAATCGATATATTACTGTTGAAATGCTAAGTATGAAAGTGGGTACAGTGTTGGTAGCATTGACAGTATACCTCATGAACATTTAAAGTTGCAAAAATTCTGTACAGAATAGGTTTCACACTCCCTAACCAATGAAGAGAAGAAGAGAAGAAAAGAATGATAAGCGTGCTCCACCAAATGGTCCTAAACTTTTGACAGAGATACGCATTGGTGATGAAAGTTAGTTTTGTTGCTATATCACCGGAATAAAGCTCAGAATTACGTGTAGGTAAATGTGCGTAAGTTGTTCTTCGACAAGATTTTTGTTCTTGGAAGCGAATATTAACTGTTTTCTTCAACTATGAAGGACCATTAGTAACTGACTGTATGCCAGAAGGAATGACAATGAACGGAGAATACTATGACACTTATATTTTAGATCCTTTATTTTAAAAGCTGAGGCGACAGCGTACAAAGACAGGAACTTCAAGGCTGTTGCTTTTGCACGAGAATGCGTTTCCTCACAGAACAGCTGCAGATGTGAGGAAACTGGAAGTCGCCCAAGTCCAGTTGTTTGACCATCTACCCTACAGCCCTAACCTTGCACCGCGCGACTTCTGGTTGTTTCCTTATGTGAAATTATGCATTGCTGGAAAACCTTTTAAAAGAGCGCAGGACCTTGCTCGTCACACTTCTTGCAATCATCAAACGTTTTTTCTCAATACCTTTTAAATTCTGAAGCGGAGAAACAGAGTGGAATCCAGTTGCTATGTGTCCTTGAGGAACAAAATCAGTAAGTTTCCAAAGGATATATTATGAGTTTTCAGAGCGCAGTAACATTCTAGTACGTATATCTCTCTGAAAACGCTTCAACTCTTAGAAAATAAATATTCGGATGCTTTGTGCTTGTTTATCCAGGGTGCTTATAGCTTGCATTTTCGGAACATTAATCGCATATGCTGCAAAACACTTTCATGCATTTTTGTAGATGATCTATTCGGTTTTGCTATTTCTGGATATTTGATTCACGCGTCATCTTCATCCGTTCGTTGTTATTTCTACCCTAATGTAAACATAATTATACGATGCAGCTCTTTTCTCATTGGATCCAAGTCGAGCTACATCGCTGCCGTTACGCACAGTAATCCATAAAGAAAATTAAAGTTTAAACTTAAATAAAGGTCAATTTTCATTAAAAGGAAAGTATTAGAATACTGTAATAATTTTGAGAGGTAGCAGTCGTTATGAATACTTGTAATGCATTTTAATTGTTAGTAATAGATACAAGGTTATTGTGCTACCTTTTTATTAATGAAATTTGCAAACAATTAAACACGTTGCATCAGCTGTTCTACTTAACCAATCGGAGCCTTGTACGCGGTTTGATACGTAAACATACATCTGTTTACGTTCGAAATAGAAGTAATGGAAACGCATTATAATGCGATTACACATTTAAATTTGACAGCCCATGCTTTAGTTTCAGCTATGTACGAAGTTGCATGTTTCATTCCCTTTTTTCGACTTTTGGTAAAGCTTACATAAAGATATGCCACAAGTAAAACATTCAAACTTACCTAGAATAAAATAGGAGAGAGTATAAACATTATTAGATGATGTGATAGCGTTGGCAGCTAGTAATCTACCTAACAACCCAAAAATATACTTTGGCATTTATAGCTGAAATCCAACAAAGAAGAAAATGGCGGTAGTGTGCTGACCTCACAGCAAGAAATGTACTGGTAGCAGCACACGGTAGGAGGGGTAAAGAGTAAAGCTAGAAAAATGTAATCAATTCATATTCGCGTACATTAACTTAGGGCTAACCTCAAGTGAAATTTACAACCCGGAGGACCTAGTTGTTTATTGCGGCTCGCTACGACCTCGCGGCCTCCGTTCGCCTTCTATTCGATGAAATGGTAAAATTATCTTAACGGCTGGCAACTCTGGGGGTAAAAAAAGAGGGGGAGGACCGCTGAAAGCGATGCAGAGAACTGCCCTGTTCCGGGAAAAATTGGCAAACATCCGGTGCTGTATTAATAATGCACCATCTATGTCTAAGGGTCGATGCGCAGGTCTGCGGAGTCCAAACTTTTCATATCTTGCTGTAACAATGTTTTCACCCACTCTCATGTCTATTTTAGTTTAGATTAAAACTGGCGCACATATACGGATGCTTCAATATCTTTCTATACCAAAATTACAGCTGCAAATAGCTTTGCTCTAATAGCTACATATGTGGTTATTTGTTAATAAAACAAAGATCCCTCTACTGCGCTTTAAAAGAGTTTCACTTACCAAAGTCATCGTTACGTTAGGTCGCGCCTCTTTCAAATGTTCCTCATATTAAATGAGACCACTTTACAAACAAATTACGAGGTAAAATTTCAGAGCAAAATGTCTCTGACAGCTTCTGATAAACTATTAATTAAGCATTAACATCGCTGAGGTAGCTACTAGTACCTATGTGGTTAAAGTTTAACATTAACGTCGTGGTGAAGACCTTAGTTATGGTTCACCCTATACCTGTCCCTATCTGCTACACGTCTATTAGTAACATTACAAGCATATCAGTGTAATTGATGAGTGCAATATCTGGCTGCCCTGTTGCTGTCGATGTAATTGATGAATAAGTGCCGTCTTATCGTCACGTTATTGGATTCGACCTACAGCGTGGCTATCCTGGACTCTGGCAACTGGGTCCAAGGATGTTCCAATTCTGATGTTTCAACACTTTCACATATAATAACTACTTAGGTTGATCGATTAAGCAGTGCGTTGGAGAGTGTTCATCAAAAGACCCCGGTTCGATGCCAACGGCTGGGTTTTCTTTTGGGGGGGAAGCGTCTAAGTACCTTCCCCAGAGATTCCGGCGTCCCTAATTATTCTGCTAGCTCTTCCATGGTCATTATCCTCTCACAATGTAGCACGCCGCAACAGATCATGGACTATATACCTGCCCTCTTACGTCGACATGCAGATCTTCAATATAGATTAAAGAAATGGATTAATTAGTCATAGAGATAATAATTATATGTTTACAATTTTTGTGCACGGCAACTGGACTTATATTAAATAAGAGTTGCGGTGGTTCTTTAGCGAAGATACTGATAACAATCAAATGTGATACTTTGTAGGCGATATAGATGTAATTATTACCACTAAAAACCAGGGATGGCTTCAAACCATTCGCTTTTTCTTTACGTTTTAATCACTAACGCTACACAACCTCATTTCAGCTACTACAGAGAAGTTCAATTTGATGCGTCCAAGGTCAGTTACAAATCAAACAGTTTCTGAACTATTTGAAGGGCTGGTTATTCTGACTTGCAGAATAACTTAAGTATACACGGAACACAGATCATTAGCATTTCTCTCTTCAAGCCTGGTTTCCCATAGCCCCATGTGGGCCTTCGGCTTACCGCGACCACCGTCGCGTTTTCTGCCTCTATCACGTGATATCACTGGTAGAGTGCAGTATTGCAGGGGGGTATGTGCTCAGCACACCGCATCCCGCCGGTCGCTACATCGCGACTTACTAGATCGAAGATCGCCACCTCTCCAACAGGTAGCTTCCCAATTGTCCTCACGAGGCTGGGTCGACAGCGTTCCAGACCTTCCTAATTTAGAAAATTTCCTAAGTAGGTACCGGGAATCGAACCCGGGCCTCCCGGCCAACAGTCAGCAACGCTAACCTGCTAGACCAAGCAGGTGGTCCATTAGCATTTAGTGAGTTAAATCGACAACTCTCATGTTAAAAACGAACGAACTTAAGTGACTAGTCAACATGTTTTTGTGTGCACTGTTCAAAAGATTGCTAAGATGAGACTTTTTCATGGAGTGAATACACCGCCATGGGTGGCCGAGGTCGTTAAGGCGCAGAGTCGTGAGTGGGAGGTCTGGGTTTCGAATCCCGCCCGGACAGTCATCCCTGACTGAGTTTTTTTTCCAGATTTTCCTCAGCCCTCATAAATGGCAAATGCCGGGGAGGTGCCCTAAACTTAAGCCTGGAACGATTCCTTTAAAAGTAATTCTTTCCCAATAAATCGTTTTATCTCATGTATCATCAGTGTCACCGCCTGTGGTGCCTCTGTAGCAAAAACGGGCGTTAAATACTATTCATTCATGAAGTGAATACAGTTTTGTCAGATCAGCCATGCGCAGAAAAATTGTCCAGGGTAGTTCTGGAATACCGCGGGGCTGCAATGGATAGAGGCCAAATGGTTTACAGCAACGTACCAGGGATATTAAGACTAACAATTAAGAAATAAGGCGCGGTAAACGAGTCAGTGGAAAACGAGCAGTAAAGGAGCACAAGTAAGGACCAGCCTAGTCATGGAGGATATACGAGGTTTGTTAAGAAAACATCCGAACTTTCTGGGCCAAAGAAGTGTTGCTGTAAAAAAGTGATTGGCAGCACTGATTCGTTCCGGCCTTGGCAAGACGCCTCTCGTTTGCACCGCAGTGCTTTCTTATTTCATTCGAGCTCCACGTTACTTTCTTTGCGAGTGTTCTGCGATTATTGAGATGCTTTTGTTTGAAACTTCGTAAATCCTTGACGAAAACTGTGAGCTGATGAAAGAAGCTTATAGAGACTATTTTAACCATGTGGCGTCATCTTAAAATCGATCAATGAAACAAAACATATTTTGAATTTTGATCAATCACAGCGGGATTACGGAGTGAAATCATCGAGAAAAAAAATTAAATTCGTTTTATCACGCGATTTGCATTTGCCTTGTGGTCAGCTCAATACCTCCACTATATAATTCCTGAGCACGCATCACTGACCACTTTTCCTAGATATAGTGGTGAGATATTGATAGCAACAAAAACATGGACCATCTACAATCATAACGCAAAATAGAGGGTTTTTAGAGCGTTTTGGTGATGCGTGAAATGTGCAAATTGATCTTATCATTAGGAATTCCAAATCACAGAATACAAAGAAAAATAGAGACACTGCAGTTATCTTTTTTGTTTTGTTTTTCTCGTCTGATATAAAATCGAATGGTAGCGATTGTAATAGTCGACTTTTGTCCATTTCAGCGTCGCGGTTTCTGAACAGAATAGATATATTCGTAAGTATAACAAGTGTTAATGTAATGTGTATGAATTTGAAATCTATGTATCACTTTTATCATTATTCTATTCATGAAATAGTCCTAACCCGTATTTTGCTCTTCTGTATTGGCATTACTGACAATCGACATTCTTTTGTGGCAAGATAGCTTGTGAAGGTTAAGTGCAAATATACAATCATTACATTTTGTAAGCTAAGTTTAGAATAATTATATTTAAATTCTTGTTTTATTCGTGAAATAAGCTTAATAAATATCATTCGAGGGTCTGAGCTTTCCAGACAAATTCACGATAATCTCAGACCCTGTCGTGATATTACTTGTTATAATTGTGAGGCCATACTTAGTGCTTTGAGTGGTGGTATATGCGGTTCAAAAGTGTCGGGAGTCTGCAATTGGTGATCCGCAGCCCGGAAGCTCATCGGTGTCAAATTACGACGTTCAGGTAACCAAAAGTAATGAGATCATTCATTAAAATCAACGCCTGACTGTTCGGGAAATTTCCATGAGTATAATATTTCTGTGTGATATGCGTCGGCTGTTGACACAAGAACAGAAAAGGCAATGGGGCCGCTATGTGTCAGCAGCTCTTAGATTGGATCGCTGTAGTGAGTAATCATTAGTTATGAAATACGAGTCTTTTGAGACGAAAATACACCCAATATCTGTAATATCTTCAACAAGACCCAATGAAGCTCGTCAGTATGAATCGCTGATATTGCCAAGATGTCCTCAGACGTCTTCGAGAAAACTTGAGAAGGAAGAGATCTGGATTGTGGAGATCCTACAACATGATAGCGAACCAGCGTATTTATCATGACTTGACCTTTCTTACCCATTTTCCAAACTATCCTGACTTAGCATCAGCTGGTGTACCTTTTAGCGAATACCGAAGGAATGTAGCTATTGCAGATGAACTCATGAAATTATTTTTGAAAAAATTCTTCCAAATCTCCATCAATCCTACCCATTAGGCACCGAAAATTACAATCATATACATAATTAACAGTAATTATAACAGTAGAAAAGGATAAAACACTAAGAAAAAGTCACACTTGAGATCGCTATATTTCGAACTCGTGGAGTCCTTATATAGCAAGAAGTTCGAAATATAATGGTTTCAAGTGTGATTTTCTCTTACTGTTTTATCCTTCTCACTGTTATAATTATTGTTAATTTGTTACATTGTTAATAGTGTTACTTCATATATATATATATATGTATGTGTGTGTGTGTGTGTGTGTGTGTGTGTGTCTGTCTGTCTGTTAACACTCTAGTGGTCGCAATATTTGTTTTTTTCTCAACAAAACTCGGCATATAACCATCAATTTACAAACGATTCATCGAGTTCGTTAACCAGTAAAATTGGACCATTGGGGGTGCGGGTTACCTAAACCGAACATTTTTAAAAATAATTAAAAATAGCTCGAGCGGCCGCAATTTTTGTTTTTATTCAACGAAACTTGGAATATTCCATTAAAACAAATTAATAAGAACTATTTCTGAAAATCAGGGTAATTGGGCCATTATAAGTGGGGGTTAAAGCAACATTTAAAAATCACTCTTGCGGCTGCAATTTAAATTTTTTTACAGGAAACTCGATATATGATATTAAAATAAAATAAGAAAAATGTGAAAATCAGGAAAATCGGGCCATTAGGAGTGGGGGATTTCCTAAAACCCAACATTTAAAAATGCTATAGGGGCACCAATATTTGTATTCTTTTCAAAATAAAATTCGGTATATACCATTTAAATAAAATAAGAAAAACATTCCTTAAAATTAGGGAAACCGGGCCATTAGGAGTGGGGTTATGGCTGAAAATCAGAATTTAAAGAGTGCGTTAAAGAGAATTTTAAAAATCGTTTTAACGGCCGTAAATTTTGTTTTTTCTCAACGAAACTCGGTATATGTTATTTCAATATAATAAGAAAAAAGGTCCTGAAATTCAGGGAAATCGAGTTATTAGAAGTGGGGGTTTATCTGAAATTGAAATTTTAAAAATGACTCAAGCGGCATCAATATTTGTTTTTAACAACAAAATTCGGCATATACCATTTAAATAAAATAAGAAAAATATTTCCTGAAAATTAGGAAAATCGGAATTTTAGGAGTAAGGGATATACTTGCAAACCAAAATGTAAAAAGCGCTTTTACGTTTAATTTTCTCTATATTCTTTTAAAATAAAAGGAGAAATTAATCCAGCATATAAACTGTATTAATAACGTTGCATATGCTTTATATTTAACCAAGACTTCCTCGTGAAAATAGCAAATGTGAAATATTAATCTAATATGTGTGTGAGAATTATATTTGTATGTAAGAGCGTTCTGTAATAACATTCAGAAAACGTTTGCGTTACATGTTTTTACTACATTAACATTTAATTAAATTTCAAAGTCAGTGAAAATCGATGTAGCTTTGGATTTTTTTTATTTGCTTAGTACATTGTACCTAATTGTTTTTATGCAGCAAGATGTTTTTGTTTTATTGAAACATATGAACATCATCTTCTTAAATACGCATGTACTCGATCCATTATGTTATTTCTCTCTATTTTAGTGAATGTAAAGATGACATCAAGGACTCAGTTCATAAACATGGCTACATTTAAAAATATTTTAAAATATCCACGGAATATAACTTAATTCTAAATCAAATTTTTCCCCTAATATGACACAGTTGTGCCATAACTTACTTCATTAATTAATAAGGTCATACTTTGGAATTTATGTTCATTTTTAAGGTTTCTGAAGAATTCACTTAGTTTACGCAGCTCCTGCATGATAAACTTTTTAAATGCTGGAACATCTCGTCTGTAGTTACAAACACGTGAAAAGAATGGAAAGCAGTCTGGAGTTAAAAAAATAACCTAACTGTGGGATTTTGTACGTAAATCCAAATGATCGGATTGTCCTGGATCCTAACAACCACATTTTCAGGTTTCTGGTTTTGATTTTTTTTTTTTTTTTAATGGTTTATTTACGGACGCTCTTTAACAGCTCCGGTAGTCAGCGTCCCATTCAACTCAGGGCGTGAAACAACCTACAAATTTTGCTCAGAGGCCTCTCTTTCAGGCTTGAGGTTCTTTTTCGTGCCGTAAATGTACGACACGGGACCCACGGCTTTACTTCCCTTCCGAAGGAAACCATACTTAGGATTTTTACACCCCGAAAAAATCCATCGGTCCTGGCCGGGTTCGAACCCGCGATCTTGGGTTTAGGAGGCAAGTATGGTTCTGGTTTTGATGTTGAATTAATTGAAGAGGAACAAAGTAGGAAAGGATCTAATTAAATTTTTTATAAAAACTTCGTTGTATGAACTGTTTCAACTACAGACGTACAAGTACAAAAAATGTGGCAATCTTCAGCATAACGCCACCTTCTGCTAATAGAATTCCTGCAGTTAGAACGATGTGTTGCTCATCTGAGCACTTTTCCTTGTCTCAACTGCAAATAGTTCATATATAGCTATAAATTGACGCCATCGCCGAAAGCATATACAACAAACTAAGCAGATAAAAATCAGGTGATTTGAAACAAAGAAAAACATTGAATGTTAGCGGATGGGTACGCTTGGCTCACGGTATATGAAGCACTCTTGCAGACAGACAAACACCTAGAGCTAATAGAGATAAGGAAGTCAGGGATTTGTAAACTGATCAATTTACTCGATGGAGGATTATCAGCGATCTAATAAACCGCTGCACCTGACAGCGAGGTAATCTAACGCTACTGCTTCTTCAGTAATTTGTTTCCCACACAGAACTGAGCACGAAACTCGTCACATTTTCCTTCATCACTTTTGTAGGAACAAATACTTCAAGTTCCATTCTGACAGTTATATGTAGAACTGAGATGCGTCCTATGAAATAACAATGGTATTTAATTCAACCTTGCTTCAAAATTTGATGACTACTCACTTTCTTTGGATGGGAAACAAGACACTGGTTCGTTAGCTGCAAGTTGTATAAATTGCGGACAGTTTTTATTGAAGTTCATCTCAAATTCTCGCTTAAAGTGCATTGTTGATAGTTTTATTAAGTAGCATCAGCCAAATGTAAGTTTAGCAATGAATCCTCAAGCATGGTTTCAGGTTAAGTTCGCAGACTACAACCATGCAAAACCTTTATGACAGAGAAAAATAAATAAACTATATGTATAAGTGTTTTATGTGACAAATGACTAGTTATTTTAACACATTTTTGTATGTGATAAAAACCAAAAGAGTTTAAGGGAACATTCCACATTAAATATTTACATTTTGTGAGATCTCATAAGCCACCAGATGAATTTTCTTAAAAACTTTACCATAATAATAAAACAATAGTTGAAGTGGTACACGTGTTAAGTTTAAATTTCATAATATTGTTGTACTACTGATTATCGACTTTACGTGTTTAGATATAACGTTCGCATCTCCAAGGTTTCATTTGTGTACGAGATAGCACTGCCAATCTTGTGACGATGCTCATTTTAAAATTTGCCTAAGTCCAGGTTTTACAGAACTCTGACCATGTTTCCCGTCTTTTTTTCTGTCATTTTCTTAGTATACCTTCTGCCGCCACTATGGGTGATAGAAGGAAGTTATTCTGATGTCTTCTATGAACAAACTCTCTCGCGTCTAGTTGCCATCTTGTTTTTGCTATGCTTATGACCCTCTTGATGACTTTTCTCATTCAACCACGTTTTTTTTTTCTATGAGATAAATCCATGCGCCTTTTGTGCCATAAGTTTGGATTGACATGTTTTTGTGTTAAAGAGCTTCATTGCTGTTTCTAGTGCAAGGGCTTGTATATATATTTAATTTCATTGATTGCTACTATGGTCTGTCACGTGTTTTGTCGAGCATGCACTAGTAGTGTCATTCTAATTTCTTAACAACTGGTTTTCTCTAATAATTACCGCGACCTTCTTAATTTTAATACATTAAACATGGTTATAATTGCCTACAAACAAAGAAAAATTACAATCAAACACACTTTTACATTTATAAATACGGTAGTTTTAAAGTTTATTGCCTTTGAACATTGGTCATATTAACAATTTTTTTGAAAATTTTGAGAATGTACCTGCACATGCATTTACACTTTCTCTTATATTACGCTTATTAAAAATGTCACTTTTTGAAACGTCAGCCCTATCGTCTGTTTTACATTTTTTCTCAGTTTTGCTAGTACTTACTAACTAAAAAAGAACTTTATATTACACTTCGAAACTTTATTGAAATACAGCAATCACCCTTTTACGTTCGAGCTGAAACACAGCTTAAACATATTGGTCCAACAAACAATATTACATTCTTTACTTGATTGTTAGAAGCTGCGTGCAGGGTTGCCAAATACATATCAATTAATCCGCTAGATGGGAGGCATACCGCACTAATAGCAGCTGAGACTCAAGGTTACATAGAGTTGCATCATCTTTCGCTTAATGCAATGTTTATTACAACAAGAAAAACATTACACTATTATTCTTTCGTTCTGTAAGAAAGTTAGTAAACTATTTTAACAACCGGCACGAGCCGAACTGTTTGACACCGCTGGTTTTAACGTTATTATAAGGTATTTAAAGTGCTTTGTTATTTCTACACTTTACCTCTTTAGGGTAATCCCTCCGGAGCCGAGCTTCTTCCGCTGTTTCTACAGATCATTTCTCTTTTTGTACTGTTTATATGAAATGTGTGTTTTTGGTGCCAACTTCTCTGATGTCTATGGCAGTTTGCAGTTTTTTCAGATCTGTCGATCCCACTACTATTGCATCAGCATAGGTAAATAATATGTTTATTTATTCTTCTATTGCTTTCATTATTTTAAGAATTTCTTTTGCTCCCAGGATGGATGGATGGATGAATGAACGAATGAATGATTGAATTAAGCCACTTATGTCCCATTCAGGGCTAGGGCCTCCCCAAGCTCATAGTGAGCTAGTTCATATGAGCTATTGTCCCTATGAGTTTGTTAAGTCTATAATGTTTCTTATTTTACAATTTAACTAGAAGGTTCAAGTGCTGAGTCTATTAAAATATCATACGTCTGGTATCACTTTCACTATTGGTTTCGGTTGTTCTACAGCTCTGTTCCTAGGGCTCTTCCAACTACCCCGTTCCGTGCTGCGCTGGTCCAGTGTGTCCCGGCTGTTTTCCTGACAGAGTCTGCCCACCTCGTTCTCGGCCTCCCTCTTCCTCTCCTACCGATACGTGGTAGCTACATATCCCCATCTGCTGCTTGGTACATGTCCGCCCTATTTCCACTTCAGACTGTTTGCACATCTATCTTAAGTTCACAGAAGATATTTTATCCATGAAGGATATCTCTAGTACTTTGCGCTCCATTTTACTTTGACAGGTGCTAATATTATTCTTTTCCACTTCTGTCAGGCTCCAAGTTTGGCATCCATAATGCAACTCTTATTTCTTCATTTGGTTTATTTACAAACGCTGTTTAACATCTCAGCATCCTAGTCAATTCATTGCGTCAAAAGACCGGTAAATTTTGCTCAGAGGCCTCTTCTTTCAGGCTTGAGGTTGCTGTAAATGTGCTGTAAATGTACGACACAGAACTCGCGACTTTATTTTTGTCCTGAAGGAAGCCATACTTAAAAATTTTACACCTAAAAAGTCCATCAATTCTGGCCGGGATTGAATCGGCGATTTTGGGTCTACGAGGCAAGTATGGTAACCACTAGACCGCCAGAACCGACAATGTGTAAGGGTATTATTATATTATTAATTTTGTCGTATGATATAAGTATAAATAATTTAAAAATAAACCTTTTATAAAGAAAAACTAAACAAAAAAAAAACAATCTTTCTTGGTAGTACTTTCAATATTATTCCTCTGCTACTGGGCTTCCAGCACATATCCTCACCGCTCGAACGGGGTTTTACGTCTCGGCAAAGGTCGGATCCCCTTCCCATTCACGGTCTCCGGTCTGTCCTTGAACTTCCGAACGTCCCTTGTCTACATTTTATGCGAAGATGGAAGACAGCTGAATTTAGAGCAAAATATTTTTGTGTGTAAGTGTTATTTTAAATACAAATCGGTTCGTCGCAATTCGTGAGGAATCAGTTCCGAAGTTCTCTGAGCAATGCTCTCTTCTAAAGCTGCAATTCATGAGCTTTTGAATAAATGTGATACTATTGGTTCACATCAAAACAAGTAACACAAGCGAAGACGTACAGTTTTAAAAAAGAAGACAAATTAGATGACATTGGCGCAATTCTTCAACGTTTGCCAACAAAATTACTATCCAAATTAGCATAACAAGTTGGGGTTTCAGTTTCTTCTGCACAAACAGCAACAAAACTTACACACGTAAGTGCACACGTCCATTGAAGGCGATCCCGTAGCATGTGTGCTTTATTGTAAGTGGTTTCTTTCGTTAGTGACTGAAGATTTAATCGTGCTACAGTTTATGAACACTCGCAATACTCGCTATTGGTGTTCTGAAAATACAAATTGTATTGAAAATATTTTCAAGGAAAATTGGAATTGGAATTAGGGGTGCGATTAGTCCAAGACGCAGATGGAACGGCCCAGCTGAGAAACGCAAAACCGTGCGAGCGGCAAGGACTAATTCTGGAAGCCCTGTATGTTTATTTCTTCTCCTATTTCGTTCATTATTTTAAGAATTTCTTCTGCCGCCTTACATTTTTGTCGTATGATATATGTATAATAAAAATATATGAAGATAAACTACACAAAATGAAAATAGCTGTTTCATTTTAGTAATTAATTTTATTCCTATGGTACATATTAATTTTTTTAAAATTTATTATAGTGTTTAAAGTCCAATTTTACTGCTGAGTCATCATAGGCGGTGGATATTGATTATATATGAGATAAGATGATAAATTGGGGAAAGGATTTTTTAAGGAAGGAAACATTCCAGGCCTACGTTTAGGGTACTTCCCCGGCATTTGTCATTTGTGAGGACTGAGGAAAACCTGGAGAAAACCTCAATCAGGGAAGACAGTCCTGGCGGGATTCGAACCCCAGACCTCCCGCTCACGAGTCCGCTCCTTAACGTCCTTGGCCACCCGTGGCGGTTTACATATTAAGGTCTACCTTCAGAGCACGATGAAATCCTAGAAAATACACGCAAACTTCAGTAGAGTAATGACTATATTTTTTGAGAAAATAGTATATGAAAATGCTCCATTTTTGCTGCATTTTCTGCGGACTGTAAATGAAATAACTTTACTGTACCTATTATAAATTACTCTAGCTACATTGAAATTCTTTTAAAATCCTAATTATTTACACCATTGTTAACTTTTTCATTTTAGGAATAGTGTTTTAAAAATGTTATTCAATTATTTTATAAGAAAAATCCACTTTAGAGTTGTAAACAGCATTAGATGAAGCTGTAAGTGGTTTAGGTAAAAGAAAAAGGAGAGAGAGTAATCAGCTGAAGCTCTTTGTATGCTTAGAAATGGTTTCTAAGAAAATTAACTACACAAGAATGCTCGTAATAATATAAATTGATTAACAACTAATATGAAATTTTTTTTTTTAAAAAAGTCTTTTTTTTTTTCCTACTAAAGTTCGGTCTCTTCCGGTTCACAGGAATTTAAATGTATAAGAACAGCGATAAAATTCAAAAGTTATGAAGAGTAACTGGAAACGGTTCGGGAAGAATTGGAGGCTGGAGATGAGACTCTGACAGAAGTGATTGGAACCGCATCTCGCTGGTGGATAATTTTATGCTTAACTCAGGGTTCTAGGTTGTTAAAATAAGCTCTAACGAAAATATTAGCATACTTAGGGTTACACTTTTAGAGAAAAGGAATGGGGGGGGGGAGTTAAAACGTGCAAGGTTGAAAGAAGGGACATCGAGGAGGATTTTACTGCTCTCGTTCAGACACGAAATGTCCTCGCGGTCAAGTTTACATCTTTTATGTTTTCCAGTGCAATGTGAAGAAGGAGTGGGAAGAGGAACAGCATTTTCCGTGTAGATGATCGCTTTCCACGTAGTTGTTACACTTTTCCGAGCGAGTAAGGAGGGGGCGTAGCGGACCAATGAGAGAGCGGGGGCGTGGCCAACAGGAGACAGGGGGGCGGGCACAAGGAGCAGGGCGCCCCGTTCCGCTAATTGCCCTCCGAGCGCCGACCAAGAGACATCTCAGGAAGGTTTCCCCGATGACGGGAGTGCTGTGCGTGTGTGCGTGTGTCGGTGAGAGAGATGGCTGCCACGCTCATGTGTAAAGAGGACAATACCAGCAACAACAACAATGGCGCTAACGGTACCTCCGGCACGACGGTGGCCAAGAAGTCCTTTTGCATAGAGGCCCTGCTGGCACCGCGCGAGGACTCGCCGGGACGCGATTCCAGTACTCCGCGCTCCGAGTCCATCAGTCCCCCCATTTCTCCAGGCTGCGAAGTAGACCCTTCTCCACCTGTAGTCGGCGATGGGGCCTTCCCGGTCTTGGGTTCGGGTCCCGGCTTGGTGCCGAGACCTGGACTGCTGTTCCACCCTCATCATGCCGCCCTCTATGCCGCCGGATACCCGCCGCACCCTCACAATCCTCACGCGCACCATCATCCTCTGCTAGCAGGCGGTTCGGCATTCCATCCTCTGGACGCCTCCGGGGCTGGCAAACCTGCGGTGCCGGGTACGGGTGCCCCGGGGGCAGGAAACGGTGCCCCGGGTAATGGGGGCGGCGGTGGGGCCGCAGTTCAGCAGCAGCAGATTCAACACATGCAACTGGAGTGGCTTGCGAGGACCGGCGCCGCCATGTTCTACCCCAGGCTTCCGGACCTCACAGGTATGTACATAGTTTTCATCTTAAGAAAATCTGAATACATTGACCACAACACACGAGACATTCGGAAAAAATTTAAAAGTAGTAGACTCACGCAACTAGGATAAAACAATCATTTGCTAATATGCAATAGTTTACCGAAAAGTATTTTAATTAAAATATAAACTCAAATAAATAAAAACATATTATTATTATTATTATTATTATTATTATTATTATTATTATTATTATTTGTTTTTCTGACAGGTAGACAAAATATATAAAACATTAATTATAATTAATTATCGATTATAATAATTAAATGAGCATGCATAGTTTATTACTAAATATAAATTTTTTGTTGGTATGCTTTCTGACAGACGGACTATGAAAATTCTGGAAAAATTAACTATAAAATTATAACGAAATAAAATACAATTTCCGTATTTTTATTACCTATTTGTTATTGATTTAATTTTTTGGTGCTTCCTGGCAGACAGATAAAATTAAACAAAATTTCTACAAAAGTAAATTGAGAAAAGCTAATATATTTTGAATATTATCACCATTATCATGATTTATTTTTGCATTCGCGCTTTCTGGCAAGCACATGCTATAACTTTACGAACTTTTTGCAATAAGAGTTATGAAAACGTAACGATATAAAATATGCGTTCACTATTTTTATACTCATTAAAAGGTTTATGTTAGGCTTTGGAATGCTTTATGGCAGGCAGAAAAGATCCCAGAAAATGTCTGGTATAGCTAATTATAAAAGTCAGAGATACAAAATATGCGTTCCATATTTTTATCATTTAATATTTTTTCACGATTTCTGCAGGCAAATACCTACTACGAAAACTCTTCAGAAATTAATTATAATATGATACAAAATATACAGTGTTCGTTTTTATTGTTTTTTTTTCCCCTCACATATGTGATAGAAAGGTAAAGAAATTATATGAAGCTGATATAAAATACGTATTATTATTATTATTATTATTATTATTATTATTATTATTATTATTATTATTGTTATTGTTATTGTTGTTGTTGTTGTTATGTTTTAATTGTTACTGGCAGAAAGATCAAATTCTGCAAAATTAATTATAAATAATATGAGCTCCTATTTATTTCCGCATGTCAAAATGTTTTAAATACAGCTCGAGAAAACCTTTTGGGAGCTATTCCATTTCGGTCGCTTCTTTGTTCAATTTCTTGCGTCGCTTGCATTAGCGCCCGTTGAATATGTAGAGACCCGAGAAGAAAGTATACTGAATACCACTAAATAAAAAAGCTGTCCCCCCCTCCAATGAAAGCAGATGAAAACTGGGTGGCCCAAAAAGAATGTAAAATAAAATTAAATAAATGTTCGCTAGTTTTCAAAAGGGAAGGTGCATAAAACTGTCGCCTTTGGATAAGAGATAGGACTTTCATAAACGTTGCTTATTGCAGCTAAGCACTAAAACGAAACTGAAACCATTGAACAACTAAGTAGAACAACAAATCATGTGTTTCAAGAGATTTGTCTTGATTACGAAAATGCTTGGCAATGTGAAATACCCTTGCAATACATGCGAGTTGCAAGTTTTCAATTTCCCAACTTCCAACAAATAGATGTAGTATATAATTTTTTCCCCTCATAGCGCATTTGTAACCTCGAACATTTCTTGTGCAATTTCGTTCCACTTAAGCATATTGTTTTTGTATTGTTATTATCGGAAATATCGAAAGCACTCATCTTTCTATAGCCCTTATACTGATAATGTAACACATTATCACATGTCATTTGTTCCAGCTGCAATCTTAGGTGCATTTCCGGGCAACCTCCCAGGTGTCTTCATAGTTCTCTTAAAGGATGGTGGGTCAAAATATTTATTTATGATACAAGTGATAAAAATCAAAATTATAAACAAACATTAGTTATAAATTAATGTTTTATTTGTTGTCGCTTTCGCTGCATTGGTTTTCTAGCAAAGTCTGCAGATTGTAGACTCAATACTGTAGTTGTAAGTCTGTAGGGATGAATTAAATCAACTAATAATGGCGCAAATGAGCTCGAAGTCCCTAGCACTTTAAAGCTACCTTGCATTCACCTTCTAAGGGCAAGGAAAACCTCCGGAAAAAATAAAAAAAAATTACCCTTGGCCTGGTCGGATTCGGACCCAGGACCTCCCGGGTAGCAGTCGCAAACACTACCATTAGACTTTGGAGCGATCAAAATTAAAGTTATTGCAGTCGTTTCGAAACATTTCTTTTAAAAAAATGTTTTGCTTGTTTTTTATTACGAGAAGAATGAAAAATACCCTACCTAAATTTCTGACCAATGTTACTAACATCAGAGCGTTTGAAATTAGTGGTTTAGAAACGTATTTTGGAAGAGAGTTACAAATTACAATATTAGGTTTTTATTACTACATTATATGTAGGTGTATGTTATAGGTAGTAAATTGCTGTTTAAAATGTACTTTTCTCGGGATGAGAGGCACTGGGGCATGCGTAAATATCGGAACAGCTGTTACTGATTTTCTTCCAGCCTGACAAATTTCCAGGGTTGCCAACATAGTTACTTATATGCAAATAAACCGTAGAAACAATTGTATGTAACCCCACTAATTACACTATGGCCTATTTCGAAATCCTCTGAAGAATATAAAAAACATGTTTCACATTGTAAAATATGTCATTTGTATTAGCACAATAGTCAACATATTTCGTATTAAAATCAAAGTTGGTAACACTGCAGTGTTACATAATGCAGTTTGTAGCTTGAGTGTCTTGCGTTAAAAAACTACTTTTAGTATGAGAGGTGTAAAAATTGTTTTCAGGGGCTATGTGTGTGTGTGTGTGTGTGTGTGTGTGTGTGTAAAACAGGAAGGAAGTTATTATTCAATGAAAATTTAATTCCAGATGAAAAGTATTAAACTTTTCTAGTTTTTTAAAAAAAATTACCTATCCTATTTTTTTTCCAGATGTGTACTATAGAGGCTAAAGAAAAAAAAATCAGTAATTATTTATAAGGTATAATTGACAATTTATTTGAAGATATATAAATATAGTAAATAAGAATTTGTAAATCTTATAATAGAAAAATATAGAATTCGAATTTAGTTGGTTAAAAATGTAATTATTCATATATTTATAATGTTAACCCCAAATTTTGCTTTAAATAATTCTTTTTTTTTTCAGCCCCGTTTCTTTCTTAAGGGAGTTAAAGGACGATTGTAAAAATCTGTTAAGTGCTCCATAAGTAAAGATAAATGCCATTTTTCTACCGTCTAAACTAATCTTTTTTCTTAGTAGCCTAAACAATTTTTTCTCCATAGGAGTGTATTAAATATTTTAAGTTTTAATTCACTCCTCGAAATACATTTTGAATTAAAGAAAAATAGAGGAGAGTGTGTGCCCTTTTGGGGTAACATGTGCTTATTAACAGATACAGCGAAAAGAAATAATAATAAATTATAAATCTTTTCGTGATAGTCTCCATTATATAGAATCCTGGTCAGATGTCTTTCCTTTTCCTCTATCTTTCATCCTAAACTTATATACAGGGTGAATCACTAAAATTTCCACCGCAAATGTTTCTGAAATGGGAGGTGATATTGATGTGCTGCTTTCACAGAATTGACGTTTAGGGAAGGGCTCATCATTGCAGCCCATGCATAGATGTTAATAATTATTAGAGTGTGTATTTCACAATGCTTATTGACATCAAGGAAATAAAACCAGAGGAAATTAGATTTTTTTTTTTTTGGCAGGATTCTAGTGCAAGTAGTTTACGAGCAAAACTAACATGAAACTACGATTTGTTGGGGGGGGGGGTTCCCCTTTACACTGATTTTATTGGTACTTTCTTCCCAGTACTTTATGATAGTTCTTGAAGTAGGGTTATGCATTTATTAAAAGTCGATATGCTCATTTCTTTAGACATTTCTCTGTGGAGAAGTTAAAAGACACTGTCTACATCAGAAGATATGAAACGATGTATTACAGCTGCCTGTTCTGAAACTTCTGCTGAAACGCTAAAACATTGCAGCAATCTTTACATTACAGACTGGATTGTATTGTAGCTGCTGGTTATCATTTTGAACACAATCTGTGAAGACCAGTTTTCTTCTTTTTCTTCTTCTTTTTTTTCTCTTCTTCTTCTTCTTCTTCTTCTTCTTCTTCTTCAGAATTCATAGATTTGTTCATTCACTTTTGCAATTCTTAAGAGAGTGCTGACACATGGTACAGTAAAAAACAAATGTACAAAATGTAACCATACACAGTAAATAAGAAGCTATTTTAAAAAAAAGAGCATCGTAGCCTAGTAACTAAGCAGCCAATTATAGATACCTATTTAATCTTTTCATATCACGATAGCTCGTAAACTAATTGCATTAGAATGCTGCAAATAACACATTGACATTCTAATTTCCTCTAGTTTTAATTTCTTACTGTCATTAGGCATTATTCCATTTGAAAAAAACGTAACATTTTTTTTTAAAAATACACATTCTAATAATTATTAATATCGGTGTATGCACTGAAAGTATGAGCTCTTGTCTAAACTTCAAAGCAGCATATCAATATCACCTCTCATTTCAGAAATATTTGCGGTGCAAGTTTTAGATGTTTCGCTCTGTATATGGAAGGGGGAGATTTGTTCGTAGATCCTCCTTAAGAAGTTTCTTTTGTCATTATTTTTTTAATTTTTTGAACGGTGTTTAATGCCAATTTTGACTACAGAGGCATCACAGGCGGTGGACACTGATAATACATGAAATGAAATGATAAAATCAGGGAGAACGACCCTGATGGGATTCGAACCCCAGACCTCGCCTTAAAAACCTCGGTCACCCGTGGCGGTTTCTCTGGTACAAGATCGCTGTTATATGAACTAGGCACCTTCTACCTAAGTCGAAATGTTGCGTTTTAATCTGTACTTTCAAGTGTGTTTAACTTGCCTTTAACAATAGAACGCTGTGGCTTGTATTTATTTATTTACTATATGAAGATTTTCAGTTTTGTCGTTTTGACAAATCCTATATATAAAATTACCGATAGTATATTTGTTAATTATCAAAGTGATTTATTGTCGTCTACAAAATAGCAAGATCGTAACAAAAATTCAGAGCTAAGTATTATTTAGTTTTGTTGAAGGGATGTTATTACTTAACAGTTGTTTTTAGACGTCTTATAGTATTGGATTTTATTATGACAAATTACACGTTTACTCTTTTGCTGAGATTACTGTCAAGGGAGACGGTTAGGTGGACAGGTGATGTTGATTACAGCCGCACTTGAGTTATAGGACTTTAGCACGCTACTTTTGGTTTTCTGCCAAGGCAAATATATATTGCAAAATTGATCTTACTTGTTAAGTGAATTGGTATACGTGAACAAAACCAGTAAGAGAAACTTTTTCTGCAAGTTCAAATGATGGCACCTCGCGTTAGGTGCAACCATACATTTAACGTGACTTTTACTACAGTATGGCGAGAGACACTACGAATATTCAAGTAACAAAATTGAACTGCAAAGGTCTATAAATGCACTCGAGATTTTGGGCCAATGAAAGCAAATTTCTAATAAATACACAGAAAATTACCAAAAATACTACAGACAAGAGCCATCAGAAACAACCAATTGTACCCAACTTCTCACCAGGGTACACACGAAGAACAGAACTATAGCAGCTCTAAAAGTAACTCAAGATAAAAGCTGCAATGACACTCTTCGAGGCGAAGGTACAACCTACATTGAGTTTATGTGGGGTACACTCAGTTTCAGCGATCTCAAAGCAATAGAAAATGTAAAACTCCGCACTCTCCAATTGCACATGTTCAAGAGTGCACTATCAAATGGCAAAAAACCGACACGGATGGCCGAGGTCGTTAAGGCCAGGACTCATGACCGGGAAGTCTGGGGTTCGAATCCCTCCTAGAATGTCCTTCCTAACTGAGGTTTTCCCCAAGTTTTTCTCAGTCCTCATATATGGCGAATGCCGGGGAGGTACCCTAAACTTAGGCCTGGAACGTTTTCTTCCTTAAAATCCTTTTCCAGTTTGTCATTTCATCCCACTTATCATCAGTGTCACCGCCTGTGGTGCCTTATTAGTAAAAACGGGCGTTAAACACCATTAAAAAAAAAGAGAAATTCTTGGAAAGAGTATTGATTCTCGATAAATGGAGCGTTTTAATGCTTTACGTTCTCTTATATACTTGCTGAGATGTTATACTTTTCACCGTTGTGACTGTATATTTAAAGTTGTTGATTTGGTTTATTTACGGACGCTCTTTAACATCTCAGGTTATCAGGGTCCCATTCAATTCAGGACGTGAAACGGCCGAAAAATTTTGTTCAGAGGCCTCTTCTTTCACGCTTGAGGTTCTTTATCGTGCCGGTACCCACGGCTTTCCTTCCCTTCCGAAGGAAGCCATAATTCGGATTTTTACGCCCGAAAAAAATCCATCGATCCTGGCCGGGTTTGAACCCGCGATCTTGGGTTTAGAAAGCAAGTATGATTACCACTACACCACCAGGACCGTATATATTAAGACCACTGTCGTAGTCTAGCGTTAGCCTTTGCGCTTCCCACACGCGGGCTCCAGCACATTCCGGGTTCAGGTAGTTTACTAATTGAGGATTTTTCAGGGTGTTTCCCTCAGGCTTTAAGGTAAATGCCTGGGAAATGTATGGTGTTTTTGGAATGTAGAAAGAGATAGCACTACATTTGGCACGACAGTAGGCAATTCTTGCTGCCTAATCGGACATGAAAGAACGTATGCACCCTACACACAATTTCTCTTGCATCTGACTGCACAGTTGTCCTCGTTTCCTAACACCCGCTTGTAACAATACAAAATCCATCGAAATAAGCACGGCTAAACATATCACATGTTTCAATGCCAAAAGGTGCAACTAGTGACCACACGTACAATTGTCACTGAGAGATTGTGCGTGCAGGTTAACTGTGCTTCTCAGACCCTTTGACCATCATTAGCGCACCCTCCTCTTAGACAACTCACAAAGCAACAAAATGGCCATGTTTAAACTTAAACCAGACAGCTGTAGGCCCCAAGACTCTTGAACTCATTTGAAAAAATTATCATCTCTCATATTACAGGTGAGCTCTAAAACCTGTAGGTAAGAAAACAATACTATCTCTCTAGATATAATAAATATTATAACAACACTTATTTGTGCCATTAAGACAACACAAATTGTAATATATCTCGTTGCTTATCAGAAGTACGGTATATACAAAATATGGACTTGGTCTACAGAAGATTATAAAATAGTAATTAGGGAGACACACAAAACAATGAAAAAACTAGCTAATATCGGTTTCCTAAAATTCATTTTTTATTTTTATACTAAAATTATAAACATCCATTATGTTGACACTAATTGCATAAAATTACTATAGTAGAAATTACGTCATAACATTGTTTTCATTGTTAAAATTGCAGTCATCAGCTGAATCTTGTGTTATGGTAACCAAGAAATAATTCTGTACTGCTAAAACAGTACAGAATTAATAAAAAATTAATAATATTAGCTATCAAATAAATTAGTGGAATTTGATAATACTAACTTATTGTGAAGCATTCTTAATCTTGTTGCTGTATTGCTTCTGATAAGCATCATGAGATGCTTATCAGAAGCAATGTATTAGTGACAGTTCAGCCTTCAGCCTTCTCCGCTTGGATACATTTTCTTGCGCTAAATCCATCTTCGCTAACAACAAAACAATAGACTGACGTCCTAAATAATTTCCATGTATACAATGATGCCATAGGTACCTATAAAGACGGCATTGTCTTCAGAGGAATTCAATAGTATTAATTTAAATTAGTTTGCTAATTTTTGTGATTCTAGTATGAAAAAATAGCGTATGAAATTCGTTTATAATGTTATACAATTATTGCGATATAAACTAATATAATTTTTTTTGTTTATTAATTTATGGACGCTCTTTAACAGCTCAGGTCATCAGCGTCCAATTTAACTCAGCGCGTGAAACGGCCGACAAATTTTGCTCAGAGACCTCTCTTTCAGCCTTGAGGTTCTTTTTCGTTCCGTAAATGTACGACACGGGACCCACGGCTTTACTTCCCTTCCGAAGGAAGCCATACTTAGATTTTTACGCCCGAAAAAATCCATCGGTCCTGGCCGGGTTCGAACCCACGATATTCGGTTTAGGAAGCAAGTATGGTAGCCACCACACCACCAGGACCGACATATAATATTATATAATATTATAATATTGTCATATATTATAAAATGACTTATTCTTAAACAACTATATTAATATTACTTTAAATAATCTTATAGTAATGATAGATGTATCAACAATTAATTTATTAAAAAGGCTTATGACAATATTTAACGTAATTTATGACTCAAAACGTGATAAAAGATGTGTCGGTTATACCTATGTCAATATTAAAATTATGTACATACACCAAATACATGTATACACTAATAAAATATCTCAGTTCCATAGGTTATTCTAAAGTAACTTCCCAGTTCTGTATACTTATTAAGTTTGGTTCCATGTAGATTGCATTGTGCTTTATAGTAACTACTTCCCTTCCCCCCATATGCATATGTTTAGCTTTCGTTACTATGGCAAATGTGTCATGCTTGGATAAACAATTGTAGTTTACAATAATGACAGATGTTTTTTGAATAATAATTTTTAGAATAGTTGCCTTTACGATTTGCTTTAGTCTCATTTAGTACTATTACGAATGCAATAGACAATATCTCAGTGCACCGAGAAAATTTCGAACGTTAGATGGATTGAGAAATGAAAATCTATAGTCTTTCGCACACAGGTACTTCTGTGAAAGAATTTGTCAATAATGTGTGACTATTTAAGGTCGGAATTTCAATGTTTGTGTAAAAGATGCCACTGAAAACATTCCTACACAGAAGAACAACCATGTTTATTAAATAACAGGACGGAGTTCATTTTAGCTTTTACTAATTTATTCTTTTGTAATAATTTTTGTTTATTCATATTGTAAAGCAAATCCCATTTCTTTACGAACAAATTGGTATTTCTAGTTTTGCAGAATCTAAACTTTTGTCAAAGTTATAGCTATTTGAAACTGAAAATTGACTTTAGAACACTATATAAAATAGATTCACTCTCTTACGTTTAAGAGAAATTAAATGCAAGAGCATTTTTCAAATTTCGGTTTTCAAATATACCTCAAATCCTAATAGTCCAATTTCCCTAAATTTCAGAAACTATTTGTCTTATTTATTTAAATGATATTTTATTGTGAAGAAACAAATATTAGTGCCGATAGAGCGATTTTTAAATTTTGCTTATTCCTCAAAAGTTTTTCAGGTATACCCCCCTTTGTAATAACATAATCTTTTCAAAAACTATTTTTCCTATTTAATTTAATAAGATAAGGGAGTTTGTTGTGAAAGAAATATTGGTATTGCTAGTGCGATTTTTAAATTTTGGATTTCAGGTAACCCGCTGATTTTCAGAAACGATTTTTGGTATTCTATTTTAATAGCATATATGGAGTATCGTTATAAAATAACAATATTAATGCCGCTATGATTTTTAAATTTTGGAGTCCAGGTATCTCCCTCCCCCATGCTAATAGCCATTTTTTATGATTTTCAGGAACTGTTTTTTTTTCTAATTTTATTTAAATGGTACATATGGAGTTTCGTTGTGAAAAGTCATACATTAATGCCACTAGAGCGATTTTTAATTTTGGGTTTCAGATAAACCCCTCCTCCTAATAATCCGATTTCACTGATTTTCCTAAACTATTTTTTATAATGTATTTCAACGGCATATACCCAGTTTCCTTTAAAAGCGTTTAAAATTGCAGCGCTAGAATGATTTTTAAATTTCCCTTTAACCCCCAAAAGATTTTCAGTTATACCCCCACCCCCAGTGGACCGAGTGCCATGATTTTCAAAAAAATACTTTTAATGATTTGTTTAATTTTTTTTTTTTTTTTGCTGAGTTTCATAAAGATAAAGCAAAAATTTCGGCCGCTAGAGCTTCATTAAATTTGTTTTAAATGTTTGTTTTAGGTTAACCCCCACCCCCAATGGTTGCTGGTTAACGAACTCAACGAATCGTTTGTTAATTGATGACTGTGTGCCGAGTTTCGTTGAGAAAATACAAAAATTGCGACCGCTAGAGAAAAAACGGACACACACACACAAGGCTATTTTTCAAATTTTTTTTTTAAAAAAATTAGGTGCCTAGTAGGTACGATCGTTGCAGATTTGAGTAGATTAAAACTTTTTCAATTGGTACAACAACAATAGCTGACATTCCTTCTGAGTTCGCTAATAAATAAATAAATAAAATAGCCGAAAAATAAGCAGATTTTTCAAGCTGCCGCTCCGCAACAACTCCATTCCTTCGGAATTAACTAACAATATGGAGAAAAATTAAACTCCCCTATAGTCCGATTTCACTGATTTTCAGAAACTATTTTTCTTATTTTATTTCAGGGACATATACCGAGTTTCCTTACACAAAATACAAATTGCGGCTTCTACATTGATTTTTAAATTTCGCTTTTACCCCCATTCCTTTTCCAGGTATATTCCTACTCCTAATGGCGCAATTACCCTGATTTTCGTAAAATACTTTTATTTTAAAGAAATTTGTTGAATTTCGTTGAGAATAAAAAAATTGCGGCCGCAAGGGCGATTTTTAACGTTTTTTTGTTTTTTTAAAAAACTGTTTGCTTTAGATTATCTCCAACCCCTAATGGTCCAATTTTGCTGGATATGCCGAGTTTCGTTGAGAAAAAACAAAAATTGCGACCGCTAGAGCGTTAACGGACACACATATACACACGTATATACACATATATTTATATATATTTTTTTTTTCGTTGTAATAGTAGGTGCCTAGTAGGTAGGATCGATGGAGATTTGGAGAAATTATTAAAAAATCGTTTCATGGGTACAACCGCAGTAGCTTACATTCCTTTGGAATTGGTTAAAATAAACAAATAAATAAATATAGATATTTTAAGGGTACAGCTGCAATAACTTACATTCCTTCGAAATTCATTAATTACGCAATGTGCCTTTAATAATAGATCAATTTTTGTATACAAATTTAATTGTCTAATCAAGTAAGAAATAATAGGCAATTAAGTACATAGGTTTTATACTGAAATTGCAAATGTTTAGTGATATATATCAGAATACGGAACCGTTTAAATTTAAACCTAAAAGAGGTGCAAAAGTCTTACAAGTTTGCATTCCCCCCTCCTCGCTCTATGAGCCATGACTCATCAAATTATCGCGCCGGCAATTTATAACTTTTAGCGCACTTCCTAACACTATCTAATCGATTGTGTTTACGTTATCAAATACTGCAATTACTCTGTCAGCTTTTGCATTAACACTTAATTAGAAGGAGTAATTGACCAGTCGTATTTAAGTGACATCTGTAATTAGTTTCAGGCCATCTGTCCGCCACGTCATGGCCTACTATTACTGCGCAAAGGTTGGTAGAAGATATCAACAGGCCTTGAACTTGAGTTATATACGCGTCTTATTGTACAGCTCGATATCTCGTGATAATATTTTACTGATATTGATAGGGGCATTTGGGTCGAGATTCTCTTTTTTGTTTCACTGTCTTCTCTTTTTCAACAATAAGGTTTCTGTTAACTTGAAGACAAAAGTCAGACAAATTCATTACCACAGAAAATAAATTAATTATGCAGGGCTATTAGAGAAAAGAGATAAGGAAAATAAAGGAATATTGTTAAGGTGAGTTGGGAAGATGATTTAACGAGTGGAAAGGGTTGAAAACAGCAGCAAACCGTGATAAACTTGAGATACAGTGTTGACAGGGAGAAAAAATAAAAATATGCTTAAAGGAAAGTGGATAATGGAGTAAAAATAGTATGTCAAGTTAAGTATTGAAGAATAGAAATTGTCAATAAAAATAAAAATAAAATTTCCACATGCAAAGATTTAAATTAAGGACAGGGTACATTTATTCCCCTTACATAGCTCTGCGTTTAATTGCTCAGATTATAGAAGTTATTTTGCCTCAGTAGTAAAAACGGGCTTTAAACACCATTCAAAAGGGGGGGGGGGACTAGCACCAAAGTACCATTTCAATGAAGAAAATATTTTATTTCAATTAAATAGTATGTACATACACCATTTCTTTTACGACTGTTGTCGATTAGATTAGATTTATTTTATTTATGGACACTCTCTAACAACTTTAGTCATCAGCGTTCCGTTCAATTCAGAGCGTGAAACAGCCGATAAATTTTGCTCAGAGGCCTCTTCTTTCAGGCTTGAGGTTATTTTATGTGCCATAAACTTAGGACACGTGTTCAAAGGCTTTAATTCCCTTCTGAATCAATAATGTTGGTTGTTATATGCAGAATAAACAACTTAAAATATTCTGAAATTCTTCATGGATGTATAGGCCTGTTGAAAATGTCAAGGAAAAGTATATATTTACTTCGTAAGATATTTTAAGTGAAGCCACTTCAGTAGTTCCGAAGATGTCTGGTTCGTTATGTGAAAAGGAATACAATTTATTCTGTGAATGAAGAAAAATAAGAGTTAACGAAGAAATTATAATTGTTTATCTTTCGGAAAAATTAAAGGAAAAAAAGTAGGTGTCTTGATTTGAAAGGTATATTTAGTCTACTAATTATTAATTTTTGTATCAACTGTAAAATTAAACTAAAGTAAACTATAATATACATATAGCAAATGTTGATAGAACATTCATTTGAATGCTGTGTTAACCAATTATTGTTTATTTAATTTAGTTGTATCTCTTAATAAGTACTTGTTACCCCAAATGGCACATATACTCCTCCAATTCTCTTTAATTCATTTTTTTTCCATGAAATGAAATGAAATAGGACGACACAACAAATTTAGACGCTAATCGTGGAAAAAAAAACGAACTAAACGTACATTTAATTGCTTGAGCAACTTGAAAATCTCTTTGATTTGTGAAGGGCAAATATTGCAAAATTGTTTTATTTTACACTCCCTTCTATGATATGGATAACATTTATCCTCATCTGTTTACAATTCTACGTATGAAATGCGACAGATATATGACCTCTCATGATTCCTAAGTATGGCTTCCTTCGGATATCCCATGTCGTAGATTTACAGCACGTAAAAGACCTTCAACCCTGAAAGAAGAGACCTCCAAGTAAAATTTATGGACCATTACATGGTAATGACCAAAAGATGTTAAACAGCATGCTTAAATAAAACACGACCTAAGAAAAACACGTCTTTTTGAGTAAACGTTTGTTAAGTTTTGTAATTTACAAAGTCTTGTGTTTGTTTCTGTACCTAAATACCTGTGTAATAGTATTTATGGATTTACGGCACTTGTATTATTTTAAGAAATGAGTTATTGTTATTATTATTACTGGTGGCCGAGGTGACGACAATGGAGGGAATGAGTATTCCACGGCACGTCGCCATTATCCCCTCATCATGGGCTGTTTGTAAGACAAACACTCGTATACTAAGGTCTGCGTCATAATATTTGTACAGTAGAAGAGGCCCGTCCCGCGCTGCCTGTATGACTGACTCCCTGAATTACAAACACACCACATACATATACACACATTCGCCTCTTCTACTTTTTTAAAAAATAAAAATGTTTTAATTGCCTGGTGGCTTGCATATTAACACGTACCTTGTGATTACATGTCCACCAATTAGCCGCCTGCTGTTCCGTGTGTGCATGTCCGGTTCGAAACAACACAGGTCTGTGCAAGAAACCCGTCAATACTCTCCGTAATCCTTTGCAGCGCGTACTGCCAGTCTCTGTTAGTTACTGAGCACATTTATAGAAGATGGTTGGGAAAGTAAAGTTCTAATTGTGGTTATTTTTTGTTTGTATCATTAAAGTCAAAATATAAAATGTTAGTCTTTTAGGAAAAAAATCGCTAATTCCGACCCGTCAATAAGGACCATACGGGACCGTCCTCCCTCCAAAAAAAGCATAATTATTTACCATTTTCTTTACTATTGGCCAACTTAAAAAAAAAAACGTGAAAATAGTTATGTCTAACGATTAGTTCTTAATTGTATCTTACGCAATAAGCGCATTTCCTCTCTACTGTAGTAGCGGTAGCACGCGGATCCTCCGTTAGCGAGGGAAGTTCATGGGCCAGTCACGAAAAATTTACGCTTGAAGTGTATAACTTTATAGGCAAGCAAAGATTTACAAGGACTTATATTTGTCTTCCTCCAAGATGGGTTAGCCTTCCTCTTGCTTATTTCTGCGTTCTCTTGGGCCAGCAGGAAGACGGTCCATGGCCGTTCCTTATTTTAGGAACAAGATGTTGAGGGATTACTATCACCAACCATAACTGACTAGGTGTTGTTTTCGCACTTGGTTTGAAATTGGTTGGCTTTCTACTGTTTGTCACAGTGTTAACTGTTAAGTTACAAAAAGGCGTATCTGTTTAACTGCAATGAATTTATAGAAGACTCCATTTTCGCGTATAAGTTTAACTGTTAAGTTGGAAGTGAAACGATTTGAACCTTATCAACCGAAAGCTATAAGGGCTTACTCAGCAAAACGGCATAATATTAATAAGTTATTATTATTATTATTATTATTATTTGAAAAAGCCTCTTCACAGCATGAGTAGTGAGAAATGTATCTGTTCTGTAGGAATGAGAATAGAAAAGAAATACAAAGACAAATTTCATTTCTGTATAGACCGACGAAACAACAGACATTACTTGCATGTCACAATTTCTTGTTGATTTGGTTTTTTTACGGGTGCTCTTTAACATCTCAGGTTATCAGCGTCCCATTCAATTCTGGGCGTAAAACGGCCGATAAGTTTTGCTCAGAGGCCTCTTCTTTCAGGCTTGAGGTTCTTTTTCGTGCCGTAATATACGACACGGGACCCACTGCTTTACTTCCTTTCCGAAGGAAGCCGTATTTAGGATTGTACGCCCGAAAAATCCATCGATCCTGGTCGGGATTGAACCCGCGATCTTGGGTCTACGAGGCCAGTATGATTAACACTACACCACCAGGACAGATTAACCTGCTTCATGCCAGCGAAAACGGTGTGTTGCAAACAAAGGCCTGATAAAGGAAAGTGCTGAGAAATGTTCATACAGTCTGTCGAACATCGGCAAGTCCCATCCACAGTAGATTAGCTTGTTATTGTCGTTGAAAAGGCCTTCGCTGCGGAGGCATTGAATAGCATCTTCCTGACCTTGCAACACACCATTATTGAATGTATGATGGTTAATGAGAAGAAATGCTACGAACTACCACATGGGGAAGCATAGTGTATTTACAATGAAGGGGTGTTTGCCTTTAGCTCTTCATTGCAACTCTGACTAATTATCTAAGAATACTGATAATATCATCTGCTCATTATTTTTATAATAAGCAATATCACGAGAGGGTCTGAGATTACCGATAAATTGAGTACTTAGTGAGTGAATTTATCTGGAAAGCCCAGACCCTCGAGTGATATATATTAGAATATTTCACAAATTCAAGCATTCTTATGTCGCAAGATTGCTATATATATATATATATATATATATATATATATATATATATATATATCACTTTTATTCTTATTCTATATATGAAATAATTCTAAACCCATATTTTGTTCTTCTTTATTGGCATTACCGACAATTGGCATTCTTTGGCATTCTTATGTCGGAAGATTGCTTGAAATGGTTAAGTACAAATATACAATTATTACAATTTTGTAAATCAAGTTTAGGGGAATGATATTAATTCTTATTTTATTTGTGAAATATTCCTAATATATATCACTCGAGGGTCTGGGCTTTCCAGATAAATTCACTCACTAAGTTCCTCAATTTATGAGTAATCTCAGACCCTCTCGTGATATTGCTTGTTATAAAAAAATTATATATATATATATATATATATATATATACATTTGATATTCGCGCACAGAATATTAACACTTGTATAAAAAATCGCTACCGTTAGATTTACATTTAGATTTACTAATTACCAACTGAGAAAAACAAAACAGAGATTTGTGGTTACTTAAGCTGGTGTTATTACATAATTTATAAAATGATTTCAGACTGTTTGGCTGAAAACGCAAAAGAAATTGCTTGAGTGAATACACATTAAATTAGTTTACAATTTACAATTACTGAAAACACAGAAAAGTGGCCAGTGATGCGTGCTCAGGAATTATATAATGAAGGTATAGAGTTGGCTTACACTGACCAAAGGACAAATGCACGTCATATGATAAAACGGATTTGATACATTTTTTCTCGATAATTTCACTCCGATGTCCGGCTGTGATTGGTCAAACTTCAAATTTTTATTTCGTTTCATTGGTAGATTTTAAGATGTCACATGGGTGAAATAGTCTCTATAAATATCTGTATTTATTTATTGTCTGTCTAAAGAAATGCCAATATTATTTTGGGCCAGAGGTAGCACTTCTTTTGATATATATTTAGAATACGACATTATTGCAGAAAGAGAAATTAATAGACATAATTAAAAGCTGAAAAGACATCAGAAATTATTTTATCTGCATGGCAGCGAACCTTGGATTCCGGCAAGTAAAGGAAGTAATAGAATACATAATGCAGAAATGAACATTTTAAGAAGAATCAAAGAATGCAAGACATTTGACTTAATAAGGAATGAAGATATAACATCAGAATTACAAACATGTTCGATAAACAACAAAACACATAAATACGGGAAAAGCCATGTGGTTCGAACGAAAACGAAAGGCTGCCAAAAGCAGCACTAGAACATATGCCAATCGCAAAGCATTTACATTAAAAAGCGAACGAAAAAAAATAGTTGCGAAAATATAAAGTTTAATTAAAAAATAATAAAGAATAATGTGATTCGCTCTACTCACGCACACAGGCTCACATGATATTTAAACCACAAAGGTGTTTCGCAGGCTTGGCAACTCAGTTGTATATTGATTAGGTGTAGTGTTTGTAGAAGTATCGCAAGATGAAATCATAATTAAAGTCAGAATCAACGGCGTTAATCTACCCAAATTCTACATAATGTGGTAGTAATAGCCGCGAGTGAGCCATGCGCACACATAGCAACCTTCTTTAATCGAGTCCCACATATTTATAGCTAACTATAAACAAATAGCTATAATTCAATTAATAATTAACACGACAATAATATGATTAACTGGTAGTATATAATGTCTCTCCAAACCTCCTAATTGACGAAATATAAGCACATGAATACACAGCATAATGCAATTAATTTAAAAAGTATGATTTGTTTCAAATATGCTGAAGAAGATCGTCTTGAAAGTTCAGCGTGTTGTAGCAGTGAAATTATTTCCACTGCTCACTTTCCAGATACAACAAAATATGACGAATTTATTTAAAATTTCAACAGAGAAACTTCTCTAACCCGGACAGACATGGTTCAATAAAAAATTATCAAATTTAACGAGTTGTCCATGATAAAGCGAAGTAAATATTCACAGTATATACATACATACATACATACATACATACATACATACATACATATGTGTGTGTACTTAATTTAAGCCATTACATATTACATCATTGCTCAATAAAAGTTTGCACTTCACACCTTAACAATAACTGAGGAACTGCTTATTTTATGCATGCAAATGTTTGCTTCAGTAAGTTCACAATTATGTACAGCGTACTTTCTGGAAAACACGAAAGATTTTTACATCTTGAAAAGAATTCAGGAAGCACAACTGTATAAAATTCCACTCTTCCCATACCACTGTGCAATGATCCACCAGTCAAGCTCAAACAGGTAGCATAAAGCCAGTTGGGGAAAAACACGCCCTTTTCATGTTATAGTAATGTGTACTTGCTAATGACTTTTTTAAAACTTTAGAGATAAATGCCAATAAAGCTTAAAGTTAGCAGAAATACACAAGAGAAAAAGTACTTGACCAAGTTATGCCCATAAGGGGATTCCAGCTTCCAGGATTTAGGAGTGTCCAACCATATACTGGACATGTTAGCAAATAAAATTGTCTGGTTCTAAGAAAAGATGTCCAATATGACGAATTGTCTAATATACAGGAGTGTAAAAATATAGAGGTTTTAGGATATTTTGTTTAAAGGTTACTACAACTTTCAATTTTCCTATATACTTGGAAATATATCTCTAAATATGTAGCACCAACAATTAATAAAAGAGAATGTATTAAAATGTGAATTTAGAAAAGAAAATGGGTTGTCTAAGAAACATTAAGAAATCACAACAATTTTACACTAAAATTAAATTTCTCCTCTTCAAAATCTTATATCTATATCCGAAATGATAATGGAAAATATTTAGGATATGCAAAAACCCTCTGTAAACAGTGCAGGAAGATAGATGCAAATTTGATTCATCAGTGATGTCTTTCAATAAATTACATATTACAACATAGCTTTCATTTCAAAACTTATCAATCTGAATACCTATTTATTTAAAATACTTTTAATTTAAACAAAAATCTTCAAATGATGGGAAGTTTAAAACCAACTTTGATTAAATTTTAGTTTTCAATCCCTCACCTCACTTCTAAAATTTAAATTGTACTCATAACTATTGATGCTTATTTTAAAGAGGGTTCGACTGTTATCATATATATTGTTTTATATCGTTTCCTGCAAAACCGGATTGCTATTACTGCAATTTGAATTGAACAGAATAATACTATAGTAACCACCCAGCATTTAATAAAATATTCATGTTTTGGTAATACAGGTGTCCGTAAAGTCATGGTGCAGTTTTGAACAGTCACACAAAAGCAACCAAATAAGATAGAAATATGAAATCTTCACCAAATGAAAGAAAATCTCTCCAAGTTTGCACATTTGTTCAGTGCAGTTCGATGTAGCTTTCCTTTGTTGTCCTACACATAGCTAAATGATATTCTAATTAATTCCACACACGACTAAGGACATCAGGTGCAATAGAGTGAATAGCGTCTCTGATTCTCTCTTTTAAATGGTCAATGTCGTTGATACGAACACTGAACACGTGCTTGACATAATTCCCAAGTAAAAGTCTAAAGGCGTTGAGTCCAGCGATCGTGGTGGCCATGCCTTCCATCCGCCTCTTCCTATCCACCTCTTGGGAAATATATCCAGAAACTCGCGAATAATGTTGGTCTCATCAGTAAACATAATCACGATAAATACGTTTTAAAATTAACATAAACATCGGTGAAGATATCAAATGTGAAATATTAACCTAATATGTGTTAGAGAATTATATTTGTATTTAAGTGCGTTCTGTAATAACCTTCAGAAAACATTTGGTTTACATGTTTTTTACTACAATAACATTTAAATTAAATTTCAGAGTCAATGAAAATCGATGTATCTTTCGATTGTATATTGTTGATTGTGTATATTTGCTTCGTATATTGTTATTGTTTCTAAATAGCAACATGTTTTTGTATATTGAAAAACGTGAACTTCTTCTTAAATACAGAATGTAACTCGAAACTTTCTGTTATTTTTCACTATTTTATTGAATGTAAAAATGATATCAAGGCTCGGTTGATAAACATGGCTACATTTAAAAATGTTTTAAAATACTCACACAGTGTAGCTTTATCTACCAGTAGTCATATATTTCATGTAATTAATATTACACCATTACTTTTTTGTGGTTTAATCTCAATAATAATAATAATAATAATAATAATAATAATAATAATTTTAAATGTGTTTCTCTTTTGTAATGCTTACAGATTGCAAGAGTTCTAATTTTGTTCCTCTAATATCACACAGAAATGTCATAACTTTATTTCATCATTATTTAATAAGATCTAATTTGGATTTTATATTCTTTTTTAAAGTTACTCTACTTGGTGAGGAAGTCTCTTAGTTTGCGCAGCTCCTGCGTGACGAACGTTTTAAGTTTTCTGTACATAACTATTCACAGAACAAATGGCCGTAAATCTCTTTGTAGGGTCACTTTAAGGCTGCGTCATTTGCTCACTTAATGAGCGAGTATAAGCTTTCAAACTCCCAGTTCAAATAGAAACATGAAACTTTAGCTTAGCTGCGCCTACTTCATGTCAACATACTTGCAATATCATCCAACGTATTACCGACTCTGTCCTTTTCTCTTATCCTTTCCCGTCTACATTCTGTCAGTTTATTCCGTCCTTACCGTCTCATCAATCATTTGTTTTATTTCTATTTGAATTTGGACAGAATAATACTATAAAAACTACTGAGCAATTAATGTAATATTTATGTTTTGGTAATAAATTGTTTCAAAATGATACCTATCCTATAACAGCGAGCAGTATGTAACGAATTAAACACAGTTCCGAAATATCTATTATTAATGTTAATAATTTTAATTTTACCCGAAATAAATTATTTTTCATCTTACAATTACAACTATGTTTTATTCTGTACGAATTCAAATAAAAATAGCAACGAAACAAAAGATGCGAGAAACAAACGAATCCTCTTTAAAATCTAATATCAAAATTCAAGGATGTGCTATTTGAAATTTCATAATGAGGTTTGGGTGAAGGGGTGAAACCTAAAATGTAAGCCAAAGTGGTTTAAAACTTCCCTCTAAATAAACAAACGTGCTTTTTAATTAAATAATATTAAATACGATAACTGTGACCATAATTATTTTAATACATATCTCATAATTTAGAGGATATTTTCAAAACAGTTCCCGTTGTATGCAGCGCAACCTGTCCAACTGTTTTTCTGCCAGTCTTCAAAGTCGCCTCCGCACCCTTCTGGTGATGGAAAATGCCTTCCTCGAAGATATTTCTGCAATTTGGGGAAAATTTGAATTTTAGGGAAGACGAGGGACACTTCTCATTGATATTTCTGAAATATTCAACACATTTGCGATGTGCTTTAGCGAGACTTTGTAGAGCTTTCAGGATATCTCTGAAATATTTCTCAGTTACAGTTGTGTGTGCAGGTAAACGATTCTTCGAATATCGAAAAATGACATGACAACTTACCCAGCATAAGCAACTACTGCTGCTTTCTTGGTGTAGGTGATAATAAAATGTTTCACATAGAGCTTTGAATGTTTGCTCTCAGAATCGAAATGGCAGCGATTATCTTTGAAAGAAACTCCGCATCTTCCTGCAACCTCATCTTCAACTGCATTCAAACCTGCACGCGAAGGTTTTTTTGCTCGGGAATCAGCAGTCTTGGAACCCACCGGTTACAAACACCTCTCATGTGCAACATTTTAGTTACCAACACGTGGATGACACCCAGTGAAATTTTTAGAATTTCTGAAAGTGTTTTTTTAATGTTACTCGATGATCTTTCTCAAAACGAGAGCAGAGGTATTAATGTTTTCTTCCGTTAGAGCATAAACTGGAGCGTCGGGTCCACCTTCCTTTGACCTTGATTGAGTTCCCTCGTTAAATATTTTAAACCATCTTCGAGCTGTGTTACAGGCCTCCTGAAACATTGCATAGGCATCAGCTGAAGATTTCTTGAGAAGAAAGCAGAATTTCAGAGCAGTTCGTCGGGTGTCACCTTCATTTTGCTAATAGCAGGAACTGAACATGTCTGAACTTGCACATCTCTTTCACGTGGTAACCGAAAGTGACCACAACGAAACTAGCACCAAGGGTACGGTACGCATTAAGCTCATAAAATATTGTAAAGTTAAATTTTATCACGAGATATTCATTATACCTACAAACGTATTATTATTATTATTATTATTATTATTATTATTATTATTATTATTATTATTATTGTTGTTGTTGTTATTATTATTATTATTATTATTTATGAAACAGAAACCTCTTAGGGATTTATATAAACTGGAGATTTTTGTAACAGTTCAACGTTAGTACTCTTGGTGAATATTTTATTTGTCCGCTGTATTATTATTAATACTATTATAATATCGAAATTTAAAGGAAAATTTAATTTAATCTTGATGCATATAACGTCATGTAAGGACATTGTTTCTTTCTAAACCAGCATAGTTCATTGGGAATATATCTCAAAAATTTATTTTTAATAGCGTTTATCGCAGTTTTTTAACTACTGAGGCACACAAGCAGTGGACATTGATGATACATGAGATGGCATTATAAACTCTGAAAGGATTTGTTTTAAAGAAGTGTTCCAGATCTTCGTTTAGGGTACCTCCCCGGCATTTGCCATTTATGAGGTTGGGGAAAACCTGGAAAAAACCTGTCAGGGAGGGTGGTCCTGGTGAGAATCGAACCCCAGAACTCCTGCTCACGAGTAGGCGTCTTAACGACCTCGGCCACTCATGGCGGTTCAAAGAAGATTGATTAATTGTTGCAGACTTCAGTGATAATGGCAAAAGAATTTTTTCATGCGTACTATTTCACGCTCGGGTGATAGAATTACTCATTAAAACTTGAAGATATTAGTGTTTCTCGCAAACACCAGTTTTTAATACGATGATGTAATTACGTTATGACTTATGGAAGGAAATAGCTTTTTCTCTCAGAGAAAGGTCTCTAAATCTTATCTGACGAAATTGCCTGACGAGGTGGGAAAGTCCCCTGCGATATTCCCCTTCACCTTGAAGAGTGACTGTTAATGTTATTATTGCTCTATCTCCTGCAGATTTTTAGTGGCTGAAAACGTTATCCATTTTCCTCAAATGTAAGAATTTGCACCGAAGTATGAAGAATACCATGCAGATTCTATACATTAAAAATGTTTAGACCAGGATTCTCAGTAGGGGATATGCGAAATTAATACCGCATGGTTAATAAACCTGAAGGACTTTTAGGTTCGTTAAAGGACTTTGACCCCGACCGGTGGATACCTAACAATATCGGAAATAAAACTATGTACACAACACAGACAAATGTATAGGAAGAAAATGCCAAATGTGAGAAAATATACAACAGTGTACTCTTGGCGTTATAATTTCTGTAAAATAAATATATGTATTTTATTTAAAAATTAACTAATGGGTATGTATGTAATAATACATATAGATGGTGTACAGTCAATGAAAACATTTATTAACCTGCACTGACACTTAGTTTGCTGGCCCATTAAAAACGTTAATGTCCATCTTAATCAGTCACACATTATTAATAATATTTTTATCATAAATGTTTCTTATAAAAACTACAAACAGCAGGGTTTAAGTACAGGTTAAGAATTTTAAGAATTCTCTGTGTTGTTGAATCTCGAGAATTATATTGACCATGAGTTAAGAAGCTCAATGTGCCTACTCTTGCAGGACAGTACAAATTAATATTTCCTCGTGAGCTTTGTTGTTGACAACTAAAATTAATCCATCTGTACATAATTATATTATTAGGCATGCTACTGGCTTGAATAGATCAAAGGTCGTTCCAGAAGAGCAACAATTATTTTGCAGTGAGGTTATTTGAGTTACAAGCCGGCAAAGCGCGGCTGAGTACTAGGAGAAGCGAGTAGTCAAAACCATATATGCATGTGCAGATATCAGCTTGTAGTTAGGCTGGGGGAGGGAGGCCTTGCCAGCGAGTGATTTGCATTCACGTGCTACTGAGTGCTTTGATTGCGTGTAAACTATGCTTTAACTGTTTTTCGTTAGTTATGCCACTAGATAACTATAGTCTTGAAGAACGGATTTCTATGTACGATACTTTACTTGTAGAAAAGTGGTAAGGCAATTGGCAAGAAAAATCCTAGCAATCGTGTTCTAGGTAGAGAAACTTCGGTAATTTGTTAAAAAGTTACGAGAGACAGGATCTCTCACTGACAATAACGTGTACCGAACCACCGTGTTGTTGCAGAAGAAAAGTTAGATGAAATATAGAAATTTCTAAAGCAGATTCGGACAATGTATTGTCACTGAGGGGCATCGCTTCCAACATTTCTTATAACACAGGTTAGTGTTTATTATTATTATTATTATTATTATTATTATTATTATTATTATTATTATTATTATTATTTTACAGTATCAATTTATGCTATCTGGAAATATAAATACTGAAATAAAAATACTAAGTTTACGCCCTTTTTTAGGTTACGGTGGCTGTACTTTTATATAGTCTGCAGCTGTGCTGAGGCGGCTCGTAATTCAAATAATTTTACTATATTATATCAGTCTTCCAGCTTCCTTGAAAAAATATGTAATTCACAGAAGAGCAAAATTTTCAAGGAAAAAAATCAAGACATTTTAAATACTTTATAGTATATTATATGAATTAATATTAAAATTGCTTATGAATTTGGCACGTTAATGGGACTCATACCACTACTATTACTACTCCTACTGCTGTTGTTACTTTCACTTTTATTTTCCCCAACACATGAATGACATTTTCACACAGATTTCTCACAGTTATAGTACAAAAGTTAAAATCCACAGTATTGTCTTTAAGTGTTTTATCATCTTGAGACATTGCTCTCTCAGACGGTTCGAATTCGTTTAATTTCTGTTTCTGAAAGACAATCTTCTTAGATTATTGAGTTTCAAGAGTCTCATTGTGCGTTATCTATTCTTCATACGCTTTTCTTCTCAAGTGATGGTAAAATTTGTTTCATTGTCATCAAGCTTGGAACTAAAGGGTTTTAAAACGCCCATTGTTTTTGCTCACTGATCAACTAAACTTTGTTTTGCTGCTTCAGGAAGTTACTCCCATGGCAAAAATAACTGAATCAGTCTAAAAATTGCTGTCCCACACATCTTCACCATTTGACCTGTTGTATGTTTCCAAAGTTTAAAAAAAAAAAAAAATTGGTGACAAACATTTTTCGTCATAGCAACTATGATGAGATTCAAGGAAGGAACTTGGAGAATGGTATAAAATATTGAAGCTTTGACGAAATTCAAGGAGACTTTGCTAAAAAGTAATAATAATAATAATAATAATATAAATAATAATAACAACAATAATAATAAATACAAGTATTTTAAAATCACACTGACGCTTTTTATGCTAAATTGCGAGATCTTTAGTTACTGAACAAAGGCAAAATCTACAAACGCAATCATTTCAAAAGTGCTGTATTTTCTTCAAATCATTTGTTGACATAATGGCTGAGTAAGATTTTGAGGCATATCCAATCTATGAAACTTTATAAACATAGAAGGAAAAGTATTGTATTGCATTGCGTCATATCACTGGTCTACACACATACACGCACGCACAGATGCACACAAAATATTTATCCACCTGGATACATGTAATACGAATGCCTTGAATTCAAATGTTTTCATTTTTATTTTATCGGACTAGATTTTTAAACAAAATCACATCAAATGTATTAATGTACTTATATTTTTTTATGAAATAGTATTAATTCTTATTACATATAGCTAAGAGAAGATTGTTTTTATTGATTTAATTTTAACTTAAATATTCATTAATATTTTGTAAAAAGAAAGCTATGTGTCAATAATGATCAATTTTCGAACTTTTTACACTATTAAGGAGTTCGAAGCTGTGATATGTCCTTCACTAGTTTCTTTTTTTAAACACCAACAGTAATCAGCCATCATCGACACATCTCAATAGCGTTGATAGCGGATTCCATTGTTTTAATGTCACCATTGCACCAAGATTTGCACGGAAGTATTCAATATGGCTGTTGAGAAAACGCACTTTAACACCCTAGATTTTTAAATTTTGTAGCATTTCTAAAACAATTTCATTTTAGTTCTCAGATTTTTTGTTGCCAAGAAAGTTCTCCGTCACTTTTTGCATGCTAACCATGTTGACTTCTAACTCGGTGAGGAAAGGTCTCATCCCACATAAGCTCACGAATTTGGAGTACATTGAAAATATCTGCTGCTATCTTAACTTCAGTTTTCTGTGGGAACTTTGTGACAAGAAAATTGAAACAATCAGAGCAGTAATAAATTCCTTCATCGGACCTAACGTAATATGGAGTGATGGAATAAGGATATATTAGAAGGAGAAACCAATAGTTCACACTTCATCCCCCCCCCCCGAAGTAAAGCCGTGGGTCCCGTGTCGTACATTTACGACACGAAAAAGAACCTCAAGCCTGAAAGAAGAGGCCTCTGAGCAAAATTTGTCGGCCGTTTCACGCCCTGAATTGAATGGGACGCTGATGACCTGAGTTGTTACAGAGCGTCCATAAATAAACAAATAAACTCGACAACCCCCCCCCCCCTGGAACTAAATTGTTCCTTTGGGCCAATTTTTTCTGGTCCAATGCTCTGATCTAGCCCTGCTGTTTCATTCACAAAGTGAACCATGTATTATCTTGCTTAAATCTCTCAGAATATTTATTTTATATATCTGCTCAATGAAAAACAATTAAAAATGTTATCTATAATACCAATTTCTGAAAAACTGTAGCCCGATGAAACAAAAATCAGACTGGTTTTTGAGATTCCATGTGGTAAGGAATCAGAAAATATGAACAGCTTTCATTCAGCAAAAATTGTGTAGACCAGTGATTATTGTTTACTGTATTCATATAGGTTCTAATGTGTTAACCGTATTTACAGATTAAATCTTCTTGGTGCAGCTCATATTTGAACACAAATCACTATCTCTGACTTCTGGTTTGGTGAGGAAGTTAAAGTCATCCCTAAACTTTGGGGAAATACATGTCGAGCCAGAGCTACTTGGAAATCTGGCTGTTCCCACGTCGCGAGGCAATCCACTCGAGTCTAATGGCTGAGCCGGTTGTTATCGTATGGTAATAACAAACAGAAAGAGTGTAGCCGGTAGTGTGAACACGTGTCTTGCAAGCTGCTGTCCATTAACAGTCTTTGTTGACACAATGGAGCGCCCAGCCAGCCATAATGAGCGGCTCCTTCTGCCTGATGCTTTTCGAGCAGTCGACAAATATCCCAGCCGATAACGGTCGCGTTACCGCAAAAACGACCTGGAAATTGTGCACCAAATTGGAAACGATTGCCTTGCTTCTCCCTCAAGTGCATCACAAACACTGATACATGATAGAGTAGCACACGGTAGTGGTTTAAAGCTAACGATATCACCTATGCGAGTCTTAAACGGAAATCTGCGATGACCATAATGGTTATTGATGTTATCGATGGAGTTTAGAAACTTTATCACATTAGTTAAGACCTTTATTAGTATTATTTGTTGCTGTGCCTGACCTACCTTACCTTTTTATACAGGTGTGTCATTAAATTATGATTGATGACACGAGAAAATGTTTAGCCGGTTTGTTAAGAGTATTGAACAAGTATTAAACTCAATCGTAACGGAATGAACAGTGTTTAACACCCGTGTTTGCTACAGAGGCACCTCAGGCGATGACACTGATGATACATGAGATGAAATGATATATTGGGAAAAGATTTACTCTTAAGGAAGGAAACGTTCCAGGCCTAAGTTTAGGGTATCTCCCCGGCACTTGCCATTTATGACTGAGGAAAACCTGGAAAAAACCTCAGGTCCTGGCGGGATTCGAACCCCAGACCTCCCGCTCACGAGTCCGCGCTTTAACGACCTCGGCGGTCAGTCGTAACGGGTTAGATACTTTAGTTCGATACGTTTGAATCTCATGTGGGAACGCACAAGACTAACAACCAAAGCGATCAGCTCAGCCCACAAGACAAGGAGACCAGGAAGAAATGTTTCCAATTTGGTTTTCATCTGTAATGATAATTCTGCACACATTCTACACATCTGGACATCTTCCCAAAGTTCAATATTTCAGAACATTAGCTTAAAAAAATATATAATAAAATGCATTTTTATAACTCACGAACTTATTGTCACAGCATTCCACAGGTTTGTTGCTCTAACCTCCTCTGAAATAAACTACTGAATAAAACCCCGAAGAGATCTATATGCTGGGTCTCACCAACCAGCCACGGCGCTAACTTCAGGATTGGCGCACGTTGTAACCTTTGAAGCACTCCAGTCTTACATCGGTAGTAGTAGAGTTCGTTTGAACATTTGCGGCAGTACTTATAAAGTGTTTATGCTGTAAATTGTGCTTTGCTATAGTTTTCATAATACCTTAACATACGCACATGATATAATACAACCTTTTTATGCACGATTTATATATCGAAGCAGGGAAGCTAGAAGGCTGTTTTTAACGGAATAGCCAGGTGTACTTGCCGCACATATAGATACCGCGCGAAAACTATTAACAAATTTAGAGAAAATATTCATTCTCCATAAGAAGCAAAGAGTAAGAAGAAGCGTATTTACTGAGCAGAATGTACAAGACATTAGAGTAAGGGTTTCTGGCCCCGTGAGACCCGGATCTAACTGTATGCGATTTTTATCTATAGAGAAACTTGAAAAAACAAGGAGTATAGTACAAATTAAAATAAATAAAAGAAAATATCAGGAGAGAAACTTGCTCAATTTCGGCAGATGAACTAATGCGTGTCAATAAGCATTTAATTGAACGATGCCAGAAATGTCTGGATGAAGAAGAACAAAATTTCCATCCCTGTCATAATGTAGATGTTTATTTTCAATAATAATTATACTCTTGTGGGGAGAACTTCAACCACTTGCGGGGATATTACATCCGGTTCAACAGGGATTACCACTGTGATTGGCCGGTCCGACAGCCGCCATGAAGCGGGCGACTTGACCGTGAAAAATTCTGTATATTTCGTTGGGGATATGGATATAATAACATGGTACGCAGAAAGATGTTTCGGGACCGCAACCACACTGATGTGCCTATGCCCCGAAAGGAGAGGGAGGGCGGCGATACACAAATGTGGGCTGAATCTCTAACGTTTCCAGGTGTCAAGTCCCTGAAGCTGGCAGGCCTGCAAGAGCCAAACGGCATCACCCGACGGCTGCCGGAGATCTTCGATCAAAGAACTCTCCAAAGCGCAAATACACTAACACGCTGCACACTCCAGCCTACATCTCCCGGCAGTTCTGCAAACAGAACTAAGGAATGAAATCGAAGAGAGAAAATATCAATCTCAACATTCAACTAAGTGAGCAGGAGAGAGAGAAAAAAAATCTCAAGGTATAGTTGTAATAAAGATGAAGGATGAATCAGAAAAGGAATTGTCAAGTTGAAAGAGATAGGTGGAAGGATCAACATAGAGATATGTTCAATGTGTGAAGATAATAAACCTGAAATAGTTTATTAGAAAGAAAAGAAATCGGGCTTCGATATATCGTTTTTGGAGAAATGGAGTAATTAGAAAAGAGTAGTTTGGGAATTAGATGCTGAATTTAAATTCATAAAAAAATATAAAAAAATAGGAAGTAATTTAGGGAAAGTGGAGAAAAAGTGATTGAAGGAGATAAATAGATAAAAAAGTCAAAAAAATGAAATATGCGAATTATTATTACAGATAAGGGTTAATCCAACAAGTGTTTTGGATATCGGATACACAAGAAAATCAGTAACTAGTAAAAAAAGAATGTAAATAGAAAGGTTTGTAGCTGGCAAACACAAAATTGCAGGTGTTAGACTGGTTGTAGGCCTTTCTCTTCTGAAGAGAGGGTCCCGGTATCAGGAGTTAGTGTTTTCAGAAGGCCCGAAGACCCTGACTCCAAGTACAAGAGGAGAGAAAAATATTTAAACTGAATAAAGTGTAAATTCTATATACTGTGTTATATGTCTGCATTTGTTATTGAGCATTGAATAAATTCATTTAATAAATTGTAATCGAAATTTGAGCTCTATAACAAGCAGAGGCATCACAGCTACCCAGGGGCGACGCTTCAATGAGGGTCAGAAGGGCTTGGTCCCCCCAAAGAAAATGTCATAATCATTTACCATTTTCTCTTGTACTGGTCAACTTTTAAAGCAAAAAATGTACGAAAACAGTGATGTATAACCAATTAGTTCTTAATTGTATCTTACGCAATAAGGATTTTCCTCTCTACTATAGTAGCGGCAGCATGCGGTCCTCCATTATCGAGGGCGGAAATGTTTGCTCTTTAAACTTATACCTTCATGGGCCAGCAAAGATTGACAAGTACTTCCATTGGTCTTCCTCCAAGATTTCTCCTCCTTATTTCTGCGTTTTCTTAGATGTTGAGGGGTTACTGACACCATGCATAACTGACTAGAGGTTGTTTCCTTACTTTGTTTGAAATTGGGTGGCTTTCTCACTGTTTGTCAATGAGAAGTTCACTTTCACTGTATTAACTGTTAAGTTACAAAACAGCGTATCGTTTAAGTTTAACTTTTAAGTTGGAATTGAAACGATTTGAACCTCATCAACGGAAAGCTATAGGAGCTTACTCAGCAAGACGGGACAAAATGGCTTTTTTGTTTTTTATTGATTTATTTGTTTATTCTATTTTATTTGTTTATTTATTATTTTTTTGAAAAAACATCTTGGCTGACAGCGTGTGAAGTAAGAAATGAATCTTGAATATAGGAATGAGATTAGAAAAGAAATAGAAAGGACAAATTTTGTTTCTGTACAGGCCGACGAAACAACAGACATTCCTGCATGTCACAATTTGTTGTGATATTACGATACATCAACCGGTTGAAAAATGCATAACATTCATTGCTGTTTCTGAATTTAATCCAGAAGGCTTAAGACGTACTTTAACAGCTGAATTAGAAGAGTATATATAAACCAGAAGTTTATAGCACAAATGTACGATGGCGCTGCAGTTATGAGACGATGTCAGGGAGGAACATGTCTTGATAGCACACCCTTCTACAGGGGCCACAAGCCACCACTGAAGCTACGCAATATATATTCGGGTTACGAAACCCTGATAAAACCTTAATGTACTATAATAGTTCTTGTGAAAAGAATGCAAGACGAATATTGCTTCCATGACATTACAGAAGTCTAAGAAAAGAGAAATGGGAGGACAATATCCAAACAAGGAAGCTGAACTATTCTAGAGGTTCATCATAGGCCCTAGTTTTATACAAGAGTGCAGTGTAAAGTGTAAAGTGACGTTATATCCTTTTCTGTTGTACGAGGACGGTTACTGAACCTCTATCTCTAAAAAGAACACTCAAATAAGACATTTTGAGGAAAAACTCAGCGATTATAGCACTTGATCCTCTGTTTAGCAACTACTGTCGTTGAGCAACATCAATGTTCAGCACTGTACCACTCTGCTCGAAAGGATTTTCTTTTTCTGTTATTTTTAAACAGTTTCCCCGCTCTCATCCTGTTAAAAACTCTTTATTGGTAAGGTGGTCGAGGTTTTTCTACGGAACGTGCAATATTATGGGAGCGGGGAGACGTAAAATGGAGATTAAATGTTGGGATGTTTGAGTGTGGAGGGGGGGGGATGTTTCTCGTGCCACTAAGTGGTTCCCATCTGCCAGCAAAACACTCAACGGTCCATTCAAGCCTAGCCCAGACTCTCACCTAGCCTCTGCACGTTGTCAGTCCTTCTGTGCTAAGACGAATCTTAGGACATTTCGGAAACTGGTTTGCATCACGTTTTGTTTACAATTTACAGAAATCGAGTCAGAACTATGCAAATAAATACACACAAATATAAAATAAATAAAATGAAGTTTTAATTACTCGTTCTTGCTAAATAATAATAATAATAATAATAATAATAATAATAATAAGTTCGAATGTTCCTAAGAAATTCAAAGGCCTACTACAAGAGGGTAGCTCTGGTTGTGTACAGTAGTGCTATCCTGTGCGTTACACTTCGTTACACCTTTTTTCATCAGATTTCACTCGTTTCGAAGTTGATGTTCGATGATTTTCCTGTATTCCTGCTTCTTGTTATTCTGCACCATTGTCCATCTACCTCTGCCGCGTAGAAATCTTCCCATTTCTGCCTTGGTCTGCCTCTGTGTCTTTTGCCTAAGCGCGTGTCCCACACGGTTGTCTTATACGTCTATCTGTCGTCCTGCATCCTCGCTATATGGCTTCCCCGTTTCCACTTCAGTGTGGCGGCGATGTTTATTGTTGATGTTATTTGGGTTAACGCTTGATTGGAGATTTTGTCCCTTATTGTTATTCCTAATATCCTGCGTTCCATTTTCCTTTGGCTTATTTGTAGTGCATTCATAAGAACTAATTGAACAGAATTGGCAGTGCCGCGATCGATTGGTTAAGTTACCCACCTTCCCAACAAGAGAGTTCGGTTTTGATCCTAACGGGGAACGACGAGGCACCTGGGCAGATTTCCTCCGCTTTCTGCGGATTTTCCATCTTATTCCGCGGTGTTTCCCTTGCACCTTCATCCTCGTTCCCATTAAAATTTTTACCATTACTGCCATTTTTACCGCCACGGGTGGCTGAGGTCGTTAAGGCGTGGACTCGTGAGCGGGAGGTCTGCGGTTCGAATCCAGCCAGGACCATCCTCCCTGACTGAGGTTTTTTCCAGGTTTTTCTCAGTCCTCATAACTGGCAAATGCCGGGGAGGTACCCTAAACTTAGGCCTGGAACGTTTCCTTCCTTAAAAAAATCCTTTCCCAATTTATCATTTCATTTCATTTCATGTATCACCAGTGTTCACCGCCTGTGGTGCCTCAGTAGTAAAAGCGGGCGTTAAACACCATTAAAAATCGTCATTTCACTTAGCTCTTCCGGTTTAAAGATTCGTATATTAGTAACCGTTGGGAATCAGCGTGCTGACCACAAGCTCCAGATGAGGCGGCGGTCCTGCTGCAAGGCCTGTTCCTCATGGGTTGTCTTACAGGGGACGAATTTGAACTGAACTATAAAAAGAGCTAAAATTACCACAATATGATGTCTTTCAGTCAAAAGTACATGCTGGGTTCTACATAATCACCAATTTCTCTACTGTCTCTGATTTCACACACTCTCGTGGCCTTCATAGAAACTTTCGAAAGGTGTCCTGATCATCTAAGATAGCTTATTTACAAATGCTCACACCATGGCTCACTAGTCACTGTTTGGGGTTCCTAGAACAGAAGGCTTTGCTTTTCAAATTGCATCGACATATAAAATTCAGATTTGAATTTGAGTACAGCTGATCGCTGAAGACGATAAACTCCGGAACGTTATTAGGAAGCCTTCTGCGCACTTAGGGACTTTTGGGGTGACCTAAAGCCCTGGAGGCTCTGTTGTGGAACATGTGATTCAGAAGCTTGAAAATTTTTTCAAGACAAAAGCAGAATGGAGTCTTTTCCCATATGAAGCCCAGCCTAAGCATGATCAAAGCAGGAAGATGATGATGCTGGGCCCGAGGAACAATTACCCCAGCCTCTTGACTACTATGAACATAATGTGTGTACTTTATTGATCACATTTTTCTTTTGAAACAGTATATTCTAATGCTGATGATTAGCATGCCGTTAAAGGAAGTTCTTGGATCTTTCTCCGCAATTTCCTCAACCGGGGTATCAGTTGTAACCACTCCTATGGCGATAAGCTCTCATTTCTTTGGCGAGACACACCTGAACTTGAAATATTGCTGGCAGATTATGGACCGAACTTCTGTTAATTCTTTCTTTGTATATCTTTATAACACTAAGGATACAAAATAATCTCTTCTTTCATCGATACTACCACGATCCTCTTATTTTCAAGTAAATAATCACTGATATTATTGATATTCACAATGCCATTATTTTGAGCATACCTTTTAAACATCCTACCGTTGATGTCTGCAAGCTTTCTGTTTGGATTAGGCCGGAGGAAACCCCTAAGAGTGTCCCTAAAAAGCAGAAAAATAACTACCAAAATTCAGGCAACATTTATTTAAATATAATTTTCTAAACAACGTCAATTAATTTACTTACTATATGCAAAATTACTTTTCAATTGGTATAAAATATAAAATGCAGCATAATAAACCTTTAGTACAAAAAGAAACCGTACAGCACCAATAAAGCATGATGAATTCACGACATAATTAATATTTTCAACTAAATAAAAGTTTCTAGGTGGTAAAAGTGTAGACCCATTTAACCAGCAATCTATATCAACTATTGGGCAAACGAATAATAGGCATCAAACGTAGATAAAACGTTTTATTTCAAAAGAAATAGAATTAAAAGCTTCGCCAGGAATAACAGCACTTTCCAATTTCCCTAAAAATGCACACTCATTATCAATACACCACTAATCCTCGTAAAATAAAAAAAAAAAAAAAAAAAAAAAACTGGGAAATAATCACAGCCTTTACAATTAAAAGAACCTTTGTTTATCCAAAATACCTGGGTCACTGGGTACACACAGCAAAGATGCTCTGTATAAAAGTTTAATTAAAATAGACGAAAGATTCCCAACCCACAAGAGCTTCTTGGCTGCGTCTGAATCGAAGAGAAGAAGGGAGGTGTCTGAGAAACTAACTATGCAGCACTGTGCTTCAGCGAATAGGCGAACATTACCCCAGACACAGACTATGACCATAACATAGCTTGAAATATTGATCGTGAACAACGGATGCGTGCAAAAAGGACACAACATGAAAAAAAATTTATATTGCAGAGCCATAAATTAGATTTTCCATTAATTTATATCTCCCATATCTCAGCCTATTCTACATAAAAAGTCATGCTTCGTCACTATCGTAACTTCTGTTAATAACACTCTAAATATTTATTCAAGAATAAACATGTCTCCTTTTATGGAATTCATTCATTAACCAATAGTATAAATAGGACGTAATTCTGACAAAATCCACATGCAAGAGCTTTCAGCTCACTTACAAGATTTAGTATATGATAGTTCTGACCTTTTCCGTTTTCGGTGTTCCGGCATTATCTCGATCTCATCTACAAGTAGCATTACCTCGTCAAACTGTCGATAATGTACAGTATACTAATTGACCGGCTAAAGCCATAAGGATAGATTTGCTGCATAACATTGATGTAAACCAGTAAAAATTCATGTTTTATTCTTAGATGCCATAAGAGTTGTCATTGTTACTGCTTGAACTATTCTTCTTCTTCTTCTTCTTCTTCTTCTTCTTCTTCTTCTTCTTCTTCTTCTTCGTATTATTATTGTTGTGATTGCGTAATATTTTAATTGTTGATTTTTATTATTCATGATTATTAGCACATTACTTTCTGTCATGTTTTACATAGGCTTATATGTGCATTAGTAATGTCGTTATTATTTCTTATGTTTTATTGTGATACTGTCACTAAAACTAAGTGTAATGGTTATTAGGTTGGTAGAGCGGAAGAGGAGGACAACTCTTATCTTATCTTTCTATAGTAAATAAATAAATAGAAATAAAATATTTATTTTTTTATTTTTTATACTCGTTTGAAAAACCCTGCCCTGCCTACATTTAGTCGGTCCTGGTGGTGTAGTGGTAACCATACTTGCCTTCTAAACCCAAGATCGCGGGTTCAAACCCGGCCAGGATCGATGGATTTTTTTTCGGGTGTAAAAATCCTAAGTATGGCTTCCTTCGGAAGGGAAGTAAAGCCGTAGGTCCCGTGTCGTACATTTACGGCACGAAAAAGAACCTCAAGCCTGAAAGAAGAGGCCTCTGAGAAAAATTTGTCGGCCGTTTCACGCCTTGAATTGAACGCTGATGACCTGAGATGTTAAAGAGCGTCCGTAAATAAAACAAATCAATAGCTACACTTAAAACATGGCACATACCGGCTAACTTTACACAAATATGTACAACTTCAAAGTGTCTCTTATCATGGGATGTATACACCTGATAAAAAGGTTTCATAACTATTGTTCTAGATAACAAATCTGTAATGGACCTAAAGTAAGCATTTAAAAATATTAAAAAAAAAACAAAAACTATGCATTGAAGGGGTTAGGCAAGCAAATACTTAAATAATTTCTTTACGGCTCAAGATACAAAGCAATATCTTTTGTATTTTTATATTTTTCCTAAAGACAGAAAGTGCTCCACGAGATTCTGCTTTGCAGTACATTTAAACGTTATATAGATGCCGTTATACAGTGAAGCTATTTGAGTAATGGGTCGGCAGAGCGCGGCTGCCAATTGGGAGAAACCAGCTGTCAAGTCCTGTAATGCATGTGCAAGTAGCTACTTGTAATGAATTTGAGGAAAGCTTTATCAGGGAGTGGTTGTACGTTCATTACTCGATGCTTTCATTCTCGTCTCGTTTACATTGCTTCCGAAGTGGAGCCATGTCTACCACAAGCTCTGTTCTTTGCTTTTCGAACCCTTAAACCTGTGTAAATGGCATGCTAATTGCTCTTCCTTATTTATGTCATTACATACATGAGAAAACGAATTCTTACACAGAAGTGGTAAAGCAATTCGCAAAAAAATATTCTGTCAGGCCTGTTCTAGGAGATAAAATGTTTGTTAAAAAGTAATAGGGGGCAGAATCTCTCCATTCCAAGAAACGTGTTCCTAACTGTCGTGTTCTTACGGAGAAAAAGCTATGTGAAATACAGGAATACACATATGTTGGCAATGTATTGCCACTGAGGGGCATCATCCTCAACATCTATTATAACACAGGTTAGTGATGATTATTACTTATTGTTTAAATACAGTATCACTTTATTATTTCAGTAAAAATATAAATACAGAAATAAAAATACTAATTTTACACCCGGCGACTCTATTTTTTTTTTTTCGGTTCCGACGGCTGCACTTCCCCAGCAAGTAGTCACGCTCAGGCAGCACATAACTCAAAAAAATCTTACTTTACTTTTGTAAATTGCAATATTATTATTATTATTATTATTATTATTATTATTATTATTATTATTATTAATATTATTATTATTATTATTATGTTGCTTTGGAAATATTAATGCTATCTAATTTTATTTTTTATAAAAGATAACTTTGATCCTAAAATATTGTGCAATATTATTTGCAAATGTAGAAAAGTGCTTTTAAATTAAACACTACGAACCTCAGGCCAGCTGCCTGTATTCATCTGTCAATTTGCATATTTTTCTTTTGGTTATTCAGAGCTTACCAATTGCGTGGTTTTGTCTCCAAGCATAAAGCATGTGTACAAATACAATATAAACCACAATAATGCACACAAACACAGGCTACAATAGTGACCAACACATAAATTATATTTATGCAAACAGGAGAAACAACAATATTCGAAAATGTTGCGTAACAACCAAAAAACACTAAATATTATAATTTTCTAATAAAATACATTTAACAAAGCGTGTAAAATTCCTGCAAATAGCGTGTTAATCGTTTATTTACACGTTAGCTAAAGAAGAAATACGTTGGAGGTATATATAGCGAGTTTATCGACGAAACATTAGAACAGGTGTAAGCTATTTATGCCTAACGTTACTTTAATTCATTCTTTGCGGTGATAATATTCTTCAATGACCACAATTTGCAAATCTCTGTATTCCATGTTTTACGTATCGTATTAAATTCTTCAACAAAACCGGTACCCACATCCATAAAGAACATCCGTACATTGATGTACTGATCGCGTCAGCTCAAAGCACCCTAATTTTTGGCTAATTTCGAAGGAATATAGCTATTGCGGTTGTACCTGTAAAACATGTATATAATGTGTCGCAATTTTGTTTTTTTCTCAACGAAACTCTGCATATAGCTATAATTAACAAACGATTCGTCGAATTCATTAACCAGCAAAATTGGATCATTGGGAATGGGAGTTAATCTAAAGCGATTTTTTTTTTACAAAGGTTAAAAATCACTCTAGCGACCGCAGTTTTTGTTTTTTTCTCGAAGAAACTCGGTATATTTATTTTAAAATAAATTCATAAACATAGTTTCCGAAAATAAGGTCAATTTGGCCGTTACGAGTGGGGGTTAAAGCAAAATTTAAAAACCGTTCTAGCAGCCGCAATTTTTAATATTTTTAAGGAAACTCTGTACATACCATTGAAATAAAATAAGAAAAATAGTGTCCGAAAACCAGTCTAATCGGACTATTAAGAGGGAGGCTTTATCTGAAGCCCAATTTTAAAAGTTACTCTAGCGGCACCAATATTTGCTTTTTCGCAACGAAACTCCATATATTTCATTTAAATAAAACAAGTTAAAACTTTAGTATAAGGAACGACATACAAAAGTTTTTCATTAATAACTCATATCCTTTATTGCTGGCGTAAATCTCTTCAATTTTTACTTTTCCAAAAGAAATGTTCAATGAAACTTTTACCAGCAATATCAGAACATTTTGAATTTTGCGGCACAGCTGTTATAAATCACTGCTCTAGATGTACGAAAGAGAAAAACAAACATTAATAAGTCTCGTGCATGCCATTTCCAAACATTTGTTTGTCTTGCTATGTATTGTGAGAATCGATGTTTCAATGCAAAAATGCATAAGTTTTTGGAAATAGCATTATTTCTAATTATTTTACCGGTGCATAAAAGTCATACAAATGAAAGGGAGTAAAATGAACTCTTGTCTCTGAAAAGCTAACCAGTAAGCGAAACTTTCTTAAATATTTACGAGCACCAAACAATCAAGTTGCCTGGGCTCACTAAAGCAGTCACTTTTTCCACAGTAACACTCGCCTCCATATTGTATTAATTATTTTCAAGATGAGAAATACTTTAATATCTGGCACACAGCACACATTTATCCAGCTGTGACATGTACCTTTTTGGGAAATTGAAGAATCTGTTGTGGGGTCACATATTTCATTCGAACGTTGAGATGGAATATGCTGTTATGAAATGGTTGGCTGATAACCCGTCCTTATACACGTTATCCGTTGACGCAATAGAATAAATTAATAAATGCCTTATGGCGTGCAAGCATTATCTTGATAGAAACATTTATCGTGTTTTCATTTGAGTGATCCCTACAATTTCTAAGAATTGCATTTGTATTACTGAAGACTTTTCTTGCCCAATGGTTCAGGTGGCTTCAACATCGGCTGCAGCCAGCTGTTACAACCGAGGACGCACCCTACTTGGATCAAGTTGCCTTTTGTGAGGATTTTCCCCAGTTTTTCTTGCCCTGTAAAAGCGAAAGCTAGATAACTTCAGACGTTTGTGTAATCATAAATTTATTCACTATCCGAAAATGTGGCATTAGGCATAAAGCGTTATATGTTTTAAAAATATCTAGATTCATTCATGTCTCTCGTTTTATTTATCCAATAGGCGATTCAGGAGTATGAAATGACTAATTATGAGAGCGGTCTAAAAAGTCCTCGACCTAACAATGAAAGCACCGATGAATCAGTGCCATTATTCGGTCTCTAAAGTGATTTTCCGGAAGGCTTGCATAATAATCATCTGTAGATGACGATCCCCTTCTTGATTTGATGGAAAAATGCTGATCGACGAGAAAGAGTTTGAGATATGGGAACAAATGAAAGTCAGGCGGGAAGCCGGGTGGATGTTCCAATTCATTGCTGAAACAATTTTTGAACAGGTGCGTTGTCTCGATTAACCCCCCCCCTTTTTTTTCTACAAACCGGGTCTATCCTCACGAATGTTTCATCTAATTGGTTTAAAAGAGTGGAATATACGCTTATTCTTCTGAAGATTACAATTAAATTCCTTAGCGTTCCAAAAGACTGGTGTCCTAACCCTTCCTGCATTTGGAACCGACTCTCTCTTCTTTGACGTTGAACAATCGACTTCCGTCCACTGTTTTGACCTCAGTTTCGATTCTGGTGAGTAATGGGGGATCCAGGTCTCATCCATAGTTATAAGTGGACATACAAAATCAGTTCCGTTGCTGTTTAAACTCACCAAATACAAATCTGCTCATAGAAAGAACGACACCCATCTTGTGCAAAGCTTTTTCATTTGTAAATTACCTAAAGCCACACGTTCCTTTGAAATGCCTAAAATCTCATCAATTTCATCCATTTCAATTGCCTTATCATGTATCAGTTCAATGAATTCTGTCGTTGTTGAGCTTTTAGACCTCCTCATTCAGTAACCCATTTTAATCGTTGAAAACGAAGCAGACGAATCCTGTAGAGTGCTATAAATTTGTCATGACTTTCTTTTAATATTATACCATCTTTTACAAAGAGCACAATTATTCAGTTTTATACATTATACAGAATACTCAACGAACTATTTGAATTGATATTTCAAAAATGAATGTTTAAGACAGATGTACTAATATAAAAAAATACCTTGACCATTGCATGAGCACCTATGGTTGATGCCGATAATTTTTTCAGAGAGCAATTATAAAAAAATGAGCATTTTTAAAGTGTAATTCATAATGTTTTGTTTGTTGTTTCATAATATTATTATATAATGAGATGCCATGAAATGTATTGAATTCCAATAAATAACACAATGCATATGTATCGAAACTACATCAATTCATAAACTGAATAAACATTATTTTAGATTATTTGGTATCGATTGTTTTTCGCCTAGGCATATACAATCAGAAACAATTAACACTGCATCTTGTCAATAATTTCCAGGACTCAACTACTGCCACTGGTTGAGGAAGCAATTTCAGATGCCCGGGGCAGACAGGTTACCGATCGCTCGGTCACAGGTCCCCTTTGGACCTGTCGCTGAGGAATCCATATTTTCTGTGACGTCATGCCTAATGACTCTGTTTACTTTGTAAATTTTCCTGCTCGCGCATCTTGACATCGGCGGGAGGGGGGAGGGCAGGGGGCGGCGGACAGCCCTCCATCCCCAGGAAATATGAGCGGCAGCAAAAAATGTCGAGAAGCATGGAAATCCTCAACTTCTCTCCTCGCTGTTTTGGTGTATTCGGGTCCAGCGGTCACCCCAAGAGTGGCTGACATTTTGTTCCGTCCACGTCCGCTGTGGTATAGCTTCACTTCTATACGCATAATTAATACAGTTTATAAAAATGTGAGACATTGGTCCATTTCAGAGGTAGCTCAAATGACGAGAGGTCTGATTGCAAACCGAGTTCGATTTCTCTGGGAGGCAGATGGTTACGAAACTCTTCCCTTTCAAGGAGGCGCTAACTCTGGATAGCAGAGGGATAATTTATCATCTACAACACATAATGCGATATTTTGCCATTATGTACACCAACAACAAGAGTTAGATTTACTCGCCTGTTTTGGCCTCTCTTTATCTTCCATTTTTGCCTTGAGATTTATAGGCCATCATTCTTCTGGGTATGAGTTCGAGGGCCTTCTTTGTACATGCTCACAGTACTTCATATGCTTTTCTTTAACCTTTTAGAACAATTCAAATATGCCCAACTCATCTCTTATTTTTACATATTTTAACCTATTCCTTATTACTCAGTTCTTAAAAATCGTATTACTGATGTCGAAAATGTCTAACTATACATGAGGGATGGTACTCCACAGATTGTAAAGTAGAATAAAACACATTAAAAGTTATACGATCCAATTATCTTGTTATTTATCATCTTTATTTTAAGTAAACATGTCCTATAATCAAGATCAAGTCTCATTACAGCGTTTTATTTCTCTTGGTGTCACCGTATGCTTTTTTAACTGGTAAACAGAATTCTTTTCAATGTTTAACATACAATTACCACTCTTTGCAACAGAGTCTAACTGCAAATTAAATAAATTTGAATTACTCTCAGATTAGTAAAATTCTTTCTCCACACTATGAGCACCAATTCAAACGTGTTCTTTTAAAGAACAAGCATAACACACTTCAGATATCTGCGTATGTTTTTTTCATTTAGAGCAAAGTTGTTTTTGATTTGGTTTTATTTACGAGCGCTCTTTAACTTTTCAGGTCATCAGCTTTCCATTCAATTCAGGACGTGAAACAGTCAACAAAATTTGCTCAGAGGCCTCTCCTTTCAGTCTTGAGGTTCTTTTACATGCCGTAAATCTACGACATGGGACCCCGGGTTTGCTTCCCTCCCGAAGGAAGCCATGCTTAGGATTTTTACGTCGGAAAAAATTCTTCGATCCTGGCCAGGATTGAACCTGCGATCTTGCGTTTAGGAGACAAATATGTTACCACTACACCACCAGAATATATAGAGCAAAGTTATGGTGCACTCAAAGGTCATGTGATTTACACAGATGGGTTGCGTGCCTTTTCATCAAATTTATTATAACGGGAGAGAGCATGTTAATCTAAGGGAACTTGCTTTTGACTTTTAGGGTTTGTTACAAAATTTTCTTGATATAAAATCCAAAAAAATTTCTCCGCCTCTTCCTCAAAACAACACCCAACTACAAGAATATAAATCTGTCGTAACTGGTTCCAACGTGCTTGATCGATAGTTCATATTTATATCATTGTTTTAAATGTAAAGAGTGTGTGCTAATCCTTTCATAGTGTCAAATTAATCACAGAATTCAAGTTCATATCTTCGCTACAGTCAACTTCAAGAATGTTGCGGGATATTCCCCAGATGTCTAGAGTACTCTGATTTCCCGAGAGAAGTAAATAAATTAAGGAACCTGGGCTATTAAGTTTTACCAACTGTACCGAGTGAAATCTCAAAAATCTTGATTTCTGATAATTTCGCACTACATTGTATAGTTTTGCGAAATTTCTCAACTTTGCTGAAAAGAGATATCTGAATTCTGAACGCAGAGCTTTATGGACGGTATCAAACGAATCTCTGAAGAGATCTGCTTCCCAGAGAATGTGAAGAGTACTGCTGGAGCTTCTTAGGGCTATTCAGAGAAACCGTTGAAGTCTTCAACAGTCAAGAGAGCACTGGTGTTGTGAGGATATAACGACCTTATTTAACTATGAATACTCGAGCTGCAAGGTTTCAACAACAGCTTTAGAGAGTAGAGTGTGCAAATTCTTACGCTGTAAACGTTATTACGGGCTGTCTCAAGGGAAGACAGGGGACAGAAAGAGTCTGTAAATCTTCGTGCTCTGAAGTATCAGGAGCTGTATCAAGGGAATCTCTCAAAAACTTTTTTTCTACAGAAAAAAACTTGTGAGATTTAAAGAGCTGAATCAAGGAAATCGGTAAGGCATCTGCACGCTACAGAAACGAGAATCCTGAGTAGTTTGAAGAACAGTTTCAAGAAATGGATAAATTTATTCCATCCAAAAGAGTGTGCAATTCTTTTGCTGTGAGTTTTTACGGACTACCTCGAGGAAAGCTGTGAGAAAAATATAAATTCGGCGAATCCTCGCGCTGTATCAACAGAACCTCTGATGAGCTCTGCTTTCTAGAAAAGAAGCAAGAGAAATAAGGATCACCTTGGTTTGAGATTTTACAGATGGCATCACAGAAAATGAAGAATTTTGCTTTCTGAGAAAAGTAAGAAAATTGCCGACTCTCGTCCTGAAGTTTTATCGATTGTGCCAAGAAATCTGTGAAGAAGAGGAAAGCAACAGAACTGCATACACTCAGTTATGAGTTTTTTACGGACTATCTGAAGAAAATCTTCGGGAAATACGTCTCTTTAGAAAAGTAAGGACTCAGCGAATCCTCGTCCAATGAAGTTAAGTGTATTACATCAATCATATCTCCGAACTGCTTTTTTTTAGAGAAAGCTATAAAAAATATGAAAAATCCTGACAGATGGTAAATTTTATGAACAATTTTACTTTTTGAGAAAAATATGAGAACTGCGGACATTTGTCTTGAAGTTTTATTAGCTGTGTCAAGAATTCTGTGAAGAGCACCATTTTCTACATGAAAATAAGAGAACTGCAAACACTCACGCTGTGAAGTTTGTAATGACTGTCTCAAGAGATCTCTCAACAGCTGTGTTTTCTTCAGAAAGGCAAGAGAGTTGCGTATCCTTGTGCTATGCGGTTTTACAGACTGTACTGGCGGCGAATTTGTAGCAGAGTGTATCAATTTGCTTCTTTTTCCCCCTTCCCTCCCCCTCCCATGGCAGCGCGAGTTAGGGAAGCAGAGCTGGTCCAGCCTGGTGGTGGTGGGGGAGAACAACAAAAGTCAGAGAGAGATGGTGGTAGCCGTGCTGATGCGGTAATTGTCGAGCGAGGGAGATAGAGAACAGCCTGCCGGGCACTTGACAGTATAGCGGGGCTCCCCAGCATCCAGGGAGAGGGGAGCAAATCAAATTAGTTGATTGCTGGTATTGAGAAGCTCCGAGCTAGGCCCTCTCCTCGCCTAATCTGCGCATGATAATACTGTGATGATTGTTTACTCTTGCGATCAGCAGCGGCTGCAGACTTCGCCCGCCCCCCTACAAGAGTACCCTGCTAATAAAAACAGCTCCTACCCTTAAGGGAAAGTAACGTATGCACGAATTTCGCGTTTTTAATAGCGTTTTTACATTTTTATGAGTAGTGTTTATGGACACAGCGGTCGTTTCCGCGGTTAGAATAAAAAACAAGGCAGAAAGGCAGGCCTCATCCAAATCATTGGGCCGCAGGCGAACAACTTGCTGCAAATCATACTTTCTAATGCTCGCATGCAAATTGTGCCGTGCTTTCTGAGACGGATTAGTGCTGAAAAAGCACAGTGAGTTAAAATCTTGCAAGCGGGCGCCATGGAGGTAAACAAATTACATTACCCCGGGCGTTACGTCATGCACGAGCACTAACTTCATTTTGTTACAACTGGGGCCTCAAAACTTTTGTTAAGGTCACTTGCGAAACAGACATTCTGTGGTCTTTTGATGGCGTACGGTCATATGCAAAGATTAAATTCCTTTCTGACTGACATTTTAATTCACGAGTGGTATCTTTTAATATTTTCCTGTTTCATAACCAGATTAGGAGCTTATTGTGGTTTTTGATCCTTGGATAAAATGCAAAATGTATTTTTCCACTAGGTACTTATAAAGCAACATTGTTTTTTACATTTTAAGGCTAAATAAAGTTACGAAAATTCTTTTAATTTTAATGAAAAGCTAGTATTTTATATCCTCAGTCTCTTTTTAAGGATGTGGTGCCGAAAAAATGTGTTATATTATAACATATACTCGCCAGATTCCAGTTACATGTAAGAATAATGATAAACTAATGGAACGATCCACAGATGCCAAGTTTCTAGGTCTCCAGAATATGTAAATTGGAAAATAAATGTTGAATAAATAATTCCAAAACTAAAATCATGTATCTACGCTCTTCATTTTAGCTTATATCTGTGTTAAATGTTGTTATTTTGCTTATTTCAACTGAATTATGAAATATCAATTAATGTTTTGGGAATAATTTAGTTGAAAGCAAGTGAGTTTTTATACTACAAAAGGGGGGATATTCAAATAATTTGTGATTATAACAATGGAGCTTCATGTAAGAGCCTATTTGAAAAGCAGAATATTTTGTGGATATATATCATGTTACAATTAAAAATATTTATGAACATGCAAATACACAATATCAATACGAAACAAAAGACAAGCATTCATGAACCATTGCTAATTTATCTTACTATCAAAAGTGAGTTCATTGGGAATGCGTAAGAATATTTTATGCTCTGCCAAATAATTCCAAAGTATTGTTGCTAATACTACCGGAGATGAACTAAAATACAAATCTGTTTTTACAAAATCCCTAAGTATCAACATCTTTTACATAGTTTATAAATTAACAATATATGTTTTATTTTTTATAATATATTAATTATGTTTTGCAAAATATAATATATATTGACACTGTACTGCACATAACACATCTTTTTAATAAATAGACTATAATTTTCTTAGGAATTTATACATTATAATACATTTCTCACATAAAATAGACAAATATTTGTGTTCTATGTCCTGTATAACATATATTCAATTATTATACTACTTAATGTATACACATGTAAAAATGTATACTATGTAATGCAAAATATGACATGTTACGTGTTCAAAGTACCTGAACCCTTGGAATGCAATTAAACGTTGTGTAATAAAAAAGTAACTTTCTTCCCACGCCCTCATTGGAAGTCGATCTTAAGTATCGAAAATGTGGAACTATCCATTAATTGTTCGGCTAGTAGTTTCAGTAGTCAAATTAGTGGAAATAAATCCCATATCTCTTTACCTACTTAAAAATGCATATTTTTCGAAGGTATTCAACAGAATACAAAAATAGACTGTATCTAGATTTTATTATCACCAAGTGAAATACCGAGCATCTGGTGAGTCATTTTGGGCACCCCAAAAATGTGGAAACGAAGAATGTTCCATGATTTAGGGAAATATTTTTTGTTACAAAATATGAGAAATGTCCCATTTAAATTTTCTCCAGGCTTAAAACACGTGCTTTATTTAAATCTCTTTTTTAGCAATTAACTACTTGTAAATTATTAAATTTTGATGCAGGCTATTTTTTGTACATTATCTGACGATCAACTCAAAAAAGTTAAATAAAAGAAGCGCAATTTTAATTTAATTCTTATACACTTTTCTATTATTACATGTTACGTAATTTACCACCCGAAATTTCATAAAAAATTTAATAAAAACCCCAACATGCTAAAAATTGCTGACGTTCACCACTAAAGTTCTGTTGTTACTGTGACATCTCGATTACAATCTTTTTTACACTCTGTAAAATTACATTATTATTATTATTTTATTATTATTATTTAATAATAATAATAATAACACAGTCTGTTGCTATAGTTATAAAAGAATTAGTTTTAATTCCTAATTCATAAGTGCTGCAGTTATATTTGCACTATAATTACTAATACTTTGACCTACTTTAGCTGCTTCAAGCAAATGAAAAGACGTGATGTAAGCTTCAGCTTTTAACGTCACATTGCAAACAAATTTTAACTTGTGGTACTCGAGAGACGATTATTTCAGGTAAAGATTGAAGGTAAATTCCTTTAATTTGAAAATACTCAGTTCAAGTTAAGAAAGTAAAGATTGTTCCTTCATAACCAAACATCGATGTCTTGCACAGTGGCAGGAATCTCCATGTATTCTGGACAATTAAATGCGTTATGATAAAAAAAATCGTTAGAGATAGAAATAGAAATGGGTGCTAACTGCTATCTTAGGGGCAATGGCAAAACATAGCAAAGGCACACTATAGGTAACTGAAACACGCTGGAATGTTTATAGTCATATTGGTGATATTTTGAATGAGTTACTCAGAGAAAGTTTCACACTCCAGTAATTAATAATAAGGAAATATATAGCTTAACTCTTGCACAAGGTCCTGTAGCGGGCCTCGTGTAAAGTGGGGGCATAACAAAAGTAGAGTCGATGTAATAAATATATTTTTTCCATAAATAAGAATAAATCCAAGGTTATGATATTTAAGAAAGGTGAAAGATAAGATATTGATACACAACGGTGGTAATAAAACGTTATCTAGAAGTGAGAATAGGAGTAACAGAGAATAGAAGAAGCAAATTGGATTAGCCAAAGGTGAGTGGGTTCTAATGCCAACTTACTTGCCGACTAGGCACTGAGGTTCGGCATACGGGCGACAGAGAGCAGTGGAGAGAAAGTCGGCAGGTTGCAAAGGTGAGTGTGAGGATAAGATGATTGATCACCCCGGAATGAGTGGCAGAGGAAGGCAGGAGTAGTACCAGAATAAAACCTGCTTCTTTCCCCACCAATTCCACTCACGACCGCTAGAACCAAACCAGCCGTCTGCATTAGCCAAAGGTAAATTAGCTATGAAAATAATAAGCGTTGATTTAGCTAATTGGTGAATGAAAAACCTGCAATTTACCGACTGTCAGATCAGGCTCCGCAACACCGCTCTCCCAATAGGTTCTACCTTGTCGTTTTCGAGAATGTTATAACGATAAATCCAGTAATATGAAAAGAAATATTTTTATTGAGTTAAACAAGCCGTTAACTTTCATTTGTTACCGGCTACCGTGTAATTCAACTCCGTTGGTATACAGCGTGAATCTAACGCGATCACCACAACCAGGGCAGACAATGTTTACGGCATGGCCAACATAAAAAAAAAACCGATTACATTACTCAATCAGCAGGATGAACTGAATATCCGGTATATTGGAAAAGTACAAGCCAACATTATCTCTGAAGTTGAAATTTGGGGTACATACTGCCATCTATGCACAAATTTGGGGTTAACTAAGAGGCTTACCCGAAGGGGTAGCCAAAATAGAACCAGGAAGATTCGCTAGCAAGAGGAGAAGGAAGAATTTTGGAACAGTGGTATTAAAATGAGAGTGGATGATGTTAAATATTGCGCTAATATTCTTTAAAAAAGTTAGAGTTAAAACATGGATGTATGAAATGCAAGAAAGTATTAAACAGTTGATTGATCAGTGTTTAACGCCTGTTTTTATTACTGAGGCACCACAGGCGGTGACACTGATGATACATGACATGAAGTGATGTATTGGGAAAGGATTTTTTTTTAAGGAAGGAAGCGTTCCAGGCCTAAGTTTAGGTACCTCCCCGGCATTTGCCATTTATGAGGACTAAGGAAAAAATCTGTCAGGGAGGACGGTCCTGGCGGGATTCGAACCCCAGACCTCCCGCTCATGAGTCCGCGCCTTAACGACCTCGGCCACTCGTGGGGGTATATTAAACAGTAAATGGGATGAGTGAAGTATGGAAGTTTATATTTCTTAATGATAAGGGTTTTGGAACAGAGTAAGATTAGAATTAAGGATATGGCATTAAAGGAGATATTCAAATATTTTAGAGAAAAAGGTTTGGTGAACAGAAAATGGGATTTGAAAACGTACCTATTGATATGTTCGAGATATAATGTAAGGGGTTTCATGGGGTAGAACAGGATTCGTGGGTTTATGAATTAATATTAATGGATAGATGGTCTGGAGCGGAGGATACTTTGCGTCTCAATGGAGGTGTCTCGGAGGAAGGGATGAAGTGAGGGAGACAGACGCAAATGGGGGGGGTCTCTAACCTGTTACCATATAGAACACTTTAATCTCAGTGGAACCCTCCTCCGAGTTACAAGGCGAAGTGCATTTGTCAACTGGTCAGTGTAGCACTCTCCACTCCCACTATGCTTGCCTTGTAGACCCAAGATCGCGGGTCCCAAGATTTCGCACGTAAAAATCCTAAGTAGACTTCCTTCGCAAGGGAAGTAAAGTAAAGCCGTGGGTCCCGTGTTGCAGATTTACGGCACGTAAAAGAGCCTCAAGCCAGAAAGAAGAGGCCTCTGAGCAAAATTTGTCGGCCGTTTCAAGCCCTGAATTGAATGGGACGCTGATTACCTGAGATGTTAAAGAGGGTTCATAAATAAATCAAATCAACAACCTCTCACTATAATTCCTGAGCATCATACAGATTAATAAAGAACATCAAGCATAAATAATAAATAAAGCGCGAAATTCGGCTTCCACATCTTCATCTGCTAATTCCCAAAGCTCTTTGTATCCAATGAATTTGCAGCCCCTTCATTCAAATTTGATAACTGTGTTTTATTAATTGTATATTTAATTAACTTAATGTATTAACTCAATCAATTGTTTTTGTGAATTGAGCCAAACACTCTGATAATTTTATTTATTGTGTAACAATACCTGCTTAAGTACCATACATTATAATAAACACGTTGTTCAAAATAGTAAGCTGTTATCTCTGTTTTATTTTTCTCAGTTCGTATTAGAAAATCGAACGGTAGCGATTGTAGCAGTCGCCTTTCATCTATTTTAGCGATTGTAACAGTCGACTTTCGTCTATTTCAATCTCACGGTTTCTGAATAGGTATATACATATATATATATATATATTCAGGTATATATATATATATATATATATATATTCATATATTCATATATTCATAAGTATAACATTTTAGACAATTGTTAATACTCTGTAAACGAATTTCAAATATAGATTACTTTTATTCTTATTCTATTCATGAAATAGCCCTAAACCCATAGTAGGCTCTTATCTATTGGCATTACTGATAATCGACATTCGTCGTATTTATAATACAATGTACAATTATTACAATTTTGTAAGTCGAGTTTACGGAAATTATATTTAAACCCTTATTTTATTCGTGAAATAGTCCTAATGAATATCACCCGAGGCTCTGAACTTCTTCAAACCCTCTTGTGATATTATCTGTAGTAAATTAGTTTCATTTGCGCGGTCATTTTGAGAGCCTCTCTCCAATATTCAGGTGACAAACTGACCTACTTATTTGTCCAAGAATTCGCAGTTGGGACTTCTACAACCAGCAATACAACTTTACCTTTTCGACAATTATTTTAACACTCCCCTTTCTCTCTTTTTAATATCTGCAATTTGTTTCATACAGCATGAGTAGCACCATCAGAAATGTCCAGTTCAGATAAACAACATTGTGTAATAGTGATATAATCTCTAACAGTATTGACATGCGTGTCGTCTTTTAAGCGCATTATTGAAGCTAGACTTCCACATGGGGCGCAGTATATTCAACGCTTATAACTCGTGTAGAGCATACTATTTTGGGATTTCATAGGCCACTGAATGTTTTTCGTTCTTTATCATGTTAACTACTATCATAAGACATATTATTTTTTATATTGGTAAATAAATATGCTGCTTATATGCATGATGTTAAAAATATTTTTGTTTGGTTTAGAAGGGCCTTAGACAGGTAATTTGAGAAAGGAGAACCCAGTTACGACGTAAAATGTCAAGGGTAAGGCGAAATGAAGTTTGATACCAAGAAATAAATACTAAAGCGAAATAGGAAAAGGCATTGTTCTAAATACCTAAAAAACTGTCTTAGTGATCGAAAGAAATTCATTGTAATAACCCATCAACAGCGTAACATCACAATTTAGCGTTATCACAATTGATAATATTAGTGATCACATTTGTATGGGGTCATGTGTTGAATGTTAGCAAACATGAAATTCGATTCTTTTCTAGTGTTGCGAGACATACATCGTCAATATAACTAAAATAAGTTGCATAACAGATTACTGTTAACGTCCTTTCAGTGGCGAAGGGCGGAATGGTTCAATTTTTTGCCACACATCAGCGCCGCATGCATCAGAGGAGCTGCCAAACATATAGTGAAACGTTTATTGATTATTAATATGGTAAGTTAAGAGATAGGAGGGTGGAAGTCTTACATAGAGAAATAAATTGAAAGTAAAATAGAATCACATAAAAATAAATAAATAAATAAATTACAAATAACAACAGGAAGGCGAAATGCTAACACAGTAGATATCAGCAATTGCTCAGGAATAACCTTTTAATATTTACCAAGTAAGTAATTGTCGTGGATGTAAAATCAATGTGGTAAGGTTAAGGAAGTTTTCTGTTAGTGTAATAGAGATTATTAATTGTTCAAGATTAACGATTTGAAATGAAATAAATTGTAATGTGATTGATTGACTGATAATTAATTCCGTTTTCAATGTTTTCAATATAATGGAAGTTAGTTTGTAATGATTAATAACTTATATCGTTGTAGTTTCAAAACATTTGTTTAATAAAATGATTCTCATATTCAAATGTTGGTATGATTGTTGGCGACGGCTTTAGTTTTTCTTGTGTTGTGCAGGCGGTGATGAGTTCGTGGAATACGAGTTGCTAGGTAACCAGTGCCTAAATTAGGCTAATTGTGCACGATTTATAGCGTCCTACGTGTCGTGTTTTAGTGCTAGGTTTGAATAAATAAGATTATATATAAAATTATATTACATCTTTATTCCACTCACCTAATTTGATGGCTCTCTTCCATTTTTATATTCACCTTAGCTATATCTTCTATACGCTTTAGGGATTTCTATTCCAAATCCCAATACCAGACTTTGAAACAAATTATAAATTATTTTCAATTGTTTGCTTTTTTCGATTTTTTCAACATTTTATTTTTTTACATTGTCACATTCTGTCCTAGCTTTACCATAATAGATCCACATCATCAAAATAATATCAAGAATAAGTGTTAAAAGTTTCAAAGTGATAGCTTATACATATCCTTAAGAAATGGAACAAGTGCAAAAAATGTAGTTTTTCAATAATTGCAGAAGTTTGAGGGAAATGAACTAAAATCCTCCGACATTGTCAAAAATGAAGGATGATGTCATGGCAATTACAACTTTTTTGTAATTCAAGATAAACCACAAGCCTTCTAGAGCAAACAGTTCCTGAAATATAGAATTTTAACTGAACAAGTGCTCGTCAAATAAAAAAAAAATAATTAAAAGCCTTCTGTAATGACATAATTAAATTTTTATTAAAATACTTATAACCAAGGAACATTAATGAAAATAATATCAAAATAAACATAAAAATTCAAATATTAAAATGGTACAAAAAAACAAAAATATGATTTTGATCCTCCCCTTTCCCTCTAATACTTTCTTTAACGCTATTCGTTGTTGGAAATTAGGCAGCAAATGCCAAACATCTTTTTTGCTTCAGATGAAATTTCTACATCTTTTATCTCAACCTTAAGGGCAAATTTCGAATTGTTTTAGTTGCCCCTGTAGTCCTGAAAAAGAGCTTTATTGACATAAAGTTATTAATTAATTTATGTTCTACGTAATTAAAGTAATTATTCAGACAAATTTAAAGACCATCTTACATATGAAAAGTATAGAAATACATAATAATAGTGATGATGATAAAAACATAAGAGCCATAAAAAATGGACTGAATTAACATTCTGCAACATAGAAAGAGTCGGCGATGAGAAACGTGTTAGGAAACACCGTGGTCGGTGATACAGGCTGGCTGGCTGGTTCAGCTTAACGAGTTGAAGGGACGATGCTACAACAAAACGCATTATTACTACTTTACTTTTAGATGAAGCTGGCTGCAAATTCGGTTTGTCCCGGGGAAACTGAGTCGCACACAGCACGGGCAAGACAAAAGCGTGCAGCTCCCTGTAATGACAGATTTAACTAACGAGATGCAGCATAGGGAACTCGTTTCCAGCGCCACCTGACATGTACAGACAGGAGACTCTCTTTCAGTAATAACTGATACCACCGCCTTCTCTGCAACACTCAGTACCTACAGAATAAGCGATTGTGCATCTTTTTTCAACAATAATTTCAAGAAAACACGTAAAATATAAACAGAAAATTTAATTTTGTCGCTTGAGGGTAGTACAGGGCGAAACATGCCTTTGAGACATTTCAGCAATGATGGAGAGAACTAGTTCGCTAGGCATAGCCCTTTTGATTGTTAGTAGCATCATGCTCGAGCAAGAGGTACATTCGTCGATTGTGCAACGCATTATTAATAAGTTCTTGCGCTATAGGGCAAAGATTTAGAATACAGTTCGGGACCTTATCAAGATTTTTTAAATAGCATGCAATGTCAATTTTTGCTGCTTAGGCATCAGGCGGTGCGCACCGATGATGTTTTAAGGTAGGAAACGTTCAAGGCCCAAGTTTAGGGCACCTCCCTGGTATTTGCCATTTTTGAGCATTGAGGAAAACGTGGGAAAAAAAAAAAAAAAAAAAAAAAAACCTGTAAGGATGAAGTTGGCAGAAATCGAACCTCAGACCTCCCGCTCACGAGTACGAGCCTTAACAACCGAGGTTTGACATTTCTGAAATCACTTCTGAAGTTGGGATAATTTATGAAAGGATTTGCTATACCATTTCAGATTACTTGGATTGCCGAAAAGTTTCGGCAACGTGGGTTTCTCGAATTCTCACTAATCAAAAGGCTGAACATGTGGGAATGTTTTGGGGAGTATAGGCTCAAAAGGAGAAATGTTTCTGCACCTGCAATGAAACATTCAAATTCCTGAGTCGAAGCAAGAGAGCTATGGAGCAAGCGAGAGAAATCCGCACAATCAAAGCTTAGGGTTAAAAGTATTTCCAGCAAGAAGGGGCGATATACCATACATCAAGTGAGTCAATGAGGACTATCTCCATTTAATTTGACAACCGAATCGCTTCTGCAGGTATGTGGTCACCGCTATAGCCCAATTTTTACAAGCCCTGGCTCCCTGTAGGGATATCTTGTAAAGAGTGTTGCACAATACATATCAAACCCATTTACAGATGAAAAGTATTTACGAAGGAAATTACCTGGCACCTTTTATGGTGTGTGTCTGTCTTTAGACTTGTTAGTCTGCCGTATAATTTGGGATGCGCAGAATTTGAGGAGGAAAAATCGTGTTCCATTTCAAAGTCACACGGGACGTCAAAAATCTCGTATTTTGTTTTTTAATTCGAAATCCTGCAGAACTGTCAAACGTTCTTCTAACTTTCTCTTACTTACGAAAATCGGAATCAAGCGCTAAAAGGTGGGGACAGCGTGGTGTACCGGTAAGCGCACGTTCTCTGATCAGCCGATGTTTGTCTCGTGTTAGGGTGTTATTTACCTGTTAAACGGGGGGGGGGGGGGGTTCGACCTCTTCAGATATGCTCTAGTGCCAGCTCTGTGGACCCTGAGCACCCCATGGTACCTCTGACATTACTGACTTATGTCGGGCTGGACATTCGAGACCCTCCCTTAGGAGAGTGTCCGGATGGGTTGGTCTCGGAGGGGTATGTGGTTCCCGTGACGCACGGGAAATTGAGTATCCTGTGGAAGGGCGTCCGCAAGGAGGGACACAGAGGGGCAGTTGCCCGCTTAAAGGATTTTAATATCGTAACTTTCCATTTAATAGCCAAAACACTGATATTTTAAAATAAAGCATTTAAGGTGAACATAACTGATTAACTCTTTATTATATCGATTTTAAAATGAAGTTGTTTAGTTGATTTTTCAAACGTGTAAGTTTTAATCATCATTTACTTTCAAAAATATATTACCCTCTCCCCCCAAAAAAAATTACGGACGCCCTTGCCTATGGGGGTAGTGCGTCATATGAGGGAGTGCCTAAACCTTGATGGCAGAGGTTAATTCCTCAAGTGCGGGTGTTGTACCTAAATATGCTCTGGACCCTCCCCTACATAAGAAGATCTGTGCTATACCTGGCCGCCTAACCAATGGTTCTGGTAGTCTAGCCGCTAGGCGAAGGCGTATGTAAGCAAAGCAATTGCTTCCAGCCTTAACGGCGAGTAGGCAGCGCTTGCATTTGTACAAAGGGTGTTTTCGTTATTAAATAAGAAATTGAACAATAAACGGTGCAAAAGTTCTTTAAACATAATGAAGGATGAAACGCAAATACATTTAAATTGTAGTTCTAGTTGTCGAGTTCTATATGAATCAATTGCGAATTCTAATAAGAGCAGATTTGCCACCATTACAATATATTACCCGCCTTATAATCCCCATTAGTTTATATTTAAAAGTTAGGAGGACAACCATATATTACATTATGTTTAACAAAAAAATAATACATGCAATTTTCACACTGTTACAAGCGCCCATGCGCAGTAGTTCGCTCTCTCCGCCGTCGCTCGGGATTTGCAGCAGCCAGCAGCAAGAGTTGCACTTGATTTTCGTGCTCCGTGTATGGGCATGCGTAGTAGTATGAGTGTATAGGGTTATCACATCATTTTTAAATGACATATTATCGACAATGATCTCCAGAATTGTACAAAGCATTGGAAAGTGATAACCCATGATCATATGAACACACACAGCGTTAAAGTGTTAAGATCCTTTAAACAGCAAATAAAAATATCATTTAATGCGAATTGATAACTAACTGTTCACTGTATTACATGTTAGTTAAGAGTCTAATGTACAAACATTTTCTTAGGATCATTACACCGTATGCTAAAAATATGCTGTACCAGACGAAGGCTGATGTTTAATAACGCGGCCGAATGAGTCCAGGGGACTTTATGGCAAGAAAACCCTGAAAAACCTCAGGAAACTAACTCAACCGGAAATCGTACCCGTTTAGCCAATGGGGAGCTCAAACGCCATTGCTAAACTACGGTGGTGGTATATTATCATTAATTAAGTCACTATTCTTCTTATTACTGGTGTTTCATCCTTAATTTTTATGTGTGAGAAAAAGAATATGTTGCCAATAATTTAAACAAATTTCAGTAAAACCAAAGTAGCTATTTTAGGAGGAAAAATAATGCATTTTAATGTGAGTTTGAAGGGCATTTTAATATTTTTAATAAAATATAAAATCATCCATTTATGTTGTATATGTTAAGAATTCTGCAGATTTTGTACCATTCGATAGACTTTTTAGACACGCTCCATATTGCCCCATCCACTTACTCAAGCTTGATAAAAATTTGCAATTATACATTTTTACCTCTCAACGAACTATTACAAAAATTGTTATAAAAATCTGAAAAGAGAACGTTTCTGGGTATGATGGTTTTTCATGAAATGATTCATTCTCGATAGTTCACTAATATAATTTCTGTATTACTTCAATTCTGCCGGGCTTTTACTTTCGACCATGCAGAAAATTCTGCCAACTCGTATTCAATGATGAAGCTGGCTTTATACTTGACGGTATCTTCACTTATATTCAGTAATATCACGAGTGTTGGTAATTTATCATTGAGATGATTTAGCTTACTTGTTTGATCTTTCTGAAAATATACACCAGTTTTACTAGCTTTTATTCCAAGCAGAACCGCGAGGAGATCTAAATTAAATAAAATTACATCTGAACAGTATTATAATATATCGTTTACTACTATTTTTGTACTAGTTATGGCATATTTCGTGTTGTGATGAATTTGGAAGACAGTGAGATAATCAAATCGAAGCAGAGGTGACAGAATGCATTGTTATTAGTTTTTGTTCCAAGAAGTACTTGGAAGATATCTATTATTGAATAATTAAAAACAAATGAACATTTGAGGTTATAATGACAGTTCATAGTAAATTTATTTATTTTAATAGTAAATTTAAAAATAGTGCACAGAGAAAATGCATGAGAATAGACGCCTTAGATCTCTAGTAGAATCTAAGCAGAGATTATAGAAATAAAAAAAATGAACGTAGATAAAAATGATCATTTATTAGTTTTTGACCAATACACTTAAAACTAGCGATTAAATCCTATCAATGAAACCATACATTGGCTGAAAAGCGCTCGCGTGTAATTATCATAACAATCACGTCCGCGTCTATGATCTTTCCAATGAACAACAACAGACAAACATCAACAGAAATTCTGTCTAGACTTTGGGTTGAAATCGTTCATAATTATCTTCTTGTTCCCTATTTCTTCCCCCCGCTTCTGACAGGATACATTGATTGACGATGCCTCCCTGGATGCCATCCTACTAATGCATTCCAACTCACTTTAGTCGAATAGATCGTCAGTTCTTGAATGACCACTTTAAACAAAGATGGATTGGCCGAAAGGAATTCATTCAAAGACCTGCTCAATTGCCATACATCACGGCTTGTAAAGTCTTAAGTTATGCAACTCCTGTACCTCTTGGTGTTGACATTTTGAGAGAGCTTATCCAAAATGTATTTGAGCAAGTGAAACACTCCAGAAGTTTTCAGCGTAGTATGCAAGCTCGGGGAATGCATCAAAGCTGGAGAGGCCACTTTGAGCAATTTTTGTAATGTATGTATGCACTATTAGCTAGTTTGTTAGCAATAAAATCATATAGCTCTAAAACGAAGGCTTTTGCAGGCCCATGTTTAATGTTGTACTGTTAGGAGCACGTCCCTAAAATATTTGCTCATGAATGTTACTATTATTTAAGTCTCTAGAATGATTTTTGTTTCTAAAAATGATTTGCAGCAGTTCGGTAATATTTCTGTAACGGTAAATATACCAACTACCTCCACCCCTCTCCCCTCCCATGTTCAGGTGTTATAACTCGTTATAACTATGCAGAGTCGATATTGAGTACCGCGTGCAGAGGTATTAATTCCAAAGTAGGATAAAGTCGCGATTGGCCCCAGTAGGTCAATCTGCTGTACAAATAGTTGTTGGTTATTTTCACCTGCGCCTTGCAAGGTGGTGGAGATGCCAGTGCCAGGAGATCAGAGGTAGAGAGAGAAGGGCAGGGGGTGATTTAAAAGCGGGGCTGGGGAATTGGTCATGAATCAAACCGCTCCGTGTAATCTCGCACGTATGTTAAAGGAAGGCGCCCAGGGGAGCCCTAAAACAGGCGTGCTGTATACCGAAACCCCCATACCAATCACAGCCCCTACTTGGCTATTACTAGCCCAGAACATCGCTTGATCAGAGCTAGTATTAGACAAACGGTTCTAATTGCCATGGGTGTAATATACCGTACATGACGTAGACATTGTCTTGACAATATCCTTTTCTGTAATACTACTGGCTCGTGTAGTAACTTTTTACTATGCAGAGTTTGTTATAAGCTTTAAGTTATGCAATACAACCACCGCAGAAACATATATGAGTTTCTGAAATACACAAAAAGTGCTAGGTCAGGTCCGTAACCACAAAACCATGAATAAGAGAATATCATGGTTTGACAAGGAAAAACCAATATCTGAAATATATAAAATTAATAAAATATAAGATGCCATTGTTAAAACATAATCCTGATAAAGCCTATTTTCAATTACTCAGTACCAAGGACGAAGCGTCCATCAAGGCTGCGAGGCTGAATCTACTCAAAATTACTGTGTTGGCTCGTATATATTAATTTTTATTTGAACTGTGCTCTGCAATTGACGTAGATAGCTCATCACCAATAATGCCGTAGAGGATTCAGTCAGCCTTGCGGAAGCATAGTAGCAATTTTTCCGGAGAGGTGAGGGTGGTCGCATTACTGTGTAGAGTAGTATTGGTCTCAACTAGGTTGATTATGTCTGCTCTTTTCTGGGATTATGAGGAGAAAAGTACCAGATGCAGGTAATATAAGTTGAAATTACTATATTTCACTATTTATTTTATTTTAACATGGAATAATATAATTATTACGAGTATTTTAACAGTAAATCCCATTTACTAATACTTGTTATTTTTAAAACTTATTCTCAAAGTATCTTAAATGTAATTTAGTTTACGTAGAATAGCACGATTCTTCATTTCTGTTTTCCCTCTATTCCTACGTCATTGCTCATTACACCACTGTGTCTTACCACACCATTATGCAGAAAGGAAAGGTGAAAAGTTCAATGAAACATCAGAAGGTCATTTCAAGAGCAACTAATGTTTTTGCGAAGAACCAGAGCATTGGACCCATATACTACTAAGAGTCAATAAGAAACCGAACTATCCTCCATGCTTCTCTGCCTTGCCTTAGTGAAGTACACGTATGTTCCCAGGAGTATAATATGAGCAGGAGTAGTAGTTGATCGATTGTGCTTAAACAGCTTATATCCAGCTACATTTCGAATTCATTCCTGTCAACAAGGAGTTATAGGCTACTATTCTTAGGTATATTGACCATGAAGTACGATGAAAAAAGGCATTGTTTGTAGCAAGAAAGATTTGCGTTCTCCATCACGATAATGCCCTGGCATATTGGTCGCTCCAGGTGAAACACCAGGAACCTGTTCTTCCTCATCTCCATAATCTCCAGAACTTGTCCCGGCTGATTAATACTTGTTTCCGAAAGTCAAAAACTTGCTCAAGGGTTGGAGATTGGCTTCGGACGAAAAATGGTAAATGCATGCAACGCATGCTCTGCTTAAAGTGACTAAAAATGAACGGCGATGTGGAAAAGTGATAAAGCATTGGTAAAAGTACGTCACTATCCAAGGGGCTTACTCTGAGGGTGGTATTGTGTAAAAACATTCATTTCCTCTATAGCGAAAGTTTCTATACATGTTCGGTTTCTTTTTTACTCTACTAATAAAACTGGTTTAGGGTGAGTCGTAGAACATTTAATATTGCATGTAATTTAATTTTATTATCACTAACCATGTTGACAGTCAAATGTCATACTTTTGAACATGAACGTTTTATTAATACATTACAGAGACATTTTCGTAGTATTGAGATGTAATTTTGAAGTCCAGCGTCTCAGCAAACCCTATATCAAAAGTCACTTCACCTGACATATACATCTGTTTGTTTTTAGTGCACTAATACAAAATGTTACTGTTTATCGACAGGAAAGCACAATCAATCCAAAGGAATACAGCATCAATTTTAAATATGAACATTTTATGTTTTCAACATTAACACTAATGCATCAATAATGATGATGATGATGATAACAAAATATTTACTCACATTCAGTCGTAAATTTTGCAGACCCAGCATTGCCACAAAATACTTCTGGCTGTAAAAACAATAATAATTATCATTTAGACAACTTTAACAGGTATCATTTGCAGTAATAATGCTAAATATTAAAATCAGAAAAATAAAGTAATATTTACACATTATATTCACCAACATAGTGCTATTAGCTATGCGTTGATGATAGCAGTGGATTGGTTATCATATTAAGAAATAATTCTCTATTTTGTTTTCAGCTCCAGATCTACACTAAAATTGTTTATTGTGCTTATTTGAAATATGGATTCATTTTTGGGATAATTTCTTTTAAGAGCCTATTTCAAAAAATTAATATTTAGAATTTTTCCTTGTAAGTATACTTTCTATATTAGTTCAAAAATATTTTGCATAAACATAATATCACAGACAAAAAATAAATTTTCACAGACGAATTGCAATTTTATTTACTATTAAAAGAGAATCCATAAAGAATGCGTGAGAATATTTAATGTGCTACCAAACAATTTCAAATCGTTATTGTTATTATCGGGTGGTGAACAAAAATACAAATCTGCTCATACAAAATACCTATTATTCCTTACAAGAAATTATAAATGAACAATTATTTTTTCTTTAATATGTGTATTTCATATGTTTTAACAAACTATTGCACATAATAAATATTTTAACAGATATAACTAGAATTTTCCTATGAACGAGTGCCTCGTATTGCATTTCTCAAAACAAAACATGACTATTTCATATACTAGAATCCCAGAATCGCCGTTAAATCTTCCGTTATAGGCAACCCACATTACGCCCTAAGGCCGATAATGCAGGAGCTGACTTAACAACCGTGATTGCTGAGAAAGTGCTATAGATGCTCATGCATAATAATTAGTTTCCTTTGTTTCATTTACTATCGTCGCATAAATGCGTTGCCTACGAAACCGACACCAGATCAGAATCACTAACAGTCAAAAGAAGTTAGCTTATTTAGCTTATTTAATATATTAAATATATTTAATATAGGCTCACCAGTAGAGGAGTAGGAATGGGTGAATGAGTACATATATATTTAAAAAAAAAACATTATGCCCCCAATATTCTGATCTACCAGTTCCCAAATATCTTTGATATTTCCTATTCTTGTATCCTCTGGGTCTAAAACAAAAATCCCAGAGTTAAATATCTAGGTCGTACAAACGCTGCACATCTGCACAATATTTATGAAAAGGTTTCATGATTATCTCCACATTTCCTGTAACTTAAATAATAGGAAATTTCGATGATGTGCAGATAACTATGAAGGATGTGTGGCCAGTAAGAAAGTCAATAACGCTTTCGCGTTCGACTTAGCATACCTGCAATAAGTTCTTGACTTACCTATCCCAGATCTGAGTAGAGAAAAAAAATGAATACGTATTAATAATCGTGTGCATCGATTGAATATTATATTTGTAGTTTATCGACAATGAAATGTGTCAGAAAAAATTAAACGAAAGAAACGTGTATGACGTCTAATTTGTCCATCTTTAAAACCCCTGAAAGATGCAACCAATGTGACATGCATGCCATGAAAGTACATGAGGGCATAACTTGAAAAAATGCACGGCGATTCTAGGACGCCGTATATTTGTAAATAGTTATATTGGCAATGAATACAATTTTAAACAGTTCACATGTAAAGCAAAACTTGACACGTTTTGTGTTCTAAGTACTTTAGCGGATGAACCTTTGGAACGCAATTAAATTATGTTAAGTTACACTAAACACTGTTTCTATGAGTTTTACTAAATAAACTTATAAATAACTGTGCTTGAACAAAAGATAGACCAATTTTTTTTTTAAATGCATGAATCGTATTATTTGCATCTTTGGATTTAATAGTGGTAACCATACTTGCCTCGTAGACCCAAGATCGCGGATTCAATCTCGGCCAGGGTCAATGGATTTTTTCGGGCGTAAAAATCCTAAGTATGGCTTTCTTAGGAAAGGAAGCATAAAGCCGTGGATCCCATGTCGTAGTTTTATGGCCCGTAAAAGAACCTCAAGCCTGAAAGAAGAGGCTTTTGAGTAAAATCTATCGGCCGTTTCACGTCCTGAATTGATTGGGACGCTGATGACTTGAAATGTTAAAAAAACGCCCGTAAATAAACCAAATCAACTTAGATTGTCATGTTTGGTAGTGAGGAGAATACTTTGGCACTTAAACCTTGCTCACGGCTGGACGTTTGTGCCTACGCCCCGGAAGGAAGGGATGAGATGAAGAAGATACCAGGCAGTGATAGAATGGACGTAGACAGGGTCTATAGCATGTTTTTCCGACGCCGATGGAGACCTCTCTCAAGCACCTTGAGCCACTCATACCTTTATAAAGCGCAAGCTACCATCATGTCACGCCAACCCACCTCGTCCTGGCGCTTGAAATACGAGAGTAGAAAATTCTTGGAAAGTAAAGATACATTCCAGTATTCGATTTTGCGACTAGGGAAACCACGAAAAAAAAAACAAGATCAGAATCTTCGGCTCCAAGGGAATTGATCTCGGGACCTCCCGAATGCCAGGCGCAAGCGTTACCAACTGAGCCACCCCGCTCGATAAATATATCCTAAATTCTGGATAGAAATTTTACAAGAGTTTATAAGAATAATCATTTGGGGAGGTGCAGATTTTCCATTCCTTTCAGCAAAGTTACAACGTATATATAGATAAAGGATAAATATATTAAGGAGGAAATGGAGATAGAGAACGAATAGAGAAAACAGAAAAAAAAAGTATTGAAATAAAAAATCAGCAAAACTATAAATAAATACTTTAAGATAAAGAAAAGCAGAAGAAAAGATAACAAAAATGAATGGGAATGAGATAATAACAAAAAAGGAAGGGCGGGAGGGAGGAAGGAAGGAAGGAAGGAAGGAAGGAAGCGAAAAGAGCATACAAAAAGAATAAAAACCAATGCCAAAAGAAATTCTGCACGAAAGATATAAGCATAAAAGAAATGTAGAAATGAAAATAAGAATGAACGAATAAAACCTAAAGAGGAAGAAGAACAAATGAGAGCTAATGAAAGAAAGTTGAAGCGATACGCCAGCCCGCCCCAGCGATTAGGCGCCTGTGTTGAAGCGAGGGATGAACGTCACTTGCGGTCGCCATTTTGCTAAATCCGACACAAGATTACGTCTTGACACTTAGCTGGGGGATTAGAGTAGAGCAAGAAGAATTCGTGGGAGGGAGGAAATTGCTCCTTCTTTTCCTACTCCTGGGGATGGAGGAGGCGCAGAATTTACGACCGACTTTTAGTAGCAAAAGTGCAGACATAGAAGTGGTAAGGGTGTGGGGAGAAGAGGACGTGAAGAAAAGTTTTGCTGTTCGCAGGGTCTGCAGTACACTCAGAGGGCCAACCTATCTCCAAAAAAAAAACTCCTGCTTTTTCTTATGCACAGCCACATAGAAGTGTGTTCTCTTGCGGCTTACCATATAACAACCAGAACGATGTGCACTGCGTAACTTTGAAACTGCAGTGTTCCCCAATTAGATTGATGTGAGGTTTTGTTGTATGTTATGTCCTTCAGAAAGAACATTGCGAGTTTAGTGATAATGTAATATAAGTTTTGTCAATTCTTGCCTTTGTTTTAACTTCTTTCGTAAGTTAAACACTGTAATAGTGTTTAATATTTCGAGTTAGTTTTGTATTTGTTGTTGTTGTTGGCCTCACGTCGATGATGCCCAATTATAAACCAGTTTTGGTGTGTAATGTATACGCTTCGGTGACAACAATTTCTCAGGAAACTATTCGGCTATTTTGTTGATTCATACTCAACAAGAATGGGAGAGGGGACCAGTAGTATAAATGATGAAACATTATATATAGTGATTTATTATGCTCAAGATCTATTGCGTCCTCTGGTGTTTTGTGTACGATAGAGATTATCTTCATAGAATATAAACTTAGCTGGCTTACACTGATATGAACTAATCTGAAAATCGCGTCTGAAACAGAATTTATTATGAATGCCTTAGCATATATCTCGAAGCGTGTACCGCCTGTGGTGCCTCAGTAGTAAAATTGGGCATTAAACACACTTTCTCTCTCTCTCTCTCTCTCTCTCTCTCTCTCTCTCTCGAAGTGTTTAGAACTAAGAAAGGTATGCAGACTTTAACAATGAGTGAAATCGTCCCTGAAGAATGCAAGGCTTCAAGATTTGTAATGGAGGATAGATTTTGGAAATGAGTCTTGCAGCTGTAGATCTTAAGATGAGTCTGTGTCCCCGCAGAATATGAAACTTTTAAAAGGCATGCCCGCGTCCGAAGTAGAGCTTGTTATCTGATGTCCCAGAGAAGCAAACGCCTCTTTATATATTAAATTTAAATCTCGTTCGCTTGACAACGCCAAAGGAGTTCACTCAAGCAAGCACACGTCTCGCCCCTTGTTTCCAAAGTTCAAAATATTCATTTATCATTGGCTGGTTTAAATTCCCTGCCTGTACGTGCCATTCTTTATTATTTGAAAGTTAAAACTCTTGTTGACAATTGCTAGTTTAAAGCTAACTGTACAACCGCCTGTGGGGTTCAAAGCCCTAACGAATTTAAAAGTCCTTGGGTTCATTAATCCTCCAACGGCAGTCCTTTTAAGACAGTGTTTCGTTAGAATTGGTGGAATTTCGGTAGTAGGTAGCAACTAGTAAACTAGTAGATTATTGTTTCGTGAAACAAGCCCCAAGTAGCGCATAAAAACTGAGGCATAAACAGAAAGTTCGCAAATTCAAAGGAGAATCATGGTCTGGGGAGGAAAAATATTTGATAGGAAAGCAGATCTCTTTTGATCCGAGAAACAAAGAATGGAAACATGTGCATTCAAAATATTTTGCAGCCTGTGGTTCTTTCTACTGTTGAAAGGCCTAGTTTTGAATTCCTTTACATGACGCAGGGTGTATGTCTGGGTTGTTAGAATAGACACAGTATTACATTAACAGAGTGGCATGCTCAGTCCCGGGTCTAAATTCGATTGAGCGTCTGTGAAGTACCTTTCAACAGAGTTTTAGAGAATACTTAAGTTATTTGTATGTGTCCATCATCGCTGGCAGAGAATCGCCGTTGTTGGTAGGGAGGGTGGTGGCTACCTTAATGCTGGGGTGACTCACCTCTTAAATACGAGTAGGTCTAAGCTAGTATGACCTATCCACCAGTGAGAATCTGGTAGCTAAGGGAACTTAGCGCGCCTGGGCGACGCAATCGTCTGCAGCCGAAAGACGGGTCGGTTTAGGAAACAAGGTACCGTCCTAATGCAAAAACTCACGGGTGGCACAGACCTCTGTGTTGCATCCCTGAACCCAGGGCTTAGTAAACCCTACGCAACCTGTCTCCATCATCGTTGGCAGAATATCGAACTGGATGAAATCCTTCATCACATAACTTCAATGCCAAAGTGTCGAACAACATTTAATGCAAGAGGTGGTGGCACAAGCGTCACGGAGAACATGAAAAAAAGGGCAATTGTACATTAGTATGCTAGTGCCTTTAAATTAAAGATTGTGTTATTTTGCAGTAATCACATTTTGCTTTTGTGAACTATTGTGTTGTATTGCCACATGTAATATCAAAATTCGTCTTTACGTTTTTAATAATAGATCATTAAATTTAGTTTAAAATAGTTTAAAACTTATTTAAATAATTAAATATAAACATTATTCATATAACTGCTTTACATCGGGATGGTCCGATGCTACTTTGTATTTGATTTCAATTTTCTCATCAACACTAAAATACGTAACAGAGTATGTCTATTTAGAACAAATAGTTGCATTCCAGTATCATATGGGTAAAGAAATGAACAAACGTTTCCTCGGCATGGAGAGCATTCTGGTCATTGAAATTCATACTGATGGACAAAACTTTGAACCGAAAACTGAGGTTAGATGTGCTGAACTCACGCAAATTCCCAATACTATGTCAAACTTGGAGCCTGACAGAAGTGGAAAAGAATAATATTAGCATCTGTCCAAGTAAAATGGAGCGCAAAGTACTAGAGATATCCTTCATGGATAAAATATCATCTGTGAACTTAAGATAGATGTGGCTCAACGTGCAAACAGCCTGAAGTGGAAATAGGGCGGACATGTACCAAGCAGCAGATGGGGACATGTAGCTACCATGTATCGGTAGGAGAGGAAGAGGAAGACCGAGAACGAGGTGGGCAGACTCCTTCAGAAAAACAGCCGGGACACACTGGACCAGCGCAGCACGGAACGGGGTAGTTGGAAGAGCCCTAGAAACAGAGCTGTAGAACAACCGAAGCCAATAGTGAAAGTGATACCAGACGTATGATATTTTAATAGACTCAGCACTTGAACCTTCTAGTTAAATTGTAAAATAAGAAACATTATAGACTTAACAAATTCATAGGGACAATAGCTCACCATATGAGAAATAAAAGAGCTCCCGCTTGCGAAGGCGTTAGCCCTGAATGGAACATAAGTTGTTTAATTCAATAAAAAAAATTCAAACTGCTTTAAATAAATTATTTAAAATATGAAAATGTACTACTCAATAATAAAATAATGGAGCAGCACTTTCAAATTAGTATTGTTTAATCTCTTTTCCACAGTTGGTATTAGTGTGAAATCGAATAGCAATAACCGATCTTTTTACGCTTGGAACATTGAGTGATATTTATTAGAATAAAATTGGAATAAAAATTAAATATTCTTAAAATCATTTACAAAATATTAATATTTGTATAAAATCAATAAAACTATATTTATAAATAGCTACCTTTTCAGAAATCATGAAACAGGAATAAAAGAAATTCGGTTAGTACGATTGGATTTCTCACTAATGCCAACTGAGAAAAACTAAATAGAGATTTAACAATGCTATTTGCACGTACTGCGTTATTCTTTTATTATTATAGGAGTACATTTTCAGAAACTTAAATCATTAATTTAACGAACTTTCATTAAAAACGCAATTATTAAAATAGAACTAGTGTTGGCTATTGTTAAGATGCTTGCTCATGTAGAGATTTTGTTTATTTATCAATCAGCATCCTATTCAATTCAGGACGTCAAATGGCAGATCAATTTTGCTCTCTTCTTTCAGGCTTGAAGTTCTTTTACGTGCCGTAACTGTACGACAGGGCTTTACTTCCCTTCCAAAGTAAGCCATACTTAGGATTTTTAGGCCCGAAAAAAAAATCAATCGACCCTGGCAGGGAATGAACCCCCGACCTTGGTCTAGGCAAGTAAGGTTACTACTTGACCATCAGGACTTTTCCCAAGAAAATAGAGTTGGCAACACTGGGAAGACAAGGGGTAAAATGATTACGGTAAAAAAGTATGATAAATTTACAGCCATATGTAGCGATGACTGGCTGAAATTCAAAATTTCCTAACAATATATTGATAGAAATATGATTATGTAACATAATTATATACTCAATTGTAAATATTAAAATACTGCTACACACAACTTGTATAGAGAGGTTCCATTTATAATAATTTATTAGAAAATGTAAGAAAAATGCTGTTTTCGTTAGAAACTATTGGGTATGTGGTTTTACATTAAATATTTGCAACAATCTTAGAATACTGAGATAGCAAAATGCATTCTTTAATTACCCTTTACGTTTACTCTGCAGCGCTCTGCCTGATATAAACCTTTGCCTGTTCACTCAAATTCGAAATAAAGGGACTAGAAATCCGTGCTCTGTTCATATGATAAAGATTTTGGGAAATATTTTTGGCTATATTAAGCGCAACTAATAGTTTTAACTGTTTAATTTAAAATGTCAGTTATCACTAGGTCATTCAGAAATTAGTGATGGTTTATGCATTTGTTTCATCAGCTGCCAACGTTAAGCAATTGAAAGCTAAACCCTCTATCAGTAAATTGATAAAGTGAATGATTGCGACGTGTAGTTAATGCCGAATATCTAAAAAAAAAGAACAAAGCTTCAAATTTTCACATCAGAAGGGTCCATAGATAAGACGTAAAAAACAAACTCGATATCAGGAATTTCATTTCATTACCTGTTTTGAACCAAACGATTAATGACTATACTATAAAAAAACATTTTTATTAAGACTTTGGTGATGATAAGCCTCTTATATTTTGCCGAAAGTTGCCAGAAAGATTAGCAGTAGGTGAAACTGTTCCCTCATATTAAAAACGAGCGCGGTGTTAAATAGCTCCCGGGAGATAGGCAGGTACCTGCACGAGACGGTTTTAATAAGAGCGAGGTGTAAAGCTGCGATCACATAGGAGGAATTAGCAAGCCCCGAGCTGTAATTGTCACAGATGGTTCCCCTTATCGACTGCACATCTGCTCTCTCTGCCCGCTACCTCATGCACGCAAGAGCGGCTTCCGTGTTACCATAGTAACTGTGCGCTGCGAGAGCGATGTTGCTTAACCGCTCTTGTTACTTGAGTTTTAATCACTGCGCCCCACCATTGTGCTCTTTATTACCTGATTCTAATCTTCCTGACCATTTACCTCATTTTTTCAACTTCATTATTACTTCATACTCCAGATTTAAATCGATCAAATGCACTGGGCGTTTATTAATTAAACATGGTCGGCAGTCCCCAAAATCAAATAATTCATATCCCTGATGATCATGAATGTTGTGGCTAAGTGTTGATGACCTAACAACTGAGCTCGACTTTCGCTTAGGATGAGGCCTTTAGGCATTTGAAGGGCTGATCTGTTACACATAAAATTGAAAAGACTAACGACTTACCCTTAGAACAAGAAAAATGCTGCTGAGCTGCAGTCCCGAGCGACAGCGGAGAGAGCCGAAAGAGAGAGTGCGTGGAGTGTGAATATGCATGCTAGAGATAGCGCAATAGTGGGAATGCAAACTGTTCTCTGTTTGCATGCAGTGTGAATAAGTAAGTGTAAGTGTTGTGTAATAATGAGTGCATCAAAACAGTTCGTATGCCTGGAATGTGGGAAGGAGTTTAACTACAATAGAAATCTAAGACAACATGTTTCTAAAGTACACCCGAAAAGTTTAATGGTATCGCGCCCATTCTAAAAACACAGCAATCGTATGCCTATCACTGTGAAATGTTCAACAAGAATTTCAATTATGTATCCAACTTCAAAGGCAATCAGCGACATTACCATGGTGGGGATTGAGCTGGAAAGCAAACAATGACCTCCAGCTTATGTAGTCATGAAGAAACTTCTTTTATTTGAGCATTTACAATCAGCATACGAAATAAAACTAAAATCGGAAGAACTACATTTCTCATCCTTTGAAGGCGCCATAACATTAAACTTTATAAATATGCTGTCTTGGATTTTTATTGTAGTTATACTCCTTGCCACATTCCAGGCATACGAACTGTTCCGATGCACTTATTATTACATAAATTTTACACAACACTTACACTTACTTATTCACACTTCACGCAAACAGAGAGCAATTTGCATTTCCACTATTGCGCTATGTCTAGCACTCATATTCACACTCCAAGCACTCTCGTTCGGGACTGAGGAGTTCGGTTCTCTCCGCTGTCACTTGAGACTGCAGCTCAGCAGCAGTTTTCTTGCTGTAAGGACAAAGTGGAGTAGTGGAAATCCGCGCTATCTACACGAAGATAGCCGAATGGCACTGATGCATTAGTTTTCATGAAACATGTATGCATTCTAGGCAGGGTCAGTCAATCTATGTTCCGATCTGGATTTATTAGTTTTGTCAGAAAAATGTCATACTGCAACTGAGTAAAGAATAGAACTGCGCAATGCACATGTGTAACAAAAGCAAATGTAGCGGTTAGTAACACACGTAAATCCACGACACGCCCCCCCCCCCCATTCCTCCGCGGCTGCAACGCTAAGCAGCAGGAGCAAACATTAGTGAGCAAGTTTAGCTCATTTCTGAGACCACAACTGTAATTCTAGTAAAGTTTATGCACGTAAGTCGCCGATTAATATGAACATTAAATATCGATACAATGGTTAAAATCCAAGGCAACGTGGTTAGTAATACATATAACCGCTATAATAAAAATTACACAAAATAAAGATAATGGATAGATATAAAAGAATATTTCAATATGAGATCTTATTACTAATCTTGCCTTAACAATTTATTTCAGCGGATAAATAATAAAATGAGCACAAATAATATTATTGTCAGAGAATTTTCCACTTCACAATGCTTTTCCTGAATTACAAACATTTTTAAGGCAGTATCGAACATTACATGCCGAAACGTACTTTGAACTTTCGCCTACAGATGTGATTTGTCACTAAAAGACCGCATGGGAAATATTATCTGCCAGTTTCAATGGCAAGGTTCTGAAATCGAGCGCCAAATTTGCAAGAAAGCAATTTTTGTAATGACAATTTGAGAATCCGGCTGCCTGGAGGTCGCGTGAGGGCGAGGAGAGGGGTTGTCCATCTGCATCGCATATTGCGTTGCCATTGCAAGGTTCCTGCTTCGATTTAGTGATCTAGCACATAAAACTGGCGATTAATTTTTTGCATGCGACTCATTTATGACAAATCGTTTCTAAAACCAATTTCATAGTTTGAGGCACATTTCTCTCTGTCAGTCTTTAGATTTACTCATTTTTCTTCGTTTATCTACAAATTTTAAAACTTTTTCAGTATTGTCATATTTGACATTCACTTCATTTATCTTGATAACGTAATCTTCTTTAGTTAATTGCTCCCAAACTTTTCATTAAATATGTTGTTTCTCTAACTGTTGAATAATAATTTAGTGATGTCTATTTTAATCGTTCCCTTATTTCAAGTAATACACGTATATGCAGTATTTACGCGAATCTAATGCGCATCTTTTTGTCCGAATATATATTCAAAACTTAGTTGCGCATTACATTCGATGGCGTATTAGATTCGAGTGCAAATCTGTTCCGTAGTTCGCCAGTAATTTCATTCAAATTTATCGTTTATTACGTCACAATACTTTGCTGCAATTCTCGACTTCGTTACATTTATTGTTGGCCTATTATTGCACAGAGCGTTTGAATAGAACCTAATCACGAAATGGAAGGCAAACGGAGAAGAACATCTTATGGTGTTACTTTCAATAAAGTAATTGTTTATGCTGAAAAAATGCTAACAGTAAGGCAGGAAGAGAGTTCAATGTTTGCTGAGAGCAAAGTTCGCTTGTGACGGCAACAGAAATTGGAATTATTTACAACTAAAGCTAGTAGGAAGAAATTCACTGGTCCTCACAAAGGAAGACATCTTGACACTGAAGAAAAAGTTTTCGAATTCATACATGAAAGAAGGAAGAACAGACAACCTGTGACTAGTGACACCATAAGAAATAACTTTTTCTTCTTTGACCTATGCCACTGTCCTGACAACAGCACGAGTGATGGATTTTGTTCTACGTGCTCCAAGATGTGACAATAGTCCATTATAAACTCTGTGTTCTGATCGTTTTATGAAGTGGGCTGGCTTATCTCTAGAACGCCGTATAATAATATGTCCAAATTATTTTTTAAAGCTTAAGCCGAAATCGTTTTGTCGGTGGGAAAAGTGATGACAACCTATTTTTAGGACTCACAGGGTATGATTGACTAGTGGGAAAAGAATGCCTGCTCACATCCGCCGTTACAATGACAGGCAAAAGTGCACGAGCTGTGTTTCGAAATACTTCCCCACTCACCGTATCCCCCAGATTTGGGCCAATGTGACTTTTTTCTCTTTCCTAACCTCAAAAATTGGCTTGGGGAGAACAAACGTTCATTGAATGAAGAGATTATCTGTGCTGTAAACGAGCATTGTGTACAATTCGAAAGAACTTTTTTTTTTCCTGAGGGAATAATAAAATTGGAATTTCGCCGAAGCAAACGTATTCAAATCAAAGGAGATTATGCTAAGAAATACATTTGTATTATTTTTGTTACCAGACTTATTAATCCACTAACTCATTAGAATTAGGCAGTCTTTAAATTCAAAGGAAACATTAAATTATATGATCTAGAATCAAAATCAGATAAGAAAAAACGTCAAAGTTAGGGCTGGAACGAAAATCACGGATCTTCGCCTACTGGGATGATGCTCCTACCACCTAAGCTACCGTACCTTTCCCACCATCGCGAATCTTCTCCATACGAGTATATTCCTTGAAGACCTCTAAGGTTATCCTGTTTACAGAGAGTGTGGCCCTGAGAAGCGGCTCGAAACTTACAAGTACTTTGGCCCAGGTTTCTTTTATTTTATTTATTTATATTTAGGAAGAAAGCATTCCAGGTCTAACTGTACTATGAAGACTAAGAAAGACCATCAGTCAAGAGGAACGGTCATGACGGGAATCAAACCACACATCCCTCTCACGAGTTCGTACCTAACGACCCCGGCAACTCGTGTCGGTGGCCCAGATTTCATAGTTAACAACATTATTAAAGTTAATTTATATGAAATGTAATTTTTTTCTCACACGAGTCGCACGTTGGGCTAATGTTTGGAAGATGTCTGATAGAAATATTCACAACCGGGACTCGAAACAGTTCTTTAAGTTATCGTACCAAGAGCATGGAACCGAAGATTCATAAGTTCGAGACGCAACCATAACCTCAAATATTTCCTATCTGATTTTTATTCCAAACCGCCTAAATCACGAGACTCGTGCAAGTAAAAGAAATTCATATATTTCTGGAAAGTACCCAGTTAATTAAAATATACCTTTAAAAGTGAGCAGATTATCTTAGGCTCCTTCTCTTACAACCTCAAACATCCCAACACTTCTTCCAGTTTTCAAAACACTCTGTAAACCCTTCCTTCCGAACTTTCTTATTCTTGTATATTATTAAAAAATGTTTCAGTGTTCCAGAGAAATGTAAGTGGAAAAGATCATTTTTGATTGATTTATTTATGGACGCTCTTTAACATCTCAGGTCATCAGCGTCCCATTCAACTCAGGGAGTGAACCGGCCGACAAATTTTGCTCAGAGGCCTCTCTTTCAGGCTTGAGGTTCTTTTTCGTGACGTAAATGTGCGACACGGGACCCACGGCTTTACTTCCCTTCCGAAGGGAAAAGATCATGGTATCTCAAAGTGCATAAGAAGATTCTGGTGATGTAGTGATAACGACATTGCCTTCTAAACCCAAGATCGCGGGTTCAATCCCGACCAGGGCCGATAGATTTTTTCGGGAGTAAAAATCCTAAGTATGGCTTCCTTCGGAAGAAGTAAAGCTGTGGGTCCCGTGTCGTACATTTACGGCACGATAATGAACCTCAATCCTCAAAGAAGAGCGCTCTGAGCAAAATTTACAGACCGTTTCACGCCCTGAATAGAACGGGACGCTGACGACCTGAGATGTTAAAGAGCGTCCGTAAACAAAACAAATCAACAAAATCATACTGGAGGAAAATTTGCAACAGATGGGTATGGGAAACCTATGGATGAATAGGGAATATTAAAACAGAGGATTCTGGGAAGAAATGAACCTAAGGTTGAAAGATATTGAAAGGCAAAGGTTTGGTAGTATGAGAGAAAAGAGTTCAAGGGAAATAAAAATAGTATGTGGTAGGGAAAAATATATAGAACAATGTGATAAGGCAGGGGAAAGGTTTGCATGGGATAGAACTGGAGTTATGAATTTAAAAGGGGTAAGATATGATAATGATGTAAAAAAATGTCCAATGTGTGGAGAAACTTAACACGGATTTTCATTGTTTATTTTACTGCAAGCATATAAAATTATGGAGAGGACAGGCTTGGCAATCAAAATGAAAGAATTTAAAAGGGAAAATATTAATTATAAAGATTTCAACTGTAAATGAGAGAAGAATATAAAACTGATAGGGAACTATTGGGTAAAGTTAGAGAGAAATGGATAAGAATGATTAAGAGGAAGATAGAGGGAAACATAACTTAGAAGTATAATAGGCCGGGTAATATAAACAAGGATAGGATAATACAGCATTACATATGATGTCGCCAATACACTAATAACCTGGAGTTGTGTGTATTGGAATTAGAATGCAAACAAGAATTCTAGAAAGAAAATATCTACAGGAGATAAGTAAGATTAGTATTGTTTTATTTTTAGATTTTATTTTGTAATGAATTGATAAAGTATACATTTGAATGTAGCATATTATGTCTGTTGGCATATCTTTTCAATAAATTTTCAATTTGTTTGTTTGTTCTTGTAATTTCATTTCTTTTAATGACGGGAGCCATATCTGGGTACTATCAGACCTGAATATTGAGATGTTTATGAGTATATTGTGATTGTGACGGTCACAAGGTATATAAACTCACTAAACGGCTTCTCTCTGCCGACTACAGTTACATCAAGACAATGAGATATAATAATTTCAAACACGCCTTGTGAAACATTTTTTACGTTTCAATATATTGAAAATACTGCTGTTATTCATATTTGTCATTCTGAAAAATATTAAAATAACTTTAGAATACGGTCGGAAGGAGAAAAAAATCCTCTCCCGTGACAGTGTTTTACCACTGCCGTGACCAGGATTCGAACCTGGGTTATTGCGGCCACAACGCAATGTCCTAACCACTAGACGATCACGGCTACTGAGAGGAATTGGTATGAACTACTTTCTGTAAATTACTAAAGCGGTAGGGGGGCCATCAACCGGAACACTGCTACACAAAAAAGGAGCTCGCTAGCAGTCACCTCATGCGAAACCTGATTTACTGGTACATTGAGATGTTTACTCCTTCAGGCTTTTCGCTGCGAACCTACTAAGTGAAAGCATCAAATAGCTTGCTGCGTGGAAATGAGATGCATTGCTTGCTAGTGATATTTTTGTACTAAATAGCAAATAGCAATATGTATTGCTAATTAAAAGAATGATAATTTACATATTTACGATTGAAACCTCTATACGTGCCAGTCAATTTAAAACATTACCTAACATTAACAAGAGTGTGAGTGGAGACATTACTACAGCACGATATGAACAGTTTGGGGTTTCTGGTTCCAAGCACCGACCCCTTAGACTTAGACTGTCCGTTATTAATTTGGCACAATTTCCCGTTACTATGATCGCATATTCTCCAACTCCTCTTTTATTTTTTAGAGTTGTCAACGGTTATACTATGGATGAATCATGTCATAGCAATTATTTTTTTCTCGCGAAAAAAGGACAACACAAAAATCTAAGATATACGATTGAAAGTATGTGGCATTTACTGCCGAGTGATGTCACCAACCAGACGGCCCTCTTAGGGAAGAATCAAAACACAGGCAACCGGACAAGGTTGATTTATTATGGCATGAGTAAAAGTTAACAACTATTACACAGAGATGCAAATCGTCCCAGGACGGGTCTCCCAGGTAATCCAGCATTTGAAGTAGTCTCTAAGTACATTGACGGTTCGTTGCCAGCGATGGGAAGATCTGTATGCACCTCGCCACTGTTTGATAGGGCAGGACAGGCGCACCCAGTGCTTCCCTTAGATAAGTCAGTTTGGTGGCTCAGTTGGCATCCCGTAGCCCTGTGTGACATTCTAGTGAATTCCTGGCGTGGAGAAATGCTATTTTCACAAACGCACGTGATCTCCATTTTTGACCTCTTTGGGGCGTGTTGAAACACGCAGCTCTGTTTACATACACCATTGGTGGCTTCATTGGAAAGAACATTCATTAAGTTTCAATCGTATATCTTAGATTTTTTATCTTGTCCCTAGTTCATAAGAGAAAAAAATAGTTGCTATGACTTATGATTTAGCCCTCGTTTGTTTGTCATTATCCCGAAAAGGAGTTAAAGAAGACCGTCGGGCCGTAGCAAGACCCAGTAAGCTATTGGGTCAAATGGTTTAATCGAGGATGTGTGTGTGTGTGTGTGTGTGTGTGTGTGTACTAATTGATTACCGAATGAAGTTGCTGAGAATGCTTGAAACTCGCTTTTGGGATGTCCCGGGTTCAAATCCAGCTTGACCTTGACTTTTTTCCCAGTCACTTAGGGGAGTGCTAGGATAGTTAATTACATTACGTGAGTGTTCCGCTCTCCCAATTCATAATCGTTTTATTCCGTTGATTCTGTTACAGAGTCGAACGTGGCAGAGCGAGGTGGGCTGGTGCGATGTGATGGTGGCTTGCGTTTTAGAATGGTTTGTTTCCTGGGTAATATTACAGAACTGGCAAGCTCAAGGTCAAATTACACGCGAAAGGTCATGTTTCCGTACATCAAACTGGATGCTGCACCACGATAATGCACGACTCTACATCCAAACGTTGTTGTTCAATATCGTAGAAAAAGACATGTGAAGTGTTTCCATTACCTTCCCTGTAGTCCGGATTTAGCCCCGTGTGACTTTTTCCTTTTCCAAAATTGAAGAAACCTTCGTGGGAATCTTATGCTATATACAAACACTTCTCTACATAATAAGTGCAAAGCAACAGTTAGTTCCGCAGTTACTTTTTTTGGTGCCTTAATGAACAGAAATATCAAAATTAAATTAAAAATAGTCAAGCTATTTGTATGTTTGAACCACAAATGTATCATTTTTGCTTATTTAATAAATTAACATTTTAAGTTCTTTTATGTTTTCAACGTCTTTCTACGTGGATACTTTCCATCGAAGAAAGAAATATATTCTTGTTCTCAATTAATGCAGTAATAAGTTTTTTTAAAGAGCTTGCTTCACGAAAAAAAAAAAAAAAACATTTGTTATACATTGAACAATACTCTATCTAAACAACTAAATTTATATCCCTCGCAAATACTTGCTGAGATATAAACAATACTAATATCGATAGTCAGTTGTTTTTTATTGTCTCTCGGGTTTGCTTAAAAACACTGTACGCTTCAAATTTAATATTTAATTCCTTTAGGAAGGTTTTTAGAATAAAACAAAAATAAACAAATTCAAGTTTTGCACTAAAGAAATTAAGTACCTTACACCTGCTAAAAATTTCATCGTCAAGAATAGGCCTATAGTGTAAAATGTAACATAATAGGTTGCTTTTAAAAATGCCAAAATAGCCAGCATGCGTCTAAAGAAAATATGTAGTTAAGACAGAAGGAGAAGAGCCCAAGTACGAGCAATACAAAATAGGCAAAAGTGTATGAATAACAAATTACTTCTTTATTTCCTTTAAAACGCCTTTCCTCCCAAAAAAATGTGTTTGTAAATATCCTAATACTTATTATCACGCTTTAAAAACAATTCCAACCAAATCCGAAACAGAATAAAACCCTTATTTATTTATTTTTTCCCAATTCCTCGCTTAGAAATAGCTGCACAAAGAGATTGGTATTAATATTAAGTATTTTTAGGTTATGTTGCTCTATCCTGCCAATAAGTAATCTCTTGTCTAAGTAATCAAACGTTGCAGTTCATATAATCCATTTAATCAACTGGGAAGAGGAAACGAAAGGACAAATATGTACCCACGTCAGGACATATATTGTGATTTTTATGTCCTATCTGTTTGTGTCTATCAATGCACTGCTTACTCGATGATATGCTTGATTTGCGTTTCTGTTATCTACTTCATTAGCAGCAGCTCCATCTTCTGCCACTATTTTCATAAATCCCATTTTTTCATTATTTTACTTTATATGATCATTACTTTGTGCTTTATTAATATTTTGATTTATGTATGTGTGACAACAAGTGTGTTCTTGTTTCAACCAGCACGGCGTTAATAAAACGCTCATTGTTGGGTCACCGTGATGGTTGGTATGGTTTAACAAAAGAGGTCGTAAATATTGCAAAACAGTTTCGGTTTGTTAAGTGACGTGCCCTTGATTGGTATAAAACGGTTAAATTACTAAAAACATCCGATGCAGGAAAAAAAAAAGTTAAAATATGCAGAATACACGTATTAACTACCAAATATGCAAATGCGAGCTGTAAATTTTGCAGAGTGATTAATTAAACCGCTGCAGTTTCGTCACTTCCGTAACACCAAATAGAATAACCGTGTATGAGTGTGTTCATGAATCTATGGCCAATATTCTGAATCATTCCTGTGGAAATGAACTGAAAGTCAATTAATGATGATGACTGCATTACTACATATCTTGACCATGCCGTGCGGAATAGGCCTACAGCTAACAAATACATGCTCCGTATTACCACAATGTTCTACTACGGATTACAGTTAAAGTTTAATATCACAATAGATATATTACACTATCTTCTTAGTATATTTACCGTCGAATAGTTGACTTGGTTGTTGAGCTGATCTTTTTGACTTGTTATTTGCTGCTGATTGTACTACCTATATTCCATATAGGTATAAGCAATTTGAGATAGGCAATGTATGGTCCACAACTAAATAACGCCGTTTTATGATGTTAAACATTTTGGCATCAGATGCTGATAAGTCGGTGTTAGAGCCAAGCCGGGTGAAAAATTAGTTTAAAATGTCATTAAAATTGTCTTGAGAGCATAAAAAAAATCGATTTTGCGCAGCTCGTTATCAGTGTTTTCAAGATTTAGTGCTGGAACAAATCATTTGACAGTGCGACACTGAACATCTATCTATTAACTGCCTTCTTGCTTTACGTAGCCTGCTCTAGAGGGAGCTGTTTAACTGCTTGTGTGACGTAATGAATAACCAGTAGTTAATGATCCAAAACTGTGAGTTCAATTCTTGTCTTGCCTCCCCTCCTTTTTTCCTCCCCATTATGAAGTGCTGCGAATCGCATACTAAAGCATTATGAATGAAATGTAGGTAATCATTGAATATAAGACACCTAACTCATTAGGATTATCCATATCTCTATCTTTTGTAATTATATGAATTGACATGTTAAAATTTAAGTGTATAAATTGAAACATCAACTTAAAAGGTAGGCTAAAATCTCTATTGTTAAGCCAGTCAGAAAATGACCAAAAATTATGAACGACACTCGAACTCGAAAACAAATGACCATCTCTTACTCGAAAGCTAATGTTCATGTATAAAGCATTGGCATAATTGAATACAAACTGAAAACATGCATTGCTTCATTTTAATAAATTAAACAGCTATTAGGAATGTGTTTGCCATCGAAATACTACCACTGCAACTATTACTACTACTACTACTACTACTACTACTACTACTACTACTACTACTACTACTATTACTACTACTATTACTATTACTACTACTACTATTACTAATACGACTATTACTAATACTATTACTACTACTATTACTACTACTACTTCTACCACTACTATTACTACTACTATTACTACTACTATTACTAATACTATTACTACTACGACTATTACTAATACTATTACTACTATTACTACTACTACTTCTACCACTACTATTACTACTACTATTACTACTACTATTACTACTACTACTACTACTATTACTACTACTATTACTAATACTATTACTACTACTACTTCTACCACTACTATTACTACTACTATTACTAATACTATTACTACTACGACTATTACTAATACTATTACTACTACTATTACTAATACTATTACTACTACTATTACTACTACTACTTCTACCACTACTATTACTACTACTATTACTAATACTATTACTACCACTACTATTACTACTACTATTACTATTACTACTACTACTACTACTATTGCTAATACGACTATTACTAATACTATTACTACTACTATTACTACTACTACTTCTACCACTACTATTACTACTACTATTACTACTACTATTACTAATACTATTACTACTACGACTATTACTAATACTATTACTACTACTACTATTACTACTACTACTTCTACCACTACTATTACTACTACTATTACTACTACTATTACTACTACTACTATTACTAATACTATTACTAATACTATTACTACTACTACTTCTACCACTACTATGACTACTACTATTACTAATACTATTACTACTACGACTATTACTAATACTATTACTACTACTACTATTACTAATACTATTACTACTACTATTACTACTACTACTTCTACCACTACTATTACTACTACTATTACTAATACTATTACTACTACTACTACTACTATTACTACTACTATTACTAATACTATTACTACTACCATTACTACTACTATTACTACTACTATTACTACTACTACTACCGCTACTACTATTACTACTACCATCAACAACATCACTATAACTACTACTACTTATTTTCCTTATTATTTATTATTATTATTGTTGTTATTGTTATTATTATTATTATTATTATTGGCGAACGTAAGCATTCCGAAATATTTACTATTCCTGCTAAAGTTTGTCACTGGACTGATAGCAGTGGGCTATTATGTTGGCACTACCAGCTCTTGTTGCGATACTTTTCTGGTTGCACAGGTTACGATAATAATACAAATTTTAATTCTGAATCGAATTTCTCTGAATAATTCTGACCAAATAATAATTAAATTGACACTAAAACAAATCGCGTAATCCTTTCTTTATTATTGTTATTGTTGTTGTTATTATTATTATTATTATTATTATTATTATTATTATTATTATTATTATTATTATTTCAGGTTATGTTAGGATGTTTAACGTGGAAAAATACTGACAAAAATGAATAAAGAAAAATTAATAAACCAAGGTGATATTTGTGCAGTGAAATTTGAACTTGGTTAATGTTTTGTTTTATACAGTAATTTTATAAACACCATTCATATCTTCTCTCTTTCACTCACTTGATTGTCGAGTAATAGTTATCAGATGGCAAAGCTCTGTAAGCGTAAAACACAATTTACGCTTTTCAAAAATCTGTCATGTATGGCAATAATAAGACCAATGCAGATTGCACGCACGCTCTTTAATGTAATTTTTTATATCAGAAGTCTACTTTAGTTTCTCAGCTAACGCAATATAGGAATTTAGGAAGAAAATGCAGTAATAATAACAATGCTTAAAAATGCTTGAACCCCATTCAGAAAACAACAATAAACAAACATTCAGCATAAAGTGTATGTCTGGTGTAACTGATTTTTAGAACTGCCCGCGAAAACTGTTCTATCTACACATTCTCGCAGCGGTCGTCTGGAGCTCTTTTCTTTACAGAGACACCCCGTCGTTTGGATCTGATTGTATCACATACGAATGCTGGCTGTTACCAGAAGGGGCGTTAAGACGTTCGCCTATACACCCCCTGGCCTAGATTATGTTTCGCGATTGCCAAGACATAAAAAGGTTTTTGCATGCGAGTTGTCTTATTTTGTTACCATGGCTAAAAATCAAAATTTGCGAATGCAGAATTGTAATTTCCACAGTTATTTTTCAATTTAAATTATGATAAATTATGTTGAATATCGCAGATAAAAAATACAAGTTTAAAATCGCTATAATCATTTGTATACACGCTGTATATAAGAGAGCGGTTGGGGCGGTCAGTTTTATATGCGGTGAGACACTGGCAGTCCTAAGTTCTATACACCGCGAGACGCATTTCCTCCTTCAGTTCGACTCAGTTTCAAGTCGTACACGCCGCGAGACATAATAATAAGGTCTACAAGCGGCAAGAGACACGCAGTTTAAGTTTTACACGCGGCGAGACGCAGTTATAAGATTTATACGCGGCAAGATACTAGCAATTCGCAATACTTATTATAAGTTGTACTTTGAATTTCACGCGTCGTAGCACTCTTCTATAAGCTTCAAACACAGCAAATAAGTTTGTATCGGCTTAGCTGAGTTTATATTAAGCAAAACATCAGAGGACGCGAATGTTTTTACACGTGATAAAGTACCAATATATAAACAATATCGCATCGAGTGCTCAATTACACCATTCAATTTCTCTCCCAGTCCCGTTGAGTAATAGTCAACAAAATAGCCGAATTCACCGTGAATGTCATTGAGGCGTGACAGCACCGAAGCGACCTACGTAACTACTCCAAAACTGGCATCACAACGTGAAGTCACTCGACGATGGCAACAGATCGCTTCAAGATTGGTGCCCAACCTGGGGCACGTAGCCGGAGCCTAGTAAACCCGCTTCAGAATTTGGCGCCATAACAAACAGCTTCATTTTTTAAACTGGACGTTCTATATTTTAATGCTTTTTTTAATTGGACGGCGAAACTTGGGTAATTATTATTGGTTTACCTAATAACTTATTGTGTAAGTGCTAAATGAAACGTTACTATCAGCAGCGTTGATGAAGAATCCATTTGTGACCCACATACGTCTATTTCCCATTCAGGCAACAAGCAGTGTGATTTGGAATTTATCTCGGGATCGATGTTTGCTCTGAGATACGCAATATAAGAGGAGCTGTTGTTTGGCGACGTGACCCGGTGTTGCCCGTAAGGGTGCGGGCCGGTGACAACTGACAAACTACTGCCGATAGGATTAACAGCGCTCCCCCCACCCTTCCCGCTGTATTTTTTGTTTTGTATGTGTGTGTGTTTGGGGGAAGGAGGGGCGCAAAGTTGCAATATATCCGAGTGTCGGCCAATTACATTAATGGAAAACAGGTTTTGTACTGGCAATGGCAATAATACATAAAGATTTAGTGCTTAACTCTGTTCCGTTGTTTGATCTACAAGCGTGGGAGGCATGTCTTTCCTGCTAGCTTCTTTGCTCGATCCAATTTTCTCATTTTATCCTCCTTCGTCCCCTTCTAGTTTTTCTATGTTTGTTTTTTGCTACTCCGCTACTTATTCCTTGAGCTGATGGCCCTATTTACAGTTTCTGTGCCTTCTCTTTCATATATACTGTATCCACTTTTCAAGTAGCTAAACTTTCCTCTCTTTTTACCATCTCACGCGATTTAGAGCATCTACGGTTCCTTTAGCAAAACAAAGTGCTGGTCAACTATCTAAGGAAATCCCTCTGCCAACAAAAATTCTTATTATTTATTTAATGAAAACTACAAAGAACTTCCACTTTTAGCGAATTCCAAAGGAATGTAACTACTGCAGTGAAAATGATGTGTTGGTGGGTACGATTTATGAAAAGGGAATTAATTTAATTGATTGGTTCTCAGGGATGATATTGTTCCTTTTCCAACTGACTTATAGTTTTGCCGCGGCTGAGACTCTTCTGCTGGATATTTGTATGATCTTCTTGATACCATAGGGGAAGGAATAAGGAAATGAACCGGGTGGCTAACAAGATATGTAGTGTTATGATATGTAGCACAATTTATTATCAAAGTTTGTTCCTCTTAATGAGACACCGTTACTCCTTGGAGAATTCCTTATGCTATATGTGCCACTTTTGCACTAACTATGGCGATTATATGCTGATGTCTGACGCACTTTGGTAACACCGAACCTTCCTATTATTAACTCAAAAAAACAGGTTAAGCTGTTAACTAACTTGATACACCTATAATGGTTAACTTCTGAACTCAGCTAATCCTGAGTCAATGAACTCAACCAACTCTGAGACGCACCTAGTTACATAATGACAAACAATCGCAAACTTCGAGCTGCCTTTGCTAAACTGAGCAGCTACCTCTGACCAAGAACCGCAAAAATTGGTGAAAGACTGGTCCTGGGCTCCAAAATAGTAAGCATAAGTAAACGTGGGGGTCGTTCAGTCTGTCTGACGCTCTCTTTATTGTTTTAAAGTATTATTTAATAAAAATCTAGAATACCATCTATCAACTTCGCGTTATTATTGGATAATATTTCCCTCCGGCGCTTATTATTTTCTCTGATTGACTAATAATGTCTACGTAACTCTCAGCATGTCACACAGCTATATACACTTAGTTTCTACCCTTCAAGAGGTTATCGGCCTGCCATTTTATCCCCATAGTTAGAATAGTTTTATTAGGCATATCTTTGCCCAATATAATAACAGCAAATGTTTCAAAATATACAAAGAAACGTCTTTTCCAAGGACCAAACTTTAGAAATTTCTTCCAGACATGTCGGCAAGCTGTTTTGCTTGAGTCATCTATACAAATATTATTTATGATGGGCAGCAGGTTTTTCTGTACCCGTTTTCAGGTCAGAAGAACAGAAAATAGATAGTGTTCCCACCCTGGTAAGAAAATTACATCATACACAACATTTCAACACATATACAGAAGATAGATATGATACTACACTCATGACTATAATAAGGAAGTTATATAAAATTTATTAATATAATAACTATAATTTTATTGGGGTGGCAGCTCATAAATTCCACCCCACTACTGCGTTTGCACCATGAAACGATTTTTGAAAAACAATTCTTCAAATCTCCATCGATCCTACTACTAGGCATAATAATGCAAATTATATATATATATATATATGTGTGTGTGTGTGTGTGTGTGTGTGTGTGTGTGTGTGTGTCTGTTAACGCTCTAGCGCTCGCAATTTTTGTTTTTTCTCAACAAAACTCGGCATATAATCATCAATTAACAAACGTTTCGTTGATTTCGTTAACCAGCAAAATTGGACAATTGGGATGGGAGTTAACCTAAAACATTTTTTTTAAAGTTAAAAATATCTCTAGCAACCACAGATTTTGTTTTATCTCAATGAAACTCAGTGTATCTCATTATAATAGATTAATTAAAATAGTTTATGAAGATCAGGGCAATTGGGCTATTAAGGGTGAGGAAATACCTGAAAACCAAAGGGGGGGATAAAGCGAAATTTAAAATCGCTCGAATGGCCACAATTTAAAAAATTTTAAAAGGAAACTTGGTATATGCCATTAAAATAAAATAAGAAAAATTGTTTATAAAATTATTGAAATCGAGCCATTAGGAGTGGGGTTTAGCTAAAACAATAAATAAATACATTTAAAAATCGCTCTAGTGTTACCAATATTTGCTTTTTCTCTACTAAATTCGGTATGTACCATTTAAATAAAAAATATATGTGTGAGAATTATATTTGTATGTAAGAGCGCTCTGTAATAATATTCAGAAAACGTTTGTGTTTCACGTTTTTACTACAATAACATTTAAATAAAACTTCAAAGCCCATGAAAATCGATGGATTTTTCGTTCGTTTATTGTTGATTGTGTATATTTACTTGGTACATTGTAATTGTTTCTGAATAGTAACAGGTTTTTGTTTATTGAAACCTCTTCTTAAATACTTCACACTGTTTGTCATGTACATATTCTTGCTTCTAGTTTCGTTTTCTGTAGGTTTCTTCAGATTCTTCTGTTCTTCGTTACACCACACCAATGTGCTCCTGCAATTTTTCTAAGGCCATCTGCGGACTCGTTCTCGGTCTGCCTTGTTTCCTTTTGCCTACGCTAGTTGAGATCGGCTCATTTGAAGCCTTGCTACATGATCTTCCCAATTCCATTATTGGCTATTTGCGTGTCGAACTACGTCGGTTAGTCCCCACATTTACCTTAATCTTTAGTGAAGGTTTTGTCTCCTGAGAGATGCTTCAGTTGTGGCTTACAGGCGTGGATGGAAAGACACCAAGTTTCGCAGTCGTTGGGAAGATGCGGGTTTCTAGCGCTTCAAATCTTAGTTTGAGATGATGAATTTCAGGTATTAGATAGTCTCAATGCCACAGCCACTTTATCTCTCATTTCCTCCTCAGTGTGATTATTTATGAACGAGACCATTTGTCCCAAGTACACATACTTCAATATGTATTGCAGCGCTGATGTATGTCGACTCGATGTTCTCTGTTTTCTTCGTGTTCTTTGTTAGGTCAGTGTTTTTGCTGTGGTTACTGAGGTCTTGAAGCATTTTTTAGAATAGTACTATATCGTCTGCAAATCTCAGATTAGTAAGTTTGTATCCATTCATAGTTATACCGAAAATGGTCTTGCCAGTTATTTCCTGATATATATTTTCTAGTAAAGTTGTGAAAAGATTGAAAGAGATTGGGTCGTCTTGTCTTATGTCACTTCCTAGTGCTGCCAATTCCCTTACTGGGGATTTCTTAGCATTCGACTCTTGTAGAGCTTGACCAATGAATGAGACAGTTACAAATTGATAAGTGTTGTATTAAATATGACCTAAAAAGGTTTATCGTTCTCTTTATAGAGGCAGACAAAGAAGACCAAAAATAAGCATTGATATGATTGAAACAAGTCTAGGTAATTTGCGTACATTTAATTTTTTGAAGAAGCTCCAAAAACACAAGTACAGCATAACATGCAGCGTCACTAATGCATTATGGACAGAGACAGGGGAAAAAAAAAAAAAAAAAAAAAAAAAAAAGTAACTTTCTATTCTATCGGATTCCTCTAACATAACAAGGCGATCTCTGAAGTCTTTTCACAACTGCCCTAAATTGACCTGTTGCCCACACTAATAGGAATGCAATGGAGTGGCTCTCGAGCGTGCAACATGACCCCACGGGTAATCGATCCCTGCTCCGCTGAACCGACCAGTCTCCATGCGGTGGTAAAGCCAGTTAGTATGACCATACATGTGCATTTATTTTATCTTTGTCATTAACTCTTTGCTGTAAAGCAGGCTTGTAACCATAAGCCCAGTCAGAGATCCTTGTGGTAGAATTGTTAATTCTTGATAGGGAAGAGTTATATGAGCGTTAGATGAGAAGAAAACATGCACAAATAAGTGAGTATTAAAACAATAGTTGAGTATAATGGCTATAATACACTACACTGTTGCTTTTTTTTTTTTTTTTTATCGGTTTCCAACACATTTTATCTTCTCTGTGGCAAATGAGATTAGAACTAGAGAACCTGCAGCAGTATCGTATTAAATTTACTTGTACTTGGTTTTAAGCTACTTCTTTGCACAATACTCCCCCCCCCCCAAAGAAGGTAAAACCACAAGAACTTAACTATTTAGCGAAGAAAGGGCAAAAATATCATGATGTCCTAATAACTTCCAATTATTTCGTTTTGCGTTTGATTTGCTTATTTGTATTTTCTAATTAAAAAGGCATATTTTTATTTATGTCGGCTCTTTACGTTTAAAATCATATAGAATTTAAGGAGGATGAAGGGAGGGGAAGGTAAATAGCAAAAGTAATGACAAGAATAAAGAATAATGATATAAAAACTAACAGTAGGAGGAGGTATATGAAAGGAACACAGAAAAATATTAGGAAAGAAAAAAGAGAGGAAGAGGAGACAAAAAAGAAAACGAAACCGAAAGAAAAAAGAGAGAGGGGAAATAAAGAGGATAAGGAGAGACAGAAAGAAAATAAGATCAAGGAAAATATCAGAAAGAACGGAAGAAAGTACAAACAAGAGAAACGAAGGAAGAAAAGACGAAGAGCGAAAAGAAAGAAAACGGAACAAAATTCAGCTATTCGTTTTTATTTTGTTCTTCGTCTTTCATTCTTGCCATTTATCTCTTTCCTTATTTTTCTCTTTTTTCGGTATATTTTTTTCCGTTCTGTTTCTCCCTACCTCTCTCCATATGCATTTTTTCCTAGCTTCTTTTTGTCCCATCTGTTGGGTCTTTTCCTTCTATTCCTCTTTGCTTCCATTCGTTTCTTTATGTATTTCTAGCTGCTTGCTTTATATTGTTACTCTTTTCTCTTATTATTTGTTTCATTAGGTGAGTATCTTTTTTCCCCTATTAAATTTCATTCGTTTCGTTAATAAACACAAACAAAAGCAAGGACATATTTCAGTATGTAACTCGAAATATGAATATGAGAGAGTATTAGTAAAAAGGAAGCGGGAAAAAATAAAACAACGAAAAGAACCGAAAGAGAAGCAAGCAAAAGGGAAATGGAGAAATAAATGGAACAAAGAAAGCTGTGGATCATGTCCTGCACCTTCTCGGTGGGTCCTCAGCCACAAAGGCTCGCAGGTTCAACAGCGTAAGCCAGTGCAGATCTGCGATGCAGACATTTGGCATTGTTTGTTCTCCCCCTCCTGTTCCGTACCATTGCCCTAGAGGGAGGTGATATTTTATTTATTTATTTACCAATAAACTGCTGCAATTTCACGCTCATCAGGCTATGGTTTGGGTGGAGGCTCCATCTGTCGTCCTATAGGGTGTGTCTCAGAGCCATGCATAATGGTGAAAACTTCTTAGCTGTTTGTATCTACTTAAGAGGAAAATGAAGGGTCCAACCTTGTAATGTTCAATTTACCAACCTTAGTTCCCATCTTCTCGAGTACTATTAAAGCTAAGGAAATGACACTTTTACAGCATGCAGATAAACACAATTGAAATTTACTTATTTATTTTCAATACTACTATGACTGAAGCAAATTATAAATTATTTTGAATTGTTTACTTTTTAAAATATTTTCCTCAACATTTTTTTTACGTTGTCACATTTTGTCCTACCTCCACAATAATATGTCCACATCATCACAATAACATCATGGACAAGTGGTAAAAGTTTCAAAGTGATAGCTTGTATAGATCTTTAAAAAAAATGAGGAAACATGCAAAAAATGTTTTGTTTTTTTTCAATAATTTCAGCTCAAAAATCTTTTACAGAAAAACTAACTTTACGAGGAAAACACTAGGTAAAATCCTTCAAAATTATAAAACAACAAAGAATGATATCATGAAAACAAACGCTGCCAATTTATGAAATACAGTTTTTTATATCATTCAACACAGCCTTCTAGAGCAAATAGTTCCTGAGATATAGAATTTTAATTGAACAACTGCTGCCAAAATTTAAAAAAGAGACTTTTTCAGTGACATAATTAAACATTTATTAAAAATACCTACATCCAAGGAATATTGATGAAAATCATATCGAAATAAACACAAAATTGAAAATGTTAAAATGGTAAAAAATATAAAAATATGATTTTGGCCCCCCTTTCCCTTTAATACTTCATTAATACTGATACTAAAACACTAATACATAATCGGGTGATCCTTTCTTCATTATTAATAATGTTGTTATTATTTCAAATAATGTTAGGCAGTTCTTGTGGGGCAAAAATAGGGCCAAGAAAATGATTAGAGGAAAATTAACTTCAGATGGTATTTGTGCAGTAAAATTTGTTCCTGGATGATGATGATGATAATAATAATAATAATTATTATTATTATTATTATTATTATTATTATTATTATTATTATTATTATTATTATTATTATTTATTGGAAATTTTGCACGACACAACTTATATCTCTTTACATTTTTTCTCTCCTACCCGCACTTTATCGAGTAATTGGTATTGTCTGGTAAAACAGATGTAAAGCGCGAAAAACACAGTAAACCCTGGGTCTTGCTCCTGGAGGTAACATACTAGGCATATAGACTCAAGACCAACAGTCCAAGAACGCGGGTTGTTGGTTTTTTCGTGCGCAAAAATCCTAACTATGGTTTCCTTCGGAAGGGAAGTCAAGTCGTAGGTCCCGAGTCTTACATTTGTGGCATGTAAAAAACCTTAAGCCTGAAAGAAGAGTCCTCCGAGTAAAATATATTGGCCGATTCACGCTCTGAAATTAATGGGATGCTGATCACCTGATATGTTAAAGAGCGCCCATAAATAAAACAAATAAATAAAAAATAATATACCTTTTTCGAAACTCAGTCATTTAAGGTAATTATGAAAGGAAGCTTCGCTCACCAGTTCCTTAACCTAACTTTTTTGTATGCTGATAAAATTCAGCAACGTTACATTTTCTTAGCTAAACTTAAACCAGGGCTTTAAGAGAAAAAATAATAATAATAAATTAAAATGCCTGACTGTTATTCAGAAACAACCAATAAGCAAACAAAATAACAACAAAAATTGTAAAAACACGATTTACTGAATTAATGTGATGTTCATAATTAGCTTTTAATTCAGTGACAAACACTGTAATTTAAGGTTTATTTTTAAAATAAAAAGTTAATTCTTATTACCTACAGTTAATGCTTTAATTTAAGAATCTGTAATTTCTACGTTTAACAGCTGTTCATTAGGCACATATGTCAGTTGCGACGATAGCAGCGACATCAGATGCCTTCATAAAGAATTAAACCCAACTCGGAACGAATTTAGGAGCAACATCATCAGAGGTGTCAGCGCTAGGTATTCCTACTGTATCTTTATGATGGAAATTGTCATAAAAGAAAATAAAAACAGATACGTTATAGTCTTTAAAGAATTAAATTTTGCCATTAGTGAAACATAATTTGTGTCACTTGAATGTCACAATTGGTAACCATACTTTAATATGCATATGTTAGAGAGAGGTGGTTTTAGCTTTCCGGAAAGAACAGCAACTTCCCAGAGGTAATCTGTTTATCCGAGGGATGCGTTTGACAAGTGACAATTAAAGTTTGACAAGCATTCTATTTCCTAATGCAATTTGTTTATCAGTATAACTTGTATTTTCAATAGTGGTAGAGACACGGTGAGACATGTTCATATTAAATTATTCTCAATCAGGGAGAAGTTTTTATCTCAAATTGCCCACACCGAAGTCTTTGACTTATTTGGGAATCTGCCTGTTTTAAATAACTGAACGATTCTGTATTTCTATAGAGTTTTAGGAATCTTTTAACCAGATGTTTATTAGATGTGTCATTTCTTTTAGATCTGAAGGTTTTAGACGTAATTCTTCACATTTAAATACCAGATATGACATGTTTTCATCTTTCCTTCTGCACATTTTGCACTTTGGGGCCTGTTCCTCAATTTCCATTGCATGAAGATCCCATGACCTGTCATTAAGAGTCCCAGCTGCTTTTGGCTCGTTTCACAATGTTCGTGGTTCTAGCATCATGCGCTTGTCATGTGTTTTTGAATATTACTCTATTATTCTACAAGAAATCTTTTAATCCAGTTTAGTAGAACTCTTCTCATCGTACGCAAAATAGTCCTGTGTATATAAATGGGGCATATACTGTAGTCTTAATCAATCTACATTTTCATTACATCCATTCCCGAATGACTAGAAACCCATGCCTCTTTGGCACACTACCTCCTTTCATACATATGCATGCCCCAGAGCTGCCTGGCTGCCTGAATGAATGTAGTAGCATGCTCATTGTTTCATTTTACCTTTGCTTTGCAAAGTGCAAATAGAAGTCTAGCAATGTGGCCATGATTCGGAATAAATACTGTTGAAATATAGAAGAAAGAATAGAGTGTAATGCGGAAAATACACATGAAGTTAATTAATGATTTGGGTCAACCTGAACAAACATTAACAGCTACTAAATATAACATTGTAGTCATATAGCACAATTCAAGATCATGGCCGGGATTTGAACCGCGAGTTTTCTGCTTACCGCGCTGATGCTTTAGACACAAAAAATACTTTGCTTTTATGTATATATTTTAAGCAGAAATGAACAAAAACACACATTAACGCACTTTTGTTTACATATGCATACTAAAGGTGCCTTATATCACCCTCTTCTAGTTTTTTCTCTCCCGGTCGGTGTCAACATATTGCGCAGTTGTCTTGACAATCTGTCTCATTCAGATAACTAAACCATGAGTGCACGAAATAGTCGTTCATAAGCTCTGCAGGTAAGGCAGTGTTTACCTTTGTAGCGTTTACAGTAACGCAGCATGTTTTCCTCCCTCCTACCAAGCATATAAGTGTGACGACTCTCACTATTATTAACTCGCGCTGTGTACAGGCCACAAAAATCCTACTATACTATACTTACCTTGTTTACTGCTGAGTTACTTTTGTTGATTTGGTTTATTTACGGACGCTTTTTAACATCTCAGGTCTTCAGCGTCCCATTCTATTCAGGGAGTGAAACGGCCGACCAATTTTGCTCAGAGGCCTCTTCTTTCAGGCTTGAGGTTATTTATCGTGCCGTAAATGTACGACACGGGACCCACGGTATTAATTCCCTTCCGAAGGAAGTCACACTTAGGATTTTTACGCCCGAAAAAACCCATCGATTCTGGCCGGGTTTGAACCCGTGATCTTGGGTTTAGAAGGCAAGTATGGTAACCACTACACCACCAGGACCGACTCTTCTGCTGAGTAACGAGAACAAGTGTGAATCAAACATGAAAATTCTACTAATTACAAACCAGAGAATTATATATGCGAGGGTTGTTCCATAAAGAAAGAAAATACTTTTTTTACACACCCTAATTTAACATTATAGTATTTTTATAGCTTAATGCATAATGTACACAAGCTACGCTTTCATTATTGTTACTTCCCTCTTGTGAAAGATGTGCAAGTTGAAATATGTTCAGTTCCACCTACAGCAAAATGGAGGAGACACGTGACTTGCTGCTCTGAAAATTTTCTTTCGTCTCCACAAACTTTTAGTAGCGGCTTATGCAGTTGCTTTGTGGAGAGCGAGGATGACGCCATTCCAGCGATTGTCGTTTGGTTTCGGACTGAAAATGGTGAGCCCAGGTTTCATCACCTGGAAGGCCGTGGTTTCAAATTCCTTGGGGCCGACCATCCTATTCTTGGTTCTTTTCGTAGATTTCCCTTGGCCACCTAGGCGAATGCTGGAATGCATCTTTTCTTTCTAAAAATGACCGGTCTCCCATTTCATATCATTTCATTCCTTGGTTCTATTACAGAGTGCCAGAGCGAAGTGAGATTGTGCGGCGTAATGCTGGCTTGCGCTTTATGGAAGCGAGCTTTCTGAAGGGTCGAACTCCTTAGAGGGGGTTTCTGTCACCTCGGCGTTTGGGTGTTCTATGCAGAAACTTGTTAGGGACCCTTTCAACGTCCGTGCCTCATACCTGTGGTTCCTGCACTCGATATTTCCCTTCCTCATCCCTTTCTCTCAGAGATGCTCCCACCGAGGGTGTAGACACAAACGGCCAGTCCTGGAGCGTGGCTGAAGCACGGAAAAGTACTCCTCCGTCCCTATCAATACAATGCAACTCAGATACGGCAATTCACAACGCTGGTCTATAAGAAAAGACTTTTCTCTTGCTTTTATTTTTCTACCTGGATACACGTAATATGAACGCCCTGAATTTAAATTTGTTTTCAGTCTTACTCTATCAGGCTACCAGGCATAATCACATCAAATATAATAATGTACTTATATTTTTATGAAATATTATTAAGTTTTAAGACATATAGCTAACACAAAAATGTTTTTGTAGGTTTCATTTTAACTTAAATATTAATGAGTATATTGAAAAAAGATATGTGCCAATAATTACGAATTTCCAAACTTTTTCCACTATTAGGGAGAAGAAAACTATTTTTTTCCAAGTTCTTATATCTCCTTCAATAGTGTCCCTTTTCATACACCAACAGTAATTAGCCATCATTTACACAACCCAATGACCTTGATAGCAGGCTTCCATTGTTTTAATGTCTTTACAAAACCGCTCACCTGGTTCTTCACTCATTGCCAAGATTTGCAGAGAAGAAATCAATATGACTATTGAGAAAATACACTTTAACACTCATTCTACACCCTAGATTTCTAAAATGTTGTAACATTTCCTCCACAATTCTCAGGTTTCTTGTTGTCAAGAAAGTTTTCTGTCATTTTTTGTATGTCAACCACGCTGACTTCTCTAACTCGGACATCGACTGAGGAAAGGTCTCATCCTGCATAAGCTCGCTAATCTGGGGTACATCAAAAATACCTGTTGCTATCCTAGCTTCAGTTTTCTGTGGGAACTTTGTAACAAGAAAGTTGAAACAATCAGAGGAGTAACAAATTGTTTCATCAGGCCTAATTTAATATGGAGTGGTGCAAGGACATTAGAAGGTGAAACCAATATTCGGTTCATATTTCACTTTTTTTCTCCAGGAACTAAATTGTTCCTTTGGGGCCAATTTTTTCTGGTCCAATGCTCTAATTTAGTCCTGCTGTTAATTATACATGCTCTTGTTTAAATCTTTCAGAATTTTATTTTATGCATCTGTTCAATGAACAAATATAAAGAGTGGTATTTTCTATAATACTGATTTCTGAAAAACTGTAGCCTGATTGGACCAAACTAAGGCTGGTTTGAGAGATTTCATGTTGGAAGCAATCAAAAACTACGAACAGTTTTCATTCAGAAAAAAACTGTATAGATCAGTGAATCTAAACAGTGGTAGCAAGTGTAGTGGAGCCAATTCTGCGGTGTGACATGCCGATAGTAAGAGTTGGTGATGCTGACGCTACCGTTGTGGGCTGAAGAAACCTTAGCCAAATGTGCTCCACTTTTGCTTGGCTTTGGATGCAGAATCATTGAGGATGACGGTACCGGCAAGCAATAACAACATTTGGCCGTCACTTAACACCCCCCGGAACCCTCGACATTGATAGCACTGGCACACCGCAGGGGGCATGCCCTCCCCTTGCCGCCCCCCGAGCAGTCCAAACACAATGAGGCAGAGTTTTTCGGGGGCCATTCTCATGGCCTGCCGCTGTGTTCGCAACAAAACATCCGAATGTGTTACAGTTTTCATTCGGATTTGCATTTTACAAACAAACAGGAAAAAAGTGGGAGGGGGCATAGGGTAGAGAGAGAGAGAGAAAAAAAGTAGCAACATTGCCCTCTTCCCGCTACTCTGTAAATTTGTTCGCTACTGGTTTTGAAAACAGCAAACACGGTAATATTATATTGAAGCGGTACCCAACTGTTTGCTATAGCTCTCGCGAATATTAGCAATAAGCAAATATCCCGCAACCAAGCCGACACTCTGCGGTTCCCCCCAAACTAATAACGGCACGGGGGCTATACGTTACGTGCGGGGTAATTAACCACCCCCGCCGTCAACCCTTTGCGATCACGTGACAGCCGAGGTGAGGGAATTATACACCGCACAAGCGACAACAGCAAACCGCTCACTAATTTACCATCGCCGATAATTACGTAGCTGTTGCGGGCTTATATCCGCCAACCCACACTAACGGCCATAGAGGGGCGAGAGGACCCACCCAGCCGAGGGTAAGAGAAAGAACTGCAACTTGAGCGGTGTCGCTCGGACTCGAACCTGGTTGCCTCAATAAAGTTGTTGTAAGATTTTCAATACAGAGTTTTAAACACCTAAATGTCAATATTGCGCAGTAAGTTTAAATAAGGGTGTCGCAATTAGAATTTATCAAAAAATAACCAAATATTTCCTGTGGACATATATCCGGAAACAAATACATTTTGAAATAGGCACCACGTGTATTGTGACCAATTTTCCTCCATGGTCCATTACAGGAGGTACTCTATATGCTTCCCACACATCCTTCAGTCCTTCGTTTCAGAGAATCATGTACATATATGTGACTACCTCTTTTCCTGTCTATGATAAACCCATCTATTCTCCAATCGCTATTCTCCTAAACCCAAGATCGCGGGTTAGAACCCGGCCAGGATCGATGGATTTTTCCGGGCGTAAAAATTCTAAGTATGGCTTCCTTCGGAAATGTAAAGCCATGAGTCCCGTGTCGTACATTTACGGCACGAAAAAGAACCTCAAGCCTGAAAGAGAGGCCTCTGAGCAAAATTTGTCGGCCGTTCACGCCCTTAGTTGAATGGAGCACTGATGACCTGAGCTGTTAAAGAGCGTCCATAAATAAATCAATCAATCCAATCGCTAAACCACTTAGCAGAAATGCAGTGCGATCAGTGATGGGGAGTTTTTCTATGAGCGAGCCCCTACTCGTTTGCCACGCCGTGGAGGAGGTAGCAAGCCTGCTTGCTTACATGTTGACCTTGCCGACCGTCGCAGTCGTAGCGCAGCTATTCCCGGGTGCATGCTGTATTGTTTGTTTTCTTATTCAACAGTATATATAAAGTGTATTATACCTCGTGTGTTTATAGCAATACAGCATGTCTATATGTACGATTCATATGTGTTAACTCAGGGTAAAAGAATCATAGCGCCCATTTTTTGAGCATACAGTTGATTCTGTTATTTATGTGAACACCATATTAACCTTTTTTTTCAGAGAATTAACCGATAAGGAGAGTGATCATGCATTTTTTTCAACATGACTCTGCCAGTGCTCATGCTGCAATTCCATGAGAGAAATTCACAATGTGTTTCCACAAGGCAGAGTTATTAGTAGGGATTTGCGGCTCCTGGTCCCCTGATTTAGCAGAACAACCTATGATTGTTATCTCTGGGGTAAATTTAAAAATGCCGTGTAAGACGAACCGACATACCAGACAAGAACTCAAAGATAATATTCGTCAGGAAATTGTTCGTATATTTCAAAATGAACTACCAGTGATGATTAATTTAAGAGATGCCAAAAATGTGTGGAGAATGAAGGCGGACAGTTTCAACACCTCATTTGATAATTTCGTAAATAATGAGTCTCTTAAATTGGTTTGTGTATTGTATGGTTGTTAGTTTCTTGTTTTACCTCCCGCCAATCACCGAGACCTGAAATCCTGCTGGCCTGCTAACCGGCTAACGAGCGCGCGCTCGCCCAAAGACAAAACTGGTCGTACGGTACAACAGATCCCACCATTGCCAGATTTATAGCAGCACATCAGCTTCACAACACAGTTTCAAAAACGCAATGACTTCAAGAACTGGCAACTATGCAAAGTGTCTGTTCCTTGCACGTAGCCGCAATTAAGTAGTGAAAAATGAGGGAAAATCGTCATGTTTAGGTGCCATTTGTGCTCGTGCGAACAGCCAATGCTGTGAATACAAATTTTTTTTTGTTTAAAATATGGTAAGAAATTGTGGGAAAGTATCAAGTCACAGGATCTGCGGATCGAAGCATTGCACGAAGCTGTAGAAAAGACTTTCCGAAATGCCACGGCAAAAATGTTCCTCAGAGATGAACTTAAAAGATGGCGCACATGTAGACCCAATGTATGAAGTAACAATGACAATTAATTTTTTTTTTCACCACAAACAGTGTTTTGAGCTAAGGTTTGCTATTAGAATCAGAGAGATGAAATTCGAGGTCACAGCCACAGATCTTCCACTTACCGATGCTCTTCCATCTGAGGCATTCACAACTATGATTAACTGTGAAACCTGGGCCACAAGTGCTGCAAGTTTTCGAGTCACCTCTTAGGAATAAAATATCTGTAGGTTTAGAGGTCTACAAGGCAATAAACTCAAATAGGGGAGAAGTACAGAAAGCCGAAGTTCCGTCATTCAAAACCCACCCATAACCTTAAATTCATCCTGTCTTACTCCGATTCCTAACAATAACTTCGTTGATCAACTTAGTGAATAAAATTATGTAAATGCTTAAAGATAGTTTCTTTATCCTGTCTTAGAGGGACACGGAACTTCTAGGAATTCCTTACATTTCATTTGACTCTGATTAACATACAGGACCTTAAACGAAGAAATGGAAATTAATGAGATTATCAGAAAACACACTTTCAGTCATTCTGAACACATTACAGCACAGCAACAGTTGGCATAGGCTTCCGCTTTCTGTCAGAAATATGTCGTTGCTTCGCTGCATTTTCTTAATAACGCGTTCAAATGATGAAACTTCAAAGTTCTAGGTCTCATTACTGGCAATCATGAGGCATTTGTTATAGAGCACAGTCCTGCCTTAAAATAAATGTACATGAAAGTTCGAGCTGCTAAGAAGGGCGAAGTGGCGGCCACAGATTCTTAAAGATGACACAGTCTTTTAAAATAGAGAGAACATTATCGCCATTGGCTTGATGTGTGTGTGTGTGTGGTAAGTCGCTTCATCTTGCTGGAAATAATCCGGTGTCTATTGAACATTATCAAGTTTTTCACACGTTCTGTGAAAATTCGCAGTGTCCTGTACTTTACTAATGATATTCATGAGGAATATCGGTTGCTCAAATACTGGACTTTAGTGAGCCATTAACCCAATAAATTCACACAACAAACTCACGCTTTTGCACACAACACGCCATTTCGTTTGGTTATTTTCGTGTCGTTGCTGCCACTTCCTAACTGCAGCCACTTTCATTATTCGATGTGCTCAGAATAACTGTAGATGTGTTTTCTGAAAATCTCGTACATTTTCATTTATTCGTTCAAGAGTTATAATAAAATTTTGGGTTCAATTCGATAAGAATTAACCTGAAATTTTATATATTTTATTATCTTTCTGGCTCTTCATTTTGAGAATGAAGGTATCCTGATAATTACTAGAGAGTTCGATTTTTGGAGATTCGTTTGGAAGTGGAACTTGAAGTAAAGAGAGGCTATGAACAGCGAAAGATGCAGTAATATTCTGAACCAGCAATTCGATAAAAGCCAAGCTGCCGCATCCACTATACTCATCATTTCTGATTATCTCTGCATTGGCTCTTGCGCTATATGCCATCACAACTTTTATTGTGCGATATACCTAAAAGCTTTTCAGTAGGTTGAAGTTTGCAGCACTGCACAAACGACATTTCTCCCTCGTAGGGTTTTGCTGAAGCTTGCAATTGGAAATCAGGCAGATCTCAGTCAATCAACGACCCCCAAAGGCAATCAAATCTGCACTTCTATTTCATTACTACCCTTTCCAGAGCGACAATCATTTCGTGCTGAATCCGTTTTCTGGTTAGCAGAAGACATCCAGTCAACGATGAGATGAGTGGAGTTTTCACGGAAGGGTGGAAAGCAACCCCACAGGAATGGCAGGAAAAGGGGTGCAAAAGATTAACCTTGTTAAAGATGTTGCTCTATAAGGACAAGGAGGTTTAGCTCACTCTATCTAATGCGAGAAGAGTCACAAGGGATAAAATCTGTCTGCCTGTTTGTTTTGATATTCTCATGCCGGACCTGGTAACCAGCAGTTGTCGCATGTCATAAGTGCGTGTTCTGACATTGCAATGTGATATCCTCACTACTCTTGACTGACAAGTTGGCTGTTTCTTCGCTCGCATTCTTAAGGGAGCAGAACTGAAGACGAAACGAGAAGCTGTGAAGCATGTTTCTTTGGCATAGCTGGTATAATACAAATATCAAGTTGTACCCATGAAACGGTTTTGAAAAATGTCTTCAAAACTACATCGATCCTATCTACTAGAACCGAAAATGACAATGAAAAAAAGTCTTAACGTTCTAGCGGTCGCAATTTTTGTTTTTTCTCAACGAAACTCGTCATATAACCATCAATTAACAAACGATTCGTCTTGTTCATTTTTCAGCAATATTCAACCATTGGCGGTAGGGACGACATTTTTTTTTAAAAAAATTAAAAACTACAATTTTTGTTTGTTTTTTTTTTCTTTGAGAAACTCTGTATATTTATTTAAAATAAATTAATAAAAGTAGTTTTCGAAAATAAGGGCAATGGATTATTAGGAAAAAGCAGTGTGGGTTAAAGCGAAATTTAAAATTCGCTCCAGCGGCCACAATTTTTTAAGGAAATTAGTGAAATCGGACGGATAGAAGGAACCTGAACTCAAAACTTAAAACTTACTCTAGCGGCACCAATATTTTCTTCCCAACAAAATTAGGTGTATACCATTTAAATAAATTAAGAAAAATAATTTATGAAAATTAGGGAAATTTGATCATTACGAATAAGGGTATACTTGAAAACCGAAATTTATAAGCGCTGTTGAATATAGTTTTCTCTATACTGTTTTGAAAAAAAAAAAAAAAAAAAATTAATTCAGTACGTATACTGTATTTATAACGATGCGTATGTTTTATATTTAACAAAAGCATCGTTTTTTTTTTTTTTTTGAGTAGTGTTTAACGCCCGTTTTCACTACTGAGGCACCACAGGCGGTGGACACTGATGATACATGAAATGAAATGATAAATTGGGAAAGGATATTTTTTTTTAAGGAAGGAAGCGTTCCAGGCCTAAGTTTAGGTACCTCCCCGGCATTTGCCAGTTATGAAGACTGAGGAAAACCTGGAAAAAACCCCAGTCAGGGAGGACGGTCCTGGCGGGATTCGAACCGCAGACCTCCCGCTCACGAGTCCGTGCCTTAACGACCTCGGCTACCCGTGGCGGTAGCATCGTTGTGAAGATAGCAAATGTGAAATATTAATCTAATCTGTATTTGAGAATTATATTTGTATGTAAGAGAGCTGTGTAATAACCTTCAGAAAACGTTTGAGTTACGTGTTTTTACTACAATAATATTTAAATTAAATTTCAAAACCAATGAAAATCGATGGAGCTTTCGAATGTATATTGCTGATTGTGTATAACTCGTTGTAATTGTTTCTGAATAGTAACATGTTTTTGTTTTATTGAAACATATGAACATCTTCTTAAATACACAATGTAACTCGAAACTTTCTGTTATTTCTCTCTATTTTAGTGAATGTAAAGATGACATCAAGGACTCAGTTCATAAACATGGCTACATTTAAAAAGTTTAAAAATATCCACACAGTAACTTTGTCTATTAGAGGTGAAACATTTCATTTAATTAATAGTATACCATTAATTTGTGTGATTTAATAATAATAATTCTAAAAATGTGATTTCTATTTTGTAATACTTATAGATTGCAAGAATTCTAAATTTGTTCCCCTAATACCACACGGTAATGCCACAACTTATTTCATTTCATTAATTAATAAGGCCTAATTTGGATTTTATTTCAATTTTATTTAAAGTTATGCAACTTGGTGAGGAATTAACTTAGTTTAAGTAGCTCCTGCGTAACGAACTTTTTCTTACATTTACATATGAAGTATGGCATACTTCATCATAAAATAAATAACGTAATCCGCGGAACCCACACCAACGATTTTTGAAACTACAGTATATCAGTTTATCCATTAGATCACAAAGTCAGGTTCCCTCTAGGGTTCTAGACTAAGCCACATACGAGGGGGATTTGATAAGTAACTTGGTTCATTTATAATAAGAGGGCAAAAGCAATAAGTAATCATAAAATTTGCTTAATATATATATATATATATATATATATATATTAATGTTCTACGGCCAAAAGTCATTCCGATGTTCATTTGTTGTTTGGCAGTTGTTTAAACACAAGCCTTTCAAGTGCCAGTCTAAAATGGATAAGATTGAAATTTTTAATGTGATCCAACTCTTTATTCTGAAGGGAAAAACAAAAAAGGAAATTCATGAGAGGATTTTGCCTACATTGGGTGACGCATCTCTTCCCTATGAAACCGTTGTAGCATGGCAGAAAAATCATTGAATACGCACCACGTCTTGGAGCTGCAAAATCAGCCGTGAGGCAAAAATGATCGATAACGTCCATGATGCTGTTTTGGCTGACAGATGAGTTAGCAGAGGCCACGGCATCCCAACTGAGCAGTTCATTTTATTTTGCATGATGAATTTCACACGAATGAATAAACGTTGTGCAAGATAGATAGAGCACAAGCGAAATCTCATAAGAACATCGGCCGACTGTTTAGAATGTTTAAGAAAACTCAACTGATTTCTACGGCGATTTGTGACTATGAACAAAATGTGGATTCATTACCATACACCAGAAACGATACAGCAGTCATAAGGAGTGAATGGAAAAAGTCGAAATGCGTTCCATCCGCCGAGGTTATGGCTTCAGTTTTTTTTAACAAAAAAGAAAAGTTATTGATTGACTAATCGAAGGATGTGAGAAAAATCATTACTGGACAATACTAAATGTCATTTTTGAGAGACTGAAGACAGATATCGCGGAAAAATGTCCGGGAATGGCCAAAGTTGGTGTTGTTTCACCCTGACAATGCGCCGGTGCATTCAAACGGTGTCGCTGAGAGCAAATTGACCGAACTACGATTTGTAATGCTTCCGCATCCACTCTATTCACCTCATCTCGCACCCCCGGATTATCATTTGTATTCGAAATTCGAAACTTTCCTGACTGAAAACAAATTTCAGTCAAATGAGGAGGTCATACAAGAAACATACGAGTATTTTGAGGGCATCGAAAAACCCCCAATTATGAACCGCAGAAAAATTGGGGCAAGTGCGTTGAACTTTGAGGGGACCATGTCAAAAAATAAAGCACGGTTGAAAGATTGAAGTTGTTCCCTTTAATATCAAATCAATATACTTAACACACTCCCTCGTAACACAAGCAGTCGATTCTGGTGGCCTAGTGGTAATCGTCTTACGAACAACGTTAATGCACATGATGTAACGGATGAGTTTGTTAACATATGTGCCATGTGCATTTTGTGAGGAAATTTGATCTATTTGTACTCTCTTTAATTTTAAATTAGATTAATGCTGTACATTAAGATATCAATTTATCCTGCAAAACAAACAACTCAGACATTTGCCTTATTACCACATTATGCATCCCTAGGAGCGAATTTTTATAATTTAAAGAAAGTTTTTAATATTTACTTTTTGATAAATTTCACAAGTATAATGACTAAAATTGCTCTGGGGTTTACTGTAAGTACCTTTTAAATATATTTTTAAAACTATTAATTAGAAGACATATCTTTATTTTAACTGAGAAAAATATAACAAATTTAAAACTCTGGTATATTAAAACTTAGGATAATTTAATTTTTTTTTAATTTTTTTTTTTATTTAAGGACGCTCTTTAACATCAGAGTCTCATTCTATTCAGGGCGTAAAACGGCTGACAAATTTTGCTCAGAGGCCTCTTCTTTCAGGCTTGAGGTTCTTTTACGTGCAGTAAATGTACGACACGGGACCCACGGCTTTACATCCCCTCCGAAGGAAGCCTTACTTGCAATTTTTACGCCAGAAAAAAATCCATCGATCCTGGCCGGGTTTGAACCCGCGACCTTGGGTTTAGAAGGCAAGTAAGGTTACCACTACATCACCAGGACCGATAGATAATTTAAAGAATTTATAGACAGCTTGTTGCGAAATATGACCAGAGGGAATTTCTAAATAATGGGACTAAAATTATATACGCAGCTTTCATTTCGAAACTTGCAATTCTGAATAATGCATCACTTAAAAGAAATTTAATTTTAACGATACACACTTAATTGAGTTATTAAGGGAAAAGTTTAATATATGCTAATTACATATTAAGTTTCACCCTCTCACCTGCAGGAACTTACTTTGAAATTTCAGTTTGCACTCTACCTTATGATGCTTAAATTTTAAAGAGGATTCAACCTTTATTATATCTTCATTTTTCTCATATCGTTGCTTGGCAACCTGAATTAATATTGTGTTTGAATTTTAATACAATAAAAAAGAAGTCTCTTAGTTGTGTGACGAAACACAGTATATTATGGATAACGTTACAATGCTGTTTCTAATTCTTGACTAATGTGCTAATATTCTGTTCCTTATAGAGACGCCGTTTTGAAACAATTTATTACCAAGGTACAATAGTAATACAGTGAATTCTCAATTGTTTTTTTAATTTTGTTATATCCAAATTTATATAATAATAACAATTTAGGTTGACAGGTAACAATAATAAACACAAGATGCGGTAACAAAATTAAACTCTCTTTCAAATGTATCATAAGGTAAGGGTGCCGTTTTAATTTTCAATGATTAGGAGGGGAAATCTAAAATGTATTCAATAAATTTTCCTCTCAACATTTAACTTGCATGTTTTTTGTTTAAATTAATTTTTTTTAAAATAGCAGTTATTTATAGTGGCCAGTTTGAAACTTGAAATTTGAAATGCAAACCCTTTATATTTATAACTTCTAAACTACGGGTTATAATAGTGGTATTTGGAGAATTTTCTACCTCTGGCTCCATAAATCTTTGGTTTCAATTCCAAAACTTTTTCAGTCTTAATTTAGCGTTACAGAATATCCTCTTGGGTACTTAGCACTATGTTGTTTTAATATCTGATTAAATACATCATTAATACTTTACATTTTTTTCGTGTGTTTCAACAGTTTGATAGTGAAAGACTGTTTTCAAAGTATGCATGTCTTTGTAGAGATTAGAAAAACAATAAAGTACAAATTGTTCAAATAATAAGGAATAATTAATTCGCCCTTGTTTCATGCACTTTTATTGCGGAGCATTTCATTCTGTATTGCAAACATGGTGGTGATTGTTGTCCAACAAGACGCTCATCAAAAAGAGCGCAACTAAGCACTGCCGTATGTGCTTGTGGACATAGTGGGGTGGGAATTTATTCATTAGCAGTGCGGGGAATTCCAAGACAACCCTCCTCCTCTGTCAACACAACACACCACCACCACCTCCATTATCCTTACACCATAACAGATGCGTCGTCGATTTGCCCCGCCACCCCGTAAATAGCCCTAAGCCATCCGAGTGATTATCCCATTACACGGCCCACTTGGCATTCATCGCCGTCCCGCTCCTCAATACGCGATATTAAATTATCATGACAATTGCAGCTAAACTCTCCCCGCTTGTGCGCGGCCACGGACAAATCCAATAAGTTGCAGGGAGGTGGTACACCCCGTACAACTGGAACTTGCTTCATGAGCTCAATACAGCTCGGAGATATCACCCAAACAATTGAGCGGCTGAGAATTCTACAAAAGTTCTTAGCAAAAATAGAGACTTCCAATATGAAGTTTGAAAGTAAAAACGTAACTGTGTTTAATCAGAGATAACGGGTGTTCTACAATCTCTTTACCAGAGTGTGAAAGGAAGGCTCAATTGTCAGACCTCTGACAATTCAAACACATTTCATTCACTTTTCAAAAAATCTTCTGGTTGATCTGAAAACAAGAAATTCACAGCCATCTTGACACTTTTATCACTTAAAAATGGCTGTCTACGAAGAAATTTCAACACTCGGGCAAGTTAGAACTATAAGATGCATGGTTCAGCTATTAAAGCCCTACAGATCGCACTGTTGTGAACTAATCTTGTGGACCTTGGACATATCCAAATTTTCGTCAAAATTAAATCGTGTACTTTCTTGTACATTTTCCTGGAAGTTTTCCCCACAGGTTGCCCTGTGTGTCGTTTTAAACAGACAGTCTACCTCGCTTAAACTACTTTCTCCAAAAGTTCACCTCATAGTATGATGATGCAGAGATGATTTCATGCATCTCCTTCCATATTTGCCCTTCTATGGAGAGAAAGTATCACTGAATGGTGGTCGGTTCTGGTGGTAACCGTACTTGTACATTTACGGCATGTAAAAGAACCTCAAGCCCTTAAAGAAGAGACCTCTGAGCAAAATGTGACGGCTGTTTCACGCCGTGAATTGAATGGGGCGTCTATGACCTGAGATGTTAAAGAGCGTCCGTAAATAAACCAAATCAACCGAATGGTGGGTGCTTCAAATCACGGGTTTACATGAAGGACACCCTGTCTCTTCCAATGTTAGACTTACACTCAGCTGAGACTGTGCATGCGTAACTTTGAAACATGTCACAACATGCTCACAGCTTTCTTTCCTACTCAAGTGGATAAATTATTGGACACTTCTCATATGCAAACAGGAGGAACAGTATACAGTACGGACTCGCTCTCTGGCTAATTCGATTAAATATAATATAATAACTTAATATGTTAGAATACGCTTAACTTCCAAGCACTGTGAAATTAAACTCCACATATTGTAAATGCCTTTGAGAAATGCACACATCTAGAGCCACCGTATCACAGCACTGCTTAAATAAAACAGTTCTACTCGTCCATACTTTAAAAAGATTGTTAAAACCAAAACATTTCTCTTAAACCCTTATGGTAGTGGGACACCAGCGATTGACATAGGCAACATTTCTCCCATTAACATCTATCAAATTGTACTTGTTTTCACTGATTCTGCGAAAAACTTGGAGTTATGTTTTGAAACCTGCAGGAAAGTAAGTTCTCTAACCCTAACTTCAGTCAAAAACAACAGCGTGTTCATAATATTGCGTACGTTACATTCTGCAATGAGCATTTGTTCCATCATATAACACCCTCCCTCGATATGCTGTCTTGGTTCCGCCTGAAAGACTGAAGAAATATCCAATGTCTCACACTTCTTTTCAAAATTATATACACCTTCTCCACCTTACCTATCTTCTCGTTTTCAAAACGTGTCTTCCTCTCATAATCTTAACACGCTCTCTCAAACCCGGCATATGCTATTATTACGCACATCACCTCTTCACCATTCACAGTAAACGCTGCCCGTCTCTGGAATGTATTGCTATGGGATGTCAGAGACTGCCAAACTTTAAGAGTATTTATAAGAAATTGTTTAATGTTATCAGAAATAATTGATCACCCTAGATTTAGATTCCTTTTGTTACAATACAGACATTTATTTGTTTTATCCTGCTGTATAAATATTCATTCCATTACACAAATGTTTCCATGCATTGTTAGGGTTTTTAATTTTATGTTTTGCTTGTGTATTTATTTCCACTTTCAGGATTTACATAGATTGATATATTTATAAATTGTCGTTGCTGGTGCTTGTTGTATAGCACTGTTCTTTTATTTTCTTATTTATTTTCTTCTTTAGTTAATATTTTTCATTGTCCATATTTATGTATTAGCATAAGTTTTCGTTTTACATTGGTTTATATGTGTATGAGTATTGTCAAGTTTACTGTCAATGTTGTTAGCGTAATATTGTTGCTATAGCTTCATGTAATTATTATTATTATCTATTATATTGGTAGATTGGAACAGAAGGTCTAATGACCTTAGCCCTGCGGGAATAAATAAATAAATAACTCAATAAATGAATCGATTGCGGCACATCGATGACACGTGTAGAAGTATTTACAGAGCTAACTCCTGGAGTACCGCGTGGTAATGAAGAATAGTTTAACTACACAGTATACCTTCTTCTTGGTGCGATAGCCTTGACATGCCACCTCTTTCTCAGGTAGCTCTCCTGTTGTCCTCACTACACCAAAAGTAGCTCATCTGCAGAAAAACCAAGCTTAGCATTGTGTTTCACTGTATCAAGATTATTCCTGGCAGATTTTGTTCTTCAACTATAGAGGTCCAAATTAAAAAATAAATAAAAATATTTGGGCTTACTAATGACCTGTGCCTCTTTGTAAGCAAATCTGCAACAGCAAAGTAATGAGCGTTGTTTACTGGATGTAACAAAGTATTGACTTGCCTGTGAGTGACTCGTGACGTCGATATCTTGCATCTTGTGATAATAAGTAAGAGATATAAATGACTGACAGTCATGCTTCGCTTTGTCAGCATATGTTGTTGAATTTGTCACCAAAAAGCGTATTTCTGATACGGATATTTCCCGAGATTTCAGCGCTGGTGTGGAGATGTTTGCATGAGTGCTGGCTTTTTTTAACGTCCGTTTTTACAGCTCAGGTACACGAGCAGTGACAATGATGATATGTGAGAAGAAATGATAACTTGAAAAGGGTTTTAGTTGGAAAGGAAGCGTTTAAGACTTAAACTTGCCCTTGACGAGGCTTGCGGAAAACATGGAAAAAGACTAGGTGAAGGAGGATGGTCCTCCCGTTCACCAGTCCATGCTGTAACGATCTATCTCTATTCCCCCCTTTTTAATAGTGTTTAACGCCCATTTATACTACTGAGGCATCACAGGTGGTGGACACTGATGATAAATGAAATAAAATGATATATTGGGAAAGGATTTTTTTAAAGGAAGGAAACGTTCCAGGCCTAAGTTTAGAATATCTCCCCGGCATTTGCCATTTATAACTGAGGAAAACCTGAAAAAAAAAAAAAAAATCCAGTCAGGGAGGACGGTCCTGCTGGATTTTTTTTCTTTTTTTTTTTCTTTTTTTTTTTTTTTTCCCCCAGGATTTCCTCAGTCCCCAGACCTCCCGCTCACGAGTCCGCGCCTTAACGATCTCGATCACCGTGTCGATGATAATAGATATATATGTGATTCCCTTCATATGTGAAAATATGAGCCTTATAGCGATCGCCCTCAGAGGGTCCATTTTGATATGTTTCTTATATCTATATAAACGACAGTTCAAGACACAGTACAGCTTCTGTGCGATAAATATATGAGAAGAAAAATCGTCCTGCAGAACCCTTCTGCATGTATGCAAAGTGAAGGAACAGATGTAAGGTCAACGTCATGTGACCAAGGAAGCAATCCGCAGTTTGTCAGTGTCTTCAGATAGCCGGAAGGAATTCTACTGCAAGCAAATATACATACACTGCACTTTCATTCCAATCATTGGCGAGTGCTAATAAAGCCAAGGTTTTTAAATATGTTAAGGGGAATGACCTTGACATGTACAGGCCAACCAATGTGAGTAAATGTTTTGCTCACTCCGGAGCAAAAGCGAAAACATATGCGAGCATCAGTCGATTATTTGGAAATGCTTAAGATTTCATTCGATTTTACGGCTTTTTGTGACTATTTTTTTTTTTTGGATTGATTTATTTATATGTGACGCTTTTTAACATCTCAGATCCTCAGCGTCCCATTCAACTCAGAGCGTGAAACGGACGACAAATTTTGCTCAGAGGCCTCTCTTTCAGGCTTGAGGTTCTTTTTCGTGCCGCAAATGTACGACACGCGACCCACGGCTTTACTTCCCTTCCGAAGGAAGCCATACTTAGGATTTTTACGCCCGAAAAAATCCATTGGTCCTGGCCGGGTTCGAACCCGCGATTTTGGATATAGGAGGCAAGTATGGTAACCACTACACCACCAGGACCGACATTTGTGACTATGAACGAAATGTGGATTCATTTTATACACTGGAAACGATACAGTGGACCGGCTCCGATAAAGGCGAAATGCATTCCATCCACTGAAAATCGATTTATTATTATTATTATTATTATTATTATTATTATTATTATTATTATTATTTTGGGGATGCAAAAGGAATTCTCTTGATTCACTAATTGGAGAAGGGAAAACCATTACTACAGAACATGAGCATCTCTTTATCACAGACTGAAGAGAGCGACAGCAGAAAAACGCCGGGAACGGCCAAAAAGAAGGCGCTGTTTCACCATGACAATGAGCCGGTGTATTCATGTCGTGTCGTTCAGGACAATTTTATGGATTTACGATTTGAAAGGATTTCGCATCCACCCAGTCACCTAATTTCGCTCCCTCGAACTACCATCTGTTCTCAAAGCTCGAAACTTTCCCAGCTGGATACAAATTAGTCAAATGAAGTAATACACGAGGTCAAAGAAACCCACTTCCATGAGGGAATGAGAAACACCGGAACAAGTACGTTGAACTTCGAGAGGACTATGTCGAAAAATAAAGTACGTTGCAAAACTAAACTAGTTCTCTTTAATATCAAACCATCTTCGTATGTCGTTGTTTCTTATATGATTTATTCTGGTACACCCTCCTAATAAAGAACCAATTTTGCATGCTTGTATTTTATTTCTACTTGTTTGCTTTGTTTTGTCCATAGTTCACTTGCATAAGATAATAATGGTTCAGCTGTATGTCTTCGATTTTGTGTATTGTACCATAGATTTTCTGGAACTTACGTGCACCTAATTAATATCTATATCACAATCTTTATCGTAAAAAGGTAATTAAATGACTAATTTGTGCTATAATTTAGCCGTTAATTACTATTTTTCTCTCACTGGTGCTTTATTTCGAGAAGCTATTGCACATACAGGATGAGACATTTGTAGTGTCGCGCCCATTTTCCTACGAAACGAAGGGGAAAATCAAAAAAATGCTTCAGACAAAATCTGAAGTGCATTTAGAGGACATAAGATAGTGACCTTAACTCGTCCTTGAAGTGCCATTCTGAATGTCATTTCGAGGTCCATTTGTTTGTTTGTTGTTTTTTTTCAAGTGGAATGAAGTATTTTCTTCTCCGGGAATGGAAAGAGCATTCAATTTTCAGTATAAAAGTTCTAGTACATGTATCAGCAAGGGGTGATAGGTGATGTGATGTAAGACAGCAAATGTTTTTCTCTCTCTTTGATTTTGTTATTGCTATGAAGGAAATTCATTTCTTCATTGCTAGGAAGCGAACTTTTCAGACCTTCCATTTATAGCCCCATCTACATTTTCTATGGTAGTACAGTAAGTTTTCTTAAAATATTAAAACAATCAGAAAAGTTGAATACAGATATCCTATCTGGAGAATCGATACTGGAAGGAATATCGATAAAAACAAAAGCACGAAACGATGTGCTCCTTGGTTAAGAAGGCAGTGACTGTATCGGGGTCGCTTTAATGGACTCCTTTCAATTAGCCGTCCATATTGGTGTGTGTTGCAGGGTGTGGACCCCAACATGCGCTCCTTGGCAAGACCAGGAGACCCAGAACGGCGTTCACCAGTCAACAACTCTTGGAGCTGGAGAAACAGTTCCGGCAGAACAAGTACCTGTCCCGACCCAAGCGCTTTGAAGTCGCTACCAGCCTCATGCTCACAGAGACCCAGGTGAGACACTCTTCTTTATCCTTTGTGTAAAGCTCATGTTTTACAAGGCAAGAGCAAAGTACATTTTATTGAAACGCATACCATAAATACATGTAATAAATATATTATTTCATTATCACTGTTCTTCTGTATTTATAGAGAGAGGGAGAAAGGTTAGAATGTGATTTATATCACTCCAGATCTCGCTTAAGCATAGCCTTCCCTCCCCTGTTTATGATATAACGGATCATCGACAAGTTCCTCCGCACTCGGGTGGGATCCATCGCACAGGAGAAAGTTGATATTCCTACATTTCTGACATTCCTTCTTTCGCAATCGGGTTTTAGCCAGTAATCCGCCCACCTTTGCCAAGGTTTGAACTTTGGAGTGTGTGATTGCTTGGTGGTTAAGAGAAAATAAGTACGCTCAGCTCGCGTTCAGTGCTGACACCTGAATTCACTTCCCTAATGAAATATCGGCTGCACAATAACTGCGGAGCGACTTCTCGATGGCCCTGCGTTACTATTTAAGTTTTTATCCATTTTTGCTTTTCTAATTCTGTTATTTTAACTACATTGTTCCAAGAGTTATTCTATTTTTTTTTTTTTTGTTATACATATATGCTATGTTTCTCTGCCCAATATGATTCAGACTCATAAAATTTAAAGATCACTAGTTCAGCCAAAATTTCCTGCCTTTTTTATTTTCTCATATTTAACTTATCAGCTTCCAATAATGCCTGTACTGTTAACGTCTCACCCATCCCAATTTTTTTCCAAAAATTTATAAATCTAAGCAATCCAACTACAAGTATCTCTGGTTTTCATCCTCTCCTGCAAAATTAGACATTCTTTTAAAATATTATGTTTTAGTTTCCTGGTCTTAAACCAGCACTTGAATAATCTTTAAGTTATCTTACACTTGTTACCTAAACTACCCAACTCAACATATGCCTCTCCATTTGGGATCACTTGGTAAACCTAACATCTAATATATTTGAAATATTATTCCTGTTAAGATGACTGAAGGAGGGGATTATGACACAGATATTGGACATTTATACAGTTCATAGTTAGAGTTCATTCTTAGCACGTGACTAAGAGCCAAGCTCGAAATATAGTGTGGTTTTAGTGTTCAATTTTACGGTTTTTAGTGTGAAATTTTATGTCAACTTTTTTATATTGCATTCTCAGTGTTTTTTTAATGAATTTTACGCTTTTTAGAAGTTTTTATTATTCCATTAATAGTATATATGGATAAATTAGTATATATATATATAAATTAACAGTAATTACAACAGTAGAAAAGGATAAAACACTAAGAAAAAGTCACACTTGAGATCGCTATATTTCGGACTCGTGGAGTCCTTCTATGGCAAGAAGACAAGTGACACTTTTCTACTATTATAATTACTGTTAATTTGTTACATTGTTAATAGTGTTACTTTATTTTTCTTATGTGTGTGTGTGTGTGTGTGTGTGTGTGTGTGTGTGTGTGTGTGTAAAGAAATAAAATAGGTGTATAAACAATTTTAATTGTTGTTTTAGTAATTTTATGGAAGTAACAGCACTAATGCTGTTATAAGCAATGTGTTTCTGTAACAATCAGTACGTGTGTTGTAAATTCAATTTTCAGGGCCTATCAACATTAGCGGTAAGAACATTAAAAAATTACAAAAGTAAACTTGCCTGATTTTTAAGCTGAAAACTACGAAGACAGTTCAATAAGAATGATCATTTTTTTGGCAATGTATCTCTGCTCATTCTCATAATTTTGATGATCTTTCTAAGTAGCTCCCGTTGGATGCAATTCAACTGTCCCATCATTTCTGTCAGTCTTCAAATACATGCTAGACAGGTCCTTCAGAATCGCACCCGTAGCCTTCACTAGTTGTTCTGATGTTGGAAAAATGCCTCCCACGAAAGTGTTTCTTCAAATTGGGGAGAAGGGAAAAGTCCCATGGGGCTAAATCTGCACTATAGGGAGGGTGAAGGACACACTTTACATTCCTTCTGTGAAACATTAAGTCAAAATATTTGTACTGTGTGGCAGTGCATTATCGTTGTGTAGCAACCAACTCGTTACAAGTACTGCCCACTTACAGTTGCATGTACAAGTAGGACAGGGTGGTAAACCATTTCTTGAATATCGAAAAATTAGAGGATCGTAATTTTTCCAGCAGAAGCAACTACTTTTGCATTTTTTTTGGTGTTGGCGATAATAAAGATTTTCACAGAGCTTTGCTGTTTGCTCTCAGATCGAGATGATGTAGCCAAGTTTCATCAGCAGTGATTACCTTTGAAAGAAGCGCCGCATCTTCCTGTAACATCATCTTCAACTGGATGCGAACTTCCTTTTGTTAGAAAATCAGCTGTCTTGGAACCCACCGTGCACAAACAGTCTCGTGTGCATCTTTTCAATTACCAACGTGTGGATGGCACTCAGTGAAATCATCAGAATTTCTGAAACTGTGCTTAAAGTTATTTGACGATCCTCTCACACAAAGATAGCAGTGGTGTTATGTTTTCTTCCAATAGAGCATCCGGGACCAGGTTCTTTTGAAATTGATTGCCTTCCCTCTTTAAATATTTTAAACTATCTTGGAGCTGCGCTAAAAGGAAGAACAAATTCTGCATAGGTCTCCAAGGCACAGCTACAGTTGAAGATTTGTAGGTGCGAAAACAGAATTTCAGAGAAGTATATTGTTTGCTATAAGCGGAACTGAATTTGAACAGGCGGGAACCGGAAATGACAACAATAACACTATGTGTACATTACGCACTAAGCTAACAAAATATTGCACGTTTAGATTTTAGCGCGAGAAATGATGCCTGTTTAAAAGTATGATAATTTTTATTGAACAACCTTGGTATATATTGTCTGCGTGTTGAAAGTATATATAAGTGCATTATATGCGAACTTGTCTAAGTGCCATATTTGATTGTCAAAGTCCTTTTATGAATAATGTTCCACTCTTGATGTATCATCTGATCGGTCGGAATAACGTTGCACTGCTTTGCAAGAGTAAGAGCGAGCTGGTGTGCTGTTGCAGGTGAAGATCTGGTTCCAGAACCGACGCATGAAGTGGAAGAGAAGCAAGAAGGCGCAACAAGAGGCGAAGGCCAAGGACGAAGCGGAGAAGCGTCAGCAGCAGACCGGCAGCGGAGCCGGCAGCAAGCAACAGCAGCCACCTCCACCACAGCCCCCCGTTGTGGTACCGCCTCAATCGCCCTGCGACAAAGATGACGATCAGCGGCCCTCCAGCAGGGGGGACTCTAGTCCCCCTGGCCCTGCGAGCCTCGACGCAGAGCCTCGTCACCTCCTGCATCATCACCTCCCCCATCTCCAGCCGCATCGGCGTCTCAGTCTCCAGGACGGCACTGCCGAGGCTCTCTATAGACCCTACGTCGTGTGAGCAAAGTGCAGACTTTCGTCCGAAACAAACAGAAACAAGTACTGTCGGCTGCGGCTGTTGTTGATTAACAAGTGATTTCCATACAATCTCCACTCCTACTTGGGAGGCTGAGTGCTCTTCGCGGTTTCACGGTACAAGAGTATCAGTCATGTTATGTTCAGGCTTTCACTTCTAAAGTTTGACAATTTTGTACGCTATGTGCTAACTGTACATCCAATGATGTTCATGCATTTCTCCCCCTCCCAAGTAATGATTAAGTGTCCTATTGTGGAAGTTACACTGTAAAATCTCGATATGAGAGACTAGATTAAAGAAAAAGTCATGTAAACTGTCATAAACTACCCATAATAAGATAAAAGACGTAATATTTGCGGCATTGAAGTTAGTTCCACAGTAATACCTAACGTCCATTAATTTCATAAGCATTTTCGTTCTAGGGTTTTTAAACTTCAATCTATAATCCTCTAAGAATGTAAAAATGGAATTTGATTTTTCCTCTGCCGGCTTATAGGTAAATGTATTTGACTGGAATATTAATGATTAAGAAAATCACTAAAGAACGAGAGGGTAAAATAAATAAATAAATAAATAAATAATGTCATATAAAGGATTTTCGGGGAAATACGAGGAAGTTGTCCATTCTCTTAAGACTGAAAATTGTTGTTGGCAATTTCACTTATGTGACGCCATCATAAAATAGACCATTAAACGAAACAAAATTTTGAATTTTGACTGATCAAAAGCGAAATAGCAGTGAAATTATCGCAAATTTTTATCAAATCAGTTTTATCACGCGACGTGCATTTGTCTTGAGGTCAGTGTAGCCAACTCTATACCTTCTTCTTCTTCTTCTTCTTCTTCTTCTTCTTCTTCTTCTTCCTCCTCCTCCTCCTCTTCTACAATGATGCGTCAAATAGTCTGAAATCATTTTGTAAATTATGTAAAAATATCTCCCTAAGCAACCATAAAATTTAGTACACAGGCTGTTCAAAAAGATAAAATGTTTTCTCTGTTTTGTTTTTCTCCGGTGGTATTAGTAAATCGAACGGTAGCGACTGTAATAGTCGAATTTCGTCTGTTTCAGTTTAGCGGTTTCTAAATATGCAGGTACTCATAAATAAGTATACCATTTTATACAATTGTTAATAATCTGTGCGCGAATTTCTAATTAATATATTACTTTTATTCTTATTCTATTCGTGAAAAACTCTCAAACACGTATTTGACTCTTATCTATTGGCATTAATGACAATCGACTTTCGTCTTTTGCTAGATGGCTTTAAAAGGTTAAGTATTCATAATACAAATATACAATTATTACAATATTGTAAGTCAAATTTACGGGAGTTATATTTAAATTAATATTTTTTTTGTGAAATAATCCTAATAAATATCACTCGAGAGGTCTGAGCTTTCCAGATAAATTCATTTACTGCAGTCTTAGACTATCCTTTAATATTACTCGTGATAAAATTTTATATCGTTAAAATTAATAAACAAACAAATTCTTTTCTCACTAAAAGTTTATCAATAATTGTTGTAAATCAATTCAAACCGCATATTATTCGTTTAACGAAGCGTGAATGGAAGGAAAATTGTGAGCAAGAGACTCAGAAAGTTAAGAGAGAGGGATAGGGGAGAGAATGGAAAACTTATCTTTGTATGTTCAAATAATATCGGAAGATAAACAGATGGGTGTAATCGGGGCACAGAAATATCTATATATGATTTGCTTCGTTAGATCGTATCGTTGAATTATAAACCGAAGTTTATGCTGAGTTTGGAATACTTAAAAGAAATTCCAGCACTCCATCTTTAATGTCCTTCTCGGAGCCGTACTGTTAAATACATTTGTTTAAAATCTATACCGTTCTCTAGCAAATAAAAATTTTATTTAAAAACTTGTTTGCAGATATGTTTATTTACAGGCAGATAATAAAAAGATAGCCTCGTCATACTGACGTTTTACTGTGTAACTGATCACAAAGGATCGAGTTTAATTCAGTTCATAATATGAGATAAGAAATAAAAACTGCACAATTTATTTGACAACAGCAAGCCTCTCCGCTGACGATACTGAATTATGCTAAGCGTTAGGAGAAATCAGAAATCAGCGATTTGTTTGTTAACTTATTTACTCCGGAATGAAGACACTTTCCTTCAAGTAATGATTTAGTGAAACACTACAAGAGATCGAGGTAGAGAGACGCAGTTATCTTTCAGGTGTTCTGTGAATATCGTTAGATACTACTCTCATATTTAATTTCATTTCTTTTATATTTATTACTAACCACTAATATTCGGAAGCGATTTAATCGCCACGAATTCCAAACTAACCCTTGAAACTGAACCGAGATCGCCTAGATGGTAGACTTTCTTTCAGTATGAAATATTTAAATCCTCACGGAACGTCACAAACACCATGTTTTTGTCAATTTATTTGCTATACTATCTATATATATATTTTAACTGTTTCCTTTCTTCAAATATTATGTAGTTTTTTTCACAGTATTTAAATCACAGAAATCCGATAAGATGACAACTGGATAAGTTGGAAATCAGGCTGCGCAGAACCTTGTGGGCATATTTGCCCTTGCGCAGTTGATTACGTCACTCCTCCCACCTCAAACCTCGCACTCTGCAGTTTGATCACTTTGTTTAATTTTTGTGTTCTACTGAACTTGTGACAAAAATATAATTGTACCAATTGTCTTACCCAACTTTAAACAAAAAATGTTATACCTTAACTTTACCGGGTCACCCAGTTATCTGATGACCGACACTGCAAGGATAATAGACTAAACCGGGCGCGCGGACGGAGCAACACGAGTTGATGAGAGAAACAGAGTTGACAGCCCAATAAATTCTAATGCACTTTAAAATTTATAAAGCTATGTACTAACCCATGTCGGGCAAGGAGTGCTGGAGCTCTCTTCATTTTCTACGCCTTTCTGACATCTGCTTATGAAATGACCCATAACCTTTCTTAATTCTTTTTAAGAAATTAAGTTATTATCCTTTAGTTAGCCTTAATTTATGAACCGTATTACGACTTGGGACTCGATTTTCTCGGGATTTCTCTTCAATAATATCCTGTCTAGTCACCACCAAACTTGCATATGAACTGAAAATAAAAACTCGTTGTGTAATAGAATAATTAGTCTAGTATTTTTCATTTAGTATTCTTCGCACACTTCATTTTAGGGTTAGACACGCGTTGTATCTTTCGCTATTTAAACACTGACTGAATGGCTTGAGACCAAAGGCCAACGTAGCAGTTCGCTAAACCGTGTCTGCCGTCCCAACTCGTGCATTTATCAAACGATGCAACCCCCGTCGCCGCATCGGTCATCAGATAACAGGAAGACTCAACATTTAGGCATGCAGGTGAAGAGAATAGGGAACAATTGGTCGACCCATCGGAAAGAGTGGGGTAGAGAGTGGTCTGCGAAACTGAAATATCTCCAAGCTTTTTTTTTTTATCTTATCCAGTTATAGCGCATCTTTATCTCTTTAGAACAGAAACACATGCAGGATTATATGTGAGGAAAAAGCTTGGGAAAGCCAAATTATTATTGTTAACAAAACTTTGATCGAAATATTTTCAGATAATAGTGCAATGTGTCTCAAAGGATTGTTATTAACTACGACGAGTATTAAGCATGCATGAAGAGAAGCACTTAACATTGCTTAATGACATTGCTAATTGGACAAAAACTGCTCTGGGTTTACAATGCAGAAAGATACGTTAACAGTGATACTTTTTCTCAATTTCATTTTTTTTCTGAGAGCTCTAGAACTGTGCTAATTTTTTGTGCCCGTTATGACTGAAAAGATAAAAGAGCAGAGTGAGTAAGTTTAAGTGCAAAATGACTTGACTTTCACTGCAAAACTTAGTGTCGTGTGTAACTGGTGCAGAAAAGTGTGACAGTGGATGCCAGATTATTGAGAACTGTGACATCAGAGAAATAGTTTTATTAGTGTGAGTTTTCTAGTCGCACTGTAATGTACAATATTTGTGAGATAAAATCAGAGCTCTGGTTAGACAGAGGTTTCTACAACCCTAAAAAAATAATGCTTGCTTGACCGTGAGGCAGAAATATCACTGTCGATGATGAACGTTAATGGCAGCCGTTAGTTGACAGTCAGAAGCAAAAACCCTTCATATTAGTTGTTTAAATTTTATGGATACTAATGGACTATTCTGAAATAATTTCAGAGAGTGTAGAGATGTCATATATAAGACATTTGGGATAGAAAACGTATGGCCATCTGTTGAAATTTCGAAGCTATGAGTATATTTCTAAAACACCAGTACTCCACTGGCTAATGAAGATGCCCCAGGAAAGCATAACACACGATGGGAATTTTCTGAACGTATTATTCTGGAACTATGGTTATGACATTAGCTTTCGGTAAGAGATAGTCATTTGTTTTCGAATTCCAGTAACGTTTATCACTTTTTTTATCTTGTTTTGTTTCTGACTAGGACCTAATAATACAGCTTTAAGCCTACGTTTTAATTTATGTTTCAATTTATAAACTTAAATATCAACATATCATTTCATATAATTACAATCCTTGCTTACAAAAGGTAGAATTACGGGTAATCTTAATGAGTTGGTGTCGTATATTCGAAAGTTACCTAAATTTCATTCATAATTCTTTAGTATGCGTATCGCAGCCATTCATATTGAATAAAAAAAATAACTGCATGACAAGAATTGTATCCTCGGTCTGCGGAACATCAGTTTTTGTGTGCAACGTCACACAAGCAGTTAAGGAGCTGCCTCTAGAGTAGGATACATAATGCAAGAAGGCAGTTAATAGATAGGTGTTCAGTGTCGCACTGTCAAATGATTAGTTCCAGCACGAAATCTTGAAAACGCTGATAACGAGCTGCGGAAAATCGATATTTGTATACTCGTAAGGCAGTTTTAAACACATTTTAAACCAAAAGTTCATTCGGCTTGGCTTTAAAACCGACTTATTAGCATCTAATGCCAAAATGTTTAACATCATAAAACTGCATTATGTTTAGTTGTGGACTATACATTGCTTATATCTATATGACATCTCTACACTCTCTGAAATTATCTCGGTGTAGTTCATTAACACACTATGTAGTTGTGCTATGAATACTGTTACACAGATGTTAGACGTTTAAAAATGACAGCTATTTGCTTTCCTACAGCTCTGAAACGCTTTGGCTATCATAAACAAGATGTCAATACTAAGCTGTTTTTAAAGTATGCCGTGTCCTTCAAAAATTAATTCGTCTTTCGTAGCTTAAGAATTAAGGCCAGTGCCAATTTTCAATATTGAATTAGTGAGCAGTTGTCCTCAAGATAAATTTCAATCATTTTTGGTATTACGTACAGGCGCACAATCCTGTTGAAAACACAGATTTCAGTAGCTTTGTAATGTTCAATAACAGTAAGCTCGAGATGAAAGTTTTATTCTTTTAAATAAAAATTAAGCTATATGGAGCTGTCATAGGCGATTTGCCATCGAGTCCTAGCTAATCCGAGACGGTGGGCTCTTTGAGCACTCTGCATCAACTGAGAAGTTTTTAAAGATGGCCGTACATAATCATGAGTTTATGATTCTTCTGCCCTGAAAACATTGTTACCAAAGAGCAATATTAAACGCACTTTTTGTATTTCGTTTGTTTCCCAGTTTTAAATTAATTGTTAGTAAACATCCTAACTTAAATCTTAATGGATGTGAATGTTTGTAGTGGACAAACGCTAAATAATACGATGGCTACCTTTTAAGTTGTTACAAAATTAGTAAAGAAACAAACTGTTTTATTGCATTTTAAAATATTCGCCTTTAAGATTTATACACTTTTGTATTCGTTCAAACCAATTCTTGAGACTGCTTTGAAGTTGGTATCTAAAAAACATGGTTTTTAAAGGTTTCAACAGCTTCTCGAAGTGATGAAAATCGCTGTCCACGCATTTTTGTTTGACATTCGGGAACAAAAGAAGTCGTTAGGCGATAAATGAGACGAATACGGGCAATGAGACATCAATTCCATGTTTTTCTCCTTCAAATAATCAATTGTTTGACATGCTGTGTGAGAGCTGGTATTGTCATGATGAAGAATGATCGACGTTTTCGATTGTTTTTCCTGGTTTTGTTGATGACTTCTGGCAAACAAATTGTTGTATACCATTCAGCATGTTACGACATGTTCAGTACAACTGAAGAAACAAATAATCCTCTCTTGGAAGTGCTTCGTGCACGAACAACTTTTGTAGGATTCAGTTCATCTTGGAACACCCTAATAGTGGATTGTTGCTTATAGTTTCCGGTTCATACGAATATATCCAAGTTACGATGTTGTATACAGATTTTACAGTCCCTCGGTGCAAAAGTTTTTTTCTTTTTTTTTTATTAAAGTTTCGATCAAATTATGCAGAATCCATCGGGAACAGATCTTTTTGACGGCTAAATGTTAGTCGAATGTACTGCAGTTTTCGATATGCTTAAGGATGCCGCTCTATGTAAGTCACATGCCGATCTTCAAATATGTTGCGCACAGCATCGGAATGACAAGCGATTTTGATCGAACTTCACGAAACTCATCACTGACGGACGCATGACCATGACGAAATTCGGAAAACCAATTGTAAACAGCCTTTTCTATGATACTTCATTACCAAAAGTTGAATGAAGCGATTCTATGCATAGCTGTTGAGTTAGGCCTTTACTAAAATCGTAAAATAATTTCCAACGAAAACCTTCACGTGAAATTTCTATTTATTTTTTCTGCAAAATTGCTTTGTTTAAACAAGTGGGTCAGTTACTAAGCTGCAACTGTTTTTTCATAATAACAAAAAGACCATGTTGCGAAAATACTAATTACATATTTCAATAGCGCCATTTAATGGTCATTTGTGACAACTTAAAAGGTAACCTTCGTATTTGTGGTGTTTGAGGATCAAAAGCTTCGAACAAACAAATTTGGGGTTATTTTTATCCCAATTACATGAATAATTTCTTTTATTTATTAAACTATAATAAAATCTAAGGACATACAATTTATCGTGGCACACAAGAATAATACAAAGTGAGTGAATTTAATTTGTAACAGTATTTATAGGACAACTGGGTATTGTAAAGTATTGATCAACTTTGTCAGCGTTTGCGGATCATACTCTTAAGATGTCTTCACCGATTACATTAAAGCAGCCGTACATTATTAGTACAGCAAATCGCGATTAACACCCCTTTAAGACAAACACGGGCTTTAAAAGCATACAGGATGGGCTATGAAACGATGGCACATTTTGTTTTAAGTTTAAAAAAGAATTTATTCAACATTTTGTACCTGAAATATATTCTGAGGAATTTAATTATTCTATAATATTTAGCTATGAAGAATGTGCTCAATATAACACTGTTGCTATGCCGCACTGCTTCCAGCCGACGAACCAAATTAGAAACACTCTTTTGTATTGCCATTGTGACATTTGAATGTGCAAATTGCAGAACGGATTTTAAGATAGATGCTTCCTTCATCAGATCTCTTGAATATGTGCTTAGCTTACCTTTAGTTTAAATAACGTTTAAAATTTCTCTGATTTAAAGTAAAATTCTTCAATTCAGTTTACATGCAAATAAATTTAACTCTTCGTTGGACACTTAAACAGACTATATCTGCCATTTTGTTTACCAATATTTTTCTCGTCTTTTAGACACGCTAATGACTTTTAGATATTAAATTACCCTACTCAAACCTATCTAATAAACATATTAAACGTGTCATCGTTTTATGGGGCACCTTGTTTGGTCATAATTGACAGATGCATTTTATAATCATTAATAACTCAGTTACTTATACTTATTGTAATATTTTTTTAGGTTAACTAAAATGACAATTCTTGGAAACTATCTTCCCTTAGGGTGCTGATATTTCTCAAAGCCGAACTTTTTATTTTATGTTGAAGACTGCTAGTAACAAACTGTGAACACATAAAGAACTGTAACGAAAAACAAACAAGTAAGGTCTTACACAACAATTTTTGGAAAGAGAAAGAAGGAAAATGTAAATCTTCATGTTACTCACTTGAAGACGATAGTATAAACAAAATAAATTAATAATGTTTGAGCAGGTGGCTGTTACGGATTCTCACGACAGTGATTATTGCTGCATTAAGGTTGAGGACATCAAAGGGTTCTTTGGGCAGAGCTCTGAAATTACTCCAAGATATGTCATGTTGCAGGCTTGGCGTGTTTCTGGTCATAATACATTTCTGTTACATTCTCTGGCAAAGGCAAATGGAAGTACATTTTTCCCTGCTAAAATTCGTTGGTTACCCCAACACTTTGTGCACTACCTCACAAATGCAATTCCGACGCCGAGCTAAGAGCCGCAACTTCTTCAAATAAAAATACGAAAATCTGTTTTCAGTTTACACTGTTTATTTTATTTCTCACACCTATAGATAAATTTATTTCCTATCATAGGATAACAGCTATATTTGTGATGTTTATTAAATAACGCAAACTGCGCGCGTTTGATCCTTAACATTTCTGAATTAGACACAATTTTCTAACCAAAATAAGAACGCCACTTAATATAAAGCAAAGCCTTTTTGTATTCCTCCGCCCTATAACGCAATCAACTCTAACCTCTGCAGTATAAAGTTTCATGCCTCTGCTAGCGGCAGAACTTGTGTGATATTTTGATACTAATTCCTTTAGGAACTATTTATGCGCTTCGTTGAACCATTTTCTACATAATATCTCACACTTAAGATTTTTATTTATCTGTTTATCATACTTATACAGGTACTAATTTGTGAAAACAACGAACAGACGTAAGCCGCACAGCAGTTGGCTAAGTGTTTATTGTATCATGATCCTTCCATTAAGTCAATTGTTTTAGCATTACTGCGTTAACGCGATTGTTTTAATGTGGATGCACACAAGTTTTATAAAAATGTTTCTTTCCTGTTGTTCTTAAAATACACGGCAATTCATTCAGCCTTGTCTAAAGAAGTGAAATCGTCACTAGTTGCATATTAAGGGTCGATAGCGGGTTTTCATTTTAAAACTTGCCACTGCTCAGTCTGAATAGAGCGCGGTGACTCAGGCGTTAAAACATTTGGGGGGGGGGGGTGCCGGGTTCAAATCCCTTGTGGCCGGCCATGCTGACCTCTTTTTTTTTCTTTTTTTTTGGGGGGGGGGCACTTAGGCGAATGCTGGGATTATATTTTTGCTTTCCACAAGTGTCCCTGTCCCTCATTCCCACTCATATCATTATCATAGTTGCAAAACTGAGTTGGCGATGAATGGTGTGCAGTGGCGGAGTCTGGTGTGATAGCAGCCCTTCCTAGGAGCTCGAACTCCTTGCTGTCCTAACATGTCAATGAAAGAAAATATCAATAAAAGAAAAGGAATTTGGGGACGTTAGGGAATTCATCTGAACCCACCATAAACCTGGTCGCCCTTTAGATTCCTTGTTTCATACCCGGAAGTTCAGTAGATACAAAAGACCCTCGTTGAGCTTCCGTGTCTGAAATCCTCCTCCGTTGTACCCAATCCAACCCAGTCCAATTACCTACTTACCAAAAATGTAATTTAAACGAGCACCTCTTTTAGGTATTATAGAGGTTTAAAACCAACGCTGATTAACTTTTTAGGTTTTATCCCCTCACTCACAAATTTTAATTGACACCTCCACTCTTTTGATGCAACTATTATGTCTTTTGTTTCCCTATAGTTACCTGGAAATCTGGACTGTTGTTATTGATATCGGACACGATATCACTATAAAACTACTATGCATTTAATGTAATAATTGTGCTTCGGTAACAAATTGTTTCAAAAGGGGAAATAAAGAAAAGAATGTAAGAGGATTAGCCAGGGGTTCTAAAATAGGTCAATTACTGTAATATTAACTAAATTGTTTTTATCATATTACAACTGACTTTTATTCTGTCCAAAATAACAAAAAATAATAACAACAATGCCAGACAGAACAAAAAATAAAAAATGTGATAACGATTAAATCCTCTTTAAAATTTAAGTTAAAAAATTATGAGCGTCATTTGAAATTTCAAAGTTAGGGTGGTTGGTGTGAGGGAGTAAATCCTAAAATTTCATCAAAATTAGCTTTTAAACTTTTCCCTTAATTACGCAGATTTTTACGTGTTTCAGTGTGGCGGTAAATTCTAGCGGGAATAGCAACAAAGGGGAGAGGCAAGGCGGGAAACGCGGAGTAATGTTTTACGATTTACAGATTGTAGCGCAAAGTAATTCATTATTACGCACCTTATTAATGTACGTTTACTATCATAGACGAACTTGAAAACTGAACAATATCAGCCGTTAAGCAATGGCGGCTGTTGTAACGTCGCAACCACAACATAGTCAACATTACATGAACTGAACGCTGCCATGTGCAATATTTCGCCGACCTGGGTAACTAAAGTAGAATCGTTAAAGAATGTCACGAGTCTCCATTTATCATCCTCTCTCAATTCAAAGTCCTTTTTAAAGACCATTATTTGAATAGGACATAGCTCTTGATTTTTTACTTCTTTTTTGAGGTGACGATAAAACCTTATGTGGCGAGTTTTGTTATATCAAGCCCCACATTTCAGCGCCAGTTTGAAGATGATTTATAGGTAGGGGTGGGACTGGGTTGTGTGGTAACTGTGTTAATTAATTTACACCCGACGATTGCAGATTTCGTTACGGGTGCTGCAGACTACCAACTCTTCTTCCATGAGACTCTCTCGAGGACTTTCCGCTGAATTTTGGCTGTTTTAAGCCAGCCGGGACTGAGTGATTGGAATTTTTACATGGAAGGCGGCAATGAATAGCACCTTGTTATTTATTTGCTGATGTTGGTTTGTTATTTCAAACTTAAGTACTCAGATGAACTCCCGTCTCTCGATGGCAAGCTTCGCAAACATACAAATCTGGGCGTTCGCCAAACGGTGCCTGATATAAAGGAAGTACTACCACAATAATGAATGATGCAGCACAATTGCGCAATATACGTAGCTCTCATACTGACTGATCGTAGAGCCCCGTCGGTTCCGGAGCAAGCACCTCGAACTTTAACTGCCCGGACGACGCAGCGGCATCATATTGGTCCGGAGAATTCTGAGACTGCCCACTTTTGAGGAAAAATCTATTTCTTAAATACTCAAGAAAAACTGACGCTCTCTCCTAAAAGCGACGCGAGATATTCCCGCCAGTTCTGTGTTAACCATTCTCATAGGTCATGCTGGCATCATCGAAATCCATTCCTATTTGCTGGATAAACTTTGGCAGAACACACGTTACGCTATTCATCAATCAATTCACTTCAAACAAAGTTTACCGTTATGTCAATGACCTGTGAATGCACACCTGTCGGAAAAGTGACTGGCTTCTACGCAGAGGGGCGAACATTCTTCGCTTACTGCATACCAGAAGGGATTAACTTGCATTGTCTGACTTTTCCATTCTTGCCTTGCCGTGTTCAGAGTGAGATACAAGTCCTTTTTTTATCCTTTGCTATATTCCATGTTGTATCTTAAATATTACCGAAATTACAAATTATAGATGCTATGCTCCTGTCTTAAACACTATACAATCGTAATTCTACATACATAAATTTTGTCATCGAAGTTTCTTATATACAGAAAGCACAACATAACTGTAAGAAATGACAGAATCGTTTATTTAAAATGACAAAAATTAATTATCTGAATTACTCTGTAATTGTTTGAGGGCCAGGGACAGTTTCATTCTCAAAGAATATTTATTCCTTATGCACTCATTGTGGCGGTCTTGTTTTGGATTGAAGGAGCGTGTTGCATGCAGTGCATTTGAAAATGGATTTTAACTTTTTGAGAAATAAATATTGAGATTTAACGCTGGATTTGTGTAAACGTTACATTCACTCGATATTTTTAGTTTGAAGTTATGGCTCTTAGCTCCAATATTGGATTTGATGTTATTCACCTACTTTGTCTTGAGAAGTGCGCTATATCTACCGCTACAGTTCCTAACCATGGAAAGCATTGTTGCTCCAACTAATAAACACTCTACAACTTCTCACACTGACTCACTGATCATTTAATGCTTCCCATTACCCAAATCCTTTCATAAAAACTTGACAGATTTCTCTTCCAACTTTTCTAATTATCTTTATCGTCGAATATACGATTCTTACTTATTGGTATGATTTGACACAAATTCATCTAATGAGTAAGTTCCCCTATTGCAGAAAAAATTTAATTACCTTTGTTTTAATAACATCTATAACTTTATATATATAACATATTTTTCCACAAAATCACCATCTTTCCCCATGCAATTTTGGTATTGTAGCATCAATTTTTCAATACCTTCGGCCTGTTCCACAAAAGTATGGTCTAATACATTACAAGTGTGTGGACTTGTAACTTGCAGTTATTATTTAAAATCTCTTCCACGAAGGTTTTTGCTACGGTTGTACTTTACGATTCCATGCTTACAAGTGTACCAATGCATTTTCGTTGTTCACTTCTGTTAGTATAAGTCAGGCACTGGTAATTTGTATACATTTCTATGCAAGTGTAGGGACATTGGTGATTTCAAATACTAGCACAAATTTATTATCTTTTTAATGATTTGAGTCAGTTGATCCAAATGTGTTAAGTATTAGCGAAAATGATTATAATGATGAGTAGAAATATGTATAAAGAAAGAATAAATAAATATTAGTGCACAGTGATAAAGTTAGGTTAAGCGCAATTAAAGTACGGCTTATGACTGACATTGGTCTTTCCTGCTTTCAAATGCATGTTTCAGGCCAGCATCTTAGTTAATGTATTTTTAAGGTTTGTGTTACAAGCCATGAAAATAATTCTCATTCTTCATTCTCTATTAAAATAATCCCGTTTGACATAATTTTCCCAATATTTTGCTTATAATGAGAACGTGAATGTTAATTAATATAAATATATATATATATATATATATATATATATATATATATAAACAATCAAATTGACTAACAAAACAAATGACCGAAAGCAATCGGGAAGTGGATTATTACCCGTGAATATCGATAAATACATAATAAAGTATTTAAATTATCGTTATATCTGAGAAAAATATAAGATCCATTTAGCAGGAATGACAATAATCCATTCTGTACATTAAAAATTCCTAAGGACCTAATTCAAGGTATGACGATGTATGGCAAACAGATGTTTGCTCCATCTTCTATATGACGTCACTTGTAGCTTTTTACTAATACTTTACTAGTGTTGTTCTTCTTTCGTGGAACAGAAAGTTACAAGATCATACTTTACAAGGGCTTGTACTAATACACGTATATGTATTACATCATACTGTTGTGGAATAGGGCCCTGGTTTCAAGGATTATACAATAATCCGTGAAGATGGTTACACAGTTGGCAGCAAGGCATTTTTGTGTAGGCATCAGTTTTATTTTAAATATGAATTAGATCGTCATTTGCGGAACTTTCCTGATTGGTTGCCTCTTTCCAGAACTGCAATATATGATACTGTGTACTAATTTGAAGTCAATTGTTGAGGGTGAAACATTTGACAAAATAATGACAGAGACATATCTCGATATGAGTGCGCAAAAAGTAGTCTCCCAACTTAAGGAAGATTGTAGCAGTAATATGCATAACGATTGCTATTGATTCACCCTTGAACTATACAAGAAGTCATACATATCTACAGATTTTGCCACGAAATTTGTTAATGTGTCGTATTATGAAAGTACTATTTATTTCTATAAATAGTCATAGTATCAGATAAATGTAAATAATTACGCTGTTGTACTCCCCTGTTTTGAAAAATTCCCTGCTGACTTATTATGACACTTGTGACGGTTGATATGACAGTCGCTTTGGGCGCCAAATTATGAAATGTTTTCTTGGTGGTGTTTGCGTTGTTGTTGACCTCACGTTGGTGAAGCCAATTATGAAGCGGTTTATTGCATGATGATTGTTTACGCTTCGGTAACAACCATTTTCAAGGGACTATTCGGCTATTTTGTGGATTAGTACTCAACAGAATGGGGGAGGAGACCAATAATATAAAATGCCGCAGGATGAGACAAACAGACACACACGCGTGCGCGCGCAGTAATTTATTATGCTCATGATCTTTCGCGTCCTCTGGTGTTTTGCGTACGATAGAATTTATCCACATGGAATATAAATTTAGCTGCCGTGACTTCCACGGATAAGAACTAAATTTGAGCACGTGTCAGCATATATCTCGACGCGTGTAGAGCTTAGAAATACGTGAGTCGCGGTTTGTAGACTTTAATAATGAGTGTGTCTCGCAGCGTGTAAAACTTGCAGATGGGTACATGTGTTCCCGCAGAATGTGAAACTTAAAACGTGTTACTTAAACTGAAGTGTGTGCATGGGCCGCCTCTAACTGCGTTCAACTGCTTGAACTGAAGTAAACTTGTTATCTGAGTTTTTGGTGCCCAAGCGGAGAAAACACCTCCTTATACATTAAATTCAAATATAGTAATCATTGACTTGGCGACGCCAAAGAGGTCACTCAAGCAAGAGCACGTCTCGCGCCTTGGTTTAAAAGCTCAAAATATAATTTACTATTGACTGGTTTAAATTCGCCTGCCAGAACGTACCACTCGTTATGCTGATACTGCCAGTTTAAAGATTAACTGTAAACGCCAGTCGGGTTCAAAGCCTTAAAGAATTTAAAAGTCCTTGGGTTTATTAACTCTCCAACGTAGTCCTATTATGAAAGTCTTATTTATTTCTACAAATAATTATAGTGTCAGATAAATATAATCTTTACGCAGTTTTACTCCCCTGTTTTCAAAAAAAAAAAATCCTTAACTTATCATGACACTGCAGCTATATGTTACACATTTATATTATATGTAAATATTGCCTTAGTATTTTAATGTATTTAAATTCTTCTATCATGCAGCTTTAAGTCATGACTACGAACACATGTTTAATTGCAACAACTGTACCAACATATTTGCTATAAATGCCGCAGAATTAATCCAGCAAGTAGCGAAATAAAATGAATAATAAAAAATATCTACTGAATATGTATCCAGTATCCTTAATGTTATTAAAAAATTTCACTAATAATAATATTTGCATGCACTTAAATTTATCTCTTAGTATTAAGGACTGCTACCTTTGAAATATAAAAATAGAATAACAATTTGGTAGTCACATGTACTGGCATTATCAGTGTGTTTATTTGAGATATGGATAGACAAAGTGCGACTGCATAAAGGGAGAAGCCAGTCGTCAAGGCAATTAATGCATGTGCAGGCAGAAGGTTGTTAGTTTGAGGGGGCATTTGTTAGAGAATGTACATGTTACGCGGTGCTTTCATTGTGTGTAAATTGTGTGCTTAGTGTTAGATATGCTACTACATAAACATAGTCTTCAAAAACGGATTTTTATGTACCTTACATAGGTGTAAACGGATTCTTGCAGAGCAATGGTAAAGCTGTTTTGCAAGAAACTATCCTGCAATCTGTTCCAGGAAGAGAAACTGTTTGTCGACCTTTTAAAAAGTTACGAGAGATAGGAAAGAAACGTGTTCCGAAGTGTTCTAATGGAAAAAAGTTATAGCTGAAGTACAGAAATTTCCTTGTAGATGCGCGCAATCTATTGCCGCTGCGGGGCATCGTTTTAAACATTTTTATAACACAGGCTAATGCTTATTGTTATCATCATCAATTTTAAACACATCAATATATGCTTTCAGTGTTAATATAAAGACAAAACAAACAAAAAATAATAAAAATATTAACTTTATGCGCGTCGACATATCTCTCTTTTTCCAAATGCGGAGGCTGTACTTCCACAGTAAGTAGCCGTGCTCAGGCGGCCCGCAACCCAAATAAGCTCACAGTGCCTCTGAAAAACTTTTAAGGGACAACGCCATTAAAATCACCCTTATCCCCTTAAAACTTAAAAGCCATTCAGTTTGAGTGACAGGAACTAGAAATGAAAAATTCCAGAATGAGCTAACAAGTACTGGATGTTTATTCCTTCGCGAGACCGCTCCACCTGCAGTTTGCTGCAGTTTGAACTCTGCAGTTCACGTCTCGTTCCCACGATGAAAGCAGGCTGGAGAGCAGTGGGGAGGTAAGTATGAGTTTAACTGCAGGAACATACGGACGTGTTATTGTGCGTTGTGTGACAGTGTATAAGTATTTATAGGTGGCTTATACGTTGCATTAATTACGTAAATATGGCTTAATTAGGTATTCTACTCCAGAACTAGTATTCATTTACGATTAGGTTCTTGATGTACGGAAATTGTCTCAAGAGAGATTTCCTGATATTCAACTTCCACGTTGAAGTTCAATTCACAGATTGGTAATTAAATTTCGTGAAATGGGAAGTATTCTTGATAAAAAGCGTATAGTGCTCACAGAAGAAAAGTTAGATAATATTGGACATGCTCTGGAAAGTTCCCCTAAAAAGCACTTCTCAGCAAACGGAAATTTCCATTCTCTTTCGAACGGTTACGAAGCTAGTGAAGTTAAAACCATATAAAATCACTGTAGTGCAAGAACTTAAACCGTGTGACCCTGCATTCAGGATTAGATTTTGTGAATGGATTTTGAATAGTGTGCACGACGAGAAATTTACCCTAATCTAATTTTCTTTATGGACAAATCTTGGTTCTACCTAAGTGGGTATGTTAATTCAAAAAACAACTGATACTGAAGTTCTGAAACACTTAACCTTCCTCATGAGGTACCCCTGCACGATTAAAAGATAGGAGTATGGTGCGCCATTAGCGTGAGAGAATAATAGACCCCATATTTTTAAAGAAACAATTAATAGTGATAGGTGTGTGCAGAATATTTTGCAACCCCATTCCGTGAATTAACTGCGAGAGAACGGGTTCGCAACTTTCCAATAAGACTCTGCAACGGCACATACAGTCTATGTCCCCTTGCACACAATTCGTGAAATATTTTACGATAGAGCCATCATTAACAACATATGGTCCCCTAGGTCCCTGCGGTTGTTGCCTCTGGGGGCTTAAAGGAAAAAGTGTACAAGACAAATACACATACATTAGATGAACTAAAAATAACATTCCTGAAGAAAATTATTCCATTTCTCAGAGGGAACTGAAGAGAATAAATTTAATTAGCCGGTACCAGAAATGTATAACAAATGAAAGGTGGCAGTGCCAACATCTTCTTGCTTGAAAAATGTAACGTTTAAGTGTTTAAGTGTTAGTAAAAACTTATGCGACAGTCATAGCAATGGACTTTCGGACTCGCGTTCACCAGCTTGAACCGATCGTCGTTATGCGTGGTGCTGTCCCGCGAAGGAAAAATCACTTATTTGATGTATAAAATAGTATTACAGCGTGGTCTAATGAGCGATTGCGACTACTAATACGAAGCTTCCGAGTTCCATTCTCAGTCAGGACAAGCCTGTTTGAGTAAGGCTTTTTTCCCTTAGTTTTTCCTTACACTGAGAAGGTGAATGCCAGAAGAGACGTTTCTTCTAAAAATAAAGTTTCGTCGCGTAGGAAAATATTGTATAATTAATGAAAGTTTTCAGTAAAGCAGTAAAATATTTTACCTTGGTCTTATGATTTATTCATTAGCTGGATTTTTTTTTTCAATTGATGACAATATGCAACCTAAAGATGGTTGAATTGCAACGCACATAATAGACGCGTTACAACGACCTTCTTTGTTTCAGAAAGAAAGTACGGCAGCAATATATGCAGGTGTTTGAATTTGATCAAAAGAGAACTGTGGCATACCGAATGAATTTGGTTCGGGGAGTGTGTGTGCATCCATTGTTTGGATTGTTCTTTTTATTCTGGACTGTTGTAATGAATCCAAGTTTCATCCCCTGTCACAATGGAGTTCAAAAACTCTTCCCCATCATCAGCGCAACGTGTGAGAAATGATAAGGCTGATGCCATGCGCCGTTCTTTGTGGTCCTCGGATATCCAGCATGCAGAAAGTTTTCGATAGTCCAGGTGTTCGTAACAATCGTGTACAGAACTGACCTTTAAATGTCCGGAAATACCACAGACAACTCGCTGATGGTAAACCTCCATCTCTCGAACCACTTGATCAACTCGCTGAACAAGCGACAGACCTGCATCCTTGTCCACCTTCTTCATGAACATCAGTTCGGCCTTCTATAAATTTCCTTCACCGTTCACACACAGCATCCTTACTCATACAGTTTGTGCCATAAACGCGGCTCAATTTCCGCTGCACTGTTACCTTCTGCCTGTAGAAAACGAATGACGCTTTGCAACTTGCACTTGGCGGGAGAATCAATCATGTCGGCCATGTTGAAGTGACTGTAGCTCAGCTCCAACTGATGTATTGAACTTGGCCTTGGGGGACGTTATGGTGGGGTAGTAGCACAGTGCACATTGCGCAGATCCACCTCCTTATACTTGTCTGGTCACGTAGTAGAGCGATCGGAGGTTGAATAAAATAGCCCTCGTATGCGTTAAAAACAAGAATCGTTTCTTTGGAAATGTCAAGATAGGTCTAAAATTAGGTATGATACACGCAGTAAAAGTTATTTTATTTTGTTTCACTTTCATTAGAATATCTGCAAACTTATTTAAATTTGGTTTAAAAAATACAAATAAAAATATATATATGTCCTAGAAAACCATCTTTTATTTACAAGGCATTTAGAGCAAAAGTTTCACAGCGAATCTTAAATTGTTCCAACATTTATTACAAATGTATAAAAAAAAAAAAAAAAGTAATATTTCCAAAACTGGCATATACGCAAAGAATCAGACTGTACAATTTATAATTGAAAGATCTAAAATATTCGATATAAGTCTTGCCAGTCGACTTTTGAAAAGCATTAGTGGATAAAGTTGTAGTGACATGAGAAAGAAAAAGGATACAACAATGTAATGTTTAAATCGTTGCGGCGGAAGGATACATTAAGGTTTCGTTCAAGCCGGAAGAAAGAATTTTTTTCCCAGTGGAGCAGGAAAACGGTACGAGACTGTACGTTGGTGAATCAGTGATGAGGCGAGCAAGCCGCTGTGGAGAATGTTGTTATGGTGATATATATCAGCGGGTAGCGCTGGAAAACATTCAGCGATCGCCAAATAACGAAATGGTAATTAACACAAAATGGCTGCAGTTTCCTCCCCCTCCACCCCAGTACCGGCACTGAGGGTGCCACCCACTCGCATAAATCTCCCTCCCCAGCGCCCCGGCCATCTTTCTTCCGGCGTCCCGACGGCGCGCAATTGAGGATTTGCCAGCGCAGCAAGAACATCGGAACCTTACGAATTTTCCATGCAGCGGCGTCCTACAGGTGTGTGAGGTCCGTCTTCAAGCCTTCTTCAAATTTCAGGCATTACTTTTTTCATTTTTTTTTATCTGCTAATGTCCATAGCAATTTTTAATTTTCATATTTTATTTTCAATTAAATTTATATATCCTAAAACCTTCCTCCGACATCTTTGTTTCGCTCTCTGAATTGATTTCTTCTTCTTTGCTTTGTTATCCTTTTTATCCAAAGTATTACCTACAGTTTACGCAAAACCGCCACTGGTGGCCGAGGTCGTTAAGGCGCGAGCTGGTAAGCGGCAGGTATGGGGTTCGAATCCCACCAGGACCGTCCTCCTTGACTTTTTTTTTTCAGGTTATCCTCAGTCCTCATAACTGGCAAATACCTGGGAGGTACCCTAAACTTAGGCCTGGAACGTTTCCTTCCTTAAAAAATGTCCTTTTCCAACATACAATTTCATCTCATGTATTGTGTCACCGCCTGTGGTGCCTCAGCAGTAAAAACGGGCGTTAAACACTACTCAAAAAAAAGCCTACACAAAAACTAATAATTATTCATTAGCCCCCCCCCCTGCACTATTTAGGAACATTTAACTGACAGTTTTCCCCAGAATAGTTGGGAACAGTAATCACATTTGAAATTTTCATTCTTCTCCATCTTTTAACAAAGTTAATTAACAAATTTTACCAGTAAAATAAATCTACTTTTAGCACCAAGCAAAAAGGGAGGGTAGAAATTGAAAACAGGTAATTAGATGTGTTAACAGGGGAAAAAGTGAAATGATATCGCTGCTGAATTAGAACAATCACATCAGAAATATTTCAATCTGTTGGGCATGTGGTGCAAAAGAGGAAAATTAAAATGAAGCCCTGTAAGTCTAAAGTAGTTCAGTTCACTTACAAAACAAAAAAGGAGCACCAAAAGATTTTTCTAGAAAGAGAAAGAATGCCCATAGTACAATCCATATCGTATCTCTGAATTATACTGGATAACATACTCAATTGGAAATAGCACATAAATACCTTAATAAGACTACGACATAAAATATCTGCTTCAAGCATCATCATCATTACCAGTTTTTCCAAAAGAGTAATTTACTTCTCAGTGATAGGACCAATCTGGCTGACTGACAGTGCAATATGGAGTTAGGCTTCCGATCCAAATCTTTCAGAGCTGGGATCTCCGCCGTGGTACATCCGCAATAAAGATTTAGTGAACATTACTCTTCACTTCTACTACATCATTTCAACTCCACCTACAACCATCGCGACAGCTTCGAAGACTGAAACGAAAATGACATTCAGGTTTATTGCTAGATTAATGTTTTGCACAATGTAATGGGGACACCGCAGGGCTGCGACTTCTACCCATGTGCTATGTATACATTTATACTGTCTTCATATACTGACGGTTCAGTCAGGCTATAGGGGATGAAGAAGCATCCACCTCTTATATTGAACATGAACCAGCCAGCCGTATCTACAGCTGCTATAAGATTGGGCCAGGGAGCAAGATGATCCAATTATCCCGGACAAACTTTTGGCAAAATCTTTGTCAATGGACCTAACTCCACACTAAAACACTTCTAAGTTTGGCAGAAGGAAGTTAAGACGATTAATTGCTGACATGGACATTTCAGGAAAAATGTTCAAAAAACAGGATACTTCCAGGGAGAACTCATTTGTACACTTTGTAAACAACATTACGAAACTACGAAGTACATACTCCTAGAAGTGAGGAGATACCAGCTCTTCGGTCCGCAACCATATTATGATGATGATGATGATGATGATGATGATGATAATAATAATAATAATAATAATAATAATAATAATAATAATAATAATAATAATAATAATAATAATATGGATGATCCCCTGATGGGAGTAGGGGCTCTTGACCTTATTCAGGATGCAGAGATTCAACTGCTGCGAGTGGTTTGCCGCTGCACAAAAGCCTATGGCTGAAGTGCGGCAGTCCATACATATTCCATAAACCCTTTTACCACCATCACTACCATCGCTGTTACTACTACTACTATTACTACTACTACTATTACTACTACTACTACTATTACTACTACTATTACTACTACTATTGCTACTACTATTACTACTACTACTACTACTATTACTACTACTATTACTACTCTATTACTACTACTACTACTACTACTATTACTACTACTACTATTACTATTACTACTACTACTATTACTACTACTATTACTACTACTACTATTACTACTACTACTATTACTACTACTACTATTACTACTACTACTATTACTACTACTATTACTACTACTATTACTACTATTACTACTACTATTACTACTACTAATACTACTACTATTATTACTACTACTATTACTATTACTACTACTATTACTACTACTAATATTACTACTATTATTACTACTACTATTACTACTACTATTACTACTACTACTATTACTATTACTACTACTATTACTATTACTACTACTATCACTACTACTATTACTACTACTACTAATACTACTACTATTACTATTACTACTACTATTACTACTACTACTATTACTACTACTATTATTATTACTACTACTACTACTATTACTGCTACTACTATTACTACTATTACTACTACTACTATTACTACTACTATTATTACTACTATTACTACTACTATTACTACTACTATTACTATTACTACTATTACTACTACTATTACTACTACTAATACTACTATTATTACTACTACTATCACTATTACTACTACTATTACTACTACGATTACTATTACTACTACTACTATTACTACTACTACTATTACTACTATTACTACTACTACTACTACTATTACTACTATTACTACTACTACTACTACTATTATTACTACTACTACTATTACTACTACTACTAGAATACTACTACTATAATACTACTACTATTATTACTATTAATTACTACTACTATTACTACTACTACTATTATTATTACTACTACTACTATTACTACTACTACTAGTACTACTACTAATACTACTATTATTACTACTACTACTACTATTACTACTACTACTACTACTATTACTACTACTATTATTACTACTACTATTATTACTACTACTATTATTATTACTACTACTACTATTACTACTACTACTAGTACTACTACTAATACTACTATTATTACTACTACTACTATTACTACTACTACTACTACTATTACTACTACTATTATTACTACTACTATTATTACTATTACTATTACTACTACTATTACTACTATTACTACTACTACTACTATTACTACTACTATTACTATTACTACTACTATTACTACTACTATTGCTACTATTACTACTACTACTACTATTACTACTACAACTATTACTACTACAACTATGTTACACCATTTTCGCATTTAATGTAAATTATATTATATAATAAAAAGGGGAAGAAACATTAAATGCGTATTTCAGATTTTTTAATCCAGTTGGAACGATCAAATATGCGAAATTTCATGAAAAAAAAAACAAAGGCGAGAATAGATTCTAAAATATGAACACAACTGATTGATCCATAGTTTCAAAAAGCAGCAACTACTGTACTTGGGCTTTGTAACTTACTACAGAACATAACTAATGGGCATTATTTGAATGGGTGACCGCTGTACCCAAGTTAGTTGATGAATAGTTTTGATTCCAAGTAGGTTGCCGGCGGAGTATTTCCTGAGAAAACCCCTGCATTGCGGGAGGGTCTGTAGGAAGTAGCAAATGACGCAAGAAGATGGAGGAGGCAAGCGGCTTCTTGGCGATTCCCATTTTTGAAAATGAAACCGAGCCCCATAGTTGGGGGAGGCGAGCGATCAAGACGATTAGGGAACGGACCAATGGCGCTGCACTTCGTTCCCTGGACAACATGGAGAGCGCGATGGGCTTATTGTTTAATGGAGCGCGCCTAATGGCGTCATGCAGCTTCCAATTCAGCCGTTCTCTCATTTTTCTCTTTCTTTTTTCCCTCCTCCCACAGTCTATTACACTGCTTTCTTACCACTGCACAAAACTGGCAACATTATTCTATCTTAAACTTCTAAACTGGGAATTACAAACGATACATCAAATCTGCGGACATTGTAGAATGCATTTTCCGACAGTTTATGCAAGTAGTTCTTTTAACACAAGGTACTCAGCTAGAAACTGTGTTTCGTTACACTCTGTGATAAACAAATTTTATAACATTTCGGTGTTATCAATTTCTTAATTCGGAATGTATTATTAATCTATTTAAGTGTATACAAATAACATATAATATACCATATTTAAGCGAATCTAATGCGCATCTTTTTGTCCAAATGTATTCGATGGCGTATTAGATTTGAGTGCAAATTCGTTCCATTGTTCCCTGGCAACTCCATTCAAACTTATCGTTTATTACGTGATAATGCAATGCTGCAATTCTCGACTTCGTTGCATTTATTGTTGGCCTATTATTGCATAGAGCGTATGAACAGTAGGTAGTCACGAAATGGAGAGCAAAAACAGAGAACATCTTATGTAGCTACTTTCAAACTTCTTTATGCTCAAAAAAAAAAAAAAAAAAAAGGGTAACAGAAAGGCAGGAAAAGAGTTGAATGTAACTGAGAACGTTTGCATGTGGCGGCAACCGAAATTGACATTATTTGCAACTAAAGTTAGTTGTAAGAAATTTACTGGTCCTCGCAAACGAAAACATCCTGATATTGAAGAAAAAGTTTTGAAATTCATACATGAAAGGAGGAAGAACGGGCAACCTGTGACTAGTGACGCCATAAGAAACAACTTTTTCCCCACTGTCTTGGTAACAACCGAGTGATGGATTTTGTCCTACGTGCTCCAAGATGTAACAATATTCCACTTGTGAATTCAGTTAATCGTAAAGAAAGAACCTCTTCTCGTGCCGGGCTCTCGAACGTCGCCTTAGTGTTAGCCGCCTAAGGATTCAGGATTCACACGACTGAAACCACAACCAAATTGAAAAAGACATGCACTTGTAACAGTGCAAAATTTGCATTCATAATTTTTTGTTAAACATAACGTAATCTTTGTGTTGTCATCCGTAACTTTCTGGCTGCAATATGTTGTTTTTAAATACAAAACTGAGTTTTTCAGCTATGTTTCAACTTCACTTATCACTTCGTTGCCTTATTGGAATTCGCAATTAATTCATATACACACACATTCGTCTTAACCTAACCTAGGGCAAATCCTAGAAATCGGTGGACCCAGTTGTTTGCTGTGGCGAGCTACGGCCTGACGGCCTAAGCTCGTCTCCTTTTCGTAATTATGAATTGATAAAGGAGTGTATGTCACAAGTAGACGTTTAAATCATTGTAATGATGGCAAATCTCCTTTGATTCCAGAAAAAAAAATGTAAAATAAAGTTAGCCAGTAAACAATTGTAATGGTGGCAAATTTCCCCTAACTCCAGCAGGAAAAGAAGAAGAAAAGTCTTCGGCCGTGAGTATTCGAACCAAATACCTTTGTATTAAAGCACAGTGTTTTTACCATCTGAACTAACCATACGTATATCTGTGGAAATCACTGGCGGACGAGATCGGCACGACAATAAGTTCAGAGAGTAAGTTAAGCTACATAACGAACTTATTCTCCTGCCGAACGAAAGGTTCTGTACGTTATGATCGTTTTATGAAGCGGACGAGTTAATCTCTAAGACGCCGTACAACAATATGCCAAAATCTTTTTTTAAGATTTAAAGTTTCAAACTTGGGTGCAAATTACATTCGATGGCGCGTTAGATTCGCGTAAATACGGTAATGTTTTACATGTTTTTACATTCCTCACGTCGGTTTCAAAATCAGAGCAAGTACAATTACAGATATCTACTACACATTATATTCGTAACTAATACACTAATTTTTAACATTTATTTACCTTAGAGCTACGCGATATTAGGGACTCTTGCAAGAACTATGTTTTCTTATACGATACTTTCCCGTTAATGCTTAAAAGAGCATTTAGTTTAGGAAGCACTTTTCTTTCTTTCTTTCTTTCTTTCTTTCTTTCTTTCTTTCTTTCTTTCTTTCTTTCTTTCTTTCTTTCTTTCTTTCTTTCTTTCTCTCTCTTTCTCTCTCTCTGTCTTTCTTTCTTTCTTTCTCTCTCTCTTTCTTTCTTTCTCTCTTTCTTTCTTTCTCTCTCTTTCTTTCTTTCTTTCTTTGTCTCTTTCTTTCTTTCTTTCTCTCTCTCTCTTTTTCTCTCTCTTTCTTTCTCTCTCTCTCTTTCTTTCTTTCTTTCTCTCTCTCTTTTTCTCTCTCTCTCTTTCTCTCTCTCTTTCTTTCTTTCTTTCTTTCTCTCTCTCTGTCTTTCTATCTCTCTTTCTTTCTCTCTCTCTCTCTCTCTCTCTCTTTCTCTCTCTCTCTTTCTTTCTCTCTCTCTCTTTCTTTCTTTCTCTCTCTCTCTTTCTCTCTCTCTCTTTCTCTCTTTCTTTCTTTCTCTCTTTCTTTCTCTCTCTCTCTTTCTCTTTCTCTGTCTTTCTTTCTTTCCTTCTTTCTTTCTCTCTTCCTTTCTATCTCATCAACACACATTCCTCTTCATCAAGCCACATATTTCCGTCCACCATAAACATTGACAAATTTCTGGTGGTTAATGCTTTCTAAATTTTGAAGGTTTCTACTCTATCTCTCCTACATAAGACCCCCTTTGGTCTGGGAACACGGTGATGGAATCCCGGGGGGCAACACCAGCCACGTTAACTGGAGCAGCAACAAATTGTTTCATTAACACACGTCGTTAAAACTAATCGCCCCCACCTGACCAAGTGACGTCATCACCCTCCACGCTCCTCCTGCAAGCTCCCCTAACACTTGATGGGTAAGGTAGAGCATTTGTCTTGGGTTAATTACTGGAAGTCATCCAAGTAAAGATAGAAAATTATAATCATCGCGACATCATTAGTGCAAATTTATCACTTAGCGCACGCAGCTTTCAGATCTTCAGTATAGGAATAAATGACGACGTAGCTATCAAGAGCTGATGACGAGACTAGGAGGGGTTTTTTAGTCCGTTTTTACTACCAAGGCACCACAGGCGGAAAAGGAGGATGATATTATAAAAATAATTAGTTAACTTACCCAAATCAAATAAACTTACAACAGATGCAAAAAAAATAAATAGAAGTAATTCATTTTCTGAGCCCTGTTCTACAAAAGTATGATGTAATACATTACAAGGTATGGATTTGTAACTTGTATTAGTCGGTCCTGGTGGTGTAGTGATAACCATACTTGCCTTCTAAACCCTAGATCGCGGGTTCAAACCCGTCCAGGACCGGTGGCTTTTTCGGGCGTAAAAATCCTAAATATGACTTCCTTCGGAAGGGAAGTGGGTCCCGTGTCGTACATTTACAGCACGAAAAAGAACCTCAAGCCTGAAAAAAGAGGCCTCTGAGCAAAATTTACCGGCCGTTTCACACACTGAATAGAATGGAACGCTGATGACCTGAGGTGTTAAAGATGTCTTCTTTCAGGCCTGAGATTATTTTACGTCCGTAAATCTACAACATGGGAACCACGGCTTTATTTTACTTCCCTTCCGCAGGAAGCCATACTTACAATTTTTACGCCCGAAAAAAAAGCCAACGACCCTGGCCGGGATTGAACCAGCGCTCTTGGCTCTACGACTCAAGTAACTGTGATTGCTTAAAAATACAAAGAGAAAATATTTATAAAAGTTTGGCATGACAAAAAAAAAAAAAAAAAAAAAAAAAAAAAAAAAAAAAAAAAACTTGCTAAGATATCTTTTTACCTCAATTACGTTCTGTCTGTGGCATGTGAACTAAAAACTCGACAATCATCTGTGCAGTTTATTTCCTTCCGTATACAGGATACCACAACCTTCAATCATCTCCCACTTAACAAAAGCTATAATTAAACGAAACATAGCCAATCAAAGCATTATTATTATTATTATTATTATTATTATTATTATTATTACTGTTGTTAATATTACTAATTTTTATTTATTTCTTTTTACTGTCGCTTTGACTGCATTGGTCTTCCCGCGACCTCTGTTGATTGTAGGCTCAATATTATATGTGTAAGTCTGCATGAACGAATGAAATGGAATAAATTAATGAGGTGCAAATGAACTCCGAGTCCTTGGCGCCTTAAAGCTATCTGGCATTCACCTTCTCAAAGGTAAGGAAAATTTCGAAAAAGAAGAAAAAAAAAATAATAAAACAAAAGAAAAAAAGCTAAATAGATATCTTGACTGAGATTCCGACTCAGGCCCTCTGGATTAGTAATAGCAAACGCTACCATTAGACCACGTAGGCGGCCAATTCTGCTTTTTCTTTTTTATTTTAATGTTCATTTTATTCAGCACTAGGCTATAGTTATAAGTTACGAGAACATAAAGTGGTAAATAATGAGAGCATTTTCTTTGAGAAGGGCCGGTCCACCTGGCCTCTGACTGCGAATAATTCTTAACACTAAAAGTTTAATAATTCTATTTCTTTAATTATCAATGTAGATCAAATACATATAAAAACAGCAATTTATAGAAACAGTAAAGAAACGCCTGAAGAAAAAAAAAACAATAACATTCTGTTATGAAATAAAAGTATCAGGAAGTCGTTACAGCATAGGAAACAGTATTACCGCAAAATTAAAATTAATCAGATATATCTTTTTATATCTGAGTCGTTTATCTAGCTTCCGTTCTGAAATTCGTGGAGAATAGACTTTCAAATGGAAACATCTGCAATACATAGGCGAGAGAAACAGTCCGATATTACGTCAGTATTTACAAAAATCTTTTCCTGTGTAACTTTGACAACTCTACGATAGGATGACAAAAAAGTCCGTCACGTAGGAGCTGCGTAAACTAAGCGAATTTCTCACCTAGTAGAGTAACTTTAAAAAACATGGTAAATCAAAATTGTGGCCTTATTAATTAATGAAATGAAATAAGTTATGGCATTATTGTGTGGTACCTATTAAGGGAAGAAAATTAAAATTCTTGCAATCTATAAGTATTACAAATGATGAATCACATTTTTAAAAGTCGCCTTCTTCTTCTTCTTTCTTCTTCTTCTTCTTCTTCTTCTTCTTCTTCTTCTTCTTCTTCTTCTTCTTCTTATTATTATTATTATTATTATTATTAAATAAAATTGATAATATATTATAAATAAATGAAATGTATCACCACTGATAAACAAAGCTATATTGTGTGTGTTTTTGAACATGTTTTAATGTAACCATGTTTATGAACTGAGCCCTTGATATCATCTTCACATAGTCTTGGTGGTGTAGTGGTAACCATACTTGCTTTCTAAACCCAAGATCGCGGGTTCAAAATTGGCCAGGACCGATGGATTTTTTCGGGCATAAAAATCCTAAATATGGCTTCCTTCGGAAGGGAAGTAAAGCCGTAGGTCCCGTGTCGTATATTTACGGCACGAAATAGAACCTTAAGCCTGAAGAAGAGGCCTGTGAGCAAAATTTGTCGGCTGTTTCACGCCCCCAATTGAATGGGACGCTGATCACCTGAGCTGTTAAAGAGCGTCCATAAATAAAAGAAATCAATAACATCTTCACATTTTCTTAAAAAGAGAAAAATAACAGAAAGTTTCGAGTTACATTGTGTATTTAAGATGTTCATTTGTTTCAATAAAACAAAAACATGCAAGTATTTAAAAACAATTACAATGCTGTAAGGAAATACATTCTCAATTAACAATAAACAATCGAAATTTTCATCGATTTTCATTGGCTTTGAAATTTAATTTAATTGTTATTGTAGTAAAAACATGTAACGAAAACGCTTTCTGAAGGCTATTACTGGGCGCTCTTACATACAAATATTATTCCAAAACACATATTAGATTAATATTTCACATTAACTAGCTTCACGACGATACCTTTGTAACATAACATATATGTCTCCTTATAAATACAGTTTATATGCTGTATTAATTTGTCCGTTTATGTTAAATGAAACACAAGAGCGCTATTTTATTATTATTATTATTATTATTATTATTATTATTATTATTGTTGTTGTTGTTGTTGTTTTTTTCGGTTTTCAAGTATACCCCCTACTCCTATTGGTCTAATTTCCCCAGTTTTCAGACATATTTTTTTCCCTTAATTATATTTAAATGGTATATACCGACTTTTCTTGCGAAGAAACAAAAATTGATGCCGCTAAAGCGATTTTTAAATTTTGGGTTTCAGGTAAACCCCCACTTCTGATATTCCGATTTCCCTGATTTTCCGAAACTGTTTTTATTTTATTTAAATGCTATATAAGCGAAAAAATAAATATTAATGGCACAGAGCGATTTTTAAATGTTGGGATTCAGGTAAATCCCCCCGGCCGCTAGAGCGATTTTTAAATTACGCTTTAACCCCCACTAGTTTTTCGGTTGAACCCCAAATGCTAATAACTTGATTTCACTTATTTTCAGCAAATATTTTTTATTATTTGATTTAAATGGTATATGCAAAGTTTAATTGTGAAAAAACATACTAGTGCTGCTAGGACGATTTTGATATTTTAGGTTTAACCCCTCTCCTAATGGTTCGATTTTCTTGATTTTCAGAAACTATATTTTTTAGTTTATTTTACTTAAATGATATATATGGAATTTTGTTGCAGCGTTAGAGAAAATTTTAAATTTCTTATTTTCAGAAACTACTTATCATGTTTTATTTAAATGGAATGTATTTACAAATATTTAAAATTGTGACCACTAGAGCGATTTTTTTGTTTCGCTTTAACCTCCTACTTGTTTTTCCATTATACCCTTATGGGCCGATTGCCGTGATTTTCGGAAACTACTTTTATCAACTTATTTTTAGAAATCTGCCGAGTTTCGTTGAGAAAAGCAAAAATTACGGTCGCTAGAGCGATTTTTACACAGTTAAAAAAATTCGCTTTAAGTTAACCCCCATTCCCAATAGTTTACTTTTGCTGTTAACGAACGCGACGACTCATTTGTTAATTGATAGTTATAGGCCGAGTTTCGTTGAGAAAAAACAATTGCGACCGCTATAGCGTTAACAGACTCACGCGCATGCACACACAAAAACTATTCAAAACGATATCCATGGATACAACTGCAATAGCTTACATTTCTTTGGAATTCGCCAAAATTCCAGGAAGAACATCTCAGTCTCACTATAACTCGCCCACCCTTATAAAACTCACTGCTGTTTAATTTTAAGAACATGCACCAGTAAATAAGAAACCCGCTTAGCTGTGGAGTAAGTTAGTAACCCTAGTTCGACTCTTTGTATATCGTAATTTGCAACAGTGAGTGTTTGCCTGAGATGTGATTGAAGGGCGCGGAGCCCTTGCGTCGTAAAGAGGGACCTGCTAATTAACACCCTCCGCTGTTCCGAGAAATTGCTTGCCGCCAGAGTTTTACGTTGTTTTAATAGCCGGTTGATCTCCCTCTAAATAGGGCAATAAAGTTCTTGTATACATTCATAAGCCGGACCAGTCATCTCCATTTTCATGATTCATCCCTCCATGTGGGAGTTCATTAACCCGCTTTTATTGTCCACCTAAGGGAAAGAAAGAAAACAAAATACACAAAATTTCTCGTTCTTCGTTAAGCTTCACCGTTTAGCACTTTAATGTTAGCAATGAAAACTACAAATTGCTAATTCTACTTTCTCCCTTTTCGTGTCTTCATTCGCATTACTTGTTAAGATACAATATTAAAATTTCACCGACAGTTTCAATTATTGTATGCCGAGCTTTAAGCACAGATTAAAACACAAGACTTCACGATGTGTTCACGTGTACTATATTCACTTCTATGAATATTTTTTGGCATTTTTGTGTGTAATGTACGGAGTGATTCTTATTTCTTTCTTTATTTATTCGGTTGGAAATTCACCCAATGTCCCGAGTTTAACGTCAAATTAAGCAAGATGTTTCGGAGTTTTGATTCCCTATAACGAGATATGCACATGTTTATTCTTTATTCCTTATTGTTGGCTTTTACGTTTCGCAGCTGTTTTCGATATTTTGCTATAGTCGTTGTGAAAATGCATTACATATTAAATCAACGGCTCTTCTATGTGAAGCTATACTGCATTATCAGTTCAATAACAGCTATTCGAAAGAGAGAAAACCGCCACGGGTGGCCGAGGTCGCTAAGGCGTGGACTCGTGAGCGGGAAGTCTGGGGTTCGATTCCCGCCAGGACCGTCCTCCCTGACTGAGGTTTTTTCCAGGTTTTCCTCAGCCCTCATAAATAGCAAATGCCGGGAGGTACCCTAAACTTGGGCCTGGAACATTTCCTTCTTTAAAAAAATCTTTTCCCAACTTATCATTTCATCTCATGTATCATCAGTGTCCACCGCTTGCGGTGTTGAAGTAGTAAAAACGGGCGATACGCACTATTCAGAAGAAGGAGGAGGAGAAGGAGAAGGAGAAGGAGGAGGAGGAGGAGGAGGAGGAGGAGGAGGAGGAGGAGGAGGAGGAGGAGGAGAGAACATTTGTTGTTTGAAATCTCCCCGAAAGAAACAATACTGGCACTGGTAAACAAATTGGTAACTGCATATCTCTAATGAGTGAAAAAGACAAACGTCGTTCATCTAGACTGTCCACGGTTGTTGTGGACATCAGGACACGACTGGAGCGGTCACCCCGTAAATTATTAAGACGTTTGCCACAGAAGATCGGGTACACCTACTCAGAGAGCTGCGAAAAGTGCTCACCTAAAATAATATAAGGTTACAGTCATCAGCTGCAGGAATCATATAAGAATAAAAGAATGCATTATTGCCGTTGGTTTCAGGCATTCGTTGTGCAGAATCCTGGCATATTGTCCATCAATTGGGTCACAAATGAAGCAGGTTCCATTTATGCAGCTATATGAACTGAGCTGTTATGTCGTTCATGAAGCACCTATGTACACAGTTAAAATCCGGGTTTGCTGCGCGATATCCGCACAGAAAATAGTGGGACAATTATAATTGGATCAGACTGTGGATACTGCACAGTACCGCCAGATTTTCATGGAGTTTGTTGAGCAACTGGAGGATGTAGAGCTGGGTCATGGATACTTTTAACAAGATGGCGCTTATGACATACACCAAACCAATCCATGGCGTTAGATGAAAGCTTCTTTGACCGTAAAATCTGCAAGAACATGTGACAATTGATATCTCCTGACTTGACAACACTGGACTTCTTCCTATGGTGTTACTTAAAAGACAAGAGTTTACGCCACACGTCCTCAGATATTGGACGATCTGAAGCACAACATTACACAGGAGATTAATTGTGATGACAACACAATCCTCCAACGAGCGGCCAGTAACATGGAACGATGTATTCGGTTGTATGATAAATGTCCCATTTTTTTCTGTTCCTGTTTGTTAGTTTGTGTTTTTGTCGTATATTCGTCGACTGAATTGTTAGGAACGAAGGATACTTCGGTACTTCAGCATTGCTCAACGGATGGCCGTTTGTGCCCACGCTCCTAACGGAAGCACCACTGGGAGTAAGGAATGAGACGAGAAAGTCATGGGGCGGTCAGGATCCACTAGTGTGAGGTACGGGCGTTAGACAGCGTCTCTAACATTGTTTCCCGATAGAAGACCCCGACTCCAGTGGAGGCCTCCTTCCAAGGAGTTCGAGTCACTCCATGCGCAGAAATCTTTAAGCGCAAGCCACTGTCACACCGCACCAGCCCACCTCGCCCTGACACTTTTGACCCCGTAATAGAACCAACGGAATGAAATTACATGAAATGGGGGAGCGGAAAATTCGTGGAAAAAAAAGATCCATTACCAGGGGGAAACCACAAAGCAGTCCAAAGTCAGGATGATTGACTCCAAGGCACATTTGAAGCAGCTACCTACTGAATTGTGCGAGTTCCAAGCGCTGGTCTCTAAGCCACCCTGTTCGGTTATGCTTTCGTTACGCAATGGGGTGCAAAACAAACAAATGATTGTCCTGTACTTTTACACAGATCACTACCTTATTATCTTATATCTCCACACATTTCTCTCATTTGCCAATACCTTCGCGCTTATTGCAGGATTATCACTCCGAACTGTTGTTAACCACTGCACTTTTACTTGCAAGCAATATTCTGAACTCTGATTTCAATTTTAAATTGCATTTGCTTTTAAAGTTTGTATATAGAGACTTTAACTCTCGAGATCGTGGGTTATGCAGACACAGTATAATACAGTGACATTACAGTTTACACAGCAGTTTCGCAGGATAAAATTCTAAGAGCACTTGCCACGAAATTCATTGTACTATCTGCATTCTCCCACAGATGTTTCGGTATAAATAACGGGGTGGCATAATTGAATACAAACCGAGAACATTTATTGCTAATTTTTAACCAATTAAACAGCTATCAGGCATGTGCAAGCCACCGAAGTCATATTCATAATAATTATTATTGTCAAATGCAAGCGTTCCGAAATATTTAAGCTGGCTACATTTTAAATCGTCGTGTTGGCGGCGGATCGCGATTATGTTGGCACTATCAGTTCTGGTGGATAATTTTCTGGTTGAACAGATTACGCAATAATACACATTTTGATACTGAATCGAATTTCTTTAAATTATTGTGAGCAAATGACCTTAGAAGATGTAAGTTTATACTTTTTAACCATTGGAAAAGCTTTTAAAAAATCCTGTAAAGTGTTCCACCGAATACATAATAAAATTGCTACTAAAACAAATCGCGTTGCAGATTTGTTCCTATTATTGCTATTAATTCAGGTTATGTTAGCCTGTTCCTATGCGGTAAAATGTTGCCAAGAATATTATACAGAAACAGTAACAAATAGAGGTGTTATTTATGCAGTGAAATTTTCTCTTATTTTATATAGTAATTTTGCAGAGCACCAGTCATATCTCTAGGTATTATTCTCAGTTTCTTCATTTGATTATGGAGTAATGTGTATCATATGGCAAAGCTGCTGTAAAGAGCGGAAAAACACACGCTTTTTCAGAGATCTATCATGTATGGTAATTATAAAACTAACCTATGCTAGCCAGCTCCTTAACCTAGCGTTTTACATCAGAAACGTTGTTAAACTTTCTCAGCTAAATAAAGCAGGGATTTGGAACAAAAATAAATTAATAATAGCAATGTTTAATATGTTTGACCGCCATTCAGAAACTACCAATAAACAATCAAACTCAAAAACAAGAGTACAAAAAAATGATTTCACTCATCTTAATTAATGTGGTGTTCTACATAATTACTTTATTTTAGTGACAAATACTGGGATTTCATGTTTTGAAAAGAATAAATATTTTTTCGTTACAGATAACGATTTTAATTCATGAATGTGCAACTTGTATGATTAAAAACCATCGGTTAAACATCTATATTAATTGCCGAAGAATTCAATAAGTACATCCTACTCGGAGCAACAACATTAAGTGCCGACACAAGCCGTCCATACCGTGATGACATCGGATACTGTTCTTTTGTTTTATTATCTGCATCTTAACTAGAAATAATTGTCATCCATTTTTTATTGTTACAAAACTTAAAATTTTAAAAATATTTCTTAAGGGGTAGAGAGTGTTACAAAAGAACACTATAAATTTATTGTTGAAATTACTTCGGAACAGAAGTTTTGGTTGGAAAGAGGCATCGTTACTGTATACTGAAACAACGGCCTACTCCCACTGAAATATAATTATAAGTAAGCCATTCATCTTATTTTGGCATTGTAATTAGTAATATCAATATTATGTATATATGAGCATCATAAGCTTTAACTTCGACGTAAGAACTGTACAAAAGAAAATGTCTGGGACATTTTCCGTTGCAGTAGCTTGGAAAGTCAACAGGATAATAAAACATACAAGAAAAACCCGAGAGTCGCTGTGTGAATTCCCTTTCCATTTTTAAAAGGCTAGCTATTGCAGGGTTAATAAACTGAAGGATTTTTAAACCGTTTGGGTCTTTGAACTCGACTGGTTGTAGTACTGTTAGCCCTTTAAATTAGCCAATGCTGATGTATATTTTAAAACTTTCAAAAAAAAAAAAAAAAAAAAACAGCGAATGGTAGGTGTAGTAGGTGAATTTGGAGAATGTATTTTTGAACTTTTAAAGATAGGCGAGAAGATTGCGCGTGCCTGTGTAACCCCAAAGCCAAGGATTTTTATTTGAATTTAATATGTAAGAGAGAGTTTTATCGTCTGAGGCACTCACTTTAAAGATCTACATGCGGAAAGATACATTCAGTTCACTTCAGATCAGTTCGGCTCATTCGATAGTTCTCAGTTTGAAGATCTACACGTGGCAAGATACACCCAGTCCGCAGTGCTCATTATAAGTTCAATTATCAATTGTACGCGCGCAGATGCCTCTTTTGTAAGTTTCACATGCAGCAATTAAGTTTAAATTCAAAGTAGCCAAGTCTGTTATACGCAAAACACCAGAGGACGCGAGAGAGCTCGGACATAATGAAAGCACATATTATGTCGCATCGCATGCTTATTTACACTGCTGAACTCCTCTCCCGGTCCTGTTGAGCCCCAATTAACAAAATAGCAGATTTCACCCTGAGATATTGTTTCACTGAACCGTAGCCAACAAAACCGAAGCGACCAATACCTACCCGCTTCACAACTTGGCATTACAGCGTGAGGCCACTCAACTTCAACTACAGATCACTTTAAGATTGGTGCCCAACCTGGTGCACATAATCGGAGCGTACTAAAATCGCTTCAAAATTTTGGCGCCCATACCAGGCGATTTCAAAATTTGGTGACCAACGTAGGACCAACAACAACATCCCATCATCAAAATGCTTCAATACTTTAGCGTGTGAATGAATTCCTGGCCAATTGACCACACTTTTCTACAACTCTTACAAAGCTGAAAATAACTTTTCCCGGGCTATCAGCCAGGTGAATTCTGGAAGAAGTTCCAAGCTTTCAAGAGCTAACGTCGCTCTCATCTTCAGGGAATGATATAGAGACTCCTGGTCCACCTGGCTGATAGCCCGAGAAAAGTTATTTTCATATCGCCGCCAGGAAAGCTTTAAGTCTTTGTTCTTACAAAGCTGTTTTCATATACGTTTAAGTGAAAAATAATGTCAATTATGATTCTTTTCTTTAAACCGAATTATATGGTTTAAATTCGTTATTTTCAGTATGCCATGCCAGTAATAAAGGCACAAATTAATTTTTGAAACAAAAAACAATAATTAGCTCACTGGCTTCCGTTAGGCTGGGAAAAGCATAACTATGGCGTCATGAAGTGACTTACGTTCCATTTAAATTTGAACACATGGTATAACTTTTAATTGATTTTGTTCCTTTACTATTTATAAATCGATTTACGCTCTCCGTATTGATAACAGTTTATGCGTAAAGCTAGCAGCAAATTTTGCGAAGCGAAAATCAGATAATAGATAGTAGAGTTAAAAGTTTGACAAAGGTAGATAAATGTTCACAACATGCACATTCCATTACATTTTTAAATTTTATTTTTTTTAAATATTTTATTTATTGTCACTTTGACTGCATTGGTCTGTAGACTGATACAGTGTAAATCTGTATAGATGAATGAAATGAATTAATGGTACTATCTGGAATTCGCCTTCTCAAGGAAGGAAAAACTCCGGAAAAAAAAAATACCCACACAACTTGACCTGACCAGGATTCCAACCCGGAACTTCCGCATTAGTAGTCACGAATACTATCACTAGACCACGGAGGTGATCTATTTTTCCGCTTGTTACGGAGCTGATGTTTTAATTACATCGACCCTCATAACCAATTTTTTTTTAACAGAATACCCGCAATTATGTTTTACTCACGTTTTAATGTTTCTAACAACAATTTCGAAAAGTTATACCTAAAAGAACTTGTTGGGTCTATAATATTGTTATTTGTCGCCGCTGTAGCACCATGTTGTTTCCTTTCGAACATCAATTTCGTTGAAATGGTAGCAGTTATCGTAATATTATAGTCTGTTTTTATTATTTCTTTCAATTTAAGTACAATTTCTATTGCAACAGCTTCACTCGATGCAATGGTGTCTATCTTAGCAATGTTATTTTACTTAACAAATGTAATGCTCCGGTATGGAGAACCAGCTCCGACTGTACCCCAGTATTACCACCGATCAAACGCATTCAATTATCTTTTATCGCCGCAGCGCGGCGCGGCGTGGCGTAATGCAAGCCGGCAGATGCCGCTACGAATTAATAACAGATCGACTGAGTCGTGATAATGGCTGGATCAGGATTATTGCATTTGGCTTTCCAGATAACACGGTCAACCTGCGGATCTCAATTCAAAGCCATCTGCTTCCTCTCGTTTCAGCTATTGCATTTTTTTATGTTACAGTTTTGATCGGAATTACCAGACATTTGTTTTACGACTGATATATATTACTATTGAATAAAATTTAACTTTACTTTATTTTTTAAACTTTTTTTTAAAACAAAGTATGATTTATAAAATTATACTAAATATTGTTAAAAACGTATTTCAATTTATTTCAGGAGCATTAAGTTTTCATTTATTAATGTTTATTAATATTCTGCAAGTAGATAAGTGCCTGTTTATAGTCACATTTTTAAAATGTTTGATATTTTATAAGCCCTATAATATTATATGCTGCTCTGTTATGCCGGTCCTGGTGGTGTAGTGGTTACCATACTTGCCTCCTACACCCAAGATCGCGGGTTCGAACCCGGCCAGGACCGATGGGTTTTTTTTTCGGGCGTAAAAATCGTAAGTATGGCTTCCTTCGGAAGGGAAGTAAAGTCGTGGGTCCCGTGTCGTACATTTACGGCACGAAAAAGAACCTCAAGCCTAAAAGAGAGGCCTCTGAGGAAAATTTGTCGGCCGTTTCACGCCCTGAGTTGAATGGGACGCTGATGACCTGAGATGTTAAAGAGCGTCCGTAAATAAATAAATCCAAAAAAAAAAAAAAAAAATCAATCTGCTCTCTTACCCTATTATAGTTCCGAGATTTTTCAAAGGAATGGAATGTTAAAATGACATTAGTGTAATTCCAAACTACGTTGTTTTTATGAATTTCTTATCAGATATTATTCAAGTGTTTTGAAACAACATATACGCTCGCCTCCGTGTGTAGTGGTAGTGCTTGCGGCTACTATTCCGGATGTCCTGGGTTCGGTTCCCAGTCAGATGAAGCTGTCTAGATAGATTTTTTTTCTCTCTCTCTCTTTTCTGAGAAGCTGAATGCCAGGTTGCTTCAAGGCACGAAGGATTCCGAGCTCATTTGTGCTATCAATTCATTTTATTCATCCATACAGGCCACAGTCCTACACCTACAATATTCACGTCCACTATTTATAGGTGTCACGATAAGACTAATGCAGTGCAAGCGATAATAAATAAAACCTTTAAAAAAGCTAATAAATATTAGCAACTAAATCGCGCCAAAGGTGAAGGTCTCTAGCGATCTCATCTGCGTTTAATTTCCACTTTTTGTTTGATACTTTGTAGTTTATTTATTACTAGAGGTTCCATTGCTTGACGGTTTTACTTGTTTGGCTTAATGAAAGAAGTGATAATGCTTTTATTTTTAAAGTTGTTACGTCCTGTTATCTTAGATGTGATAAGTGGTAGCCCTGATTATTATATCTATTCAGTTTTCCAGTAACGCTTGGAAAGCAACTTTAAACAATATTTTTATTAATTTCTATGTAATTGTTATACTTTAACTTCCGATGCTATTTAATCTTTCTTCATATTAAAACGATCCTTAACGAAAGTAAACGTAGCAATTCTAATCTAATAATAAATGGTCACATATTTTCCACTAAAAGGTACAAGAATTATTGATAAAATACAACAACTTTAGCACAGTCAATAAAATACAACACAGAATAAAAAAGTATGTAATTGTGCGTGCATTCAAGTGATAAAAAACACTTTTTTCTACAATTAACAAACATTAAATGCAGTAATTATTCTTTTAGCAGGACTCTGCTACTGCATACATAGCTCACGAGAATTTTAAGGACAAACATTATCAGCATTTAATGGATTATGGGTACCTCGTAACTCCAATCTGATTCCTTTTGATGTTTACTTATGGGGGAACTTAAATAAAGGTGTACCATAATAACCTGCACACAATTGAGGACCTAAAAGAAAACGTCAGGCGAGAGATTGTTAAAATCACACTTGAGGAGCTTGTGAAAGATGGCGCAGTTTTGATACACCTTGGAACAGAATGGTCGTTCTCTTCTTTCGGCATACGTTCCCGGCAGTGTCTATATATGCTATATAATCTGCGACCGACTTGATAAAAAGAAGATACGATTCATACAATGAAGTACTGGCAAGAATCTGTATCAAAGTCGACAAAAACATGCATGTAAAAACAGTCAAGGGAAGTTTTTAACATTTGCAGGATCGTTTAGCTCCGTTTTGCTAAATGCCGTACATATCTACAGTGAAATTATTTGAGTTTCAGGCCGGCAGAGCGCGGCTGCATAATGGAGAAGACAATCGTCAAGACCTACAATGCATGTGCAAGTATCAGCTTGCAGATGGTTTTATGGAGGTTTTGACAGTAAGTAGTTGTACGCTCGGTGCTTTTATTGAGGTAAATTCTGTTCTAATTCTAATTATGCTACAACACATAATCTTTAAGAACAGATTTTTATGTACCTACGTTACATAGCTAAAAACGGATTCTTGCAGAGAAGTGGCAAATAAAATAGTTTGTCAATCTGTTCCACAAAAGTATGGCCTAATACATTACAAGTGTAAGGACTTGCAGTAAAATTCTGTTCCACAAAGGATTCTGCTACGCTTGTACTTTACAACTCCGTACTTAGAAGTAAAGTAAAGAAGATTTTTCGTTATTCAGTTCCACAGAATTCGGGCACTGGTAATTTGCACAAAAGCATGTCAAATGTAGGAATATCGGTAACTTCAAATACTAGCACAAACTTTATCTTTTTAATGATTTTGGGAGTCAGTTGACTCAAATGTTTTAAGTATTAGGGATATAATGATAGTAGAAATATGTATAAAGAAAGAATAAATGTTTGTGTATAATGATTAAGTTAGTTAAATGCAATTAAAGTATGGCTTATGACTAACATTGACGTTTCCTGTTTCAAATGCATATTTCAGACCCGCATCTTAGTTAATGTATTTTAATGTTCTCACTACATGCCACGAAAATAATTTCTTTTCATTCTCTTTTAAAATAATCCCCTATTGCATAATTTTCCCAAGTTTTTCCTTATAATGAGAACATGATTGTGAATAAATATAAACAAACAAAAATCATAAATTTGAGATCTTTGATTACCTAACTCCAAATCTCTGAAAAGCAGATTGCTTTTTTGAAGTTTAAACATCTATTATGCAAATAAATTTGTTTTGTTCATATTATCAGACTGTATTGTATGCTCTCGTCAACCTTAATGCTGTTGCCTACCGCCACGGGTGGCCGAGGTCGTTAAATCGCGGACTCGTGAGCGGGAGGTCTGGGGTTCGAATCCCGCCAGGACCGTCCTCCCTGACTGAGGTTTTTTCCAGGTTTTCCTCAGTCCCCATAAATGGCAAATGCCGGGGAGGTACCCTAAACTTAGGTCTGGAACGTTTCCTTCCTTAAAAATAAATCCTTTCCCAATATATCATTTCATCTCATGTGTCATCAGTGTCTATAGCCTGTGGTGCCTCTGTAGCAAAAACGAGCGTTAAACACTATTCATTCATTGCTGTTGCCTGGTTCACATTTTTCGGAGCATTGACGTAAGCCACTTATGCGCGCGGTAGCCTTTTCATCCCTTCTCCTCCGAACTTCCATTTCCACCGCCCTCGCCGTCTCTCTCTCTCTCCATCTCTTTCGCCATTGCAGTCGTCCTCAAAATGAGCGAAATTAGCTCGAGATTAAAACTGGCCTCTCTTCCCCTCTCCACCCCCAATGGGCCCCCGCGGAACGAGGCTCTCCTAATTAGCCCCAGATTAAAGTAATGTCGAGGGAGCTATTAGAGCCGCTTTAGTGTTACCTAATTAAAAGTGTAGCGCCGAGTTTAAGATTAATGGTCACCAGGGGGCTCTGTAGACCATAGGGCGCCTCGAAACTTTGCCCCTCCATTCTTTCACGTCTCCTGGTCATGCGCCAAGCACTGCAGATCCTCAGAGGGACCGAAACTTTCATCCAGAATCCGTTACACAGCAATACTAACGTTATTGGAAAGCAATAAATATTAGACATGTTTTTCCTCAGGAAAGAAAGAGAGGAGCGAGACAGAAAACTGCTAGAAAAGAATAGAAAGCTTTTCAGCACAGCCAGGAGAGATAGAAGGGGCCTTGAAGTACATCAGTCCATATGGAGGCTTACTGTGTCCTACATGCAAGGGTGAATGAACCCTACGGCACCACAATTTACATATTCCTGCCCTCTATACATCGGAAGAAAGTGTAGCAGCCTTTTGGGTTCAACTGCTTCTCACCCAGTTCGAGACTTAGGTGTCGAAATGCCCTAAGTTCAGAGAACAGAGACCCTTAGTTTGTTGTTTTGTTTACAAAGATGACAGTAAAGGACCACCCGAGGGCGGGTGCTTAGTAGGAAAATGCTGTTGTCGTGAGATAGAGTCGCCGCGCCTAAAGAAATTATTTTTATTTTAGTAATTATATTTTTTACTACCGCCTCTTTGACGTAGTGCTTAGTGTTACTGACTGATGGCCGCGAGGTTTAGCATTCGATCTCCAGTACCTATTTAGATATTTTCTAAGTTACTGAGGTCTGAGACGGGGCCATCCACCTCGTGAGAGCAATTGGAAAGGTAGGGGTCGGCGGGATGCGGAGAGCTGATTGCCAGTCCTTCTACAATACTTTACTCTACCAAAGATGTAAATCCGTAGAAGTCGCTGCATTAAGTGAAAATCTGTATCGGTTTAAAAGGCCTTGAGGGAAAAAGTGTTTTCTACAGAAAACACGTAATGACACTATTTAAAACTGATCATAGTAAGTATTAGCCCTAATTATGTTAAAAATGATGCTCCTCAGCGGCAACACATTGCTCTCATCTACGTAGAAAATTATTGTATTTCATATAATTTTTCTTCTGTAAAAGTGTGGCGGTTTGGAACACCTTTCTTGTCATTGAGAGTTCCTATCTCTCGTAACTTTTTAGCAAGTTGGCGAACTTTTTATCTACTGAACTTGGACAACCTGGATTTCTAATTGGAGATAACCAAATGTACAACGCCATTATAACTGTGGAACACGATTGTGAGGATATCATCTTGCGAATCGCTTTACCACTTCTCTGCAAGAATCCGTTTTCACGTAGCTCGAGCTTCTAAGGTAGCCTGACAATGGTGAGCCACCTTAAAAGCATGAACTCTCACCTGCAGAACTGAGGAGGTTGATGCTAGATTCGGCTAACCTAACAATGTAGCAGGGAGATGGACTGATGTCTGCCCAGGGTAGGCAGCTCAAGATTCAACATTTACTTCTACCGCCATCACTTATTTTTTGCCGTTGTCGTGAAGATGGCGCACACCACCACTCAGCTTTCCTCGCCTTTTCTCTTTGATGGAAGCACGCACGTAGTCTGTGCAGTAGGCCAAACAGTGCTCCCCAGTTACTGTGGTGTTCCTCCCCTTGAAGTCAAAGAAAATTATTCTTCACAGTCCCAAAAGATTGTGGCCAGATCTTCTTGGTTGACTGAGTGACCTTGGTCTTTAGAGGCGGTGCTTCGCCAGGTTTACATCTGCCGCTCCATTGGCTCTCTTTTGGACAAGGCACCATAGTAGAATCTCCTGTAACCATGGTTTGCAGAACTTCTCCCTCGTTGCCACAGCAGAGCTCCAAAAATGCGTGACAACAGATGACTCGTTGCTGCTTTTGGACTGAGAAAAGATGTCTTGCACTAACCTTATTATGTTTAAATGTTCATGAATAATTCGAAGGATTGTTGTTTTAGAAAAGCCCAACCTTGGTGCCATTTGTGTAACTTTTGAGCCGCGGGTCTTCCATAATTTCTCCTTCCAAAAGAGCGATGTTTTCAGAAGTGAGCACTTCCAAGGGCCGACCTGCACGTTCTTCGTCTTCAATACTTTCTCGACCCATTCTGAAATGTTTGGCTCTTTCTTTTACGTTAGAATATGAGGGGGGTGCTTTCCCATATACACCGTCCAATCACTGTTTAATTTCATTTGGAGTAAGTCCTTTTGTGAAGAACTTAATTACAGCTTGATACTCCATTTTGACCATATCACCATCTTCTACACATAGCCTTCTTTACGCAAGTATATCTGAACAACTGAACATAGCGGAGCGGAAGTTATAGCTGCATTTATTTACTTAACAGATAAAGTTTTTGTGAAGGCAATAATCCTTATAGGCGAGGCCGGAAACTTATGAACCTACCCTCGTACTAGTGGTATAATCGGTTTTAAGTTATTAGGTACCGCCCTTTGGAAAGCCAAGGGTAAGAGAGTTGCCCAGGCAACCGATGGTGTGAGAAGGGATGCTCTACTATACGTATATACGTAACATATATAAAAATCCGTTCTTCAAGGCTTATTTGTATAGTGGCATAGTAACCAAGAACAATCAGCACACAATGAAAGCAAATCGTATGACACAGCAAGTACTCATTGACAAAACCTCCCTCAAACTAAATACAACCTGATATCTGGACATGCGTTATACGACCTTGATGACTGGCTTTTCCCATTACGCAGCCGCGCTCATCTGGCCCGTAACTTCACTGTTATTACAGTTAGCCTATCGGGCCTTGGCCTGCATCAGCGACCACTGTGTTCTCTACCTCAGTCTTGCGACATAATTGATAGAGGACAGCATTGCAAGAAGACTTGTGATCAGCATGCCGGCATCCCGCCGGCTCTATCATGATCGAAGGACGCCACCTCCCTATCAAGCAACTCCTCAATTTTTCTCACGAGGCTGGTAAACTCCGTTCCAGACTTCCCTAATTTATAGAAATTTCCTAAGCAGGTACCAGGGATCGTATCCGGAATCTCCAGGCCAGCAATCATCAACGCTAACCACTAGACCAAATGGAATTGTAGCATATCTCCTCTTTGAGTATTCTGTTTTCAGAAAATTAATCTTCGTCCTCCATTGTTGTCACATTTATAAGAACTTATTCATTATTATGGGCTACTTTTTCGTATTGCTTATAGCAAGTAATTAATGTTAATAATATTGTTGATTAATAATAGAAAGAACTCTTATAGCTATAACTCAATACATAAATGTGCGTCAAAAGAAAAGAAAAAAATGGGAGTACAAAAATGTATCTTTCATTAACTATTCATTAAAAAGTGCTGGATTTTCAGGATATGCAGAAAAATGCGCAATATACAATGTGGCATTAATTCTAGACACTTTTCGTAAAAGTTTTATCCTTTTTAAATCTTACAAGATATACAAATATTGTATGGTGTTAAATTAAGAGATGGCGTTTTTATTTTGTCTGTGATGTTTCTACACCATATTTATTATCTTTAAGAAAGGTGAAGTGCTACATTCTGTAGAAACAAGTTAATTAACATGATTCAGTAACTTCAACAATTCCATCTTAGTGCAGCAACAACATAATCGTTATGTAACTATTATATATTCAGTCAAAAGAAGATCTGTGTTCCATTGTTGTATTCTCTCAATACTTAAGTGCGATCATCATTGTGGTATAGCAGTTGGCAGCTAACTTTTGTGAAGTGAATATCTTTCACAGTGAGTTGAAAAGTGATTATGTAATTTGAAATGATGACTTCTAAGACAAAATGTGCTGATTGGTCACTAAGTAAAAAGAGTACGGCACCAACACTTGTGAAGAAGGCTATTCTATGAAGAAATAAGGAAAAGGTTCGACCGTGCATTAAGAAAGTTTGCAAGACATACAAAGAAACTGGGAGCACAAGAACAGCTCCAAGAAGTGGCAGAAAACCAAAACTGCTAATGACTGCCGCAGAATTTTCGCCTTTCTCTACAAGATGGTCCACGTACTGCAAAAGATATAAACGTCATTTTGAAATTTTTCGGGCTACAAGTCTCTGACCGAACAATCAAACAAAAACTTTGCGAAAATGGTCTACAAGCAAGGACCCCAAGAAAGAAGCCTTATTTCAACCAAAAGCAGAGGCAAAAGCGTGTAAAAGGCGTTAGTACACACAGGTTGGACAAAAGAAGACTAGGGTAAAGTCCTTTGGAGCGATGAAACGAAGATCAACATCTATGGAAGTGATGGCATCACGTTTGTGCATTACCGAACAGGTGATGATATATTACCTGAGTGCACCACCTCCACTAAGAAGCATTCTGCTAGCGTCATGGTATGGGGAGCATGGCAAAGTATGGTGTCAGGCGCCTAGCAGTGTTATAGGGCAACATTAATGCCAAAAAAACAGAAATAGTAATTCCTGACTTGTTTGGGGCTGACAGTCAACAGTGCATCTTCCAGCAGGATGGCGCAAAAGGTCATACCCCTTGAATCAATCAGAAATGGTTCAGAAACCACCATGTTACTGTATGCTTACATGATTTTAAGTAGTAGTACTGTATGCTTGCTGTAACATAGTGCACCTTCATTTCTGTAGATAGATGTAAAAATATCAGAGCAGCATGCAACTACTTAGGAAGCGTCTCCATTTTACGCAGCCGATTGGCAAACGCTCTTTGCTGACGTACTAAGACATGCGCGTAGGCTTACAATTGTTTTCACCAATCACATGAGATCTGTTCGTTTCATGAAAAAATGTTTCACAGCCGATTTCCACTGTATAATGAGAACAAATAATAGTTCTTAGTCTTTATTAGACCGCCACGGGTTGCCAAGGTCATTAAGGCGCGGACTCGTGAGCGGGAGGTCTGGGGTTCGAAGGACCGTCCTGACTGAGGTTTTTTCCAGGTTTTCCTTAGTCCTCATAAATGGCAAATGCCGGGGAAGTACCCTAAACTTAGGCCTAGAACGCTTCCTTCCTTAAAAAAAAATCCTTTCCCAATATATCCTTTCATCTCATGTATCACCAGTGTTCACCCCTGTGGTGCCTCAGTAGTAAAAACGGGCGTTAAACACCAATTAAAAAAAAAAACAGTCTTTATTAACTAGCCCGTAGAACATTTAAAGTCAGTTTAGGCAACGTAAACGTAGTTTTAACATCGATCTTTTCTTATCTCTCTCGTCAAGGATTAGTTCTCCAGCTTTACCTCAGCACCAAGGGTGACCCAGGTCGTTATGGCACGGACTCCTGAGTGGGTGGTCTGGGGTTTGATTGTTACCAGAACCGTCCTTCCTTCCTTCCTCTTTTTTTTTTTTTTTTTTTTTTTTTTTAAGGTTTTCTCATTGTTCATAATTAGCAAAAGACGAAGAGGTACCCTAAACTTAGGCATGAAACGTTTCCTTCTTTAAAAAAAAAGAAAATCCTTTCCCAATTTTTTCACTTCCATTCATGTATCTTCAGTGTCCACCGTCTGTGATACCTCAGCAGTGAAAGCGGGCGTTAAAAAAAAAAGTGTTTTCTTTCATATTTAAATCTATTTACAATCTCTTGCACCAATGAATGAAACCACCCGGTAAATTGTCCGATTATTCTCAGAGAATTTTTCAGGAATGTCAATTATACTAGTAGCAAATTTAGTTCTTCTACAAGGCCGAGTTGCTACTACACATCCGAATTCCAACTTACAAAACCTTGAAATATGCGATGAGTTCTACGTTCAAATGTTTCTCTTGCAGGAAGAAATTAAGCGAACAGTACGCACCAAACTGCGTATTATGATTTATGGTATTGCAAATAAATGAGGGTTAACTAACCTGTATCAAACTTGTTTGATTGGAACATATTTATATAATTATTAGAGAAGATCATAAATTATAATTGTAACTGTTCATTCTATGTATTTTGAGAGCGACTGTACGTGGCTTCAAAACTTTCATGATGATGAAAAAATTTTGCATACATGTTGAACAATAGCTTAAAAGATTACCATACTTAACGCTTAGAGCAAAATTCAAGCCTTAGAAGCAAAGAACAGCCTTAATTGCCTTAAAATAAAGAAAAACGTGAGACTATATCTTTATCTTTACAGACTAACAGTTACCTAATGCAAAGAACATTCTCTAATTATAGTACATTAAACCCGCATTTTTCTTTTGACAAATATACTAGATACTATAACCATGTAGTTTGTCATCGGATACAATGACAGTCCATCCGTGAATTTATAACTCGGTCAACTTTAGCATATTATCACTATGGTGCATGCAACAATAAAGGAACCTAACCTTAAAGCTAAGGTTATGTATATATTATATTAAATATAAATATTAAGAAAACCCGCCTTAAAATAAATATATGTTAATGAAATTGGAACTTTCAGATCATTTGTCCCAAGAGATCAAAAGAATGCATTAAGTTTGACTACTGAAATTAAAAATGACCTTGTTTACTTAACTATATAATAGTTCTTTTTCACATAAATTAGCAATAGGCATATCTCTCACTCTACCTTCAAATTCAGGATTGAATTACTCTCATATTTATAGTATTTCACATACCGTTGAAGTCAAGGTTAGGCACAAGTTTTAATTAAATGCTGTAAATACTGCAAACACAAACTAAATGAACGCGACAGGTAGCAGCACTTCTTTCCTCTAGGGGACGTCTCTCCCCAAGTGCAGATATTTATATGAAAATCACCTCAAATTATTGCAGTAGCCCTCATCGGCTTCAAAAAGAGCGAGTAAAATATATAACATGTGTTATGCGTATTATTCTAACATTTCATGTATTAATAAAGCGGCAAGAATTATTAAGTGGGAAATCTGAAGTAAAGATGATTGAGCATCTGATTTTACTTTAATTGCTTAATAAACTTGCGGCAGCCAAGCTTATTTAAAGAACGTATAGCAATAGCTACAACGGGTGTCATGCGTAAATCAAAACACTTCTTTGTTACATGATGTGATTGCGTCTACTAGTGAGATAAGGACTCATTATCTAGTTTCCACAGATCAAACAGACATTAGGCCGTGTACACAAGTGTAGATAGGTCTTCTTGTCAATAGTGTGATTTGACAGCAGCATTCATATACATACATAACGCCTGGCGTGAAGTCTGCGAGATTTCCCCTATAGCGATAACAGACCTAAAGCAAAGGCGTATTACTTTATCTTTTAGGGTAAAATTTCAGATAAAGTTTCTGTACACAAATGTTAATAAAAGCGATTGGTATGCAGTATCAATATTTTTCTTGCTTAAATGTGGCACTAATGATATTCACATTGTAACTTTTCAGTCTCTTTGAGGGGCGCAATAACGAAATAGGTATCTTCTTATCCAGGTAACTCCATGCAATAAGATTGATCTGGCATTCATTTGCCTTGAGATGTTCAACTGAAAGTAGAAAGCATTATTTAACTTGAATTTGTTTGTTTCAAAGGTGGAAAATATTGCAGTAGTCAAGTTCTTATGGCTGTACCATAAATGTTCCAGTATTGAGGGTTTAATATTAACTATTCCATGCTTCTGGGCAATGATGAAACAAATGATTACAAAAAGTTCTATTTGGTAAAAGAAAATGCATGCAAATTGCATATTAGATTCATAAAACACACATTTTTTCCCTTTCAAGGAGTCACTGCAGAAATGAGAGGCTCTAATCTCTATCCCCAAAATGCTGTGAGGATAAAATGAAGTGCCACCTATTAATTTAATAATTCTGTCTTTATCAGATGTACATCAGTTCTCATTATGAGTCTTAAAAAATAAATAAAATAAAAATTAAAAAAATAATTTTAAGCTCTCCAAGAGTCACTGAATAATATTGCCAGCTCCTTTTAATATTAAAATGGATCATATAATATAGCCCACCAAAATTTCAACTGAACTGTAAATGAGCCATGGAATCCAGTTAAAGATTTCTCCTAGTTCAGAATAACCTAAAGATGAAACCAGATCAAAATAGGGGTGAAAAAAAAAGAATGAATATAGATTGTATTGTTATTTATAAACTGCTACATTTTTCATTGTACCCATTTTTGGAAGAAAATTATTGATGTTTCAAAAATAAAATGTAATTTTAATAAATATTAATGAGAAAATGCTTGAACATGTTAGTGCTTATATTTTGAAAAGATACTTTATTTTAATGAAAGCAAAACGTTTTAGGGTTGTTATATTTTTAAATAGTACCAATCTTTTTTTTCCCATATCATCCGAAAGAGAACACACATTACACATAAAGATTGTGTAAAATAAAATATTTCAGTTATCTGACATTTTGTAATTCAATTAATTTGTGCGATCTTTCACAAAAATGCAACAAATATTTCAAATTATTAATCTAATTTCTCTGAATTTCAATATTAAACTATACTTTACCTTCTCAAAATATTTCCCATAGCAGAAAAAAATGTTTTCAAAATAAAACAGCTGACCTTCAAGTTTTCTCCAAAATTTAATTTAATTTTAATTGAAATTTTGCAAGATTATACAAAAAGCCTGTATATATATATATATTGCTAATGAAAATAATAAGTATCTTCTAAGATGTAAATTAATTCCTAATTAGTTCTGTGAGATTGATCATAACTACTGTATTAAAACATTCAAAAGGTTTCTGAAATTTTGAAAGAAAAGTTCACACAGCATGCTTTTCTTAGAGTTACAGGACAGCAGAGCATGGCTGCATATTGGGTGAAGTCAGTCAAGGCCTTATAATGCAGGTAGCAGCTTGTAATTAGTTTGAGAGGTAATTGTCAGTAAGTGGTTGAGTCTTTGTGTGTTACTCATTGTTTTTATTATGTGTAAATTGTGTAATAATTGTTCTTTGTTACTTGTTGCCACTACATAAATAGTAAAGAATAGCTTTTTTATGTTATGATACATATGTGAAAATGGATTCTTGCAGAAAATTAGTAAGGCGATTCATAAGAAAAAATCCTGGCAATCATGTTTCACAAAAAGAAACTTGTTTGCCACTTTTAAAAAGTTATGAAAACAGGATCTCTCAGTGACAAGAAATATGTTCCAAACTACTGTGTTCTTAAGGAAAAAAAGTTACATGAAATACACAAATTTCCTATGCAGGTTCCAGTAATGTATTGCAGCTGAGGGACATCATTTTCAACTTCTGTATAACACAGGTTAGTGCTTATATCAGTTTTAAATACAGCATCATTTTATGCTTTTAGTAAAAATATAAAAATACTAACTTTATGTACATTGTCTCTATTTTTCATCCCATAAGTCAAATAATCTCACTGTACTTGTCAATGCTGGATGCTAGGAATGCTATCATGACTTTTCTGTGATAAGCATTATTAAATACTTTAAATTTAGGCCACTCTGCTCATGAAAACACATCCCTAGCATAATTATGGGCAACACAGTTTTCTAATGTCAAAATAAAATAGCTTAAATTTAATCCCAGCAGTTGAAATAAAGCTGTTTCTCACTTCTATTATATGCACAATTTGTTTTTATCATGAAATTATGATATCTAAGGATACAGATCTTGGTATCTTTGCTCCTGTATGAACTTGGATAGCTTATTTACCTTTTATACATTCAACAGTGTTTTTGTGCACTATTGTAAAATTAAAGGGGTAATTTCTTTCTGGTAGCAATCTATCTTAAATTCTCATAGTTATACATAGTATTTTTTATTTAGTATGCAAAGTACTTCTCTTGCACTTCAGTAAAACTCATTTTATATTTTAGACTATACCTCAGTTTTTAAGTACATAACTTTGTTGAACATTTTAACGTATTATTCCTCACTGCAACCTTTGAATTCATTCCATTATCTGATGACTGATGCAGCTGTTGGTCAAAAAGTCATCATTCAAGATCAGCACGAAGCATTTACCAAACTGCTAAGTTGGCCTTAATTTATTTAAAGACACTCCTAATCATTAGCATTCCACTCAATTCATGGTGTAAAATGGCTGATAAATTCTTTTATGTGCCATCAGTCTATAAAACGGAATCCAGCTTTTATTTCCCTTCCAAAGGAAGCCATATTTAGGATTTTGGCTCGGAGTTTCATGCCACTCAGTGTTATTGGCACAAAAAAAAATCAATATATATCTAATCCTAGAGTAAAGTCTGCTAAGAATACTAAATGTCTAACTGATGTGTAATGTTCTGAAACTACTTATATGGATTTGTAATTAAACATAAATAGGTATATTAAAGATTTAAACAATTAAATGCTTCCTAGCATCCCCAAAGAAAAACTAATAAATATCGTAAAAAAATGGATAATCTCAATAAACCTACCTGGAGAAATAAGAGGCTAATATCTGAACCTCACCACATTTGCATCAATCAAACCTACTTCACATTGAGAGGCAATATATACATAAAAGAAGGATTTAGCAATGGGAAATCCACTCTCACCTTTCTTAGCAGTTAGTACACGAGTTTCTTGGAAACAAAATTAGTTGAGGTTTCCAACATATGTACAAACCATTATATTGATGATGTCTTTGCAATAGTAAAAGAAAAATGGAAAGAGGATGCAATTAAACTACTCAACCTACAAGACAGCACCATTAAATTCACAATGGAAATGGTAAACAAGGCTCTTCCCTTCCTGGATATAAAAAATTATAAAAAATGACAATATACTAGAAATTGGCATATTCAGAAAAGATACCCATAGAGATATTTATATAAAAACAATAGCCACAATACAAAACAACATAAACTTGCAATAATCAATAGCCTCACATTCAGATTAACAAACTTACCAATAATAAAGACAGAATACGAATCGGAGCGCTGAAAAAAGAAAAATTCAAAAAATAAAAACAAATTAAAGCCATCAGTACACTGAAAGGCTACAAAGGAGATCATACATATAAGAAATTTATATTCCATTCATGGGCACACTAAATATTCCAGAAGATTTTTAAAGATACCAAAATTATTTTGGCTCCAGTGAAAAAATGCAGTTTAAAAAACCTCCTAAAACCATAATGCCAGGAAAACAATTAGGAATTTATTAAATCAGTTGCAAAGATTGCAATATAAAGTATATTGGTAAAACAAAAAGGAACATTGCACTATGGTTTAAGTAACATATGAGGAAGTAAAATATAAACACATTGAAAAATCAGCAGTAGCGTATCATTTCTGAAAGGGAGGGAAAACAAAAAAACCCACGAATTCCAAATTAAACCTAACCTAAACACTTTAAAGCTCTTCAAATACCCATAGAATTACCAGTGTGGAAAAATATATTCATAAACGAAAACAAGGAAAATTTAGTTCATTTTTATCTTCCAAACAACAGTAACCTCATCACAAAGTTCCTAAAATCCACACAGCAACACATTAATGCCATGCTGGGAAGCTGACAGTGGAACCATGCTGATGATGAAGGCAACAAGCCTTCAAAACATGTCCAAGTGGAAAACTTAATGAAATTTGAGAGTGCACTCCTCATAAAAAAATTGTTAAATTAATTTTTTTTAAATGCACTAATTAAATTGTTAATTTGGACTTGTAAGGTTTTGAATGAGCATATGGGACATGATATATTTTAACTGAATGGCAACAAGATATGTCTTGCTTTGAATACAGAGAATTAACTTTTATTCACACAAATCACTAAAAATTATTATACATGAACTGCATTATCATTTTCAGCACAACAAAACACAAGTATCTCCTCTTTCTTCCCTGCTGACATTTTCTGCATTCTTTATCTGTAATATGGTTGCATACCATTTCATCTCTTTGATATATTCCCAATTTTCTTCAAACTGTTTAATTAATAATTGTCTGAAATTTTATTTTTTTAAGAAATTTTGTATGTCATGTTTGATGTTTCTATAATTCCAGTAATATAAGGCTTCATTGAAACATCGTCTAGAAACATTTCCATTTTTATCCACAAAATAATAAAGTTGTGGCCAAACATATGCATCAAACTCCAGTTCATAAGCCAACAGCTGTTGGAAGCAATACTAACAACTTAAAAAATTAATAAGCTAATTTTGATGTCAGCTTTTGAATGAAATATGTTTTAATCATGTATATCAATAAAGGGACATGTATTTGATTGTAAATAGTGTAAAAATGTCTTCAAGTACTGCTTTGATGTGTCACATTCTGAATGAAAATGGCAGTTTTAAACTGCAATTAGAAAAGGAAATGCCACTTTTTTTTTAAATAAATGTACCAACAATTACAGCTTAACAAAAATAATACGAATCATAGTGCAGTCAATTTTCAGTATTAGCGGACATATCAGATTTGTAATGTTTACTCCTCAATTATTCTGTTCCATAAGTATTTATAATTCATATGCCCAAAATGAATCTACTGAAGTTGTCTGGAGATTACTTGAAGAATAATTCTCAGGTGATCGAGTTCCAAGTTTTAATGCCATTCATAAATTAGTACTATCCATACACATGAGACAAGCTTAGGATAGCATTTGCCAAGATATTTATTTAATTTTTCAAAGAGAATTAAGAAGGATAACACCGGTGTACACAATTTTTGTGAATGAAAACTTCATATTTTTTGATTTCTTACCACATGGAATCTCTCAAACTAGTCTTAGTTTTGTCTAATCAGGCTACAGTTTTTCAGAAATAACTATTATAGAAAATAAGTTTTTTTTTTATTTTTCATTGAGTAGATTAAATATTCTGAGAGATTTAAAGAAAATAATTGTTCGTTTTGTGAATGGGACAGCAGGGCTAAATCAGAGCATTAGATGAGAAAATATCAGTCACAAAGGAGCAATTTAGTTCCTTGTGAAAAAAAAATGTGAAATATGAACCATGGTTTCTCCTTCTGATATCCTTCTTCCACCATTTCATATTAAATTAGGCCTGATGAAGCAACTTATTACTGCTCTGAATAAGGACAGTTTTAACTTTCTTGTTACAAAGTTCCCACAGAAAACTGAAGCCATAATAGCAGCAGATATTTTCAATGGATCCCACATTCAAGAGCTTATGCATGATGAGCCCTTTCCTCAGTCAATGTCTGAGTTAGAGAAGTCAGGATGGTTGGCATATAAAAAGTGACAGAAAAGTCTTGGCAACAAGAAAACTGAGAACTATAAAGAAATTATGGAGGAAATGTCACAACATTTTAGGAATCTAGGGTATAGAATGAGTGTACTTTCTCAACAGTCATATTTATTACTTCCCTGCAAATCTTGGTGCTTGTTTGATTTGATTTACTTACGGACACTCTTTAACATCTCAGGTCATCAGCATCCCATTCTATTCAGGGGCATGAAATGGCTGACAAATTTTGCTCAGAGGCCTCTTCTTTCAGGCTTGAGGTTCTTTTTCATGCTGTAAATGTACGACATGGGGCCACAGCTTTACTTCCCCTCCGAAAGAAGCCATACTTGGGATTTTTACGCCTGAAAAAATCCATTGATCCTGGCTGGGTTTGAACCTGCGATCTTGGGTTTAGAAGGCAAGTATGGTTACCACTACACTACACTACACTACACTACCAGGACCAACAAATCTTGGTGCAATGAGTGATTTTGGTTTATTTATGGATGTTCTTTAACATCTCAGGGAGTGAAGAACAAAGTGAGTGGTCATAAAGACATTAAAACAAAGGAAACCACTATCAAGGCCATTAGAATGTGTAAATGATGGCTGAATACTGTTGATGTTTGAAAACGGTTACTAGTGAAGAACATAACTTTAAAAAAGAATAAGTTTTCTTTTCCCTAACAATGAAAATAGTTTGGATATTCATAATTATTGACACATAGTTCTCTTTTTTTCAATATATTCATTAATATTTAAGTTAAAATGAAACCCAGAAAAACAGTTTTTTGTTAGCTATATGTCTTAAAACTTATTATTTCATAAAAAATGTAAGTACATTATTACATTTGATGTGGTTTTGTTTGAAAACCAAGCCCAATAGAGTAAAACCTGAAACATATTTGAATTCAGGGCATAATTACATATATCCTGGTGGAAAAAAAAAGTTTAAGGGTCATTTCATGAGCAGATGCCAGAAATTTGTAGAAAATGAAGATAGTAGTTCCTGCACCTTGCAATGACATGAATGAGTACAAACTTATCCCCTTCTTTCCTACATAATGTTGATGACATAAGCTCTAGTACCAGCAGTATGGTACGACAATGTCTCTTGCAAAAGCAAAAATCGAAAAAAGTTTATTCCAGAAGGAATGGGAAGAAAAATATTTCATTTGTTCCACACACGTCAAATACCTTATCTGAAAAGCAAATGTACAGATGAGGTTGGTTTGGATATATTTAAGCACGTTTCCATGCCTCAGGTCCTTTGCTGGCAAGATTGACACTTAAATTTGTTATCATAAAAAAAAATTAATATTGTAAAACCATCCGTAAGATCTTGCATTACATATGAAAATTAAAGTGCACTGTTAATGCTTGTCACTTATGACTCATTTCCAAATTCTGATGGGTTGTGATGTAAACAACTAACCTCCCAAGTGCAAAATAAATTAAAAATGGAATTGTATTTTGGTTGAAAAGACATTAAACTATATGAAACAAATGACAATTTTGAAAGTAGTCATTCAACTGTAATATGAAATGTGAATGAATAATAAGAAAATAAAACACCTGTGCATTAATGTGCACAGGTTAGTTTTTAAATTTCAGTAAGGTTATTTCATTTTATTCATAGCCAGGTACTAGAAGGCACATTCCAACAGCTTGTTCTCTTAATGCAGCTGCTTCTTTATTGCATCACTGGATGTCTTAAGGCCGCCCAGCTGCTTCCTCTCCTGATGATAGACATAACAGTATTTTTGTGATATCTTTGGTTCAAATTTTGCAAATGTCTGCATTAGACTGTCACAGGTCATAGTAGTATTTATACAACATATTTTAGTGTTGCCCTGGCTCCAGTGTAGTAAGTAGGCCATGAGTGATGCTTGTCTGCTAACATAGTCACTTCCATTGTGTTGTAGTCAGATAACTGAATGAGTCAATATTTGTGTATGCTTTTGTTTCTGTAACTTCATAGTAGCTGTACTATGTCAATTTTATTGATTCATGGAAAATAAATAAAAATTAATATAACCAACATTTATGATACATTCTGCATAATTTTTCTCATTATTTGTCACTTAAAATCACCTTCAAAGTATAATACTTAATGTATGGAAAATGAAAGCAGGAGTTTCAGCATCTCCTTGCATGAAATAAGTGAGTAAATAACTTTTGAGTGCTTCAGAATTCATTAAACTCATTCTAGTGCTTCTATCACCTGCCCTAGTGTTGCCTTACCTGTACGGTGTAACCCCAATGGCCATTAGCGATGGCTTATGGGCTGATTCAATCCCCTTCTGCATAGTAATTAATTATTTATGTATGCTTTAGTTTCTGTAATTTCATACTTATGAACCACAGAAATGTCAATTTTACTGACCCATGAGAGGAAATAAACATAACCATCCCTTTAGATATATTCTGCATTAATTTTGCTGGTTATTTATAACTTAAAATCATCCTCAAAGTGTAGTATGGTAAAATCTCTCACATCCAGCAACTATTACAAAAAGTCTGCACAGGATAATCGGAAAATGATTTTATAGGTCATGTAAAGACATACTGCATGAGCATCTTTCCATGCAGAAATTTAACATTTTTCATGTGAATTTTTAAAAATAAAAATTTGAAATACAAACTTTATTTTCAGTACTTTGTACTGCAAATTCCTCTGTTAGTTTAGTATGATAAAAATCATACTAAAATTTATATTGTTAACTGGTGGTCATACTAGATCAAGGGAGCCAATATTGTAACCGATTGCAACTAAGATAACAAAGTTGTAGATGTGAAGATTCTTTCATTAACAGCCCTATTAACATCCTTTTTTATTTAAAATTAATGATGAACACAGTGAAACGATCTTAAAATTTTAGGTAGATTAAAAGTACTTAAAAACTACTACTACTACTACTACTACTACTACTAAAAACTACTTAAAATCATGTCAACACATTAAAACATGCTTGACGTTCCACTCTTAAAACTTTTTTTTAAAAAAACTGGGACATGTTTCATGAGACCTTGCTCACAGTGTCAACCATGAACGACTAACAGATCAATCTAAATTGGTTAAAAATAAGTACAGTGTTGGCAAACTGTTGAAGTTAAACAAAACAGACTCCAAACCCAAAGAAGAAAATGCTGGCATATATAGGATTAATTGCAAAGACTGTGACAAAGTGTAAGATAAAAAGGAACATAGGTATCAGATTAAAGGAACACAGGAGAAATATTAAAAACAAACAAATAGAAAAATCAGCAGTTGCAGCACATTTTTGGAATGAACACCTGAAATCAAGATGGATATTACTTTATTAAAAGCAGTGTGACACCTAAAAGAACTCAGTATATGGGAAAAAATTTGCATAAAAAATTATGAATGCAGACTCATGAATTTTGATATCCCAGTAGCAGACAACATTTTGTATAAGTTCATCAATAGACCACCAGAGCACTCACAGTCACTTACACCACCAATTTAGATTGATCTGTAAGTTGTCTATGGTTGACAATGTGAGCAAGGTCTCACGAAACATGCTCCAGTTTTTTAAAAAAAAATTTTAAGAGTGGAATGCCAAAAGTGTGTTGACATGATTTTAAGTAGTTTTAGTTTTAAACTACCTAAGATCCTTTTCCATTTTATCCAACAGCTCCAACTTATATTTAATTGTAAAAAAAAAAAATTCATTTGTGCTTAAAAAATGTAATCATGCAGCAGCAGGTTAATTCACTTTAACTACCCTGAACTGGTGTGCAGTGGTATGCTCTTGCCATATTATCATCCGCTCTACTATGATGTGAGAAGCTACACTGTGTTGGCATTATCACATTCAATACTGCGAAGTCATGCTGCATCCATATGCTGCATCTATTAGAAGGATGAAAATTTAAATGTTATCAAAATGACCTCATGCCTAAAATTGCAATACGTTTTTCTTTTCTTATTGAAAGGTGCTGTTATTTTGGTATTGCCAGTTTGGGTGCCAGATATGAGGGATTTCACTGTACTTGGAATGATAGAAAGAAACAGAACACAGCATAAACTGTTTCATTTTTGCTTTATTTTTGCAACAATTAAGATATGAGGGCAAGGTAATTAGTGTTAGGGTTTTTGTCTTTGCCCCACATCAACTACTATAGGGAAAAAGAGCATCATTAATGTTTAACATTTACAAAGGCATCAGTTCAATACTCTTCAAACTGATTTTTTCTTTTAAATATTATATATAATATATATATAATTATATACATATACCATTGAGCTTCAGGATATCGTGAATACAAAACCTGCTGGTTTTCTGTATATTTTAATCGTAAAAAATGCTGAAAGGAACACAAGAATTCAGTTAATGCTAAATACTCTAAACCTCTTTCTCTTAATGGGAATATTTCCCTTATAAATTGCATAGATGTCAAGGCGAAAAATATGTCCCTATGGTTATACACAGCTGAATATGTTATAGTGTTTTACATATGTGTTGGTGGCACATTGAGGAAAAGATGTGAAAAAAGAACATTGTGGCTGCTTAAGTTAACAAAAGTACAATGGCTCTGAGAAACGTAGTAATTCAGAAGTACTCCCTATTCTATGTTTTTTTTTCTTCAAAATACGATAACACAAAATAATTTGCAACAGTCAAATTAAACTGAATACAAACTACTTACTGAGGATGCAACAGCTTTCAATTTTTATGCATAAGAAACCAACATATACTTCAGAAAATGTCCCTTGTTGATGGTGCTTCATTATATCATAGTGTGTGGTACTCTTTTACACATGTGATAATGCATCTATGTTACCACTTATACAAAGGTACACTGCATAATTTTATAGCTAGATTTAACATTGCAAATTTACATAGGTTGTCTAACCTAGGGAGATAAAAACTTAAAATATTTCATTTATGGGAAATATTTATAATAATTAGCTGTATGCTTTGCCATTTTTAATGAAATTTTTGTAAAAAAAGCCCACTTAAATTCCTTAATGAACAATCACAGATTCCATTTACATTTAGTACTGTTTAGAATTTTTGCTAAATATATGCTTTTCAACTAAACACAATATTGCTCTTCTTCTTGCATATTGGGCATCATTCTTTTTTCATTTACATTTCTTTTTTAACATGAAACTGCATGGTCAGATTTTACAAGTCATTTTCCGAAATATCAATAGCTAAGCACAGCAGTGAAAAAATGTTCTAATGTTACAATGATAATTTCAATTTAATATTTCAAAATATAACTACATTTTCATTCACCTCCCCACTTCCCGCCTCCCAAAATAATTAACAAAATTGGGGGGAAAAAAATCAACACATGCAATTACATAAATGGAAGCGGTTTATAAACTTGAAAAATATGACCATGTGCTTCCATGCTGCAACAAAAGGCTAAAAATAACAAAGGAACAAAATATTGCATGAAATTTTTTAAATAATGCAACCTTGAAGGACTAGCATTTTAAAACAAATTCCCTCTTCCAAAATTGTTTCTATTTCTATCTGTTAAATTCCTTTATGCTCCAACATGTAATCTGATGAGGTAAATAAAATATATATATAGTTTATATACACATGTATGCACATGTCAGCCAATGAACATAACTGCCTAGTTACTGCAGTAACCGTCCTTTAAATTAAATCCGCTGATTAACTGGGGCAGTATAAGAATGTAAGTTTTCATTCCTAACAAATATGCTAGGCTCACAAGATCAATTATCATCATCAGTGTGCAAAACTACTTTAACAGGATTGGTGGAGGGAGAAACAAAAAAACAAATAATATCACCTCAGGTCAAAAAGTGTTATTTTATCCCTTACTGTACAACACAATTCATGTTCTCTCTACAACAGTATCTCTTTTACATTCTGGACATCACCAGAAGTTCCACACACATTCTACTTTGGAATGTTCATTGTTCCATAAGAAGAAGTAGAAGAGGAAATAAGATTGGTCATTTCATCTTCTTTCCTTCATTGCACAACACATCAAACAAAACACATGTTTCCTTGACAGCCAGTAGAAGTAACAGCAGCACAAGCCCCCAAGTGAATGACAAACCAATGAATGGATGGAAAGTGGTGAGGTAGAGGATTGGATGGTAAAATATTATTACACCAACCATGAATTCACCACCAAAACCAAACCAATACACCGCCATACACCAATATTACGCTTTTAGATTCTCATTTATTTTGTGATCACTATAGGCCCATCACTCAATTGACACATGATTGGCTGGTAGGTTCCCATCACCCTTATTTTACACACACACATACACACAGATAAGGTTGGGAAGGGACCTGCAGGTGGCCACATGCATCCTGTGGCACGAGACAAAAGCACTGACTTGGGGAAAAAGAGTAGCCCCAAGTGCTTGATAATGCTGGAGTTACTCAGGGACAGACATTTAGGGTTGACTTCCCGAACTGGAGGACTTTCCTTTGTTCTGATACGCATTATGAGAGTCAGCCAATTTCTGCGACACCTGCAAGAAGCAGAAACGAAAAAAAAAAAAACACATCCACATAGTTATACACAACTGTTTGCTTTAGGTTTACAAAACTTATCTTTACATCATAACTACAGCCATCTGAAATCACAAAGTACTACATGCTGATGTTAATGCATTTAAAACCAACCATTGACATAAAACATGCATGCTATTTTAAAGAACAAACATTACATCTATCAAAGCTACAAACTTCTGATAATGAAGCAGTTATTTCAGTAACTAAACAGTGTCCAATTTTGTTGCATTACAAAATAGGAATTTTTAAAAGAATCTTTCTTTCAATAATTTTGTGCAGTAAATGATCTATATAGCTACCTATTCTTTGTTAATGTTTACTATATTGTATGCAATCAACCATATAGCACTTAATTTTATGCCAACCATGCTAACGAACTTCTGCATGAAAATACTTTGTATTTTAAAGGGCAGCTGTATTGCTAATAGTTATTCTAATGTGTATCCAAGACAATTAATTTAGCTTGGTGAAGTTTTCACTCCAAAAGAAGCTAGAAATGTCATGCCATTGTAAGTTTTCTCCCACAGGCACACTTAACACAATGCTGAATTTATGATGCAATGCATTGTACCCATATTACAAGCACACTCATGCAAAAAATGAACACATAACACATACAGGACTAGGTTTGAAAATACATCTAACACTTCAGAGAAGGACTTTTTTTCTTTTGTTGTTTAACTAATCATTACAGAAGTGGCGGCTAAATGGGCCCAGATTTTGATGACTTTGCAACTTTTTAAACTTTTTTAATACAATTGCAATGCTGTATTGAAAATAAATGTGACTCATACCATCTTATGTGAAATGAAACCATTTCAATAGGTCATTTTTTTCTAACTTTTTGTCTTTTCTCTGAAACAGAGCTTCTCCCCCCATTTTTTACACAACTTTAAGGACACTTTCATGTAGGAACCAAAGTTTTTGTCATTTTTAGTGTTATATTATTCTTAAAATATCAGTAAATCAATATCCAGAACTTCCAGATCTAAGCTCTTTACAATTCATGGAAACATGTGTTCTTCCCCTACATTTGAGAGCCACTCATGAAGTTTTTAGACCTGACTGTACTGTTTATAAAAGGCAGAAAAGAATTTCTTCAGTCTTACACAGTCTTTGTTAGTCAATAATGAAGTTTCCACTTGACTGTAACCTTCATCCCTTGCCTGCAGCAACTGGGACATTGAGGGGTGCAAGCTAGTTAATTACGCACAATGGAACAGCAGAGAAAACAGTTTCGAGCAATGATTCTGTAAGATCTTAAAAGTGGTTTAAACCATAGCCAATGCCTTGAAAGACTCACACAGGCTTTTGTGGACCTTACTCATTGAGCTACCATTTTTAGTTGGTTTGCAGAATTTAGAAGGGGTTGGACATACCTTGAAGATGAAGAAAGAAGCAGGTGGACATCCACAGCAGTAACTGAAGATAACATCATTGCTGTGGAGAAAATGGTGATATAAGACCCCCATGTTATGTATCAGGACATTAAGGCAATCTTGAAGTTTGAATTGGGGAATATTGCAAAAATATTGCATTATTTCCTGAGGGTCAGGAAGGTTTCATTCTGTTGGGTGCCCCACAATCTCACACACAGCCAAAAGGACTCCCGAGTGGAATGGTGCCAAGAAATGCTCCAGAGATTCGATAATGGTAGCTCTTACTGTATTTCCGAGATCATACCAGATGATGAGACAACTTTATAAGTATGATCCAGAAACAAAAGTTTCAGTGTGTGTTTTCCCTGAAGACAAACCCCTGATGAGGTCAAAAGAGCAAAAATTGTTGGCAAGAAAATGTGGTGGTAACTTTGTTTTGGCACAACTGGTCATGAGGCAACAATATCTTTAGAGATTCAAAGAATGGTCACTCCATAATAGTACATTACAGTTGCACTCTACCAGTTGTTTGAAAGTTGCATCATGGCAATGCATCTGCTCACAATACCCATGTAATGTTAGATATTCTCCAGGCAACCCCTGTTCACTGCTGACCCATCCTCCATACAGCCTGCACTTGACACCCTGTGACTTCCTCCTGTTCTCTACGTTGAAGAACCGACAGCAGGGGAAGCAGTTTTCATCGTCTGAAGATGCCTTTGCAGCATATGCAGAGAAACTCGATGCAGTGGATGAGAAAGACTATCTCCATGCTTTCAATTATGGTTCAGTGGGATGGAAACTGTATAGATGCTGAGGGAGAGTACTTTGAGAAGATGTGATGGTAATGTTTTTTAATTAAATATTTTGGAGGGGCTAAAATCTTTCTGAGTGACCTTCATATATATTTTGTTTCAAATGTACAATGGTCCTACTACAGGTATTCATTTATATTGTTTAAGTGTGAAAGACAAGCTTTTCTCTTTACAGAGCTTGAGTTTGTACATATCTAACTTATTGTTTGAGGTTCTTATCAGCAGGCCCTACTATTCCTTCACATTCCATTATGCATTTGCAATTCAAACTGACACAGGCTGTGTGTCAGTCAGTGTTAAAAAATACCAAAAGTAAAAATAAGTACTTCCATGAAATTAAAAGAAGTTTAACAGTATGGTAACACATATTTTCAACTGATGCAGTACTTTCTACTGTAAAGTTCTGGCAGAAAAGATATTTACCATTAACCAGTATGTAAACAGAGAACATAATGAGGTCTTGAAGCACAAAGAAAAATGCAACCGAAGCTTCTTGGGTTGTATGAGTTTCATAAATATGCAATTTTTAAGAATCTCCTAGCTGATAATCACCAGTTTTTTACTTCTGAAAATTTATGAAAATGTTTATATCTTACTGTAACAAATTAGAAATGATAATGTATGAAAATCAAAATAAAGGTAATTTTTAATTTTTTTTCCCCTCTCTTTTAGATTATTTTAGGTCATTAAAATTCAGGCCCTAGTGATTATGAATGAAAAAAGAAAAGTCCTTCAAAATGCTGCTATTAGAAAAGACAAGAACCCATGCATTTAATATGCCTGTGATTCATTCAAGAACTGCAGAAAAAATTATGTATTAAATCAGGTTCGAATGACAAGATAAATGTAAGGATATTTTAACCCACAGACATAAATGTTAAGCACTGGTGCAAAAAATGCAAGCAATGATAGATCATCAAGCTGACAAGGAAACAATATCATTTCAAACAATTAGATTCTATCTTCTTCCACTACGTAAACAAGTCACTATCATTCATACAAGAACTGCCCCAGTTTTAGATTTTAGCTGACTGTAATGCCTAAATTATTTCACTCTAATTTGACACATTTATCATTTATAACAGAGTGCAAAAATAAAATGCTTAGTATACACAAATTCACTTCAAAAAAATTGTTGTGTACCTTGTTATATAAATACATAAAAAAATAAATGCTATTTTAATGACAGTACAATCACAAACTGCCACAGGTTAAGGTATTGACAAAGTAAATTCATACAAAAGTCTCGTCAGACCATTTACACACAAAGAAGACAGTAAAATCAAGAAACATAATCTTTTACTCAAACCAAAAAATAAGCAATAAGTTGAAATATGTTGCAGTTAGTAGACACAACTGCACAAATAACTGCTTTCCTAAATATTATATTTCATTATTCAGGAGGAGGCGGTGGAGGAGGAATGTCTTCAGGTGGGGGTCCTTCTGGAAGTGGTGGAGCCCCTTGTGGGAGAGGAGGGGGTATATTGTCTCCTGGTGGAGGACATGGTGGTAACGGAGGTGGTTGTTGATACATTGCATATGCAGGCTGGGGGGCAGCATAATAACCATACATCTGGTCATACATGAAATGCTGAGTTGCTACCATGCTTGCAGGATGTCCATAGGGTTGAGTATAGTAGGTAGACATGGGGTAAGGTTGATAGGCCTCATGTGGAACATGAGCCATTGGATGGTTAGGAGGTTGAGTGGAATATCGCCCCCCACGGTTCCCTCTCCCTCTACCACGTACCTTGTTGCTCCCACCTGCACCACCAGATCCTGCATAGTGTGCAGATGCACCTCTGCTTCCACGATGATGACTTTCGACTCCATTCTGCTTGCCATAGATACTACGGCTGCGTTGTTCACTTGCAGTCAACCGAGCTGATTTTGCTGGAGGTCCAGGAGGAGAGACCAGTTCTGAGGAGCGAGGGCTGCTACGATCCCTTTTCCTTGATGCTGGGGCTTCATTGGCTGTATTTGCCTGACTGCTTGATCCACTGCTTGCATTGTTGAAGTTGATCATTTCTTTGCTTATTTTGATTTTGATTGGTGTAGATTGAGGACTATTTCCACTGGAGTCAGTGCCTTTCAAACGATCCTTTTGAATTTTTAATTTCAGGCCAGATCCTGATGCAGGCTCTAAAGTAGAACTCAAATTCAGCTTATCTTTTGGTATAGTGATCTTTATAGGAGCAGATGCAGTTTCAGTCTTTTCTTTGTGCCGATCTTTATCTTTATCCTTATGCTTATGCCTGTGCTTCTTCTCTTCTCTGTTTTTGTCTTTATCTTTGTGCTTATGCTCTTTGTGTTCCTTCTTTTTCTTCTTCTTCTCACTCTTATGATGATGCTCTGAAGGCCGCTTCCCCTCAGGAGAAGTTGTTGAAGCTTTCAGTCCTTCAGTAGTCACAACAGGAAGGGCATTTTTAATTGGTTCATCAACTATGGCCACATCTAAGCTTGAACTTTGAACATCAGGCTCTAAAGCTGGCTGCAGCATTGCTGTCACTGGAAATGCAATTTCTGTTGGGTCTGTTTCTGGGAAAGCTATTGCCCCAAGGTCTTCTGCTAGGCTTAGAGATTTGGATGACTCTAGATGATGATCTGCTGATATTGATGAAAATGGCTGGATCAAATCTGGAGGTTTTAATTCTTTTGAAACCGATAATGATTGACCAGCCACACTATTCCTATTTCCATCAGATAAAGCACCAGTTTCATCTTTTTTACTTCTGTCTCTGATAGGTGGAATAATATCTGGAACTCTTCCAGGAAGCTTTATACCCATTTTAGAATCCCGAATAATGTTTTCATATCCTGCAATTTCTTCAAGCTTTTTCACAACAGGTACAAGTTCTGGCTCTGAGCTGGAACTGCTTGTCCTATGCCTGCTTGTTGCTCGCAGACTACTCTTGCCTGGTGTAACAGATGTTGGTGGTGGAGGAGAGCCAAAAGGAGAAAGGGGAGATAATGCTGAATCTGGAGGAGCAGCTTGGTTGGACTGTTTCTTGCTAGCTGATGAGGGAGGAGTTCGTTGTCTTGTTGATTTACTTGATCTTGGATATGGAGACTCTCTTGATGATGAATTTGTGGATTTGTCTGGCGTAACAGATATAGATCCCCTTTGGCTTGTAGAGCTCAAGCTCTTTGTTGCCTGAAGAACAGCAACTTGCACTGAAGGATCAACCTCTGTTTTGATTGTCATAGCACTTGTATCCATTTTTGCAGCTGTAGTCTCTAACCGTTTGGTTCTCACTTCCATTACTTGTTCTTCATTTGTTTGTGTAACTGTATTCTCATTTCGATTTGAATGGCTCTTAGTCCTTGTGTGATGTGGCGATTCTGACCTCTTACCTACTGAAGATGAATTGGTGACGGATGCAAAATTTGGAGATCTAGAGCGCAACTGAGGTGATTTTGGCTGTGTTGGTACAGCTGGAGATCGGGACCTGGGCAAAGAGGGTGATCTATCATGCCCTAGTTGCTGAGAGGGAGATCGAGTTCGAGATTTGTGAGAGGGAGCAGCAACATTTGCTATCTGCTGCTGCTGCAGAGGTGGCCGTAGATTAGAAGAAACTGCCCTTCCATCTAAGCTATCCTCTTTTTTAAGACATCCAATTGATTCCACTTTGAGCTCTCGCTTCACTGTGGCCTGATGGTAAGATAAAACTGAGGTGTGTTTGGCTGTATCTGAGCTGCCAGGCCTCCTGCTGGAATTTTCATGCTTAACATCACTAACAGGTAAATACTGGTAATCAGCTTTTCGTTCTGCTAAATCTGCAATAGCTGGTTTTCGATCTATTGTTTCAACATTTGGTTTACGATCTGTGTGGTCCATAATGTTAGGCTTGCGATCAAAATCGGGTAAACTGGTTTTATGCTCAACTGGAACATCTGGAACTCTTGTATGATACTGTTCACTGGCACCAGATCTACGATGACGACTGTGTTCCATCCTTTCGCTGCCAACCGAACCAGAAGCACCACTATGTTTACTATGATTGTACATCTGCCTATCGCTTACGTCAGATGAAACCTTCTGTGAAGAGCGACCATCAACAGCAGTCATGCTAGAACTAGCCCTATGTTCTGATGGAACTCTGTTACTATGCTTATTTGAATGTTCGTAAACAGGTTGCTGACTTCGCTTTAGACTGGGGTCATGGTGCAGAGGAACTGAATGTCTATTCTCTGCCCTTTCCTTCATGTCACTTGCTCGATTAACCAACGCACTAGGCTTGTCATGTTTATTTCCTATCTCACTCACTTCATTAACTATTTCACCACTTGTCCACTCCTGATTGTCTTTCCTAGAGCCACTATTTACACCACTACTTATATGATTTGATTCTGATGATGCTGCATGATGCTGGCCTGAAGGTGGATCACCAAGTGTGGGAAGTGCAGGTTCTTTGATCTCTGGATGGCGATAAGGAGGAGCAAAGATATATTCTCCTCCTCGCTGGGCCCCAGATGACTCTCGCTTGGATGCATCCCTTGCATATGCCTGTTCTCTCCGAAGTGCTTCTCTACTCTGTGACACTGCATTACTACTGGGTCTTGCAGAACTCTGACCCATGGGTGGAGGGTGCTTGTGGTCACGATGATGGGGGGGTGGAACAGGTTTTCCCATCATGCCAGAATTGCTAGAAGATATCATGGCTGCATGTTTGTTGTTACTGCTGGACACATTTTTGTTACCATGTATTCCCAGATGACCAACAGAATGATGTCCATCCCTATAAAGCAAAGACATAATAACTTAATAAAAAGAAAAATCTTAAATTTCCATTGTGTTGCAAAAAGCTTGTGTTACTTTTAATTTCAATTAGTCATATTGTATGTCACTGCTAAAAATATTGCCTATTAAATAAATGCATAGAATCATTTTTTTAATGCTCTGTGCAACATAAAAGAGTTGCTGCAAAATTTATGGCAGCAAATTTTTTGATAATGCATGTCAGACAAGAAATTTTAACATATACAGTGGAGCCCATTCATGTGCAATGTACTGTGACACTCCTAGAAGGCAGTGGCTACCAAGATATTGAACTGAGAGATGTGGGAAGTCAGTGCATATTTTTGTTCAGGATGAATGTGATTTGGCTTGAACAGCGTTCATATATGAAAATAGCTGTTTCCCTTAGAAAGAATGCCAGAGTATGTCACACTGAGCTTGTGAAAGGGTTAAGAAATGATGTTCTATCATTCCAAACTGTTGTCAGGTGGGCAGCAGCATTTGAGCATGGAAGAGAAGCAACTGCCAACTTACAATGTAGAACAACCTGTGACTGCATGTAGGAACTTTACTCCTGCCCTGTTGTCCACAGAGGACAACAGGATGGTTTCTGCAATTGTTGCAGTTTCATGCAAGTATTGAAGAAAGAACCACTCATAGAATTTTAAAAGAAGATTTACACATGCACAAAGTTGCTGCAAAGAGAGTGCCACAGGCACTAACAGAAAATAAACAGTGGTGACATTACGAGTCATGCAGTGTTCGTCTGGTGTAATACAAGCAAGAAAGATACCACATGCTGACAAGAATAGTGGCCGCAGATGAATTTTGGGCCAAGGCCTAAGAGCTACTCAGTCAGCAGAATGGCAATATCAAGGATCGCCAAGAAGACAGAAATTTTGGTGAAATCCCTCCCCTGTTGTGTTAATGGTCATTGTAGTATATGACATTAAGATTATTTTGTACCATTTCGTTCCACATTGCCGAACAGTGAACACACTCTACTACTGGTGCACTTAACTGCAAAAACACTTACATACGGCTATTAGAGAGAAATGCCCTGAATATCTATAAGATGCAATCATTCTTCATGACAATGTGACAGCCCATATGGTGGAGTGTGTTCAGAATCTTCTCATACAGTCAGGATGGGAAGCACTCAAGCATCCACCTTATTTGCCAGACCTTTTTCCATATGATTTTCACCTCATACTCAAATTGAAGGAGCCATTGCATGGAATATGCTTTAGGACAAGTGAAGACATGAGAACAGAAGATTTTCTCATGAATGAAGATGAGGGTATTCGATACCTTCCACATCATCATTTGCAGCTTGTGGTGGATTCTGTGGGAGATTGCTTCAAATGACTGAGATCACATACTTATGCATATATGTATGAGATTTATATATTGTAATTAGAGGAATAAACATATTTGTAATGAATGATTGATGTCCCTTTATTTTATCCTACTCTATATCCTAATACAAATTTCTATGTTGTTTAAAATTCATACATTAAATATTAATTATATCATGAACCTTCCAATTGTATATTTTTAAAATGTTATATCTGACCAGCACTGTCATGAAACAAAATGGTTGCTAGAACTTTTGCGGTAACCATCATATTTGAACATTTTGCCTGTTAGAAGATGAAAATACAGCTTGCTTGCTTACTAACAGGCAGATGAAATAGCTATAGGATCACTGTTGTCACCAACAATAACAAATTTCTACTAATTAAGATCATTGTATGACTGAGTCGAACTACACACTCTTATTACTCCACTTACTTGTTTATAATATGTAGTACTAGTTTTACGAACCATTGTTCGTAGCCTGAACTACCCGTCAACTGCTGGAAAATTTGTTATGGTGTGGGAATGTGTATTCTGCTCTGGTGGAGGTGTGATGAACTTAAAAGTTTATGTTTTCATCCTCAGAAGTGTCAAAGTTTATTAAACTGTCTCTGTATTTGTAAATGTAGATTTTCACCCATGTTGCTAATTCTGTAAGTCCTTATACTGATTTTAATAATTTTGCTTTATTCCCTATGTCCTGGTTTTCTGTCCAGAAATGAGATGCTACTGCTGATTTGTCCACTTGCTTGTATTTTATGTTCCTAAATGTTCTTTTAATCATGTGCCCATGTTTCTCTTTGTTTTGTCAATGTAAATGTTTTCACATTCTGCACAAGTTATTTTCTTTGGTGAAATACTGTCATTAACATTGCCTATCAGGAGGTTTTTAACATTAAATTGTTAGGTGCCAACCTGATATTAAAGTCTTTCAGAATATTGTGAAATTTTTTCATACCCCATGGATGATATGTGAATTTTTTAAAAATCATCTTATCTTTTCCTACTGAAAGTGTTATGGTTTCTTTAATAAGTTTTTGCTTCTTGAATTTATGTACTTTTTTGAGTACTAGTTCTTTTTTAAAACTATTTTGATCAATGTTCTTTCTATTTGTTCTTATTCTTCTTTGCTAATTTGTAGGTTAACTAGCCTCGTAAAGCTGTTGATCACTGCATATTTGTATGTTTTGGGACTAAAACGTCAGCTTTGATGCAACTGTCTGCATGTGCATTCTTTCTGTATATTCCAAATTCCAGGTTTCCTTAATGCTTCATTATTTTAATGTCCAAGAATGGTAACATGTTGTCTGTTTCTGCTTCATATGTGAACGATAAGTTTTTATCCTAAACTTAGGTATTCATTTTTTACACTAAACTCCATTTACTTATATAAAATAAAAAATGAATACCTAATTTTAAGATATATTACCACTCCATTGCCAACAGCTTCGTAAGTACAATATTTGATATGTTTTTATCTTGTATATTCAGACGTTTTATGACAGCATCAATGGGTTTTTTGTTACAATACTTCCAGGGATGAGCCTTACATTCATCACACCTCCACCAGAGCAGAATACACATTCCCACAGCATAACAAATTATTCAACAGTTAGCTGAAGATGCAAAAAATGGTTCATGAAACTAATACTACATATTATAAACAAGTAAGTGGAGCAATAAGAGTGTGTAGCTCGACTCAATCATATAATGATCTTAATTATATGATTAGCTTCACCGTACAAGTTCCAATTAATATTTTAGTTAAACTTCTACTAATCTACTTATCTTTCTTCTGCCATTTCATCATTGGAGGCAAATATTACCAAAATGTGTAAAAATGTTTTTAATACAACATTATTGCATGTTGGTAATATTGTTGAAATATTTAAAGAAAATATTCAAAAAATTTTAAAAAATCCAGGGTATGAACAAATATATGAAGTACCAAAAATTGTTGAAGGGTTTGTGCTGTAATGCCAAGCAAAAAAAAAAAACCATATACAAAGGAGTCAGTCTTAGGTGACACTAAAACTTCACTAACTGGTTAATTCTTCAGAACATGTTTCAAGAGCCCTCTTGAATTAACCAGTTAGTGAAGTTTTAATGTCACATAATACCGACTCATTTGTATATTTAACAACTTCACTGCTCCTAACTTCTTTTAATTTTATCAAATAAAATAAATAAATAAAAAAAAAAAAAAAAAAAAACAAGTGGCAGCTTTCGCTTATGCTCATTTGTTTAACCTTGTGTGAGGATGAATAGTTTCTCACACTATATAGACATCTCAAGAAGCAGCACAAGAAGATTTTACTCTGTAAAACATAAACCAATGGTGGTGACTAACTGCAATAGAAAAGGTGAATAAAGTAACATATAAAATGCAAGGTTAATATTAATAATATATTATGTTGCACATATCTGCATAAACGCATGCACATTTTAATGAAATTTAGTGCATGAAAATCCAGTTCCTATTACTTAGTAATAATTTATGAGAAAATCCCTTTGCTGTTTAAGTTATACTGTATCATACTTTATTTCCTGTACCCACTTAACATTTGGCTTGACTTACCCATGATCTGCAAGGCCATGCAAGTTGAGAATGAGAGTATGAAAGAGTGTAATAAATATGATAAACATATATTCCTGCAAATAGGCACCACACAGGCCTCAGAATGATTATGCAAGATTGGCAGTAATAATGGCATAAGAAACTGCACAACCTCACTTTCATCAGTGCATTGCTTTCTCTCATTGTACTTATTCAGCACTAGAATATGCTAGTTTGATACATGTTAGTACTGAAACTAGCCAGAAAATTAATATATTCTAGAGATAAAAGGTTCTCTTTTAAATTGAATACATTTAATTTCTGTTTTAATTGTCTAGTTACAGACTTAAAACTCTTTTGCAGTTTCAGTTTGTTTAATCATCTATTTTGAGGAAGAGTCTAATTACCATTAAGCAATGGATTAACATTTATGATAAATGGAGTGCAAGAGAACAAATGACGATGATTCATCAATCATTTGGCATATAAAAAAACACTATCAAAAGTGTGTCAAGTTACAGAAAGATCATGCAGAATGGGACAAGTTGAGTATGTATATATACACACACACACACGAGGGTTGGAACTTAAATAGTGGCAACACTGCTGTGGAGACGCTATGCAACAGAATCTAATATTGTCGCTGATAGCACATGTTGTTTACATACCTATCTTTTCTCAGAGCAAATGGACTCTCCATTCCCACATCACCTGCATGCACACCATCGAGAGAAACACAGTCACTTGTGAGCTAGCAGTCTAACGTACTGTTGTCACTATGTTTTCGAAGCAGGAACAACAGAGTTGGATCAAGATTGAATGTGCCAGAGGTCGTACAGCACAACAGTGTCATAAAGTTCTTCAAGAGGCTTGCAGGAAATCTGCATTTTCTTACAGAACAGTGGCACATTGGGTAAAAGCCTTCAAAGATGGTCGGCAAACTGTGGCAGACATTCATTGGGCAGGTTATCCTACGCGTGTCAGTGAAGAAGAAGTGCATGCTCTTGCCGCGTTACTGGACAGTGATCGACGCCAGACTAGCTAGCTAGCCCAAGAAACCGGATTAGCGCATACCACTGTGCTTCACATCCTGAAGGAACGCCTGGGCATGCGAAAAATTGCATCACGATGGGTTCCGCATGATTTGACGGAAATAGAGAAATGGTTGCTTTACGACGCTGCTAAGACGCACTTGGAGCGCTATGAGCGCGAAGCAGAGACTTTCTTACGCCGTATCATAACCCTGGATGAAACATGGGCCAAATCGTATGAGCCAAAATAAACGCCAATCGAACGAATGGGGTCAGTATGGGTCACCACGAAAGTCGAAAGTTCGTCAGAGCCCCAATACGTGAAAGTTATGGTGATTCTCATGTATGACTGTGATGGTATTATCCTAACGTATTACATTCCTCCACGGCAGACCATCAATGCTGAGTATACCATTTGTTTTTGGAGCACCACCTGCGACCAGCTTTGAGAAAGAAGCGACAACACTTTCTGCAGAATCCACCCATCATTTTGCACGGCAATAGACCGCTCCATCTGCACCATCAAGAGAACAGGCTCTGCTAAAGTTATACTACGACTTCCACATCACTGGCAATGGTTATACACAATGCTGGTGACTACATTGAAGGACAGTAAAGGTTGCTAACATGTAACTCTTTTGTATTGGTTGTAAATAAATAGTTGCCACTATTTAAGTTCCAACCTTCATATATATAAAAAAGTATAAATAATAAGAATAAAAGAACCAAGAAAGTGCATGTAGGTCTTGTGTATTGTGAAGTAATCAATTAAGAGTACTGCAGACATACCGGACAGATCCAGATTGTTGCTGGGCAATCCTTTCTCGCTGCTCCCGTTCCTTCTTCTCCTTATACTCCCGGTAGTCCACTCGCTGTGGAGGTTGCTGTGCATTGGATGAGGTTTGAGATATACTCCCTCCTTTGTCTGGAGGCTTTATCTGTTCCCCAGGATGGGTAGAATGATGTTGAGGTGGACGACAACTACCAGATGGTGGATTAGAATGAAATAAACCATCTTGTACTTGAACACCATCTGGAGGTCGGATTTTACGTGGCTCCATATCCTATAAAGTAATAACAATATCTTAAAGTTTTCAAAATCTGAGCTACTGTCAAGGGAAGTATTAAACATGTTAAACCCTCTCCCATCTCAAACTTTAACACACACATATATATAAACAGTGCCACATCTCAATCTGAAAATAAAGGAGAATCAAACAGCACTGATAAACTGTATAGCCCATTAGTGACACATTTTTAATAGCAGATACTACTCTATTCGCCACATCCCCCTTCAACATCTTCCTTTGTTACTGCCCCATTTGAATGAGTACAATACACCAACCTAACTGGAGATATCCCATAACCCTGGATGCCTTGCATTATGCATATAAAGGAATAAAAGGGTGCCTTTAGGAAATTACACTTACAGTAATGCCAGCTGCTGTGAGATAGGTGACAAAATCATGAAAGGCCTGGCAATTCAAGTTGCAAATTGATTTTTTTTAACTTTACTTTAAGACATATAGATTAACCAATGTACAAAGTACATATGGAAAAGAAGGGATAGGTTAAAACTTACCTTGAAAGTACAAAGTTTTACAAGCAAACATGCTGAAAATACCTTCTCTCTTAATTTTCCTATATTTATAATTCTTGTGTTCAAACAATTTTTTATAAACTCAGAATATTCTGATATTGTCTTGGTTTCAATATGATAGTTTTCCTACAGCCTGCTCCACTAAATCTCAGTATACCTGCTTTCTAATTGAATTCCTTATAACTTAGCATTTGATCTTCTAAAATTATGCTTTCTGCTCATTTATAATCAGCTTCTGGCTGTCTTACCTTAAAGCATATTACATTTTCATTTACTGAGTATTTGCCCAACTACTTAATTGCATTCAATACACTACCACAATTATATAATCCAGTTATATTATTTGATACTTACAAATGGACTTCCAGTAATTGTTGGAGGTAGTGATGGGTTTGGTGCAGCACTGATGCTCATTATTTTACGCTTCAGTTTGGTTGGACATTTATCGAAGATAACCAGGAACTCAGCTGTCAACTGTTCAAGGAGTTCCAGAGTCACTGTCTTATCTACATACCAGAACCAGTCTTTTCCTTCATTTGACTGTGGAATCTGCAAAACACAGCAGCAAACAACAAATGATTTTAATGCATTAATAAATTAAGATATTCTGGTCAAAGTATTCATGCTATTATGGAAAAGAAATGTCAGATACCAACAAAAAATAATGGCAGTTCAGTGAGCAACTGACAATGGGAGAGATTCTTCTTCGCATCTTACTTTTATGTAAGTAAATGGAGTTTTAGTATAAAAAATTAATACCTAAGTTTAAGATATTTTATAATTTCCAATTATGGTATAAGGGCTCTTCCAAATGTTGTTTGGTAGCTGATGTTAAACTTATAGTTGAATGGGACCATTTTGGATTTTGAAGCTTTTATAAAATTATCCATTTACAACAGTTATGAATTTTGTCAAAAAATCTAGAAGTTCGGTACTTTGCAGTGTACTTTTGAAACTTCCATCGCATATCTTTAAAGAGGTACAAAAAAGTTATTAATTATAACACAATAATATATTATGATATTAATTTTTAATCTTATACTTCATTGCATGAGTTAACGTTTAAGAAATAAGCTAAGCGAGTTTCTAATTTTTATAAATGCCATAATTTCATAATATTAATAAAATAAAAAAAATACTGTCAATTTTCCAATGTCTGAAGTCAATGTTTTCTTTTATTATACCTATGATGTCATTGTATCCATGGAGATTATTAATTCATTTGTCTATTGTTGTTGTAAGTGAAGATGGATTTACCACAAAAATTTTCAGCCTAAGCTGAAAAGGCTGAATTGTCAATGATACTGAGAATATCTTATGATACTTATCAGAAAGAATAATATAGGCTCATTAATTGAATGAACAGTAAAATTATTAAGGATATTTCAGAAATTAGTGATTTTGATGTATTTCAGAACAGGTTAGTATTATCAAATTTTACTAATTCATTTGGTAGCTAATATTAAGTCATTAAATTTTTATTAACTTTGTAATTATGTATTTTGTAATGAAGATAAATAATTGATTGTTTTCAGTAAACAAACACACAATACTTATTTGTTTTCTTAAATATTATCCTAACATAAAGCTGATGACAGCATTTTAACAATAAAAACAATTTAATTGGTAGTCCACTGCTTCTCGGTGCATGCATTTACAAATACTCTATACCACTGCCCTCTACCACCCATGTGCAGAATTCCTGGCCAGCAAGTGAGTTAGCATTAGAACTGAAAATCTAATGACAAAATTGTAACTTTGGTAATTTTATGCAACTAATGTCATATAGCATTTTATTAATGAATTTAACAAACAATAAAGACTGTTTATAATTCTGGTATATAAAAAAAATGATCCATAACTCTGAGAAAGAATATTACGTTGATATTTTTGTTCTATGGTCGTTTTGATATTTTCTAAATTTACATTTAATCCACAGGGCTATATTGGTTTTGAATATAGCACTGTCCCCTTTTTGGCCAGAAAGTCTGCATTCTCATTACCTATCACTCCCACATGTGCTGGTATCCACAGTAGTATTATTTGTTGAAACTTTGTTTGGAGTAATCTATAATAAGATCTCACGTCCCTTTTATTTCAAGATTCATATGAATTATCATATCATTCTATAGCTTGTATAACTGAAGCTGAGTCTGTAAGAATCACTACTTTAAATTATATTGTACTTACGAAGCTGTTGACAGTGGAGTGGATACATCCTACACTTATGTAATCAATTTGTTTACACTAAAACTCCACTTACTAAGACTAGTTTCGGAAGAAGGTCTCTTCCATCTTCAGTACGGCCAAAAACTGAAGATGGAAGAGACCTTCTTCCGAAACTAGTCTTAGTTTATAAAAGTAAGTGGAGTTTTAGTGTAAACAAACTGATTACATAAGTGTAGGATCACTACTTTATTTTCTTTTATACCAGTCCTATGGTATATCTGTTCCAGCGCTCGTTGTATTGTCACCATTTCACCCTCATAACTTGTAGATTGTCTAGGCAGTGTGAAATAATGCGAAAAATATTTACAATATATACCATCTCCAACATTATTTCTCTGTTTGTCTGCAGATTCATCTGTGTAAATTCTAAGCCACTCTGTTTCAGGGAATTGGTTGTGTAAATGTTCAAGTGCTATAGTTCTGCATACCTTTGTTGAGTTTTCTTGTTTATTTAATTGTTCTGTCAGTTTTTTATGTATTACTATCTTAATGTAATCCATTGGATTAGTTCTTGAGGGATATGGGATGTTCTTCTCTGCCAGGTTTAAATATTTGTAATTCTTCTCTAAGTAAGCTATTTGTGATCTGTGTTTTTAGTTTGGGTTCTTTGGGTAGTTGATGAAACCATTGATGTTTACTTGGGTTTGTTTTTAATTTTATGTATAATTGAGCCGCTTGCATTTCAATGCTGGTTTTCATTGGATTATTATTCATTCCAGTCAGAAGTGCATTTATTGGTGTTGTGGAAATATGTAATATCTAATAAAAATTATTCTAATATAAAAGAAACAGTACAAAAAATAAAAAATCTATCAAGGAAGGAAGCAGTTGCTCATTTTAGACTGGCCACTGGACATGATTATCTGGCAGAACATCTATGTTTTATGAATGATTACACATGTAAGATCTGCAATACTGACAAGATTCTAAACGGAGAACATCTATTGGAATGCACAGAACTGAGGAAAGCTGCACCTGACGGGAAAATACACAAATTATATTGGCTGGCCAGGGAAAAATTGAGCACATTAGATGAACAACAACAACTCTGAGAAAGATGAACTCTTGCAAAACTGGCATTAGATAACAATTTAAAAGTGCAAAATGATGAATAAATCAAAAATAGCATTGCAAGTGGTGAAGAACAGCCGAAGTACTTGGTGAGGGAAGCAGTGAAAGTGAAGAAACTGCTCTCATTATGTTTCTCCCAGCATTGCCTTGAAATCAATTGATATGCTGGATTATTTGAGTCCAAATTATTTCAACTACAGTGACATTTTTCAAGAAAAATTCCTGCAGCTAATGGTGTAAAAAATAATATTCACAGAAACAAAATAATCATAATACAATTCCCTTCTTTAAACAGGTAAATAAAATATCAGTGAACTGAAATTAAATAAATCACAAAGTGGATTTTATAAATTTTACTTAAACATGATAATATGTTTAGGAATTCCACTCAATTCTATCTTGATGTGCTAATTGAAAAATGAGGCAATTTAAAATAAGCAGCTGCCTTATAGATAAAAGAATTATTACATATTGTTGCCATAAAAATGCTGAGGGGGAATAAAAGCTTATAAAATTATTTTATCCCTTTTTTTCAATTAGCAATGTTTATGAGGAACCTAAAACTTATGAATTGCCCTTATGACTGACACATATTGACTCTATGGTTCTATTTCATTCAAATTCACTTACAGGTTTTCAAAATATTTTTCTTCTGATTCCAACTGTCAAACCACTGTTCAAAACACTCCTCAAACTCTTTTTTTGAAAGTCTATTCAGTATAGATAGAACAATATTTTTAGTTCCCCATGACAACCCCCCTCCCCCTTTTTTTCCTCTATGAAATAGTTGATCACATGATGCTAGATCTAGGGATAAGGTGGGCAGGTAATGAACATACTTCCAAATCCTTTGATGATATTTGAAATAGTGCAAGCATGATGAGAGACAGCAATGTCCTGGTGTAAGATCCATTTCATCTGACCAAGATTTAGTCTCTTCTAGTGACTTTCTTTTTCAGTAGTACCACAACAGTAATAATATCCTGGAACCACTTAATCATATAGGATGAATTCTCTGTCAAAAATGTGAGGTGCATTCCCCTTACTTCATTTGGCTAAACTTTGGCTTTCTTGGACATTGGATTTGATAGATGTTTCCAATGAACTCTTCTGTTTGATTGATTGGTGATAATATACAAGCCATGAGGACCATTTGTGAATTCCTTTAATTCGAAAATTATAGTTTCAAATCTACAACTTTACTGAGCTCTAGAAGCTTTCCTACAAGCTTATGAATTACATCTAAAAGATTATATCTAATAGAGAGAGATATTCTTTGTCTTTTCAGAATTTCACACACTAGTAAGATGTCATCAAACTTTTCAATGTAGGATTTTCAATGGTGGAGTCCTATTGCCTGTAGGTGATTCTGGAATCGCCAGTGTCCTGTATTCACTCCAATAGCTTTTCTGGTTTTCTTTCTATCCCAACTTCTTGTTATAGTTTCTAGGTCCTAATGATGGAACCAGTTCTTGTCACAAGTGATGACTGTTTAAAAAATCCAGTTCCTGCTAAAATTTTTTGTTTGGCATTCAGTATGTGCAGCACTCCCTTTGCTGCATTTTTAACATCCCACAGTCTTTAACAGATTCACAAGACACATGGAAGATGTTGGCAATCTGTGCAATTTTCAAGGCAGTAGTGTTTTCACACAACTATGTTACTGTTTAATACTTAAATGTAAATTGGAACTTGCACAGTGAAGCCAATCATATTAATTGATATCATTGTATGATTCAGTTGAACTACACTTTCTTAAAGCTTCACTTACTTTTCATAAATGTATGGAACCGGTTTCGAGAACATTTTGTTCCCATCTTCAGCCATGCTAAAGTTCAACTGTCGGATCATTCGTTGAGCTGTGGGAATGTATATTCTGCTCTGGTGGCGGTGTGATAAACTTGTAGTTTATGTTTTCATCCCCTACAATGTCGAAGTTCATTAGGCTGTCTTTGCATTTGTAGATGTAGATTTTCTCCCAGGTTGCTAATTCCGTAGGTCCTTGTACTGATTTTAATAATTTTGTTTTATTTATTATGTCGTGATTTTGTCTCCAAAAATGATATGCTACTGCTGATTTCTCTATTTGCTTGTACTTTATGTTCCTGAAATGTTCCTTTAACCGTGTGCCTATGTTTCTCTTTGTTTTCCCTATGTAGATTTTTTCACATTCTGCACAGTTTATTTTGTAAATACCTGATTTTTCTTCTTGTGGAATATTGTTATTAACATTATCTATCAGCAAATTTTGAACATTAAATCTATTAATCGGTGCCAACCTGATATTAAAATCTTTAAGAATATTCTGAAATTTTTTTGTTTGTAAGTGAAGCTTTAAGAGTGTGTAGTTCAACTGAATCATACAATGATATCAATTAATATGTTGCTGTGTTAACATTGGCTGCAGCTTTTGCAGTTATGTCTTCCAGATTGTATAGAATCTATAAGATCTCCATTGCCTTCCATATATCTTTAGATATAAGTTGCATTTCAGCTTCTAGCTCCTAACTGCAGAGCTTCATATGAATAGTGCTGACTGCCTTGTTAAGTGAAGGCTTGACCTCTCCACCAATAATTCATCAAATCCCATGGCAGTTTATTCAATTGCAATTAAAACAGTCTGGCTATTTTTTTATTTCCTCTTGTATTTTTCACTCTGTTACATACACTATTTTTTATTTTACACTATATTTTATTGACTTTATATTACATATTTCTTTTTGATTACAATAATTTTTTGCATATCATATTAGCTATTTTTATATTTTTATTTCTAAAAATCTATATTTATTATTCTAAATTGGACCCAATTTCCATATTTCTGTTATCACCATCCCTTTGTTAGTCCAGATAATTGAATTTTACTATACCCCTAAATTTTTGCTAGCACATTTACTGCCCTCAATATGCATTCAAATCAGAACTTGGGTTCCTTTTTACAATATTCTGCTTAGCTAACATGGTCTTAAGTCCAACAGTTCCACTAAACTCTATAACTACAAAGACATATTATTAATTTATTTGTTAACATCATTTTTTGTTTTTTAAATAAAGACCAGTGAAGATCTTGAATATCCTAACTTTAGCAAAAGAAAAAATAATCAAAATTAAGCTTACCAGTTAAGCTCCAGAATTGATGTATCATCTACTTATACAGTGAGAGCAGTTTAAAAGCCCTGCAACAGGTGATCAGCAAACCTCCAATCTCTGATTTGGCTTATTTACAGGTGCTCTTTAACATCTCAGGTCATGAGCATCCCATTCAATTTAGGGCTTGAAAGACTGCTAAATTTTGTTTCAGGCTTGAGGCTCTTTTACATCCATAAATCTACAATATGGGACTTATGGTTTTACTTCCCATTCTAAGGAAGCCATACTTAAGATTTTTATACTGGAAAAAATACATACAATATGCATGGCGTCATTCTCCCTTCCAGTCAGTTGAGCAGGATTTTGACAGGGTCAGGCAGTTTGTTGTATGATCAAGAGTGAGATTTCATTAAACAGTCAGTAGTTTTGTGTTAATGGTAAGATTAAGTGTGTTGTCCTATATTCATCTTCTTGGAGAAAGTCATATGGCAGAACGAGACAGTCAATTACATTTTCTAGCAGCCCATTTAACACAAAGCATAATATTACATTATGTTGTTACATAAGTTTAATGAAACAGATGCTGTGACTAACCAGAAAAAACATTTCAGCTGAATTTTTTTTTTAATTAGTGATTAATGCCTGTTTTTACTACTGAAGCACCACAGGTGGTGGACACTGATGACACATGAAATGAAATGGTAAATTGGGAAAGGATTTTTTTTAAAAGGAAGCATTCTAGGCCTAAGTTTAGGGTACTCCCTTGCTTTGCCACTTATGAGGACTGAGGAAAACCTGAAAGAAAACTCAATCAGGGAGGACAGTCCTGGTGGGATTCGAATTCCAGACTTCATGCGCATGATTCCATGCCTTAACGACCTTACCACCCATGGGAGTCAGTTGTAATGTGCTTGTACAAGAAAAGGTTGATGAAATGAGAGCTTTACAGTTTTTGATTTTTATCTATGGGGGGACATTGAAAAATAGAATTTATTCAACTAACCCTCACACAATGGAAGAACTTCAAACAAAGATTTGAAATTAAGGTAGGTCTATTAGTAATGTGTGCCAGTGATATTTTCCTAACATGTGGATTGTGTCCGAGAATATGAGTAATATTTCCACTAAGTTAAAAATTGTGAAGTACATGAGCAACACAAGTTTGCACAAGAAAATACCAGCAGTAACATGGGATCTAATTGCCAGTTGGCAAGTTATATATTGAGATATTTTAACTGCTCTCACTGTATGTCACTGAATATCAAAACACACAAAAAACATCTGTTACAGAAAAGAGCTCTTGAACATTCTAATCATACAAGGATACTCACCTCCCAGTTTGACCATTTACATGCTAAGTGTATGCAGAAGCAAGCAACAACTGTTGGTTTGTACTGGAGACACATGGTGGTTAAGTGTAAGCTGAAAAAATAATTTTGCATTATTTAGTTATTTCTACTCTAATACCAACACAATTTCAAGTACATGGATATTAAAATAGAAGCTATAAAACTGGAACATAAAAAACTTAAAACTAACCCATAGGCTCCATTTTATATTTAGAAGTGTGACTTATTTATCAGTAGCAACTGCCAAGCAGAAGAACCTTCAGCATGTCGGCTGATTTACTACTACACAATTCTAGTGGTAGATACAGGAAATAAATACACTAATTTAAACTCTTGACATTCTCTCTATATACCGTGAACAAAAATCAAATTGTAAAATCTCTTCTAGTTAAAATAATAAAAAACTCTTTATGGCTTCATTTCCACGGATAGAATCAGTTTGAGTTAAAATGTTTAAAATATTCAAAACACTCTTTATGCTTTCACTCTCAAGAATTAAAAAAACCAGGACAAGTTTTGTGAAACATTTGTTCACATCATTAACTGTTAAACAATTGATGGATCACACGTTGAAGCTGGAAAGGTAGGTATTTATGAGGACTCTGGTGGCCTAATGATAAACCTAAACAGGGTGCTATTTACTTCCGGAATATCAAAATTCATGAGTTTGTGCTCATATTTAGTTATAAAAAGCTTTTCCTTATGCTAAATTCTTCCTTGGGTTGTTCCTGATGTTCATTCCAGAAATGTGCTGCTATAGCCAATTTGTCTATCTGTTTATAACGGATGTTCCTCTAATGTTCTTTCAACCTGATGCCTATATTCTTCTTGGTCTAGCCTGTGTATAGGTAAGCTGTAAGCTGTTCGACAACCCAAGGAACTTAGCATATGGGAAAAGATTTTAAAGAAGAAGAACGAGCATAAACTCATGAATTTTGATATTCCGGAAGTATACAGTAATCTGTTTAGGTTCATCACTAGATCACCAGAGTCCTAATGGATACCTACCTTTCCGTCACCCATCAGTCATTTAATGGTTGATTATGTGAAAAAATGTCCTTTTTTTTTTCTTTCTTTTTTTCCTTTTTAAATTCTTGAGAGTGAAACCAATTTTTAAATGTTTTAATTGGAAGAGATTTTATGCTCATTTCACTGTATTGATTCCTAAATGTTTTGAAAACTGGAATCAAATTGTAAACTAATTTGACTACAATTAACAAACACACTTGCTTAAATTCAAATTATTACAATATCATAAAAGAAATGCTAAATTTTTTTATAAACTAAATTTACATTTAAGACTCCATATGCAAATATCTATTTCCATAGCTCTTTTTATCACAGAGGCTATCTGTCCATGGGAAACTCAAGAGTCTACAATCACATGCATAATACTTCATAATACTATGGACAGCCTGGAAGATTTTAACTATTTTAATTATAACACCAGCATTGAAAGCCTAAGGAGTATTAGAATATTTCTGGTAAACAAAGTCAATAAATTACATTTTTATTTTGTGTATGATGTTTATGCTCCATAGTTATTGCCTTAATGAAAAATTATGACTATTATCCAAAGCACTAGTTTTGCAGAGCGCCCACTTTCTAACATTAGGAGCATGTTATTGGAATTAATACATTACAAAATGATGACCTTCCAACTTTTTAAAATGCTTCATTTCAAACCCAACATTTTTAACAGAATCCTTAAATGTGCAATCAGCATGTCTTTTAAGAGCAGAGAATCTACTCATTTTATAGGATAAGATGAAGGAATGCAAAGCATATTAGAAGTTAAAAACTGTGAAGATTTGTTACTGCTTATTAAATAGAGGTGTGGGTTTAAAATGTGGTGCACCCAGCTTTGTAAAGAAACTGAGAATACAGTTTCTTTACAGAATAGTGAGTTCCAGTATTGGAAACCAAAGTGAAGACTTGTGCGGTGCCACTGCACTAAACATGTAATCCCTTTGAGCAAAGTGGCTCCGGCAGTAATGCTTGGGTTGCCTGACTTTGGGTTTTTTTCATGGTTTCTCTGGTCGGTTAGGCTAATGCTGGAGTGGATTTTTTTGATTTCCACAAATTTTCTGCTCTCCTGTTTCATATCAGTTTATTTTGTTGCAAGGTCAAAAGTGCCAGAGTGAAGTGATCTGAAATGGTGTTACAGTGGTTTGTGCTTTTTAGAAAGGTTTCTGCCCTTGTTTGGTATGGAAAGAGCCCTTCGAAGGGGTTCATATTCCTTGGGGAGGAATTCCATTGTTAACTATTCTATCTGGAAACAATATTAGGGACTCACTCACCCAGGAGGTGTTCACACTGGAGGTGTAAATACAAATGACCTTGCCACTCTTCCTCATCCCATGGGAACTAAGAACTGGTGGACTAAGAGTAGTGCATAATGGTATGAACTAATTATCCACAATTGCTGAATTCTGCAAACTTTTTGGTAGTCCAACTCATGAATTATCTTATATAATGACTCATGAATAGGGCCCAGATTCTTAGGTTTTAAACTATTTTGTTTCTTGCTAACTAACTGTGATATTTAACATAATTATTCATTTCTTTATCATGGGAGTCATATAGATGAATCTTATGAAACTTAAAAATGACTAAATAGGACGACAAAACCTAAAAATGGCTAAAACTATCATTTATAAGAATTAAATTTAAATTAATTTAAAATTATAAAAATTACATTTAGTAATACTTACGATAAGACAACAATGCACATCTTGAACTTAAGAGACAAATCATTGCATTTAATTTTGTAATATCATTATTGTCATGTTAAAAGCATTGTCAAAATTAACTTATTTTATTAGCAAACTGAATTTCATTTCATAATACCATTGTTGTCAGTCAAGTTCAATGCTATTTTTCTCAAATCACTATCAAATGGATGCCTTCTGTTTCTTTAATGTTAGTCATGTTCTGTTAAAGAAAATTGTTGCGAGTAACTCTTATTTGGAAACAAACTGAAGGTGTTATTAAGAGGCTTACACTTCCAGTTTATTAACAGTTACAGCAAGAAACCAAAAGGAAAAGTATCTAAAAGTTGGAAGTTTAGAAAGTGGGTCAGCAACGATCCCAATTTTACCACAGATGCAAAATTGTATTATAAAGACTTAAACATTTTAAGTAAGTTTAGCACTTTATAACTTTAAAAAAATGCAGCGCCCTGACATATAAAGACTTGGACATTTTAAGTGTTCATGAGTTTTATATTTCAGAACAATGGAAAATACAAGTAAAATTAAAGAAACTTAAGTACAGTATCATCTTAGCATCTCAAAACTGATACAGTGTAAAAAATTTATTGAAATTAAAATAGACCCAAAGAGAAAAAATCTGGTATTTATCAGATTAATTGTAAGGATTGTGAAAAAATCTATATAGGAAAAACAAAGAGAAATATAGCCATTAGGTTGAAGGAGAAACATCCATTACAAACAAATATATAAATCAGCTGTGGCAGCACATTTTTGGAATGAAAACCATGAAATACAAAAATGTATCACATTATTAAAAAATGTACAACAACCAAAGGAATTAAACATATGAGAAAGAATTTATATAACAAATATGAGTAAAACCTTATGAATTTCGATATCTCAGAAGCAGACAGCTCTTTATTCAAGTTATCACAAGACCACCAGAGTCAAATGAGATACCTAATACCAACTTCTACGGTTTATCCAACAGTCTTTAATTGATGAAGATGTGGATAATTGTTCCAAGAAACATGTCCTGAGTAAATCTCATGTAAGTGAAACCATAAAGATTGTTCTAAGTATTTTGACTCAGAAAAGATTATTAATGCATGTTTCACTGTGTTCAATTCCAAATTGAATTAATATTGAAATTAACCTTTCATGCTTGATGCTCAACATACAATGACCTCAGCAGCAGATGCCACACTACCGCCAAGATACTCACTAGATGCCAGCACACATTGTTCTGAGAACTATGCATATAGTTTGTTTTGTAATAAACTTATAACACTAATTTTAATCTCTCATGAGTCAACTATTTGAAAAAAACACTTTTCCTAGCTTCACTTACTCAAGGTTATCATGACAGGTTCATTGACCTTTGTCCACATTCTTAGCTGCTTACCATTGGTTGGAGTCGAGTTAGTTGATGTCTTAGGTGATTCTAGTGGCCTTCTGACAAAATTGAATATTGAGATTTCTGCTTTTGGGATGCCAAAATTCATTATATATATGTTTTTATGTCAATTCTTTCCCAGAATTCCTTTGATTTCAAGGTTTTTGCATCAAAAATGCACTGCGCTGCCAGTTTTTCTATTTGATGTTTCTCCAATGTTCCTTGAATCTTATACCCCCATTTCTTTTTGTTTTTAGTTTATAAAATTTTACAAAATCCAAATAAATAAACTGGTATATCCTGAAATTTATGTCCTTAGGCAGGAAGTCTGTTTTATTTAATTTTAATAATTTTTAAAAAATGTACTATTTACCAGATTATTTATCAGAATTTGGGAACATTGAGAAACATTAAATACAAGCAAATAGAAAAATTGTTGGTGGCATCCATTTTCGGAACAAAAGTCATGAGTTACAGAAAAAGCAGAAGTTATTAAAGACATTCCAAAAACCAAAAGAATTCAACATTTGAGAAAGGATTTATAAAAAAATATATTAGCAAGTTAATCAAAATGCCACCAGAATCACCTCAGACACCAACTTAACTCCAGCCAATGGTCCAAATGTTATAAAGCAGCTAGAATGTGGACAAAGGCCAATGAAACATGTTGATAACTTTGAGTAAGTGAAGCTAATGAGAGTGTTTTTTCAATTGCTACATTCACAAAGGACTATTAATATATGCTTCATTGTGTTAGATTCTAAATTAATTAATACTGAAATTATAATACTTTTTAGTTACTTTCTGCCTGTACTTTGCATTGAATAAAATGTTAATAAACCTAAGCAATAATATATTAAATATATCAATTTCAGCAACACAGCAATCATATCAACCACAAAGCTGTTATATGATCCAAATCTGAAAGTATTTCAATATAAATGCTCTTAATATCTACTAAAGTTTGTTGGTACTTTCTGATATGATTTACATGCTCAAATATAAATGAATAAAATGAATAGCAATAATATTAACTGGAAAGCAATTATAATTAAATATATATATATATAATTAGAATTCATGCACAGCGAACACTGTGTTTATCATGATTTATACTAATATTTAATTACGGCATTAAATATCTGTTAAAAATATTTAAAAAAAAACAACAACATAATATTAAAAGGATGAATAATTCAAAGATCAGAATGGAATAAAACATGGTTTCTTTTCAAATAAATATCACCACCTGTTGGAAGCCATAAAGTAGGACGTCTGAGCTAGGTCTTTGCTGGCTGTAGCAGTGGTTCATTCACAGGTTCCAAGTGAGATAAGAGCCCGTCGATGGACGCCCGAACAACCGCCGGGCGGCCAGGCACCGGGAACAAAAAGCACTTGTTATATAAAGTGCTTTTACCAAGAAAATACAGAAAATGTGCACTTACACATGGACAAAAAACAGCAACATTGTTCAACTGTACATGCAAGAGCATTCATTTGGGAAGCACTACATTAGTAGAGATTTTTAATATATTTATAATGATTCACTAACAATTAGAAAATACTACACATCCGGTATCCTCCTCACACTCAAAAGGTGCAGATGCTAAAAGACTAAAAAATACCTTTCTAAAATACTCATTAAGCTAAATACAGAATCTGCAAAAATTAATCTTGTGGTTCTAGGCTTTTTATTTAAATATTAGCAGCTGTGCATGACATTAATACCTGAGGTGACCGCATGTAATAGGAAACAGAAGTACTGAAGATTTAAACAAAGTGTATGCATGTGTATGTGTATGTGTGTGTGTGTGTGCGCGCGCGTGCGCAGTATGTAGCAGAAATACTGGAACAAACTTTGGAAGCAAATTCCTCATACCTACTTAAAAAAAATGGCCCATTAACATACATCTAGAAATGCCTGCTTTATAAGTTAGGTAATGAATGAAATACATTCATTCTTCCTGTAGTTTGTGGTGCTACGGATTGCACCTCACCAACTTGATGGTAAACTGCAAGAAAGCTTTTACGATTGGTTGCTTTCATCTATACAGGCATGCACCCTTGCATACGGTCACACATTCATGTGACCGTACATAAGAATCATGTCTGCCTAACCATTAAATGAATATCCTGCCATGGTTAGGTGGTCAAATGTAACTGAACTGCATACAAGTCAAATGTAAGAAACAAACTTAGCCAAAATGTACATAAATGACATATTTAAATAAATATCCTTGGCAACACACTGCCATTTAGGATATATCAGCAGAATGACTTTCATCAATTACTCAATTGTCTGAAAAAGTTAATTATTATTTATAACAAACTTAAGTTTGCAGACAGGCAAATCATGAAGTTCAAACAAGAGAAGAGGTTAAAACAGATTACAACATTGACAACAAGAAAAGAAACTACCATTCACAGGAATCATCTTTGGACCACCAAAAAATTCCAGAAACAACTCAGAGAGTTCAGTATTACTTTGCCCTGGTGAACAAATTCAGTCTGAATAACTTACTGAATTCGGCAATGTTAGAATCTCTGATGAAAAGAAACCAGGAATCAGTAAAATCAACTACTCAGGATATAACAAAGTATACATTGGCAAAAAAAGAAGCTTTGTAATTAGACTCAGTGGAGAAATATCAGGTAAAAATAGATAGATATATCAGCAGTTGCACATCACTTTTGGAGAGATAAACATGATATAGAAATGGAAATCTAAATATTGTAATTTGTAGATAGAACTTTGGAGCTGGGAATATGGAAAAATTTTATTAAAAAAATGTGAAGAAACAGTGATTAATTTCCCAACAGCAGAGGACAAATTAATCCAAAAGTTCATAAAATGTCCAGGAGAGCTACATCAAGTCCATCCAACCATCAACAAATCCAGCAGTCAACTCGCAGCTGATGATGTGAGCAATGGCCTGTGAAACATGTTCTGTATTATTCAAATGGAGCATAAGAGTATTAAATCAACTTACCAGTTAATTAAGAATAAATTAAACTTAAGTTGTTGGATTGTAACTTGAAATGCATTGAAAGTCATCTTTCAATAATAACTCATAAACCAGACATTTTGACATGCTTATATGACTCTTTTCTTGTATTAGTGCAAGGAACTTGTTACTAAAGTGTGTCCCAGTAAATCTGTTAACTACTTACACATACATATATGCGTGCACTCACTCTCTCTCTATTGCTGTCAACAGAATGAAATTAAAAAACCTCATAAAATAAATAAAAAAATAATAAAAAACAATGTACAAAAACATTCTATTGTTATTGTTAAAGATAAAACATTCTATTCAATGTTTATATATACTATGAGTGAATTAACTCATCCCATGGGTTCAGAAGTTTTGCAATTCTGATTTCATAGGCTATGCAATAAACACTATCCTACTGTGTTATCACACCTTTTATTTCCTTCTATTCTAGATTGTTGTTATTGTAGTTTAAAATTGATAGAATAAAATAACAAAAGTTAATGAGTGTTTAATACAATAATTGTGTTTTGACAATAAAAGTGTATATCCCTATAAGAAAGAACAAAATGTAAGCACATTAGTCAGGAGTTTCGAAATAAGTTATATTAGTGCAAAATTAATTATTGCATAATTACCCAAAGAATGATTTCATGCTACAACTGACTACTATTGCATAATTACCCAAAGAATGATTTCATGCTACAACTGACTACTATTTCTTATTCTGTACAAATTCAAACAATAACAGCAATCTGATCTACCAGGCAATGATAGAAAACAAAAGGTGAGATAACTATTCAATCCTCTTTAACATTTAAGTAACATAAGGTAGAAGTGAAACCTAAAATGTGGCAAACAACACTGGTTCTAAACTTGCCCAAATCTATTTTTTAATTACATTTATTTTAAATAGATTATTATTTGGACTGGCAAGTTTTGAAATGAAAGGTCTATATATTTGAGTGCATCTCCTTAACCTGAGGATTGGGATGTTATACAATCCCGTATTTTACAGTCTCCCTTAAACACTGCCCCCTGCGCTTATTGATTTTGGCCAAATTGGCTATGTCACCCTCGGCATGTTTCTGATTCATGTTACCTGTGCGCAAATGGTTTTAGTGGTGAAGGTTCAGGATTCAAATACTGGTCCATGAAAGTATACCTTTTTGTTTTGTTTTCTGGCACAGAAGAGAGAAATAATACTTATTCTGTGATATTTATCAATGTAAAAATCCTAATTAAGTAAATCTCGATTAAAACACAAATTTCTACAAGAATTTATTTTATTGATCATAATAAGCTAATGGAAATAACTTTCCATTAATGTGATTTTTTTTAAATAGTGTTTAATATCTGTTTTTACTACTGAGCACCACAGGCAGTGGACACTGATGATACATTAAAGGAAACGGTAAATTTGGAAAGGAGTATTTTTTAAAGGAAGAAAGTGTTCCAGGCTTAAGTTTAGGGTACCTTCCCAACATTTGCCATTTACGAGGACTGAGGGAAACCTGAAAAAACCTTAGTTAGGGAGGACAGTCCTGGTGGGAATCGAACCCCAGATCTATTGCTCATGAGTCCACGCCTTAATGATCTCAGCCATGGTGGTCTATGAGCTTTATATTGTTTCAAAACCTGCTATGAAATATGTCACACACAACATAAATTACAAAGGTAAGCTGAAGTGTGTTTATAAATTTTAGACAGTAAAAGACCTAACAAATTTAGTTTAATATGATTATAAATATAAGAATCTTCATGTACAGCATTTGGCAAAAATGTCTATTAGACACAAAATTTCCAATTATAACTGCAAATGGATTGAAGGAATGATTGTGATTTCAAATGATTTATTAAATTTCATAGTTCTAATTTTGATAAAACAAGTTAGATAAAAAAAAAAATACTGGCTACATTGCTGCAATTTTAAAATGGTTTTAATATCAGTTTAAAATCACTAAAACCTTGTCTGCTTATGCAGTGTTTTATGTCTTAACTAATAGGCATCCTTCCTAAAACATGTATAATATGAGCAACACTCGGAAAGTTTCCAGGCCTAGGTAAACGATTTAAATGAATATGTAAATATATATATATATATATATGGCTTATGATAGCCCATACTTTTATCTGTAAAACCGTATAACTTCTGTCAGCTACTATCGGCCCAGCCTCAACAATGTGGGTGAAAAGAACACTTTTGTCAGTTATTCAGTAGCATGCAACAGAGCTAGGGCAAGAACATTACCATGCAATGAACAGTGAACCAGGAACTTGAGACACTTACACAAGCTTTACGAATGATGACAACAGATCTCAATTGATTTGTAAAATTTAAGAGGGGCTGAACATTTTTTTAAAGACAAAGAGAGAAGTACAAGACATTTGATGGCAATGTCTGCACAAAACATTGCCACTGTGGAGATATTGTAAGAAGGATCCCAAGTGTAATAGCCAGCCCTTAATACTGAATCCAGAAGTGCCTCAAAAAATTTACATAATTATTTAAGGATTAGAAAAATTTCTTCTCAATAGATGTCCCACAACCCCAGTGAAGGTCAAAAGACCACTGCAAATAATACAATAACAGTAACTCTTGCCCAATTTCTGAAATTATAATGGCGATAAAAACATGGATATATAAATGTAATCCGGAAACAATGCATCAGTCACCAATTTGATTTTCCCAGATAGTACTCCCAACAAAAGTCAAAAGAGCAATAAGGGCAAAGAAGAAAATGCTGGTGACATTCTTTTCCATTAGCAGACATATGGCAATAATTACCCTTGAAGATCAAAGGGCAGTTACTACAGCATTTTTCTTCTACAAGATTTCAAAAAACTGTATGCAAATCAGCCAAGAACCAGACTTGAGACACCATGCTGCATCAAGACAATGCTTCTGCCCATACCACTAATGCCACAGTTAACTTCCAGAAGAATACCTCTGTGACGCTTCCCATACATCCTCCTTACTGTCCGGACTACAATCCAGCACCCACCAACTTCTTCCTATTCCCTTAACCACTGTGGGGGAAGCAATTTTCAAACTCAGAAGATGCTGTAACAGCATCGCTGAGTAAAGAGTGGGACCAGTGTTTTCAGTCTTGGTTCCACAGGATGAGCTGGTTTACAGAGGCTGAGGGAAAATATTTTGAGAAAATGAAGTGGTAAGATCCAATGTATAATTAATATAAGGCCTGTATGCAAAAACTTCTGACTTCTTTATCTAATGAGCTTTCTTTTTTTTATTGGGTTTCTTTAAGGGTGCTCTTTAACATCTCTGGTCATGAGCATCCCATTAAATTCAGGGTGAAATGGCCAATAAATTTTGTTCAGAGGCCTCTTCTTTCAAGCTTGAGGTTCTTTTAAATGCTGTAAATCCATGAGATGGCAACTGCAGCTTTGATTCCCTTTTAAAGGAAGTGAAATTATCCCTAAATAGCCTATCAATCCTGGCTGGATTTGAACCTGCAACCTTGGGTGTATCATATGATGCTGGAATTGTAGTCTTTCAGCTAAACAATATTATATTCATAAAACACCTTCAGAATGAAACAATTAAGTTTAGGCACTGTAATGTTTCTGATTTCATTGCCAATGATTTTCTTTCTACTTCAAAATCTTTGCTTGTGCAAATTTTGAGAGTAATTTTATTTGTAAAAATTTATCATTTTTGATTGTATTTTTTGTTTTACACTGAACAGTAGATACAAATTTGTGCAAATATCATGAATTGAATTTTGGAAGGAAGCAATGATGAAGAACGTTTTTGAATGAATGAATGTCACATGAGCAATTTGCATTTAAAATATCATTTATACACAAAAATGCATTGCTCTAGTGACAATTGTCCAACTATCTTTACAAATTAATGTATACTGCCTTGAGTCTGGCAAAGAACAAGTTCAGAAAGATGTTCAAGGGCAAAGGGCAAGCTGCTTTATGCCCAGTAGCCAAGACATAAAACATGGTTGATTAGTTGGTTGATAGTGGCCATTGTGGATGCTGAATTTATCATTTTTTCCCCAGTTTCCCATTAAAGAACTTCTAAATTATTTTTCATTTGTTTGTTGCTATCAAGTTGGCTGCATTTCAGTAGAATGTTCTTTGTTTAGAATTGCTTTTACATCCTTACACAGTGGGCAGTAGCTGTCCTTGATTAAGTTCATTTTGAAGAGATGTTTTGACAAGCAATCATAGCCGAACAATAAGCGGAATTGGGCAACTCCAATTTTTCTTCATTTCAACAAAAATGTTTGAAAGTCTTTAGATTTTCACATGGTTCTTTTGGAAGTTTTTGTTGGATATTTTGTTGATTTTGTTCAATCATTAATTTTTTATGAGTTTCAATTTAGAAGGAAGTTTTAGTTCAAAAGATAATTTTAATTTTATGGTGGTCCCCCTCCCCCTTTTAACTATAGATAAGCAATCTCGTTCCTCTCTAATTCTAAATGACTCAGATTTATTGTTAAACTATTTTTGATGATATAGTTTTCTTATTTCATTTACCGTGCATGTTGGTAGATAATTGTATTTCACTATACTTTGTAGTTCTAATTCTAATGTATTCAGGAATCAACACATTGAAAACGAGTCTAAAATCTCCAGCAAATAAAATATAAAAATCAGTCGTTTAACAGTTGACAATGTGGGCAAAGGTCTCATGAAACATGTCCTGAAATTTTAAATTTTGAGAGTAAAATGTTAAGAGTGTTTTATCATTATATTAATATTTTAAATGTTTTTAACTGAGTCTGTTTCCTTGTTCACCTCGTGAAGCCACAAAGTGTTTTTAAGCATTTTAAAATATTTCATTTACTGAAGATTTTATACTTTGTAGTACTGCTTTAGAGTCACTTATTTTAACAAATCTTTTATTTATGTTAGTTCCATACAGTAGATTTTTCTAAAGATGTTCAAATACCCACTATTTTGCTACTAAAATAGTTAGCATACTCTTCCAATGGAGTATATTGAAGAAAATTCTTCACTGTATACTCCAAAGCTTGCTTCTCCATTTTTAAATGATCCACCTATGTAAAACTCTACATCATATCAGTTGGACAATGCGTAGTGTACTGTCAAGTGCTGTATTAAACTTAAGGTACGTCATTCTTCTTGGAGACCATTGTATCCAGACATGGTTTCATGCTGATATTGATATATTGTAAAGGATCAGTTGGTATAATGGCAGGTTTAGTGCTTATTTTTATAATTTTGTCTAAATCTTTTTTCTGTAGGTAATTTTTGAAAGTCTGTTGTGTTTTTAATCATTGTTGTGTGCTGTCAGAAATATGAAATCATTTATTCGTGTGTTGATTACTTTTTAATTTCTATCTCAGTATTGCTGTTTTAATATCTAGCTCAGTGTTAATTGGCAGGTTGTTAGTTATGCTCTGCATTGCAGCAGTAGGTGTTGTTTTTATTCCTCCTGTTATTATTCTTAATGGCCTTGATTGTATTGTATCCAATTCAGTTTTAAATTGGTTTTAAATTTTTTTAAATTTAGTTTTAAATTGGTTGTTTATACTGGATATTTATCTCACTTCCAAAGAGCAAATTAGGCTTTATGTAGCTTTTGTATGTGTCATTAAGGAGACCTATGGATTCTACCCATTTGATGCCTCCTAATCTTCTTAATATGTTCTTCTTATTCACTTTCTTAGTTATACTGTCAATCTCTTCAGAAATTTTTTGTTAAGTATTATTCTAAGATATTTGGTGTGTTCTTTCCCTTGTAATAGTCCATTACTGATTTTAAGTTGCAAATCATCTGTAGTGTTTTGAAGACTGAAAATATGGAAAACTATCTTTTTAGTGTTTATTTCCAAACTGTTGCTGGATGTCCATGTTACTAATCATTTTCTGCATTCTACCTTCTAGTTTTTGTAATGTTTATTCTGCTTATTTTTTTGACTAAACCATATGGCAATATCATTTGCAAACAATCCCATATTTGCCTTTGGGAAATCAGACATAAAACGTGTAAGTGGATTAAAGATCTATAGAAGACATCATTAGTGCTGTCATCATGTTGATGTCCCTTAGAAAGCAAATTTCACATACAGTAACATTTTCTTCACAATTATGTTTCATCCTGGGTAAGAGATTGTAATCATACGCAGATATACAGGGAGCATTCCAAATGTTCCAGCAGCTAAGAAAAATCTTTGAACAAGAGGGTTATGGATAACCTTTCATTATCATGAAGGAGAATGGGATTTGTTTCTTACAAGGCATTTTTGTCTTGTCCTCAGTGCCAGATACAGGTACTGTTCTAAGAAACTGCAATAACTGTTCGTGAGATAAGGAAATGTGGAATAGCACACTATGGCTGGCATAATGATCATTACCTTCAGAAAACCTTGCTCTAAATAAAAGTTTCTTCAACTGAAAAGAGGAAGGGACATGCTCATTCAATTGGCTCTTCAATTCTGATTCATTAAAATGAGTCAAGATTTCATTTAAAGTGATGATCCTTGCAAGGAACCTTTTCACTTTCTATTTGAGCACTAGGTCAGTATATTCCATGCAAGTTACATGATGTCATATCTGCACTTTGGCAAAAGGATGAGATATATACAAAGTGCTGCAATATTATGCGGGATGATCAAGAAATATGAATGTAAAGTTATACATTCTCTCTTGCTTTTGTAGCTCCACTACTACTAGTGTTATTCAGTGAGTGATTGATAAGATGCACTCTATTAATTGGTTTCTGTGGGCGAAACATATTCTGCCAGCAGAAATACACTGTGAACTGGTTGCTACATGGGCCACTCAAAAAGTTTATAGACCTAACCATACTGTTTACAATATGGAGAAAAGAATTTCACCAGCATCTTGCACTGTTGTTTGTTAGCCAATAACTTAAGTTTCAGTCTGACTGTAACCTTCATCTGTTGCCTGCAGCAGATGGGATATTGATGGGTGCAAGCTAGTTATTATGCACAATGGAGCTGCTGGGGAACATTTTTTAGCAATAACTCTGTATGACTTCTTTGTTTATTAAAAAGTTAAAATAAATAAAGAAGTTATATTTCGTTTTACTGTGTGGATTCCTTCAAAGGTATAAACTCTGTATGATTTTAAAAGTGGTTTAAACCAAAGTCAAGCCTTGAAAGACTGATACAGCTTTTTAGGGATCTTACTCTTTCCCATGCTACCATTTTCAATTTGCCTCCAGAATTTAGAAGGAGTTGGACATTCCTTGAAAGTGAAGAAAGGAGCAGGCAGCCATTCACGGCAGTAACCAAATAAAACATCAATTTTATGGAGAAAATGGTGAGAGAAACCCCTATGTCACATATCAGGACATCAAGGCAACCTTGAAGATTGGATTGGGGAGTGTTGCAAAAATATTGCATGATAATTTCTGAGGGTCAGCAAGTTTTCATCCAGCTGAGTGCTCCACAAAAACACACGGCCAAAAGGATACCCGAGTGTAATGGTGCCAAGAAATGCTCCAGAGATTCAATATTGGTAGCTCTCATCATGTTTCTGAGATCATAACAGATTATGAGACATGTATTTATAAGTATGACCCAGAAACAAAATGCCAGTCTTCAGTGTGGGTCTTCCCTGATGTCAAAAGGGCAAAATGTGTTGGCAGTGGTGATCACATTTTGGCACAACTGGTCATCTACAATACCTCTAGAGAATCAAGGAATGGTCATTGCACAGTGGTACACAACAGTTGCACTCCCCCAGTTGTTTACAAAAGTGTGGGAAAAGCGGCCAAGAACTGGATTAAAGGTATCTTGTTGCATCATGACAATACATCTGCCTACACAGCCCATGTGACATTGGATTTTCTCCAGAAGACCCTTGTTCAACTGCTGACCTCCTTCCTACAGCCCCAACTGGCATTCCACGACTTCTTCCTGTTCCCTACGGTGAAGAATCGACTGCGGCAGAAGCAGTATTCATCACCAGAAGATGCTGTTGCAAAGTACAAAGAGGAGCTGAATGCAATAGATGAGAATAAGTAATGCCAGTGCTTTCACTCATGGTTCAGAAGAATGGGCAAATGTAAATAGTGGAGGAAGAGGTGATGGTAAGTTTTGAATTAAATATTTTGGGGGCCCGAGTCTAAATACTTTCTGAGTGACCATCACATGTATGGTGAAACTGTAATAAATTGCAATAATGTGGCAAAATCTGTTCACAGAGGGAAGAGAAGCAGAAGCAGAACTCACAGTTGATCTCAAACATACAGCAGGGAGGACAATGCTTGATGAATGATCAAAGAAGACAGGCAAGTGACTTTGAAGAAACATTTTGGAGAATGCCGGTATCACTCAGAAGAGCATGTGTAGCATGAAGTAAGGACTTAACTTTGGCAACAGGGCCCCAATTTCTATGAGGCAGGTATCAAGAACTTCACGAAGAACTGAGATAAATATCTGAACCAAAGGGGAGACTACGTTGAGTAATAGCATAAGACTGTTCTTTCGCAAGTCAGTTTATATTCATCTGTAAATACTACTAGAATTTAAAGGCTTTGTATTCATACTCCCTAATTACACAACATTAAAAATTATGTAGTATTATCCCCTAGATTCATTTACATGAAGTACATCAGCAATCAACAGCAAGCCAAGAAGTAATGAGCTGAATTATATGAGTGCTGAAATATGGTTTCTCTGTTTTTGTCAAACACTTGCATTCAGTAAGTAGATGATGATGATTAATATTATTGTTGTTATTGTCATATTGCCCATTTTCACTGCTGAGGCATAACAGGCAGTGATACTGGGACACATGAAACAAAATAATAAATTGGGAAAAGATTTTTTTTTATTTAAAGGAAGGAAGCATTCTAGGCCAAAGTTTAGGATATCTCCCTGGCATTTGTCATCTATGAGGGCTGAGGGATTAAAACAAAAAATAAATAAAAAAAACTACCACAGAGGATAGTTTTAGCAGAAATTGAACCCCAGGCATTCACAAGACTATTACTTAATGACTTCGGCCACCCATATATATTTATATGGAGACGATAAATTGAAACATGCTTCATACAGTCCCTAAAAACATTCTTGCCTTGGCCATTGTTTATTTTAATAAATATGTCTTTGGTGTCTTCTACACTGTTTGATTTGATTGATTGATTTATTTATGGATGCTATTTAACATCTCAGGTCATCAGCGTCCCATTCAACTCAGGGCGTCAAACGGCCGACAAATTTTGCTCAGAGGCCTCTCAGGCTTGAGGTTCTTTTTCGTGCCATAAATGTACGACACGGAACCCACGGCTTTACTTCCCTTCTGAAGGAAGCCATACTTAGGATTTTTACGCCCGAAAAAATCCATCGGTCCTGGCCGGGTTCGAATCCATGATTTGGGTATAGGAGGCAAGTATTGTAACCACTACACCACCAGGACCGACTTCTACACTGTGATAATACACAATGCTACATAAACAAACATGACTATCACCACTATGTTCACCAACATACTCGTACCAAAGAATTCATATTCTTACTGATATACATACAAGTCACATGACAGCAGTGCTACCATTATTTTTCAACACCGTATATGTATGTAATATTAAATACATTTTATTAAATATGAATAAACTGAAATTAAGTAAAAATAAACCTGATACCAATCATCATTGGTGTAACTATTTGATTTGCAATACCTTAAACATTTCTGATACATATAGGTGTTACAAATCTGTAATTTACCTTCTGAAATAAACAATAAACTAGTAATTTTACTGCTTACATTAGGCAACCAGTAATTTTTAATTTATGTAAATAATTTTATTTACAAGATTTTATTTTTAATGAAAATCTGCCAGTTGATACTTTTCAATAAACAGAGGTTAACTGTCCAAAATATATCATTTTCAACTAGAAATATAATCTGATATAAAGAATGCTGCCTAAAATTTTAAATTTGTCTTAGAAGAAAACAAAGGTACAGTTAAATGTAGAGACAAAAATCCTTCATGCACTACCCTAATATAATACTATAATGAATCTCTATAAGGTTATACTTTGGATATATAACAAAAAGGAAAATATCAAATGGTCCATATCAGATTAACAATATGAAAATACAGTCTTTGTGAATACTCATCCTACTTGGATTTTTGTGTTTATAACCAACCTCTAAACAGGCATAGGTACACAGACACACATTCTCATGCTGTTCAAATTTCAAGCATTCATCTACTGCTATTGCATCTGCCTATGGCCCACAAAACACTTACCTCTTACAAGATGACAGCAACGAACTACATGAGTGTGTGGATGGTCTATGGCCACATCAAACCCCAATGTTTGGAGCAACACATTTTCATTGAACACCAAGTCCTGTGCATGCTCCAGGTATTTCTGCAAGGACAAAATGCACATTTTAAGTTCATTATGAACAGAATACCATTTTTGATGATTGTGCATCTGAACAAAATTACAGAAAAACATAATAAATACATGTATGACATAGTTTTATACAAATATTTACAATACTTATTACCCCTCCTGCAGCTTTCACTGATTGTATAAACTTACAGGCATTAAGCTGCTTCTATAGTGCATACTTTTATCTTTCCACACTCATGAAAGTGGAGTGGAAATGGCAGTAAACAACTCAGCTACCCACACCTCACCTACCACGTGACTGACAAAGTACAGCAAGCATGCTTAGACGTTTCACTTTCCTGCAAAGCTGTACTGTAACACCTACCATTTTGATTCACACATTGCAGCTCAACTTCTAAAATGTTAACTTTTTTTTTTTTTTTTTTTTTTTCATATATTGTTTTGCAGATATCCAATGTTCTCAGATTGAATTTATGAACCCTGTCTTTTAAAGGGCCCTATAAAACAATAGACTTGTGCTCTGAAACTTAATGCAATACTGCATAAACTAGCATACAACCATATCAGCAACTAAGCACATACACATGCAGATAGTTACTGCCAATGCAGTATGCATGAATATATGTACTGTATTATTACCACTTATCTTTTAGGTAAGTTGCATTTTGCTGCACTGCACTAAAATGGCCCTACAATTGGTTAATGATTGATTCTTATTAAGAAATACAGAAAGTATTAGAAAAGCTTTTGAACAATAAACATAAAGCTATTTTCAGATTTCATGTCCTCTAACATGTACTACCATAAAATCAATGGCGATAGTAAGAAAAATTCATTCGTGTAATATCAATATTAATTCAATTTGGAATCGAACACAGTGAAACACACATTAATAATTTCTTCTGAGTAAAAATATTCAGAACACTCTTTATGGTTTCACGTACTTTATATAAAACCTATTTTAAACCAATTAAAATAGGTTTTATATAAAGGAATTACATACATTTTACTCTGTTGATTCCGATCAAGTTTTATAATGGTTTCACTTATTAGAAGACATGTTTTATGAACACTCCTCTACATCCTCAGCTGTTAAACAATTGTTTAATTATTCGTAGAAGTTGGGTAGGTAGGTATCTGGGTTGACTCTGGTAATCTTGTGATAAACTGGAATAAAGAGCTGTTTGATTCTGGGATGTACATTATGTTCTGCTCATGTTTTTTTATATACATTGTTTCCTATATGGTTAATTCTTTTGATTATTCCAATAAGTGGAATCACAAAGAGTGTTCTACACTCAAAACAGATTACTCATGTAAAAATGTTCCAATAGGGAAGGTTTTCAACATACCATATTGAAATTGAACATATTTCAGCATATCTAAAAATGTGTTGTACTATACAAAATTTAGTTTATTTAAATTATTGAAATTACAATACAATATAAAATTTTCTTTGCTAAATTATAAATTGAACATGAAACAATACCAAATAAGATAATGACAACATAATCAAAATGCCCCCTATCTATCATCTACAAACCTTACTAACCTCCATCTTTGGTTTATCAGTAGTCACATACTAGAATTCCAGAAGACAGGGTTTGTCTACACTTCAAATAACTCTTTCTTATTATAAAAAGGTTATTTATCCATTCTTTTCCTTATTTATTTCCCTCATTATTGCTCTCTTTTAAACTGCTATTCTGTTTCAATTCTCTTAAATTCATCAATCACTAATTAACAAATATACTACACATTTATTTTGAATTTATATCAAATTTATTAATAACTCCCACCCAGATACAATTTATATAAATTTACTATTTCTTTCCATCTAATTCTTTAAAAACATATATTATAATATTCATTACATTGATAGACATTAATTGCTAAACCTAGGAAACAACATTCTCACTAATTGATATAGTTAACTTGCATTCATGAGCTGCTATCTCAGTGGCTCAGAAAGCTTTAATGCTGTAGTTATTTTGCTACTAGGATAATTTTATATGCAAACTTATACTCTATTTCTTGTGGTAGGTTAGCCCATTTCTCCATTCTTAGTTGTTCTCTCATTATTTTAGTTTCTTCACATTCAAAAAATGTATGCCAATCTTTCATTCTACACATTGGACATTTTCTACATAATTTTCTCCATCACATTCATTCTTAATTTCTTGTAAATCCTAAATTACTTTTTGTTATTAAAACTACTAAATATTTCTTGGATTTTGATATCTTCAATTCTTTTCCTAAAACCTCTTTCTTTTAATTACCTATCTTGCCAGGTCATTCCCAAGCCAATTTTTCCCATAACATCTTTCATTCTTTTGACCCAAGTATTACACCAAATAGCATTCTTCTGCAAATCTAAACATTGTTTCAAAATATTTTGCTCAACTAAACTCTTTATCCTAAACCAATATTTTAAAATTCTTACCATTATTTTCCCTTTACTGCCTACTCTTCCTAATTCTGTTTGTGCAACCCCATTAGGTGAAGCTTTTGGCAGTTCCAGAATTTGTTTACAAAAATTCCTGTGAATCAAGTCCAAGTTTACCAATCTTCTTCAACATCCCAATTTTCTACTCTATATAGCATTTTAGACTCAACTACTGTGGAATATATTTTTTCTAATCTCTTTATGTGCATTCCTGGTATTTTATGATTGATAACATTAATAACTTTTAAGGCTATCTTTCCTTTTTTAATGCCTTTTTCTTTTGTTTATTCCAAATACCACTGCTATCGAGTCTGATGGCTAAACACTCAAATTTATTAACCACTTTAATTTCTGCCTTTTCCCCAGCATCATTTTTCTGCAGCTTACTTTCTTTCTTGAATACTGATTTTTTTAATTTTGAGTATTCTTAGGCCTCATTCCTTACAAAATTTAGATATTGCTTCATTTGATTTCACTAAACCAACATTCACTACTAGGTAATTAGCAAATAGTAAGCCAAGAATCTTGTTATTATTAATTATTGGATATGCCCATTGGCATTACTGATTACTCTAGAATAAATGAATAGTGTTTAACGCCCGTTTTTGCTACAGAGGCACCACAGGTGATGGACACTGATGATACAAGAGATGAAATGATATATTGGGAAAGGATTTATTTTTAAGGAGGAATCGTTCCAGGCCTAAGTTTAGGGTATCTCCCCAGCATTTGCCAGTTATGAGGACCGAGGAAAACCTGGAAAAAACCTGGAAAAAACCTCAGTGTGTTTGTGAAACTTAAAGAGAGTTTTAATGTGACGACATGATTTTTAGTGCTTTACTTTAAATCAAAATAAGATTAACAAAAGTTTCACTGTGTGGATTCCGAAATTCCGTAAACATATAAGTTAGATGTTGGAATCTAAATGTACAGATAAACTATGGGGTATTACAGAACTGGGATAGAACTGTGCTAGATTATTTAGGAACTAGATTATGTAAAAGTTGTTTGAAATTCATGTCACAGTATGTACTGTTAAATCAAATTAAGTTTATATGTGGATTATGTAGAGAAAGCAAGGATTAATAAAATAAATTCAATATTTCAGTTTCATTTTAATGTAAAAAGCGTCTCAAACTGGACAACTTTTGTTACCATGTAAGTTTTTTCACCTTCAAAGATTAAATTATAAAAAAAATACCTTCTTGAGCATTGGATTAGAATCTTTTAATAAATAAAATGCAGAAATAATCCTTGGAATGTGCATATAACATTCACCAGACTATTGAATACCCTTCTGTCAATGAACAAGTATCATGAAATCATTACAAAAGAACTCCATTCCATTTCCTGCAACCAATTCCTGACTGCCATTTCAACATTTTCAGTGAATGCATAGCACTGCCCACAATGGTGTTTTTTATATTTCAGGAAAGGATAAAAATTGTAGGTTGTTATGTGTGGACTACATATTGAATGCTGCAGGTGCAGTAAAATTCATTTTTTAGTTCCTACTATTGAGGTACCTGAAGTATGTGGCTCAGAATTGTCATGCTGCAAGAAAACATTTCAAATCCTCCATAATTGCTGTTTTAATTTTGAAGTAAAATAGGGGAACCCACTGGGTACACAACAACCCTCTTTAGTTGTTTTCCACAGATCTGTGCCTTATAACTTTAAACCAATCCAACCTCGCTCTTTTAGGAATTGAAGGTTGATTCCATAATTCAGGAAACAAATGCGGATAAAATCATGTGTCCCAAATAACTGCTGCTATCAGTTTTCCACCTGAAACCTGTGATATAAATTTCTTTTACTAGGCAAGACTTTGTATTTATATTCCATGTTTACGGTTCAATAGTAGGTAACAACATTTAGTCTCACATCAATTTTATTCTCTGAACTCCATACTCCAAGATGGCTTCAAAAATTTATTCTTCAGTGATAGAAGTGTAACTACATTTATTATGGGAACAGATATTAAAGGGTACATACTGACAAGTGAACAAATATGCTGTCATTGATTGTAAAACCAAAATATACTGATTAGAGAGATAATCATTAGATATCTTATTTTGATTTAAAGTAAAGCACTAAAAATCATGTCGTCACATTAAAACTCTTTACTTTAAATCAAAATAAGATTAACAAAAGTTTCACTGTGTGGATTCCGACATTCCGTAAACAAATCATTAGATATGTTTATATCTCAAATTTGAGCTGCTATGAATAAGGGTCTACCACTAGAGCTTTTGTCATGAGTTTATACAGAGTGATCCAATAAAATGAGTCAATATGTGGTATCTGTCCACTGAGCTTGTGCATACTTATTTCCTGCTGTTGACAGGAACAAGATCTTGCTAGCTTCTCACTCCCAGTGTGGATTGTTCAGTTCAGTTATTCTGAGTGGTGTAGTTTGTTCTGTATTTAATTTTGAAATGAATTATGGCTCAGTATATGCTTTCAACTGCACTACATATATTTATTTGTGATTCAATGTTTAACTCAGTCAGTTTCTCAAGTTCAAAAAAGATTCTTAGGTGTAAAAGTTTCATGTTGTACACATTTCATAGTCTTTATAATAAATTTCAGACTACAGGTAGTGTTCAATCTAAGAAATCTAACAGACCTCATAGGGTTCTCATCAAAAATTATTAGATGATTCCAGTCATCATTTGGAGATTGTCCCCCAAAAATCACTTATATTTTACAACAAACAGGCACAGTCAAGTGCAAAGAGCTGCTAAATTGTTAAAGTTAAAACCATATAAAATAACTGCAACAAATGCGAATACATTCGTTCCCCCCTTTTAGTAGACAATTAAATTGATAAGGAGCATGATTTCACCTTTTTTCAGCAAGATTTTGCTAAAGCTCTTATAGTGAATATTTTGATGAGAAAAATTGAAAGTGTTTCAGAATATCAAAGTTATTAGTAAGTATCTATGGCATTTCGATTCCCCTACCTAAACCCTGGAGACTTTAATCTATGGGAAATTAAAAAATACTGAATTTAAGACAAACCCTGGAGGAACTGAAACAAAATATCTACCAGTAAATAGTCAGCATAAATCAAATGGAACTACAGCAAGTGAGGATAGTTTTTAAAGAGAAACCAAAAAGGTTTGGACAATGGTGGGCAGCTTCACCATCTCTTTTCATAAAGTGGGTAAGTAAAAACATTTTAAAAAGTTAAGGGTTGTGTTAGCACAACTTTATACAATACCAGCAAATAGGAACAAGTGTTGCTCTTGCTTAAAGGCACAATGCAACAAATTACTTCATATTTCATTAAGTCACTCTGTATTATGTAATGTAGTATAAGGTGAATGCAAGGAAAATGACTAAATAAATATAAAAATGATCACAATTCTATCACAGGCCCATCCAGCTATGACTTATCTATTTGCAAACACTTTCCGCAGATCTTTTGAGATATGGAAATTTTTCAAATTTTCTCAGATCACTTTATATGTTGTCAGCCCAATACTCTCCTATTACACCAAACGTGCAATGCTGCTGATGAATTCTGCTGCATAGAGTCAGAAATATCCTAAAACTTCTGTTCATTAAGTTTAGGTGGTCTTCTACTTTAATCAGTGTCTAACACAAGGTCTGTTTAATGAAATTTATCAATAGGTGTACAAACTGCATTGTAATGAGTTACACACACACATCTGAAAATTTTCAGCAAATTGCTGCTGCACTAAACTGCCTTGTTAAACAATGTTTTCAACAAGAAAAACACATTTCTCAATTGAAAGAACAATGTAGAAACTGAATTAACAACCAATTCCTATTCAGTCTGTTTAACATCTGAATAATGAACTTATGAGCATTTAATGTCACATAATAATGGAACAACTGAATACATAAAACTTCACAAAACAAAAAGTTCAACAGAAAAATATATATATATATATGTGAATACTTTGATAATGACAAAGAAATCTACCTCTATAACTTAAGTGTACAGCAACTTTCCAAATGCACTGTATGTGGAAAAGTTCCTCAAAGGAACACAAGACTTACCTAAACATTTGAACACTGTGGTAGAGGAAAATAAATACTTTGAAGCCTGTAAATGTATATTATAATTTTTTTTACTTAAAGAGAAAACCTACAGTATGCCAACTTTTGATTCCACCCCCACTTTTGCTATAGATTTTCCAGGTTTCATTGTTGGAATGTTTGTTGTTTCCTAGTGTGAATTTCTAGAACATGTTTCACGGTTGCTGGTTGTCATTGCCTACACAGTTTAGTTTAGGTTGCTTAGGATGGCAATATTTTTTAAGACTGATATGATTGAAAAGTTGTTTTATAGCCTGTTTGATGGCGTCTAGTTTACTGTTGAAGTGTGATGAATTTGTGCCTAGAGAAATATAAAAACTAAATAGTTTAATGGATATCATTGTATGATTAGTTGAACTACACACTCTTAAAGCTTCACTTACTTTTTATAAATGTATGGAACCGGTTTCGAGAACATTTATAAAAAGTAAGTGAAGCTTTAAGAGTGTGTAGTTCAACTAATCATACAATGATATCCATTAATATGATTGGCTTCACTGTGTTTAAGTTCCAATTTTACATTTAAGTACTAAATAGTTTGTTTGAAATTCCTGTTCCATATTACTGTTGCCTATCATGGAATGTAAATGTGTACCCAGTCTGAATCTGAATATATCAGTGTAGTGATTTCTAAGTTTAGTAATTGGACTTGTTTCTTGATTCTTGATGGTGATCTGCTGATCCTAAACCATAATTTTAAATGTATGAAGGGAATGAGATTTGTTATAATGACTTCACCAATCAAATTTTTGTAAGTTATGTACACAAAAAAGTTATACCTTCTCATTTATGTACACCTTTGACAAAAAATATAAGTTATTTCTTGAATACTAATACCTCTTAAGTCCTACTTGTTACAGCATACAGTCACAAGATATTCAACAAAGCTGTGTAGTCACTGCAGCAATTGTTGAATTGTTTTATTTACAGATGCTATTTAACATCTTAGGTTATCAGCATCCCATTCTATTCAGGGCTTGAAACGGCAGACAAATTTTGCTCAGAGGCCTCTTCTTTCAGGCTTGAGGTTCTTTTTCGTGCCGTAAATGTACGACACGGAACCCATGGCTTTACTTCCCTTCCGAAGGAAGCCATACTTAGGATTTTTACGCCTGAAAAAATCCATCAATCCTGGCCAGATTTGAACCTGCAATCTTGGGTTTGGAAGGCAAGTATGGTTACCACTACACCAGCAGGACCGACTCTGCAGCAGTTGTGTTATATGGAATGCACTAAAGATGTTGACTAGTATGTGTGTGTGTGTTCCGTTAGCTCTGTGGCAGTGAGTGCAGTGATGTTGTGGTTAAGAGTGCAGATTTGCCTCCCAGCATGAAACACTTTTTTTAAATAACTTTTGTAACATATTATGAAAAATGAGTTTCATAATATTGTTTCTCATACACAGCAAGATTTAACACACACACACACACACACACACACACATATATATATATATATATATATATATATATAGTAATATTTCCTTTAGTATTTGTTCTATCAAAATACAATATGCTGCACACACATTCCTTTGCATATGCACAAAGGACAAAAGATGGCTTATGGGCACAAATCCAAGAAGCCTGGGATGTTGTTCCCTCTTGCCCGCACTACTGTAGAAATCTGATATCATTTGTGTCCCAAAGGTTGAGGACAGTTATGCATGCTAGGGGTTCATATGCCAGATATTAATTTGTGTTTATTTCTATTTGTTTCCACTTTAAAAGATAAATGTTTCTGATCATGTATTTATTTAGTTATTTGTAAAGAATATGTAGGTTTGTGATTCCTTTTTTATGTGCACAGCTGATGTTCTAAAACTCAAATGGTACATTAAAATATAATATGATTTTAAGGCAAAATTATGTTCTACATATACACTTATAAAATCAATAATAAAAAATAAAACAATTGTGTGGGATTTGAACCCAGGAGCTTACACAGCAGAGCAATGCCTTCTAAACCACTCGGCCATCACCACATACTAATGTTTTCTTTCCAGATGCTTAGGATTGTGATCATTATGTTTACTGGTAAAGTGCCCACTGCACTGTTCCAGTTGCATGTTGTGAATACAGCATTTACAAGCACCCCGGAAGTTCTCTGATCAAAATACAGAATCCAAGGATGACTAATTTTTTTGTCACATTGTATGGTTCTATAATTGATACCATTGTATGATTAGCTTCACTGTGCAAGTTCCAATTAACATTTTAATTAGTGTATGTTTCTGTCGTTTCTAAATATTATTGTAAGTCCTATTTATTTAGTACTTCAATAAAAACAGGAATGATATCTTTCTTAAATTCTATTAAAAATAAACAGAGATTCCAAAAATGTAGCTGATTTGTTTAATAAAGTATGGATGATAATCAAGCTTTGAAAGTAAATTGATTTTGATTTAAATTCCATTTTTTTCCAAATGGGAAGGGAAGGGAGAAGAGATTTAATGACTCCAGTTTTCCACAATAGTAGATGGAATCTGAGTCTTAATTCTTGGAATATATACTAATTAAACACAGCTAGGAATTGCAAATTATAGTTTTCTGGAACTGAAAATATTTTACTGAGTTTTTATTCTCAGACGTTATCAGTGTTCTATTATTTCTTTATTGAAGTACTTAAATTGGATGTAAGAGGCTCCATAAGTTTCCGGCCTAACCATTTTCTAGGTATGATAAAGACAAAAACCATATTTCACTTGTCAATATAGTTATCCTTTATTGCAATACACTTCTGACATCTTTGAATTAACATTTCAATATCCCTCAGAAGTCAGAGCTCTTGTCTGCAAAATGGGCATAAACAACATACATCACTTCTTCATCACACTTAAATTTTCTTCCTCAAAGGTCCTTCTTTAGCTTTGAGAAGAGGAAATAGTCAGTGGGAGCTAGATCTGGATGGATGGCCGATCTCCTTGAAGCCACATTTCTTCACAGCTTCCTTGCAACAAAAGCTATGTGCAAAGGCTCGTTGTTGTTAAGAAAGCACACATCACCACTCAGCTTTCCTCATATTTTCTCTTTGACAGAGACAAAGCATGTGTAATAGGCTAGCATAGTGCTCCATTTACTGTGATGTTCCACAGTCAATGAAGAATATTCCTTCAGAGTCCCAAAAAATTGTAGCCATGATCTTCTTGGTTGACTGAGTGACCTTGGCCTAGAGGAGTGCTTTGCCAGGTTTATGCCACTACATTGATTCTCTTTTGGACCAGGAATTGTAGTAGAGGATCATAGTTTCATTTCCTGTAACAATGGTTTGCACAACTTCTCTCTTGTTGTCACGGCAGAGCTTCAAAAATGTCTGACCACAGATGATTTGTTGCTGCTTTTGAACTGAGGAAAGAAGTCTTGCACTAACCTTATTCATGTTTAAATGTTCATGAATAATTCAAAAGGCTGTTGTTTTAGAAAGGCCCAACCTTGCTGCTATCCCTGTAACTTTAAACTGCTGGTCTTTCAGAATTTCTCCTTCCACAAGAGCGATGTTTTCAGGAGTGTGCACCTTCAAGAGTCAACCTGCACACTCTTCATCTTCAATGCTTTCTCAACCCATTCAGAAAAGTTTGGCTCATTGTTTTACAGTAGAATATGAGGGGGATGTTTCCCCATTTACACCGTCCAATCACTGTTCAATTTCATTTGGAGTAAGTCTCCTTTAGTGAAGAACTTAATAACAGATAGATATTCCATTTTGAACATATCACAATCTTTACACATAGCCTTCTTTATGCAACATATCTGAATGACTGAACACAGTGGAGCAGAAGTTATAGTGCAAGAATTTACTTAACAGATAAGATATGACACCAGATAAGGGTTTTCTGAAGATGATAATCCTTATTGGCGAGGCCAGAAACTTATGGACCTACCCTCATATGTGATAGAAAGAAGCTCCTTTAGCTCCATCTAATTTTTAAAATTGATGTCTTATTATGGTAGGCTTCAATACTCATAAATTTGGTAGAGAGTTTTCTTTGTGTGTACAATAAACACTTTATATTCAGCATATGTAAAAGAGAGACTTGAAGTACACAGATATTCTACAGTAGACAGAATATAATATCATTTCTTCAGTGCATTTTGAATTGCATAAAGAAAAGCTTGTATGACTGAAAATGCTTATGATATGAGGGTATTGATTTAAATGTTTGTAAACATTTATTAGTTTCACAATAAAAAACAGCTTCTACTGGAATACTCTCCAATTTTTAGAATCATCTGTGCACACTAGTGCATTGCATTTTAAGTAAAGGAAAATTGCATCTTTACAATTTTTTTTTTGTTTCAATGGCAGTCCTTTGTATTATAAACTTGTGGGCATTCCCCCTTAGCTGGTGATACTATAGAGAACTTCTTAGGCCAGGCTGCCCACAGGGTTCTACTACACTGGAGATGGTGAAGATTATATGATTAAGATGCACTATTGATGAATGACACTAAACCTATTGATGAATGAAGAATTAATGATGGTGCAAACGAACTTGGAAGGCCTTAAAGACATCTGGCCTTCTCAAGGTACCAAAAAACTCTTGAAAAAAATCTTACCCAGACAGCTTGACTTGACCAGGAATCAAATCCAGAGTCTCTGGACTAGTAGTCACAAGTGCTACCGCTAGACCATGGAACCGGTCTTATACTTTTATATCACTTTATTAATACAAAAGTTTCCAAAATACTCTATATTTCCAAAACTAAGGCACATTCAAATATAAGGTGCACTCACAGAAGTACTGGATGGGACTTGCATAAGCCATTTGTTTAAATAGTTCACAAGGAATGTCAATAAAATAAACAAACTTTTCTAATTTAATTCCACATTATCCTAAAGTGATTGATTCCAAATTGTTAGCACTTTCTACACCTGCAATTGTTGGCAAATACTGTCATGCATGAGCTAGCATATATTTCAGATGTCATTCAGTTGCCAGTTGCTCTATTGTCATTATTAATGCTTGTTACTTTTTATTTTGGTATAATAATTAAAACATTGTTATTCTGTGAAGTGGAGTTAGTCTTTTAGATAAAATGAAATGGTGTAATTCTGATGCAAAGGATCAAAGTTTGTTAGAATGTACTTTTTTTAATAAAGAAAAATCACAGATAAAGACAGCAAAGGTAATGGTGAAAATTCAATTGCTACATCTGATTCGGAATTAAATTTGAAAAATACGACATACAAGATTAAAGAAACCCTATCATGTGACGAGGCAGCACACTTACCAAGTCTTGGGTTTGAAGAAGAAGCAACTAAGTTCAGAGATTCAAAATCTATAGATAGTTTAAGTAATAATCATTTTATTATTACTGTTATGTTGTTATTGTGAAGTAACCATTGTCACACCGTTACCCAGCTCGGTATATCTCCATTAGTTGCCACAATCTCTCTTTTTTTATGCGAACCCTTTGTTATATTATTGCCACCACACTACTGGGGCATCTCAATATCTGTATATCAAAGATTAGGGACAAGGGTGGAGAGGCATTATTTTTATTAGAATTCTGCTTAAATGGGCGAGCAACAGTATGCTTATGAGGAGGAGCAATAAAATTAAAAGCTATTGGTTTGATCAAGAATGAAGTTAAATAAGAAGCAAAATGCAGTAAAAAAAAGTTCGGTGACCAAAGACAAATTAGGAATCTTGGTGAATATTTGTATACAGTTAAGGACAAAGAGAGAGGATCTGTGAGTTAGATTGTGTTTGCCTTGGGAAATTGGCTGGAAGTAGTATTGTAATTACATGTATAGTGGATTACAAGTTTAATGTGCATGGATGTAATTAAGTTAAGGGCTGAGGACAGGAGTTTTATAAATGAGAACAGATTCATTGACAATTTAGGATGATTAGTAAATTGTAGAAAATGTTTTGGTGTATTATTATAGTGTTATAGTGTTTTTCTGTAGAAAAAAGGGGGGTGGACAGAGACTTCTGGATAACCGAAGACTGGGTCTTAATAAATGTGGTTAAATATAGTTACTTGAATGGTTTAAGTCTGTATGTTAGTTAAAATTTGTAGTGGAGTTAAAATATTGGCCTGGAAATAAGCCAGACCATATTAATGATTTGTATACCAATACTATTCAAATAAATAAATGCATCCCAATATCAAAGATGAACAAAGTAAAAAATTAAAAATTACAGATATAAATCAATTGTGTAAAAATTGAAAATATTTTAGTGTAAAATAAAAAGTTTTACTTTCTGTTCTCTCTGTGCACAACTATCATATCTGTATCTACTGCGCATTGTTGAAATCATGACCAAGATCATGATATGGAACAACTACATACTGTGTTCTTCAGAGGGTATAACTATAGTAATGACACTTCTAATAATGTTTCAATGTACTTTTACTGTTGTGTTTTTGTGATATTTACCAAAACCTATGTTTAGATAGATACTGCTAGAACTTAGAGAATAAAGAGTAATGTAAACAATGTAATCAAAGGTACTCTAGTTTTGGTATAGTAATTTTTGGGTATTCTGTTGGTATGTGTAAAATTAATGTAATGTTGTTTGTGGAAAAAAATTCAAATTCATAGTGGGTAATATTTATAGTTTCATTGCTGCAAGTATGAAATGTGAAATAAAATTTATTAATTATCATATGGTATATATAATTTTGAGAATGCTCACATTTTTATGCAAAATATAAGAAAGCCTATTGTATCTCTTAAGGGCAAAGGCCTCCTAACAAGTAGGGAAAGCTAGCTTTTTCCTAACATGGTGAGCTAGTCCACTATAGTTGTTCATGTGCTGTCTAGCTGTAGAATATTCCATGGTTCCTCATGCCTCAAACATATTCCGCTACCATTAAAAACCTTACTGTCCACATTTAAAGCCTTAGGATTTTTGCACCAGAGAGCATATTTATGACTATCACAACTTCTTAGAATGAAACAAATGATTAAAGAGCATGTTAAATTAGGTATTGGTGTCCAGGAATGAACCAATTAATAGTTCAAAGCCTTTGAAACATATTATCTTACCATAAATATTGTTACAAAAATTTAAGGTGGCTTTGGCAGTTATTTTTAATGATTGGTACTACATTGAGCAAGGGGAGAGGTCATTCTTAGTTCAGCAACAAAAGAGAAATTGAGTTTTGCAAAGTTCTCAATGGAGAAAACTGTGTAACAGTGACTGCACTTGATAGGGTTGGGAAATCTACCTTAGATTTTAATGACCCTTAAACAATTTAAAATCAACATGATATTTTTGTATTAAACAATCAAATGGTATGGGAAGACAGAGACAGTAGATGACTGCCACAGGCACATTTGCCTACACCATGAAGACTAAAAAACTGGTTCAAGCAGTAATAGCTTATGTTCTGTGAAATCGTATCATGAAACAGTTAATGCTTGCTCGAAAACTGCAGATTTCAAAATGTAAATGTCCTGCATTCTTCAAAGTGACAGGTGTAAGAGCTTACTGGCAAGGTAAAAACTATTTTCTTACTCTGACTGTCTGTAGCTGTTGATAAACCGGGGACTAGGGGGCTGAGCTAATCAAATTGGAACATTTAGATTGAAGTACTAAGAATTAAAATATTGTAATATATTCATAATGTTATAAACAAGTTACTAATTACATATTTGTTTATTAAATTTTAATTGCAGTTAGTGCTGTATATTGATGTATGAGAAATAAATTCAATCATTCCATACTCTGTAACTGAAGCAGGGAGCTTATGCCAAAACAGCTTTAGCATTATGTACTAAATGGGATTCTTTTTACCAAATAAAAAAATTATCAATACTGATGAGTCAACTGGCAGAATGACAATTTTATGCCTCAAGCTTTGAAAAAGCTTATGAGAAAGTTCTGATGACCCTTAGAGGTCATCATCTCACCTTGGTAATGGTTTGGGGAGTTCCATATGATGGTATAACTGATTCATTCTTGTAAAATGGGAGAGAGAACATCTGCCAAAGTCTACCAGGACACTGTGCTGGAGCCTGATTTAAAGTTTTTGAACACTTTATTTCTCAATCAGCAGGATTCTGCATCTATTCAAGGGAAAGTCAACACAAGAGAGGCTTATGACAAATCTAGACTTCATTGCCCCAGATAACTGGCCCACCAGCAGCCACCTCAACTCACCAGACTACAAGGTGAGGGCAGTGCTTCAGGAGGTCTGCAAGAAGAGGTGTCCAATATTGAGAGCCTGACAAATTCCTTGGTGAAAGCAAAGGTGGATTTCCCTCTAGAAAACACATGTAATGCAAATGAAGAGTAGCCATAGAGACTTATTGACTGGGTAAAGGTCAAAGGTGGCAATTTTGAAAACCTATTGGTGCTTAAAATTCAACATACTGGGTCTTTCATGCTTTTTTCACCTGTTTCAAAACAGCTGGCAGGGGAGCAGTCAAGCATGGTAACATTTGGTGAAGCAGATATATCAGCACAACCGATTCAAGTTCTCCAACTTGAATCCAACTACAATGTAAATTAAAATAGGATGTACCTTATTCTATTTCCACACACTTCTGGTATATTTTTTAGGAAAATGTCATTAACGCTTCGGTCCCATCTTCTGCAATTGGTATCATTTCTCATCTGATATTTTCTTGCAGTTCTCCTAATGTATGCAGTTTGTTCCATACACTTTATTATTCAACTTCCTTCATAAATAAAAAGCACATACTGTCAGATCAGGGCCATGCAGGCCATGAATACCTATTAATTACCTATCTTCAAAAATTCCCTGAATTACTCATTAGCTGTATGCACAATGGCATAATCTTGCTAGATATACAGATTGGTATTTTTTTGCATTTTTGGTATTCCCCCCCCCCCAAAAAAGGGCCCTATAACTCTGTATGCTTGGACAGTGCACTATACATGAATTTTCTTGTCATGCATGGGAATTTCATGTATAAATTCAGGTTTTCTGTACTCCAATATCTGTTATTTTGCATTGAAACATGATCCAGAAAATGGAACGTAGCTTCATTAGTAAAGAAATATTAAGTGTGAATTAATCACTATATCATTAACATATGTTTATATTAAAAATAAAGTGTTCTGTAACATAGAATACAGAAATTTACCCAAATATCACAATTACCTGCCTGACTGTTGTGGACAACATTGACCTCATATGCTTTCAAATTTAAACTGAATCAATTTTAGATAAACTCATTGATACATGTGAATGGTAATTTTCTAAAAAGATGACAGAATAACATTTCCATCATCTTCTGTCTTAAGGTATGCTTATTTTCCTTGTAATTGTATTTGCAATATCTAGAACTTGAATAAGACATATCGATATTACATCTGCTTCATTACGAGTAACCACTCTGACTGCTGCACTGCCAGCAGCCATGAAAGGGATGATAAAACAATTAAAGGCCCAGTATTTGTTAGTAGCCTATATTATAGGACACTACTGTAGTGCAAAGGGTTGAAGTTAGGTCCAGTAGATGGCTCATAGAGGGAGAAAAGATCCTTGACCAATGTCTCTTGCTACACCTTGGCTGGTCTCTTATGTTGTTTAAACAGATTTTTAGTTCCAGGTTTTTAAAACTTGAGACACAGATATTTTAGATCTTTGGCCATTAGGGATCATTTCTTCATGGGGTTTCTGTGTATGTCTGTCACCACTGCTTTTACCCTTGTGGGTCTGACCATTTCTGCATGTGCTAATAATTCACAATTCCAATGTCAATGAAGAGCTGAAATGATGCCCAAATCTCTTTGAGAGCTTATGCTGCTAGAGGATCTTGAAAACTCTGCTCACCGAATACCCTACCTATGTCTAATTCCATCAAGAAAGTTAACCTGCGAGTGGTTGCTCACACATTATTTTAAAGCCAAAGCATTTTAGATTCCTTGTACATTTTCTAGCTTACTTTTTATTCTTCCTTCATAAGTTTGTTACAGTTTGGAGGTTTATACATTATCATGTCTGCCCATAATTACAGTTTTCTTAAAATTTTGCACTATAGTGGGCATTTTTCTCATTACATCACCAACCACATACGGGTTTTTCTGTAGATGACAGAGATTTATTATAACTGAAATGAAATTTCTTACACTGAAAGTTATTCTTTATTTTTAAGTTTATCTTTCACAGCCTTCTTTAATCCTCAATTTTATTATTTTTTTATAGCCCACATGCACTGTTAGCTAAATCATTGCTACCACCATCCTGTCAAAAATATTTTTCATTTAATGAAAAGACAAGTGACTTCGTTTTTGTCTTAATTTTTCTTGTTGTTCACGAATTAGACAGTTATATTATTTTCTTGTGTGGAAATGAATAGAGGAAGAAGGCTAGATAAATTAGCACTGCTATAACATTAAGGTAAGCTGTACAGTTTCCTTATTTTTTACAGACTGCTACTGTTATAGCATTTTGTAGGAATAAATAAGTTTAACATATAGTCACAACATTCTTTACGCTTTCATGGCTGTTTTTATTAAAATTGATTATTATGAGGCTATTATGCCATGGTCATTGGTTTAAATTTACTTAAAACCAAAGCTTTTGATACAGCTAAAGAAGTTTTCAAACAAACAAGACATGGAATCCATTACTGGTTCACAAACAGTGTCTGAACCACAGCTCTCCCACCATTCCTACGTCCTCCCACTTCTAACACTTCTGTCCCTCTCTACCTCGACACCTTCCGTCCACTAATTATGCTGATTGCGACAGAAAAAGCTTTGGTTTTACATTTAATTTAAATCAATGACCATGGTAAACCAGTCCCACAATGATAAATTTTAATAATAAATGTAGTCGTTTTATTTTCTGAGAAATTAACATTAAGAAACAAAATCATAAATGATGAGCAAAATGAGCAAAATGTTCATGTATGACCACTTGTAGGTTAATCATAAATAACCATTCACTTCTGTAAGTGAACTACCAATGACGTAAATGTTCCTTGCTGCCAAGGGAAATTTATTTACCTTGGCCATCATTTAAGTTTTAACAGCAATTATATCTTTGGTATACAGCCATTATTATTGACATAGCCTTTGAACATTATGTTTCAGTAGTTGCTACTTTTACTTTGATAAGTTGTTTTTTTAACCATTTAAACCATTGCCTTGCCACTACCTTGTCAACACTGAGAGACTCCTGCTTAGAATACTCTACGATGAATTAATATACTGATTTAAGTACATAATCCTTTGACTTCATTACATCTGATGCCTTTATGTGTCATTGCATTTCTAAAATATGATTTCTAATGCCAACTCGTTAGTCTAATTGACAATGGAGGTCTGCACATTCACAGCAAAGGAGAACCAGATAGTCTACAATGTGGGCAGAGTTCACAGACATTCCTTGTCCCCTTGTCTATGGATCCCACTTCAGTTCCCAACAGGAATATGCCTGTATAGAATTTTTTTCTGGAATTTCCCCACTCTTAAAGACAAATGATGAACAATTATAGATTCAGACAGACCCCAAGTTTGTTTGCAACATCATTAATTCATTCCATCTCCATAAACAATGGCAGTTTGGATAGAAAATCCAATGTCCACAAAAAAAAATCATTTAAGGCATATTATAATAATAAGAGAATGTGGTGGCAGAATGAATGACAACAGAAACCAGAGTATCCAGAAAAAATGAATTTCCACCAAAAACTCCTTTATGATTGCTGAGATCAAACCCCCATCATCTTGGTGAAAAATGAATACTGTGAAAAGCTAGCAACGTTACTATCTAAAATAGTTTATATACTGCATCTTTTATGGTTCTGTCCCTCTTTCATGGTAGCTGGGTGGTCAGCAGTCAGTGAAATGCATTTAATATCCACACAACTGATATAATAACTTCTTACAATTACAATAGAAATAAACATGAACCTTAAGATAGGAGATATTGGAAATGTCCTACTACATGAACTATTTTTGCATATTTTTAGATAAATGTTATGCATCACTTGATCTTGTAAATTTCTTACCTGAAATTTTCTTTCATTTTTCTAATATATGGATATTTATTTCATACATTTTATCCTTCAACTTCCTCCATAAATAAAAATTACATACTGTAGTATATTATTCTTGTACATTTCTGCATTTATGATATTCTCAAAAAAGGTAGTATTATTCTGTATACATTGTGCATCATTAAAATATTTTCTTGTCATGCAATGAGGTTTCGTGTATAAAATCAGGTTTTTCTGTATCAAATTTTTTTTTGCACCAAAACATGACCATGTAAATGGAACCATGCTGCATCAGTAAAGAATATGAAGCATGTATCTATCAATTATTCTATCATTAATGTTCTGTTAACACCCAGATGCAATTTATGGACTACAGTGATCTTGTATGCTTTCAAGCTTATATTGACACAATTTCGGTAAAGAACTGATGAGTATGAATAACAATTTTCTAAAAAAAATTGCCAGAAATATGTGGATGTAGGAGACAGCATTTTGAACACCTCCTGACATAAGTCGTGAGCTTATTTTCATTGTAATTGCAGTTTAAATGCAAGAATTTTCACTTATGTCAATATTACATCAACTTAACTGGTAGTTACTATTGACCTGAAAGGAAAGTTTCTTTATTCCTATTTGATTTTTTGTTAGATCATTTCTGCTCTGAAAGAGAGCATAATCTCATGCTTCTCAGAGTCGGTCCTGCTTGTGTAGTGGTAACCTATTTGCCTCCTAAACCAAGATTGCATGTTCAATTCTGGCCAGGATCCATGGATATTTTCAAGTATAAAAATCCTAAGTATAACTTACTTTGGAAGGGAAGTAAAGCCTTGGATCCTATGTCATAGATTTACGACAAGAAAAAAAATTTCAAGCCTGAAAGAAGAGGCCTCTGAGCAAAATTTTTCGATCGTTTTATACCTGAATTGATTGGGATGCCAATGACCTGAGATATTAAAGAGCATTAATAAATAAAACAAATAATTTTATTTATATGCTTCTTAGAGTGACCCTCAACTGCTAGTTCTGGCCGTGGGAATGATTCTGCAACTGCCATTATATCCCTAATATATCACATTTGCCTTGTTATGATAGATTATATGTAACAGCTTCTATATGTCAAATACATAAAATGATTTTTCTCTTAACATTTTCTATATTGATTCCACCTTTCAGTTCCATACTGAAAATATTTAATCTCCAGTCTATGTGCATCAATATCCTACTGACAGAATTGGCATTCTGAATTAAATTTGCCTCTATAAAAGTTGAAAAATTCCTAATTGCAAATTTATTAAGCATTTATCTGATACAGAAAAAAATAAACACTATTTAGTTCCAGACAATATATTTTTAAATTATTTAATGACACATCATTAATGTTCAGCACATATGTTTAGCAAATAAAGTTACAATGTATTAGGCATTAATCATAAAAGATTGTTCATGTAAATTTCTTCCAGTATTTTATTCAGTCTTAATGAGCATTTTTATTGCATCAATTGCTTTAAGTCTGAAAATACACAATGGTTTTTCACTGCTAGCTACTTCACAATTCTGGAAAAAAAAAAAAAAAGAAAAAAAAGAAAAAAAAACTGAGAATCACAGGTAGCTTTTCCATTCCTTCAGAATCAATGCATGCATCTGAAAAAGATAAAATAAGTAATGAATATAAAGCACCACAACCATAATATAGTGAAAGGGAGGAAAAACTTGAGGAAAACAAGCATGTTACAAATAATGAATAATCAATTATTTAATTACACATATGTACCTGTATCAGCAGAAATTCTTCAATGTATAAAGTAAGATTTAATATATTATCCATACATTTGAAGTCCAAATGATGCCAAGTATCAAAGAAATATTTTTTCATTTTCGTGCTCTAAAAATTAACATGTACCATGCTTATAGTAAAACAGTGACCATGTGGCTGACAAAAGGCAGTCATCGACAAAAATCAATGGTGTTCACAGCTTCTTCAATAAATAAATTTTATTGCTAAAACTGCAATATGAATCAACATTAATAGCAGCTATGACAGACATATTAGCAAAAGCCACAATGAATCTGAATCAGAATAGATATAATGTTACACCAAGCCCATCATGCAGTTCATTACCAAAATCCAGGTACTTTTTCAACGAAATTCTCCTTTAAGGTAATGCCTTTAAATCATTTGCAACATAGTTCTAATTTAACACCTTTAGACTTTTATTTCAGGATCAGAAAATAAAGTGTTCATGTACACTGTCAAGCTCCTAATCCGTTTTCTGTTTTCCACCATCAAAAATATTGTTATGGTACATTTAATAGTGTAGGTGAAGCGAAGATGAATTGGGATAAAAGTAAAATTATGGTTAAATGAAAATGTAAATTGGAATTTGCATAGTGAAGCTAATCACATTAATTGATATCATTGTATGATTCAGTTGAACTACACACTCTTAAAGCTTCACTTACTGTTCATAAATGTATGGAACCAGTTTCCAGAACATTTAGTTCCCAACTTCAGCCAGGCTAAAGTTCAACTGTCAGATCATTCGTTGAGCTGTGGGAATGTGTATTCTGCTCTGGTGGCAGTGTGATAAACTTGTAATTTATGTTTCATCCCTGGCAATGTCGAAGTCCATTATGCTGTCTTTGTATTTGTAGATGTAGATTTTCTCTCAGGTTGCTAGTTCCATAGGTCTTTGTACTGATTTGAATAATTTTGCTTCATTTATTATGCCGTGATTTTGTGTCCAAAAATGTTATGCTTCTACTGACTTCTCTATTTGCTTGTACTTTATGTTCCTGAAATGTTCCCTTAACCATGTGCCTATGTTTCTCTTTGTTTTCCCAATGTAGATTTTTTCACATTCTGCATAATTTATTTTGTAAACACCTGCTTTTTCCTCTTGTCGAATACTGTCATTAACATTATCTATCAGTAAGTTTTTAACATTAAATCTATTAATCAGTGCCAACTTGATATTAAAATCTTTAAGAATATTCTGAAATTTTTTGTAGCCCATGGATGATATGCGGAACTTTTTAAAAATTAGCTTATCTTTTCTTGCTGAAAGTGTTGTGGTTTCTTTGATATGTTTTTGTCTCTTGAATTTCTGCACCTTTTTGTGTACTAGTTCTTTTTTATAACCATTTTTAACTGTTGTTTCTTCTATTTGTTAGTATTCATTAAAATATTCTTCTTTGCTAATTTGAAGTTTAACTAGCCGGTGTGTTATACTGTTAATAACTGCATGTTTGTGCGCTGTGGGGTTAAAACTGTCAGCTTTGATGTGCTTATCTGTGTGTGTATTCTTTCTGTATATTCCAAATTTAAGCTTTTCTTAACATTTCATTATTTTAATATCTAGAAATGGCAACATGTTATCTATTTCGTATGTAAATATAAACATATCATTTACATATGAAATAGAAACAGATAACATGTTGCCATTCCTAGATTTTAAAATAATGAAATGTTAAGAAAATTTTAAATTTGAAATATACAGAAAGAATACACATGCAGTCTTTCACTCTGCTTTACATGCACAAATAGATTGAAACTGAATGTAAAAATTTGTGGATCCAGAATCTAATACCCTGGGAATATATTACAAAGTAACATTAAATTCACATTTCCTGCTGTTTTTTGCATTTTTAATATTCAGTATTATATTTCACTTTCCTTTCATAGCTGTAAAAGCATTATTATAAAGTTTTATTATACATATTTTGTATAAAACAGATACCAAAACAATTGTAAGTATAATATAAGCCTATATTTAAATGGGTATTTTGTTTCCTCATTTTTCCTGACAATGTCCTTTCTTAAGTTTTTTGTCCTCCTTTTTATGGATGTGAATATACTCTGAATATATTACTCATAAATTTGACAATAGCAATACGTAGAACCTTGATTAACAGATCATCAAATTATCTAAGTCTTCCTGCCATAATTAATAATGAAAACGATCCTAAAATTCAATATGTGCTTAAATCTTATGGAACAAAATAACCTTGTTCAAGGTTATTGCTTAACAGTAAACTTGAAAAGCATGTACAACTCCCATTCTTTTAACTTTTTGGCCATTCACTATACAGTAACTTGAAGCTTGTAAACTAATTCTTCATTTTATTGTGGAATTTGGTACAATGTTTACAGTTTTATATATATATAAAACTGAAAATTACAGAAAGCTTAGATAATGATGAAAGGGTGGTTAACTTAGCTAATAAATTCAATGTAGATGTAACAACAGTATGGGACATCGTTAAAAGCAAAAACACTTTATTGCAGTTTGTCTCGTATTCCAAAAGTCTCCATGGATTACAGAAAAGGAAAAGTATGAAGCATCTAGCTTTAAGATGGTGGACAATGTCTTATTTAAGTGATTTCAGCGGAAATGGAGTGAAGGTGTTCCAATAACTGGGCCTAATGAAACAAGCACAAGTATTTCTCAAGCAACTTAAAATTTGTAAACCATTTTCTACATCTACAGTTTGGAACTATTCTTTCTCGAAACCTCTAAACTCATATTTATTTCAGCAAGCTGGATATGCTCTCCCTGCATTCAAACTTCAGTAGGATTTCACACACAATACGATTATTTTATTTTATACAGTACAATACCTTCATGTCCCTGTGTCCCTAGGTATCTCACTGATATATCACAATACATGAATGTAAGCAGTGGTCAACAGATAATTTCTTTTAAGTTATTGTGCTCCAAGAATTAATTTTAGTTTATGCATGTTTGAAATCACAATATCTTGCCTTTCTACTGACATTTCACTATCTCACTTCTTATTGTATCAGCTTCTGAATTTTATGGGGAGCATTTAATTATCTTTATGTAGCTGTAAACACTGTTACAACTCTTTTAAAGAACTGTACCACATGTTTTAGTGACTAGACAATACATACATTCTTACTGTGGTGACTGTTGAGTTCAAATGCAGCAAAAAAGGACAATTACTAAACATTTACAAGGGTCAGAAAATCACCTTCTGAGATTTTGCTAGATCCTTAAGAAGCTGAAAATTAGTACCATGTAAGTCTGGCCCATGAGATGGAAACCTCTAGATTGTTCATGGAAGACCTTGAACTGAAGTTTATCACTGGAGCACCAGATATTACTCCACCATTGGGTATCAAAAATTATTTTTATGAATAAAAAATGTACTGTCAAAATAACAGGGTGTATGCTTTAACTTTCCAAACTTGTGAGAGGGTCCTGAGAATGCCTAAGAATGTTCCTAACATCTTGCCTCAGAGATGTTTTGTTGGGCAGTGAGCTACAATGTCACTAAGCTGCATTTCTATGAAGGGATGTTTTCTTGAACAGAACTCTGGAGCTTTCAGTAGGATGCAGTTTAAGCTAACAACCCATATCTTAGGAGAAATTTTCGCATTTACTGCTGTTCAAGACTGGCCTTCAGCAGCTCTGACCTCAACCTGTTGGACTATAAGCTGTGGAGAATGCTTTAGGTTATGGCAGGTATAAAAGGCATCCTAATACTGAATGCCCCAAGAGTTCCTTGAAGATAGCATAGAACATCTTCCCCATGGAGATTGTGCACACTGCCTTGATGAACATTAGTGGAGCTATTTTGAAAAAGATTGGTGCTAATGGAATACCACACACAAAAACCTGGAAGTGGGGTCAATGGCATGTAGCAGAAACCTTAAGGGACAACAAGATCTTCATTCAGCTGATTGCTCATTAAACTATTATTAATAATCAGTACCAAGAAAGCTTCAAATCCTAAATTCTGGAATGTTTTTGGATTTTCTTGTAGGTCCTTCAACCTTGCTATATTTCTCAGATTTACCCTACAAAACTGTTATTTAGACAACCATAGCATCAAAATGTTAACTGTGAGTATTAATATTAAAGCTACTGTTTATGAGGTTTTTGTGAAAGATAAACATTGCAATGTATGAATTTGATCATAAATGAATGAATGAATGAATAGTGTTTAACGCATGTTTTTTCTACAGAGGCACAGGCGATGGACACTGGTGATACATGAAATGAAATGATATATTGGGAAAGGATTTATTTTTAAGGAAGGAAACATTCCAGGCCTAAGTTTAGGGTACCGCCCTGGCATTTGCCATTTATGAGGACTGAGGAAAACCTGGAAAAAACCTCAGTCAGGGAGGATGGTCCTGGTGGGATTCGAACCACAGGATCTCCCGCTTACGAGTCTGCGATTTAACAATCTCAGCCACCTGTGGCGGTTTTGATTATAAAAATTCATTCAGCATTTTTAAGTACTAAAACTAGAATGAAGTTATGTTCATACTATAGACAACAGGTAGGAGGGGTATTATTAGCAACACACACACACATCCGTCCCTAATTTGTTCTTTTTACCTGCTGTGGATGGCTAATATCTTACTTTGCTTGTAATGACCTAGTTTGAGTTAACATGATGTAAAGTGTTTAAAAATTCTGATGGCTAGTTCCTAATAGAGATTATTTCATTTACCTCCATACATCACGCATGATGTAACCTCTGTTGAGAATGAAATATTGTGTAGATATGACCAATGTTAATAAGTATATGTTCTGTTGTTGAATATACAAATGATTCGCATTCATAATACCTGACTGAATGTACCTCAATTTACAATACATGAGGTTATTCAAGCAAACTACTCTTCACAGGAGGGCAGATTGATAGTTTGGTAAATTTCTATAAAACATTAAGCAGTATCAATGCTAGTTAACATGATTCTTGTAATGGTTTTGTTCAAATTTTCAAACAGATTCAGTACAGGTTCTTTATTGCCAGCTATGCTAAGTAATCAGGGTTAACATGTTCATAGAATGGATAAAGATGAGTATCGTGCAGTAATAAATCATTTTTATTTACAAAAAGTGAACTGCAGCAAGACACAAAGTGAGCTGAAGGTAGTACATGGAGATTCTGCATCGGTACCAAGACCCCATTACTGGATAAATTAATTTAAACATGGCTATATGAATACTGTAGAGCTGCATGTTAAATATGCCTGACTGAGGTTTCTTCTGAAGAAATAGTCGATAAAATTCATGGTACTGTGATAAAGAAAGGTCGCATTAAGATTTGTGAGAATGCTGAGATGGTGCATCTCATTTGAATAAGAACATAATATCCTGCATGAAGTTCTGCACATGAAGCTTGAAAACCAATGGGTGCTGCATTTGCTGACTCCATACCAAAAATCAAGGAAGGATATTTCAAAATTGTGTTTGGAAAAGTTGCAGCATAATCCGAATGACTTTTGGTGTCATTTTCTTATTTTAGTCAAAACTTGGATCCACCACTATCCCGGGGACAAAACTGCAGTCAAAATAATGGTCTGGCTAAGGTGAAAGTGCACTAAATAAAACTACAACTGTTTTGTTGGTTGTTAGTGATGGCAACCTTTTTTTGGGACTTAGGGTATCATCATGATTGACTATTCCAAAAAGGATAAAACAGTGACGGGCTGTTTTTATGTAACATCACTAGATTATTAGCATAGTGAGTTGAAGCAGAAGCTACCAGATTGACACACAAAAATGTGATCCTCCACCAGAATAATGTGCCTGCCTACTTACACGTCAGTCAAGTCATTGCAATGGCTAAAGTGCTTGAAGTGGGCTTCGAAATAGTTCTCCAACCACCCTATTCCCAAGATTTGGACCCATATGACTGTTTTCTCTTCCATAATCTCAAAAATTTACTTGGGGGAAAGAAATTTTTGTCAAATGAAGAGGCTAAGTTCTATAAATGAGTATTATACATAGTTCAAAAGAAATGTTTTTTCTGAGGGAATATAAATATTGGAATCTTGGTGGACTAAATGTAATGAGCTTAAAGGAGATAAGCTCAGAAATAAATGTATGTTTTCGCAAAAGATCTTTATTTACTATTGTTTTTACTAGACTTACAATCTGCCCCCCTATATACACTATGCAAAATAAATTATACTTGAATCAATGGTTTATTTTCTTTCTGCTTCATATATTAAGTTACCAACTGCTATAATTCTTATTTAAGGATAATATATTTGAAATAGTATACAAACTAAAGGAGATTAATGTTTTTCAAAGCATTTCAATTAAAATAATAATTTCTTTAACATTATCCCATTTCAAAGCCATCCATTGAAAACATATTCCTGCAATCTGGCCTGGAAATTCACTGTTCATAACCTTACAGGGGAGACTTCTACCATTTTATCCATAATGATCTGCTATAACTCAAGATTTAGTCCTTTGTCTGTTCTATTTTAACTTGCTTTTGCGATTCCTATAAAAAAGGTTGAAAGGCACTGAGTTTAGGCAATCTTCAGGCCACTTTTTTTTTTGGTTCCTTCCCTAATTATTTATGCCAGGCAAATTGCATTTAGAACAGACATGGATAATCTCAAAGTGAGCTTTAGCCCATCCTGCTGAAATCACAGTTCCTTACAATTGTCACATTGTCATAATTGCGGCTCAAGAAAAGTGTTAAGCATCTCAATGTTACAGGCTGATGCCTTTTTCATCATGATCAAAGAAGGTGCTATACCACACACACAGACTGCCACGAGTGGCCGAGGTAGTTAAGGCGTGGACTTGTGAGTGGGAGGTCGGGGGTTCGAATCCTGCCAGGACCATCCTCCCTGACTGAGGTTTTTCCTGGTCCTTATAAATGGCAAATGCCAGGGAGGTACCCTAAACGTAGGCCTGGAACATTTCCTTCCTTAAAAAAAAAGTCCTTTCCCAATATATCATTTCATCTTATGTATCATCAATGTTCACCGCCTGTGGTGCCTCAGTAGTAAAAACGTGCATTAAAAAAAAAACACACACACAATGCTAAAAGGCCATTATAAATAGAGTTGCAGTGTCCCCATCACTTAGTGTATGTGCTGTAACTTTTTTCTATTGATGGAAACACAAGATAGATTATGATTAAAAATTTTCAGTGCAATGATCTGCCTTACTATTTGTTGAAGGCTTCTGAGAGCAGCTTGCTATATACATTCAATGTTTTCTGGAGTTCCAACAGTACCCAGCCTGAAGATTTCTTCTTTCAAGAGTAGAGGTTTCTTTTAAACATTTCACCTACAACTTCACAGGCTGGGCTGTGAACAAGTCATTCTGATCAATATTGAAATAATAAAATAGCTACTGAACTGCTATCACGAATTCACCAGTTTTGAAGAAAGTGTCCAATAAAAAGACATGATGACATGCACTATATAATGCTGTGAGTTTTACCACAACATGCACACTTCCTATTTCCCGCATAATTGTTTTGTGCATAGCCTCTTTAAAAAGTGATCCATTGCTTTGCTGGACTATCATTAACAATGTACCATTTATTTATGGCCAGTGTCAGATGTAGAAATAGATCTTCATAGTGAGAAGGTATCACGCCAATGAAGATGCCAGATGCAGGTGAAACAACTGGCACAATGAGCTTCATTCGACCATGGCCTAACAGCCCAGAAAATCTTATTTCTACATCTCTATTAAAATGTACACAACAGATAGTGCACATGTTGTTTACCATAACGATGTAATCAATTCCAGTGCCAAATAACATTTTCCTATTAACTGTTGGCCATTTGAAATTTGAAGGTTTCCACATACTGTACATCTCTTACTTTTTTTTGGCTATAAATATGGAAAAAAGTGGGTATATTATGTGAGTAAATATGGATGTTAGTAAGAGACAGCAACACATACGTGCTGTCATTCAGAATGTAGAATGAGCAAAGTGAGATTTTCCAAGTACTACACCAAAAATATACAACAAAATAGGAGAATAATGCTGATTCAACATTTCAAAATGTCAACTATAAAAACTGGAATTTAACAAATTCAGCAATTATTATCCTTAATGATAGTTTTCATGTAGTTGCACAATTCTATTTGAGGTTATTCAGCGGTACCACTGAGAAGCTAAGGTATTTTTATCTACACGTGCTCCCGATCACATGTCAAAAATTAAGCCACCCAGTAAGCATATTGCCATAATGTAAGCCCACATTATACACAGATAGATATAGGGGGGGCATTTTAATAAAGTTTTAGCACCCTCCAGTACATCAACCTATAAGGCTTATCGTGCGCCCTATTGGGAGGGATGCCTTCATTGTTTTCCAAAATTTATTCCTTGTACAATTTGCAGTATTTTGGCTCCAATGTTGACATCCTTTCCCAGATCTTCCCAGGTTATGAAGACAAGTCTTTTTCTTTCCAAGGTTGGGTATACAAACAGAATATTGAAGACAAATTCCTCGTCCTATTTGCACATTCTACAAGTGGGTTCATGATAACCACTTTTCATTGATGTTTCCTGAAGTGACCATGTTCAGTGATTAATGCAATTATTTTCCTTATTCCTCTTCTGTTCAACTGGAGAAGGGATGTGGAGAGATTGTTGCTAGGACCTAAGATGATTTTCCTAACTTGAATCTGTCCAGGATATGTTTGCCACCTCATATTACACAAATTATTCTATGATTTTATCTGTTTTTTCTTTCTCCTATTTTTCAGTTCAGACATTTCTGCCTGTTTCGGGTTTTACTTCCCCTTCTTTGCAATGCTGCTTTCCAAAATAAACATCTTTGTATCCTGTATACCTATTAATTCCATTTTATCTATGGCCACTAATTTCTGAAACTACAGTATTTACTTTAAATCTGATGTACTAAATTCATTTCATATATCAATCCTAACAACACTTCTACTGCTTCTTAACTTAATTTTTTTCTTTCCCTTAAGTAATCGTATTACTCTAATGAATTTAAAACTGCATTCCTGTTATGTTATGTAATTTCACTCTATACCCTTCTTACAAAAGATGATGGAAATGTTGCCCATTTTGTACAACATGCAATTTACTTAAGAAACTACCATTTACATTTGTCATTTCTCCCTATTCTCTAATTAGGTTCATCTTCTTCCAGCATCTTCTGTAAGACAGGTGAGTACAGAATTCATTTACATTATTTGTATTATCCAAGTTTTAAAAAGATGAAGAGTTATGGTATGTGAGTGTATTATGCCATATGCCAGTAATGGCAGAAGAGGTCATGCTAGTGTCTGACTTATGAATGGACAATTTTAAGTGTGCCTCACTATATTTAGATAAGAAGATATTATTTTCAAACTTTTCTCCAGAAAAATTCCCTCAAGCAAATCATGTTATCTATTTCCTATTTTGATGCTCATGGCTGTTTTCTTACAATTTAATGTTCTTTTTCATTTTCAGCACATTTATTGTGTTTAAATACATCCTGATATAAAAGGGGCATTCAAAAGGTTTCCCCACCTTTTTTCACTTATACATTGCTTAAGACACAAAACACATGTTTCTACATAATCTACTTTATGATATATTTCTTTCAACATCCTACTAGCTTCATAATATCATCATTAGTTGTGAGTCTAATCACTATTGCATCCCTGTTTTCACATAATTTTCTCATGAAAATATCCTGCTTTTTTTTGAGCAACTAAAAAGGAGATACCAGTTTATCTGTATTGTAGGTGATAATGGTTTCATTGCTCACTATTATCTTATATAGAAAGCTTTCACTTTCTTTGCAATAACTGGCCAAATAGCAGGAACAAATTTCTAATTAAAGATGAATGGAGGGAAAAAAAAAAAAATTACATTCATACTCATTAATTAAGGCACAAATCTGACACACACATTTTGAAACTTCAGGTTGTCATGCATGAGAGAAAAGACAGATACAATGTGTTCCTGCAAATTTCATTAACAGTTGCCTTTTGTTTTTGTGAATGAGTTCACAATGAAATTCTTTATTCATTCTACACGGTCATGGCTGTGACGCATGTTCACACTCATTCGCATTGTCCCCATACTGGGCTAACATGCATCCATTAACTTCTGCATTTAGTATATCTTCTGCTCATTACAATCACAACAGATTGTTATTCTTCTCTAATGCAAGCTGTGTATTTAGCAGCCATCTTGCTTATAGTGTAGCTGTTCTGATCTTAACTGCAAGGTCATTAGGACTATGATGCAAGTCACATGACCTCCAGCACACAACTCTCCTGCTCTCTGTTTTACCTGAAACTATCCATTAAAATAGGGAAAAATTTCAATGCCCCTCTCAATTTTTGATAAAGTATTACACAGAATCAAGATAGGAATACATGTCAATGTAACAAGCAATGTATAGAGCCATTACCTGCATAATGTAGTGCACAATCATATCTCAAATAAATTCCTGCATGTACAACCAGATTTTTCCCCAAATAACTTGTTCATTATGAGCAGAGTGAGTGATTCCATTCAAGACACAGGGTGATGGAGAATTATTATCAAGGCCAATGGGATGGCGCTGTGTTTGCAGACTACCTCAGGTTTTATTTTGGCAAACAGACTATTTAGCATACAAGAGATGAACAGCAGTGTTTTTTCAAGAGAGAGAGTTATAACATCATCTTCTCGTAATTACTTTATTTAAAATGCCCAATATTTGTTTCACATTCTAATATTTATATTTACTCTTGCCTTTGAAGAACACTTGTTGTTCAAAATATAACCATAAAAGAAAACAGTACTCTGTAGTGCAAATATTTTAATTTGATTACATTTTCTTGACTTACAGTTACTATAGCATGAAAAAATTTCCATAGTTTTTATATTTACAGTCTTTAGTTCTGACAGTGTCACACTTCACTTTTGTCTTTCTGTCTGTCTTCCTTGGACACAGAAACAGATTCTTTCCTTTCTGGCAGTTTTCTCTTGTGTTCAGGGTTTCTTCTTAAGGAACAACAAATATTCTTCATTGCATTTACAATGGTCATATGGAGCCCAATTTTCCCAAAGTTGTAGAAGGAAAAATCTTCTAGAATCTAAGCAATTTTTTTTTCCATCTGGGATATTTATTTAGTTAGTCTGCCTTAAGCTGAAAGCATTTAGAACCCCTATATCAACCAAGTTCAAAGGGGGGAGGCAATTTTCTTCTTGTGCACTTCACAGAGTACTTGTTCACCATTTTGTCAATCATATCCACATCACTTTTAATGTTTTGTGGTGAAGAATTATATTAGGTTTAGTGGCCCTGGCTTTATCTCTCGTTTTCATTTCATGATGCTTGGCGCTTATCAAAAATATAGCTTTTTTCTTTGGAACACGTGATATCATTGATTTCATTGGTTGAAGAATTAGAAAGCATTTCTTTCATTATATCAGCCTTTTTTTGTCTCATGGTTTCACATAATGGCAAGTTTCTTTTTGTAGTTCTTTTGCAAGTGGTACCGAAGTGAAAAAGTTGTCAGTAATAACTCTATATTCTCCTCGAAGAGAGAGTCTGTCAAACCCAATACCACTTGTTGCCCATGATTTTTTCACTAATGTTTCCATCCTTCCCAGAATATACTTGTAAGCATATGAAGTTTTGACATCTACCATAGCCCAAATTTTTAATCCATATTCAGTAGGCTTGGAATTCATATACACATGGAAGGGTCACTACCCTCTAAATGCATTCAATTATCCATCCACGTTTACATGTAATGCAGGGTTGTAGTTAGATTTACAGTTACCAACAACCATTCAAAAATATTTCTTACTGAAGCAAGTTTATCTGTTTTTATAATCCAAATTTCTTGTCAACAAATCCAATGAAAGACAACAATTACTGAAATCTAATATGGGACATTGTAGGAAGGAATATATCCTTCTTGTACATCACATATGTAGTCCGTAGAAACTGCACTGATTCCCGCTTGCTTTCAATGCCCCATTGTTTTGAGAATTCTAAAAATGCATACATTTGAACACTGTTTGTTGCCTTCCATTCTCTTTGCTTATTCAGATTTTTCTCATCCTACAAGTCATAAATGTATTGTACCTTTTTATCGATGAAATCAACAATCATTTCTATGCTATTATTATCAAAAAATAATTTGTATGAATCACTTATAGATTGGACATTTTTAGATGAATTCATCATACCTGGGGACATTGCAATAATATTGTGTGTAGTACCATGTGAAACTTTTGGTGGGCGAGTTGACAGACTATACCATTCTTGGCAATAAAATGATGAGTAACATAAATACATACCACATTATTACTGATGTTTTCTGAATCACATTCTTGTTCATCTGTAACATTATCTTCTATTTTTACGGCATCTTCATTTCTGGCATATCTAAGAAAATATCTTGTTTATCTTCACTGTCACTACATTGTATTATATGCAACACTTACTATACATTATCTTTGTTCAAATCATACATTTCTCTTCTTCTATTTGATATTTTTGTGACCAACTGCACAACATATGCATAACTATTTATTTGAAGGCCAGGAACAAGACAGATAGCTTTTATTTTCAGAGAGTGAAAGCAAACTTTGAACTTAACAATAAAATAATCACAATGTATACCAAATATTGTTGAACATAACAACAATGGGCACACAATAAATCAGAATAGTGCACTTATTTATTACCAACATTATTGAAAAATGTTTATGTAACACCAAAGGCTATGAGGGGTCAAAGTGGGTACAACACCTCTATTAACATTTAATGTTAAGATCACTCATATATTTTGAAAGACTGTTTAATAATGTTGAACTGTAATACATTTAAAACACATTAAAAAATTGGTATTCCCTGAACCCATATTTTTCCTAATATTTTTCATTAAAAAATTGAGACTGGGGTCCAGATGAACCCAGCTTAACATTATGAAAGTTAACAAAGGAAAAGGAATGACAGAATATTACAATAAAATTACTGTAACACAAGGTTTAATAATAAAAAGTATTACAATGATTGCCATTTTCAGTATGTAAATTCATTTCTTTTTCTTTTTATAAATGTGAATGACAACCGCCAATTTTATACACATTCCTGTTATGTGCATACATAAGCTCTATTTTTTCTCCTGAAATTATTCAACTAAATTTGAATTGCATCACACTCAAGGTAATTAAAAAAAGCATTTATTTTAGAAAAAGTATTTTCAAGTAACATTGTGGCATATATGTTATACACTTCTAATGAATATCTCAAAATGTGTGTTTCAACTTATTGTTCGCCACTTGAATTTTAACCATCACAGCTACTACCATTTTCCTTGCTGTCAGATGCAGTCACACGTCAGTCATGGTTTCTTCTATAACCCACTTGACATCATTTTCATAGACTCTTCTTCACTCATGGTTCAAATATCACAAATATATTTTAAAGGGGCAAAATGATTGATTGTAACATAACCAGCCATGCATTTTGGTATCAAAACTATGACAAATTTTCCTGTTTCACCATAATGTTATGTTGTGTATCAAATGATCTCCGAAACGGACAATAACAAGACAGCCAATCCAGATACAGTTCTTTAGTTTCCAAGCATTTTTCTTGCACTATTACATATATCAAGACCCATTATATTTACCAGACCTAAATGTAGGAATCAATACTAGACAAAATGGTGCAATATGTGGTCCATGTGTTAATAATATCACTTTGTTAATTTGTAGTTATCTGGTTTATTATACCGGTTTATAGTTGAAAGTAAATCAACAGTTGTGTTATTTTTTTATATTTTTCATATTAATATTAATTTAGTGAAATCACACCAGGAACTTGTGTAATATAAAGTGTTTAGCACAACAAGGGTTGCTCTTGTATGGCAGTGAACTGCATAATACAATATTTACATTACCTAAATACGAATAATTAAAGGAGGAGTGGATAAAGAGCATACACCTTGCAAGTTTGAAGTTAATGATGAAAATGCAGTATGTATTAAACATTTCTGAATAAAGTTTGTGGTTAGAAAGAACATTTTCTTTATGCAATTTTCCTTAATATACTATCTTATGTGATAGTGAGGGTTAGCAATGAAAGAAAAAATCCAGAAGAACATATGAAACCGCTTTTGGAGCAAGATTAATATTTTAATTAATTGTGTGAGCAGGTATTATGCATCGACTCCTTTGCAAGTGAGGTTAAGACAAGATAGGTACACCAGTTTGTAACTATTACCAAGAAATACTAAGTGTTTTTCCTTAAAATAGACAACAATAAATATGTTGTCCCAACTATGTCAATAATTTTAAGTTATCTAGTTATTTGGAAGTTTGTGTATTTTATAAAGAGTTGTGCTTATCTGTGGAGAAGTTTATAATTCATATTATTTTATATTTCATTTACATATGAGATATATTGTTTGTAAACAAGTTCAGATTCAGAAAAACCTTCAACATATTTTCTAATGATAATAATGTCATCTTGTAAACATAATAATGTGTAAAAGTTTTATATTTGCTATTGGTAGTAATAGGGCCATTTTTTCCCGTATTGGAGCCTGGTAAATATAATTTGCCAATATTCCTGAAGACAGCTTTAGTTTTGGCAGCATTTTGCACTTGAAAATGAACTAAGTTGGCAGTTTTCATTCATATATAGTGACACCCAAGCATTACAATACACTTCTACTATTCCCACTTAAACAGATTTTTTGCCTTATTTATTTATCAACATATCTCCTGGTATCTTGAAGAATGCAGGTGTTCTTTATTGCCTGTAATCTATACTCATAAGTCTTCCTTAAATTGAGGACAAGTTTTTGCAGTTTTTCTAGATGTGAAATGGGAAGTTTTTGCACCTTTTTATCATGTTGTGCAGCGCCATAAAACATCCTGGCCAGTCATACCTTACTACAAATTCATTACTAACAAATGAAACAAATTCCCTATTATCTGCTATCTTACAGCCTTTGGACTTGATTATTTAATAGACACAGAAAATTTTGGTGCTCCTAGTTTGCATACATAATCTAGAAGTTGTGCTTACAGTTCTGAATATTTTTCCTTTCTTTCCATCAAAAGAATGACAATTTCTTGAGATTTTCTCATTGGCTCTTTTGTTTAGGTTCATTACTAGACTTTATAATTGATGACATCAAAATTTTTCCCTGCTGCTTAATTTCCATTATATTGTGCTTGGTGCACCAGTTGTAAATTAAAAATTTTATTCACTTTGACCTGACTTAAGTTCACACATTAACTGCAATTATTGTAATGAGCTTGGTATGCTGACCCCTGCTCAAAACTTTGCGCACACAATACCACCATGAAATCAGAACAAGTCCAATCCCATTGTTATATACAGTACCCATATTTTATATTTAAGAACACCATATCTCTATCTTTGCACTACCCTTAGCAAGAATAAAAGAAAATATTATTTTCATAACTTTATTGTCTCAAAGCAATACAGGTACAGCTTATATGCGTTCTATACACATGTAAATACAAGGGTCACTCAGAAAGTTTTTAGGCACAGTCCCCTAAAGTACTTAATTCAAAACTAACCATCACATCTTCTCATAGTATTCTCCCCTAGACTCTATATATCTTCTCATGCTACTGAACCACAAGTGAAAGTGAAAGTACTAGCGCCAGTAGTATTGCATCTATTGCATTGAGCTCCTCTTCATATGCTGCATCAGCATCTTCAGGCGATTGAAACCTCTTCCTCTGCAGTCAGTTCTTCACTGTGCAGAACAGAAAGAAATAACAGGGTGCCAGATCCAGGCTGTATGGAGGATGGATCAGCAGTTGAACAGGTATTGTCTGGAGAAAATCTAACATCACATACATAGTGAAGGCAGATGCATTGTCATGATGCCATAAGATGCCCCTCAATCCAGTTTTTGGTTATTTTTCCTGCACTTTTTCAGAGTGCAACTATAGTGTTCCATTGTGCAGTGACTGTTCTTTGATTCTCCTAGAGGTATTGGTGCCACGTGATCAGTTGTGCCAAAAAAATTCACCACCATTTTCTTGATAACATTTTTTGCTCTTTTGACTTTCCCAAGTGGATTGTCATCAGAGAAGACTCACAATGAAAATTGGCATTTTTTTTCTGGGTCATATCAATAAATGTACGTCTCATCACCTGTTACGATCTAAAAAACATGGCACGAGCTACTACTGTGGAATCTCTGAAGAATTTCTAGACACCATTCCACTTGAGTGTCATTTTGGCTCTGTGTGAGGTAGTGGGGCACATAACCGGATGAAACCTTCCTGACCCTTAGGAAATCATGCAATATTTTTGTGATACTCCCCGATCCAATCTTCAAGGTTGTCTCAATCTCAATGTCCTAGTATGTGACATGGAGATCTTCTATCACCATTTTCTCCACAGCATTGATGCTTTCTTTGGTTAGTGCTGTAGAAGACTGCTGCTTCTTTCTTCATCTTCAAGGGAGGCCCAACCCCTTTTACATTCTGCAAACTAACTGAAAATGATAGCGTTAAAGGAGTAAGGTCCCTAAAAGGCTGTGTGAGTCTTTCAAGGCATTGGTTCTGGTTTAAACCGCTTTTAAAAACATAAAGAATCATTACTTGAAAATGTTCTCTCTGCAGCTGCATTGTGTGCATTGAACTAGCTCACCCCTTTCAATGTCCCAACTGCTGCAGGCAAGGGATGAAGATTGCGATCAGACTGAAACTTTCACTATTGACTAAAAAAGGATCCTACAAGATGCTGATGAAATTCTTTTCTCCCTATTTTAAACAGTACAGTCAGGTCTAAAAAATTTCTGAGTGACCCTTGTATGATATGTGAACTGTCAAATTTCTTTAATCATGACTAACTTGTGTTTGTTTTACAATTAATAAACTTACATATGTATGATGTAGGTATACTAAACATCACTGGAAAGGATAAACTATAGAATAAAAAAAAAAGAAAAAGAAAAGTCATAACTGAAAACTTTCAACATTTTAGCCAGTCTCAAGTCCCTTACAAACTTTGGAATGTGTAACTTTGCAAGAAATATTAAAAAATAAATACATTGTCCAACAGATGAATTCTCATGTTTGTTTAGAGTGCACATTCTTCAGTCAGCCAACTTCAGTCATATTACTAACCAACCTGCAGAAGTTAACTTAATGTTTTGCCACCAGAGTGGAAATGTGACATACTGCATCACTCTCTCACTCACTCTACCAAAAAACACCAAACATTTCATCCATCCTAAATCTAAGATCTCACTGCAACTATGATATTTTAAAATCTTTGAGCGGAGTATATGCTGAGTTGGCTTTGCATTAGTATCACCTATTTAATACCACCTTTTGCAATTGATACAGCTTATAAACATATGATAATGGCTCTGCCAATCCCTGATAACAATCCACATGTGCTTCCATCCCAATGTGTTGGAATGTCTACTGTTTCCCAATAATATGGCTTTTCTTTGGTTAACTACACACAGGAAAACAATTGTAACAGTAGGTGGAAATCTAGTAGTTTTCAATAATGTTGAGAGATTATCCCCTTTCTCAACAACAGTATAAATCATTTTGGGGATGTTGTAAAACACTGTGATGTGAAATTGCTGATGTTAAATCATTATTTTATAGTTATTTTAATTGTTAGGTGTCACAATGTCTTATTATTTTTAATGATACACTATTCTTTACCCTGTCTTGCTGTCTCAATAATTATTATGTGACATGTTATTTGTTTCTCCCAATGAAATGGCACTGACTTAATAGTAACTGTGTTCAGCAAGCTGTCTTTGCTTTGTCTTATTGCTGGGAAACAGTTGCATTAGTTGTAATTTTTTTATTGTTTGCTAATGCAACAGTTCATCAGAATGCTCAGTAACACTGCAATTGTTATAGTTTGACTAACTTGTCCACATGATGTATTTTGATGTCTGATAATAATTAAGTGCTTTTTAATGACTTACAATTATGGCAAAAGAGGGATGATATACCGAAGTACCATAAATATGAAAGGTTTAAAATTATTAAGGGCTGAATTCTCATAGTATGAACCAACCAAAGAATTCTGGTGGATTAACAGTGGACTAATGTTTTTTGTATTCATAAATTGAAACTTGCATTAGTTCCAGAATTAAACACTATAGTTCAGCTTAAATTTTAGTCTCATTTGGGAATGTAGATCAAAGGGGAACTATCTTTACAAAATGAATAACTATGGAATTATGGACTGGCTTTTGGTGCATTATTTGTGAAATGAGATGGCAGAGCGTTTTGCCAAAGTGGACATAATTAAAAAGAAAGATGACATATCTTTCAGGAATAGATAAGGTTTACTAAAGAAATTAACCAACATGTCAATGAAGATAACTAAGGATTATCAATTTTGATTGATACACAAGTTCTAAATTCATTTCATTATTACACTCACCATTTAGGTCAAGATAAAAATTCCAAGCTTTATAACATTAGACATTAGCAAAGCCATATAACAAAACATCATAAAACTTTCTTGCAATTTAATACACATCTTCTGCAGAATTTCCTTAGAGAATTATTTTTACATTACAATAGGTTTTTTCTGTACATTAATGGCTTGAAAACTTTATTGGAGTAATTTTAAAAAATCATGTACTATATCATACTCTCTAGTGATATTACACTGAAGGTTCAATATGGGGACCCTTCCACTTTTCTGTAACTTAATTGTACCGCACCAATTGATAACACATGCATTATAGTGGTCCCACATTTAGGCCTTTCTTGCATGCAATGTAAAATCCTAATGAAACACGCTCACTGAAAAGCTGCAAACCCTGCACTCATGCATTGTGCAGAGATACCAACATTGAACAAAGTTATTAGTTGAATAAAAAAGTAAAATTGCTCCATATGAGGAACATACTGGGTTGTGATGTATTAAAACAAAGACTGCATTGTTCCTGCAAATCAGTGATCACTTTAGACAAATGGAGTACAAATAAATAAAATGCTTTTTAACACTGTGGTGTTGGTATATGATCTTGTACATGTGTGCATCTATCATGCTGAATATATTCAAAACATTTCTGTTTCCTGCAAATATCACAGATTTATTTGAGCTTGATCTGGTGTCTTTTAAAAAAAATAGGATAAAAATAAAACCTATTATAAAGAGCAGCAATTGCATACATGCATTTTTCGTACATTGCACTTTATTCTTTTTGCTGCATTATGTCACATGCAAGAAAGACCACAATTTTTTACCACTGCCTAATTTTCTTTAGGTAGCAAAGAAACTAATGAACCTAATTCTGAGCTGTAGATAGGTTAGATTACACACATATTATCCTTAACTTTCACTGGCCATTAGATACATTAAGCTGCTTAAAGCGAGGTGCCAGAAGAAATAAGGTTACAACTGCCCTTATTTATTGAAATTCTTTTTATCTGTAATGTGGAAAATATATGTAAACATTATAAAAAAAAAGATAAAACCCTAAGGCTCCCAAAGATATATTTACATACTATAAAAATAAAAATTTATTTATATATCTTATATGTACGGGTGGTGATTTTTTGCAAATACAAAATGACTATACTAAAATATGACATATGCAAAATCAACAATTTTTTTTCTTCTTTGATTTTCTTCTGGAAACCTCAAGTGAGCAGTTTTTACGTTCTTGGAATGTTTATGATGCACTTAACTACCACCGTTTTGGCATGCAGAAAGCAACCCCTCCTGCAAAGTGTAAACCCTTCAAAAACTCATTGTTTGACCACCACACACTTTACTAAGTTTTGTATTTTTCACTCCTTTTGCACAAGTTAAGTTAACAAGCATTAAGATGATGAGGTTGAAAATATTTATAAAACAAAGGGCAAGAAATTATAAACAGGAAAAATTTTATATCGATTATGGTGAAATTTCAATGTGTAAATTGTGTAATCAGGGCCTGGATTGGAAAAAGAATGCTTTAGACAAGTATGTCATAAGTCAAAGATATGTCAGTGCAAAAGATAGTTTCAACAATAAATCAGAAGAGGAACAACATGGAGTAAAGTGGCAAGTCTCCATCCAAAAGATGCATAATAAAGTGAAAAGTGCAAAATATGGAAAAAGTGATTTTGTTCCAGACACATTGAAGATGTTTTTGGAAACTAACATCCCTCTTCACAAAGTGCAAAGTGGACCATGCAGCTTTTGGAGTACTTGTTAAAATACGTATCTTATTTTAAGTTTGTATACCACGTATTTAATTTAATCTTATTCTTAAAAAAGAAGAAAGAGAGTCATAAATTTAACATCATTTCATGTTTACATTTTAGCAAAGACAAACGATTAACATAAATAAAATGGAACTAAAAAGAGTAATTGAATTTAGGGGTGTAAAATAATGCAAAATTAAGTGCTCAATATTAAAATTATTAATTACTGACAAACTTAATTTCACTTAATATTATTTCAAGACATACTTGTTAATCAGAATTAACTCAAATTATTTTTTCTTCAAAATACTATAAAATGCTAAATTGCAAATGTTTAAACTCTACAAAGTGCTAAATTTCTGATTTTAAAATGCTAAAAATCACCAACAATACAAGCAAAATGTTTGTGTCAAATGCAAGTTGAACATCTTGAGAGCACCTGACTCTAAAATGAAACACTTAAATAATGGATTCACATCCTGCACTAAGATTAGTTGCAATTATTCATAGCTTTCAAAATGTTCATTTTTTGTGAATTTCTTACGCATAATGAATCTTAGCATGTGACTATTAACACTGCAGAACTGGATAAGAAACTCTCAAATTTTTGTTTGTTCTAGGCACAATTCAGTATTTATGGTCATTGCAGTTAACTGTCAGCACTTACAACATGGTGGCAAATAATAAGATTTTGTACTCTTGAATATTATCAATTTCAGTCCATTACCATAATCCAGGCAACTTCCACTCAAAATTTAAAAAAGATTCTCCTTACAACAATTTCATTTGCAGATTTGTGAAGATGCATACTGCAAGCCATAGTTTGGTGTCTGTTACAAAGGGCCTATGAATGAAGTATTATTGCCTTATACTGCAGCTGCAGATGGAAGATGATGGTTTTATTGACAAACTGACTTTTGGCATTGATTAAAACTATCATTTAAGTAGAAAAGTAAATAAAAGATAAAATATTCTTAATTAGTCAGAGGTCAATTTAATACACTTATGCTCCACTTACCATTGAATTATACTGAGCCTGTGAAACATGTTCTGTGTAATTCAATTATAAGTTAGCATAAGAGTATTAAATCAACTCACTAGCTAATTAAGAATATACTAATTGTTTCACTGTATTAGTTCTGCAAAGATATTAATTTTAAATTTTAAAGATAATATTCGCATATGGAGGACAGAAAATCCCCATTGTTTATGCTGAGCATGCATGAAACCATCCAAAAGTTAATATATTCTTTGCTTTTTCCATGGTACTATATTTTGTTTATTTAAGGACACTCTTTAACTTCTCTGGTTATTAGCATCCCATTTGATTCAGGGCATGGAATTGCCAATACATTTTGCTCAAAGGCCTCTTCTTTCAGGCTTCAGGTTCTTTTACATGCCATAAATCTATGACATGGGACACATGGCTTCCCTTTTCCTTAGTGATGGTGTATGGCCCATTTTTCTTAGTCAAAAAGACAGTAATGGGGCTGACTTATATCGATATGATTACAGATTGGCAGATACCACAACTAAATTTCATACTGTAAGAAGATAGTGTTCCATCTAATTCGATTGGGAGATCAGAGAAATTTTAAACCAGCACTTACCACAGTGATGGATTAAATGCAGGACTGACGATGATCAGATGCTCCTGTCTTGGCCATTGACCTAACTTCTTGCAATTTTTTCTCTGAGGTTCTTTGAAAGATCAAGTTTTTTTTTTCCTTCTCCAACTATGACTATTCTGAATATGAATATTGATTTACTGCCATTTTTTAGTTTCTACTATGTATATACAAAGCAGTAGAAAATAATTTCATTTTGCTGTTTAATCATTATAACTGTGATTCATTCATTATATTATAACTTTAGTGGAGGTATATCATCTGGTTTTTATTATTAATTTGGTAGAATTTTCGTGCCTCCTAGCAGTTATTCTTTTAATTTGGTGTTGACAACCCTGTGCTCGAGTTACTTGAAGTTCACAGGCTAGGTTAAATGACAGTAAAGTGCTTTTTCCAAAAAAGTTCCAGTTATACTTGAATAGATTTTTTATTGAACTGGATTGTTAGAGGTGGAGAAGATACTATATTACTTGTCTTATTCATTGGCTGGCCTTTTGTGTTTAAGCCCCTAATAGGGGCACCTCTGGGAGGAGGGATGAGGTGTGGGAAATAATGGGTGATAAGGATCTACAGGTGGTCAGGCAAGGTTACAGAAGAGGTCCCCAACATTTTTCGAAATAGAACACTCTAATGCTGGTGGGGCTTCCCTTCTGGAATTTGAGCTCCTCAGGTCTGATTCCAGGCCACACACCAGGGTAGGAATCTTTCCAAAGCACAAGCCACCATCACATTGCATCAGTTAAACTCGTCCCTGCACTTTTGACCATGTAGCAGAACTAATGAAATGAAATGACTGAAATGGGATAGTGGAAAATTATGGGAATTAAAGTTACATATGTGCATTTGCATAAATGACTAGGTCAAACCAAGAAAAAACCCATGGTCAGGATGGTAAGCCCCAAGTAGCACATTATTAAGACAAGACCTGCTGGAACTCTCTCCAGCAGATCACTGCATAACAGCCCAGAAGATACCTGTAATTATATCTGCAACTTCAACCATGAAAGCCTACATTCCCTTTTTATAGCATTGTTTGCACTATTTGTTGTAACACACTGCAGTTGTCTGGGTATAATTCTGTAATCCACATGCATGGCCTGCCACAACAGACAGGTAGGCATTCTCATTCCAATTAAATATATGACGTTGATCACCATAAGAAACTAAAAACCACTGCTAAATCCCAGCTACAGAACTAGAATGGTAAACGTCATTCAATTCCTCTCTATTCAAGTAATCTTCCATAACAGCAGTGTTCTTATTCTAATGCATCAGACCAAGCAACAATACTCCCAATTTTCATGGATATGGTGTTGAAGTTCTTGGGCTCATACAAGTGGCCACTATCTGTTTCTGGTCTTGAGTATGAGAATATGTAGGTGGATTATTTAACAGGCTAGTGTTTGACAAAAGTAAATATTGGTCTTTCTGCATCAACATTATACTCAGCAGACTTCTGAAATACTAGTTTTTACTAAAATAAAATAATCTTGATTGACTAAAGCATCTGTTTGTTGTGGCTGAATATCAGATTTCACTTGATTTCTGAACTGGTTACAATAGTTTCTTGATATTGAAGAACTGCAGCAGTTTCTATAATATTAGGAACTTCATTTCTTGCCCCAACATTTACACCATACACAAAGGCAGTCAAATCCCATCTTCAACCAGATTCTCTTGGTATGAAATGAAAATGACTAACCCTCATAATCTCAATACTGTCCTAATATCACTAATAAAACAAAAAAACATCCCTCAATACAGACAGTGGGGTTTGTGATGCAAAGCCAATTCAGTGTACACACAAATTTTCTAAAAAGATAAAATTCAAGATTTTTTTTCAGATACTCTTTAGTAAATTCATTTACAAAGTTACCCTTTAAGCAACTAAAGAAACAAATCCTTCCCCTAAAGAAACCACACATTTTATATTTTCATTTACTGGAATTCGAATAGATGGGAACTATGTCAGCCAAGCAGGTCAATAGCAAAACACCAGCTAGAGATGAACCTGGATGCAATGCTGGTAAATATATTAATGACGTCTTCTAGGATATATATATACATACCTCTTTTCTGCTAGGCATTTCATCTCATCTCATTAGGGTGAGCTTGAAGGGTGTTTCCACTCGGCACGAATAGCAATAACAGCTTTTCTCCACCTCATTGTCAGCACGGTAAGGCCATTTCTTCCCGATCATCGCAAATCGTTCCCTCAGATTTTAATGAAACGCAGTTAATTCATTCTCCTGACTGACAACAAAAATAAAGAACGCAAATATTTTCTAATGTTAACTCTTGAAACATGAACTAAGCATGTTTTCATTAATTCGGACTGTGACAGTTAAAATATGAAAACATCTGTACCACATCCAGGTTCAAACTGGCTTATTTATGGAACAAATTCTAGTTACTTCTTAAAAGATTTAATAACATAAAAGGTGGAAAATCCTCACACTCAAAGCCTTGCTTTTTAATCAATACACACACCCTCTCTCTCTCTCTCTCACGCACACACTCACATGCACATATACATATATTCAATAACACATACTATATATACATAAAAAGTGCAGCACATTGGTAAAATAAATGAAAATCAAAACTAGAAGTAACCAAAGCTTCCTAAAACTAATTTAATATAAGTTGCAGAAATTGTGGCATTTCACAGAATGCCACTGCAACCAGAACAAGTCCCTAATTATCTTCAACACTCTAAAATGCTGACAAGAGTAAATCATAGAACATCAGGTCCTTTGTGATATCTTGTGTCATGCACGTTCACTAATGTAGACGTAGCATCTTCTGCAATGGCGCATGTAAGCTTTTCTTTATCTCCATCTAAAAGCTACTTTTGCAACATAAAAAAATGCAAAAATGCATTGAAAAGACAACTGTGTTCCTGAAAAAAGCAATAATTCTGCTATAGCCAATCACAGAATTGTGTAGATAAACTGCAAACTCTTTGATCCCATGCTATGTTTCAGTGCTGGTCAAATGCATATATATATATGCATGTTACGGTCTTAATATTATGAATGATTTGAATGACTGGTCCAAATAAAGGCAATTTCGCCTTTGTAATTTAATTACCATCACAGAGTGACACAAAGGACCTAAACAAAATTACCAGTTTCAACCTTATTGAAATTTCTTACACTATGTATTCTCAATATATATGTTGAAATCAAATCAACTGATATATTATCACTACAAAATCCGACAGAATTTTAACACACTCAAGGTCAAAATTATTCTTAAGCTCTAATGCCTGCAAGTAAGTTCTTTGGCTATTTCCTCAATTTCCCTTTTTAACTACACAACTGGATCTCAACCTAAAAATAGGTGTCAAACAAATGACATTCTGGTTTTTCTAGCAATGGAAATGAGGAATTCATATCCTGTCTACAAAATGGAAGCAAATCAGCCATACTTTCCTAAAAGTACGTTTTGATAAGCTACCATGCAACATGTTCTAGAGCAGCATAAGCCTGCTTTTGTACAGCTGTACTTAAACTTCCAATGCTCATTTATTTACCAATTTACATAGTTACACACATGCATATCTGTGACTCTATAATTTTATCTTTACTTTAATTACAAATGAATAAATTGCTATTATTAATTAAGAATTTTTTGTCCATTTCATAATGGCATGTATTATAATTAACAGAAAAATGTACAGATATTATAAACATTAAGAATTAAAAGTTATCCAATTTTCATGAAATAAAATATCAGTTTGCTCACTTTTAACTAAAGTGTTAATTTCTTCATTAAGAAAGAAAATGAGATGCAAGTATAAGTTACACTAGTCATTAATGATGTGTCATTAGTTTAAACTTCACCTCTAAATCTTTGTATAACAATACAAATCTAGAAGTATCCAGGCTTATTTTAAGTTTTTACCTACACCAGTACAGATTTTAAAAGTTCTACTTACCTCAGACTTGGTGTCCAATGAAGGCTGGTCACGATTGAGGCACATATGTGCCACTCTGATTACATGCTCCAGTTTCCTTGGCTGCTCCTCTACCTTGGCAGCTAGGAACAGAGCTGCTGCCGCCATAGCATTGCGATGAAACTGGGTAAACGAGTGGAACACGTAGAACCGGTGCATATAAACTATTGCTGTGTTGATACATAGTTGTGTACTGAAGGGTTAGGTTAAGGAATCGCTGCTTTAAATTACATTACATTTAACAGTATAGAACACAAGAGACATGTATGAAATGTGCTACCTTGGTACTCAGTAGATTCCGTTTAATCGCAGATATGTAATTATTATTCATTATACCAAATTTAATTACATCTGTTTTATTTTGTAGAAAGGTACAATATTGCTTTTACGTTATTTAATAAGTTGTTCAATTGGGCATTGTTGATGGTTTTTTTTTATCTCCATAATGATGATGCACGGTTAAGGTGAAATCAACTACAGATACATGATGGTTAATATCTGATGACAAAAGATCAAAGAACTGTGGAATGCTGCTGTCTGTGTGCATTCATTAACTAGAGTTTTTACCTACAAATACTGAAAATGAATGCTTTATATAAGATTAAATTTGCATAATCACATTCGAAAACATACAAAATATGAAGCCTTGTATGTTGAGTAATTTATTATGCGTGTGCACGTGCTGATGCTAAAGAAATGTAGATTTAATCATTAAATGTATTGCATGTGTTAGATATTTAACACATATGATTTGTCTTCATTAGCTAATAAGCAAAAATTATCACTTGCATTTGGTATCAATTGGGGGATTGCATGTTCAAAAACTGATATTAAAAAATGCGGCTAAGCCATTCAACAAGGTCAATCTACAGCAAAAAATGGAAAAAGATTCGGAGTAGCTAATAGATGCACTAACCCAGCTAATGATTGGCATTATAAAAAGTGTCCTGCAATTGATGTAACAATATGTTTATATATTGATACACTCATATCAATTGGACAATGTAACCATTGTCATTAAAATAAATACAGCAAATAATGTTGAAAACAACTTATGTCATTTCAGAATTTCTACTGTTAGGACAAAACCCACACTTTTCAGTCAGCACTGTATTTTTGCAGTTTATTATTGATTTTCAATTATAGTGTTAACCCCATGTAGTCTGATATAAGAAAATATAATTACAGTTTGGCAAGTTCGGTTAGTGACAGCCAGGTCTTCAGTTACTTTACAGCTGAAAACTTTATTAAAAATATTTTTACATTAGTGCATTGCAATAAAAATTAAAATGATTAAAATGGTTAGTGTGTCACTCCACGATACTAATTATCGGTCCTGGTGGTGTAGCGGTTACCATACTTGCCTCCTAAACCCAAGATTGCGGGTTCGAACCCAGCCAGCACCGATGGATTTTTTTCGGGCATAAAAATCATAAGTATGGCTTCCTTCGGAAGGGAAGTAAAGCCGTGGGTCCTGTGTTGTACATTTACAGCATGAAAAAGAACCTCAAACCTGAGAGGCATATGAGCAAAATTTGTTGGTCGTTTCACGCCCTGAGTTGAATGGGACGCTGATGACCTGAGATGTTCAAGAGCGCCCATAAATAAATCAATGAAAAAAAAAAAAAAATGATACTAATTGAAGAATACTGACTTAATATTTTTGGAAAGGAAGAAATAAAGATTGAAAGAAAGAAATAGAGAGAGAAGGGGGAGAAGAAAAAAAAAACACATGGATTCAACTAAGCCAGAAGTGAAGATGAAGCATAATGTTTGACATCAAAATAACAGAATCATTGGCTCATGTGTCTGTGTGATGTTAAGAAATGTAGATTATATGATTTCTTTCAATTTTCCATCCACCCATCACCCTTAAATTAATGCAAAAAAATAAAGTTTTATTGATTTTGAATGAATGATTATAAATATTTTTAATCATGCTAAACTTACATATGTAAAATCGCACCATCCAGAACATTTCTATGAATCAAATAGTATGTGAACAACACCCAATCAAATCGACAAATGCTACAAAATTGTATCAGTTTACTGAAGACTATCATAAACTGTTACAATGGGGAAAGATTACTTGTAAATCTGACAACAAAAACCAATCTCCCAAATAACAGTATACTCATGACATGTCATTTTTCGAACACCTGTACAAAGGAATTGTCATCTATGTGATAAGCATGTCCAAGGTGTTTAGCCTCAGTGCAAATATTTTTAAATGCTATGCTACAACAAACTTGATTACCAATATCATCTCCAATTAATGTGCAGCACAAAAGTTTTTCTTACAAGATTATATAGTATTGTGTTTGAGATTCAATGATATTAATAAAGAAGACACAATACTCCAAACAACTCAACAAAAAGGAATGTCCAAATAACGCTAGACAGTTTGGTTTAGTTTCTGGAGCATTCTGTGCATTAACGAAGCAGTCATAGACATGAGCATTGAATTTATCATTTTCATTATTTTTTTAAATTTGGAAAGGACGGAAAAAAAAAAGAGCTTTAATTAATAAAAACAAATTAAGGCAGATTTCAAAGCAGCAAACATGACATAACATAACAACCATAATCAAAATTCAACCCGCACACTCTCCCTTACTCCATTTTTTATATAAAATTGTTCCAAAGTTTGAAAAAATGCCAATTTTTAAAGCTAAATAATTGGTGGCCAATACTTAAAAATGTATTTAACAATAGTAAACTATAACCGAATTTTGAGTTTGAGATGTCAATCTCAAAAGAAAAAAGAAAATTGTAATTTGCTTTATTTCATGTATGGTTTATTATATACTTTTATATATTTTAATAAAATGATGCCGTACAATTTCAAATGTAAATAATTATATTATAATTAGATGTTACAGTAATTCAACATCTATTTATTTGAAATATCTATTACTGTTTAAAGCCTGCAGATCTGTGCATGCTTGTGAATGCAAAATTCTTTAAAGTCCCACTCTTTAGAGCTTGCAGTTCACAACGTATATAGCAAAGCTTAAGGAAAAGCCTTACTTTATTAAAGAAAGGAAACAATTTTAATCTCGCCAGCCACAAGTACATACACAGGCATGCACTGTTGTCAGGCTCTGCCTGCAGTTTGTCAGTCTGCTAGCTGCACTGTCACAGGAAAGTTGGCTTGTGTTACAATGTCTAAATTGATCTTTTCCAAATTTGGATAAACAAGTGTTCTATAGATGGTTTAGCAAGTAAAGACCACAAGATAATGGGACCCAGATATACAATAAATGGAAATATGTGAATTCAATCAAGAAAAATATAGATGGTTTAGCAAGTAAAGACCACAAGATAATGGGACCTCGATATACAATAAACATATTTACGTGAATTCAATCAAGAAAAATAACAGTTGTATACATATAAAAAGTTCACATGATGTGAATTCTGCCTGTATCATGTGCAATAAAGTACCTCGTAAGATAACATCATATACAGAGCTCCAAAAATGTCCTTACAGATTTAACGAGATACTGTGGTTCAGCAGCTGATGTGCCTTATGCATTTTGTGCTAAATGCACACCAAACTCCCATTCTCTCATCATAAAGAGGGGTATACAATTTAGATTTTCAGAACACTAATAGTGAGTGTTGTGTGTGTTGACATGACCATGCTTGTTTGAAAAGAACACACGTTGTGGATTGATTAACCCTTCAGTCACTACTGAAAGAAACCACTCCCATTAAAGCATGTACATGTGGTACAAGATTCCCCTGTCGTAGACAATGGACAGTGTTCACTTGTAGGGCTTGGGTTTTAACAATTTTGTTGTTGTACATGAGAAGACATTGAAACCACAACTTCTTGTGTTAATTTTGGCAGTGATTTTGTTGATGAACATTAAAGATTTTCATCAATTTCGTTCGTCTAATTTGTCTGCTGTTAAAACTGTACGTCTTCGTGTATTTGTTTTGCTCTGATTCGTGAGCTGATTCATTTGTATAACAACATTTTATACATAAATATGTAGCTCGAAAGTTAGCTGTCTTGCTATCTTTGCAAATGAATGTACTAGACTGGTATCAGAAGTTCAAGGATGGACAGGCAGGTGACCATGAATGGGGAGGGAAGCCCGTCTTCATCAAGACTGAAAACCTGTGCGAGCGGTGAGGAGATATTTTAGAAGCCCGATATAGTAATGATATTATAGTAGTCCTTCAAAAATGCAATCACTTGGACTGGGACTTGGTGAAATTTGATACAATGTTTGTAAAAAACTAGTATAAATTAAATCTTGTTTCTGTTAAAGTCATTGTGCTCCATTTGCTAAAAAAGGAATATTGGTGCCAATAGAATGTTGAAAAGAATGACAGGAAAGAGAGGAATTTCATCACCACTGAACATTTTGAAAACATGGGCTCTGTTTGTGTTCTATGGGGTTTTTGCCAGCATCTAAAATTGAAATAAGTTTAGAAAAATATATTGTCTTAAAAGCAAAAATTGCCAAGATTTCAAATGCTGAACCTTTTTTTTTTTTTTGAGATGTCATTTGACAGTTTTCCAGAAAGTAATATGGTTTCTGAGAAATAGTTTGAGGAATTGAGAAATTGACTGACAAACAGTAGGAGAAATACACTGTCACACACAAAGATGAGATGGTGAAAATCTGCTACTGAATTCATGGAATGAAAAAGAATAGCTCAGTGCTCCAACAGCTTTGAGCGTCTGGTTAAACTATTAAGAAAACTAGTGTAATATCAAAGTGTTCTATCAGAACTAGGAACAAAGAAAGGTTTTGGCACACAACTAGAAAAGCTGACCAAAGTCTTTGACTTCTATAAATGCAACTGTCAGTTTCTTCTGTCCAGGCAAGAAAGAATGTAAAAATAAACAACAAAGTAAGCAAATTAAGCTTTGCAATTTGAATGAACTTTTTGTGGAGTTCAAAAACAAATCCTGGCTGTAAAATTGGAATAGAATTCTGATCCAAGCGGTTTTGTTGCCAAATTTTCAGAAAGTCAATGTTAATGTCATACTCACCAACAAAATATTAAACTCATGATTTTTGGAGCAAAGCTTAATATGAACAATAAATGCACATGAGCACCTGTGATCAATGCACAGGAAAGAAGGTCTTCTAAAATATGATTCAAGTATTTGAACTGGTACCCTACTAGACAACATGATCTTTGATCACTGGATAACTAAGCTGAAATGATTTCTGTTATTCTACCTAGAAACTCTTCCAGCATATTATTGATAGACACTCAAGGCACGCATTTTATTTAAAGATACAAACTCAGTTTCTTATGCACAAGAAAGGGAAAGCAATTAAACAGAGTGTATTGTTTTTGCTGATTTTGCACAAAACTTTACTTTTGTCATTTAAGAAAAGATCCAGAGCTATCATTGATGGAAAAATGGTTGCCCACTCTTTTGCAATTACTAATACATGAGAGTGAGTGAACTTCTCAGCCAGTGTGTTTAATAATCTGCAATAAACTGGACCACTACATAGTACCAGTGTACATATTTAAAATATTTCTTGAAACTGTTCCTAGTACTGAAACAATTTTTTTCATCTCGGACAGAGCATCTAGTTCACATTTCATTTATTTCATCCAAAACAAAAGAAATTGATCTTGATGCACAATGGAATTTCTTTACATCATCACATGAACTGGGATGATCAAATTCTTATTCCTGAAGATATATATGTGTTTGGCACACTAAAAATATAAATAATCATATACTTATAGATTAAAGGAGAAGAAATAATCACTTGCCAAGGTGAGTTGATGGTTGATTTGAAAACTACCAAACACTTTCTGGGCTCCTAACTCACAGGGACAATGGCATCACTTGTATGTATTAAGAATAGTGGTGGCTAGAAGTCAATAAGTATATTAATTTATAAAGGAGAGATCCTATGTCTACCACAATCTGGATCTAGGACATTCATTCAAGATATCATGATTGAACGGGGTACTATTTAATAAAGTATTCAGTTGTCCCACAGAACTATCCACAGCAATTCACACTATATTTCAACATCATTATCCCAAAAAAGTTTAAGGTTAATGAGGTAAACAGTAAAATGCTTGAATTTACTGTATGCAGCTATCAATAAACAAATGTAATCTTATAATTGAGATCATTGTATGATTGAATCAAACTACACACTCTTATTGCTCCACTTGTCAATAAGAGTGTATAGTTTGACTCAATCATATAAATATCTCAATTATATGATTAGGTTCACTGTACAAGTTCCAATAAACATTTCTAATTATTTGTAATCTTATTTCTGATATTCTATAAATTAAAAATTCTAATTAACCTGTATTTACATCTACTTCAGAATTATTTTTATGTGTAGTCACACTTATTTTATGGCAATTCATTAAAATATGACTTTTAAAAATTAACATTTTATGAGTTTTGCAAGGCTCTATTTCTTAAGCCACTTAATATCTCAAACTTTTCATTGGAAATTATCTACTATATAAAAGCTAAAGAAAAATAAATGTACCTAGGTTTCATAGTTCAGATCTTGCAGTTTATGAGAAATTAGTCATCATGGAGATTGAGAAATCAATAAATGATAAACAGTCAAATATAATTTCTTGTGCAGAAAATTTTGTATGTTCTTTGGGTAGTGGAAACAAAGTCTGTGAAGCATAAATAATGCCAATTTCATCAAGAATACTATCTTCAAACACATGACTATAATGGCCTAAAGTTCAAGCAAGCAAAAGCTTGCGAAGCAATGTTTCAAGTCACACCTCAAGATCATTAAATCTCTGAATAAAAAAGTAGTAGTCTATACAAAGGCAGATAAAGGAAACCAAATAGTAGTTCTAGATAAGGAAGACTACAAGCAAAGAGTGCTAGACATAGTAAACAGTGATGAATTTATTGGAGTAAAAACAAATCCACTTAACAGATGCAAAAAATTAACAGAGAATATATTAAAAGAAAGTACTATGTTCATAAATTCTGACATTTATAAAATTAAAACACCAAATCCATCAATAGCCAGGATAATAGGACTACCCAAAATACAAATATTGTGAAAAAGCACACGTGACCTATCAACAACGTTAATACCCCATGTTACCGTCTAGCAAAAAGGTTAACCATTCAATTTAATACATTACCGAGATTTCCGAGCTTAAGTCAAAAAAATTCTTTAGACCTTAACCCTGACATTGTTAAGAAAATGGTTACTATCCACTAACATTACAGAAACACATATACAAGAATTTGTCAAGCTCACGGAATTATGTTTAAATCAGGCCTACTTCACATTTGAAGGAAAATTTTACGAACAAAGTTCAGGCTTAGTAATGGGCAGTTCCTCCCTCTGTTTTTGGCAGATCTATTTATGAGCTTTTTTGAAATGCACATAACTAAAGCCTTTTGCCATTGTGCAAACCAGATACATAGAAAATGCTCTCAAACTCTTAAATTTACAAGAAACAATAAAATTTACTATGGAAATTGCAACTAATAATGCTTTACCGTTCTTGAATTTGAAGATAATAAAAAATAATAACAAATTAGAATTTGGCATATACAGAAAAGATACACACACTGATAATTACATAAAAGCTAAAGGTTTCAACCCTAGACCTCACAAAGCAGCAGCATTCAATAGTATGATTTATAGGTTGATTAAAGTACCACTTAAACTAGAAGAATATGAGAATAAATACTCACATATAATACACGCAGCAAAAGTTAATGGGTTTAGTAAACAAATGATAGATTGAAAAATAAAAAGATTCAAAAGAAAATCAAACAAATCATTACACTCAGCAATTTACATAAAGAAAAAACTTATCAAAAGTTCACATACCACCCTTATATCAATCACAAATTTCAAAAAATATTCAAACAATACAATATCACTTTGGCACTCATAAATAGATACAGTGTAGGCAAATTACTGAATCTAAACAAAATTGAATCCAGATCAAAAGAAGATAGTTATATATAGGATCAACTGTAAGGAATGTGATAAAGTATATACAGGCAAGACCAAAAGAAGCTTGGGTATTAGATTGAAAGAGCACTGGAGAAACATTAGATACAAATAGAAAAATCGGCAGTAGCAGCACATTTCTGGAATGAAAATCATGAAATAGAAAAAGATATACTAATGTTAAGAGCAGTTCAGCACCCAAAGGAAGTTAGTACATGGGAAAAGATTTATATAAAAAAATATGAACATAGACTTATGAATTTTGATATACCAGAAGCAGACAACATATTTTACAGGTTCATCAACAGACCACCAGAGCGCACACAACCAAGTATACATCCTAGTTGAAGAGATCCGTTATTTGTCAATTAGTTGACAATGTGAGCAAGTGACTCACTAAACTAGTCCCAACTTACTTTTTAATAAAAAAGTTTTAATGTGAAATGTCAAGAGAGTTTAATACATTGACATGATTTTAAAAGTTTTGCATTTAATTCAACAAGAAGCAAAAGCTTGTTTCCAAAAACTGGTAATATTTGGGGGGGGGGGGGGATTCTGAAGATAAAATGAATGCATTTGAACCTACTACATAAAGGTTCAAGAAAATCAATTCAAAAAGCTGGTTTGCAACTCCAGCCTACTCTCAGTATGTTTATATTTGTTGTGCACACTAAAGGCTCTGCCTGTGAGCATACAAAATTCAAATAAACAGCATATCAAGCCTGACAATAAAGACAAATGTCTTGAACAAAATTTATGAAGACAGTTTCATACTTAAGAGGAACATATCAATACACTTGTATCGAACACAACTCAACAATTTTTCTGTGTCATCTATGTACTATAAGAAGTCCATGTTCCAAAAGTGAGTTGCTGGTTTTAACTGGAAGTACATTAAAATTAGTTGACAAATTCTTGCAACATATAGGGAACATAACAGGATACCATAAAGAAGAAACTGGACAACCATGAGGGGCAACAGTCTTTCGACAGAGAAACTCTACAGTTAACAACTGATCTCAAAGGCTCTGAGGAAAATGTGGCAACTATAGGCTGCCATTCTGCATCACTCCACATGGAGTTTGTATGTTGTTAAATCCTAGATTACCAGTGGCTCAAGCTAAAATATTGTTGGTGTGGCAAGATAGAGAATTTTTATCACTTAATCAATGGCTCTGGAAAAAATGTGTTGATGCAATTGCTACGTACTAAAAGTAAGCCAATTAGATACTAGATGAACGTGCAATTATAAGAGGATAGTACAGGCTTTATTTATACGCTCTTACTGCCAGGGATATAAGTGATATTAATTTAAATTATTTGCTTGCTTTGTAGAACAAAAAAAAAGGGGGGGCGAAGATTTGAAGCTCTGGGCCTTGGAAATTGAGGGGAAGAAAAAAAATTAGAAAAATAGATTTTAGCAAATGCTCTTCTTAGATATCTCATTTGAAAAAGATTCATAAAATTAAAAACTGGCTGATAACAAAATTCGTTTCAAGGTCGTTCGTATAGGAAGAAGAAGAAAGACAAAGCTGCAGAAAGATTTTTGGAAATAGATAGAGCTCGACTGTCAAATTATCCCCCTTTCTGTACTTATAATATTGATCATAGTGGTTTTCAGTATGAAATGAGAGCAAAAAGGAATTTATCTTTTGGAGGAGAGAAACATGTTCAAGCTGTTGCACAATAAATTAGTAGCCTGACCCATTTTTACACTTTATGCCTGCTATTAGTATGGATGGATCTATTTTCCTACAATATTTGTTGTACTGCACGAGAATATATGCACTTCTGGGCCTAAAGTTTCAGGGCAGATGTTTAGGGTGAAAAAAAAAGAAATCAGGAAAAATGGGGAAAAAAGATTTGAGATCGTGGTTCAATCAGGCCTTTATTCCCTGCTCTGAAAATAATCATGCTCTATTTTTTGATTTGCAGACCAATTATGACGATACAGGGAAACTTCAATCTTTGTATAAGTTTTTCTTCTGGCAGTAGAAATCTCATCATCATCCAACTGAAATTTTGAAAGCCAATGATAATGTTCATTTTGAGTTTTTTTCAATGGGAGAGCATTTTGAAAATGCAGTCATTTATTCATTACATTTTTTCCTCGCAGTTCCAGGACATTATTAAATATTCATGATTTGCAACAAAATATACAACAGTGCGACCCCGGAGTTCATTGTAAATTCTTTCTACATACAAGTGTGAGAATGTGAAAATGATGCAAGTGTTGTAAGTGGTGCCGAAAGAATTTCTGTTTTAATCACTGCATCAACTGATTTTGTTTTGCTTTAATCCCTGCAAGACACTAACAGAGACTGTAGATCATCTCTCACATCCGGAATGCCAGACTGCAGTTAAGGGATGTCCAATTCCTGTTCTTCTACTGCATCGACCCAACATTTTCCAGTTTCAATTTCAGATGCTTGCAGTAGAAAACAGCTCATTTTTAGAACATGCATTTCTTATAGCACATAAACGACACAGGCAAATTGTTGATGCACATTTCGATATGAGTGTATTGACATGTTCGTTACTTTACATGTGTTTCTCTGAGGAGTCACTTTCTTCGTGTCAAGAAAAGTCATCAGACACAATTGCAGAATCCGGAAAAGTGAGAATCTGACTGTTGTGTTAGAACACGAACATGATTTACCCAAAATTAATGTCTGGTGTGGCTTAATGAAACATCATGTGATAGGTCCCCTCTTTGTTCCTGAATCTACAATAAATGATAAATTTATCTAGACATACTTGAGTTCTGTGTTATGTCACAGCTTCCTGCTGGGATCATTTATCCACAGGACAGCACTCCTGGCTTCACATGATAGGTATGCAGTCTTCTTAATAACTTTCTGAGACAAGGGAATGCAGAGGATCTGAGATGACAGCTTGGCCACCAAAGTAACCAGATCTAACAATCATGGACTTTTTCTTATGGGGATTTTTAAAGGACCAAATGTATAGAACACTAATGGCTGATCTCTATGATTTGAAATGCAGAATCTGCCTTGTGATTCAATATGTCTCTTGATATATTATGGAATATCTGGATAAAAGTTGACAACAGGTTTGACATCTGCCATGTTACAAATGGTTATCATGATGAAATCTATTGAAGATTAAAATTGCAACCTTTAATGTATCAGCAAATGTTACATTTTAATTATATAATTATTTTATTTAACAACTATAGTCATGTCTTTTATTTATTGGACACCCTGTATAATACAAACTATGATAAAGAACATTCCACATTATTTTAGGTGCCAATGGACTATGGTCTTATTTGTATTATCTTTATCATATCAGCAAAAATGTCACCAAAATATTTTAAAAAAAAAGCATCCAAATTTTGCTAATGAAATCAACACAAGTACAGGGTAGAAGAGGTATAGATATATTAGCTGAGGAAGTTTTTTTTATTTAATAGTGTTTAATGCCCTTTTTACTGCCAAAGCATCACAGGCAATGGACAATGATGATGCATGAGATGAAACGATAAATTGGGAAAGGATTTTTTTTAAGGAAGGAAGTGTTCCAGGCCTAATTTATGGTGCCTCTCTTGCATTTGCCATTTGTGACTGAGGAAAATCTGGAAGGGGAAAGGGGAAAAAAAAAAAAAAAAAAAAAAAAAAAACTTTCAGAGAGGATGATCCTGGCAGGAATCAAACCCCAGACCTCCCACTTTTGAGTCTGATCCTTATCAATCTCAGCCATCCATCGCAGTAGCTACGGAGATGATTATATATATGGGTACAGATATGAAGGAAAATGTCTCAAGGATGCTAGATCTGGTGACCTTGGTGGTCTAGCTGTGGTCTCAAATCCTCTGTCAATCTCTTGTCTCTTGAAATTGTCATTAAGAAAACAGCATACCTGTCATGTGAAGCGAGGAGTGCTTCTTGTGGATATATATATAGACAAATGAAAAATACAATACCATTTTATACAACCAAAAACATATTTCAACAAATGAATGAATGAATGGTGTTTAATGCCTGTTTTTGCTATAGAGGCACCACAGGCGATGAACACTGATGATAATATAATATGATATATTGGAAAAGGATTTATTTTTAAGGAAGGAATCGTTCCAGGCCTAAGTTTTAGGGTACCTGCCTGGCATTTGCCAGTTATGAGGACTGAGGAAAACCTGGAAAATCTAACCCAGGGAGGACGGTCCTGGAGTGATTCAAACCCCAGACCTGCTTGCAAGTCTGCACCTTAACGACCTCGACCACTCGTGGCAGTATATTTCAACAAAGAAAGGTTATAAGTTTTGTATATTTTTCATGGCTTGATAATTAAAATTGCAGTAACTACAACAAAGAAGAAATAGTAGCAACAAAAAATGTTATCAGATACAAGAGGGGAGAAAATGAATAAGATAAGGAAATTTTTAGGAAAATTAATAATTATTTTAGGGATTATGTACCATACACACAACCTGGCAGGTAAAAACATATGTGGGGGACCGAGGATGTCTGCATCTAGCTTATGTGAGGCTTAACAACCCCCTCCCCCACAATAAGAGATGGGAGTTTTGGTACTGCCAAACTTTTAGAGCTCTTGTATGTTTACATAAATTAAATTGTAATGTGGTGGTTGAAAATGTATAATTAACAAATACTGCAATTATGTAAATAGTTGCAAAGGCAGTGAGGAAAAATGTAAATTTGAATGTAAAATTAATTGCTGAAAAAAGCATTCATTCCTACAATAAGGAAAATTGATATACTGCAGCTGGCCAGCATTTTTTAATTTAATTTTTTTTATTCCCCTTCACTTGCTACATTAAGCACTTAATTTTGTCACAATTTAGCATTTATGTTTTGTACAAATCGTCATTTTTAACTGGTGTTAAATGTTTTGATAGTACCTGACAGTGAGTGGATGGGGGGAGTGTGAAGACATGTGCTTCCTGATCTTTTATACACTCCAAACTGGTTTTGTAATTGGGGGTGCACACATATGGAGCATTTGTATTATATAGATTTACATTTTAAAGGCAACATTCACTGAATATAGAGATAAATGTGAATGTTCTATTTTTATTATATTCCTGTAAATGATCTGCAAACCTTCAAACATTAACATTCAACCAGCACAGTATTGCCTACAAGAGGAAGCTGCAGTTGCTAAATGCCTCTTTTTAACAAAACAATTTTCTATAAATTTGTGAAAAATTGAAGGAAAAAACTCACAACTTTTTCTCTGTCTTAATCAAGGTCTTTCTGGTTCAAAAGATGACATTTTTACCTCTTTAACCGGGTAAATGTATCTTGACACAGTACCCTAAATGTAACCACACCTTATATTTTTGACTCATTACTGCTACCACAGTTTAAGTTTACAGTTAACCCTGCCAACTGAAGTGCAAGTGGTGGGAGAAAGAGAAAGATGTCATTTCCCAATTCATCTAAAAAGCACATTCTATATGAATTATGATGACTGAATATTATACTAATGCTATCTTTGTTGTAAAAGATATAAATCTTATCTTTTTCTGTTGGGGTCTCGCTTACCAACCTTATCAACCTACTAAGTCACTGTTCCCACAAAACGTATTTCCCAATGTTTCTGGTTCATACAGCATTCTTCATTACTATTCTCATTCTTACACACTCATGGATCACATTCGTTGTCTTGTCATTTCCTTATTCTGACAAAAACAGTGATGTCAAGGTTGTGTTTTCCATATAACCATAGCAAATGCTAAACAATGAATGCTACCTGCAAATCTTATATTCCACATCCAGAGGAGGTAAATGCATTAGCTCTCAGCCAGATACCAACTGTCATCCTTGGAGATGGTAGAATTAATTTGCTTAAATAATCCAATGGTGCAATCTCAAAGTTCATGACTATAAGTTTTTGTGTTTTAAATTTTAGAGAATTAAAACACTTGCAAGCTGACAAAAATGAATGAAAGCAGCAAGTACAAGAAATTACCAAAAAATTGTTTTAAAATATAACATCATTTTGGCTCCCCAGAATAAATTTAGTATTAAAAATATATTAAAAACATATCAAATAGATGCGGCACCAAATTACAAACCAGTAGTTATTATCTTAATTATGAGAATTGCAATAAAATATATAACGGGAAAAAAGTAGGAGAAAATTGGAAATTTGCACAAAAGAACATTTCATAAATATTAAATGCAAACAAATTGAAAAATCAGCAGTTGCAGCACATTTCTGGCTCAAAAATCAGGACTTCATAACCACTTGAAAGCCAAAGACTGTTTTCACATGGGGATGATCTGATCAATTATTCTTCATGCAATTCTTCAATTGTAAAATGTGTGTGATAAATATGAAATCCTGATACCCCATCATATCTACAGCCCTGGTCTACTTTTTGCCAAGGACTATTCCTTCTATATTGTTGCCCTGATTACTGGTACCACCCTTTTCTGCCAATCTTCCTTAAAAGAGCGATTGCTCCATTAGTAATCAGTGAGCAGCACCAAAACACTTAACACTCCTCAACACTCCAGCAATTCCTAGTTGCCCAAAAGAAGAAACATTTTATGTCCTATAATAAATCAAAAAATCATCACATTTCCAGTGTTATTTTAAGGTTACAATATTATTTTAGGTATACCAACATAATGATGTCTTCTCTCATTAAGGACCACTTAATGTGATGACATTTCTTCATTAAAGATAGTTAGAGCAGTTTAAAATTCCTGATGTAGAGTGCAGTCAGTCCTTGGTTAGACACCATGGTTTTTTCTTGCATAAACTCAAGGTGCTCAAGTGCTTCACCATTTTAAAACTTAGGTGCAACATATATGGTACTTAAATAACAGTATATGATACTCAAACTCATTAAAGCAGATGATGAAAATGTTGCCCATTTTACCTGACACACATTCCACATCGTCTTAGAAAATTATCATTGACAAGCATCAGTTCTTAATCACTAATGAATCAAAATTCATTTGGAATGTTTGTTGTAAGTTTTTTTCAGTGGGTGAGGGTTGGTTAAATATACTCTTATTTTTTCAATTTGCCCCCAAAGATAAAAATCACAAACCATAATATCTGGGAGTTGAAGAGGCCATAAATTAGGGCCAATAATTCTGAGACAAAAAGTCTAATTCTATCAAGGATTGATGAGCAGTCTTTGATTTTTCCCCAGTTTCATTAAACTTCTGTACTAACTTTAATATTGCATTTTGTGCTGGAACCAAATGCCAGGAAATTCAGGTCTAAATGCTCATACACAACTTTCTGTATTTGATTTATGTCTTGAAGAAAATATATATGATGATGGAATTAACATCACACCATTGCATAAACTGCTGTCCTAATTAATGAAATCTCATTCTCTACTGCACAGCACAACGAGCCAACTGTGCTGAACTGACTGGAAGAGAGAATGGTGCCATTTGTGCAAAATGAGTAATCTCTATTGTTGGAGAGGAATAGGTCCACTGGTTGGTTGATCTAAGCTGGGGCACTTTTGAATTGCTCTCACTGTATTTCAGGGGCTGCATATAATCAAAAAAGCAAAGCAAAGCCTGCAATAATTAACTTACAAGCGGTATTAGGACAAAAAATTTGTTTTCAGACCCAATTAATTTGAAAACTGCAAGAATTTCAATTATTATATTCAATATATCTACAAGCATCTTTACACACCGCAAAACATCTTTTAAGTCTACAGCTAAAATGATTACCTCATGGCTGCAATTCTATAGGGGCCAAAAAACTTTGTAACACCAAATAAAATAATCTAGTATTTAATATAAAATTTAATTTCATGTCGGAACCAATACAGTGAAGCAACTAATATACTCTTAATTATCTAGTGAGTTTATTTGATAATCTTACGCTCCACTTACTATTGAATTATACACTAGTTCCTAGGATTTTCCTGCATTCTCAGTTGCAAGTCGAATTTGCATAATTCAACAGTAAGTGGAGCGTAAGATTATCAAATTGACTCACTAGATAATTAAGAATAACCCAGTATTTGTCTAAGGCACTTTTGGCATGACTCCAGCAAGTTTCTTCCAAGAGTTTATATCACTTTACTGAGATATGCCAGGAAGAACTTGTATTCTGTTGAGAATTAGCTGTCATGTGGAGCATTGATTTATGAACTTGGGAAAGTTAAGCCAGAAAATAATGGGTCAATAGGTTTTTCTCTGTAGAAACTCAATGCCAAGAAACTTTTTAACAAGGTCATTCTAATCTACCATTTTTTAACATTGGTGTATCTGAGTATGTTTAAGCTGCTGGACTATAAACTGACAATTTTTCAAAAATGTACCATCTGAGTATTCCAATGATTTAATAGTACAGTTCTGTAACTGCTTTTTTGATTTTCTACTTCTTTTTAAAATATAGCAAAATTATTTTAAGTTCATTCTTTTGTTTGAATGTCAAAATATGTATTTACTAGTCAAAAGATAATTAACAAAGAAACTAGGTTAAGCATTAAGATGATGAGCTTTAATACCAGCTATCAGACTGCCACGGGTGGCCGAGGTTTTCCTCAGTTCTCATAAATGGCAAATGCCGGGGAGGTACCTTAAACTTAGGTCTGGAATGTTTCCTTCCTTAAAAAAATAAATCCTTTCCCAATATAACATTTCATCTCATGTATCATCACTGGCCATCGCCTGTGGTAGCAAAAACATGCATTAAACACTATTCGTTCATTCATTCCAGCTATCAGCAAATACAACAACGGGTGAAATGTTGTATAATGGCAAGTTGACTCTTCTCATTTATTTAGGGAAGTTTCAAGTGATAGGATGCAGTGATACCATAATGCCAAAAGACAAATTGCAAAATCTGTGCTATTCAATAATGGCTAACACAACTTCTACATTTCATTTACAATGGAAAACATTATTTGATCAGCTTTCTAAAACATATGTAAAAATAGACCAAATAGATTTTCATGAATAAACATATTAAATATACATATGGACAAATCTATGATAAGATTCTGGAATTCTAAATATCTAAAGGGTTTTTTTTAGTAGTGTTTAATGCCTGTTTTTACTACTGAGGCACCACAGGCGGTGGACACTGAAGATATATGAGATGAAATGATATATTGGGAAAGGATATCTTAAGAAGGTTCGCACAGTATTTGAATAATTACCTGAATCTAATACTGTAGCATATGTGGAAGCAGTGAAAATTGTATCTGAATGACCCCTTCATGAAAAGAGAATTTTGCCTACTTATAAATGCCATAGTTAAAGCAAAAATAAATAGAATTATGGGTGAAACTGGAAAAAGTACTATAAAATGTATAATGTATAATTTTCATTGTTGAAAAAGTATCAATAATGTTATTGGAGGAAAATGGGTGCATTCCAATTAGTATTGATGTTTCTACTGTTGTTAATTTCAAATTTGCTCCTCTCACATCTGTTTCTGGGGAAGGATGTTCCTCTGCTTTCAAAATGATTCTCACCAACAAAAGAAAAAGATATAGTAACAATTATAATGATGCATTGTACAGCTAATTATGAACAAAATAGTCATGCAATTGAATGAGAATAACATAAAATGTTAATTTTTGGTATCTAGCTTTATAAGTTTCTGTGTCTTATTTTGTGTATTTTAGGTATAATTATAGTGACATAGTGATGTTTCCTATGTCTTGTTATGTGTCATATTTAATATATTTTAATGAATTTTATGCCTAATTAAATAAATTTAAAACCTCATTATTTGATCTTAAAATGTAGTTTTACTGAATTATAGCTCAAATTATTGGGCCATTTTAGGCACCTAACTGCTGTTTTAATACGTGAAAACTGCCTAGTTATGAAATGTACATTTCTTTCAGTAATGGCATGTATGAGCATAATCTAATTAAAGCTTTGCCTGCTCACTAACATTTGTTGGAAATGCTATAGCATACATTTTGCATTGGATGCCATGGGCAGAGTTCCTAATTTAAAGCATTACTTTCTCACAGTATATGTTTTAGTTATTCAGCTGCCACGGATGGCCGAGGTCATTAATGCGTGGATTCCTGAGTGGGCTGTCTGGGGTTCAAATCCTGCCAGGACTATCCTCCCTGACTGAGGTTCTTTCCAGGTTTTCCTTATTCCTCATAAATTGCAAATGCTGGGGAGGTATCCTAAACTTAGGCCTGGAACATTTTCTTCCTTAAAAAACCCTTTCCCGATTTATCATTTCATCTCATATATCAGTGTCCACCACTTGTGGTGCCTCAGTAATAAAATCAGGCATTAAACACTAATAAAAAAAAAAGTATATGTTTGAATTTCCACAATGGGAGGATTAATTCTCTGATTAATTTAAACATAGCATGTCACTAACATAAGTGAAGTTAAAGTAAATTTCAAATACATAAATATGTTTAGATGCTACTGACAAAGTAAATATATCTTCAAAACTGAATGTATTCAAATGTTGACACAAACTTCATTTTCACAAAATTTTTCATGTGGATAATTCTACTGAAGCGTGTATTTCTTTTAACAAAATGGTGTATTGCTTAATTTAATGGTGTCCCCAAAAATATGCTGCTGAATTCATGCAAGGCATTTCCTTCAAGTCTATTGTGCAGAGTGAACTCAATAGTGGCAGATTTGCATTAACCATAAATTGTATTTGGCACAGAAAAGTGCCTAATTCCTATAAATAGGATCTTCATTTCATTGATTAATCAAATGTTGAGTTTGCGTCAAACACTTTGAACTCTTCTGTACTAGCGAGTACAATATCTGATAATGAAATAACCAAAAAACTTTTACTAACAGTTCTGCCCATGCAGCATCAGTTTCCTAAGACTATGACAAGGCTCTTTTACAGTAATCTGCTGATAATAAAACCAATTTCTTACAATCAGCAAAATGAACATCCTTATAATGAATAAAATTACCGATCCATTTTTCTTACCATCTATAGTGATGTACATTCTCATTAAAACCATTAGAACCAAACTTACTTAAAACACCCCTTTTCCCATTTACAATAAAAACTCTCTTTAAGCAGCAATCAGTAGTTACCTGCAATTATAGGTGTAAAATTATTCTTTGTTAATTCCAATACTGTGTGGTAAGGAAAATTTAAGCATCATGGGAACTAAACTGCATATCTATGTCTGCATTTTACGATTTTTAATGCAAAAATGCATTTGAGAAAAGATTAGTTTAACTTCAACATTCCTCTTAACTTAATACAAATAAGCAACACAATGCATGTCTGAGGCAATTATAATTTTTTTCTTACTTTCCAATAAAGAGCTTCCAAATTAATTTTCAATCGTTTAATGCTATGAAGTTGGCCGCATTTCAGTAGATGTTTTTTGTTTAGGAAAGTATTCATGTCCTATGGGCAGTGCTGTCCTTGACTAACTTCATCCTGAAGAGATTTTATTATTTTTTTTATTTAATTTGGTTTATTTACGGATGCTCTTTAACACCTCAGGTCATTAGCGTCCCATTCAATTTAGGGCGTGAAACGGCCAGAAAATTTTGCTCAGAGGCCTCTTTTTTCAGACTTAAGGTTATTTTTCATGCAGCAAATGTACGACATGGGATCCAAGGCTTTACTTCCCTTCCAAAGAAAGTCATATTAGAATTTTTATGCCCAAAAAATTCATCAATCCTGGCCGGGATCGAACCCGCGATCTTGGGTTTAGGAGGCAAGTATTGTTACCACTACACCACCAGGACCAACTCCTGAAGAGATGTTTTGATAGGCAACCAATCAATGATGCCTGACAATTAAGTGGAATTGGGCAACTTCAATTTTTCTTGGTTTCAATAAAGAAGTCTTGAAAGTCTTTAGATCTTCATATGGCTCCTTTAAGTTTTTTTGTTGGATATTTTGTTGTTCTTGTTCAATAATTAATCTTTTTATCAGTTTCAATTTAGAAGGAAGTTCTACTTCAAAAGATGGTTTTAATTTTATGGTGGCTCCTTTTTTTTGCTAAAATATCAGCAATTTATCCCATATGATGCGTAAAAAGTATGATCAACATAAATGACCAGCCTAACAGAACTAAAATAGGCTTTGCAGTAATCATAAAATGTTAAATTAGGTATGAACAAAGATTTACTTTTACTGTATTGTACATAGTAACAACTATTACTGAGGTATGAGAAATTGTACACTTTAAAATGGCGTTTGTTTTAATATGGCTTTTAAGCAATCGGTGAGAGATTTCAACAACAAATAAAAGATGAGATGCTATTAGATGTAATGGGCAATGCAGGCAATATCCATTAAAACTATAAGCTTTACTTACCAGTAAACCAAATTTTTCATGTACCTCAGTAACAGTTATTACTATGCATACTGCAGTTTAGTATTATTTTTATTATATTAGTTAAAATTTGTATTGCTCCACAATTACATATTGGCAGCATCTCATTTTAAGCTTCCTTTATTACTTCTATGGATATTTTTTAAGTGTGAAAGACTAAAAGAAACAAACAATCCCTATAGGTAACAGCTATTCAATATATAGTTTATAATGTGATCCCTTTTCTACTTTTAAGGATATTTTTAAAGTATGAAAAACTAAAAGAGACAAACAATCCCTATAGGTGACAGCTATTCAATATGTAGTTTATAATGTGATCCTTTTCCTATTTGTGTAAGCAACTTAACTTGCATTCAGATGTCAAAATACTATCCCAGCTGAAGTAAGCCCTGATTTTCAGTTTTATGTATTAAATGTTGCCCAACAATATAACAGAAAGAAATACTATTTTGTGTAACAAATATCCTATGGCTTTACAATTTTATTCAGATGTTAAAAAAATAACTTGGGTAGAAAGAAATGGATTAATTTTATATGCTTTGTTTGAATTTTATTTGAATGTGAAAAGTATTGTATATTTTCTTTCAAAAGTTACTTTCATCAGATGCATATAATTTCTTTCCTAGCTGTTACGAGTGTTGATACTGTTATCTTGATTTAGTGATTTTTAAAAGGAATCTATGGCTATAAGTAACCAGTAAAATATATGGGTGGCTGCAGGAGGGACAGTGGTTAATTCTTACATTACCAAGGTACACAATGTATTGCTGTCACTTGTTTTAATGCCTCTACTTATGTAAATCGTGTTTAAAAAATTGCAAATTAACTCCTACTAAAAAAAGCCTTATATAGTATTATGTTCTTGTACGAGTCTAATAATAATTTATCACATTTTTTTGTGAAATACAGTACAAATTTCTATGTCTTAGAGTCAAACTGTGTCATCCTGGACCATTAAAATATATAGCTGTTGCACACACGGCATATGTACCTTGAAAAATGCCACCGCATTCACCAGTACTCCCATTATACATACTTCCCTACTCCCCTTCACTGATATCATCTGTAATCTTAGGAAAGCCCAAAAACACATTACTCGCACTACATGAGACACAGGTAGCATGCACATTACACACTAGTTGTAGTAGAGTTGTTCTTCTGGTGGTGACACAAGTGTTTAAAATGTTGCAGCTTTTGACTCTGAAAGAACAAATTTTCACAGGCACAGTATGGACAAAAACATTCCCATAGTAAAACAGTTTTAATGGGTGAAATTGCTGCCAGTCAAGTGTGTTCCCCACATAAATTAGTAGCTAAAACTTGCACTAAAGACAAACACTTCTCCATCTTCTGCAAGAAAGGCGACAAAAGTACTAATGTTAAAACCATAGCCTATACCTGTGTGTTCAAGCTTTATGAGAACATGATCTGTTTCAAAGAGTGAATTATTGAAATTCATTTTTGAATGAACACAAAATAAGTAGAATTTCATTGAGCTAAAATGAATGACAACATATTCCCATGATATGCAGCTTGTACGCAAGCGAAGGAGGATAGTTTCAACATCTACTCTAAGGTAAGGTTCAGTTCATAATCCATTTGTGTTTCAAACAAGGTTGGGAGCACTTTACCAGCTGATGCTCAATCTATTACCCAGGGTCCCAGATTCCATATTATAGCTAAGCTATACAATATATAAACACTGCTGGCCATTAAAATTGTAACACCCATACGAGACACATTAAACTAGCATTATTTTTTCTGAAGAAACAAGTATGGCTTGCAGAAAATGACAGCAATACCAGCAGGTGTCTGAATTTGATTAAGGGAGAATTTTGGAATTACGAGAGTGCAGAATTTCATATCATGAAATTGGTGGTAATGTGGGATGAAACACATCTGCAGTGAAACAAATATGAGATTAGTGGATGAAGGTGGGATGAACACTTCAGATGTGAAGAATCTCAATGGCCCTGTCAAACAGCCAAATGAGAAGAGAGATATTATTTTCCAATGGCACTAGTTTTTTGTGAAATAGAGATAATTCTGCTTCTTTAGTTACTGTTAATTAATTTTACATATAATGTTGTGTGTGTATATATATATATATATATATATATATTGCAGTAATAATGAAGTAACTGCAATTTAAAAGAGAAATTCATACTAAAGCTAAATAGCATTTGAATTCAATGGCTTCATGCCGTCTTAATAATGTAAATAAACCCAGTTTTTAACAACAAATTAGCAATTTTTTCATAATTTAGCATATATATAATCTGCACAATTTTAGGCTAAACACATGACACTGATGATACATGAGATGAAATGAAATTTTGAGAAAACTTTTAGAGAAAGACCAAGTTTAGGACACCTCCCCAGCGTATGTATGAGGACTGAGGAAAATCTGGAAAAAACCTCATCAGGGAAGATGATCCTGGCTGGATTCGAGCCCCAGACCTCCTGTTCACGAGATCGAGCCTTAGCAACCTCGGTCACCCGTGGCTGTATTTTCTGAACTGCTGATATGCACCTGATTTATGGGAAGCAAGAAGTTATGCTGTAAGTGCTGCTGAGATCTACAAAGAAAGATTTCCTAAATAGAAGTCATACACATCATACTACATTTCAGTCTATTGATAGGCATTTGCGTGGACTGAGATACTTGGAGGTAAAAAGGCAAATATGCATACTCTTTTAAAAATTTAAGCTTTAGTGTAAGTTTCAACCCATTGACCCTGGCTTCCCATCTCAAACTGCTATATAGGATGTAAATATGGTGTTTTACATTAAAACCCTGTATATAATATATTTCCAACTTGTGAAAACAATGAAAGTCTCTGGGTTAGAACCAGGTCACGTAATATTTGTGAGCTTTGTGCTACTTAAATAAATATAAATGAATGTCTGACTTATCTAAATATGCTCGGTTATTTCTTAAAAAACAGCAATAAAACTGTAGTAATTGTTCAATGATGGAGGATCAACAACCTGTTATGAACAAGAAAAAAATTTTGCCAGCTAACTGAGTATGCCCATCAGTTGATATTATGGGCCGAAAGAGTTGGGCTATTATATCAAAATATACTATTACAAAGATGACTGAAGCAATTAAATACCTCATTAGCTAATAAGAGGGTGGAGAATTTTGGTAGGTGCAAAACAACAGCAATCCCTTACAGGAAATAAAGGATCTGCATAGCAAATAATAGCGTTGCCAATTCAGTAGATAACAGTTCCTTCCAGGAAATAAAAGCACTACATAACAATTAATAGTGTTGTCAATTCAGTTGATAATGATCAAGAGTTGTGCTTGTAAATCTAAAAAGCTTTACAAATAAAATATTTTTGTTGAATGTCTGCAGGCATACTCTGTAAGCTATTTCCATATAATGCACATCTTAAAGACTAAGTGAATATATTCCTAAATTTTGCAAATAATTCCTTTATTATTAATACTTGTTTTATAATAAAAGGATATGAGGAAAACTCAAAATGAAAAACAGAAAAATAACATTAATGACTTGCAAAAATTCATATTTATTGAAAGTGCATCTTAAACACACAGAGTATCACAAATTGACTTTTTACAGTAGTGTGAATATGAAGAATATTTGCATGAAAATAACAAATACAATGCATCTTAATGTTGAAACTCATAATATATGGATTCAATGAAGCTACCAATGATTTTCCTGCTGATTGTCAACATTGTTGTAGCACCAGAAACCTTTAACTAGAAGGCATGAAACATGCTGTTGTAAGTTTTAAAGAAAAATAAATGGAAATAAGCTGCCACCTGCATTACACTTATTTTAGTTTTTAATTATATTTCTTCAGCAGTAATCAGTCACTTATGTACACAAACACCTGTTTGATTTGTAAAAATGTCTTCAATATACAGCTCTTTTGCTTGTTTCATGTAAATTACTTATGCCAGCAACAGAATATGAGGGCAGAAGGACATAATTGGAAACCATGTCAGTAAACTTTGGACTCCAAACTACTTTTATTATGCACCCTTGTGTACATCACAGAAAACCAATGTCATCTTTTCTTGAAGACAGGTGTTCTGTATCCTTGTTTGAAAAATGCTATTGACTACCTTTGATGCATACCCAACCCTAAATGCTTCTCCCTCCCTAATAAATTGTTCAAACAATTGCAAAAATTCTGAGCTAACTTTTAAGCCATCAACAAAACATAAGTTTAAAAAACAAAAACAGCCAAGTGCATTTCGGACAAATCACTAGATATGATCTGCTCTACATGCAAGAAGGAATGTAAGTGAAGTAATGCCACATGCAAAAACTACAGCACATGAAATTAGTACAGCCAAAAGCAACAAAATGTTTTGAATAACAAATTTGGCACCTACTTCTAATCTTTTAGGCTGAGCTATTAGAAACTCCAGAGAGAACATTTGTACCAAAGACACTGTCCTAAAGAAGGATGGCAGGGAAGAAATTGTTGCAAGCTTGAATGCGCTTACACACACACCACATACTTAGGTTATAGAAACTTGAGTATGAGTACACAACACAAAGAGAAGTTTTAAACTTACCTAGTATAACAGGAGAGTGAATAAAAACATAATTAAAAGTTTATGTGATTCTGTTATAACTAACTGTAAATGAAAAGTTCTATGTTTGTAGGTCTCTGTGACTGCATTGACAACTTAATGAATGCTCCAGGAACTAAACTACTATCCCAACCCACATGGCCCAAAAAGTGCATCTATTTTTATAGCAGAAATTGCACCAAGAAGGACAAAATGGCAGCATAGTGTGCTAATGTCATGGCTGAACCACAGTAAGAAATGGACCCTAATGAACAATAAAGGTAATTTAGGTTCAAATGTTGACTGTTGACATAATCATTATACTCTTTACAATTATGCAATAAAATGCATTACATAGCACTGCGCAGAAGCAGGGTAAAGCTCAGTAAAGCAAATTTCATAAACTAAACTTTAATGAATACCTAACCTAACCCCTAACATAAATGAATATTTGTTTTACAAATATCCTCATGAAACTTAAACCTAACTTATCGATTAAATTTTAAGGATATTATGTATTGCAATTTTATTACAATCTTGAATTGTAGTCAGGTTTAAGTTTACAAGTGGTATTAGCACACTTCTACAATAGCATTACCATTGCACCAAATGGCATATGGTAAAATGATATAATTGTGGTAACTCTGAAAAATAAATGACCAACCACTAAAGATGATGTATATACCAATCCTGGTGGAGGGAAAGAAGACACAAGCAAGCATGACAACATGGAATTTTGTTACATTACTAATGCAACATCTAAACTGTTACATAGTCCTTTATTAATGGCTGCACTCCCTTTTCATGTTATTTTAGGAAATGTTTGCAATGCATGCCAATTTTCAAGTTTCAATAACATCTATTCTGCAACCGTGTGAAAAGATGTTGAAGCCATAAAAACGGATAAAGTTACTACACATTGTCTAACTGAAATAAATGCATATTGTTTTGCATACATCATAAATGTTAGCAACACACCACCAGGATCTTACATGGCTCTAACTACCACTTTTGAGTATATTCCACACATGAATTACTGTAATACTCTTTTAATCTCATTCTAGAGGAAAAATCCACTATGCAGAATACCCAGAACACAATGGGGCATGTACAACAAATGGAACACCAAAAAGCAACAGCAATTAAATGATCTGCCTACAGCTGTTTATGCAGAATACACAAACACAATGGAGCATGTACAACAAATGGAACATCATTAAGCAAAAGCAATTAAATGCCCTGCCTACAGCCATTTGGCAATCATTCCACTAATTCTGTTTATTGTACAATAAATTATTTATGCGTCAAAATAAGCACACAACAGAACTATCTTAAAAGCACAATATGAGAGAATGAAATAAACAAATTATATCCTAACTAGCAGTCTAGTGCCAACCAGCTCAATAGCAATCATCATCTGCTACGCTCTATATAACCTAACCTTAGAAGCTTTCAGATAATTGTTGCTTATTAGTTAAAAGTTCCAAAATGTTAGATAACTATCTCTTTAGCACACCCTCTAATTATTCTCAGGCCAGTTTTTTATTCCTTTGGGTAATTCAGAAAAGTCTAGAAAAATATACCCAATTTTCAATTTATCACATGTGCTCTCTAGTTAATTTATACAGCTAATATCATTTAAGTTATTTGCATATACAAAGATTTAACTTTCTTCCTTTCTGTTGTAGAAATGCAAATCACAGAAATTGAACTTTCCAGAATAAATGGTATTTCCCAGAGCATATAATTTATTATTTAATTCAAAAGATGTTTCCCTCTGAAAAAAGCAATATAACAAATCTTATTGAAAGCTACTTTAAACCGGCAAAGAAATTATGTTAATTCTTTCCTGCAATGCATACTTAAATGATTTTACGTAAATGTAAATATTTACAATGGTATGTTCTTTTGTTTTAAAAATTTGCACCTTAATAACGTACGTCGCACAAAGTAGAGGTTAGAGGAAAACAGCACTAAGGGTGCAGGCACGTACTCGATTGGAGTTCAGAACGTTATGTCTACTATTTTATTTTCATTTCAGCAGTGATCGACTAAGTTAATTTTCTGAACTATTATATTCCAGTTTACAAGAATTACTTAGCTTTCCCAATGTTTACTATTACTAATATCACATGATCAATATGGCGTGGCATGAATTACATGAAACAGCATGCCATGTATGACTCGTTTTCTTTCATGCTTGCGATTAGTACAAACCGTTTTGTGAGCCAGGAGACTTTGGATACACATTTCATCATTATCACAGGTAAATGTTAATCACCATGTACTACTAATGCAGTAATTTCACGCATTTTCATTAGCACCAGCACTTTTCACAGTTACTATAGACACTAACATCACAAAATATTGAGCAAGGATACACTTGTAATCTTTGTCCCATGTCCTGAATAAAATTAGCAGCTTGTTGCCTATACGAAAGTTCTTTATCTAACTCGTAACCACATTTTCTGCTTGGAGTATTTGCAAGTTGTTCTTTGGTAAAATACCATTTTTCGTCCGCCGCCATTTATTCTTGCACGAAGGACATACACGGCACTTTCAAGAAGGAAGTTTTCGTAGAAGCAACCTGATTGGCTACTGCGAATGGAATTTCTTGCTAAAGGTGTTTATAATGTTGATGTTATGCGGTTTATATTCGTTTTTTTGTGAAGCATTTATTTTTAAAATTAATAAAATTATCATTCACAACAACTTTGCCGAAAATATGAATACGGCATTTGGACTTGCCTTTTATTGCGCAAGTATTTGATCGCCATATTATCTGTGATGGGGTTTTCCCATTAGCCGATCTTAAGCTGGAGGGCAACATTAATTCGTTTTCTCACGATAGTATCCATCGTAAGTATTAAACTTAGAGCTATTTGCGTAGTTTTGTGCGATTTCTGATTGAAATTTGATGAATTGATGCTAAAATAATTTGTACCTTGAAATCTCACGGAAGAAAAGAAAATCATAAAATGAGTGTGCAAAATGGCGTTATAGTTACTAGGTGAATCATATTATTGTTCAGATAAATGTCGTTGACCTTCTGTTCTGTAAAAGCTCGTTTTGTTTACATTCACAGAAATTGTCTTCAAATTTTAAATGCTCGTAAGCTTTGTAATATCTAACTTTAATACATCATTTATAGCTGAAGTGGATAATGTATGTAAACGTGAAAGTATAGGAACACCGAAAAGTATTATTACATTTTTTTTTTTATTTTTTATTTCTAGTTTTGTTTTATTTATTATGTGGCCAACAAGAGAAAAATGCTTACTTTTTGTCAGGTTAGCCTATATACTAGATTTGTTTACTAATTTATTTATTACTCAACATAAACCAGAACAAACGAAAATATTGATTAAATTTGACAAGATTACTGAATTTGCAACATTGAGCTGACATGTTATTTTTATCAATGAATAAAACCTAATAATTAAAGACATTTCTATGTTTTTCTTTAATTTTGTTCGTTATTAATGTTGTCAATATGTTGAAAAGAGAATTTTCTAAATCTATTCTATGTTTGCTTGGATCATTCTGATTACATTTACTTTATATAGGGTTTTTGAGATAAATGTTCTTTGGGTTCCCCTGGATATTCAACATTTAAATGTAGAACGATCACTATTTACAATAACAAGTAATCTATGCAATTTTATAATGAATAACAATAAAGATCCACCATCATATAATCAATACTAACTTAGTACAATAATGTGTTACATTCATTAATTATGTTATACCGAAATTTAGATATTCCTTCCAAATGTAGGAGGTTTATTTCAAATTCCTTTAATTTTTCTTGAAACATTTGCACATCTGCAAAAGACCAAGCACCATATTAACAATGGTAACTTTGATGGAATATCATGATATATTAATTCATTAATTAATTATGATATACTAGAATTAAAATGTTTGTCCATAGTTTAGAAAATGTAAGTATTTAAAAAAGCCATCAATTTCATTTTGAAAAGCTTACACCTGTAAATTACATAACAATTTCAGTGATTTTTTATGCCTGTTTTTACTACTGAAACACCACTGATGAATTAAATTTTCTTTATTTCTTATATAACAGATCATGAGGAATAAAATATATTCACACAGAAGAGTTAAAATTTCAAATTGCATAAAGAGGTTCTGCATGAATGTCTGCTGTGTGTATCAGCGATTATTTGTATGACTTTTTTCTGTAATAAGAGACACATTCACTTTTAACTGAGTTTCCCCAAAATATAAGACCATATTTCATTATTGATAACTATTTTTACTGCCCAACTGTCAAAGTCACTTATGACTTATTTTTGTATTATCTGTCATGCTTTGGTTTGTGTATGATTACAATGATAGATACTAAAATACTTGCCAGAATTTAATGTGAACAAGGCCCATTTTCATTATTTTCACATAAGAGAGCAAATAACCTATAAATTGGCTAAGTGACTGCTTGAAAATTAATGTTGTTGCTATGTAACTGATAAAATTTAAGATCTTGGAAATGTTCATGACACCATAAGTTTGAAGGAGATATGCAGGCAGTTTGAAAAATTCTTAATTACAACTATAGGTGCTCATGCAGTTGGGAAAATAATTGTTTTCAGATATCTGTCTTACGCATTCATTTGAAATATGTTATTGTTTTAAATAATTTCTTTAATAGCCTTTAGAGCAGACATGTTTTGAGTATTTCATAAACTGAAAGCAGATAGGAAGGAATGATGGGGATATTTTGTGACTTAGCAAACTCTTAGAGCAAAACAGGCTGCAGTAAATATCACTAGAAATATTTTCTGGGCTGTTACACCATAGTCTGCTGGAACTCCAAGCTCCAGCAGACCATGGCATAACAGCCTGGCCATGAAAGCCTATGTTCCCTCTAGGCTGAAATTGGGAACTATCATTTTAAACATATTTCTTTTAGTTAAGATTTTGATCAATTTGTAACCCTAAATTTTTTTGTATGTTTTATGGTGATCTTGATAATGGAATAAAATTTGTCATCTATATTCAATGACATTTTATATTAATGAAAAAACTCTTGTATCTATACTTGACAGAAGTACTTGAGATTTCCCTGTAACAAGCACACTAGTATCATTTGCAGAAAGTATTCTTAGAGCATAACAGTTCAAATAAGTTTGAAAACTTAAGCCATGAATCAAGAATTATATATGATCTCTTTCAAAAAATACCTAGCATATTGTATACTTAGCACATTTTCATTTTGTAATGAAATGTGGTATTGTTTTTTGGGATTACTCTTCTTATAGGGAAAAAATTTTCGTTTGGAAAAGAAAGCTATTAGAATAATCTGTGGGAGGTAAAGAAGAGAATCCTGTATACCTCTTTTGAAAAAATTAAATCTACTTACTCTCAAAGCGGAATATATATGACGTAATGTGCTAAGTATCAGATAATCTCAAAATTTTTAATCATATTTCTGTGCACATAGACTCAAATTAGAAACAGAAATGATTTGTATATGCCTGCTAGCTCATTCAGGTTTTCCAGAATGGTGCGTACTATTCTGGAATTTAGACATATAATGGCCTACCCAGTAATTAAATTATTAGGAAATGAACATAAATTCAGATCTTTAAAAAATTCTCTTGAGGAATTCTGATTATATGCATGTTTTATTTTTTTGATATGTTCTATACCCTAGGACTCTTGCTGAGCTCAGAATTTTACACAACACATACATAAAATGTTATGGCAGCTCTTCCTCTTCAATTTCAACAATTAATAAATGAGCTGCAGAATTTAAATGTTACTGTAACAGCCTCAAAGATGATCCATTGTAAGGAATCCAAAAAGTGCAATTGCAGCAGAAATCATTTGACAGATACATGATGTGGTTTTAGATGACCAGCAAGTTTAAGTATATGAAATTGTTGAGGCTATAGGCATTTCAAAGCAATGTGTAGGTTTATATTTTACATGAATTATATGTATTAAAGCTTGGTGCAGATTAGTGCCATGCACCACCTTGTAACCTGTATGAGACTTGGATCTACCATCGAACAGCAGTCATTACCATCTGTAGGAAAATTATGACATCAATCTTTTGAAATGCTAAAAGAATTTTGTTAATTTACTATCTTCAGAAGGGTAAAACTACAATCTTTTAAACCAGCTAGATAAAAAAGTCATCATGTAACATTTTTTCATTAAGATAATGCACATGCTCCTTTAGCGATAGGAAAATTGAGACATTTGAAGTATGATTTGTTGAAGCATCCACCTGATACCCAGATTTGGCTCCCTCTGACTTTCATCTCTTCTCAAAGCTTAAACTCTTACTCGGTGGTCAACATTTTAAATCAATTCAAGGGACAAATGCAGCTGTAGAAAAACCCTTCCTGAAAGTCATTTCAGAGATGGAATGATGACATTACAGTATCACTGGAGTAAAAATATTTATTTTGAGGGAATTACATTTAAGAAAATTAATGTTATACTTAAAAACTTTTTTCTTTGTGTTAGACTGAGAACTTTTCAGACTGCATTCATAGTTACCAAAATTTGGCTTGCTTGCCCTTAAACATTTAAATTATGAATTAAAATGACACATTAGCAGGTCAATAATTACTAGTTTTTTGTTGTGATTACATGTTTATCAGGTATGCAGTTTATATGGAAATTTGAAAAATTCACATTGCAAATGTGGATTAAAATAAAGTTGGCAATTTCTATTTTGAACAGTTAACTAAGGTTTCAGAATACTGACAGCAGAAATCGCAAATGAAAATGTAAGTATATATTTGCATTAAAGCCTGATTTTTAAGCCTGTCTGAATATGTTACAGCTCAGAAGAAATGTATCAGCAAGGAAATAGTGCAATAAAACTTATATCTAAAACAGAACAGTTAAAATGCAGTTATCCTGCACATGAGTGTAGCGGTCAGCGTGTTAATGGTTATGAATATTGCATCAGACACATCCTGGAAGATAAAGCTGCACCATACAAACTGTGCAGCTTCATGTATGCTGGTAATGGACGACGATGTGTGATGCCAACCCCAAAGGGAGACAAAAGAGATAATAACGGGTAAGTGGAAATGCAGTTATAAACAACAGGTAAATTGCTAACACTATTAGTAGGATTATAAGGGTTAATCAAATAAACTGCAGTAAAAGCCTTTGAAAGAAAACAATATATAGATATATTAGTAATCTCCACACTTCTCCTGCAAGCTGTAGCATTCAGATGGTGAATGAGCCAATTGAAAGTTCATTGTATGCTATATTTATTTTTACATCTATCTTAATTTGGTAATTAAGAAAATTCTTTTTTATTCCAAAATAGGCCAGCATTGTGATGTCTATTTCTCAGGTTTTGTGCAGAGCATGCCCGCAGAGCACAACTAGCAAGACAGAAATCTTCTCGCAGGCATATTCCTCCACCGAGTGCCGAATCATTGCTGCTAGGTCTTTCACACTACAGTAAAGCAGAAACAAACACAGCTGCCACAAGTAAGCTTTTATAATTTATATTTTCCATTGTCTATATGCTAAAATGTGCGCTTCTTGTGAAACCCGTGTCTAGTCTAGCATATAATTTTGAGAGTGGAACACACCTGAGAAAAATTTGCATTCACCTTTCCATATATTATTGTAAAAAGTGGCATGTTCTGATCTTTTAACATTACTGATAGACAGTTAAGAATAGCTTAGCATTTATACTGTCACAATAGTAGAATAATGTTAAAAATTTTTTTCTAAAGGGATATTTACCAATCATATTGCTATATGTAATGCATGGCATGTTGAGAAACCCCTAAATATAATATGAAATTTATACTAAAATTTTTTAAAACTGAAAGTTAATCTAGATTGTGTATTAATACATTCAGGACACAGCAAACAATGTGTAAATATCCCTTCATGCTGCTTGACATTTAATGCCACACTTAAAATAACTGTTTATATTCCATAAAGGTATGCTTTTGTTAGTGTTGCTTTGTATAGATGGAAATAGAGTTAATATTCTCCTTCCATGTAAATATTTATCACACGATAGGTGTCTGATTTATCCCCAGCCTTCATAGAATAAATATCTCAGCCTGACCTTGGGTCAATGTCAAGTACTTGAGATTGCAGAGCATGTCAGCATTTGTGTGTAGTGCTTGTGTTGTGGGTTTAAGGCCATGGCTCATCAAACCTAGAAGTTTGTAGAAGACGAAGAAATTTTAGACATTTTCTATAATGCCGATTCAGGCAATGAACTAATCCCTGAATTGGATTCTGACAACAGTGACAGTGAAATTCCAATACATAACACCCTAGTTATTGGCCGAATATCCCACCATTTACAACTAATTCAGGCCTAAATATTCAATAATAAAATGAAAGTAAATCTCGGGTGGTGGATATTCTTGAACGATGATTTTTTTTTTAATATGTATGTGAACAAACAAATCTTTGTGCCAGTCAAGTGATAGTACAGCGCCATGGCCTGTCACAAAAGCTTAATAATGCAGATCTGAAAACCAGTAGATGTTCCTGAACTAAAGACATTTATGGAATTGATGTTCATCATAGTAATTGTTCAGAAGCAGGACTTAAAAAATATACTGGACTGCAGACCCTGGTTTTGAAACTTCAATTTTTCAAAAACCATATCTGGAACATACTTTCTGCACATTCTTTCATTTCTCCATTTTAGTGACAGCAGTGTCTATACTGATACTGACAGGCTAGGAGTGGAATATATGTACAATATTTCATATTTTTTTATTTGTAGTTCAGGTGCAATGCTAAAGTTTATGAGCCGGTATATAGAGGGTGGGAGTGACATTAAAATAGCTGGTCCAGGCATTTAAATGCTCTGCTGAGAAGCTGGTACTGAATGTGTTAAGAGCCATATTTCTACCATTTATGAGATCAGAGTCGCATAACTCTAAATTTAGACTCGTCACCCATGTTTAAACATGGGTGACATCTTATTTAAGGTTCATATAATTTTTGTGAACTCAGATTCCAGTTTTCCGCTTGTAGAGTGAAACAGCTTATATAACAAATTTTGTAGCATAAGGGGAAAAAATGTACCCTGGGCCTATTCCACAAAAGTATGGTCTAATATATGCAAGTGTATTAGTACAAGTCCTTGTAAAGTATGATCTTGTAACTTTCTGTTCCACAAAAGAAATACAACATTTGTAAAGTATTAGTAAAAAGTTACAAGTAATATATAAGAGAGAGATGGAGGAACAGCTGTTTGCCATACATCATACTTTGAATTAGGTTATGTTCACTCCTTAGGGATTTTAATGCACAAGGCAGATTATTGTCTTTCCTGCTAAATGAATCTTGTATTTTTCCTCAAATATAAAGATAATTTAAATACTTTACTTTATTAAGCATTTATGATATTCAAGCATAATAATCCACTTTGAGATGATGATCCCATATGGCTACATTTAGGAACATCAATTTCAATCTCCAAGAGATGGCAGAAGAATCAAGCTTTTCAAGCTCTGTATATATATATACACACACACACACACACTGCTTGACAATCATGGTCTCATTATAAGCAAAATACTGGGAAAATTGTGTCATAAGAGAATGAAGATGAAAAATTATTTTCGTGGCATATAGCAAAAACTTATAAATATATTAACTAAAATGCTGGTCTGAAATATGCATTTGAAACAGGAAACACCAATATCAATCATAAGCCTTACTTTAATTGCACTTAATGTAATCATTGTACACAAATATTTATTCTTTCTTTATATATATTCTTACTCATCATCGTCATCACTTTCACTAATACATAGCATATTTTGGTCAATTGACTTTCAAAATCATTAAAAAGATAATACATTTTGTGCTAGTATTTGAAATTACCAATATTCCTACACTTGTAGAGAAATTTATACAAATTACCAGTGTCAGACCCTAATACTGTGGGACAGAACAACGAAAAATCACGTGTATATTTGTAAGTATGGAGTTGTAAAGTACAAGCATAATAGAAACCTTTGTGGAACAGAATTATATTAATAAATACAAGTTACAAGTCCATATACTTGTACTGTATTAAACCATACTTTTGTGGAACAGGGTCCAGGACACAATTTGTATATTACTAAAACTCTACTTTGCATACTGAAAAATAATAAACAATTTTTCAGAGAAAAAATGTAGTTGATTAAACTGTTTTTCCCTTCCAGGCACTAACAATTTCTGTGAAAGTTCAATAATACTAATTAGTAACATTTTTTTGACCAATAACATTTTTATATTAGATGCATGTTTTGCTATAATACTGTAATATTGTGATTGTTACACATATTTCTTTAGAGATGCCCAATAAACATTGTAAACAATATATTACACAATGAAAACTCCAGTAAATTTAGTAAACTTTAATTTAGTTGCTTAGGACATTTTATGAGAGCCCACCCATCGTCATACATAAAAAATTGGGTAATCCAATGAACACATTTTTCCTAAAGAAAAAAATTATTAAATATGTTTTTGCTATGAGAAAATGTATATATATTTTAGAACTTCTATGTTACAAGGGGTATCCAATAAGTAAGTTAAAAAAATAATGGCTTGGGAAATTCACTAGAGAATTTTTACTCTGGGAGAAGTTATTGTGGTTGTTTTGGCATTCCCCACTGAGTTTTGTTCTCCTCCCTTTGTCTCGCTTCAGTAGCATTAACTGAAGGTATCATTGTGCAATGTGCCTGACTGAGAAATGTGGTCCATTATTTGATTTCTTGCCATAAGAAAGCAAACAGTGGCAGAAATCAATGAACAGGTGTATGAAGTGTATGGGCCAATCTATTTGGCCCTCTTAATGGTTCACCATTGAATGAAAATGTTCATGATGAGCAACGAAGCTGAAAATGAACAAGGCAAACAGACACTTTTTACAAATTATTGAAGAGGATTGTTGCATCACACGTGATTTTTATTTTAGAAAATTGTCATTTGCATGCATCAGTTCATTTTCCAATATTGAGGAGTCAATAGAATACAAGGTTACTGTTCTCCACTAATTGAAGGCAGAAAATTGATATTCAAGTAAATTTCTGTATTGGATGTTATGGGGCATTATGATAGCATTGTTGACCTTTGCCTAATAATCTTTATAGGTGAAGCATGGTTTCATATAGTTCTGTTTCTGCACAAAATAACAGATTTTAGAGTGTAGACAAACTAAATGCCTTGAGGAAATTAGTTTATGACCCTCTTACTCTGTAGGTATTTACTACACATGAAATGACAATTTTTAAAAATGTTCTAGCAAAGTGCAGACAAAAATAGAACATTTCCAACATCTCCTGTCATAATGTGCTTATTTTCACTCTAGTTGTAACTGATAACTACAATCAGCTGAGTTGATATTAAATCCCTTCACTAGGAATTACTGTTCTGACTGCTAATTCACCAGCTGCCTTGAAATTGGGACAAAACTGAAAGAACCAGTAGTGCCATGCAGTATCATAGCAGGTGCAAATGAGTATGAAAGCTGCAAAAATGCCAATATTTTACTCTGACAGAACTGTACAAGTAGTTGTCTATTTATATAAGGAATATTTAAATCAAACCAGCTTTTATCATGCATTTAATTTGTGTGAGATATTCCTGGCAAATTATTCTTAAATTTATAAGACTAATTCATTTTGTTACAGGTGCATCAAGTAAATTGGAAAATAACTCCAAGAGATTTCTAAACAATGGAGGTGATGCAAATCAGTTGGACAGTGGCCAAACTGGATTAGATGGAAAAGACAGTGGTGATACAGAAGAACCATTAGAGTTGGTTACCAGAGCACTCAATCCTTTTGGTAATGGCATTCTGAAATATAATTTTTGTTGTAGACAGCATGAAAAAATTATGAGATACAGTGGTGTTATTAAAACATTTTTTATATATGTGTTGTTAAGACACGGATAGAGGGGAAAGTCTATGGTTTGAATCCTGCCAGGATTGTTCTCACTGACTTCTTCTTCTTCTTGTTCTTCTTGTTCTTCTTCTTCTACTCCTCCTCCTCCTCCTCCTCCTCCTCCAGGTTTTCCTCAGATATGTTCAATGGCAGATGCCAAGAGATACTGAAAACTTAGGGCTGGAATGTTTCCTTCTCCACTTCCGAAATTCCCTTTTCAATTTATAATCTTGTGTATCATATTTTCCATCTGGGGGTGGGGGGTTCTAGATGCTGCGAGCTCTGTGTAATCTGAATACCCATTATACTTCTGGCATTACCCTTCTGTAAAGTTACAGAAGCTGACTCTTCCACCCTGAAGGCAGGGTTGGTTTAGGAAACTAGATACTATCCTGATGGAAAAAACCCACCAAGGAAATGCATCAGGTTTGTACCTTGCTGTGGAAAGGAGGAGGTATCCTCATTGCTATGTATATTATCATCAATGTTCACTACCTGCAATGCTACAGTAGTATTACTTAACAAAATCTTAATATAATTGCAACCACATTTATATGTATATAACGTTCTATATAATTTTTTTTATCTTATTTCCTAAACAACTCTAACTCCATTTTTAATCATCTCCCAAGAGGTCCTGGGTCTTTGGCCCTCCAGATTCCCTTTTGCTTAGAAAGCTCATGTGCTCATTTAAAATATATTTCTTCCTTTTATGTAACTACTATTTCAAATGCCAGTAGTTCCTTGTATCCCAACCTACACCACCACCCTGGGTTTTAGCATAAGTCAATCATACCTCATTGTCTTAAATATTGTCATTACTAACTTGTTTCATGATTTTTCTCATCCATTTTGGTTTCAATTTTTATAGACAAATTATGTGCTTAATAACATATTCAGTATTTGATTTTAAGTTTTTTTTTTTTACTCACAATTTCTATTATTAGCTTTCTTGTTGCTTAGATATCATGTGCTCTCTCCAATTTTTGTTTCTTCACATTCCAAAACATATGCCATGGACTATGTGTTTTGCTACATGGTGTGCATGTGTTCTTTAAGATTCTCCCTCTTAGAGCTGTTGGGTTTATTACTCCTGTACTAATCCATGTGAATTCTTCCCTTCCCGATTTATCATATAATCTACATATTTCTATCTTTCCTACATATTTAAGTCTCAAAAATTTTCAGTAAATGAACTAGCATATTTTGTCTTTCAATATCCTCTACTCTCTTTAATTTCTTTCTGTAAGCCTATTCCTAAATTCTCTCTCTCTTCCTCTGCACAAATGACACATAACCAGTCTTTTCTATCATTTTTGTGCCATATGTATCTGCAGCTCTTTCCCTTTTATTTGTTCTTGATGTAGCAAACTCATTTTTACAATATTCCAGTCATGCAATCCCTTTATTCTGTATCAGTATTTTATATTGTTCTTATATAATTTTGCCCATATTATTAAATCCAGTAACTCTGATACTACATCTCTGACAAATATCTATTAAGGTCCATTTGTACTGTATATAATTATTCCTTAGCTGTAGCTTCATGCTGACATGGTTTAATCAAGTATAATACCATACTGAACTGCAGAAGGATCGATGTATTAAATCTTTTATTGATATTGCTTCATTTCCTCACATTTCAGTCCCATATAATATTTTGTTTCTATCATTACCTCATAGACCTTTAATATTTTATATGCATCCCTGGTATCTTACATAAACATGATGTTATCACCTACATTGATCTTCACTACTAATAAATATACCTCAATAGTAACAATAGTCATTCAACACTAGTGAAAACCATTTTTAGTATTACTATTATTCATAAATGGTGTTGATATTTAATTTTGCTGAATAATAAAGCAATAATATTGGTTTGTTATATTTTATCCTGTTTAAATTGTTGGTATAAAATGATTTTAAATTATAAGCTAAGTTACTTAAAATATTCAGCTTCTTCTGCATATTTTTAAAAATATTTAAGCAATACTTTACTTTTGTAAATTCGTAGCTATCCAAAATTAATTAATTTTTTTATTTCTCTAAACTAGTAATGATCTCAGAAGTAGAATCTAATTGGATTACCTAAAAATTAGCATTGTGTTTGTAATGTGGAAAACTTAACAATATTTTGTATATTACAGTGGAAATTGATGCAGCAAGAGTTAATGGGGAAGCAAGTCGGATATTGGATTATGCCAGTGAGTCAGATAGTGATGTTGATGTCACGGTGCGTGGAGAAACTGCAGAGAATATGTCCTCAGATGCTGAAAGTGTGGATAGCCAATTAGAAGATCAGTTTAAGTGAGTGTACTCTAGAATTAAGCAAGCTTAATAGTGGTTTAAAAAAAAACACCTGTTATTAGAATTCTTTTTCCTTTTTTTGCCTAATGGAAATTTTTTTTTTCCAAAATGATTGTTTTTACATAAATGGTGTCTCAAAGAATTTTATATTTGTGTAAATCATTTGTTTATATTTCACTATGTTAAACTTTATCTTTGCAGACATGCAGGTGTTTATACAGCTGAAGAGGTTATGTTTGTAGCAAGAGACAAGCTTATTCGCTTGCAGTCATTATACATTGAGCAGTTTCGACGGTTACAGCATACATTACGTGAGAAACGTCGTCAGTATCTTCATGCTTTGAAGCGTGAAAAGGAAACTCTGTGTAAGAAATTTGCTGCTATTGACCACTCTTTGCTTGTTATATCAGCCCATTGGTAGATATAAGGTTTCAAAGGGTAATTTGTTATACAGTACTTTACTAGCTAGTGCTTTTCACAGAACATGTTTTAAGGGCCCTTGCTCTCATCTTCATCTAGAGATCAACTATGATTATAAGTGAACAAGGTGGAGGTAGATGAAAATGAGAAGATAGATAAGATGGAGAAGATGTATGAAAGATTTTGAAAAGTAGTGTGAGACAATAAATATTTCTTCAGTCTTTTAGGCGGAACCAAGGTAGCATATCAAGGGAGGGTGTTATATGATCAAACAAATGCACATCGTAGATATAATATATGCACATATTATGAACACTGTAGTTTTTGTGTTTGGTTAGAGTTTAAGCGTAAGCAGAAAATCGCAGTAGTCGAAGTGAGGCATCACTAGGTATTGCACCAAGATCTTTTGTAAGGTTCTGGGTAGGGACACATCTAATCTTTTAAACATATGGATTAGAGAATTTACCTTATGCAGATTCCAGCAACGTGTTTTCAATTATTCAATTTACTATTAAATGGTTCAAAACATTGCAGAATGAGGTGTTGATGATGTACCTATTGGTATTCCAATCCTTATTCTTTTTTTGGTCAGTGGGATATTGACCAATCTATGAGTTAAACTCTTTAACGATAGCTAGTAATGATGCCTGGAGTTGTAACTGTATTTATGTAGTTATTGCTTTTTACAGACACCAAAAGAGATTTTGTTGTTATTTCTCATGATTTTCTGAGAAAGCAACTAGCACCATCTAACTCTAAAAAGAATATAAAAAAATACATAAATGTACTTACCATCCTTGGGCTAAAAAGAAATTTTATAGCGTTAAAAACCATAGTACAGTATAAAACCTTTTCAGCATTTTTACAATCACCTGACATTTTCTTTATACCTTAAATGGAGTTTACTCTAAACTGAGGTTTCAGCAAAAAGCATAAATTTTCTTTAAATCTTTGTTTGTATTAATATACATGATACTAACATACATTATTTACATGATATTAGCTTAAGCAGATAAATACTGTATACATTGCAGTTAAATAACTTTTTCTATGTTATAAATACTATAGTCCAAGATTTCAGTTTTGTAGATTTACACTAAAATGTCAAAACATGCCCTAAATAAATATTTACATGTTGACAATACAAAGAAGTTACTTTGCTTATATACTTATTTATACGACTTTTACTTTGCCTAATTTTTTAAAATCAAAAGATGGTAATTTGCTTTTTAGCAATGTTGCATTTTAAGTTCAAAATGCCCATTTAACTTTCTAAAAGAACTGCCCACTTTAAATGATGTGATAAACCAGACAATATTTATACTGACAACTACTTTGCTGGTTTTATTTCTTCATCCCCATTGTCATCATCATCAATATCTTCATTATTCTACTTCATTTGATGTTTGCAAAATTCTTAACATTCCAAATGCCTAAAGTGATCATGTTATCACAAGCTACAAATTCATCAAAAGTATTGAGTACCACCCAATTACATCTTCCACTTAATGCAGTCTTCATCAATACTCGCTTCTCAATCAAATAAGCTTTTGGTCTTGCTCATATCTTGGTTGTCTTGACTTACTCATTCTTGCTGCAGCGGGAAGAGGGAGTATTTGACTCATTCTCATAAGCAGGTATGTCCGGCCTATGTTGAGAAATATTATTTTTGTGTTCATACTCTTTCATCACTATATGTAATTCTTCCTGTATGGTATTATGCACAGTGCAAAACTGTTATGCTTTGTACTGGCTGTGAGAATTCTCAAGTCACCTCATTATTACCGAGAGGCCACTCTTGATATATGAGATTCTTGTAACAGCACAGTCACCCTTCCTTATGAAAACAAGAGAGATTAACCAGGCATTTGACCACCTGTAATGAGGAAGCTACACTACAACAGACCACCAAACACCACCTGATGCTAAAGCATAACAAAACCAGTGTATGTGGAAGTGAAGCTGCATTGGTTTGAGCGCCATATCAGTTTTCGACTTTGCTTGCTATTTGGAAACTGTTGTAACTGCAATAACTGCACACAGCTAAATTTGATTTTATAAATCAAATGTCACGTTCTATGCTAAATATTGGTTGTCAAGTCTGAGCAAGTATAACATAGGCAAACAAAAGAAAGTTGAAAATAGGTCGGAAAAAATGCTTTAAAAACTTTAAATATAAAAAATGACAAATCAGTGATAGCTCCCATTTTTTTGTTAAAAACCACATTTTTGTTACAGAAGCTAAATTACCAAAACTCTGTTAAGAATACACTAGAAATAACTTTTGAGAAATGCTTCATATTCAAGAACAAGGATTACATAATAAAATTTTAATTCCACTGTTGGACAACCTAAGTCAATGCACATAACATTCACCTGATGCCTTCAGTCTGTCATAGGATGAGAGTAAGGGCTCTTGAAACATGTTCTGTAAAATAAATTATAGCTAGTGAAGTGCTGTTATGAATTACCAACCTTCCATATCATGAGAAGTAGAACCTTGAATTTACTTTTTGTAGAATGATTTCTTAATTCATCTGGAGGCTTTCATATCAAGTTGTTTCTTATATTAATAAAGCCTTAAATTGATTGATCCATAGCATTTGGTTTGAATATTTTGAAACTGCATTGTGTAATGAAATATTTTTTGCATCTTTCAAATTTTGGAAATCGTTAAAGACTAACCCAATAATTGTAATAAAAATATTTTGCAACTATTGTATTTACTTTTATGCTTGCATTAAGTTTAAATATTTGATTTTGATACCTTCATTTTTTGTAAACATTATAAAATTAAGTGTAATCTTAAATACTGGAATTTTCACAGTGAAATATAGTATCATTTTGCAATTTTATGTGAGGAAATCATTAAAATTTCACTAATTTTTTCCCACTTATATTTGGACACATTTTGAAGGCTGTTATGTTCATCATCAGTATGATATTAAGATGTTGCTCTGTAGTTTTAATGAATTTAGTGATGAGGTTACTGTTGTTTGGAAGATCAAAATATCATGCTGGGAAACTGACAGCGGAACTATACTGATGATGAAGGTAACAACCTTTGAAACATGTCCAAGTAAATGGAACAAAATAAGTGAAATTTGAGTGATTTCCTCATAAAAATTGCAAAATAATAAAATTAATTTAGTACATTCTATAGACTTCCCTATTAAATGCCATTTGCATTTTTATTTATTTAGCCAGCATTTATAATCAAAGCAGAGAATCCTACCGAGAGCAGAAACTGTATGAGAAGCTCCGTGCTTTGAATCACTATCATAAACGCAGTGGAGTAGAAGCTGTGTTGCACAAGAAAGCTTTGGAAAGGCGTGCACAAGCAACAGAAGGAGTCACTGTGCGGCCAGCACCTACCGCCAAGTGCATCTTTACAGAAGGTGGTGTTAAATGTGGTGAACGTACTCTGCCTGTAGCAAAGCATTGCCTTAAACATATCCTTGAGGTATATACCATGGTTTACTTAGCATTAGTAATATGCAAAGCAGCTCTGCAGATCAATTTGAGCCACTCTTAACAGTTTTCTTTGCAATATGTATTTTACATTTTGACTTAGGTTTTTGTATAATTAGACACAATTTGCTCAAAGTTAAATTACATAAATTTGCATACTTGTTAAATATTTTGTCATATATCCTTATTATTGTAATCACATGTTAGCCTCCATCACTGAACATTTGTTGCTCTTCTGATTGCAGGACAGTCATCAAGTATTATTCCGGCCTTGTGGCTGTCAGCGAGCAGACTTTGTTTGCCAGGAACCTGTACCCAATATTCTTGAAGGAGCATCTTGTGTTTATCACACAAATCTACCACCACCCCCACCACATCATAATCCAAATCTAGGCCTTAAGGTATGTTTAATAAATACATTCACAAAAACCAACATCTCCACTGACTGGGAGAAAAACTTATCCTTGATTGCTATTGTGCATGTGAATTTAATAAATATATTCATGCATTTTTCATTCTCACATCTATTGCTAAATTGGATAAATTATAGCCCTTGAATTAGTAATTTCAACTACTTTGAGCAGTAAATGCTGTGTCTCTCAAGTCACTTTTTTAGTATTGAAAAACTGGCAGCATCCTGGCCAAATGATTAACTGCTCACCTTCTATTGTAGTAACCTGGATTTAATCCCATTGGTCACGTGTGGATTGTGGGGAAAGAAGTGGTGCCTGGGCAGATTTTTCCAGGTTCTTTGGTTTCTCCTGCCATTCATTCCACCATAGCTTTATCTTTATTGCTCCTTCAAATAGACTATGGTGTGGCATAGCAGAGAATGGAAGAAGTCCAATAAGCTGAGCATTAGCAACCATAACCATATTGGAAAACCATATATCATATTCCAATGCAGTGCATTTATCAACTTTGCCTCAGAACTGATAATCTGTGATGCCAGAAGGCACTGACAGATTAAAAAGATTTACAGCTGCAACATACATTAAGCTGAATTTTCCTCCTGCATAGCAGCTTTTGAATAAACATGCAATGCCAAACTGGAAAACTTTCACCATACCACCATTGTTGCCTATCCTGACATCTAACTGTTGGAATGAGCGTATGGTAACCAAAGAGATAAATACATACATGCAAGAAGGATGAGTGATGATTGTGGGAGGATAGAAACTAGTTGTTCTTAACTGAGTAACTAAGGTATTTACTTCAGTAAAGATGTCACTGCATAATGTATGCACCTCAAAATTTACCTTTAAAAATCAGAAGAAAAAAAAGAACCCCACATAACATGCACATTACCAAATGTCTTTGGTAGATCTAATACTGATTGAAATTGTTGGTTTTCTGGTAAAATTTTAAAAGAACTATGAAGTTATTTATAAGGATTGGTTCTTTCTAAAACACACACAAATCTTATCACAATGTTTTTTTTAACACATATAGGAAACAAAACTTTTTGAATAACACTTTGATATAATCATCATTGTCTGCTTGAGTTGTATCCTAACATTTCAAGGATATTTCCCTCCCTACAAAACAATAATATCCAGCTTAACTATAGGAATATGTAACTGAATTATATAATAATGGTATCAGAGTTTCATAAAAAAAAAGTTTAATACCAAGCATGTGAAATCACAACCATCTAAGATGACATCGATAGTTAATGAGGTGGGTAGTGTTATTGGTAGCTATGTATTACTGTTATCACACATTATGTACTTTGTTTCCTTGCATTATTAGATGTAGTTTTTGTATATATGTGCTGCTACTATCATTCAATATATAATGATTGCAAAGTTCTTCAAATTCGCTATATAGTCAATTGTTCAGTATTACTCATGTGTTGATATTCAAAACCAATTTATTTGTGTGTGTGTGTGTGTAAGATATTTGCACTAAATGTTTATTGCCAAAAATGGAAGGAAAAAAGTGCATCTTTCATATGAGTTAATATGGTATTCTTGATATACAGAGTGGAAGGAAAATCAGTTTCATAAATGAAGCTGGTAAAAATATATCTGTCTTCAAAAAATAAACTTTTTATATCAAAACATATGGGAATGTTCCTTATTAGTGTTCTGCATTATTCATCCATTCCTCCTCCCTAATGGCATAAATACTCCCAAATCCAAAAGTTGTTAGACTGCAGCCAAGAAAATTCAATGATTTGTGGTGATATAGTTATCTCTGTTGCCACAAGCAAGCTGCTGCTATTGATTCTGACATACTTTTCCATAAATGAGTAGAATGCCTAAACACTTGCTATTGGTGAACTTTTCCATTGTTAACTTATAAATTTATAATGCACTAATTGCAGATATTAAGTTTGTGCTTGTTTGCATAACCCTACTGTAAAAATAATAGTATTGCTAATTTTTTAATCTTTGTTAACATTAATGCTAATACTACAATAATAAGCTTACAAATCTAAATATTCAAATAAAACTTTTCAATTGAATTTATGTCAAGATGCTTTGATTTATCAAAAAATAGCCAAGACTTATTCTATTCTTCATCCATCCATTATAATAATCAGGATGTAGATCAGATAACGGGGGTTTGATGGAATTTAAATAACCTCCAGCACAGCAGCCTATAAGGCTTATTGTGCTACCCCACCAGGATGCATGAATTTCAATACATTAAAAACATCAACTGTTATGCTGCTCATTACAGCAGACATTTTAAGGTGATCATAACTTTTTATCCTCCTATAAAGGCACACAGAAGCCTTTGGATGGTAAACAGGCACATGTTTTCAGAGATAAAAGAAGCAAAAATGCCTTCTAAAATGATGGTTAATCAAAAAATTGTAATACAGAATCAATAAAATACAATGTAGAATAAAAAAGACTGCATGCAATCAAGCAGAAAATAAACATTTTTCTAAAAAACATCTTAAATTTGTTTCTTAATATTTCAGGGCTGTAGTATAATGTCTTCTTTTTTTATCAGAAGGTAACCAATATTTTGGCATGTCACAATTTCATCAGACTTGCACAGTTGTTAATTATTTTATTTTAAATTATGCTAATTTTACAGATTCAAAAATACCAGTAATATCAACTTTGTTGTCTTTTTTTAGCAGAATTTATATGAATACCTTCTAAATAAAATTACAATATGAATATCAATATTTTAATTTAATATTTCAGGAACTTTAAATACCAACTTTATAATCAGCATAGTTTGAGCATATGATTGTGGGAATATAAGTTGATAGCATGCTTTATATAACAGCATAGGTAATACAGATTTGTTTAAAATGGTGATGCAAATGCAGACCAGTGAAATTGCATTGTGACTAACTTTCATGTATGAGTAAGCCATGAACTTCAATTTTTAATGGCATTATTTGAGAAAAAGGTATTCTAGTGGATGAAAAAATACTTGATCTTATTAAGAGCAGCCACAAGAAGAAAAAGGGTAAAGAGCAATATTTTATGTTGCTTTAATTATAAATTAGTATTAATTCCATTTCAGATAGAGCAAGACCAAATAGAATCCATGGAGATGCCTGTAAGGAATGATGATCCATTGTGCAGACCAATGTCAACAACAGAGCGGTATAAGAATATGAAAGAACGACAAATATGCAAACAAGTGCTATCTGATACACACTTAACTGGAGAGATTGAGCAAACAATAACTAGCATTAATGTGAAGTGGAGTAAAAGAACTGGTGCAGACATTAATGGGTCCATAGGCCATAGCAACAATACGTTCTCCACTAGTGACATTTCTACAGACACGGCAAACAGTGAAAGTGAGCAAATGGTGGACATATCAGTATCATAGTTTCATTTCTGTGTAATCCATGTGAAAGTAAAGGGCTGCAATTGTAATTCTTAAATATCTATATTTTTTCTCACAGTATTATTTTAAAATAAAGTTATTGATCACAAGCACTATTATAATGATCTCTTGTGAGTTTAATTATGTGTAAAAAGACACTTCCTAACTTCCCTTACTAGAGATTTAACATGTTTCGTGGACATAGTCTGCTAATATATGATTGTTGGATCATTGATTGGAATTTAGTTATTGTGTGAATTGACTGATAGTGTTATGATGAACTGGAATATTTCACTTTCTGCTTCATAGATGCCAAAATTCATTAAATGTAGCTCATAATTTTTTATTATGTTAGTCCCCTCTCTCTTATAAAATAATAACTTTATATCTTTCTTTATCTCATAGTTTTCATTCCAAAAATGTGCTGCCACTACCAATTTTTCTATTTGCTAATATTCAATACTCTTGGTGCCATACAGCAGTACTGTTGCCTGCTCTTTAAACACCAGAGCCAATCTGGTCGGCTTCTTTAATTCAGTCCAAAAATGCCAGCCTGATCTCAAAATCCTTCCTTAATTATTGTTTTGAGGGAATTTCTAGCTTTCACAAGAGTGGTATTTTGTGTATGAAAGTAACACTGTCAGTTCTTGTCTCATAGTGGTGCTCTGAGGGTTGAAAATGCAAGTTGCTCCCATGATACTTTTAATGTTGGCATAGATGATAAGGTAATTGCATATCTTGAAGAGTACAATGTTAGTGGCGATTGGATATCCGATAGTGGGAATGATAATTACAGTTATAACAATGAAGGAAATTGTACTGGATAGGCCCCCTGGTTCTCCATACCTAAAGAAGAGCGATAATGTTAATTCTGTGAACACTAACACTAATTTTAATGTAAATTATACCTAGTCAGTCATCTAACACTCTCTTATGCTTCATTCACTATTAAATATGGTAGGATCAGTTTTGAAGAGACGTCCTCTCCATCTTCAACTAACTTGACGATACATTTAACAAGCTTCACTGTGAGAGTTCCAACAAAATCTTCTAAAAATGTCTTATTTTTCAAAAGTTCTTAAATAAATTAATTTTAATGTTTCAGATTATGAAAATAATGATGACAACCTTGACTCTCAAGAACGTTTCACACAGGTATTTTCTAATTGAATGTGTCACACTCCTGAAACTTTCGTCTCCTTCTTGGAACTTCTTGGTCCTAAACACATTCCTTCTCCTGATTCTCCTCTTATTTCCTATTGCAATTCATTTTTCAATTTAGTGTGATGACATTTCTGATTGTGGTGCGAAAATTATAAAGACAATGTATAATTTATCTATTTAAGAACTTTCGAAAAATAAGACTTTTTTTAAAAACTTCTGTTGGAACTCACAGTGAAGCTTGTATAATTTGTCACTCCACATAACAGAAAACAAGGTCGCAAACAATGGGCATTCACTGTGATAAAAGGCTTGTATGCTAAATGTGCAGTAACACATGTCGTAAAAAAAATATCCATTTTAAGGAAAAATATAAATAACGAGTATGCTAGTTAAATATGGTGAACGTTTGTAACAGTGATGTGTAATATAAGTGTTACAAATTTACTGAATTATTCAAAATGAGTATACTGTTGAAAGCTTAAATGATTTAACTGGACATTTAAACATTTTAAATGTTAAATTACAAGAAAGAAGTCTGAATAACAAATATGGATTTGATATAGTCCTTGTAAGACAAAGTGAGCTCTAGACAAAATTTCCTTCACTTCAAGGTATCAAAACTGCTAAACTTCAGGAATACACTGAACATTTACAAAATATAACTGCAAAGTTCAGTGCCTGGTTTGCTGATATTTCAAAACTGGAAGCATAGTTTTCTTCATCTGATACTCCATTCTTGTGCAATAGAAATCATATCAAGGAAGTGGCAGTACAGATGAAACTGACAGAATTGTGATGTGACCATTGCCTTGTGGAGAAATTCAACAATTCAAGCTCAGAATCTCTGGTCAAATTCTACCAGAAATTTGATAATGGGCGCTTTCCAAATTTAATTTCCAATACAGCAAAAACTATGGCAATGTTCCCTAACATACACCTTTATAAACAGGGTTTCTCCATAATGAACATTATGAAAAATTGTCACAGAAAGAGGTATTCAGATAATTTGCAATGTTCTTAGAATCTGCTTTTCCAAGTTCATTATGCCAAACACTGAAAAGTGTGGAATTTCAAAGATGTATCTAGTATCTGCTTCTGCAGATGTGCTCAAGTGTGCTCAGTGATATAACAGCAATTAATTGGTTTTAACAATTATTAATAGTCTTATGTCATTCAAAATGATCAATATTTTATTTTGTGTTTATATTTCAAGCACCAATGAGAACATTGCCATACATAGTTATTAATTCAGCTGTTAGTAAACTCTTCAGTTTTCTTAAAACTGAGAATCTTGCCACTCTCCTGCATGCATATGATGAGGAATACTATTTACAAGAAACAAGCAAAAGACTTACATATAAAAAATCAATACATCAACACAATAATACTGCCACAAGTGGCCAAAGTCATTATGGTGAGCTGGGGTTCAATTCCCACCAGGACTGTCCTTCCTGACTGGGTTTTTTTCCCAGTATTCCCTAATTCCTCATAAATGGCAAATGCTGGGGAAGTATACTAAACTTAGGCCTGGAATGCTTGCTTCCTTCCTTACAAAATATCCTTTCCCAATTTATCATTTCATCTCATGCTATCATCAGTGTCCAATGCAAGAAGAAAAGCAGAGCTTCATATGAGAACTAACATCAAAACATATCAAAATAGTGCAACTCAAATATCCATGAAATCATACAACAATTAACGCTCCGAATTAAAGAAATTGAAAAGTAAACTTTATTTAAAGGCCAGTATTCACATGTCTATTTGATCACTGTTTTTACTAATTAAATGAGTTTTTAAATAATACTGATAGTATTTATACTAAATGCAATAACATTTACTTTGGATAAATCATTTTGTTCTAGAGGGTTTGAACAGGTTTTAAAGATTTATTTGACACTATGGTGTAGCATATGATAACTGTGTATTATTACTTGCCTTACATAATTTTAAATATTATGTAAATTCAAAGATTTTCTGACTTGTCCTAAATCATCTAGCATATCTGTGCATTGTATGAATTATAAGGACCAATAAACAATAATAATCAACATATCTGTATTTCTAAAGCTATAAAATAAAAAACTGTACATGATATACGGCTTTACCCTCAGAAGTGGCAATAACGCATATAAACAGATGATATGAAACTTTCCAAGCACTGGTATGTATTGTCATTTTATTTTCCATGCTATGGTCTTCAAATTGATGTCCCATTATGCCCTGAATTCTGTTTAACCTTGACATTGCTGTTATTGATGACCTTTTTGAGTGCAAAATTTCAAGTCCCATTTCTACTTGTTGTCGACTCTCTTGTTAATATGAATGCAGCAAAGCAAATTAACATACCAAAATATTCTAGGAATATGAGGAAGGTAAAGGTTTGAAGATAAAATGCAAGTTCTGATTTTACTCTCCTTTACTTTCCGTCTCAATTTATTCATTCCAAATTTCTATTTCCTGCTGCCATGAATATCCTGAGGTTTGAGCTATTTAATAATGACAATGGAATGTTCAACATAATTCTATAAAGCATGCAACAGTTACAAGATTTTTACAAAAAGAGCAGTACAAATTGGAATCAGTAAATAAAAAAATATATGAGCTGTCTGCTTCCAATTCTACGGTCATATATACCAAAAACGTAAGAGGAGAATATAATGGATAAGTTAACTTTGGCAGTGAATATGTCTAAAGACACTAATTGACCTTATGGTAAACTAATTTCATGGAACAATAATTATTACTGATAAACCTAAAAGCAAATGACAAAACAGTTTTAATGAAATGGAATACATTTGCAGGTGTCTAATATACAGTTCTAAATGCAAACATTTTCTTTCTTTTTTTATTATTAATAACCAATCTGTGAAGAAAATGCTGGAACAAAAACATTGACATACAAAGCTCACCTAACTGCTTGCAGATGGTATTCTTTCAAGTCCTTTTGCTATTAGTAAACTCAAATTTCAAGCACATTCTATTAAACATAAATGTTTAACTCATGCACACTGGCAAAACTGTCTAATGGAAGTTCATGGATAACCCAAACACAAAATTTGCTCAACCCTTCCTCCAAAGTGGTGACTTAATATTGCTTCTTGATAGGTGATAGGCAGCATTTGCCAATAAAAAGGTTTTCTGTAGTTTTGTGCATGAACTTATTAAAAATTAAATCCTAAAATAATTAATCAAGCAAAGCTTTATGGAATTGCAGATAAACACTATCCTAAGAACAGATTTTTAATTCATGTGCCTGAAACAGAGCTGAATCCTAGCCTTCAGAACCACAATATTAAAGTATCCCAAGGGAAAAAATTTAGTTTATCAGAGAAGATTTTGAATAGTGTCTGAGACAGACATGAATTCTAGACTCTAGAACCACAATTGTTACAACAGTATCTCCACAGAGCTAAGATTCACTAACATTAATTGCAAAACTTAGGGAAAATTGCTTAAGCAAAATGTTTGGATACAGAGATCAGCATCTATACTACACTGCAATGAAAAATAAATCAAATCTTCAGCTTATTATATTTAATTATTTAAGCAATAATTCAAATTACAAAAAAAAAAGTATATTCCTGGAGTGCAATAAACGAGCTTTGGATATCTTCATCTTTATAATGATCAGCACTTAATCATTATCACATTTTCATGGGGAATTCAATTGATTTTTAATATGCTCTCCCTACTGAATATGTTATAGAAACTGGAATTTGAATTGGGTTGGCTCACAAGTTCAAACCTGCTAAATAGTGAGATTAAAACAAACAACCTATGTCTTTTTCTTGCGGTAGCATGCCATGACATAGAAGAAAATCCTACAGATGACAAATTTGTGGATTTCATTTGAGCCCTCCCAGCTAAGTTCGATGGACCTGCAACCAATGGCAGGAGCAGCCCTCTGGGCATTCTGGAGGGCTGGATGTGACATCATAAAAACATACTGCCCACTTTTATTAATTATAAGTTCCCCTCATCTATTTTTCTTCTCCAATATGAAAAAAACAGTAATGAAGCCTCAAGAGGTAATAACATCTGAAGGTAAAATAATCCCCTATTTGGATCTCTGGTTAGGAACAACTTCCTGAGGTGCAAGGGAAAGGAGATAATCTATAAAGTTTAGATGCATTAATGACCTTTCAAAAAAGTTCAGTGTCTAGAAATAAACAAACTATGCTTCATTCCATGATGACCTAGTAATTTTGATCTCCAAACTTAAAAACAAAACTAGAGAATTAATAATACAATGATTAACTCTTTGCATTTGTTAATTTGTTAAGATTGATTTACAGAAAATTTGTTGACTGTAAATACAAGCAAATAATAAAACCCCAAATTTTTTCACTCAAAATGCCAATAAGTTTAGAATAAGATAGATTTTTCCTGCAGTATACTGATGTAAACAATAAAATCTATATTCTATCTTAGCTGCCAATATTTCCTTCCTTTGTACACTTGAAAAAACCTTAGGGAAATCTAAGGAACATTTAAATTATGGCCAATGAGGGCCATCAGTAGATAAAATTGTTGTTCAAATGCTGTAATAGTTTGGTAGCTCACTGGCATTTTATAAAATTATCAAATCAAAGTTTGAAAGGGAACGATATATTGATTAATTAATATAATGTGAAAAAAGAGAAAAGGGATTGCTTGATTGAGATTAGGGATGTGGAGAGTGAAGGATCGTAGAGAAAAAAATTAATAGGGTATACGTCCCATTTGTAGGAATGAAGAAAATGCTCAGCCCATATCATTTGACCATCTAACGACAGATTGATGAAAGAAGACTTTGTTAAAAGATAAATTATTGATAATAAATAATATAGCATTTAAAAAAATTCTTGTAGACAGAAATTAGATGAATATTTTTGCAAAGTACAGAAGTGCATTTTGTCAATGAAATCAAACAAAATAATTTGGTGACATATACAGGGTTAACCAGAAAGTATGTATACATTTATAAACAGTTGGTACATAATATGGTATGACGGGCTTGTAGCTTGATCTTTGCAGTTTGGTATGTATGGTAACCATTATTAAACAAATATAGAGAAGTGGACAATTCAACAACATATATAGCCTCAACAGATAAATTGATAGTGATAATGCAATGAAATTGTTGCTGTCAGCTTCAACTGCAGAATGCAATTTTGGGATCGGTGACAAAGTGGAGGCTTACTAGTTTTGTTTGGGACATTTATCGTACTCCACATGCCCATACTGTGACAAAACCAGAAAACTGAGAGTGAGTGGTTGCTGAGATAAATCAAAGAGTGCTCATCATGCAGGAACTGTCTGAACATGAAGGCCAATCAACAAGAGTTTGGTAACTTGTTTGCTGCATTTAAAGGAAGATAATCCAAACCTTTTGGGAAAGATGATATCAGACAAAGCTCTTTTTCACTTCTCCAGATATGTGATTGGATAGAACTATCATTGCTCCACTCCTGAGAATCCCAGAAAAGTGCTATCGAGATCTCTTTATTTTATATTTGGTGTATTGTTGCATCTTGTGTTGCTTGCAATGGTAGCCATCTAAAGAAAAATTTTCATTTACATTGAATGACCTTTTAATTAAGAGTTTATTTTATAATGTGCAAGAGTGAAAACAACGAAGTTTTATGATGTAAAATGTGTGGATACTTTCTGCACTATCTTGTTCTTACTTATTCTTTAGATCATGCTAATTGAATAATAATTCTTACAAAAATATTTATAGTTTTGTATATAAGTTATACTAGATATTTCAGTATAGTTATAAAGCACTAAGCAAAGATATTTCTTCTCTAGTTTGTTTTCACCTAAGGAGATTATATAGGATGTTAATGAATTATACCAAAATAATTTCAGAGTATGGAGGTGTCTTATGTAATTTGAGATAGAAAACATATGGCCTCTCCAAATCTCAAAGATATGGCTGTAAGTTTCTAAAATGCCATTATGCCAATGGCTATGAAGATGCTCCTTGAAAGCATAACACATGATAACAAAGGGAGGTTTCAGAACGTATCACTCTGGTGCAATGGTTATGACATTAGCTTTGGAGTAAAAGGTGGTTATTTGTTTTTTTGATTTCAAGTCTTGTTCATCCTTTTATTTTCTTTTGTTTTCTGACTAGGGCTTAATAATAGTTTATAGCCAGCATTTTAAGTTGATATTTTAATTTATACACTTATCATCTTAACATATCAATTCATATAACTCTTGTAGTTGTTATTGTACTTACTAATCAGAACCGTGTCCTGAGTTTGTGTTAGGTAAATTAAGTTTTAGGCACCATGTTAGTAGTAACCTTATTAGCCAATATATGTTGATAATACATTCGTTGTTGAGAAAGAGAATAAATCTTGAAAGCATTCAGTAATTTCATTCATAATTCTTTAGTAAGCGTATCGCGGCACTTCATATTAAATAAAAAAATTTAATGGCATGACAAGAATTGAACCTGCAGCCTGCAGAATATCAGCTTTTGCATTATGCATTAAGCTACACAAACAATTAAAGAGTAGGCTACATCAAGACTAACTGCATTAGTCTTGGCTACATAATGCAAGAAGGCAGTTGTAGATGTTGTCTCATGTCAAATGATTAGTTCAAGATTTGAGGAATTTTATGGCACTAAATTTTGAAAACGCTGATAATGAGCAGCAAAAAACTTGACACTTCTATACTTGCAAGGCAGTTTTTAAGACATTCTAAATAAATTTTTCATCCAGCTTGGCTTTAACACTGACTTATCAGCATGTGAAGCCAAAATGTTTAACATCATAAAACCAAGTTATGTTTAGTTGTGGACTATATATTGCCTTTCTCAAATTGCTTATATACAACATCTCTACAATTTTTGAATTTATTTTGGTATAGTTCATTAACACCCTTTATAAATAGCAGGGGAACTAATATTGGTTTGGAATGATAAATCAATCTGCTGTTTTGAGAAGAGAACTATATGTGAAAATTTATTTTAAATTGTCCTAGGCTTGTGCAGCCAGTGTCACCAGCAACAGCTCTTCCATAAATATAACATAGCTGTACCTGAAAGCCTTTGATGCAATAGACTTGTTTTATTTGGTTAAATGTATAGGTATTAGATGTACTGAGAAATTAAGCTGGAAATGGGAAAGAAGTGTTCTGCATGTTCTGGTCAAGTGAAGATTTAAGTGACCCTGAACTACAAGGGTATCCCAATAGTAAATTTTGCTATTTTTTTATCTATGCAAAACAATTAGCAACAATTAAGTTCTTTCATTAGCATGTATTTGCAACCTTAAAGCAATTTTATTAAATGGTGCACATTACTTTGGCCATAGTTATAGACATCATGGGGATGACACTATAAAATACATCTGATTGTGAATTGTATGCAGCCATGTATTTTTTTTACAGCAAAAAAAAAAAAAAAAACTGCTGAGAATATCCATTGTCAGTTAACCTTCCTATATGCAACAAGTGTATGAGCATCATGATGTTGCATGCATGGCTCATGGAAAAAAGTCATAAAGTATATAATGCAGAAGAGCAGGTGCAGTGACATGTTTAGGGACTGTTAGCAGGTTTTGCTGGTGCATTACTTGCCTCATAGAACCACAATGAATGCTGAAAATTGTAGTTAAGTCCTGATTTAACTTAAGAGCTGCAATCAAATGAAAATGCCCCAAACATATACCTTCCAAGGTTTGCTACTGCTTACAGTGATCGCCCACTCTCATCTGAAAGAACCAAGGACTTGCTTAGGAAATTTTTGCCATTCATTTTATTCCTATGATTTTGCTCAGAGTGACTTCCATCATATACTAACTAAAGAGGCGGCTCAGAAATGCTGATAGGAAAATAACAAAGTGAAAATCGCAATGAACAGATAGCTGTACAAATAGGACAAGACATGGTCCAGACAAAGAATTAAAAAATGAGTACTACAATACTAAAAATGCTTGGCAAAGGATGGGGATTGTGTACAAAAATAGCTTAAGAGTTGTAGAATTTTACAGACTTTAATTCAAAATAAAAAAAGTGAATTTATTATTTTTCCCACAATAGACAAGCTTGCTTACTGCATGACCCTGCATTTTCTTAAAGGCTGTGCAAGCGCTTTCCAGACATCCAAAGAAGTGAATACCACAACTAAAAGGAAATTTATAGTATAGGTGAATAAAACATTTTATTAAGTCTTTGTAAAAACACTCTTGTTTACGACTTGGTGTAGTTGGAAGTGGATTATAAATTATCTTTGTACTTATTTTTAAATAAATAAACAAAAATACTACAGAGAAGTGCAAAATTTCACAAAATCAAGCATGAGAAAGCCAAAGCCTCAGATTCAATGGCTCTAAAACTATGCCAATTGCTACAATGTGAATATTGGGAGGTTATTTTACTGTAGCACTGGTCTCCACAACTCATACAGTCTTTGTTTTTTACAGTTATTTGCCACTTTATGCTTTTTCGCTTGAAAAATAAAAATGCACATACCTTTTATTTAATTCTCAAAAGAATGACAATATGCCACTATATTATTGTTCATTTTAAGTCTGCCAATTTTGGTGGTAGTGCTGCAAAGTGTTTACATATGCTCCTATTGGTACCTTCCCCACCACCTGGTGCAGCCATGTAGGGATGCCAGTAAAAGATAAGATTTGGACTGCAAACTATCGATTATTATTCAGGGAACTGGGCAACTCTCACAGACATAATAACCATAAACAAAATGAAGCTCTCACCAATTTTGGCTCAGGTAGCAGATGGAAACCGTCATCCTCCTTGTCACTAACTTGATGTCATCCCAGCTAGGTAGCACTTGATTCTTAACAATGATAATTCCTTTCTTGTTCATCGACAAATGTAAAATGAACAGGTAATGCATGTCTTACATCTTTGGAACATATTCGTGAAAATCTGAAGTACCTTTATCTGCTACATAATCCTCTCCTGATATACACTGAAGATCTGAGATGTTAAAGAGTGTCTATATACAAATCAAAACCTCTCCTGAAATTTTTTTCATTTTGTCTAAGGTATGGAATTATTTTTATACGCTTTACCTTTAAGTTTTACCCATAGATAAAACTCACATTGATCTTGCAGGTCATGACTCACTATTTGATCAAAAACATTTTAAAAATCACAGCCAATGTTCTTACATATATTACACTTCAGTTTCTTCTTCTGTCAGTTCAATTAAAACATGAGGTTAACTAAAAATGTTAACTGAAACTTGTACAATAAAGCTAATCATATAATTAGGATCATTGTATGATTGAGTGAAATTACACACTCTTATTGCTCCACTTGCTAATATGTAGTACTAGTTTTACGAACCCTTTTTCACATCATCAGCTAACTCTTGGCGGCTGAATAATTTATGCTGTGGGAATATGTATTCTTGCTCTGGTGGAGGTTGATGAACTTAAAATTTATGTTTTCATCCCTGGAAGTGTCGAAGTTCATTAAACTCTCTCTGTATTTGTAAATGTAGATGTTGCAACATGGGAGGAAATCTAGTAAATATAGAAAATGTGCCACAGAGTTGTAAGTGCTGAGATCAACAATGTGTGTGCACATGAAAAAAGACTTTATAAAATTAAACCTTTCCTCGCTGAGAATGCCAATGATTTAACCGATAGGGGTCTTGACAGATTGTATGCTTATTGCCCATTCAAACATTTCCAACATATACAAAGCACAAGAAAGTTCTTTTTACACATGAATGGACATTTACCAGTTTCAGAAATCCGAGCTTCTTGGCTACGGAGAATTCCCATTTCTATTAAGGAATTCAATAGATTCTCCAATGTGATGATGATGTGGGCAGATATGAATGCAGACGATCTGTTTGGTCCTTTCCTTTCAAGGATTGATAAATTGAGCATGTTAAATACCAGGTTATTTCTGCAGCTGCATCATGAACGCTGGTTCCAACAAGTGGTGCACCAGCACACTTTGCTGTGCCATCTGTAACTGACTTGATAACACACTTTCACATTATTGGATTGGATGTAAAACAAGTCATCTACACCATTGCCTTGGCCTCCAACGCAGCCCTGACCAATAATGCCAGATAATACATTGTGAGTTTTCATTAAGGCGAGAGCTGATATGTTTTCGACAATGCTTTAAAACAGGGATGGCAAACTCCAAGTTAAATTAGGAGTTTGCAACCCACATTGGTTCACTCTGAAGTGGTGGACAGAAATTCACAGTAGTCATAACATAATGCCATCAATTAATAACACAGTATGATTCTTCACTGCTATACTTTGCTCAAATTTGACTAAGCCATGGCCACCCCTGCTTTAAAATCTGCTGTTTATGCTGCCTTCAAAGAAGTATGCCAGAAGCTCATTAAAATGAACAAGAGAAAATGGGATTGGATTAGCTTCTGCAGAGATCATGGTAGAACTCACAGTGATACGCTAGATGTATAATAGATACATTTTCATTTGTATTTCATAAATATAGCATAATAACAGGTAACTGTAGGTATACTAGAACTTTTTGCCAATTTTTATCTACCATAATAAAAGCTTTCAATTATGTTGTTTTCCAATCTTACAAATCCTTACAAATATTAATCAGTCTCAATATGTAGGAAATGAACACGATTGAAATGCTTATCGTACTGAATACAGCAGATGTATTCAAATTAAATTGAATACCCCATGGAAACATGAACAATTGGTAACATCTTAATAAAGTTTAGTTGGCTTAGTTTACACTTGCATTTAAAATAAGGAAAACTTATGCTGATGAACCCTAACCTAAAGACATGGCAGAACAGCATTATGTAAAGATGTGAATGCATGAATTGAGAACAAATGAAATAGATGACAAATAAGAAAGTATTAGCATAAGAATTAAAACGCATTCTGACATAAAAATAAATTCTATTGCTCATTCAAATAATAACATATGTATATGAAATTATCAAAACAATGCAAACTGTTTTATACTTTGTAAAACATTTCTGCGGCTAAAGATGCTACTTTCTTTGGATTCAAGTACAAATTAAGTAAATAATTAAGTCAGAAACTAGCAGAACTTAATGCATGATTATATGCTTTGTTAACAAATTAATGTCACGAGTGAGATAAATGGTAAGTAAATGCTCTAAAATTAAACTGCATACAAATAATGTTGAGATTATGATTCAAACTGCAACATCAATACAAGCTTGATGGATAAGTACAAAAACTGCAGTATTTGCTATATTGGTGAATTTCAAATTCCAAAAGAAAAAGTAGTCACTACAAAAATAATATCAGTTAATAAATCTAAGTACATATTACACAAACCTACAGATGAAACTGAATGTATGCGCAGAAAACACGTGATGAAAATTCATTATCTATCTTTAGATTAATATAAAAACTTTAAAACAGTCTTTGCTCAGAGTTTTCAACGTTTCTTGTTAACATTAAAATACTGTAGCTTCAACTCTACTATCTCAGTTCACAAACATCACACAGGAACACGTTAGTAAGTTGAAATACTTAATGCAAAGTTGCCAGCTCCTCATTATGTTAGTTGTCATGCATTAAGCTTCACTTCCCTGTACACATTTACACACATACACAGCTATACATACATACCTACATGCATACACACATATTTTTGGTATATATTTCAACATACAGCTATATTCTGCCCCAGCATTGCTACAGCACCAAAATAATTTTCCAGTACATAACTGAGCTGGAGCAGGGCTGTTGCGAATGAATGCTGTTTCACATATTCAGCAGTACACACTTGATGAGCATTTATTTTTTATCAGTGAACACTGTCTTCAAATCGTGCTCATATGCAGCAATAAGTAACATGATACCTATTCCAGTTAGGAGGCCAACGCACTGCAATAAACACTGGCATAACGATCCACCTTCCTTTGAATGTGATGATGTTAACTCTGGAATCTGTAATTATAAATTTGTATATACAAAATTGAATAGTAATTTCATCTATACTTATATACAGAGTGGATAAGAAATTAATTGTGTCCATACATAACAATAATCACACTAAAGATGTGAAAAGATTGGCAACACTTAAAAAAGAACCTATATATATGACCATTTTGCTTGATTCTCATTAACAAACTGCAGTAGAACCTTTATTAATCGTTTTTGGAGGGACCAGGTTAAAAAAATGATGGATGCAGGAAAACAATGCCTGAAGTGCATAAATCATGTTCAATAATAAATAAAACCAGTATATAAGCAAACACTATATTTTGCGTCAATTTTACATATTACTGTGTACACATTTTACACTTTATTGTCAATGCTGGTGATTAGTGGTAACCATATTTGCCTCATAGACCCAAGATTGCAGGTTCAATCCTGGCCAGGGTTGATGGATTTTTTCAGATGTAAAAATCCTAAGTATGGTTCCTTTGGAAGGAAAGAAAAGCCAAGAATCTCATGTCAGATTTACAGCACATAAAAGAACCTCAAGCCTGAAAGCAAAGGTCTCTAAGCAAAATTTGCCAAACATTTCATGCCCTGAAGTGAATGGGATGCTGATCACCTGAGAAGTTAAATAGTGTCCATAAATAAAACAAATCAATAAAAATCAAAACGCTTGTCACTTCCTTGAAAACGGTCATTAACTGACATTTGCTTCTTTGATGCTTTTCTGTTCATACAAAATTAATTTTCCAAATTCAATGCATTCTGTTGCTCACTACCATCCATATTGTCATTATCATATGCATAGAATAGGTTCTTACAGTTTCACATGTTTTCAGAACTTGGCTGTTGCATCATCTTTCCCATCTTCCTCACTTCCCTCCCAATATCAAAAACACTTGCAACTCCTCCCACTTCATCAAATACTTCAACTCTTTGAACACTGCATGTAATGTCCTCATCTCTGCCTCGTAGTTGTCAAAACTGATGGCAACAGCAACTCTGCCCCATTCTTTACAATGGCTATCATTATCCTGAGGCTCCAAAAGTATCAGCAACTGTGGAGAGTAGGAGTTGAATCAAGCATGAAGCAAACTCTGTACATGCAACAATCATTACTTCTGTACTCAGTTTGAAAACAATTGTTCAAGAATGCAATTTCTTTGGGACTGAACTTTTTGAATGAATAATGTAGGAAAATGATATTTCCAAGAATGATAAATGCAGGTTTTATTTACATAAGATATAAGTTAAAATGTTTGGAACTATATAAATTTAACGATACATCCAGGAAAAGATGGTTCTGGGAAGAATAGATCTATGTTCCACTGTATCAGATGCTGACTTGGATCGATGATATATTGCATGGTATATGCACTTTTGGACATTATGATTTGTGCTCAAATGTTTTCTTCAGTTGTCAGCAAATTATTGCAGTTTGCATCACAGAAATGTGATGCTCTGGGCAAAAGATAATTGCCATTTTATGATCGAGTTGGAACATCCAGCAAATGCTTTGCTTGACCTGTTTTCATGGACTCATTAATGCTGTATCTCATTCTAAAATGATGGAGGTGCAGCTAACCTCAGTGATATGGAGATGCATCATATTGCATTTCAAGCATGAGTCAGCACATAGATATACTTGATATGTAAGGTAACTATACCATTGCAAAGGCATACAATTACTTCTCATTCACCCTGTACTAAATAAGCAAAAAAGTATAGGACTGGCATTTAACAGTTAAAAAAAAAGGTTCTGTCAGTTTTTTCAAGATGCTCGAATTTAAAGCATTGGCAACAATTTGTGTGCAAGGAAGTTAAGACAACTAACTGCTGCCAAGAGTTGCATTGTTATGCTGGTATGTTTAATTTTTCCTAATTCAGAGAAATGCAGCGAAACATGAGATCTGGAAGATGATTATATGATTTTGCATGCCCTGTGGATTTAAAATGGAGAACAATGAAATTTTAAACATGCAGAAAATATGCTAGGCCTTCAGTGCTGATGCTGGGAATGAAAGGACAGTGAAAAGATGGTTCACAAATGAGATCAAAAAACACAAACTGCTTTTTTCTTCTTGGCATTCAGCATTTAGCTCATTCTTAAGGACTGCTGCCAGATCCTCTTGCAGAATTCTATCACCTCTACCCTTTTTCAAGGAATGCCATGTCTAAGTTTCAGATCATCTCCAAATGTTTGTACCATATTTTGCTGTGGTTTAAAAACTGCTCAAGAACTCCAATTTCCATCAAGTTCACACCCCTGTCATCAAGTTAAAAGTAAAACTTGTTCAAATATTATCTCAAGCTCCTTGTACAGAAGCACTAGTCTCAACTAAGATTTTAAAATCTCTTCTTTTGCCAACTATGCATCAAAAAATGTAATTTATAAGCTCAATTGTATATTTTGTCATGCATTTTACATTGGTTTGTCTTCCACAATGGTTTCTATCAGAATGAATAACCACAAATGCTCTGTAAAGGCTAAATCTCCATTTCTAGTTGCACAGCATATGCTGCCACGTGTATCCACATTTGACGATTGCTTTTAAGTTACTTATAGATGCTTTGGCTCACTTTCAAAAAGTGTTTTAAGAAAAAGAGAGATGTCAGCTGTATTATTGCATAAAACACACAGTTCACCCAGTCTGAATTTATAAGCTTTGCCCTGTTTATTTGCAAATTAATTTTTGTGTTGCCACTGTATCCCCTTACTTTTTTGTCATTCTTTTATGATTGCTCCTTCAATAAGCAGCTCATTTCAGATGATTTCCCTTTTAAGCAGTTTATACTGCCACGACAGTTACACTGTTACAATCTGTTCAGTTGGCACTAGCTCCACCACAGTTAGCCAGCTTATAATTGTTTTATTGACTTGTCAATGAAAAATATCAAGTGAGGAGTCTAAAATGTGATCATGTACAGACTGAATAAACTCTGCAAAAATGTAAATCAATCTGTGGTTACCCAGGTTTTACGGCTTACACTTCTGAAATCCTGTAATAATCTTCAGTAATTTTGTAGTACATTATAGTTATCCAAAGCTGATCTCTTCTTGTTACACTAACTGAAGATTTTCACTGCAATCATTCTAATCCAGCACTAATTTCAACAAGCTTTTACTATGTTAAAATATGACACCCAATTCATTTTCTTGTCTAATACTGAACCTATAGTTCTGAATTTGTTTACTATTTTATGAACTTTATGTCCACTGAGTGCAGCAACTTTAGAAAAGCTTTTTTAAAATTCTTTATAAAAATGGGTGGCTGATAAATTTTTTAATGGAAACTCTACAGTTGGATGCTTTATTCTACATATTTACTTTACATTAACTTTTATAATGTGTACAAATGTTCTTAAGAGTGCTCGCTATTTAGGATCCTATATAATTAATACCCTGGTTATATATGTAATAGATCCTGTTTTCCACTAATTACACATTTCAATATTATCACCACAATTATCTTCATCTTTTAATTTAATCATTTTCTGCAAACACTTCTCTCTTGCCTTCCCTAAGACAGTTACCAAATTTTATCAAAAACCCCTTGCTGCTAATTCCAAAAATGTTTAATGTCCAAATTTCTAGCTATAAATTATTCCATTTTCTAAATTCATAGTTCTTCTCTCCATACATTAGTTTCTAAACATTCAACTATCCAATGAAGACTCTTTTCTATTTTTCCAAATAGTGGACACTCTTCCATTTTCACTTTTTACTTCACTAAAGCTTACCATTCCTGCTCTACCCCAAGAAAATCCCTTCCTACCCCTTCTGTTACAAATACCTACATATTTTTACCATCTCCATTCTTTCTTAAATTTCCTATTATATTTCAAGGTACTCTTTTCTTGTGAATACTCCATATTTCTTGCTTTAAAATATCATCTTATTCTGTTTCACTTTATTCCATAATCATTGTCTAATCTAAATCCCTTATCCCAATCTCTTGGACTATTTTCTTTATTTCAGATAATAGACTTCTTTTCCATTTTATTTTCTCTTGTGTCTGTAAGCAATCTTTAACTATTTTTCCTTCCTCCCTTTTTTTTTTATCTTATACCAGTATTTCAATATAAGTCTAAACATAGCTTTCCTACCAACTCTTCCCAATTCAACTAATGCTACCCCATTTGGAGCTGCCCTTGTTAGTCCAACACCATTTTATAAAATATTGCATGAACATGATCAATATACTCCTACCCTTTCTCATTCCGAAAATTTCAACCCCATACATCATTTTTGATTCAACCAATAAATTCTCTCGAGCCATGCTACCTATCTATACTCATGCTTAGTATCTTCTTCAAACATGTTCTTAAGACTGTCTGTATGTGCGTCTTTTCTATAGATGCCAAATTCAAATTTATTATTACATTTTATTTATCTTCATATCTAAAAATGGCAACATATTATCTCTTTCTGTTTCAACAGTGAATTTAATTGCAATGATGAGATAATATATATAAACAATGTAATACAGTTTTTTTTCCACACTAACTCCATTCACTTACATAAAATTTGGAACATATGTTCCAAAGCAGAAGATGGGAGGGATCGCTCCCGAAACATATGTTCCAAATTTTAAGTAAGTGAATGGAGTTAGTGTGGAAAAAAAACTGTATTACATTTTTTATATATATATCACTCCATTGTCAACAGCTTCGTAAGTACACTAAAATGAGATAATATGTTGCCATTTTTAGATTCAAAGATAATAAAATGTAATAATGTTCTAATGATTTCAATATTAATTCAATTTTGAATCGAACACAGTGAAACACGCATTAATAATCTTTCTTGAAGTTGAAATATTTCAAACATTCTTTATGGTTTCACTTACATGAGATTTACTAAGGACATATTTTGTGGAACAAATGAGGATATGAACAACTGTTCCATGAAAATGTCAAGAGTAAATCTCATGTAAGTGAATCATAAAGAGTGTTCTAAATATTTAGACTCGGAAGAGATTATGTTCTTATGATATTAATGGTAAGTTTTCCCTTGTCTAATACATTTTTCCCCTGCTCTGTATATCTTCCATTATTATTTATCCTTACCCCTATATAATCCAATTTGTTTACTACTTCATTACCCTCAAGTTACCATTTCTCAATCTCTTAATTTATTTTATTCCCTTTTTTGCATACTATAATTTTTTATTTATTTTTAACTCCCAATCTTTACAATATTTCACTATTATTTCTACTGCTGTGTTTATTCTCTTCTTGGTATTGCTAAGTCATCTGTCAACAGTAATTCTGGTATATCTTTATTAGTAATTATTAGGTAATGTGTACTTTCCTTTCCTTTAATATGTCACATATACAGAGGCTGAATAAAATTGTGCTTAATTTGCATCCTTACCTTAGTTTCATATTATTGGATATTCACTATGTAGCTTTCTTTTCAGTGTGTCTAAAACAACATGTTTTCTGTGCTACAGTAAGAAGGTCCTCTAAACAACTGACATGCAGCAGAAAGGCATTACACAATAAACCCTTCCAGATGTGGGAGTGAGTAGTACACTCCAGAGAGAGTAGTACTATACTCTGGCTACATTTAAACTCTCTTAGGTTAGGCTTAACAACAGAAAGCCCCCAAATACTGAATTACATAGACTAAGTGAACCTGGGCAACCTGGTCATGAAAGAGCAGAGAAAATCCTCTCCACTGCTGAGAATTAAAGCCATTCATTCTGTATCAGACACCTACCATGCCTGACAACATTTTCTGTTTTGTATTACATTTATGAATTATGACTTTAACAGTGCACACACACACACAAAAAAACCACAATACATCATACCAATAAAGCAATGGCACTCTGACTGCAGTGTACTGACTTGCATGGCTCTGCTACTGCACACTAACATCAAGAATGAGCCCATCATAATGATGGAAGACAGTTGGCACAGAAATGTTCATAGGTCATGTAGGCGGATTGATAATTCTGGTAATTTTTAATGAAATGACAGGAAATTTAGTTAAGTGGCATGACTGTTAGTGCAATTCTTGTAATAGTTTAGAAATAAATAAAAATGAGTACCATGCAGTGATAAAATATTTTTATTTAAAAAGTGGACTGCCATCCAGATACAAATTGAGCTAAAGGAAACTTATGGAGTCTGCACCAGCACTCAAGACCATTTGTTACTGGATAAATGAATTTAAACATGGCCATAATAGCACTGCAGATGCTGCACATTCCAGATGCCCAATTGAGTTTCTTTTGAAGAAATTGTCAATAAAATTCATGGTATCCTGATAGATTCATGAAATTACTGAGATGATAGGCATTGCATATGAATGTATAATATATTCTGCCTGAAGTTCTGCATGTGAAGAAGTTTAGTGCACAAGGTGTGCTGTGTCTGACTCCAGACCATAAACTCTTGTGGAAGGACTTTCAAAATCACGTTGAAAAAGTTGCAGCATAATACAGTTGACTTCTGGCATCATTTTGTGACTGTAGATGAAACTTGGATCCATCACTACATCCTGGAGACAAAACAGTGGGTTGGTATAGGTGAAAGTGCACTGAAAAATGCTAACACTGTTTTGCTGGCAGGAAAAGTGATGGCAACCTTTTTTCGGGACTCGCAGGGTATCATCATGATTGACTATTTGAAAAAGGTTAAAACAGTGACTGGATATAATTATGCAAAATTATTGGACCGTTTGCAGTGACAGTTGAAGCAGAAGCAACCAAGATTTATATGCAAAAAAAAAAAAAAAAAGAGTTCTTCCACCAGGATAATGTACCTGCTCACACATCAGCCATTGCAATGGCAAAAGTGCATTAGCTGAGCTTTGAAATAGTCCCCCCACCCACTATATTCCTCAGGTTTGGTTCAATATTAATTTTTTCTCTTTCGTAATCTCAGAAATTGGCTTGGGGGGAAAAAACATTTCATCAAATCAAGAGGTTATCTTGTTATAAAAAGTATTACACATAGAAAGAAAGAATTTTTTTTTTCTAATATTAATTTTTTCTCTTTTGTAATCTCAAAAATTGGCTTGGGGGAAAGATCTTTTCGTCAAATGAAGAGGTTATCTTGTTATAAAAAGTATTACACATAGTTTGAGAGACATTTTTTTTATGAGAATAACAAAACTGAAATTTGCTGGACCAAATGTACTCGGCTCAAAATAGATTATGCTGAAGAGTAAATTTTTGTTTTTGCAAAAAAAATGTCATTTACTATGTTTTTTGCCTGACATCAACTTCATAGTTTGACTAGGTATACACTGCATTAGTGGAGTTATATGGCATACAGCTTCTGGTGCATAGCAGCGCTGGAAGAGACTAGATGCAGTGCTAACAGCAATATTAAATGCTCCGCAGTACTCAGTTGCAAAGGTCGTAATAGAGTTACATTAAAATTTGAGAAAGTGCTTAAGCATTGGCTTGAATTCAGCAGTTGCCTTGCATATATATTTGATGAAGTTAAAAGAACATATGTCTAGGTTTAAGGAATAGTAAGGAACAAAATAGGATGGCTTATGCAGAGAAAAAATGGTGAATGTATTTTGGAGTATTATTAGAACCAAGACTAATAAAATGGTTAGTGCACTGTATGTTCTTCAATGGAGAAGAAAAGTTCTTATATAACAAAATTATTTATGAGGAAGTCACTCAAATTTCACTCTAGTTTTATTCCACTTGTTCTTATGTTTCAAAAATAGAAAAAAAGGTTAATTCTGAGAAATAAGTAGGAGTGTTCAAGGTTTGGTTTTGATAAGAGATTTGGAGACTTAATATTTTAGGGGATTTTTGAGCACAGCACTTAAGATCATTTCTGAAGATCAGGTACAGGTTGAGCTTTGGTGGATTTTTTAGCAACTTTAAGCAAGGAAATACTCTTCCTCGGGGTACAATACATTCCAGAATATTTCAGTATTTCGATCCACAGAAAAGTTTTTATTTCCTGCATTATTACTCACCATGTCAACTAGAGCAATATATAGGAACATTCCTGCGGCAACTGCAAACACCCATGCAGTTGCCACTTTTGACTCTCCCAAAAACACTCCAAGAACCATTCCAAGCAAGCACAATATTGATGACAGTAAGTTATAGAAGACTGCTTGCTTTGCACTCATACCTGCTTTCAGCAGCACAGCAAAATCACCTGTAACAACACAGCAGCCCAGATAACAATACCATCCTACCAATTAAATGCAATATCTCTTAAAATTATTTAACTTGGCATTATTAAGAAGTGATACTCCAAATCATTTTCATACTCTTTCAAATATATTTTAACAAAAATGAGACAAGACAACATAAGCACAAAGCAAAAAACATGATATTTTATGTACAGCATTATATTACGTTAGATAATTTCTAGCATTTTTGTTCAGCACAACACTGCTTTGCTACGACATCTAGGACACTATTTACAGTTTGTCATCTGTTATTCATTATTTGGAGCATTGTGCTTGTAAATAATTTTGAATTTTGCAGGATTGAAGATGGTTTGCGCTATTTATGAGTCAAAGATGACAAGTCAATTGGAAAATAATGAACAATTCTAAAGGGAGTACAGGTGAGTCAAAACAGTAGTGCCATCTATGGGAGAATACTATTGAAGAAAGCACTGCAAGAAATTAGTTTTTGTCATTTCAAAGATGATGTTATGCATCTGGTGGGATAAAGAAGGTGTTTTGTACCACAAATTCCTTCCTAAGAATCTATATTACTGATTAATTTCTGTATACTATTCATCTCAAATAAAAACTTTTATCTTAGCAAAAATCAACCTTTATTGCTAAAATGTATATGATATTAAAAGCCCCACAAAGTCACACTGCAAGACATTATTCAGAATTTTCTTCATATAATTATGCAAAACAATAAAACATAAATTCACATAAATAATCATATAGTGGATAGCTTTTATGTGAAAGGTAGAAAGAGAAAGTCAACCACATTCTTCTGTCCATGTCTTGTGGTATATCAAGCAATCAAAGCAATAGTCTTTCCCTTCTGTTTGAAGTAAACATGTGCATTTCTTCTTTCAATCCTGTTCAACTCTCTTAGTGATACATACTATATACTTTATGTTACAGATTGATATGACCATATTTCAAATATTTTATTGATCTGAAAACAAGATTGTTCCCATGGAAATGCAATAATGTTTAAGGAATTAAAGAAAAAATTGCTTCCAAGAAAACGGGACTTTTGGTATCCAGAAAAATAATGTTAGAAGCACATTTTAGGAATCATCAGGTTTAAGAAAAAATTAACCTCCTTAAACATAAACAGGAGAAATAGAAGATTTACTTAAAACTTACCAACATACAAATTCAGCAAAATTTCTTCAGTTTTAGCCAAATATTTTACCAACAATTTCTGGTCTAGCAATGGAAACCCCCCCCCCCCATCTCCATTTTTAGCAGATTTATTCATGAGCTCCATTGAAATACATATCACCAAAAAGCCTTCCCATTAGCCTTCAAGACACAGAATATGTACATGGGCTAAATATTAGCAATACCAAAAAAACATTTGATAGACGCTCTGAAACTGTTTAATTTACAGCATAAATCTATACATTAAGATCATTGTGTGATTGAGTCAAACTTACACTATTTTGCTCCACTTAATTGTTTCAATTAACAATTTTAGTTAAATCTATACATTTTTACTTAAAATGTAAATTGGAACTTGCACAGTGAAGCTAATGATATTAATTGGTATCATTGTATGATTCAGTTGAATTACACACTCTTAAAGCTTCACTTACTTTTCACAAATGTATGGAACCGGTTTCGGGAACATTTAGTTCCCATCTTCAGCCAGGCTAACGTTGAACTGTCTGATCATTTGTTGAGCTGTGGGAATGTGTATTCTGCTCTGGTGGCAGTGTGATAAACTTGTAGTTTATGTTTTCATCTCTGGCAATGTCGAAGTTCATTTGACTGTCTTTGTATTTGTAGATGTAGATTTTTTCCCAGTTTGCTAGTTCCGTAGGTCCTTGTACTGATTTTAATAATTGCTTTATTTATTATGTCATGATTTTGTGTCCAAAAATGATATGGTACTGCTGATTTCTCTATTGGCTTGTACTTTATGTTCATTTAACCGTGTGCCTATGTTTCTCTTTGTTTTTCCAATGTAGATTTTTTTCACATTCTGCACAATTTATTTTGTAAATACCTGCTTTTACCTCTTGTAGAATAAGCATTCACATTATCTATCAGTAAGTTTTTAACATTAAATCTATTAATCGGTGCCAACCTGATATTAAAATCTTTAAGAATATTGTCAATTTTTTTTGTAGCCATGGATGATATGTGAACTTTTTAAAAATTAGCTTATCTTTTCTTGCTGAAAGTGTTGTGGTTTCTTTGATATGTTTTTGTCTCTTGAATTTCTGCACTTTTTGTGTACCAGTTCTTTTTTAAAACCATTTTTAACTGCTGTTTCTTCTATTTGTTTGTATTCATTAAAATATTCTTCTTTGCTAATTTGTAGATTAACTAGGTGGTGTGTTAAACTGTTAATTATTGCATGTTTGTGTGCTGTGGGGTTAAAACTATCAGCTTTGATGTGATTATGTGTGTGTATATTCTTTCTGTATATTCCAAATTTAAGATTTTCTTGACATTTCATTATTTTAATATCTAAGAGTGGCAACATGTTATGTTTCTATTTTTTATATAAATGATAAGTTTATATCTTGTACATACCTTTAATATGTATGGAAAAGCTGTGTTGATGTGTGTTTCAAATCTACTCATGAAGAGGTTAGCTAGAAATGGAGATAAGGGGCTGCCTGTTGTTTATAAAATTTTCCTTTGAACAGGACAGATATAATATCAAGGATTTATTAGGTTGCACAATAAAAGATTCCATACCAACAGAACAGAAATCAGGAATTTATGTAATAAAATGTGCAGATTGTGAGCAGAGCTACATAGGTAAAACAAAGAGAAATTTAGAAAATTGGAGGAAAGAACACCTTAGGAGTATTTGGCTTAAGCAGGTGAATAAATCAGCAGTAGCAGCTTACTTTTGGACCAAAAATCATGAATTAAACTGCTGAAGCAGCTTCACAACCCAATGGAGTTATCCACATAGGAAAAATATTTCATATTAAAAAATAAAGAAAACTTAATGAACTTCAAGTTTTCTTCTTTGAATGAACTCAGCAATTTCCTACTACAGCCAACAGATGCCAAACAGGAACATCAGGCTGTCTAGCCATCATTTCAAGTAATGGCGGCTCAGTGAGTAACTGAAGATGGGGGACATTCTCCCAAAACGCGTCTTATTTTATGCAAGTAAATGGAGTTTAGTGTAAAAAATGAATACTTAAGTTTAGGATAATGTGGACATATTTAATAAATTCTAATAGAATACATCCCAATATTTTAATTTGCTTTCTGGATGAGAAATATACTGTCACGGGTGCCCGAGGTCGTTAAGGCGCGGACTTGTGAGCAGGAGTCTGGGGCTCGAATCCTGCCAGGACCATCCTCCCTGACTGAGGATTTTTCCAGGTTTTCCTCAGTCCTCATAAATGGCTAATGCCAAGAAGGTACCCTAAACTTAGGCCTGGAATGTTTCCTTACTTAAAAATAGATCCTTTCACAATATATCATCTCATGCATCATCAGTGTTCATCGCCTGTGGTGCCTCTGAAGCAAAAATGGGCATTAAACACTATTCATTCATGGATGAGAAATGAATACTGTGCTTACCTAGTTCATGTGGCAATTCATGACAGAAGACTGCAACTGCTGTCGAAAAGCCTCCAGCGATGTTAGCAGCAAATGCAGCACCAATTGCCATACCATCAGTGAAGTTGTGTAAACCATCACCCATTACTACCATCCACACAACTGAGCTAAGAGTCTCTGGAGGTGAATGGACATGACCATGCGTGTGTGAATGACCATGATGCTTATTTTCATGCTCCCTGCAACAACAATTAATACAAAATTCAGTTTTATAGCTGTCAAGGGCTGTTACAAAAAAGAGAGAAAGATATTCTACTTATAATGTCTGCTGTATGTTATGAACAGAGATTTTTAACAATCTGCATATATGCATTAATGCTTACTTTGCTAGACATTTTCTCCTCTAAAATTATATTCTTTTTAAAACAATATTATTTTAACTTTACAAGTAATATTACATATGGCATGTTTAAAAATAGGATCCAAAACAAAAGAGAAACTTTCCAGATGATGTGATATTAAGTCACACTTCTTCAAGAACATCATTCTTAATTAGAAATGCTAATTAGGTACAGTGAAGCCAATCATATAATTATGATTATATGAATGAGTCGAACTACACATTCTTATTCACTCCACTTGTTTATATGTAATACGTGTTTCAGGAACCCTTGTTTGCATCCTCAGCTACCTACATGTTTTTTTTTTTTTTGATTGATTTATTTAAGGACGCTCTTTAACAGCTCAGGTCATCAGCGTCCCATTCAACTCAGGGCGTGAAACGGCCGACAAATTTTGCTCAGAGGCCTCTCTTTCAGGCTTGAGGTTCTTTTTCGTGCCACAAATGTATGACACGGGACCCACGGCTTTACTTCCCTTCCAAAGGAAGCCATACTTAGGATATTTACGCCCGAAAAAATCCATCGGTCCTAGCCGGGTTCGAACCCGCATTTTGGGTATAGGAGGCAAGTATGGTAACCACTACACCACCAGGACCGACCTACCTACATGTAAAACATGTACTACATATAAACAAGTGGAGCAAATAAGAGTTTGTAGTTTAACTAAATCATACAATGATCTTAATTAACACCATTCTTATTATGCTATATTAACCATTGAGATTAGATACTTTTATTTTTCTTTCAAAAGAATGCTTACAGGAAATGTCTATCTTTCAACCTGAGGGATATGGATTTGTTTAATTTTTAACTCATTATATGCAATACACCTGCTGTTTAAGAAGATTTTGAGCAATTATGGTGTAATATGACATTTTTTCCCCAGGGTTACACTTTTTAAATGCTACAGTAAAACACTGAACTTTCTTTATGATAGGTTTACTCTCCCTCTTTTCCTTGGGTATTCAGTAATATGTTAATAATAAGTGTCAGAAAGAATGTAAATCTGAGAAGAATTAAGTCATGAGAATATTTATATTCTAATAGCTCTGACATTAAAACACAAGACATCAAATTCAAATGATTGCACAAAATATAGTTGAAGGAAAGTGCTCAATTTAATAACAATTTTGTCCCAAATAAGAATTTACTTAGTCTATATTTATGAACTTTCCATGGGAAACAATATAAGTCCAAGAACTAAAATTGCCAGGAAACAAAGAAAAACATTATTCCACTCACATTATTATCAGTAGCCTTTTGATTTGGTTTATTTATGGATGCTCTGTAATATCTTATGTCATCAGCATCCCATTCAATTCAGGGTGTGAAAATCAAAAAATTTTGCTCAGAGGCTTTTTTTTTTCAGACTTGGTGTTCTTTTTCTTGGCGTAAATCTATGACACAGCTTTACTTCCCTTCCAAAGGAAGCCATATTTAAGACTTTTTGCCCCAAAAAATTCATCGATCCTGGCTGGGATTGAACCCACGATCTTGGGTTTAGGAGGTAAGTATGGTTACAACTACACCACTAGGACTGACTATCACTAGCATGCAAATTTAATCTTTGTAATTGTAGCCTAAAGTAAAAAATGTGATTTTATATAATCTTGATATGCTGAATCCAAATGTTCAATCAGTTTACTTCTATCATGTCAGGATTTTTTGCAAAGTCACTTTAAATGTACTGTATAATTACATGAATTTCATCACAAGCTTTTTCATTTAAATGTTTTATTTCAAATGCAAAATATACGTAAAAAATACAATTATTGATTTTATGTATAAAGTTGATCACACATGTCAAGAGTGTTTATTTTGTTTTGCCTTGTTTACTTCATTATTGAATGTATAAATTAGCACAATTTATCACATAAAAATTACAGCCATTGCTGCTTAGTTGAGAAAGTCATCCTGCTCCTCTTCCTTTTATGTTTGTCTTTAAGTATTTCAAGCTTTATCATCCAACAATATTTAGCAAGGATGTTGATGATCCAGCATTCTATGTACTTCCTTTTGAACTCCTGCAGATCCTTGTGAAACCATTCGCCTTACTCTGCACTCTAAAATCCTAGATTTTTGGAGAAATAATCTAGGTGAGAAAATTAATTTACAGATTCGTATTATAACCAAGTTTCTTGAATACTTCAAGCATATTAGCTGCAATTTTTCGATAGTTAGGATCCTTGTTGTTAGCAAAAAAATTTTAAACTTCACGGAAAGATACCCATGCTGCTTTCTCCTTTTCATCCACATTGTTTTTAAATGCTGCATCAGACATCACTTTCCTTATATAAAGTCATTAAATTCTTCTTTTAATTTGGCTTCAGAAGTAGTGGAAATTTCGTAGGTATGTACTGGAGTCTCCTTCCTTATTAAAAGCCTTTACAAACTGTTTGTTAAACCAAGCTTAATGTGGAGAGGTGGTGGCAGGACTTACGAAAGATTTACAAGGGTTTGACGCATATTTTTATAACTGACTTTTAAATTTTCTTGAGGTGGCCAGTCTTCTGCTGTTGACTCAATGACAAAGTTCTTCAATGCATGCTCTACATGATTTGTGTGGTTCCCAAGCTTTGGTCTCCTAGTTTGATTCCAAAATAGGCATGATAATTACACATTCACAAAATCTGTGATTATGTCTCCGCTTAGGCAAGGTGAATTTCATCCTTTTCCAGTTTATAATTTCATCTCATGTATCATCAGTGTCTATTAAAAAAAAAATCCCACATATACAACAAAAAAAGATCTAGATTATATATTACATATCCTTAATGTGACATTGTAAACCTTGCTTAATGGACTAAAACCTGACATTCTACTCCAAAATAGCTTCAAACTGATTTCATTTCCAGATGAAACAAAGACTAATAAAATGTGAGAGGAACCAGATGGGATGTGTATGCGATTGTAAATATAAGATGTGTCTCAAAGCCGACGTATGACACTCCTATCTCCCAAAAATAAACATAATGGCAAGGGCATGAGTAGTAATCTTGCTTTAACTTTCTGATCTGCTTGCAACACCCTATCAGATAAACATCAAATGTCCTCAGTTTTTACTATAAACACTTTAAAAATACATCAAATAAATTTTGTTTTTATATCTTGACATACTAAAACTACATATATGTTAAACTATTACAGTTTTAATAATTAAACTATAATTTTCAAAATGTGACATTATATTAAAATTAAACAAACAAGAAAATTGTATGTAATAGGAACTTTCTGGCTCTGAATTTGATTTTACCATGCTAGAAATACCTATAAACATTCAAAATTTGGAGGCAGTGATTTCATCACAGACTAGTATAATTTTACATTATACTAAATGTCTTATAAAATACTAAAAAGAAAACAATATTTTAAAAAGACTAGATTTTCCACTAACAACTAAAACAATTTTCCAACTAAACAGTCTTATTTGGAAAGTAACTAAATTGGCAACATAATGATATAATGCTTGCAGGAATCAGATGTTATCTGCAACAAGTTGACAACGTCGACATGATGTAAATCAGTGTGCCGTGAATATCATATTTACATAGCTTTCCATTGAGCTCCATTTTTTTCCATCATGTTGCACAATCAATAATGTCTACTGCATGGCTTGATGGGTTCCAGTGTGCGGCCACCCTTAAATTTCAAATATTTACTTTCTTATTGTCAATAAACTTATAAGCACTATGAACCTTATTCATATACGAGACAAACTACTTTGATCATTATTCTTTTCATTTTATTCACATATCATCGAAATACAGTGTATTCATACACAGATTTTGTTTATTAATTAATCCAAAACTATTACAGGTAGCATCTTGAAGATTTTTGCATTGCAACTGTTAATTCAAAAACTTTCATTCATTTTTGATTACTTGAACAAGAGCTCCTCTAGTTACTAATTCACCTAATGTAGATTCAACCAATCATGAACATTGTAGGCTCAGCGGCAAGGTGCACCATTTTTCTTGAAAATGTTTTGTTTTAAGTGTTCCATTTGTGGACGGAAAAAAGTATGAACAGGTCAAGATTAATTTGTTGCATTATAATAGCCCCTTGAATCCATCAGCAACTTTATGAACACTGTGTAAAACAGGAGCAATAATTTTACAAACATTTTACTTTTTAACGGCAACTCTGAACAAAAGACTACTGGGTGACAAAGGGCATTTAAACAGCTGACTACAAATGAGTTAATGTGGTCCTGACTTTAGAAGTAAAATTTAAAACAACTCGTATTGAAAAAAGAAAATATATGGTAAAAAGGGCGGGACTACAATAAAAAACAAAACTTTTTTTATCACAAGAGGGTCTGAGATTGCCAATAAATTCATCACGAACGTAGTGACTGAATTTATTTGGAAAGCTCAGACCCTTGAGTGATATTTATTAGGACTGTTTCATGAATAAAATAAGAATTTAAACATAATTTCCATAAACTTGGCTTACAACATTGTAATAATTATACAATTGTATTATGAATACTTAAACTTTTCTAGCAACATGCAAATGTAGATTGTCAGTAATTCCAATAGAGAAGAGCCAAATACAAGTTTGGGGCTATTTCATGAATAGAATAAGAATAAAAATTATACATATTTGCAATTCGCTCACAGAATATTAACAATTGTATAAACTATATAATAAGAATGAAATAAACAAAAGTCAACTCTTATAATCGCTACCATTTGATTTACTAAATCCAAATGAGAAAACAGAGAAGAGTTATGGTTGCTTAGGCAGATATTGTTCATAATTTATAAAATGATTTCAGACTGTTTGGCTGAATACTCAAAAACAATTGCTTGAGTAAATACATATTAAGTTAGTTAAATTTACAATTATTGAAAACATGGAAAAGTAGTCAGTGGTGCTTCTTGCTCAGGAATTATATAGTGGAGGTATAGAGGTGGCTACACTGACCAAAACACAAATGCACAATGCATGATAAAACAGATCTGATAAAAATTTTCAATAATTTCACCGTGATATCCATCTGTGAGTGGTCAAAATTCAAAATTTTGTTTTGTGTCAATTGGCCAATTTTACGGTGACATCACATAAGTGAAAGACATCACAGTAATTTATGCCTTAATTTAAATGTATGCATTTTCACCCAGTAGATCATATTTGTCTACTTCCTATTACACCATAATATCAGAAATGCTGAAGGAAAGTATGCACCTGATGATAACAGTGTAACTTTCCACTTCACCAGGATTCACATCTGCTGTATGCTCATGTTCCTGCGCTGAGACAGAATTGTGATCTGAAGTAATTGGTTTCAGCTCCTCTGGTCCATCCTGTTCTCTTTCATCCTCAACAGTTGTAATCCTACCTTGCGTAGCTAATGCAATGGGATTATGACTATGCATGTGTGTCTGCCCATGCTTTTCTTCATATTGCGGGTTTCTATGATGATGATCCTCTGAAAAAAAGAAGAAAAAAGTAAAGAAAAGAAAGAAAAATTAGGCATCCTTTAAAAAATGCTACCAAAAGCTGACATTTACACTGCTAATTACTGGACAATAGTAATTTAATATCTAAGGTCAACAGGCTTAAAAGAATTTACAAATATGCAAAGACATTATTAACCCATTGCCCAATGGCTATAAAATCCTGCATTGACTGTTCCCGGATACCAAATAAACAGATTTAGGTATTTAAATGGACTGCAATTTAAATTTCTGCACTGCAGAACAAACTTTATATCTTGCTTATTTTTTATCATATTTTAATGAAACAAAAACTGAATTAAAGGACATTAAATGCAGTATGACCAACTACAACAAATATGACTGTATTTATTTGAAAAAAAAAATAATCACACAATCAAAAATTGGTTATGTATTTTATGTGTCTTAGATTGCAATTTGTGGAGCTAAAAAGTTCTCTACTTTTCCCTCTTGAATGAAACTACCATTCAAATTTGTGTTTAGCATTGCAAACCTTAGCTCTCTGTTCATAGCTGAGCCAGACACAACACGTTATAAATATTGTAAGGGGAGAAATGTTTGACATAATGCAAATCTATAGACACACACTTCCTACTGTTCGTCCTGTATCAAAAGAGTAGGTTTTTAATACATACATGTGCATGGCTCTAGACAAGGTTGAATCTAAATATGATGGTGTATTATGACACAATAAGCTTAGCTTGTTATGCTCAGGTCAGTTATACAATTTTTAGCTGCTGAGATAGATAAATAAGCAACTTGATACTGAAATCTGTTCTTGGCACATGTGTGGGTATGTTTATTGAGAATAATTTCATTACAACTAAATACTAATGAGACAAGGTTCACTTGGCAAGGAATTACAAAGTTACAAACTTGTTATTCCCAGTTCGAGTCATGGCTTCAACTAGTGGTGTTCCTTTAGCTCATTTAGAAAGTTTCTTCCTGCAGATATTAATGCAGAGAGAATTATGGAGTTCCAAAAACCATTGCATACAAAAAGATATGTTTTTCGGAATATAATCTGGTGTAGTACAGGCTCATACACAGTTGACATGTGACAGTCAACAATTGATTTTTTAGCAAGTTTTTCACTGCAGATTTAGTAGCTGTCATAGTTACTGAAATAAATGTATATTAGCATAAAGTGTACGATGATATAAACTCAAAAGGCAAATTAGGACTTAAAAGTAGGATACAGAAGTGTTCAGATGTAACATATAATGAGATTTACAGGCTACGTTGCATAATTATGTCCATGGATGTTATTCAAAAACCTACATTGGACATGCACTGGTCTACAGATGACATGCTAGCAACTCCATTTTTTGGAAGAGGCATGTCAAACAACAGGTTTTCGTCTATATTGCAGTTTCTTCATTTCACCAACACAGAAAACATAAGTGATAAATTACACAAAATTAGACCTATTTTTGGTTTCAAAATTCAAAGAAAATTACATTCCTTGTGAAAAGGTCACTTTGATAAAAGGTTGATGCTCTGGAAGGGCCCTTTGGGTTGGAAGCAATATATCAAAACAAAAAGATCAGATTTGGCATAAAAAGTTTTGATCTTTGTTAAAGTAAGTCATAGTATGTCTGCAATAGCTCTATTCATACTGACAAAGGGACTGACAATACAGGAGAAAAAGACTTGGGGTTATCTGGCTCCACAGTCACGCACCTTATGGAACATGTGCTTGGTCAGGGTAGGACTGTATAACTAGACAAATTCAGTTCCCCTAAGTTATTTATTATTTTATATAAAAGAATGACAAATGCCATTACAGGCTCTAAAGAGAGAGTAAGTGAAGATGCTTCAGCTTCCACCTTTAACTTACATTGCTTGGCATGATAGATGGACAGTTATGGCTTTATCTAATTTCAATTCCAAAATTTTGGAATGATACAGGAAAGCTAGATGCCAAAACTAAAATGGCAATTTTCATTGATATTATACATGAATACAACATTTATATGGGTGGTGTTGATTTAGTGGATCAGGTATGGCAGGCATATCCCTCTTTTTATGAAAAATGCAAAATGGTACAAAAAAACTATTTTTTTACATGACCATTATCACCATATACAATTTCTTGGCAATTTGGAGAGCTCTAAATCCACAAAAAAACAATATCATCTTGATTTTGCTTATCAATTGCTCACAGCGTAATTGCAAGCTATCAAATTCAGAGGCCTGTACACACAGGGAGTAGAAAGTCTATAAACCCTTGCCACCCTCTGTCTGGCCAAAAAACATTTCCCCAAAAGGATACCGTCTACAGGAAAAAAGTTGCGTCAGTTTCAGAAATGTGTGGTATGTTGCAAAAGGGGTATAAGCAAGGAAACCAATATCATTTGTGGTGACTGTGCCCTTACGTTGCTACCCATTCTTCCAGTGTATCACTCAAAACACAACATTTAAAGGTAAGGCTGAGCTACTTTATAGCATTTATTTAAGTTTATTATTTAAAGATATATTAAAACAATTAAAAGATAATGATAAACTATTGTGTCCCTTAAGGGCAAAGGCCTCCTAACAAACCACCATGGGTGGCCGAGGTCGTAAAGTCTCGGACTCGTGAGCGGGAGGTCTGGGTTCAAATACTGCCAGGACCGTCCTTTCTGACTGAGGTTTTTCCAGGTTTTCCTCAGTCCTCATAAATGGCAAATGCCGGGGAGGTACCCTAAACTTAGGCCTGGAACGATTCCTTCATTCCTTCCATAAATAAAATAAATCCTTTTCCAATATATCATCAGTGTCCATCGCCTGTGGTGCCTCTGTAGCTAAAACAGGTGTTAAACACTATTCATCATCATCCTCCTAACAAGTACAGAAAGTTCGCTTTTTCATAACCTGGTGAGCTATTCCATGCTAGTTTTTCGTATGCTGTTTAAGACAACGACTGATTTGTTCTTTGGTTACTCCATTTCTCACAGCACTAGTTGCTTCTCGATAGAGTTCCATTTTTCTCTTCCTCTTGCTGCTCTTCACCAATCTGAACTTGCATGTTGAAGAGGCCTGTCCATCTTCTTCTGAGTCTGCCTTATGTCCTTTTTCCTATCCAGGGGTCCCACACGAAGATCTTGTAGGTCCTTCTATTGTCCTGCATTCTTGTGACATGAATGCCCCATTGCCATTTGCTTCTGATAGCTATTTGTGCAATGTCTGTTGTCCACGATAATTGATTTATTAATACTGTATATATTTTGTCCTCCAAAGTTATTCCCAGGATCTTTCGTTGCATTTTACTTTAGCATATTTGAATTTTGTTCTTGTTTTTCTGTTAGTGACCATGTCTGGCACACATATAGTAATACAGAGTGTATACTGATTTCAAGCGTCTGGAATCTGATTTTCTTAGCGTTTGGTCTAACAATATAAACTTACGGGTTCAAAATGCTCTCCATGTTAATGAGATCCTTCTTTGTACATCCTTTTCCATTTTATCATGGAAGGAAATCTGTTGCCCTAGGTATGTATATTTGCTCACATATGTGAGGACTGTTCCATCTATTTTTATTTAAGTCCAGGTTAATGAGATTCTGCTTTGTACTTCTTTTTCCATTTTATCATGGCATTACAAAAAAGGGTTCTAGTTTTAATTTGCTTGATTTATTTATTGCACAAAATAAAATGGGATTCTCTAATAATTACTTATGTACAGATTACTTTACAACATTTAATATTTTAACACTGGCATTTCTCAAGCTATTTTCAAATGAGGATCAACATTTTTAAGTTTAAAGTTTTATGAAAATCCTTGTTATAATGAATATTTACTTAGATTAGGTTAGATGTTTGCTAAAATTTTATTTAGAAAATTTGCCTCAATTCAGCACACCCCCTTATCCCTGCTTCTGTGCACTGCTATCAAATGCATTTCATTTCACAATTGGAAAGCATAACTGATTGTTCATGTCTCATGGGCTGTGTCTACAGGCTGCATTTGAATCTGAAGGGCTGTGACTAGTTTCTGCTCATTTAGAACATTTCTTGCTGTAAATACAGTTATGTCAACACACTATGCCAACATTTTCTCCTTCTTGCATGTATTTCAGCTATAAAAGAAGACAACACACTTTGAGGCAGCAGGTGTATGGCATACGCTTTTTAACACATTTGCATTATCTCCTAATATTGTTTCTATTCACTATTGTCTGTTATTCCTGATAAATTTAATAGTTTTACTGGTAGTATGCAAATGTGTAAGTTTCACCATGGTTCTTTGAGGCAGAACTATTTTTCTTCTTTAGTTGACTTTAATATATATTTGGATTTTTTGACATTTACTTTATGCTCTCCTGTTTCTTTCATAAGTTTCATCATAAAATTAGTATCCTCACAAATGTATGCCATGATTTCTTGGTCATCTTGGCCCTATTCCACAAAAGTATTGTCTAATACATAAAAGTTCTTATAATGTATGGTCTTATACCTTTCTGGGGAAAAAAAAGTGTCAAAAGACACAAAAGAGAATGGAGAATGTAAAGAAATTATTTTCGTGGCATGTAGCAAGAACCTTAAATATACATACTAAAATGCTGGTTTTAAATATGCATTAGGAACAGGAAACACCAATATCATTCATAAACTGTACTTATATAGACTTAACCGAACTTTTTCATTGTACACAATATTTATTTATTCTTCCTTTATACATATTCCTACTCATTATAATCACTTTCACTATTATTTGGCACATTTGGGTCAAATGACTACCAAAAATCATTAAAAGATATTAGCTTTTGTGCTAACATTTGAAGTTACCAATATATTCCTACATTTGTAGAGAAATTTATACAAATTACCAGTGCCCAACTAACACTAATACTTCTGTGGAACCGAAAAACGAAAAATCACTTGTACGTATGGAGTTGTAAAGTACAAGGGTGGAACAGAATTTTACTAATAAATACAAGTTACAAGTTCATAAACTTCTAATGTATTAAATCATACTTTCTGGAACAGGGCCCAGCAATAATAAAGAATTAACTGTCCTATTTCAATAGGTATGCCCATGTTACCAAAGCAGTGAATACATTACTTCATTTGTTTAATACAGATTTTAACCAGACTTACCAAAATATTGTCTAAGGCCTTTAGTTGTTTTAAATGGAGCAATTTCTTCCCTACCATCATGAAGTCTGATACTTATATTTTCTTGATTAATGATATTACAGTTTAAGCAATACTAATACTTTCCATTGCATCCTACAATGTATTTATGGCATTGGGTCATAAGCTTAGTCTATATTAACAAATATTAGATGAATTTCCCAGTCCTTAGAATGAAATTCTTCAGTTATTTGCCTAGGACTGAAAATTTGACTGAAGCATGATTTCTCCATAGTAAATTTTACCTGACCCTCCATTATCTTTTTTTTAATTGCTTGTTCCCAACAGGTGTGGCAATATTTTTTATTTTTCACTGTTATAAATCTCAGAATTGTCTAGTGACCCTTGTATACAAAAATTTTAAACTCTTGAATGTTTTTTATATTACTGTAACAATTAAACCTTTTCTTTTTGAACAGTAGTTGTGACATCATTCTACTAACCAGATATGTCAGTTGTTATCTCTCCATAACAGTAAGGATATGAACTGTATTTGTGCTTGCACAGCTTCTCTCCTACAGAACTGTTAGCAACATTATCTGCAACTCCCATTACTCGCACTCGAGAGGGAACCTAAAGAAAAATAAGGGGAAAGAAATATCCTTTAATTGCCAAGTTTTGTGAATGGAATATGTAAATACTAGTGTCATTACCGTTTACTAATGATATAAATATTGCATAGCTTCCAGTCTTAGTTTATGTTCAATAATATTGAGGTTGTTTAGCTAGGTGGTATATACTCTTAGATTTGGATTCATTTTTTTTACACCTCTTCAATCATTTGAGAATAAAGAAAAGCAAAAATAGATGATAACTTTATATAAATAGCAAGTAATGCAAATTAAAACAAAAGGCTATTAACATTCTTGCAAATAAAAAATGCTAAAAAAAGCATCACATAACTCACTTTTCGCTTACGCTGTCGCTGTTTACGCCACTCACCAACTAGAGTGAGGCACTTTTCTGTGAAAAAGAAGAAGACGAGACCAAGGGCTGCTACCAGTCCTTTCCACATGTTGAGATCATGCTCCTCAGTTGACATGCTGTCATGATGATGAGAATGGGAATGTGAGTCAGGTTCACCCATCATGGCCTGTGATAAACAACTGATTGTCTCAATATCATTTATTTTACAGTCCCACAAGAGAACACATTCTTCCCAAACTTCTGTGTTTGTGCTATCTGAGAACTTTGACTAAAAGTGTTTTTAAAATATTAAAGATTATTAAATTTTGTTAATAAATGTTGGAAAGAAAAAAGAATTCCTGAAGCCCATGTTATTTCAATATTTAAAAATCAAAAAAGAAATATATGCGCTAATTATAAATGTATATCTCCTAAATATACATTATGATTATACACAAAAATTACAATTACAGAAATTATTACTGAAAAATCAGAAAATGACACTCCTCCATTGTTAGCACATTTGTAATTATTCAAATAATTGAAAAAAGACAAGAATATTTAGAAACAAATATAGCTTTTGTTGATCAAGAAAAAGCATTTGATAAAGTAGGGCAAAACCCCTTGCAATAAATGCTACTAAAGACATTAAGAAATCTGGTAGATGCTACAATGCTCTTTTCAAACTTGGCTTACAGAATTTTCCAGTTCTGCAAAAAATATTTTGTTACCTTTGCTACTTTTTGGTAATAAGGCAAGTGGAATCATTGTATAAGCATCTAAATTCTTCAAACCATATTAAATAACAATTACAGCTGAAAACGTTAAAAAAAATAGACACTATTGCAGATGCTCTTAGGAAGAATGCCAGGCTATTGTGCAGTTCAACAGACTTTGAAGAGAATTTTTCTGCAGATAGTATTTGATGCAGTTTTGTTTCTAAGAAAGCAAGAACTAGCATTTCATGACCACAAAAAAAAAACCATTATTTCAATAAATTGTGGAAATAATGAAAAATAATTTGGAAACTCTTTATTAGAAAGGTAGAGAAAAACTGACAAGTGATAAACATCAGCATCTCCAATTACCACCATCAATCAACCATAAATTGGGGAAATTACAAGGAGTTATTATCGTTACCAATATCACAAAGTTCGTTGGAAATTCAACACTACTATGCAAATATAAAACATGTGTTAAGAGGTGATTCAAAAACCATTCAAAACAATATTATGATTGCATTTCAGAGTGCATGAATGATTATGTAAAAAATTAAATAGAAGATACTACGTATATCTTGGTTCAAGTAAATGATACCACACACAAAATTCAGACAATGCAGTAATCTATAATGCTGAGGTTTGAGAGTGCAGATGGTGCTCAGTAGAATTATTCTACTATGTAAATGCTGACAGAACATCTAATACTTTATTTAATGCTTTGGGACCTTTTGTCTGAAGGCACAAGTTTAAAGGGCAGTGTTACAACGGCACAAGTGTCATGTCTGGATAGTTAAACAGGCTTCTGAAAAAGATTGAAGAGAAAGCCCTTCTGCTGTTTTTATGTATTGTTTGACACACATTCTAAATCTTGTGTTAAAGCAACATTTCATGAAAATGCCGAAGTATCATTTTCTTCTTCTTCTGTTAAGTGAAATTCCCACCTATTTTCATTACCAGAGATTTAGTAGATAAAAAAATTTCTGCCATATTGAATAAGGAAGTGTAGATGGCATTGTGAATGTCTGTCCAGGTACACACTCCATCAAAATGACAAACTCCATGCAAATATTAAACTTTTTAAAAAATTGTTAAATCTTTAAAAAAAGTTTTCACATGGAACTAACACAGTGAAGCTCATGTGAATTGAATCTGTCATCTTAACACTCTTCATGCTTCACTAACCTTAAAAATATACGAACCGGTTTCAAAGATATGTTATCTCCATCTTCAGCCATGGACGACTGGTGTGAAAGGTTGTTGTTAAGTAGTATCAGAAGCAATGTTCCGCTCTGGTGAAACTTTTATGAATAAAATAAAAGTAACAACAACCTTCCACACCAGTCGTCCATGGCCGAAGATGAAGATAACATATCTTTGAAACCGGTTCCGTATATTTTTAAGGTTAGTGAAGCATGAAGAGTGTTAAGACGACAGATTCAGGTTATAAATATATTTATTTTTAAGGAAGAAAGTATTCCACGTTATTTGCCATTTATTAGGACTGAGGAAAGCCTGGAAAAAAGAAAAAAAAGGGGGGGGGGAAAATCAGTCAGGGAGGGCGACTCTGGTGGAATTTGAACCCCAGGCCTCTGCTCATGAGTCCATGCCTTAATAACTCGGCCACACGTGGCAGCATATTTTTAAATGCTTTCATTTTTATGCTTTTTTATTACTAACACACCAAAATTAGTTGCATTTGTTCATGTTATTGAAAATATTTCACTATTCATGCACATGAAAATTATATATATTTTACATATACATGATAATGAAGAGTCAAGATATGAACACATTTTGAATTGCTAATATTTTTCAACATACTGCTTTGCATGGAATGACTCACTTACAAAGGAACCGGTTTCCTCAATACATTAACAATAATTCTTTATTTTAAATATACGAAATGTATACTAATAACAAATATACAAAATGTATACTAATAACCCAATGCTGTTTTTACCTCCTTTACAAATCCAAGTTTATTATAAACATTAAATGGTGCTAACATCCTTGACTGAAAATATAAAGTTCCTTATAAATAATTTGTTTCTTAATTATTTTTGCAATTTTTAAAATGCTCCACAGAGGTGTAACATAACAGTTTTGCTGTAGTTATGCTGTGTAATACTCACATGTGGAAGTAAATGAAGGAGAGCATCTCCACAAAGTGTGCCAACAGCAAGTGCAACAAGAAACTGTAGTAGTTGTTGATAGTACACTTTTTGCATCACTGGAATAACAGCAACTCCCAGAAGACCACAAAGACTTACAATTACAATGCTCAGCGTAGCATATAACCAAACTGGAACCACAAATAAAACATGCAAGATGCAATGAAACAAATCATTAATATCAACACTATAAGTGCATAATTTTTAAAAACTCCTTGCATCTACAAGAAATTTTCCTGCTTGTTCTACTAATAAATGAATTGCTGAATAGCATTTCTACCAATGTTTCTCTTGCAGGATATAAGCTGTAATTAAAGATTTTGTACCATTCAATATGTTTATAAGAAAATAAAATGTATACAGGGCGTCGTCTTATTCGTTTTCAGTTCAATAATTATAGCCCAAGTAGTTTATTTTAGTGAATTCTAAGAAACAATTGTGAGAAATAAAACAGAAATGAATTTTAATTATCCTGAGATCATCTTCCTTCAAAGAGTTTACTACATGCCAGTTTGGATTAGCATATTCCCTTGGGTTTTCATCCCATACCTTTTGTAAACAAAATTATACTGCAAGTAACAAACTCAGTCATTAACTTTTTGCTGTACATAGCACCTTCCATCAGTTCTTTTTATCTGAACCATGCAGTATATAGTTTGCTTTATAGAAGCTTTCATTCAGTTTGTGCAGTTTTTTCATGCTTTGTTTTATATTTTAATTTTCTACAGCATTACTTTTAGAATTCTTTGTGCTGTACATTATACTCAGAATATACAGTGTATCAGGGAAGTCTGCATACCCCTATATGCTATATGTTAATTCAATGAATATAAAAGGAATAAATTCACTAATGAACTTATGGCTAGTTGTCCAAGGGATCAGTATGTGTCCCACCATGTTGGACACATGATGCTATGCACCTCAAGTTTCTTTGTGACATTTTTTCCAAAACTGCAGTTGTAACCATATCGAAGGCATCCCATACTACTTGTTTAAGTTCAGAGTTGGTTTGGTAACAATATACAGCAAGCTTCATCTTGAAAATACCCCAAAAATTATCAGAGGTCATCAAATCAGGGCTACATGGAGGCCTTGGAAATAGTGCTGAAGATAATGGGGATCCATGTTCAATTAAGAGTACAGGGAATGTATCGTTTAACAAATCATGAAAGGTAAAAGTGGAGTTGCTGGAGTTCCAGTTGGAGGATGAGTCAAGTTTCAGCATTCTGAACATAATACAGCATTCACAGGCCCATCAAAAAAATACAATCAAAAGAGATGCTGTGATGCCATTCCTGCCCACATCACAACATGTGTGGGTTGTGTTCAAATTCTGAAATAAAGTGAAGATTTTCCTTCTACCTTCATTTTCTTTCACATCTTTCATGTGGCACTTGGAATGCTGCGACATGCATCAAGACACTTGTTCATATCTGTATCAGATAGCTCATTTATGAACTTCAGAAGATATGGCCTCACCTTTAAATCCTTCTTCGTGTAATCAAAAAGAGTTGATTCTGTAATGTCAAGGCTTAGCAGCCTGTTTGCAAATGAATTTTAAGGACAGTGCTCAACTGACACCTCAACTTTAGCACATGTCTTCAGGTGTAATCTTTCTTCCACTTCCCAATTGTTCTTTCATACTTTATGTCATATATGCCTTTCTTTCCTAGGAAATCATAGTCTTTTTTGTCGGTGGAGTTAATTAAACCATTCCTTAAATTGCTCTCGTATGATGCTAAATGTCTCTCCTGTGTGAGGCGTTCATGTATCCATAAACTTGCGACTAACCTCTCTTCAAAAGAAAACTAACTTCTGCCTGCCATTTTAACTCACATAGTGACGATTAAGTGACACTGAGCTCACAGTACAGCAACATTAATGACCAAATATTACTATTATTACTACTATTACCACTCTTGCTAATGCCAATAATATAATTTGATGAGAAAAGAGACTAATAAGAATAATGAATTAAAGGGATATAGACTTCTCGGACACACTGTACAGCGAGGTTATTTGAATTATGAGCCAGCAGAGCGCAGCTGCTTATTAGGAGAAGTGAATCATCAAAGTCATATAATGCATATATAGGTAATAACATATAGCTGGTATGAAGGAGGCTTTGTCAGCAAGTGGTTGCACATTCATGTGTTACTCTGTGCTTTCATTGTTTGTAAAATATGTGCTAATTTATAAACAATGTATACAGTTTTTTTCACACTGTGAAAAAAGAACACTTCAGAAATATTCGCTTAAAACAAATTGATAAATCAGCAATAGCAGCGCACTTTTGGAATAAAAATCATGAAATTAAATCAGAGATAAAACTACTTAAACAACTTCATAATGCAATAGAACTTTCCACTTGGGAAAACATTTTCATTACAAAAAATAAGGATAATTTGATGAATTTCGATATCCCTCCATTGGATGAACTCAGCAAATTCCTAATAGAACCAACAGATGCCGCCACAAGAACATCAAGAGACCCAACCGCCACATTTAACAACAGTTTGTCAACAGGCTGAAGATGGGAGGGGTCGCTCCCGAAACATATGTTCCAAATTTTATGTAAGTGAATGGAGTTAGTGTGAAAAAAACTGTATACATTGTTTATATATATACCACTCCATTGTCAACAGCTTCGTAAGTACACTTATTATGTACTAATTGTTTTTCATTAGTTATGCCACTACATAAATACAGTCTTGAAGAACAGGGTTTTATTATAACATATATGTGAAAGCAGCTTCTTTCAGAAAAGAAGGAGCAAGAAAATATCCTGGTAATCATATTCTCGGAACAGAAAGTTTGGCAATTTGTTGAAAATTTACAAGACAAGATTTCCCAATGACAAGAAAATGTTCCGAACTGCCATATTCTTACAGAACAAAAGCTAGATAAAATACAGAAATTTCCTATGCAGCTGCTGGTAATTATTGCCACTGAGCATCATTTTAAACATCTCTAATAACTTAATTGATATCATTGTATGATTCAGTTGAACTACAAACTCTTAAAGCTTTAAGAGTGTGTGGTTCAACTAAATCATACAATGATATCAATTAATATGATTGGCTTCACTGTGCAAGTTCCAATTTACATTTAAATATCTCTAATAACTGTTTTATTTATTTAGTTTATATATGCATGCACTTTGATATCTCAGCTCACATCATCAGTATCCCATTCAATTTAGGGCACAAAAAGGCCAATAAATTTTGTTCATAGGCTTCTTTCAGGCTTGAGGTTCTTTAAAGAGTCTTAAATTTATGACATGGGAGCCACGGCTTTACTTCCCTTCCAAAGGAAGCCATACTTAAGATTTTACACTGGAAAAAACCATCAAACCTAACTGGAACTGAACCTGCGATCTTGGGCCTACAAGAATATATTATAACACAAGTTAGAGCTTATTATCATCAGTTTTAAATACAGTGGCATTTTATCCTTTCAGTAAATATATAAATACTAAAATAAAAATACTAACACTACATGCAATAACCCTATCTTCCATTTTCTGATTGCTGTGACTGCACTTCCTGGTAAGCAACTGTACTCAAATAACCTCACTAGCAAAGAACATTGGAAATGTTGCATTTAAGTCAAGGCCACCAAATATATGATGGGAAAAAATACAATGGGGAAGCAAGCAATTTCTTTGGCTACTGAATTAAATTCTAGTAGAATTAAAGATGAGGCAAAAGTTGAAACCCCTCTCTGCATTGGTATACTGAACTACCAAAGCTTTTTTAAAACTCATATACCTGGAGCAGGAATGGCAAATGCCATGTGAAATTAGGAGTTTGCATCCTGAACTGGTTAATTTCTAAATGGTAAAAGCATTCAATCACCATAACATAATGTCACTAATCAATAATAACTGCAATTCTTCACTGTTTTTTTAATAGTGTTTAACACCTGTTTTAACTGCTGAGGCATCACAGGCAATGGACACCGATGATACATAAGATGAAATGATAAACTGGGAAAGGATTTACTTTTTAAAGGAAGTATTCCAAGTAGAAGTTTAGATTACCTTCCTAGCATGTGCCATGTATGAGGACTAAGGAAAACCTAAAAAAAACCTCAGTTAGGGAGCATGGTCCTAGTGGGAATCAAAACCCAGAACTCCCACTCTCAAGTCTATGCCTTAATGATCTCAGTAAACCTTGGTGGTGTTTCTTTGCTGCTGTGCTTTGCAGGCATAGAATAAATCAGATTTGATTGGGCAGAGGATAACCAAAGCAACATACAATTTTCAAAACAGTAGTAGGCAATCTACATTCATGGGAAAATATAATAAACAAGAACAAAAATAACAAAATAACAAAACAAAATGTGCAACAGATAGAGAACATCTACTAAAAATTACATAAAGGTAATAATTTTAAAATTTGCAGCAAAATATTACTGCAAGCTATTTTTCATTCCTTTTACAATAAAACCAAATAAAGGAGGGTTCCTGAAAAATGACAAACAGCAATCATTCACCCCACATATGCATAAGGTCAAGGTAAGTAATAAAACCTCAAACAATTATAGAGGAATAGCTCTGCTATCTAACTTTGGAATAGTTAGGGAAAAAGTTTCTTGACATGTTCACAAGGATATAAAAAATGGCCCAGATAAGGAAAAATATACCATAATTTGTAGGAAGAAAGAAAGGGAAGGGATAGCTTGGTTTTGATTAGGAGTTTAGAAAAAAGGAAATGAGGGGGATGAATGTTATCCAGGGGTCTATTCTATCTGTGGGGAGAAGATGAGATACATTTATATATACTACATGAATTACATTTCTGTATAAAGGGATGAATGAATGGAGGAAAAGTTTGATAAGCAAGAAATGGTTATTAAAAAAAAAAAAAAAAAAAAAAAAGTCGTAGCAAGAAATATTTTTGAAGACCAACACAGCTATCTAAATTAGGGGAGTTTTTGGAAGGTAAAGATAAATTGGAAATGATCAGTAGAGAGAAATAAGAAATAGAATTTAAATAACTAAATTGTATGACGTGATGTTATGTATGCAACCATTTATAGAGTTAAGTTTGTATCATAACTTAAATGTAAATTGGAACTTGCACAGTGAAGCTGATCATATTAATTGTTATCATTATATGATTCAGTTGAACTACACACTCTTAAAGCTTCAATTACTTTTCATAAATGTTCTCGAAACCGTTTCCATACATTTATGAAAAGTAAGTGAAGCTTTAAGAGTGTGTAGTTCAACTGAATCATACAATGATATCAATTCGTATCATAACTTTGTACATGCTAAGTATTAGTTTAGTTTAGAGTTTGTAATGTATACAATTAATTTTTTTCAGGATATAAGAACAGGAGGGTAAGCGGATTGCCTCTGGACTACCACAGGTGCAGCTTCCTTCATTGATGTGGTCAATATTTCTGCCTTCTAGTCATCTGAAGACAGGAATACTGGCCACTGAAACAAAGAAGTTACAATCATACAATGATCTTAATTATAAGTTAAAAGATTATTTGTGATTTTTACAGGTCACTACTTGTCAATTTAAAAATTGCATGGTTGTATGAAATAATGTAGTGGTCTATAGGAAAAGTGATTAGGGCCATAATTTAAAGATTTCTAATTCTTTTGATTTTGCTTATTATTTAATGAATGAATAAATAAAGTAAAATAAAACAAATTGCTATGGATATCTTGATGAGTTTAAAACCAATATTAATTCTAAATGCTGCAGTGACATTAATAAAGTTTAAAATACCTATTATCAAATTATACTAACCAGCACCATGACTAACTTCAGTCTTTTCTTCTTCATTTGTGTTAACTTCATGGAAAACATGGATGCAACCAGACTTATCCTTTAAACTCAGCTGATACAGTAGCCCTGGACACATCCGATGCATGGATTCAGGTGAAAGTGCAGTCTCTGCTCCTGTCATTGGTCCACTGAATGCAGAAAACAGCTCTTCTCCAGTAAGACACTAAAATTAAACAGCAAAAAGCTGTTAAGCCTTACTTCTACATTTGTTTTAATATGTTATATTCTCAATGAAAACAGCATTACCATATCTGTGGAGTTAGAGCTGCCACCATTATTTTCATCAGCACCAACATGTGGCTTTGGCACAATGGAGGAAGCTGGAACATATTCAATTTAAATATAATTCTAATATTCATATTGATATGCAAACCCAGACACTTTTAAACTAACTATAAAATACTGGACAGTTAATTTTAAACCTGAGGAATAATTTTGCAATACTACATAAATAAATTTCAAAACTGTTCTAAGATTTAATCAAGGTTAAAAAGGAAACAATTTGCTCTTCAGGAGTATCTGAGAACTAATTCCTGTATTATTGCAACTTTTACTTCAAATACTTAAATTACTGTAAGGTGTCAAATTACAGTTCTAAATAGAGCTGGCAATACTTCTGCATAACCTAAGGGAAGTAAGCTGACAGTTCACAGCTGTAGATGTAAGCTTATTACAGTAAAATCCTTGTAAATGGCACCTAAATAACTCGCATTACCAAATCAATGGCACTTTTAAATAAGAGGGGAAAAAAAGGACAATTTAAAAAAAAAACATGGCTATTTTGGTAAAAATTTTGTCTTCTAATACACGGATGCACTGTAGCTTCATAGCACTGAGGATAGTACCACAGCATGGCTGAACACTTTACATTATCAATGGCAGTCACACAATGACACACATGTTAAACTGAATTAACTGTATTCTGTAAAGCACAAGCAAAATATTCTTAAGCTTAAACAGAAAAAATGACAAAGGGTGTTAGTAGGGTGCAGTTAATGGCAATTTAGTTCTTTCATCATGAACTAAGTCGTTCCTGGTGGTGTAGTGGTTACGATACTTGCCTCCTAAACCCAAGATTGCGGGTTTGAACCTGGCCAGGGGGGCATAAAAATCCTAAGAATGGCTTCCTTCTGAAGGGAAGTAAAGCCGTGGGTCCCGTGTCATACATTTACGGCACGAAAAAGAACCTCAAGTCTGAAAGAGAGGCCTCTGAGCAAAATTTGTCGGCGTTTCACGCCCTGAATTGAATGGGACGCTGATGACCTGAGATGTTAAAGAGAGTCCATAAAAAAATCATGAACTAACAAATGGGTATAAAGTGTTATGCACTGAAAATAAAGATTCTATTTCAGAATTTTGTTTTTAAAAATTCACATAAAATGCTCATTTTGCATGGAAAAAAATGTTGCAAGTATTTCCACTTACTCGGACTAGCTTTGTTTCATAATAGCCCATTTTGAAAGATTTCACCAGCTTTTGTAATCTTATATTTAAAGTGATAACAATATACAAATAATTCCATTTTATCACATCTTTGTTCCAATGCACATCTTACATTTTTACTTTTATTGTTAATTTTACATCTACTCAAATTATGTTTCGCTGCATTTCTGATACTGGAACTTCCCTAACCTTTTTATTTTATGGACAAATTCAAATGAGCCTAAAATTATATTTTTAATGTCTTCAAAGTGAACAAATTAAGTAGTTTTCATAATGCCACTACTCTGGTTAGATCACAAAATGCCATCCATGAAATTTGTTAGTTTTGTAACAAACACAGTTAAATAGTGGTGGTATTCAAAAAGAGTAACACATTTAGGAAATTGGAAAGATGGTTTCTAAATAGAGAGCAAGTAGAGATTATGGAGGAATTTAACTATTTAGTAGTAAGATTAAGCAGTTGTGAAATATGGAAAGTATATGCCTTACAGAATGTCCTTACCACTCACATGGGGTTTTGCATCTGTGGAGCTGGACATGCCACAGCCAGCATGACCCTACTCTGACTTTGCTGCTTAAAACTGTGTATAAAATCTTTCCTTATAGCAAATGCTGGAAATGTTTGCCTTCAGTTAAACATGTATTGCACTGGGGATAACCCATTCCTAATGACACGATTTAATTTGACCACTATAATGCTTCTGATTTAAGTTTACATTTCCCATGAGTTCTTCCAATCTGTGAGAATCTGTTTTGTACGCTGTGCTGTGCAGTTCCAAAGTAAGGTTCAGTTTACATAGCATTAACACAAGACTTATAGGGCACAAAAGAAGCTGCCATCTGGGCCAAATAGAAAAGTCCATGATCACCAAACACACCAATGAAGCAGAGGGCAAATACATCATCAAGTTCCAGGACATGAGCATCCTTTCATCCATTACACATTACCATGCATGACTACAAAGGGGAGCTATTGAAATTTACACACACTCCAATACAATAAGAAATAAGAAGCCCTAAAATTGAACAGCCACTGGTATCCATAATCGAAAGCAAAATAAGCCACATAACAGAAGAAAACAGTGAACCAATAAGAAGATAGCAACATAGGAGACACCAGCTCCCACCAGCTACCTGACCTATGCCCAACCCAGACCAATCAGCAGAGGGCACTTGCAATACAAATATAGTGATACTGAAGGCCAATGCATCAGATGCAGTGATACCTTCTCCAAAGAGACTTTGTCCATGCCATTGAAGATATTCGCTGCATTTGTGGACGAAACGTCTGGAACCTATATCTCCAGCCGACCATGGCATAACAGCCCAGAAGATACCTCTAATTATATTATATAACTCTCTCAGTATTCCAGCCAGTTACTTGTTTATGAAAATCTGAGATTTCAAAGATATATTTTATTTCCATTATGTATTGCATTTATTACAGCTATAATGGACAAGGCTCAATGGAAAGTTATATTACTACTGACCAAGAGTAGGCATGGATTTTGGTAATGAACTACATTAGCTCTAAAAGATGCAACTAGTATAAACCTTTAGAATATGAATAATTTGAAAAAGTTTCAGAATGAAGCACAAATTGACAGCATAGTCATTTTTCAACATAGTCTCCTTTCACACTAATGCACTTTATCCTGTGTTGCTCCAAAGTCTTTGTCCCATCAAGAAAGACAGATTCTTCCAGGCTTGCAACAAACACCTCAATTAATAATTTAAGTCTTTCATCCGAGGAACATCTTTTTCCACCAAGGAATTTTTTCAGTTTAGGGAACAGAAAAGTCTGATGAGCAAAGTCAGGGGAATAACCATTACAACATATGTGATGGCAAGCATTGTCTTGATGCTAGATTACTTTCTTCTTTGATAAACCCGGCCTTTTGTTGCATATTTTTCTGTTCAATATGTCCAAAATATAAATAAAAAAAAAGGTTCCAGTGATAGATGTTTCAGTGGAAGATAATTAATTAGCACTACACCCTTGGCATCCCAGAAAACCATGCCTTGATCTTCCCAGCCAATTTCACACAGTTCTTTGGCAATGGATAATTGTGATGCTTCCATTGTTTAGATTGCTGTTTTGTTAGGCATGTAGTAGTGCACCTATGTTTCATAATTGGTCCCAAATGAGGCATAAAGTATGCAGGATATCTCTGGGAAAGGACCACACTTTCCTGAGATATTTCCACTATGATTTGCTTTTTATCCTAAGTCAGCAATGTCGACATCCATATTGCCAATAATTCTTTCAAGCACAATTCTTCCTTCAAAATATGAAATACACGTTCCCCTGAAATGCCCAGCTTCAGTAATTTCAAATACCCATAATTGGCAATCCTTCAGAACCACATTGTGCACCTTATCAATAATTTCTGATGTTATGACAGATTTTGGTCATCAGCTGCATGGATCATCTTCCAAGCTTTCATAGTTGCATTTAAACTATTGTTTAGTTTTTTTTATGCCTGTGTTTACTAAGGCACCATAGGCGGTGATACATAAAATAAAATGATAAATTGGGAAAGGAATATTTTTTTTTAGGGAAGCATTCCAGGCCTAAGTTTAGGGTACCACCCTGGCATTTGCTATTTATGAGGACTGAGAAAAACCTGGGAAAAACCTCAGTCAGGGAAGACAGTTCTGGTGGGAACTGAACCCCAAACCTGCTAACTAGTTCGCATTTAACAACTATATGGTTTTAAACTCTATGATCCACTCGGAAACGATTGAAAATGATGGTGTCTCCTAGAGTGTTTGTCATATCTGTATGCATTTCTGTTCCATTCATGCCCTTCTTTACCAAGTACTTAATAACCACATATGTTCAATATTTGCCCATTGCTGCAACAAACAGCTATAGGTACTATTATTCTTAACTAATCCATGTGTTACTACATAAATTTTTCTATGGAAGATGGTGAGTTTTGATAATAAAGCTACTGCAGCAATCTGTGGATCTTTCCAGAACTTTTCAAATGACCCTAATAGAAATCCCAGTTTTACTTAATTCATATATGACAGCCTCTATTAGCCTGTGGGCTGTTTTCGATATCAGCTGTACTTCTTGCATGCTTTGCTAAGCTTATAATTATTTTTAAGTGCTAAGTTCTTGCTTCTTACTGTCTGTGGCAATGGAACCTATTAGAATTTGAGCGATTCTGAATCTAAATGTAGTTTAGTGTGCTATAAAACAGTAGCTCATATACATATAGCAGTCAATCTCCCAATAAAGAGTTTCTTTCTTTAGTAGGGTTGCCTTCAGACAGGTAGTAGATATATCTACCCAGTATGAGTATTGTCATCACAGTGATTGAAGGTATAATTTTGTACAGAAACTACCAGTCTCTAAAAATAAAAAACTGGGAGAAATTTAAGAGAGATCTAAAAGTATTCTTGACTGACAAATGCCTATGATGAATTGTAGATAATTATAGAAAAAATGTGTAGTTTTCCTTTATTGTAAATGTGTACTAACATGATCTAAGAATAAGTTACTGTATAACTACTGATTCTGTTAAACTCTTGCTATTCTTATGCTATACTTTATAATTGTACATGAATTATTTAAACTAGTGTTCTTAGATTTTGATGTCTGAAACTTATGCACAGGAGTCTATTGACAGCAATAAATTTATTATTATAGTTAGACTGGAGTTTTCATGGTAAAATACCCCACTCATTGAATTCAACCAAGTCAAAAGGACGTCTTTCTTTGACCCTTCATCCAAACCTAGTCAAACTTGAATAATCTTATCACACAAACATAACATGAGGATGGAACAAATATACACAAGACTTCTTGTTCTGAGTGCATAATATTGAATAGAGCAGGCAGCTACATCTCTCAAGTTCGATGGGGATGTCAGGAGCAGGAAGGACAGGCGGTTGGCCTCTGCAGACCCATTCAGTAGTACAGCTAACAATGTCTGAGCAACAGGTTTATCCATGACTGCATCACACACCATATTAAATTTCTTAATCATGTAGGCATGAAACCAAGGAAATTATGTGAATTTGACAGTACAATTCGGTAATCAAATACTGTCAAGGCCTCTTGTGTTTGCCTTGCATAAGGATTCAAGGAAGGTTGTGAATGGGTTCAGAGCACAAACGTCTCCACAGAGCAGAAGAGATGCAACATTCATCATCTTCTTTGATAGTTTCCAAAACTGATTCTCAGATTGGAATAAATAATGGGAGCTGTCAAGTCATCATCACAAAGGACCTAGGCCTACATAAAGTGTGTGCCTGGTGGGTCCCTCAGCTTTATTCTGCAGATAGAGGTTCGTATGTTTGCAAATCTGTGAGGCTCTCAGCAAGGTTTGCAGAAGAAGGGGATGAATTTTTTAATGGCATCTACATCTGTGACTAAAGTTGGTTACACTACTAAACACCAGAGTCAAAAGAAATTAGTGTGGAGTGGCAAAAAAGGATGAGGCAGTCCCAGTGAAAGTCAAGACACGGCTATCAGCTGACAAGGTGCTTGCTACTATGTTTTTTGATGGCACTTTGCAATTCGTTTTTTGGCATAAGTACTGCACCATCAACATGAGGGGAATATTACTGCAACTTCTGTGTGAGGTTAGACTTGCTTAACAGCACAAAAGATGTGACCAACCAATACGAGAAGTGATTCTCCTCCATGACAATGCTCAGCCCCTTTACTGCAAATCTCACTCACAAAAGATTGGAAGAAATTAGATGGGATACTACTCGACCACCCTCTCTATAGCCCTGATCTATCAACCTGCAATTTTCATTTCTTTGGATCACCTAAAATAAAAAAACTAGGAGAAAAGCGTTTTGAGAATGATGCAGGCATGGAAGGCATCGTGTTCAATTGATTAATGACACATTTTATGATTAGGGTATCAAACAGCATCCAATATGCTGGGTTAAATGCATTTCTAAAGCAGGAGAAAAGTAATATGTAGTTGGTTATTTTGTAAAAGCAAATTATTTGTCTCACTATGGTTTATCCATCCTCATATATACATGGCAGAATGTACATCAGGTCCATTATGAACATAGCATAATTTTCAAAAGTTCAGACCTCCATGCCTGGAATCTTGAGTAAAGCTTTTTGCATCATGCTAGCAGAAAGCTTTAAATATTATGTACAAAACTATGAAAATAATGACCAAATATGACAGTTAACAAATTAACAATATGCTGTCTCAAATCAAACTAATTTAGACATTCTTTCTAGTTTCATTTATTAAATGCTGTGTAAAAAGATTGATAATATTTGATATAATGTTAGGTCATCCAATTATCTTATGATTAACACAGTTGCGATGGTGACTGTATCAGCCAATAAGCCATTGCTCACAGTCAACCAGGAGTCAAGGCAGAGGGGCCGGTAGTAAAAAGATCAGGGTGACAATCTAATAAATTTAAGGATATAGCAGAACTGTCTGCTTTCATTTTCCATTTTGGCATATGATTATGAAATTACTTATTACCCTCCTTAATTTTCTTTAAAAAATTGAATTGATCTCTTGACAGATGCTATCCTTTAGTTTCTCTATGCATCGGGATAGTACTAATATATGAATTGCATTATAATTTGAAGCTGGAAATTTCTCTTCATATAATAATTGCATAGCAGAATGAGTGAACTTAGTACAAACATATGAATCATATATAACGCTCATTGTGAACAGAATCTAGGTTGCATTTGTCATTTAGTATGATTAGTAGACTTGTATTAGACATGTTTTTATTTTTTTTCACTGTTTAAACTGTTGACTGAATGACATGAAACTCAAGTCCAATGTAGCAATTCAGAAACCAACTGTTCAACTTGTGTAGCTCAGCAGGCCTGGAGCTATAGCTTATTGGCCAGTGCAGTCCCCCAATGTCACATAGTTTGTCAGATATTTGGATGACCCCATACATTTCAGTACCAAGAAACTAAATTATGGCAGGAGAATTCATATATGAAGAAATATAAAATCAGAGAATAGTTCTAACAAAATAAGTTAAAGAATAAATTGTTGAGACGAACTAACTACCAAATGCACAGAGGCAAAAGAAAGGCTTGTCATCCATTAAGTGTGGAATTTCTTTTCTCCAAAAGCAGTTTGTTTGGCATTTTCAGTTTTCTTTGAAGTATCTTTAGTTCATATCTAATGTTTTGTGCTTTATTTTCTGTCATTTTGGTCAATATGGATGCAAGAAAAAGAAGAAGAAGAAAAAAGAAAGAAATTGAGTATTATACAAACCAGCTAAAGCTGTGTGTACCTGTTCTTCACTTGTCAAACTGAAATAGCAATTAAAACACTTTACCATACATACCAAAGCTCTTGGGCTGGAGTTGCATTTCCTTTCACGAAAGGCAACAGAAAAAGCTGAGCTCGGGTAGTAAGAAATTCAACATATGTAGGAGAACAATTAGCACCTTGCCTATGTCGGCTTGACAGCTCAGTTGGTTAGACCATTGAGACAAAAGCATGGAGGCAGTAGATAGTGGGTTCGATCCCCAGGTGCAAGTTTTTTTTCCATTTAATCTTCACAAATTGTCTTCTTATTCTTAAAATTTCACTTTTAACGTACTTATTAGAGAGGATAACACATAGGTTGCAATTTTACTTTTATTTCATGCACGGTAAATGATGAAATGAAAGGAATTCCACTATTGCTTCCTGACTACATAAATTGTTCATCACCATTTTTTTCGCACCATAGGTTGCAAATTTTAGGTAAGGTAAGTTAAAAAAATTCCACAACTTGTACTGTTAAAAGAAACATATACTTTTCCCCATATCTTTATATTTAAAACAGTGCACTGGTTCCAAATTTAAGTTAAGTTAGGTTAGCAAAGATAAAAAAAAAATCCATAACTTATACCATTAAAAGAAGCATATGCATTTTCCCGTATCAATTATTTTCATTACGTTTTACATTGCTACATTACAGTTTCCCCATTTAATTTCTTTGTTATTAAATGTGATTAAGTATTAAAATGCATCCCAAAAAGTTACTTTTTTGCCTTCAATTTTTCCATGCATTATGACGGATCTATCTGCCTGCATTTATTGTACACTTGGGCTCTGTGCTCAGCTCTCTTCATTGCCATTTGTGAGAAAAGGCATGATTGAGCCCAAGAGCCTTAGTATGTACAGGTGAGTGTTAAAGAGCCTTGATATGTACAGGCGAGTGTTAAAACTACTGGTGCAGCATGTAGCAGTGTTGTCAAATGTCAGGAAAGAACAGGAGCTTAGAGCTGACAGAGAGATGATGAAAAGCAGTTTGACAAGGCTGTAATGCATAGCTTTGTTTTTCTCTGCACACTGAATTACCCACCCCCCCCCCCCCCCCCCGTCTTTGTTTGTGTTCAGACTCTAATAACCTGTAATTTAAGTGAGATAATTTTAAAGAGTAGAATTTAAATTACTAAAAATAAGGTGGAAAATTAAAGGGGAAACGTTTTATGGAAAGAAAGCAAATTACAATTATATATCTGGTAGAGATGAGATAGGCTGAACATCTCTCTTCTGAAATTCTGAAGAGGGAATATCAAAATCATCAATGAGTGTTCAATAGCAGAGACACCAGCTCCAGGAATGCTGAAGGAAATGGCTCTACCTTGTTCACTATTAAGAATCGTTTGTTTGAATCATGTGTTGAAAATTTATAATTCTATAATACATATGTATTTTAAGATGTTATTCTTAGTAAACTTCATTCCTTCACTAAACACCTTATTAGGATATTTTTGAGAATTGTTGTCTTCATCCTCAGCTGTTTAATTGTTTGGATCATTGGAAGGCTACCAGTCACATCAGACACAACCAGAACAACTCCAGTGATCCAGCAGTCATGTAAAAGCTGAGGATGTGAATAAATCAAAACATGCCTTAATAAAGCATTTAGTATGTGAAATAGTAAGTGTCTAAATAGTTTGATTGAAGATAGTTTATCTACATATACTTCACCGTGTTATACTCATAATTTTCAGTGATATTAAGAAATAAACAATTAGCCACACCAGCTACAATATCTTCAGGGTTTATGTTTGTATACCATTGTTTTTTGAGTTTACTGAGTTTGGTGATGTTGGAGGTGAAACATTGTCCAGAATCTGGCTTCCTGCTTGGGAAACGAGCTTCTCAAGTCCTACATCCTGCAGCAGACGCTGAAAACCATCTAATGTCATAACTTTCCCATTACCAAACTGATCAAACATCTTTTCCACAAACATATGTTCATCCCAAGAGGAATCGGTAATCGGTGCATCTCTAGCATGTCGTCTCCTTCTCCTATTTCCAATTCGATGAGACTGATGCAACTTTTCCTTAGAATGTGCTACCTCAAGCACTTGGTTAGTGTGGTGGTGATGGTGATGATGCTGCTTCATTTGTTTTCCTCCATGAACTGTGAGTGGTAATTCTGAAGACTGTAATGCTGCATCAGATGTGTTGTAGAGAAGTGGAGGTCCTTTGCCATCAGTGGGAACCGGAGGAACTTCATGTCTGCTATGATGGGTCAAACACTCTGTATGTGCAGCACATAGGAGACAAAACATACAGCACACAGTTGTAGTCACTATTGGACGACCCATCATGGCAATTCTTCCCAGCCTCTAGAAAAGTAATAAAATGAGCAATAAAGATTTGTCATATGTTGCGATATAAAGAGTTTAAAAAAATATACACAAATACAAAATCTCTCTTGGTTTTTAACAACTAGATATTATACAAGATATGGAGGTGATTTGTATCAACCAGCTAACTTGCAGCAGTTGCTGACACATGTTCAAAAAAGCAGCTACTACTCCGCTGTTCGCATATATAATAAAAAGCTTAATTTTTTATTTATATAATTGTGTGTGTGTGCGTGCATCTAAATTAAGCATTTTGTTATTTTTACTTTCCAATACTTCTTGTATTATGGCAACTATTCACTGTACAATTTTTAAATTTTTAGAACACCCCATAACCATAAAAGTATAGTTCACTGCAACCTATAACTTTTCAAATTACCTGGGTCCGTTGCAGGCTCATATCCTTGCCAACATTGCAAATGTAAACTGCAAATGTTAACTTGTGGACTAATTATGCCATGTGATTCCTTGCACAGTTCCAATTTATCCAGAAAATTTAAAATTACATTATTTGCTACCCATTTTTCTAAAAATGTCATATACAGCATTTTTATAAACTACACCAGAATAATTTCAAAGAGGGTAGAGATGTTATATATAAGTAATTTTAGATATGCAATGTATGGCCCATCTGTTCAAATTTCAAGCTATGGCTATTATTTCTAAAGTGCCAGTATGGCCCTGGCTAATAGATGCCTCTCAAAAATATAACATACAATAATGAAGGGAGAATTCTGAAATAATCACTATGGTGCAATGGTTGACATTAGCTTTCAAGTAAGAGGTTGATGTTTTAGAGTACAAGTCTCATTCATCTTTGTCCCTCCCCCCTTTTTACTAGGGCCTGATAATACAGCTTTTAGCCTATATTTTATGTTGATGTTTCAAATATATGAATTGATCTTAACCCTTGTAGTTGTTATTGTGCTTATCAATCAGAATCGTGTCCTCAGTATGTTAAGTAAATTAAGTTTTAGGCATCATGTTAGTAGTAAGCTTATTATTATTAGTCATTGTATGTTGGTAATGCATTTATTGTTAAGAAAGAGAATAAAACTTGAACGCATCAAGTAAAGCTTATTCATGATTCTTTAGTATGTGTAACGCAGCACTTAATATATAAAAAAAAAGTTAACAGCATGGCAATTGAATCTGTGCTTGGGGAAATAACTCAATTTTATTACATGCAACATTTATATTAGCCCAGGATAGGCCCCTATTACAACCCAAAAATGAATGTTTTATCAACATATAACTTTCAGGTTGAAGATATATTCATTCATGGTATTCCTATTAGATATATTAAAAATAATAACCCTAATTTTCATATGTATACTCTATTTGGCTCAAAATACTGGTAAAATAATTAGGCACTAGAAATTGTATTTTTTAAACTTATAAATTCACTACAACAAAGAGGATTAATGTCAGCATAGCTCACTGTACACAATTATCACCTGTAGACATATCATAAAAGGCTTTAGATAAATCAATCATTAAGCCGGCAACTTTCTCATTGTTATTAAATTTTTCCAGCAACAAATGAATAAAAGAAATGACTGCTGTTGTAGTTGAATAAGTTTATCCATGTTGCAATTGAGAAATGATGTTATTATTATTTAGGAATTCACAAGCTGAAGCAAAATAACTTTTTCAAATAGTTTACCTAAAGTGGAGGTCACTATTATGGGTCTATAATTGCTCAAATCACATTTAGTCCCTATTTTGTGAACAAGCTTAACAATGCCTATTTTCAGAATGTCAGGAAAGATTCCAGCTTCTATGCTAGCATTAATGAAATTTGTAATGGGCTTGACTAATATTATTGCATTTTTTATAACTCTAGGATATCCTTTATATTGTTTAATGCCTGTTTTTACTACTCATGCACCACAAGTGGCGGACATGATGATACATGAAATGAAATGATAAATTGGGAAAGGAGTACTTTTTCAAGAAAGGAAGGGTTCCAGGCTCAAGCATTTGCCATTTATGAGAACTGAGGAAAACCTGGGAATAACCTGTCAGGGAGAACTACCTTGTAGGAATCAAACCCCAGACCTCCTGCTCACGAGTTTCCACCTTAATGACCTCAGCCATCTGTGGTGGTATAACTCTAGTAGTATGCCACTAGAGTTTTTACTGGGTAAACCCTTAATAATTTGAATAATCTTATCTTCAGTGGTAGGGCAAATAAAAAAGGAATTCATGCTTGGTTCAATATTGAATTTAGTTGGCATATCTACATTTTTATTTAAATCATTAACACAGTACACAAAAAAATTATTAAAAATATTACAGATTTGATCAGGATTGGTTAAAGTTCTGTTATTAATTCTTAGTTTTATAGGTTCTAATTCTTTCCTTTCTCCGCTAATTTCATTAACCATGTTCCATGCAGTTTTGGATTATTATTTGAGTTTAAAAGACCTTTAGTATTGAGATTAGTGCAATTCACGCAAGATTTTCTGACACTGATTACAGTAATATTTATACAGGCAACCAGTATGTACAACTCTCTCATTTTATTTCTAATTCTTACAGCTTTGCCACTGATATTAATAGAAGAATTTCTGTTATCAAAATATTATTTTTGACTACAGGACATGTCAGGTGATTTAATTTATAAAATGCTTTATAAAAGAAATACCACTTATTATGAACATTGATTTCACCAATGACATCTACCCATGTCTCTACAGATAAAATGTAATTATATGTTGGATATTCTTATTATCCTGTAATCTTATTTCTTTGACTTTATGCTATTCCTAACATTAACCTTTTCAGCAATTGGCACTCAAGCATAATGATCAGAAAGGTAACTATTTTAAACCTGTGTAGCTAATTTCATCTTCAAACAGATTAGTTTTTGTTGTTGATTAGTTTTATTTACAGACACTCTTTAACATTTCAGGTCATTAGCTTCCCATTCAATTCAGAGCGTGAAATGGCCAACAAATTTTTCTTAGAGGCCTTTTTTTTCAGGTTTGGGGTCCTTTTTTGTTTTGTAAAACTACGACATGGGACCCACGGTTTTACTTCCCTTCTGAAAGAAGCCATACTTAGGATTTTTACACTTGAAAAAAATCCATCGATCCTGGCCGGGATTGAACCAGCTCTCTTGGGTTTAGGAGGCAAGCATGACTACCACTATCACCAGAACCGATCAAACAGAATAATGGCAATGTGATAAATACATATATATATATATATATAAATTAACACTAATAATAAAAGTAGATAAAGATAAAACACAGAGAAAGAGTCACACTTGAAATTGCTATATTTCGAAATACTGAGAGTTCTTCAATAGCAAGAAGCTAGACAAGTCAATTATATATATATATATATAATTTCCCAACACCTCTGAAAACACTATGCAATTATGTTAAATGCAAAATCTTTAACAAAAACTTGAAACCTTCCTAATCACTCATACCTTTCACAACATAAAGATACTATAGTAATTCAACAAGCTGAGCTGCAATACTTGTCATGTAACATTTGTCATATATCATTTATATTCAGCTGTGTTTATCTGTAGCACTTGTCAAGTATCAATTATATATAATTGCAGCATGTCATATCTTGTCTTATTTACTTGTTCTTGCTTGTTTTGCAGTTCATTTTTTTTTAATTTTGTAAAGGCCCCAATATATCCTTGGATTACAAACTGTGGCCAGCAATTCAGGAAAATGTTTGAAAGAAAAGGCATCCCAATATTGAGTCTCTGGAGCCAGCAATGACAGATTTCCTTATGGATGGAGGCATGCATGTTATTATTGATCAATGGCTCATTAAATCCTGTATCGGGGTAAAAGGAGTTCATTTTGAAAAGAATTATCTGTGTTTTAGCACAGAATACATGTAGATAACATTTTCCATGTCAAATAAAAAAAAACCAGTAAATTACAATGTTGCTATTATAAAAAAAAACTTATGGCTAGACTGGGTAGAATGCTGTATTTACATGCTCCATGTCATAGAGGTTTAGCTCATTATAGAATCTACAGAGCAACTAACTATTCACTAAACTCTTCAGTAGTACAGCCTTCTTCCTTTTCTACAACTCTATTGATATTCTCGAAACCCTATACGCAAAGCCTTTCACAGAAGAAATAAAGTGCAGTTCCCATTACCCACCCATAGAAGTCTTTCAAAAACTCTTTCCCACTGCATCATTAGTGCTATAAGGTATCATTGCAAACCACGATTCTGCCAAGTGTTTTACCTGTTTCCCACTTTATTTTTTATTTATTAATCTTGCTGCAGAGTCTTTTCTATTTCTTAATCACCCTGAATCTCTTTCTATTGCTTTCTCCACTTTCTTCCAGTGAAGTAATACTTTCACTTTTTCTTCAACCAGAGAATGGTCAAAATTGGCAAATTGTAAAATAATCTGAAAACAGGGTAAAATAAATTGTTTTTCAAACTCATATATTTCTGAAATACAAAATGCCTTAAAGTCTTAACATGTGATGGATTGCCAGTTTTAAAGAGACATTTATGGGGGATTATTACAAACAAAATAGCCTTGCTCATAGTTTTATTTTATGTAGAACATTACTATTTCTGAAACTTATCTTACAAGATGAAAGTTTACTTGAAAGGTTTAATACACAATTTGTTGAAGAACAGACTATATTAGTGAATTTTCTATTTAATTATTTAATTAAGTGTTCTACAATGTTAAAGTCTACTTCGCAATGTTGTCTTGAGAAATAAAAGACCCCATTTGCACATTAATAAATATCCCTTAGTCAAGTACACAATTTTCACATATAAACTGCTTCATGTCCTTATACTGTTTCCAATGAAACACAACCTCAATAATGAATACTTATACTCTGAAGAGTTTCCAAAATTGTATAAAGAAATGTCAATGTCTATTTATTTTCACAATATGACTAATATAAATACTAAAATATCCCAAAAAACATACTTAAACCTAAAATATGACTTTTTATTCATCACAATATTAAAATGTAATCCATAAGAAACAAACTATCATATAACAAATTATTTATGAGGAAATCACTCAAATTTCACTAGTTCACTAGTTTTGTTCCACCTACTTGAACATTTTCAAGCAAATTTTCTTCATCGTCAGCTTTCCAGCACAGTATTAAGATGTCGATTGTTGGATTTTATAAACTTTTTTATGAGGTTGCTGTTATGTGGAAGATCAAAATTAACTAAATTTTCTTTGTTTTCATTCAAGAATATATATTCCCACACTGATAATTCTATGGGTTTTTGAAGAGCTTTTAAGATTTTTGGTTCATTTTGAAACTTATGTTGGTGGTTTTTTTTTTTTTTTTTTCCAAAAAGTTTATAAAATCCAAAAACTGACATCTTAATACTATGCTGGAAAGCTGACTGTGGAACAAAACTAGTGAAACTTGAATGATTTCCTCATAAATAATTTGTTATAAGCCTAAACCGGTTTTTGCATGAATATCTGCTATGTGTACCAGCAATTATTTGCATGGCTTTTTTTTTTCTGTAATAGGAAGACACGCACTCTTTCTACTGAGTTTCCCCAAAATATAAGACCATTATTGAGTTGAAATAAGCATAATAAACTAGTTTTAGGTCTTAATTGACTGCAACATTACTAATATACATATTGCATAGCATGTCCTGCTAAGTGTAGGTATGATAAGATTGATGTGATCTTTCCAATACAGATGGCTATCGATTATTAAACCATTATTTATTTGGTTTGTAGAAGTATGGCGTTATAATATCCTATCTGCAATGTGGGTCTGGAGATCTTTGAGTGATGAATTTCATAACATTTGTTTTATCTAGATTTAGAGACAATTTGTTTGCTTTAAACATTACATACAAAGAACTTATACCAGATTTAGTTTAATGACCCAATCATTATGGCTATTTCCAATTACCAATATGCTTGTGTCATCTGCAAATAGAACAAATAGTATTTCCTACATCTTGGACAGATAAGGAGAGATCGTGTATATATATCCAAAAAAGAAGAGGGCCCTTGCTTTCATGCATAGTTTTTATTTTTAAAGGAACAATTTATTACTACTTTTTGTTTCCTTTTGTTAAGGTAGGATATAAACCATTTTAAATGTTGGTTTTTTTTAAGTAGAAAGCTAATTTGTCTTTATCTATCAGAATTCCATGATTGAAGCCTTTGCTAGATCATAAAATATTCCTTCTCTTTCATTAAATGCACTTCACATTTCACCAGTGAGTTTATAGATTGCATTTTCTGTAAAAATTCCTTTTCTAAAGTCAAACTGATCATTAACTAGAATATTGTTACTTTCAAGGTAATGGTAAAGCTTATTGCACATTACTTTCTCAAACACCTTAGAAAATGTAGGTGAAATATCTCTACAATTAGATACACTTATCTTTTCTCCCTTTTTGAACAGAGGCTTCAAAATTGAATATTTTCGCCTCTCAGGAAATACACCCAATAGCCTAAACTTAGGTTTTTTTTTACACTAAACTCCACTTATATAAATAGTAAGGTGCACTTTGGGAGAATCTCCATCTTCAGTTGCTCACTGAACTGCCATTACTTGAAACCCAGCAACTGAAGATGGCGGAGATTATCGCAAAATGCATCATATTTTTATATAAGTGGAGTTTAGTGTAAAAAATGAATAAGTTTAGGAGTCCATTGTCTACAGCTTTGTAAGTACAATATTTAAATACACCCAATGTTAAAAACTCTTTACACAAGTAACTAAGGGGGAATTCTAGTTTCCTTTGAACAGGCCTTTATGACTTTGTTGTTAATCTCATCATAGCAGAAGAGTTTTTTGGTTTGTTTTCTTATGATATAACTAATTTCTAGTGGAGTAGTGTTACATTGTGTGAATTCATTATTTTGACTGGGAATTGATGATTGTAAAATCCTAAATGCATCTCTTTTATCGCCAGAGTATAAATGAAATTTTTTGTTACATTAAGAAAGTAATCATTAAACACATTTTCTACCTCTGCAACATGTATCTCTTGATTGTTAATGCTTAAGATTATTGCATTATCCTGTTGTAAATTGTTGTAATGCTTCCATTTATTGTAATATCTGTTAGAGCTACTTTTTTTTTGCAAAATTCATGTGCCATTTGTAGCTCTTTATTTTTTGCACCCAAATTCTATTGTATACAAGTGAATTGCCAATAATCTATAGGTAACTGATAACTTATTGTGTGAGTGAAATTGTAACACCCATTACAAATAAAATGGCTAAGCAATGAGTAACATAATTATTTGATCCAATGTTATTTTCATGTAATCTCAGAAATAGTTATATGATGTAGCAAGCGTTTCTATTTTTCATTCTTCCTCTTCTCCCTTCAGAAAAATCATGGGTGTATGCTTTTAATTATTCACCTTAAATTAAGAGAGTTGACATTGATGCTTTGATTCCACAGTTTCACGCTTTTGGCGACAACGGAAAACATTCTACTTTCTCTTAGGCTTTAAATACGTGTCACTGTCCTAAACTTGCCTCCCGCTACAGTATGGCTAAAAAAAAATACGACCTATAGAAAGAGATGCAAATAGCATTAATTAAATAAATGCAGAATATTTAACCTGTTCCCTTTAAAATGTAGCAGTAATGCATATTCAACATGTTTAAATTCCAGAGAGACGAATTTCAGGATTATATCTGATTAAATGCAGCGCATTAATGACCAAACTTGCTCAAGCTAACAATATTCTGTGTGTGATAAGTAACATGATATTAATCACAAATACAGTTCACGCGAGAAGCACAATGTACGAAGAGTCTACTTAAGGAAATAACGCGTGAATACCAACCTATTACTTATCTTTTTAGTTTCCGAATATCCCGCGGTTGTTTATGCAACAGATATGAGCCGTGTGCAATAGTACGAAAACATGGCGGCACCAGAGAACGAAGCCATACGCCTGCAAACACCGCAATCTAAATGCAAATGTATCATTACCAACATATCCAAAAAAATATTATTATTTAATTATACATAACTTGAAGGCCTACAGTAGATAACAATATAAGCACTCCTATATGCGGATTCAAAACAAGATTCCTTTAAATCTATAATTTAAAAACAAAAAATAATAAAACAAAACTTACACTGACCTTTTTTGCAGTGCTTACGCTTTCTCGTTGACTTTTTTTTTCCCACCGAGTGGTAAGTCTGTTCCGCATACGTCAGATCGCGCAGGTGTAGTAATATTAAAAATGGATTAGTTGGAAAACACTCTGTGAATTATGTAAATATTATTCCTTTCCTTTCCTAATTACGTGTAAATATGCATAATCTGTAAATATAGCCCTCTGTTACACTTGTACAAGCAGTTTGCTCCCATGTAACCAATGGCTAATGGTTTTGTAAATGTCTTAACCTTTATACTCTGTTGAAATGGCAAATTTTTATGACGAAGTGAACATATGCGAACACCAGTATTCGAGAGTTGTCAATTCAGGGAATGAAGATAATTTGTTGCTAGAAGACGAAGTTCGCGCTTCCTTGCCACTTTTAGGGGAAGTGGATGAAACGGCAACCTTTTGTGTGAGATGTCGTGCCATACCAAACACAGTGACAGTTGCACATGAGAATGAACTTCAAAACCCTGCCGCAGATTGGGGAAGACGAAGCCCCTTTTCTGGGCATGACAGCAATAGGCATTTAATTGTAAACGGAGCTGTGATAACACCCGCTACACAGTACCTAATTGCAACTCCTGGAGATGGTGCTGACATGCCTTTACTTAATGACAATGTAAGTGCGCAATTAAAATAATACCTCTTTATCCACTTCAATTACCTTCTACATTATTATGCATTCTTTAATACCGCCACTGAAGATTGGGCAGATTCATCTTATTAGGTAAATTAGTTATTTCATGGCATTAATGTAATGTTATGTTTATTGAAATCAGTATGTGAATGACCAAACAAGATTTTGCTGACATTACAAAAAATCGTTTCACACATACATTGGGGAAGAACTGTGAGGTACTTGGTGAAACAGTCATAATTTTTTGCATAACACAGTTTCAGTGCAATTTACAAGTATGTCAATAGATAAAGGTGTCCTTTGCTATTTTTGTATCATTTGAGCTTGTTAAAACTAAAGTTTTAAGTTCTGAGATTGTTTAACAATTATCAGTTTAGTACTAGGTAATAAGTGTAGTAGATGCTCTTGTGCTTAGATCCTATGGCAAACTTAGCTCAAAGAGACTGAACACATCATACAACTTATAAAGTATGATAGAAGAATAAAACCAACCATCACTATTTATAATATTATGTATAATAAGCATACTATGCATCTTTATAACTATAATTTATTATGTAATTCACCAAATTTAGGAAATCTGACCTATCCAACAACGTGGTAAATATATTATGTAACCTGTGCTGGGATTAAAAAATCATCCCTATTGTAGAAGATGTGATTAATAAAAAATAGCTTAAATTTTTTTCTTGAAAAGTTTGTACTTCTGCAAATTATGTGGCAATCTCAAGAAAACTGAAGTATTTATATATTTGCACTGCCTTCTGCAAAGGTTTTAGTGAAATGATTGGACTATTCAAGTTATGATTGTTGAGAACAAGCATCACAGAGGATTTTTATAACACTTTTTTGCAACATGACAAAACTTTCTTACTGTGAATAGAACTACCCAAAAAAGTATCCCATATCTCTAAATGAAATGAAAATATGCATAATACACTAATGTGAAGCATTTTGCTTCAGAAGATCCAAACTTCTCAGAGCAAAGCATGCAGAGCTGAGCTTACATGTCTTCCAATTTAGTTCTTTGTGAATTCCTAGCCCCAAGAACTTGGTATGAGGAGCTATCCTAAATCATTGATAAATATCAAAAAGAGCATAGGGCACAGCCTTGTGGAACACTAAATTTAGCAATTGCATCAATTGACTCACTATCAATGGTTTTATAACTGTGTAATTGATACAAATTGAATCAATTTCAAGATAGACTATCAACATCATAGGAATTAAACTTTTGTAATAGCAGTTTATAATTAATGCTATCAGAAACCTTAGCCAAATCATAAAATATTCACAGAGGAATTTTTTTTTATTTAGATATTTTATATATATATATATATATATATATATATAGTATTTCAGTGGTGAACTTAGATGTGGCATTGCTAGTTATCAGCCCTTTTCTAAAGCCAAATTGAAATACTGACAGAATATTATATACTAATAATGTATTCAATTTCTAGTAGGGTTGTGAGATTAATTTTTAAATTTTGGATAAATGAGGTTTAGTAATATTATCTGTTCTCAGCTGCAGTTAAAAAAATATGAAGCGAATAAATTTGCATTGTCATAATGATGTCACCAAGTGCTGCTGAGGAAATATTGTTCTCATTAGCTATCCCATTTTATGGTATCATCATCATTGATACAGAATTTGGTAAGATACACTTTTCTGTTTCTAGAGTCTACAGCTTAATGTTAAAATTAAAAACCTACAGGTTTCTATGCCATGGTCTTTGTTTTATTCGTGGCATAATAACTGGAAAGTTTTTAATTTTAACATTATGTGGCCATGAAAGCTTAAGATATGTTATCTAGAGCTTGATATCTATCACATTTTCCATGACATGGTTCACACAGTTATTCATAAGATGGCAGAAGAAACACTTCATGCAGAACTTGTTGTGGAAATCACAAATTACAAAGTAGGTGATTGTATGCCTGAACTTATAATACATTCATTCGTTTGTAATCATGCTGCAGAGGGCAGAAGTCATAGTGTGAAATAGAAGAAGAATTACATCTTGTTTTCAAGATTAATCAAATAATCAAACATTTAAACTAATGTGTTAATCACTGTAATTGTTTTTACATACGTTATACTCAAAAAGGTTTTTATTGTGCCTCTCTTTACATTTTTTGTAAATAGGAAAGTTTTGGAGGTGGGCTGAATGTAAATCACATTGGAATTGAAGAACCTGAACACTGCCATGCAGCAATCACTCTGGGAACTCGACATAGCTCTGGGGCATGGCATCAACTCCTGGCTGCTACAGTCATGTGCCTTCTGTTCATGGTGAGTATTGCTGAGCTCTTTGTTTCCATTGCACTGGAAAGCATGTGTTAAAAAATATTTTTCTGCACACTTCTGGTAGGAATAAAAATAAATTTAAGGAATAGATAAAAAGTAAAGTATATAAATTGGCCTTATTGAAGTACAATCCATTGATATCCTGCAATGATGAAAGATCATTTTCTTCATACAAGAAGATTTTGTCTGACAAACATCTTTCATTTACATCAGAAAATATGGAGAAATATCTTATTGTTCACCATGCAATGAAATAAACAGTATGTGTATGTTACCCTTGTTTAGTCCCTTTAATGGTTTATTAATAATATTAAAAAAATGGTGTTGTTTTGTATGTGTGTGTGTATGTGCATGCATATGCATTTACAGCATGTTCAGCAATATTATGTGTAGTGGGAACAGCATGACAAATATTAAGGGACTAAACAAGAGCAACATACACATACTGAAAATATCATGAAAAGTGTCATTTGTACAGTACTTAAATATCAAATAATGGTAATTGTAATGGTAATTTTAAAAAAATGATTCTAAGACACTTTGAAATAATGAAGGCTATAATATTAAATGAAGGATGAGTAGTGAGTGAAATTAGCTAATATTCCACATTTATAATTATTAGAACCCAGATATTTATGCAATTAGCTAATTATTAATTGTAAGTTGCATATTTATTTTATATTATCATATTGCATATTTAATTATGTATTTCTCAATTTGATATTCATAAAAATCCAGGCTCTAGTGATGATTAATCAGTGTCACTAGAATATCCATTTTTTAAAATCAATATGCACAGAATTATAGCTAGAAGTTTCTTCCAGGCTTAGGAGCTGTGGTCTCTTTGAGCTAAGGAGTCTGGACGGCTCCTAAGCCCGGAAGAAACTTCTAGTTATAATTCGGACTCTGGCTGTGAAAGCTTCCGATCACTCAATATGCACAGAGGTAGCAAAGCAGCAATTCTTGCACCCAGACATTGATCTTCTTTCTGTTCATGTTCTGAAGACCCTGGCAATTGCCTTGGTGTTACACCAATTGCCAATGACTTGTTTTTTATTCCTGGAGTTAATTGGTTGCAATGTGGCTACTTGCTGAAAAGAAACTGGGAACAACCTTTTGGCCTCCACTTTGACAATGCTCATTCTTCACTTCCATGTTGTTATTTGGGAAGACCCACATCACCAGCTACCTCTTTTATTCCGGGTTTGTATTGGTAAATCCAGATTTTGTCACCTGTGAAGATATCATGGACTTGTCAGGAGTTACCATTATAAAAGCAATGAATCATTTTCTCATCCTATTCCATTCTTACTGCCCTTTGTTCTTCTGGAAGGTTGTGGGGTACCCAACAATAAAGCTTCCCCATATGAAAATATATTTGTGCAGTATTTCTAACAACTATGCCTAATTAACGTTTAGAGACTCCTACATCTCTCTATAAGTTGCTTGCAAATTGAAGAAACAAATATAAATTTCTGACAGTGAAGCATTATATCATTCATTAATGAGATTATCCTGCCATTGGCAAAAGGACATTAGCCAGTCTACAGCTGAAGATGGGAGTGCATGCTCTTGAAACATGTCCTGTGTTTTAAACATATAAGTGAAGCTTAGTAGAGTTACTATTACTGGCAGATAGTTTTTCACTATGACTTCTGCACAAGCAGTTTTCATCTTTGACATTTATTACTGAACTGCACGTGCTGCTTTCAAGACTCTTCTTCATATAAATTCTGAATGCCCTGAACTCACCTCCATCTTAGAACATCAGACAGCAAGAGTATGACCACATATAGCATTTTGCTGCAGCTTGAACAATCACTGCCACATACTAACTTTTTCTGTGGTTACTAATCAAGACATCCTTTTTCCAGTGCTGCAAACAGGAAACTTATATCTCTCATAGTTCCTTCATATTCCAAAAATTAAAATGTGCTTCTCGTAATGATGTTAGGAGCACTGGTGAAATTCTTTAAATAGTGTAAAATAGTTAAATACAATCCCCTTAAAGTACAGCATCACTCTTCCTACAGATGAGAAGAAACTTTCAAGATATAAGTTTGTTCTTTATATTTCTCCTAATTATCTGAATGGTTTAGTGATCAGTGTTGCTGACTGGCTTGGGGGTTCTAGATTTCACTCCCAGTACCTACTTGGGGCCTTTCTGGCTTGTGGAGGTCTGATACGAGGTCCATTCAGCCTGATGAGGATAATTAGAGAGCTGTCTGATGATGAGATGATATCACTTTGATCTGTAAAATTGCAGGATTGACCAGCAGAATGCACCATGCTAATTACATGCCTCTCTGCTCATGAAGTTGTGTGTAACAGATGCAGAAGATGCAGCGCTTCCTGTAGATGAATCTAGTCCTTCATGGCTGTCATATCAGAAGGGAGAGATATATGTCTTTCCCATAAATTATGTTTATGCCCTGTATCATAAAATGTGTATTTTAGAGTTGGTTGCAAAAACAGTTTATGAAAATTGTTCATTATTGGCAGAAGAGGAAATTAGGTTGAATAATGAGCACATTTTAAGGATTATTTCTGTATTTTGTGCATTAAATTATTCCCATTTAATAAAGAGTAAAGTTCAAAGAGGCATTGCTTTTCATTCAATTTTATATGTTAAAATTATTATATCATTTTAATATCTAAAAATGCTTGAAACTTTGAGGCATTCAATTAACTGATAACTAACAAAGCATCATCCAACAAACCAATGTTAATGGCCAGCTGGGTTAAAATTGAGTTGGAACAGGCAGGATTAGAATGACAGTCAAATAAATTCTAGTGCACTTAGAAAGTTTTGTATTAACCCATATCACATAAGGAGATGCTGGAATTGCCTGCTTTCATTTTCCATACATTTCTGGTACCTGCTAATGAAATTGTTACCCTTCTTAATTCTCTTTGAGAAATTAAATTTATCTTGTCAATATTCTGCAAATAAGTTATATAAGTTGATATCCTCCCATTAAGGCCCAAACAAGATTTTATTCTTGGAAGTATTCTGGAAAGAAAAACACCCAGGATGTGGCTGGAATGAATGATGTTTAATGCCCGTTTTTGCTACAGCGGCACCACAGGTGGTGAACACTGATGATACATGAGATGAAATGATATATTGTGAAAGGATTTATTTTTAAGGAAGGAATCGTTCCAGGCCTAAGGTTAGGATACCTCCCTGGCATTTTCCATTTATGAGGACTGAGGAAAACCTAGAAAAGGCCTCAGTCAGGGAGGATAGTCCTGGTGGGATTTGAACCCCAGACCTCCCACTCATGAGTTTGTGCCTCAGACACCGATTGCGGTAGGATGTGGCCAGGGAAAGATAACTTTTCATTATACAGTAAAAGAGAAATTTACAAGTGTAAGTTTTTATGATCCTAAGGGACACAAGGGAACAGTAACCCAAACACTAAAGCTAAATTTAACCAGTTATTTATTCTATGATTTGAATATAATGGTTTGTGAAAGTTAAAAGGGGCAGTTATATACAACATTTTCTTACCTTTGGAGAACTGTAGCAGATGCAACTTAGTGGCTGAGGTGATCCTGGGGACCTTCCTGAAAATCTTTGTTCTAAATTCAGTAGTTCTTCTGCACACACAACACTTCTAGTCTGACAATACTAACTAGTCACCAACAAGTTACAGAGAGAGAGTCCACTTTGACCGGACATTTCTTGTCCTTAAATAAAATATGCAATTCACAGAGGGGTTTGAGAATTATAATGTCATCCTTACCATATATGGTGTATTAACCGTAATTTTGAATGTACAGTAACCAATGATAGTAAAGGGCTGAGGTAATGAGCAAAGTCAAGAGATCTCATTTAAAATCATAACTAACTGGAAGCATGAATTCATGGTAAGGTTCCCAGGACATAGTAAACCACTTCTTGAATGATGCAATGCTAAAATGATGGTAGCCAAAGTTTTAAAGAAATAGTAATTTACAGTTCCCAGAGAAGAAACCTAATTATTAAATATTCTCAATTGTTTACACACCAAACTGAATGTGACATACCTCTACCATCAAGAAAAGTCACTGCCCTCATTGATAAGTGAATACCATAAGAACACAAATGAATGTTAACTCCCCAGTAAAAAACAAAAACTACAATGTTACTTAAAAGTTAAATGAATAATAAGGCTCAAAAATGCCATTGAAAAACCAGAAGGGTTACAAGCAATAAAGCAAAAATGCGTTACAGTTACAAACCAACTTATTTGTTGATTTATTTTATTTATGGATGCTCTGTAACATGTAGTAGTGGTAGTGGTAATGGTACTTTAATGATTCAGTTGATCACGTTAGTACATGGTTATATAATTGATGGGCACATCTTAATAAAATAGAATTATATACAAGAATATCAAAAGTAAAAGTAAAGAACATATTACAATTAAGTGCATACAATAATATCATGGTAAGTACATACATGAAGTACATGGTTATTCTCATACTGCTAGGACATAGTTCAGTTATTAGTTACTTATCATTATTTACAAGGAAGTCTTGAATGAAGTAGAAGCAGTGGTTAATTAGATGTGCCTTTAGGGATCATTTGAAAAGTTTATTTTGTTGTATTTCCATTAAGTCGTTTGGAAGCTTATTGTATATCTTTATGCCAGAGGCAATATGCTTCTTTGTTATAAGAAAGTATTATGCTTATGTAGATATAGTTTTTTGATTTTTGTCTTGTATTGTATTGATGGACTACTTCATTCTTAATGAAGGATGAAGCTGTATTATTGATGGTTTTATGGATAAACATTAATATTTCAAATATGTGTAGATACAAGGAAGAGGAAGAATGCCTCATTTTTTAAAAAGTGGTTTACATGTTGTTCTTGGACTTGCTCCTATCATAGCTCGAATTATTTTCTTTTGCATTATGAAGCATATCTTACTTGTTCTTGATTCCCCCCAGAATATTATGCCATACCTCAACAAGGAGTGGACATATGCAATGTAAGCCATACTAACCGTCTCTGCCCTTGTATATCCTGCTAGTATCATATAGTAGTACTGAGTTTTTTGTTTATGCGATTTGCGTAACTATCCCATTTAAAAATGACCCATCTCAGGTCATTAGCATCCTATTCAATTTAGGGCATGAAACAACCAACTAATTTTGCTCATAGGCATCCTACCCTCAATTTTGGGTTTAGAAAGCAAGTATGGTTATCTTTACACCACCAGGACTGACAACAAACCAACTTGAAAGGAAAATTCAAAATGTTACACAAAGAGTACAAAGGAACAGTACATAAAGGGGACTTTTTTTAATGCCATTTTTTACTACTGAGGCACCACCAGCAGTGGACACTTAACAACCTCAGCCACCCATGGTGGTAAGAGTTAAAAAAAAAAAATTAACAAAATTAATACATATGAATTGTTATAAATGCACATATTTCTCATTGAAGGGCACGTAAAGTGAAAAGAAACAGATAATGGGTGGGATAAGGGGGGCCAAAGGAGAAAGGAAATAAAAAATTAAGGGAACATGGCAAGAGTATTTTTCCTGCAAGCTTGTTATACATAAAAATTTAACATAATCCTGTGTTTAGGCAATGAGTGCAATACAATGACATTATTTTAAAACAGCATACAAATAAAATGAATTATTACTTTTTTTTCCAATATGTATAACAAGTATTATGCAATATAGTACATAAACATCATAACAAATTTGAATTTAATAGCATTTATAATAAAAGCATTGAGGTTCTACCAAATATGTTCTCTCCCATTAACATACAAAGGCTTACACTTGAGAAATGGCAGAATGTGTCTTATTATAATAAGCCAAAGGTGTTAGAATTAGCATGTGTCCAAATGATTGTTGAATATCTGCATCCATTAGAGACACGTGAATATCTATCATTATAAACTATTTAGAAATTAAATAATTAGCAATAGGAGCACTATAACATTTACCAATATTATCTTGAGGCCAAACTAGGCAATAGCACCTGTTGTTGATTAAAATGACATTTAGTGCTTTAGTCAGCAAAAAGGGCATAATAAATGGGAAGTGAATGTTGTATATCAATTCCATGCAATAAGGCTAGAACAATAAGTCAAAAAGTGGTCCTGTCCCTGATGCAGACATAGTCATGCATCGGGTAAGCTGAATGTACAGTCATAAAATTAAGTATTGATCATATTGACAAAATTTTTGCTTTTTTGAGTTTTTTGAATGATTTGAAATATTGTAGCATTAAATATAAAGGCATTCTCAGTATGTTGTCTATCAACCAAAACAAATGGCATATCAAAGATTGATCCATCTCTTGTTGATGGGACCGCCACGGGTGGCCGAGGTCGTTAAGTCTCGGACTCGTGAGCGGGAGGTCTGGGTTCGAATACCGCCAGGACCGTCCTTCCTGACTGAGGTTTTTTCCAGGTTTTCCTCAGTCCTCATAAATGGCAAATGCCAGGGAGGTACCCTAAACTTAGGCCTGGAACGATTCCTTCCATAAAATCCTTTCCCAATATATCATTTCATCTCATGTATCATCAGTGTCCATCGCCTGTGGTGCCTCTGTAGCAAAAACGGGCGTTAAACACTACTCATTCTTGTTGATGGATTATCAGTAGATTTAAACAGTGAATAATGAACATCCTGTATATTTTCATGTTTTGACATTAGCCAATTGCAAAAGGCTGAATTATTAGCATTAAGTTTACAGTATATTGTAACTGGTTGATAAATACAACATTGTACTGCGAGGAATAGTACTGGTACTGAATATGTGTAAAGCATAATAATAGGCCAGACTTAAACTACCTTTCTTGTAATAAGCTTAATATGCTTTCACTTTCTTATGTATTTTAATTAGGAGTAATTATCATATCCTCCTATAGAAAATTCAGTGGTGTTTGATAATATATGGTGGCCCTTCCTTTTTGAAACATAAAGGGACAAGAACTATCCAACAAGTCTTTACAACCTAATAAAAGATTATTGCAACAACAGGAATGTATACATAAAAGGGGTGGGAGGAATAGTAGAAAAAAAATAACAAAAAGATGTCCAGAAGGGTTGATCCAAGATCCAGTTTTCTAGGACATGGTTCTTGAAACACTATTGGATAGGCTGCAAGAATACCCAGAGACAGTCAATACCATAGCATACACTTATGATTTTATCTTTATAATAGAAGGAAAAAATAGAAGAGAGGTGGAAGTAAAGGCTAACAACTCAACTGACAAACTAAAACTTTGGTGTAATAACTGAAAATTACAAATAGCTCCAGCAAAATCAGGTTACATGATTCTAAAAGGAAAGTTAAAAAGTGACCCAACCATAAATTACAATAAGGAGGTTAAAAGAAGTTAAAAATTTGGTTATATTATTGGATGAAAAACTATACTTCAGAAACCATACTCAATATATAAGAACAAAATTGGAAAAAATAATTATGCATTTGGCAAGGATAACTCAACCAAGATTCGGAATAACACTAAAAACAATATCAATTTATCACAATAGTACATTTGCAGCAATTATTACCTGTGGGACTGGAGAATTGGCCCATAGAATGAATGATGTCCTAATTAGAAATCACTTAAGAAGAACTCAACGGAAAATACTGTTAAGATAAGGTGCAATAAGTACAACACTGACATTGGTCCTACTTGTAACAACTAGTATCTGGCCAATTGATTACTAATAAAGTTAAGGGGAGCAATCTACTGGCTAAAAAAAAGAGAATTTTGAGAAAGTAAGAGAAGTAGTTTTGAGGGTATATATTATTTATAACAGACAAAGGTTGAAAGGAAAATTTTAGGTAGACAACAAATATCATCTATTATAAGAGATAAATATTTATATAAGCATTTGGAGAAACTGGCTCAAAAATTGTAGAATTGCATGGGAAGAAATTTTGGAACAGGAGGAAATACCAACAGCTACAGTAAAAGCTGAGGATGGGATTAGAAGATCAGCAAGATTACACATATTACATTCTGCAAATATAGCATCAAGCTACAAGGAAGAAGAGAATGAAAGAAATAGTGAAGATGATGAAGGAAGAGGGTCCAAAGAAGAGGAGGGAGGGAAACAGAAGAGAGGAGTAAAGTAGGAGCTGGTGATAACTATAACAATGAGTATAAAACAATAACTAATAGTATAATGACCAAAGACAAAGAAAGAAGAGTCAGGGAAGGTGAAAGGGAAAGAAGATCAAGAGAAGAGTGAAGATAGAAGAGGGAAGTGATTAAAGGCCAAATACTGAAAAGAAAGAAGACTGAGAGAAGATGTGATGGCCACTATAATAAACAACACACTGCAAAAGGGGGAAAAGAAAGAAAACTGAAGGAGAGATAAGGGCCACGAGGAAAGGAGGAGCCAGGGTTAGAGCTGTTATGAGGAGAAGGTAATGGTGGTTAATAAAAGGTGATAGTATAAGTGTAAGTGATTAATGAATGAATAAGTTGAGTGATAATTATAATTGAAATATCAGATAAGACAAAATATGAAAACAGAAGAGATATAGTGAACAAGGTTTATAGGTACAAATAAACAAATTATAAAATTTAAATTGGCGTTGATTGTAATAGTAAGAGTAGTGTAGTGATTGAATAGGAAAAGTAGAAATATATGTAAAGTGAAAGTTTAATGTATTAACTGAACCAAGTTGGGTAATGTAGAGATTAAGTAGGAATTATAATCTTACAGCTAGCTAGGGGAGAGGTTACCAGCACTCTGACAATTTGGCTTCTGGCGGTTAAACTTAGTCTAGTGGTAACGTTACTGGTTTCCAGTATGTTGTAATTTAATATCAATTGTTCAATTGATCTAGTGTTTTAGTTTAAATTATAAAAAAAAGTTATTTATAGTTTATGATCTGTAAAATTATGTTCAATGAAATTAATTCAAGAATACAGGAATAAAATTTGGAAATATAGGCTCCAGGATAGACAACAAGGTGCCAGGACAGAGCATTGCAGATTTTATTTTTTATAGAAAATTCAGTATGTTCAGCATCCCACAAATATTAAATGGGTACATATCTAGCGGTTAGGGGACCCCAAAGCTATCTCTAATTGGTCTAACAATGAGAAGAAGGATAAAAGAAATCATTGCTCAAGTCAATAGCAAGAAAAACTGGATAGAAAGGGCAAAGGTGTGTATTTTCTTTCCCATCTTCAGAAAAACATTAAATACCATATCCAGGAATCCCATGATATAACCAATGGGTACAGTACTCTATTATTTTCTAAATTCTATTCATATGGGCACTGCCAATGCTACATAGGATTCCTGCAAACTGGTCCTATCTGCAATTTGATTGTTATGTATTTCTTGTTTGAATACTGATATCTCGCTTGGTTTTTCCTGAAAAGCATGATAGTTCTTATCAAGAACATATTCCTGTGACACACTGTTTTACATGTAGAATTGAAGGACAGAAAGGTAGAAAACCTCTCGTTATCACCTGCCCTTGAGAAATTGCTGCTAACACCTTTAAGACATGCAAGCAACAATGTAAATGTAAAGACAATAAAAATAAGAGCTCAAAATAAAATTGGTTACAACCAAATCAGGCAGCTGATCCTTTTATTATTACATCCATCTGCAAAGAGTTGGGTACCGTACTCCCTGCTGCTGTTGGGGGTTTACTAGTAGTAAAACACCACTCGTTCTGTGCGCATCAGCGTTGTTTCCACTATTTTGAGCCCCGCTACGATCGAATTGATTAACCTGAAATCTATAAGTTTTAGCGGAAATAAACAGAATGAATTTAATAGCAAATAGTATTATGAAAGCGTCAAACATATGTTGCCGGCGATCAGCGCACCGGTTACACTGGTCGTGACAAGTAGTTTCGGGCTCGAAAAAGTATCACCCCTACAGCAAGGGTTAGCAGTGAAGTCCATAGAATATATATACACAGAGCAAACTTAATAATTGTAAAAAAAAAAAAAAAAAAAAAAAAAAAAAAAAAAAAAAGCAAAAAGATGTGTGGCAGCAATACTCATAACTCAACCTATTACTTTGTGTAAGTATAAAAGTAAGTATAAACAGATTTAGACGTTTAAAAGTATGACCAAGTGTTTTATGTGAAGCATTAACATCATGAGTAACTAGGGTGAGTACGAAGGAACAACTCTTACGAAGAAAAAATTAAAGTTGTGTTCCTTACCTTTATTTGTTACAGTGTTCCTGAGTGTTATGTGACGAGCTTGTTCACAGAGAAAATGTAATTCCAATTTTGGAAATTACACGACTTTACTAACATGTGTGTATATATTAATATTTATAAACACTGGCATAACGTTGACAAGAGAAGGGAGATATTTCTCAATACATAATGTATACTTTTAGTTTCTTTTATACGGTGCGTAGTAGGAGTACAATCTAAATTCATGGACATTTGCGTTTTAGATATAGGACCTGTTCCTTGCCAGATAATTTGATAATTTCACCTAGCGTAAAATGTACAGTGCCTCTTTTAAGATCAAAAGTACACTTATGCTTAACTTAAGCTCGTTGAATTTTGTTACGTGCTTGTTGAATTTATTGTTGTGTTTGCTTAACAAAGAGATTATCTGACATACTTTTCATTTGTACTCAATCCACCGGTTGTACTTCTGCAAGTAACGTAAGGTGTCTCCCATACATTAGATTGAACAGTGTAGTTTGAGTCAATTCATGCCTAAGCAAATGTTATGTGGGGATGGGCCTTATTCCACTCTCGCTGTTCAGCAGATGTGTAGTGACTTAACATGATAACAATTTGATTAACCCTTTCCCTTAAACCATTACGGGCCGGATGGTAGGTAGTAGTAAACGTGAAATCTACACTCTTTTACTTTAATAACTTCTGTGTAACATCACTTAAAAAGACTGAACTACTAGCTAATAAAAAACATGGCTAGTGCATCATGGCGACATATTTTCTATTTATGATTTAGACTGCACCCATTTTGTAATATACTCGGTCCAGATTATCGCAAACTTTCTCCCTGACCTTGGTGTATGTATAGAACCCACTAAATCTATATTCCAGCTTTCGCCAATATAATTTACAGGAATTCGTTGTAATAAATCAGCAGGTTTCAAATTTTAGGACCTTTATGGGACTGACTACTTGGGCACCCTTTCACGTACTTTTCAATTCCTTTATGTATACCGATCCAATAATAGTGGGAATAAATTTTGTGAAAGGTTCGTTTAAAATCTAGATGTTCAGATAAGAGTTCTTCGTGACAAGAGAATGATATCTCGTGCTTCAGTGATTCTGGTATCACTAGTAAATGTAATGGTCCCGTTGAATCAGCGTTTTTACGATAAAGTAATCCCAGATTTCAAAACACAAGCGGCTTGATATAATTTAGGCGATGCAGAACCGAGTATTTCTAAGATTTGGATTATTGGTTTAAGTAGGGAACCACTTTATTGTTTCTAAGCTAAATCCACAGGGGACAACAAACATATGGCGAATTAGTCCGTTTATTCAAATTCCTATGGCCCCGGATCATCTACCGAAAGAACATCAGCATATAAATGTTTGACTCCCGTGTTATAGATAAATTCAATGTCCATCGAGGTAATCTGCCTGACTTCTTTTAGATTCCCTAAATAACAACGCAGATGACCTGAGATGTTAAAGAGCGTCCATAAATAAATCAAATCTAAATAACAGGTCACTTACTATATTAACAGGATATCCATAAATATAGGGCCGAAATTATGTTAAGCCATAAACTATTGCGAGTAATTCAACCTCAGAGACTGTAAAGTACCTCTCGTGCTTATTCAACGCTCTTAAGCAAAAAGAAACTGGATGAAGTTCACCATTAACTTTTTGTGGGATTGCGGCTCTCATGCCGTGCTGTATAAGCTCCAGAGGTGAAATGAGCTAAAACGGAGCGGTCGTTAATACTTACCCTTCCTGTAAAGATAAATCTATGTTACCAAGTAAAGCGTTGTAATACGGTGAATCTACTGTAACTTCGACGGGGGGGGGGGGGAGCAGTATCTTCACAATTACATCATGACGCTCCAACTAATGACCTATCGTGCCGGTGCGCTTGAAAGCTTTATCATCTAGCTGTATCTGTGGTCACTACCTTCGGCTCTCTCCGCCGTCGCTCAGGAGTAGCATGCGTTGCGCATAATTTCTTCCGCGCTCCGTGTAAGGATAATTTAATACGCGCTTGAGTTTGTCAAACGCAATCAATGTCCATTCGAAATTCTGATTTATGCGCGTGAGCAAATGTAGTAGGGGAAACAAACTTATATACAAAATAAACGAAATACTTTTTGTATATCCCTTACAGACTTTGGGAAAGGCAAAGGAGTAATAGCTTTTATTTTATCCTTGTCCGGTCCAATACCTTCAGCCAACACTGCAAAACCTAAGAGTTTAATATGACATGGCAAAAAAAATAAATAAATAAATCTGGTAACTTAAAATTATGTCATTGCAACTGCCGAAACATATCTTTCAAATTACCAAATAAGTTCAATAAAAATTTACGCAAATACCACAATATCATCCAAGTACACTGAAGTTTTCTTATATTTATCACTTCCTCTTTCCTACCTTTCCACCCAAGCATAAACATTGGAAGGATATGTTTGTAGACAATGGATATCAGCTTTTGGTAAACAGGGTATAGTTAAAGTTAGTACAGTTTTTTTTAATTAAGTATTAAGCAAAAAAAAAATTAAAAGGTTTGGTATTACATGTTATGTAGCTTTGCATACTATATTTATTAGTAATGAACTGAATTCGTTCTTACAAAGTATCATATTCTTTGGAATGTATATTAGAGTGTAAAGATTCAAGGATACAAATTGGAAGTGCTAACAAAATGATATCTCATTATAAATGCAGGTTGCAGAAGTGGTTGGTGGCTACTTAGCAGGTAGCTTAGCTGTCATGACAGATGCTGCTCATCTTTTATCCGACTTTGTGGGCTTTCTTGTTAGTTTATTTGCTGTGTGGATTGGCCACAAAGCACCAACACAGAAGTTATCTTTTGGTTACCACAGAGCAGGTATGTTAACTTAAAAATTAAGGAGAGCATCCATATTAAAAATGTTGTCAATCAGTTAATTTTAATTTTTATACTTTGGCTGTGAAAAGTTTTTACTTGAATGTACTGCTAATTTTTATAGGTACTAACCAAATTTTGACGCATAATTATAAGAACCGTAACAGTAATTAATGATAAAATAGGTATTGGTTATTACTCTCAAACCAGAAATCAATTTTTTTAAAAAAAATTAACATACCACCCTTGATTTATATATTATAAATCAGAAGATATTCAAAGACTACAATATCACTTTAGTATTTAAGAATACACATAGCATCAACATTTGTAATAAAATAAAGTAGACATCTGCCATTGGAAAAAGAAGTAAGGAATTTATCAAGTTTTTTTCCAAATAGTCCAAATTGTTTGGGCTGGACTGTTTGGTGAAAAAAAACATTTAATTTTGCCAGCTGTGATATGTGCAAATGTTCTTTAAGGTATTCTATTTTTTTAATGGTATAGTCATTAACCGATATGTTACACAGTTAAATACTACTTCCTTATGGGCTCTGCGATTGAGATCATAGACTTTTATATAATTTTTGGCATGAGCAGAATACTAAATTTTAGCCTCCCATTATTTATTATTATTCTTAGATCTAAGAATGGGAGTGCATTATCTGTTTCTATCTCCAAAGTGAATTTCATTGCCACTTCTTGTAGATTTAATAGTTCAATATGTCATCTATCTGTAATTACAAACATATTTATATATCTGGTAGATGTTTAAAGAACAAAAATGCTGTATTAACTACTAAAAATGTTTCTCAAAATTTGATAAACAATCAAGGGGAAGTAACATGATATACAAAAATTCTTTTCTCATCTAAGCTGGATTACAAAATGTTGAAATTCTATTACTTTGTCAGTGTAATCACATTGTAGATACAGGCCAATGCTGTTCATCTTCTCAGATTAAACTTATATCTTTCCTCCCAATCTTGCCTTGAAATGCCACATTTTTGTAACTGCTTCCTTGCTTTTGTTACAGCAATGTCATTAATTCAAAATTCTACCACACAATGCAGCACCTTTTGATTGACATCAGAATATTTAATATTGATGTAGAATTAGTTTCTTATACTTCACTTACTTGGTTTTTTAATTGGAAACATTTTGGGAACATTCACTTCCATCATCAGCATAAGACACTTTTGATCTACTTCATTATTAATAGCTTAAAATGTATAAGTTCATCAGAATATTTACTATACTCTAAACTGCAAAACAATTAACAATTGTACTTTTCTTTTATCAAGTGCTTTTTTTTTTGAAATCTCAAGCATCAGTTAATTTTAGATATATGTGAAACTAATTATAACTCCCTAACTTTTAACAAAACTTCTAATGCATTTTGCTCCATTTTTATTTTCTCTACGTAGTTGATGACTTGGAGTGTAAAATTCACTGTATAACTTTTATTCTTTCTTTCCAATGTATATTGCTCTTAGAGACTGAGCAATGCTAATTGTTTCTTTTATCTGTGGGTTTGTGGTTGGCCAATAGCAGATAGTGGGAATATCAAGTCATTATATTTACAGAAGGGATGCATAATGGACTTTTAATTTTCCAAGTGTTTGGAATATTCACAAAAAATGCCTTTGAAAAGAAAAGGAATGTCTTAATATTTTTAGTGTGAAAATAATATGAAAATAAAATTTGAAATGATCTGTATTAAAATTTTGGAGGAAAAAGAAATAATGCAAATAGCAATGGTAATTTGTTGCAGAGATCCTGGGAGCCCTGTTCAGCATAGCCATTATTTGGATAATGACCGGTGTGTTTGTGTGCCTGGCTGTGCTGCGAGTGGTGCATCAGGATTTCGTCATAGAGGCTGATACTATGATGGTAGTAGCTGCTATAGGCGTTGTCATAAATATAATGTACGTAAATAAATTTAAAGCTTGTGAATAATAGTTTTCATTTAATATGGTGTAGCAGTAAGATGTATATTTGTAGTCATTGCTCAAATTCTATAGCTACTAAAATAATAGGACAGAAATACTAATCACAATAATGAGTAGGAAGAAGATTCTGGAATTTATACAATAAAAATTCTAATTCATTAATTGTTTGCCATTCGAGAAATTTGTATGGTCTATAAGAAAAGTGGCCAGAGCCACAACTCATAGACCTGTATTCATTCTATTTTGTATTTTGGTTAGCATGTAAATAAATAAATAACTCAGTTACAAGAATTCTAATTAAGAAATGTGATTTTTATATTTATATATGTTGAGTTTGGGGACACTTTTATTGCTGGTAAACTGAAAAGTCAGTTACTATGACCTCCCACTGCTATAAGCTTCAATATCCTATCAAGCTTATCAATAAGGCTGTTTACATACTATTCTGAAATGGAATGCTAAATGGATTTTACGTAAAGTAATGAGCAATAATTTTTTTGTGGAAAAATCGTTGACAGCAGAAGTATTGACTGGTAGGTCTTTTATGATTTTTTTGAACCTATGAAGTCAACAGCTTGCATTACAAGGATGCTAATAAACTGGGCAACAACAATATTTAATTTTTTTCAGCATGCTGTTATTGAATTTCTTGTTCAAAAGAAAATCCTTACTGCAGAAATTTGCCAGTGACTTCAGTGTGCACATAGAAATATATATATTGGTGTTGGCATTGATAGATAATTAGTAAATAACTTCAAAGGTGGAAATATTAGCACTCATAGCTGTTGCCCTTGTACAGCCTAGGCTGAATGCAGCAAAGAGAAAGTTGATGAGATTATTAACAAAGACAGGCATATGATTTTGAATGTAATAGCAAAAACATTTGGAATAGGGCACACAGAAGATATTTGAAAGCTTAGGCTTTAGGAAAATTTGTGTTAATTGGGTAGTGCACATATTGATAAAATTCAACACAAAACCATCGTAAAATGTACTTCAGATAATAATAAAATGGAGATGATATTTTGCTTAGTATTATATTAAGTAAGAAAACTTCAATTCACCATTTTCCAGCTTGAAACAAAACAGATTAGAAAGAACCTTTTGAATTTTCTAACAAAAAAGAAAACAAATATGGTGCTATAATTGAAAAGTCTGTGGGTATTGTTTTCTGGGATTTTGCCATACTATATATGCTGCTCATTATGCCAAGACACTGTGCCAGCTTCATTATACATTGCATGATAAACATCCTAAAAGAAAGACCATTCTGCAGCATGACTGTTTGGGTTCACTACATGCTTCACGTTTCAAACAGTTAAAAAAATGGGATGAAAATTTATCCTCACCTCTCCTATAGCCTAATTTGGCACCATCAAACTACCATGAAGTGACAAAGGCATATACCCTACTAGAAAGCAGGGGAATCCCTCATTGAACCTTTAAACTACTATTTTTTTGAATTTGTGAAGATCAAATGCAAAATCATTGTTATGAGAAAGCAGAGCAATTCAGAAACTAGTGTATCACAGTGTTGTCAGCAGGCTGGAACAGAATTCTGCTGCATGGAAATAATTCAAACTTCTAGAATGGTGCAAAAATAGTGTACAAAAAAATGGGGATTATGTGGAAAAGTAAACAAGAGTCTGCAGATTAACATGATGTACTTGGTTTTTCAATAATAAATGATAATTTATTAAAATTTTTTGCTCATTCCTTTTTGTCCATTCCTCATACTAAATGGAAATAAGCAATACTGTGCATAAACACCTTTACTTAATGTTGAAAATTATATCTAAAAGGCATTAAGTGTAAGACATTCATTAAAATTAGGATTAAATACAAAGAAAATATTGAAAATAAAATAGAATTCAGAATAATGCTTTATATTTTAAGCCCATCTGTATGTACATTAGTGTAATATTTTATGTTTCTTCAAAATGAACAGAACATTTTGGCAAAACATCTGTTAATACCCAATGATAGAAAGGTATGAAACTTAACAAATGTTGCAGAAGTTACAATAAAGGTGTAGCAGAATGCCAGATGAGATGAACTGATTGTGTTCAAAAATAATAACTCGCTCACCACAATGAAATACTTTTATGGCTGAAATTGAACCAAGAAAGAAAAAATGGCAGCATTGTATGGTGAAGTTGTTGACATGATTTGTTACCAACAACAGAAATATGCTAGATAGTAGTGCACAAGGGGGCGAGGGGCAAAGCTGAGTTAAGGCAAAATGTTAAATCAAAATTAAGCTCCCCTTACCTACCTAACCTAATATAAGTAAATATTTGTTATTACAAGGAACCTTGTGAAACTTAACCCCAGGTTAGATTTAAGTTAACAAATGTATGGTGGACTTAATGATATTTTTATATACCTATTACTACAATTCCATACTGTTGCATTAAACTGTATATATAAAATTAATGGTAAGCAACTCTGAAAAATATTGAAGGAAGTGCTAAAGGTGATGCACAGGGCTGCCCAGGTGAAGAAAAATGAAAGGCATACATACAGACAATGGAGACAATAGGCTATGGCACATATTGCAGAAAATAAAGGAATTATTAGCAAAAGACAAATAAAGCACATGCCTTAAGTTCTACACATTTACAATTACAGTTTTACAGTATTTCCTTAGTCCTTGAGTGCTTGTTAATTCAGGATCCTACATAACTAACACCTCAGTTGTTCTGTACATGGATCCTACATCACTCTAGCTGTACATATTATCAAGTAAACTTTGCAAATACTTCCTAAAGGTGATCTTATTCCCTCATTGTTATTTTATTACCTTCTTTCTTTGCCTTGATCACTTTCCTCCACCACGTTTCTTATACGTAATATTTTCAAACTGATTCAAAAATTACTTTTTGTTAATCCCAACAATCTTTAATGCCAGAATTTCTGCCTGCAAATTATCCCATTTCTTGCTCCATATTTTCACTCTCCATCCTTCTGTTTCTTTACATTCTAATATACAGTGCAAGTTCTTGTCTACCTTACCACATAGTGGGCACAATTCTTTGTCAACTTTTATCCCATCTAACATCATTGTTCCTGTTCTTGCCCATGCCATACCCTCCCTTCCCATTTTGTCACAAACCTCAATATATTTTTCCCTGCCCCATTCTTAAAATTCCTATTATATATCAGAGTACTCTTATCTCTTAGCCTACCAAATATTTCCTGTTTCACTATATCATCAGTCCTTGCTTTCACTTTATTCACATGTTTTTCCCGTTTGGTGACTGTAAACTAACTAGCTCTCCCAAACCAATTCCCATGAAACTTAACAACTATTGCAGAATGTACCTATCCAGCTTCCTTCCCATTTACCTTTTTCTTGCGCCCCCAAGCAGTCTTTGACAATATTTCCTTCCTCTAATGATTCTATCCTCTGCCAGTATTGTGTTTTATTTCTAGACCTTTCCTGCCAACCCTTCCTAGTTCCATCAGGACTATTCCATTGGGTGCTGCTATAGGTAATCCCATTATCATTTTACAGACTGCTCTATGAATCTGCTCTATACATTTCCACCCTTTTTCTGTGCCCCATATTTCTATCCTATGCATCATTTTCAATTAAACTGTAGCTGAATATATTCTCTCTAGCCATTTTACACTCATGTTTGGTATTTTCTTCATGCATGTTTTTGTACTATTTTTAGCTAATTTTCCCTTCCCTAGTACATTTTTCCTTTGTTATGTCCATTTTCCATTACTGTTCAGTCTTATCCCCAAATAACTAAATTTCCTCACCACTTCATTTTCATTCCCCTCTATCCACCATTTCTCTTATCAGCTGAGTTTGTTCCATTTTTACATACCAAACATTTTTTTTAATTTTATTCATCTTTAAGTCCTATTTTTTACAATATCTCTCTGCTGCTTCTATTGCTTTCTTTAGACCTCCACTTGTAGTTATACCTGCTACAAAATCATCCACAAAAAGCAAATCTGGAATGTCTTTATTATTAATTGATGGACAGTGCCTATTCTCTCTCCGTCTCTATTTCTTCAACTATCTCATCTATAAATAGCTTGAATAGTACCAGACTTATTACAGTACTATCTTAAGCCGATTGTATTTGGTACCCAGTCTGTTGCTTTGTTCCATTCGAGCCTAATGCAAAAATTATTATCTGAATACAGCCTTTGTATTAGTCCTATAAACTTCCCACTCACTCCCATTTCTCTCAAATTAATTCAAAGAGCATCTTTTATAATTTAAGTATGTATAACATGACATGTATGAGTAACACAGCTGTGGATAAGTTAAAGTAGAGAGTATCGTCAATTAAAAAAAAAAAAGAAAGACATGGAGTATTTATGGATGCAGTAATGAACTTTTTAATTAATAATTTAATTAAATCTGACTAATTGCTGCTAATTATAGTCCTCCCAATATCTCTCCCTCTCTTATTCTAGAGCTTTATCACACTTAAATAACTTCAACATTAAACTAAGGGATTGGAAATAGGTAGGATTGTGGCATCACTGCAGGTCATTTGCTATCATACTCAAGATATAAATTAAAAATGCCTAAAATCGTATTTTTCTGTTACAGAATGGGTCTGGTGTTGCATGGAGTCTGTATGGGACTCGGAAGTCACCATCATGGCCATAGCCATTCTGCAACAGGTTCAGTAGAACAGCAGAATAAACCTCATCAAAATATCAATGTTCGTGCAGCAGTCATACATGTACTTGGTGATTTAATACAGAGTGTTGGTGTACTTGTATCTGCTGTTGTCATAAAATGTTATGTAAGTTTTTTGTTGATGTCATTTTAAAAAAGAAAAAAACTTCTTGAAAGAATGAGATACTAATATATAAGCACTATAAAAGAAATAAATGAGTCTATATTTGCCATCAATCTAGAATGTTAATGCTTGTGTTGAACTATGTGAATTACTGTTTTTCAGCCTAGTGCTAAACTGGTGGATCCAGTATGCACATTCCTATTTTCTCTGCTGGTGTTGACAACTACCATTCCCGTGCTGAAGGATGCAGCACATGTACTGATGGAGGGCTTCCCCACAAATCTCAGCTACACAGCTTTTGTCACACAACTCAGCTCCTTAGATGGGGTTCGTGCAGTGCACAACCTTCATGTGTGGTCTCTCACATTAAATAAGCATGCACTTTCTGTACATCTAGCAATAGGTAAGTTACAACAAGTACCTCATCCTGTGTTCTACTTCTGTGTAAAACATATTAATCCTTAATATACCTGGCACTGGCATCAAGTTATTATTTTAGTGTTTGTAGGTTCATAAACACAATATATCATTAAGCAATACACTGATATGCATGAGATTATCAGAGCAAATTATTCATAAAATTATAAAATAAAAATTTTTGTAAATCATTAATAATAATATGTTTTCCTTATTTTGGCTTCATTTGAGTTAATATATAATAACCATAAAGAAACTGTCATGAATCTTAGTTTGGAAAATGGATGATCATAATTTTGATGCTTAGCAAGATTTATATTGATGAATATTATTATTCTCTACATCAGGTATGCAGGTTATTACAAAGTAAGAAAAAGGTAGTCTTATCTCCCTCTACATTCTCTTCTTTGAGCAGCACCATACTGTTGTTGTTTGGTCTCCTATTATTATTGTTTGATCTATTCTGCAGAGGAAAAGTATTTATCATAAATTTTTCTTTCTTTGGTGAAAAAAAATGTATTTTATAAATTAACCATAAAATTTATCTATTCATCTAAAAATATTAATATTCAGATATTATGAAATTATTCTTCAGATTTGGGGCTTAAAAAGCTCCAATCTAATTTTATCAGAACTGTTGAGTGTGTTGTTATTCAGCAAATTTTAAAGCTTGAGTTGCAATGGTTTTACTGCTTCATTAATATTAAAAGTGAATGAATTGCTAAAATGGAAAATCTCCTTTTCCATTAAAGCTACATCTAAAAATCTGTCTTTAAAGAATATACAAAATGAGTGAATTATATTTTTATACTGGTTGTGAAGATTGCATTGTTGGAAAATGAAACATCATTTAGGAGCTGATATAACCAATACTGAAATTTAGCCATGAAAGTTTTTATTGAGTCAATCAGTTTGTCTTTTCCCTGCAGCTTACAATTCAGTAGGTCAAGATGAATTATATTAAGTATTTAGTTCATTAATTTTTTCTTATCATTATAATTGTTCTGTGCATAACTCTAGGGTACAGATAAAAGTAATAATATTGCATTCAGTCAATACCAAATACCTGTGCTTTACATGATTTATTGTCCTGTAAATTGTTACTTTCAACTAAAGTAATACAGTGGAACCTTGATTTATCATTTTTGGAGGAACCAGGTTAAAAAAATGATGGATGTGGGAAAAAAATAAATACAGGAAATACATAAATCATGTTCAAAAATAAATAAAGTCAATTTACAAGGAAACAGTATATTTTGCTTCAATTTTACATGTTACAATGTACACATTTTACCCTTTTGTTGTCGGTTCTGGTGGTCTAGTGGTAGACATACTTGCCTCATAGACCCAAGATCTTGGGTGCAATCCTGGCCATGATTGATGGATTTTTTTCTGGTGTAAAAATCTTAAGTATGGCTCTCTTCAGAAGGTAAGTGAATCTGTAGGTTCCATGTCGTAGATTTACAGCATGTAAAAAAAACCTCAAACTTGAAAGAAGAGGCCTGTAAGCAAAATTTATCGGCCATTTCATGCCCTGAATTGAAATTTATGCTGATAACCTGAGATGTTAAAGAGCATCTGCAAATAAAACAAGTCAACAAAAATCAACATGTTTGTAACTTTCTTTGATAAAGGTCATTAACTGATATTTGCTTCTTTGCGTGTGAAACAATGAATTTTCCATCTTCAATATTCCGTTGCTCACTACCATCCATACCATCATTGTCTTGTGCATAGCTATACGCATGCAGTTTCACATACTCAAAGCTTCAGCTTTTGGCTATTGCATGATCTTTCCCCTCTTTCTTACTCCCCTCCCCGATGTTGCAAAAACTTGCTACTCCTCCTGCCTCGTTACACACTTCGTGAAGGCTTTGACTACCACATGCGATAACTTCCTTATGGTCCTCATCCTAAGTGTCAAAACTGACATCACTGGCAATTCTGGCCCATTCTTTGCATCAGCTATCATCATGCTGGTGCTCCAAAAATATCGGCAACTAAGAGAGTCATGCTTGATCTAAGAAAACATGACACGAACTCTCTGTACATGCAACAATCATTCTTCATATTCAAATTTGAAAACGATCATTCGAGGATAAAATTTCTTTGGGACTGAATAATATGGGAAAACAATATTCTGAGGAATGATGAATGTGGGTTTTATTTACATAGGTTATAATGCAAAATGTTTGGAACCACATAAATTGAATGATACTTTGGGAAAATGATAGTTCTGGGAACAATAGATCAAGGTTCCATTGTAGTAAGTAAATAAACTTCTGACCTAAACAAGACGTTAAGCATATTTTTTCTTGTGATGGTGATGGTAGTAAAAATATAATTAATTAAGAAACATTCTTCAAAAGTTAAAAATATGCCTGTAAAACTATCAAAATTCAGTTTATGCTTCACATCAAAGTAATGTTAAATTGAAGACTCTTATGCATGTGATTTGCACTCCACATACTATAGAGCTTTCTTTACTTTTTCTATACAGAAAAATTATTTTTCTCACTCCTTACTAAATCACACTGCAAAGTTGCCATGGTCTTCTTTGGTGAAATGGCTTGCTGTTAGGCATAATAGAGCATGATTAGTGAAAGCAAGTGATGTGTGCTAAGAACATATAACCCTCCATAAATACTGTCAATAAGTTTTAGCAAACTAACCTGAAATGCTGACTGATATATTAAAATCCCAATAATTTGCATTACATGGATATGCTATAAACACAAGTGCCAAGGATTGTATTTACCAATATTACATTTATTATGTCAGATACAATATAGCCTGACTAAACCCAAGCTCTACACCAGGCCAGTATTGAATTTTTGAAACACACTGGTGAATAACTGGTGAATGCGTATTTTTAACATACAATATTACCGGAACAAACCCAATCAAACACAGTTCTTACTTTACCTAAGTACATATCGATTTCTACCATCCATTTTCTTGCTTTAACATTCAACATCTTTTTCTCCACAATTTCCTTTGGTAAATTAGACCATCTTCACACTTCCAACTTCTCTCTAAAAAACTTGGTTTCCTCACAGACCAGTAATATATGCCAATTATTATCTTGCTGACTACATAATGGGCATTTATCCAGCTTCCCCCTTACTCTTAAACCCTTCAAAATCACAGCCCCTGTTCTTGCCCATGCAAAACCTTCTCTTGCTGGTTTATCATATATTTCGACATAGTTTTCTTATTACAAACTCTTTTCATTTCTCTATACACACTCAATGATGTTTTCAGTTTAAAACTAGCAAATAGTTCTTGCTTTTCAATGTCTTTGGTTCTTAACCTAACTTCTTTCTAGAACCTCCTTCCTAATACTCTGTTGGCCCTCCACATGACCCCAAAACAAATTTTTTCTAGATATTCTTTTATCTTGTTGAACCAAGTACCACCTTAATTAAGCCTTTGCTGACGTACCAAACAATGATATGACACCATGCTCCTCTAAATTACTAATTCAAAACCAGTATTTCAATACTCTCTCCACAATTTTCTCTTTATTGCCTATTCTACCTAGTTCTACTTGGGCCACCCTGTTCGGCAAGTCTCTGGGTAAAACAATATTTGTTTGCAAAAAGTTTCTGTTTACGAGATTAACATTAACCCACCCTTCTTCCAAACCCCATATCTGAACTCCACAGAGCATTTTGGCAAGACCTGAATTTTTTATTTACTTGGATTAATACATAAGCTCCACATCCTGCAAAATTTATCTATTGCTTCAATTGATTTGTTTAATCCCACATTAAATATAGACATTATGACAAGATCATCTGCGAACAACAACCCAGGTATTTCATTATTATTGATAATTGGAATATGGCTATTTACTGCATTAATTTCCTCTAGGATACCATTAATAAACAAATTAAATAATAATGGGCTTAATTTGCAACCTGGCCTAGCCCTATATTATTTGGGATGACTTGTGTTACTTTATTGCTTTACATTTTTATACAGAACCCATTATCAGTATATGTTCTTTGTAATACTTTTATGAACCTATTAGATATTCCCTTACTGCTCAATCTTACACATAGAACTTCCCGATTAAAAGGTTTTTCAAAATCCATAAATAACATATATAACCTTCTCGTCTTTACAGCTAAATATTTATTTACCAATGTATCTGCAACAAAGATATTATCAATTGTTCTCTTATTCTTCCTAAATTCTGACTGGAATTTTGATAACGTATTCTCTTCTTCTGTCCATCTTTGCAATCTTTCTGTTAGGACCCCTCTGTGTAACTTACCTAATACAGATAGCAAACTAATTCCTCTGTAATTTGAGAGAATGTTCATGCTCACCTTATTCTTAAATATAGGCACCACTATTGCTTTTTTCCAACTTCTTGGAGCCTTTCTTCCTTTTTGATTGGAATTAAATATTCTAACTAATAGACCCAATCTCTTCTCATCTAAGCTCCATGCTTTCCAAAACTCCCCTGGCATTCCATCAACTCCACTTGCTTTATCCATTTTTAGTCTTATAATTTGGTCTAGCACTTCCTCCATTCCTATCTCTCCATCTAAATGCTCAATATAATATGCATTTTTCATTACACATAATTTCTGCCCATTTGGTGTTCTAGGCTGAAAAGATTTTGGAAATATCTTATCCAATCTTGCTCGCTTATGTTGTTTTCCCTTACACTACCCTTGCATAATACCTTAACTATCACCCAAATACTGCCACTGTGGCTGAGGTTGTTAAGGCACGTACTCGTGAGCGGGGGGGTCTTAGGTTCTAATCCCACCTGGATCATCCTCCCAAATTGTTTCAGTATCTTTTACTCTTGATGGTTCGTATAACTTTCTACTCATCTTTCCTTGCCACTCTTTCTTCTTCACTTCCATAAGGCATTTATAACTTCACTTTTCAATCATAAAATCATAAAATTGTCCCTTTCCTCTAGCATGCCTATTTGCCTTAACTTCGTTAGGATTCTTTTCTTTGCCTTCCTACGCTCTTGATCATACTATCCCTTTTTCTTGTTTACTGAATAACCCTTACCTCTCATTTTTGCTCTTGCCTTTTCAGTATCTGCTCTAATCCTAACACAGCCTCCTCAATTCTCTCTTCCTTAAGCAATTCCCCTACTCCTATTAGCTTTAACACTCCAATCTGCGATCTTAATTCCTCCAAAAATGTTTCTGTTTCCTCCTCCCTGCATCTATAACTATGAATTTTAATTCCTTCCTGATCAGAATTTTTTGTTCTCCTTTTAATGTGCTTTAAAATTCAGTCCTTATTGGGAAATGATTACTTGAAGAAACTACATTTAATACTTCAAAAAAATAAGATACCAGATAAGAATCTAAATCCACAGAGTATAACATATAATCTATAACACTCTGGCCATTTTTGTTTACAAATGTAAATTTCCCCATATCATATTTTCCTTTTACCCCATTACACATCATAAGGTTAAATTCTTCACAAAACTCTAACAATTTCATACCTTCTTTATTGACAATTTTGACTTTACTCATTCTTCTTTCTGCCTTGCTTAACTTTCTTACTGACTCATCTTCCAGATCTATTATCTTTATTTAACTTTCTCCTACTCTTGAGAAAGCATTAAAGTCACTAATTATTATAAATCCCTTATATATATGGTAATAAGATAATATATCGATATCTTGACCTAGCTTATCAAATAATCTTGAATCATAAAATTCAGAGGAACTTGTGGGATTATACACTGTTGCCACACACATTTTCACTTCCCCATAAACCACTCAGAATATATACAGCACTAATTTACCTCCTAAGTCTCTGCACACTTTCACTTTGACTTTCAAGCCTTTTCTCACAAACAGGTCTAAACACATGGCCTTTACCTTTTCTTTTTACATAAAAGTCTAATTCACTCACTACCACAAGAGTATCTTTTACCAGCCATGTCTCTACCATACTTATCAGATCCACTGACTTAAAAAATTGAGATGTTTCCCCTTTCCTTATTTTTTCAAATAATATAACATTCCAGAATATAATCCCCACTTTCCTTCCCTATACATATCCCTTTCTTTGGAAACTAAATTACTTCACCCGGGCCATATTTCTTCTCAGTCTATCGGATGCTTACCACTCCCTCTCATCGTCCTGTAGTTGCAAAATATGCTTCCTCCTGGTGTCAAAACTATACTCATTCCAGTATCTGCCCAAATATTTGAGCATGCCTCTGCACACGACACTATACTTTGGACCTTCTCCTTTGACTGGTTCTCAGGTACAATTTACTTGGTAACAAATGACCTTCATGTTCCTACCTTCCATTTTTGAACAGCTGCTTGTGGAAAATATCCTCCATCCCATTTTGCTGACTTGAAGTTCTATTCTCCTCGCATCCCCTCATTGCTTCTCCTACTCCTCTTCCCCTCGTACCATCTTCCCTCAGCTGTTCCTCTAACACAGGCTGTTTTTCTGATGGCATCAATGTTTCACCTCCCCTCCTCCTGTCTGCTTCTTCTCCAAGGTTGTTTATGTTGCAAGAGTACATCAGCCCATGTCCTGCATTTAGCTGACGAATATCCTGTTTCCTGTCATTGACCCACAAATTCAAGCCTCGAACATAATCTTTCTCTCCTGTGGCCCTTGCATTTTTCATTTCTCTTAGCAGAATATTTCTTATTTTTCTTTCTCCCTTCTGGTAATCTTGCTCTATAAACATTTTTGTCCCTTTTAACTTTTTTGGAATTTACTAAAATAGCCCATTTTATTTTCATAATGGCAAGCTTAACAATAATCAGTCTTGAATTGAGACCATTTCTACCCACTCTGAAAATATTGATTATTTCACAACCGCCAAGCTGTAGCCCTACTTTGTGTTGAAAAATCTCTTCAATTAATTCCCATGCTCATTTCTGTCTTATTTCTTTAACTCCAAATATTATCATGTTCCATTTTCTTATATTTTCTTTTCCTTTCTCCAAGTATGGTACTTCACCTTTGAATTTTACAGATAGTCTCTTCATTTCTTCAAATTTAGCTATTTTTTTTTACTAGTTCTTCTTTCCATTTCTTTTAGATTGGTCATATCTTCTAAAATACACCTCAACATTGCCATAATTTGATCCGTTTCCAGCCCAGGACTAGGTTCCACTCCACTTGTTATAAGGACCACTATTATCACCAACATATACCACAACATCATAACCTTCCGTTTGCATTTACTTGCACCAACAAGGGAAAAACTGCATGTACCAAATATGCCAATTCTGACTTTATATAACTCGAGCTGGATTCTCATTTTTTAGCTCTGATGAGCACGTGCACACACACATCTGTCTCCAGCCACTTCCCAGCAGCAATTCTCACTTAATTAAGATATCCTTTACTAAGCTTCTCATTATGCTGCATTCAAAACCAAACCAGTCATTATGGCCTTTCTATTTTTTCCTCATCCTAATGAGCATCCTATTTCCTGTTCACTTAAACATATATTGTAATAAACTTACAGCCTCTCCCTCCTTCTCTAATTCAGTGTACCATTTAATTCCTTAGATACACAAACTTGTCATTGCAGAATTATAATTAAATAAAACTCTCCAGCTTGGGCCTGACTCCCCTATATCTGTCCACTTACTCACCCAATTCCTCCTTGATTGAGTCTGGAACCTTCTTCTTGATAGGTAATTTGCCTCTCATTTTTTGGGGGGGGAATGGTGTTTAATGCCCATTTTTAATACTGAAGCACCATAGGCAGTGGACACTAATAATACATGAGATGAAACAATATATTGTGAAAGAATTTTTTAAGGAAGAAAATGTTCCAGGCCTAAGTTTAGGATACCTTCCTAGCATTTGTCATTTATGAGGACTGAAAAACCTCAGTCAGTGAGGACGGTCCTGGCAGGATTCAAACCCCAGACCTCCCGCTCACAAGTCTGTGCCTTGGCAATCTCGGCCACCCATGACATTGTCCCTCCATTCCACTGCTAGGGGAAAGCGAGGGGAAAATGAGGGCTATTGCTCACTGGATTCATCACTGTGAAGTTTGTCATGGGGTCTAAAGAATCCCAACCACAAAATCCACAACACTTTGACTTGGGCAACAAACGTGAACTCACCTATCTTATCATCCTCTCAAGAATGATTTAAAATCACTAAACTATTGCACTCACAAAACTGAACATTCTTCATTTATTATTTTGTCCTTAATACCCCTAGTAACACTACCCTTATCTTGCTCTCTGGATAAATCATCTTATGTACTCCATTCCTTTGCTTGTAGATTCTCAATTCTTACATTAAAGTCACCCAGTAACAAAAATTCTACCATAGAAAATTCCTCTTTGATTTCTTCCATCTCATTTTATAAGTAGTGGAAGTTGTCTGGGGCTATGAAACCGGGAATTTCTAGGAGGATTATAAACTATCCCTACACATAATTGCTCACTTCACCCATATCACCCCTTCCAGCTTTAATCTCTGCTCTTTGATCTGACCCTTCCATTCTTTTCTGTATAACAACCACGAACCACCGGAGGCCCCTTCCCTTGGTATTCCTTCTTGAATCTGTTTTTCCCCAAAATTCAAAATCTATCATTCTTATTTCCTCTCCCCCTTCTAACAATGTTTCAACAACCGCTAATATGTACCTTACCAACTAATGACCCATAAAGCCCATTGACAAACTCCTTTTCAGGCCTTTGGAGTTCCAGAATCCCAACTTCATAGACCTGATCTCCTCATGCTATGCTGAGTCCACTCTATATCTGAATTCCTGCAGCTTCTTCTGATTTCTCAACTCAATTCCGCACACTTTGTACCATGTTACCAGGCCCAAGGATGCTGTTCCATTATGTAGACACAACACTCCCACCATTTGATACTTCTCTTCTTTCTTCCTCCACCACCTCCCTCATCTGCTATTGAATCTCTTGTGTCCAGTCCAATGATGTCCTTTTGAATGGAGAGTTCATCCCAACCTCAACTCTCCTTTTTTCTCACAAGCACACACACATAATCAATCCCACCTCCAATCTTCCACTTCTCAGACCATCTTGTACAGGACTTAAGAGGCATAACCTGCTCTGGACTATCGCCATTACCATGTTCCCTCTTATTAAGTATCACAATCCTTCCATTCATCCATAATTGCATACTCCATATATGGGTATGTTTTCCATTTGCCCTTGCTTCTTACATTTCTGATATTATCTTTTTAGTTTCCTCTCCTCCTATAATAAATCCTTATTAATAAAAATATTCTTTCCTTTAAGTTTCTTCACTCTATTTAAGATCTCGTGCACAATACTCTTTGTGGTGAACTTCACTACAATCATTCTCCTGTCTGCTTCTCTTCCCATCCGATATGCATCTACAATTTCTCATTCTCCTAATTGCATCTCAAACTTGTTTTCCAAAATCTCTTTGACCTCTGATTTAGCCCAAACTCCTCTGTTTTTTTTTTTAATTCCAATAAACACCAGATTTAACTTGCAATTTTCATTCTTCAATCTCTCTACCTTAACTTTAATAACTCCTATCTCCTTTTTTATTTTCTGCCATTTCTTCACATATCTCTTGTTTAATCTCCTTAGACATTATATTCATCTTATTAGTGAGACAAACTTCTAATCCATTCATTCTCTCCAAGATCTTATCCAGAACATTTTCCAAATCCTTTGGACTGGGGTTCAACTCAACCCTCCAGATGATTAACAGAAATGCCACTTTAATACCAGTAATGAAATCTTTCTTGAACTCTTCCATTTCTCTTTTTTGTCCATGTTTCTATCAACTTTTAATGGAATTTACACTTACTCAACAATTACAATTTCATAATTCTTTCAATTTCAATTGATTTTTGTAGTTACACTATAGTATAGGAGTAATTCCTGTAGACTTAATTTATTTCCCTCTTCTAGTGATAATATTTTAGTAAATTTTTCTTCGCTAACTTACTGCAATTAGTAATAATGCTGGTGCACAGTATCCAGTGCAATGTCTGCATAACCTTACTTGCTAATGAGTCAAAACATATTATAACATAATACTCACTAAAATCTCATCTTCTGAATCCAAGCCCTACTAAATAAGTTTTTTTGATTTTTCCTTTCTTTGCTAACTCACACTGTCACATACATTGGTAGATTAAAGATATTTTCTGGGGAAATTGCCAGTTTGGTGGATAAGTTTAATACACACTACAGTTTCACCATTAACTTCAAAATTTGCACGAAATATACTCTTAATCCATTCCTCCTTTAATTACTTCTATTTACAAAATGTAAATATGGTATTATGCCATGCACTGCTGTAATAAAGTATCAAGAGCAAACCCATGTGGTTTCAACACTTCTATTAAACAAGTCCCTGATATAATTTCATTAAATCACTATTAACTTATTAAAAACAAAGGAAGCAACATACTACTATTCATTTATTCTACCTATGAATCTCTGTAATAAACCAGAAAACTGCAAATTAATAATGTAATAAATTTCACCAGCCACATATCCTGCCATTTTGTCTATTTACCAATATAATCCTGAAATCTTATGATATTTTGCTCTAATAAATTTTTCCAGCTTCATTATTCTTAAACTGATCTGCTTTAGCCATTTGGAGAGAATGTGCACACCCCATTTGAAAAGAAATCTTCCTTACTCTTAAATGTTCATGCTTATGGAGTAAACACTCAGTAAAACTACATTTCTAAACAGAGAAATAAAAAAATGCTAAGAAGGCATCATTTAATAAATTTCTTAGTTTCCTTTACTATAGAAGTAATAGCACTAAAGTACATAAATATATTAATACATTAAACAATGTCCCAGGAACAAAACAAGAACCTCTTATTATCAACAACAAAGTCCTCATACATGATAAAGACATGGCAGACAAATTTGCCACTCATTACAAAATTGCACATAAATTGAATAAAGACAAGGGAAAATTAAACAAAATATTAAAAATGTGGTAATCTTTGAGAATAGGATACTCCACTGATTTGTTTTATGTTTACTGGAATTAACACCAGGGAGTGCACAGATCACACATATAAAACCACTGGAATCAAAACACAACTTTTTTTTCATTATACAGTGGAAGTGACATAGCAGATACACAACCACAAGTTGATAATCACAAATACTAACACATGCAAACAATTATAAAAGACTTAGCACACTAGCACTGAAGGTGCATAAACTAAACTGCCAGTATTAGACCAGTAATGTTCTTTTGGAGAGAATTTGGTGACTCTTAAAGGAGCCCTTGCCACAATTGCTGTGAAAAGAGTTGTTGGTGCAGAGGTTGGTAACTTGAAGTGATGGAATGGTGTCAATCATTTTTAATTTTTTTTTCTAACCAAAAGGGAATTTATAATATGTTTTATTGAGACAAGAATTTAGTCCACATTGTAGACACTGGAAATGCACGTTATATAAGACACAAATACATTTATATGTTTGAATGAATTTCTCCACAGGAATTTGTGAAGATAGGACATAAAAGAGTGCATCTAAAGTTCCATACTGCTTCCTAATTTTACGCTTAGCTCTCATATACATGTTTTCTATGTTTTGTGTATGAATTTCTGCATTGTCCAGGTCTACACCACAAATAGTTTATTTTTTAGCTATTCTGAACATTTCCTACCTGTTTTCAATTTCCTGTTACACGAACCTAGACTCTTGTTTGATTTCAACAGTTTCACTCCCACAAACCCAAAAAACCCTAGTGCTTCATGAGAGTATCCTGTTCTCAAAAATTACCAAAAAGGAATAAGCATGATGTGTTTGCAGGCCAACATCATCTATTTTATGGAAACTTTACAATTCAAAAACTCAACCAAGTAATATTATCTCTGAAAAAGAGCCCTAGACCATACAAAATACTCAAAAATTTAGGTGATGAGCCTAGAAGGTACTGCTGAACATACTGAACAAGATCTGAAACAGTATAGATAACATTCCTGTTATATGGAAAAAAAAGCCATAATCATTCCAATTAAGAAAAAAGACAAACCGGCAGACAAGTTGGTCGGTTATAGACCTATATCCTTAAACCCAGTACTTGCTAAAATAAGAGAGAAAATGGTTACTAGATTAACTTATTATCTGAAATCTCAAAATATCCTTTTAGATTATCAAACAGGCTTCAGAAAGAAATATTCAACAATAAATCAGGTTTTACATTTTAACACAGGATATTAAAGTTGCCTTCAACAAAAAAGAAACAGTGCTTACTTTGTAGACTTCAAAAATGCCTTTGACAAAGTATGGAGAGAGAAGCTTATTTATAAGGTGAGTAATATTGGGATAGTAGGAAATGTTGTGATGATTCGTGGATCTATTATCACAATGGTTACATAGCTGTCAAATGGAATGTCTTCTCTAAATGATGTGTGACTAAAGTAGGCCTTCACAAGATGCTATCTGCAGTCCAATTCTTTTTTTCTTTTGAACATTTTCATAGATGACATCAATAAAATATTAGCTGACTTCCCAAAGGCAAATATGATATTTTTTGCAGATGATATCACCTTAAGAATTAGCCAAAAAAATAAGCAGAATAAACAACATTTCAAAAAAGTAGAAAATGAAATGCAGAAAATTATCAATAGCATGAAAAAATGGGCACCCACCAACAATATAGAAATAAACACCAAAAAGACATATAATTGACATTATTGTATGATTTAGTTGAACTACACACTCTTAATGCTTCACTTACTTGTCATAATATATAGAACCAGTTTGGAGAACATTTCGTTTTCATCATCAGCCAGGAATTTTAGAATGAAATGTTCTCGAAACCAATTCTATGTATTATGACAAGTAGTGTGTAGTTCAACTAAATCATACAATAATATCAATTATATGATTGGCTTCACTGCGCAAGTTCCAATTTACATTTTAATTACCAAAAAGACAGTTTCCCAACATTTCAGTGTTCAACACACTGCAGATGATTTGGAACTTAAAATCAATAAGATACTACAAAAGAAAGAAACACTAAATATCTTGGAATAACATTTGACAAAAACTTTCTTCTCTGAACAGATTGACAATATAACTAAAAATTGAATAAGAACAACATATTAAGAATACAGTAAAATGGAGAGGATCCATTGGTCTCCTTAATGATACATACAAAAGTTACTGAATGCCCAATTTGCTTATTGGAAATGATATAATATTCTAAATAAATAACCAACTTAAAACTAAAGTAGATACAATAAAATCTAGTACATTAAGAATAATAACAAGGCCAAAGCAACACCAATTGCTACAATGCAGAGCATAATTAACAACCTGCCAATTTAAACAGATCTAGATATTAAAATGCAATACTGGGACAAAAATTAAAAAGTGATCAACAGCAACAGAAGAATTATTGTTTCATATTCCTGATGCAACAATTAAAAACACAACATACTTTCAAAATTTCCTACAGAAAGAAGATTTATGCAAAATTTTAAAAATAAGCATTAAATCTGCCATTATATCAATTGACCATTTATAATATATTAGTATTAGTATTATTTATTTAAGTACTAAGTAATTACAATATTATAATCTTTACAGCTTGGTTTCTGCCCTGGCTCTCTCCTAGGTCATGAAAATCTGACATGATAACAATGATTAATGCTTTAAAATAGTATATTCACATACTCCTGATTATTACCCTATTCAAACAACTCCATGCCATAAATCTAGATCACTAAAATCAAAGATCATTTACTTATTAATCATCTATACCCATTTATTTTTAGTTCCAACAGAATTTTTTAAAAATGTCTTATTTTTAGAAAGTTCTTAAATGAAGATAACATGTTGCCATTCTTAGATATTAAAATAATAAAATGTCAAGAAAATCTTAAATTTGGAATATACAGAAAGAATACATATGCAGATAATCACATCAAAGGTGACAGTTTTACTCCACAGCGCACAAACATGCAATAATTAACAGTTTAACACACCACCTAGTTAACCTACAAATTAGCAAAGAAGAATATTTTAATGAATACAAACAAATACAAGAAACAGCAGTTAAAAATGGTTATAAAAAAGAACTAGTACACAAAAAGGTGCAGAAATTCAAGAGACAAAAACATATCAAAGAAAGCACAACACTTTCAGCAAGAAAAGACAAACTAATTTTTAAAAAGTTTACATATCATCCATGGGCTACAAAAAAATTTCAGAATATTCTTAAAGGTTTTGATGACAATATTCCACAAGAGAAAAAAGCTGGTATTTACAAAATAAATTGTGCAGAATGTGAAAAAATCAACATTGGAAAAACAAAGAGAAACATAGGCACACGTTTAATGGAACATTTCAGGAACATAAAGTAAAAGTACAAGCAAATAGAGAAATCAGCAGTACCATATCATTTTTGGACACAAAATCACGACATAATAAATAAAGCAAAATTATTAAAATCAGTACAAGGACCTATAGAACTAGCAACCTGGGAGAAAATCTACATCTACAAATACAAAGACAGCATAATGAACTTCGACATTGCCAGAGATGAAAATATAAACTACAAGTTTATCACACTGCCACCAGAGCAGAATGCACATTCCCACAGCTCAACGAATGATCTGACAATTGAACTTTAGCCTGGCTGAAGATGGGAACTAAATGTTCTTGAAACGGTTCCATACATTTATAAAAAGTAAGTGAAGCTTTAAGAGTGTGTTGTTCAACTGAATCATACAATGATATCAATTAATGGTAGCCAATATTTTTCTCGAACATATTTTTACATTTTTTCTTAGGACTTCTATTTTTGAACCTGAGATAGTGTTAAGTTCCTTTCATATTTCTTTAACTGAATTCCTCAATAAGTCTACTGAAGTTTTTAGTTTCTTTATTGAGTAAATCAAGAAATCATATTTGGCAGACATCAAGGTTAAGCCACTTTTTACGTTAATATCACATTAAATTCTGAATAATTTCATTTGCAAAAGCACCATCTTTGTCCAGTTCATCTATTACATAGTAAATACTTCAAAATAATCTGCATAATATATCATGGCATTAAGCCAGGTACACTGTGACTAACGGATGGTTCATGGATCTTTTATCAAGGAGTGTAGGAGCAATGGAATATCAGAATTCATTTTTTTGAAAAGATCAATCCATTATGGTGATTTTATAAATATTTTTTCTGTTCCAAACTAACTTATTCGCATTAGTATAAATTTATTAAGGTCATGAACAACAAACATTACATGAATCATCTTAGGATAACTCCTACAAAGACCTTCAACAGCTTTCTTCTATTGGCCATGGTGCCCATAAGTAGAAGCAAAACATTAGCATATTTCACACCATTCAGCCACAAGGTCTGCAAAGATTATTAAAAAATAGATATTGTTACATGATTTACAGCTAGCATTTCTTTACAGGCTTGCAAGAAGAATATGTTTGTATATTTAGTAGAAAACTTCCTGAGCTCAGAATTGTTCACTTTTTAAAGGGGAATGTCAGTGAATAAAATTCTTTATGTAAATCTGAATGACATTCCAGACATTTAGAATGTTGGAAGATGAGGACACATTGATTCTCATATAAGAAATTGTCTCAACGAAACATGTGAAACTCCTGCGATATGCATACTTTTTGGCAAATTAATGTTCTTTTAACTGGGAATGTTCATCTGCACTTAAAGATTTTACACTATCTTACATAAACTCAATTTCACTTTCAGCTTTTTTTAATTCACACACACCAAACTACACAGACTATATAACCAGCACAACTGATTTGGACTAAACAATAAACAAGAATTCTCAACTCAATATATTACATCACCACTTACAAAAGCAGAAGAAATGCATACATTAATAATGAGGTCAGTGTACAGCATAATATGGGGGTTGGATTCTGTTCCTCCCCATCTGTTCATATGGAAGTAAATCATTCCCACCTCAAGCGGAAGTTAAGTAATTTGTATTTGTATTGAATTCTTTCAAGAGATCGCCATTAGTGGCTGAGGTTGTTAAGGTGCAGATTAATGAACAGAATGTCTGGGGTTCGATTTCCACCAGGACCATCCTCCCTGACTGAGGTTTTATCCAGGTTTTCCTCATCCTCATAAATGATAAATGCCGGGTAGGTACCCTAAACTTAGGCCTGGAATGCTTCCTTAAAAATCCTTTCCCAGTTTATCATTTTCATCTCATGTATCATCAGTGCCCACCACCTGTGGTGCCTCAGTAGTTAAAAACAGACGTTAAACACTATTAAAAAATGTTATTAAAAATAAAATTTTTTGTTGTAAAATGTCAAAGATAATGGGGAAAAAGTTCTAAAAATGTCTTAATGTAAAAGAATTCAAAATACTTCAATTCCTAAAGCAATGTAGGCATAAAACATTTATTTACATAAAAATCAAGGCCCTAGTAATAAACAGTTTTAATAAAGCATTAATTCACAATTCAATTCGTATATCTTGTACTGTCCTTTCTAATAAGCTTTCAATGGCTGTTGACTTTGGCCCACCTGTATTTGATATTTTTTTCTGAATGATGCTATATTTTAAACTACAATTTATTTATTTCAGCAAATAACATTATAATTAAATTTTCCTTTTTCCTTCCTTTGTAGATAGTTTAATTTCTTCATAAAGAAATTCTACCTTTCAATACATTGTCATTTAATTTTATTTATTTAACTAATTACCGAGCCCTTGTCTTAGTAAAATAATATTAACCTTATTTATTTCTTCTAGATATTTTCTTCCTAGAGTTACTTGTTAACAGTCTGATCCCAATGCACACAACTCCAGGTTATTAGTGTATTGCTGACCATTATATGTATTACTGTATTATCCTATTCTTGTTTTTATGCTTATCTCACTTTAATGCCATATTTTGTAATGAACAATCACAATGAAGTAGAAATGTTTTCAGTGATTTATAATATTTTTCACTTTTCTAGATCGAGCTGCCGACTCTGATACAGTTCTCCGGCAAGCACTGTATCTGGTGAAGAGGAAATATGACATTCACCATGTCACTGTGCAAATAGAGCCTTACTGTGCCACAACAATGCAGGACTGCTTACACTGCCAGGTGCCTAAAGACTAGCTAATGCTCCCTGTGTGTGTGTGGCATACATGTAATGATTCATTGGGCTTTCTTTGAGCACATTGCGATTATGCATGCTTTTTACACATGCACATAACAGTACATGTATACTAAGCTGTTCAAATATAAATAGGATGGTTTATATGTAAGTTATCATTTGCAGATTTCAGGAATTCTAGCATATATGGAAAAAGTTTAATGAAACAGCTGCAGTTCAATTGCTAGCACATCTGCTTGTCAACTGGCAGCTGGGATCAATTCCCAATTGGAAAATATTGCCTAGTAAAGGTTTATTTCTGAAGCTTTCCCTTATCCTGAAAAGCTAAATATCAGGTAACTTTAGAAATCATAAACTGTAGACTCATTTGCATTGTCATTTCATTTTCATTCCATTCTTCATTTCAAAAGACATTCAGAGTTGGTGAGACATTAAATGCTCGCAACAACAACAACAACAACAACAACAACAACAATGAGGATGATGATGATGATGATGATGATGATGATGATGATGATGATTAAACATTCATGTTGTAGTATCATATTTACTACTTGGTACTGAAATGTCAGCAAAACAGTGCATGTCATAATTGTTTATCAATGTATCAGTGTTCGATGAAGCTTGCATGTTGGTAAGCAGCACAAGCAGAAGTTTTTAACTTACCTAAAATAACAGGATAGTGAATATAAAGATTATTAATAGATGACATGAATGTGCTAAAAGCTATCAACCCACCTATCATCAAAAAAATGCATCAACTTTTATAACTGAAACCAACAAAGGAGAAAATGGCGGAGATGGTGATGTCATGGTTGTACCAACAGCAAGAAATCCACTAGATAGCAGTGCACAGTAGAAACAATAAATAGTAGAACTGAATGAAGGAAAATTTCTTAAACCATGTAGTGAACAGAAGTTAATGGGAGGGTGACTAGGAAAGGATAGGGTGCATAAAGAAAGTAAATAGATTTCAATATTAATTCAATTTGGAATTGAACACAGTGAAATGCACATTAATAATTCCTTCTGAGTCAAAATATGTAGAACACTATGGTTTCACTTGCATTAGATTTAGACAGGACATGTAAGTGAAACCATACAGAGGGCTCTAAATATTTTTACTCATAAGAGATTATTAAGGTAAATAGAGTTGAAAATGGTTCAAGTAAGAGCAGTTTATACAGGAATATCAAAAGGAAATGGAATATGGGTACATTGTGCAACCAAATAAATACAGCAGAAAACAATCAGAAAAAATGGAATCACTAATCAGTTCCTACACACAAATCTAAATCTGAGCTCAAATGAATCCTAGAAATTGGAGGATCCAGTGGTTTACTGATGCTTGCCCAGCCTTATTGTCTCCACTCACCTCCTATTCATTAGTTTAAATTGATAAAATTGTATTGTGTGTTCAAATTTAATTGGGATCATATATTTGCTGAGCCTAACCAAAGTCAGTTATCTATTTCTTTTGCTTGATAATGAAACAAAAATGATTTCTGCATGTGTTTTCTTTTGTTTCAAAGAATTAAGCAAAAGTTTTGTGCATTCATTATTAATTAGCATCCATTTGAAATCACACAAATAAATTAGCATTCTAAATTACTGACAGGAAATGTTGCTTCAAAAGGCATTAAATAAACTAACTAGAATGTAACATAACATATATTACCGACCACATCAGTTGCTTAATTATGAATACGAGTAAATTAAGTTACCCATTAATAAGTTTTGTTAGTAGCTATTTATGATAATTCTTGTGCAAATTAGAGTACATGAAAGTAACATATTACAATAATTGTAGCTTATCTCCCAGTCTACTTCACACACTGAAGTATATCAAAGTAATACTACTCCCCAACTAAAATTTCTGTTCAAAAGTAACTTAAAGAATAAATTTATTATGTTCTTTTGTAACATTCATGATGCTATTAAAAATATTTTTAAAAATTTAATGAAGTTTTGATAACAATAAAAACATGGAGGATATTTATTTCTAGTGAAGATGAATATTACAAAAAAACAGTGTATCCAATGTTAAAAAATGGCATGACCTATAATATTTATCTATCTCTTGATGGCTAAACTCTCTATGTAACAATTTAAAAATAGAAGTCCCATTTAAAATTGAACACACGATATAACAGTTGTCAGGCTTGAAAAATAAAGTCTGTCCCTGCATAAACTAAGCAAGTTCCTCAGTAAGTCAAATTTGTAAAGGATATTAAAGAGTATGCTAGAGAGAGCAAAGAAACTGGTGCTACTATAAAGCTTTTTAAATTTTGGTTTTCTGACTCCTAATGGCCCAATTTCACTGATTTTTAGAAACTATTTTTCTTATTTTATTTAAATTGTATATACTGAGATTCGTTGCAAAAAAAAAACAAATATTGGTACCTCTAAAATTATTTTTAAATTTTGAGTTTCAGATAAATCTCACTCTTAATAGTCAAATTTCACTGATTTTCAGAAGCTGTTTTTATCTTATTTCAATGGTTTATCTCGAATTTTGTTGAGAAAAAAAGATTAATTTTTAAATATTCTCTTTAGGTTATCCCCACTCTTTAAATTTTGACTTTCAGTATATCCCCACCCTAATGATCCAATTTTCATGATTTTTAGAAACTAGTTTTCATATTTTATTAAAACAGTATATACAGAGTTATAGCAAAAAATTAAAAATATTGGTGCCGCTAGAGCAATTTTTAAATTTTGGTTTTCAGGTAAATCCCCACTTTTAATTGTCTGATTATGCTGATTTTTAGAAACTGTTTTGTATTATTTTATTTCATAATAATAATTTGTCATATTATACTATATCTCACAGTGAAAATTCCAGATATAAAATAAATAATATTTTCTCATGTTTTTTTGCCGCTTCTTTTTAATTATTAAGTAATTTCTGTGATCTCTCAGGTCCTTTGGCTCATAAATATCATCACTTTTCATAATCCTTTTACACACATTATTTTAGAAAATATTAGGCTTCTTGAGTGTGCTTTTATGCAACAATCAGCACAATGAAATGTTTTAAGCTTTTTTCTGAGTAACTTTTGGTTTTCACTATATCCTAATAAAATTTAATAAAATATGTGCCAGTGCTAAGAAAATAATATAAATACTAACTGGTAATGGAAAGTATGACAGCTGTTTGATAAATATATACAAACTTAAAATTGGTGATAGCACTAGATTGTTTTAATGTTAACATTGGCAACATGGTGACAGTTGAGGCATGGTGTACATAATAATAAACAGTTAAAAATGATCTCTTCTGAGTCAGATGTTTCAATTCCAAATTGAATTAATATTAAAACAATTACAAAGCTTAATGTACAAGAGCCCAAGGTTGACTTTTCAGGTGCAGTAGTATCTGCTGCAACAATATTTTATTCTGTATATACATAATTATCATTTTCATGGTTTTCCATTTTTAACAGAAATTTAAATTATTCCTTAGTGCTCTCATATTTTTTATTGGTAACAGCACACTGCTTTGGCGTGATTCTTACACCTTTATCCCCTGGTACAGTCCAATCCCATCAGAATGAATTTGGCTGCACTTGTAACCTGTTTTTATAGCAGTTGCCATAGCAATAATAGATATATGCTTTATGATCAAGATAGCAAGTGCAGCCTAAACTGAGAATTGAACATTGGGCAGTGTCTAGGGTATGTAGAAATGTGTGACATTGATTGGCTACCCCACTTCCATAGCAACTCAGAAGGATGTGTGAGCCAGTAAGCATTGCTAGCTTGCTAAATGTATTTTGAGACTTCATTTAGCTACAACAATTTTTAAATTTACCTTTATTAGTATAGTCATCTAGCTACTTGTTTTATAGTCTGTAGGTACAAAAATAAAGTATTTTGGATTGTTAACATATTACTTTAATTGCTATTGTAGCCATTTCAGTGCATAATGTGCATTATTGCATTTACTTAAAATGACATAGAAACAGTGATTCTTATGTGTAAATTATAATGAATCTATCCTCTAACACACTCTTATGCTTCATTTACTTTTAAATATGGTGGGACTGGTTTCAAAGAGACATCCTCTCCATCTTCAACGAGTCATCAAGTTGGTTACTTTTAAATATGGTGGGACCGGTTTCAAAGAGACATCCTCTGCATCTTCAACGATGTCTCTTTGAAACCGGTCCCACCATATTTAAAAGTAAGTGAAGCATAAGAGTGTGTTAGACGACAGATTAATTATAATTTACATTTAACAAACTTCACTGTGTGAGTTCCAACACAATTTTGGGTATTAGTCATTATACCCAAATTTTTTTCTTGATATCTCAGGAATATTTTCACAATGTCAGTATCTAATAGCTCTTCAACCCTAAATAAATATTTCTATACTTTCTCCATCATTAACCCTCTAATGCATACTTTTCTTAACTCTATCAATGCTCCTACATTTGCAGTATTATTGAGAACTCCCAAAATAATTTACAGAAAATTCGTAGTATTAAATCTATATTACATCATTCCTTCTCTATACCCCAAATTTTCCCTCCATAAATCCACTGTGATTTAACCAAGGCAGAATAAAGCCTTTCAAACCACTTGATATTCATTATTGGCATTCTATATAAACATTTTCTTATCGCTTATCATGGCCATTTTCTCCTTCGCCATTGCAGTTCTTTTCGGTTTTTCCTAATATCCATTACTACTCAACTTTATGCCCAGATATAAGAATTCAGTGACCACCTGAATTTCTTTATCTGCCACGAACCATTTCTCATTCTTATGCAGTTTATTGCCCTTCTTAAAAACCATGATTTTAGTTTTATTCTGACTCACCTCCAGTTTCCACTCTTCACAATACCTGTCGATCTCACCTATAATTAACTTCAAACCAAATACTGATATTGAACATATCACCAAATCACCTACGTAAAGTAGCCCAGGAATATCTACATTATTAATTGCAGGCATATGAGTACTAACATGCTTCAAGCTATTCAAAATATTATCAATAAACAAATTAAACAATATAGGGCTTAATTTACAGCCTTATCTATGCCCTCTCTCATTTCCCACAGCATTAGTAACTTCCCAAAGCCACAATTGACACAAAATCTGCTCTGATAATATAACTCCTGTAATATACTGATCATATTCCCACTTAAACCCTTCTTATTTAATTTGTACCATAGAACTTCTCTATCCACCCTATCAGATGTTTTTTTCTAAATCAATAAATGTAGCATACAACCTACCTCTTTTCTTTGCTAAATATTTATCTGTCATCATTTTAACTATAAATATATTATCCACTGTTCTCTTTCCTTTCCGGAACCCAGTTTGGTAGGGCGATATCCTTTGATATTGTTCTGACCAATTTTTAAATTCTCTCTGCCAATATTCCTGTAATTTTTTTTCCAAAATTGGATAACAGTGTAATTCCTCTATAATTATTTGGGTTACTTTCATTCCCTTTACCTTTGTATATGGGGTATATAATTGGCATATGGCAATTATACAACTTTCTGGCACCTTCTTCTAATTACATTCATAAGACTTTGTTATTCTATCCGGATTTTTACACCAAATTTTAAAAAGCTATGTAAATAAACCATCGGTTCCTACTGCCTTATTTCTCTTAAATTTACCAACTTGACTATTAACATCTTCCTATGAAAATGGTCTATCCAGTTCTCATAATTATTAAAAACCTCTAAATTCTGACTCCCCTATCCCTTAGTTTCCACAACATTAAACTCTGAAAACGTGTTATCCATTTATCCATTTATTTGGACTTATATCTACATCATTTCTCCCCCCCCCCCTTTCACACATTAATAATCTGCCAAGCTTGCTGCCCTCTCTGAATCCAGCTTTTGCTCAATTTCTGGCTCTAGCTATCCCCACTTTCTTGTGATCAAGCAGCTGCCTATATCTCTAACGCAATTGAACCATAATGTCCCTATCGATTTCCTCATTTCTCTCTCTCCATGTTGTGACTGCCTCTCATTCCATATCTCTCATTCCCCTACACTCTTCGTCAAACCAATTATCATAAACTTTATTTTTCCCTCTTTTGCTTATAATCATATCACTTAAGCATAAACTGGCACAGCTCTACAGCATCATTACTTATACCTAGGCAAATCATCAAATTAATTCAATGCACACACACCCTAGCCATTGCTGAATCCAGCATCTCATAAAACCCATCAGCCCTTCCAGGGGCACACTTATAGCTAATTATCTAAGTACCAGATCCACATGCATCCTCTCTTCTACTGTCAATTTACTCTTGACTAAACTGTGCCACTGTTAATGGAAAATGGGAACTTATCCCAACCATGTTCATTACCTTGAACCTGAACTTTACTCAAAATATTATTGCTACATAATACATGATCCACAACACTCTGTTCCCAAGCACTTGTAAACATAAATTCACCACTTTCATCTTCCCACAGTAACCATTCACCATTACAAAGCCATTTTTCTCACAAAACTGAATTCATTTTAGCTTCTCTTCATTCGCAACCTTGTCTTTACTGTGCCTAATCCATATTTTGCTAGATTCATTTCTCCCCATATCTTCCCACATATTTAATTCCTTAATCTCCAACTCTACCACTCTTGCATTCAAATCTCCTATTAACATTAACTCCATTAAAGGGAATCCTGTTTTTTCATTTAATAATTCCATTTCTAATTGTTGAAAGAGATCTGGGTTATGAAATCTGAAATTCAAAGGTGGATTGTACAATACATCAATGCATATGTTCCACTCTCTTATTAACACTAGCATGACCTCACTAATTTTTTACTGCCTCTCCTTTGCTTTGCTTGCAAGATAACTCCTCAGCAGCAAACCTAAACCTCCAGAAACTCGACCTTTAATATTCTTCCTTAAAGTATGTTTGCCAATGAAATCATACCCCTGAACCCTTAATGCACTCATTACTCTTCAGCCAGATTTCAGCTAGCACCAGCATATGAACCTTATTCAAAATTTCCTTAAAGCAACCTGCATTCATCCCTGGATACATTACTTCACAGTTCCAAAAACAAAATTTCACAACCCTCCCTCTTTCTTCCTCGCCCTATTGTGAACCAGAACGAAACCTAAATGAATTCAACATGCTCTTCCTGAACATTCTCCCATTATTGGGATGTTGACTAACATTGACAGGCAGTACCTCCCGATATTTCCCACCACTAGCACCAGACACACTATCCTCCACTATATCTCCAATTTGCAATAAACTCCTTGGAGTGGATATGACACTATACGACCTTGACCTTGACTAAGCTGGTACAGTCTTACTCCACACTCCTGCTCTTGACCTACTTTCCCTCACCAGCTGGGTGACCTCTCTCTTATCCACTGATAATTATATACCATGCAGCTTTTGGTTTGTTTCATTTGCCATTAAATTATCATTATGAAGGCATTTTGCATTTCTAATTGATTAGTTACAAATCTGTTTATGTTTTAGAATGTATAACCTAAATAATTCTGATACTTTTCATTCTTTTGTTAGTTTGCTTAAAACAAATAATTGTTCACTAAATATGTATATTCCTTTTGTTATCAGACTAAAACTCTGTTTTTTGTTCAAAAGGACCCTTTTCAGTGGTAAAGCAATATTTAAATAATGATTAAATGTGTTTACAAAGCAAACAAAAGTTCTATTTACATTTATTATTAGAAAACATTTCTCCAGATTTCTTTCGCAAGCCAATGCTGAAAATAATGTGTACTTTTACAACTTGTACATCTTTTATATTGATATCATGATTCCCCTTTGTTTTACTTGTTATTTCAAACTCATTTGTAATGAATTTTTGTTCGATCTGGTCTGATAAAGCACTATAAATGATTACAGTACTATAATCTGTAATATGTGTGTTTATTATTAACTGATCCATGGCTATATTTGATTCTCAAGTAGGGGTATTTACTATCACTTTCATGCCATAGTTGAGGAGTAGCTGTGTTAGATTTTGTTTATTGATTTTGTGTTAGAAAGTTTATATTTAAGTTACCAATTTTTGATATGTTTTTTATTTCCTCTGAAAGATTTCCATAATTATTTCAAACTTATCAATTAATTGTTTAAACTGAACTACTTATATACGAAACACACATACACATAATTGTAACCTTGAGCTCTAGCATCTGCCATGCACATTTCGAAATGTTCATCACATACCAAATTATGAAATCAGTTAAATCTCTTAAACTTTATATTACCTTTTACAAATTAATTACCTTTTCTTAACTATCCAATTAAATCCTGCTATACTATAAAATTTTATTACATCTTCTTTCATCCAGTGTTCTATAGAATCTATAATATCTGCATCTCTTAAACTATTAATAATTACCTCCAAATTACTTTCTTACTTCTTGCACTTTGTATATTTTGGTGACATATAATTATTTTATTTTTATAAGCAATCTCTAAAATGAAATGCAGTTTTACTATTTCCTCTGTTTACCCAAAACCTAACATTAATTTATAAGTGCAACCAATTTCTTTTCCTGGGTGTGGAAAGGCAATGATATTGCTTCTTGCATGCTACTGAACGTAGTGTTTTTAATCTTGACAATTTTTTTAACTATCTGTGTTTTACCACAGTTATTGAAGTATAAACTATATAAGGTATAACAGTCCCTACCCAAAACATTAGTATCAATTATGTAAACTTTTTTGAAAAACTTATAAATCATTAAGTTCATCATTACACATTTTCACTTCACTCATGCAGCCACAGAACATTTTCCATGACATATATGCATAACTGCTATTAGGGAACAATTTCATTCCTAATTCTTTGCTTTTATCTGTCCAGGTCATGTGGTTGTATGGCAAATATTTGTGTTTCAAATATTCCCAGAAGAAAAAAATTACAAACTGACATATCTGGAGAACGAGACAGCCAAAATGTCTCCATTGCATGAAATTAACCTCCCTCCAAAGATGTCTTTAGGATGCCCATAGAATGGGAAGCATTGTGTGCCATTGCCCCATCTTGTTAAAAATAAACTGATGATCAAGTTCAAGATAAAGAGTCTGTAGCTGTGGAAACACGAACTCATTCAACATGGAACATAATATTACAGTAACTGTATTGTAGGGACCAATAATTTTGAATGCTGAAACTTGTATCATACTGTTACCTTTTGACTAGGAGAGTTTCTGGTGAAGTTCATGAGAAATTGTTTCTCTCCAATATCTCATGTTCTCTTTATTAATGTTGTATACAATTCACACGTTGCTTTATCAGACATTGTCACTTGCCCTGGTTGCTGTGTTCCAACTTAACAAATTGCTAGCACAATGCCCTTGCTGCATAATTGGGTATGAAAGTTTTATGTACCACATGAGTGGAAATGTATGTATTTTTGCAAAATCCAACTCATTGATTTTCTTGGGAGCTGAAGTATTTGTGCATGTACTGATTGCTTAATACTTCATTGAAAATCAATCCTTATGCAATAAATGTTTTCTGGCATCTATACAGTCCTTGGTTTGTCTCTTCATGCCTTGCCTGCTGTAGATGCTGTAGCATGAAACTTGTACACTAAGTTGTTTATGGTGTATCACTCTGGAACATTCCAGTGCCTTCCAAGTTAAAATGTCTGAATTTTCGCTGCGCCACTAATGAAGAATCACCATTTTTAAAAATATCTCTACAGCAAAAGCACAATTGCAGTTGACTGCATTTTATGTTGTGTATTAAATGGCATGCTAGTGATCATACTTAGCAACCACACATTGTTTATTTTGCACTGTCAACAAAGTTCTGCACATGTCAAAATGGTAGATGACATTGTCCCTCCCTACGTAAAAAATTCAAACAATAACCAAAATGAAGTGCATTAAAATCAAAACACTTATACAGGCTCCAGTACCATGCAATAGAAATGCATGAGGTTTTGCTAGAAGTGAAAAGGCATAGTGATTAACATATAGCCAACATAGCAAAGCCCACAAAGTTTCAAACTTGTCCAGCTACAATTAAACAGATTCATTTGCTGGTATGCTCATAGATTTCTTGTTATATCAGATAGCCAAATAATTTCAAATAACTATATCTGAAGGCTTCACCACAGTGCAAGTTTTCAATTAAAGTTTATTGCTTGTCAAAGGTAAAGAAAATATTTCTTACAATTGCACATGAATTATACACATTTAATATAAAACAACTAGAGTGTATTAAAATATTTTCAATTTTCTCAAAAATTAATAATTCTGTTTGAGCATTAGTAATCAGCAGTATTAAGTGCATGGTAAATTTGATATTCCTGTTTATATTTGAACAGCCTTGTGTTTGCAACACTTGGTGCTGGTCAAAATCAATGCAGTTTCAGTCATCATAAATTTCTGGTTATTATAACATCATATCATGACAGATATTATTTAATTTATTTTTATCTTTTTCAGTGAACTAATAATAAAGATATAACTGAGGTGATATCCAAAAAAACATATCGATGACATGTACTGCGTGGGAGCTTCTCCGAATTAGAAATGACACTCATAAAGGCTGTCATATTGTTGAAGTATAATTGAAATCTGCTCTTATATTTATACACAAACTGCAAAAATATTTCACCTTAAACATCTTAAAATATTTCCTAATTTTTAATAGAAAAGGATATGGAATGTGACACGTGTATGTATTTTTTTAAAAATGGCATAATTTATATTGGCAGCATTATTCCCCCTCCTGTGACATGTTATTAGTAATTGCATCATATTAACAGAAGTACAACTGACATAATTCCTGTCTAGATCTGTGATCCATGACTTCAGCAGTATTTTAATTAGTTTTATAATAATATTGTATTTGATGTATATTTCATTGTGTCTGTGCTGGGAAAGAATGACCAAATGTTCGACTTAGAGTGCATTGTTTATTTTATAGCCATATATTTTATTTTCAAATTTAAGATTGCAGATTAAATGTTGATATATACCTATATCATTTATAAAACATAACATGTAACTAATAAAAAATACAAATCAGGGTTTATAATTTGTAAATTTATTATTGTGCATTTTTCTCTTGCCCAGAGATTCCTTTCCTGTTAAAGCCACCATTTTCATTTAAGACATATACTGTATTTATGCAAATCTAATGTGCATCTTTTTGTCCAAATGTAATATTCTAAATTAGGTGCACATTAGATTCAATGGTGTATGAGATTCAAGTGCAAATCTGTTCTCTAGTTCACCAATAACTTTATTCAAATTTATTGTTTATTACATCATAATGCATTACTGAAATTCTCAACTTCGTTATTATTATTGCCCTATTATTACATAGAATGTTTAAATAGTAGGTAGTCACAAAATGGAGGGAAACAGAGAAGAACATCTTATGATGATAAAGCATTTCTTTATGCGGAAAAAAGTGGTAACAGAAGGGCAAGAAGAGAGTTCAATGTAACTGAGGGCAACATTTGATTGTGATGGTAACAGAAATTAGCATTATTTGCAACTAAAGCTATTAGGAAGAAATTTGTTGATCCTCACAAAGTAAGACATGCTGACATTGAAGTAAAAGTTTTGGAATTCATACATGAAAGAAGGAAGAATGGGCAAACTGTGATGAATAGTGACACCATAAGAAATATTTTTTTCTTCTTTGACCTGTGACAACTGTCCTAGCAACAGCACTAGTAATGGATTTTGTCTTACGTGCTCTAAGATGTAACAATAATCCACCTATAAATTCTATTTTCTGATTGTTTTATGGAGCAGATGGGCATATCTTTTAAGATGGCATACAACAATATGCCAAAATCTTTTTTTATGACTTTAAGTTTCAAATTTGGGGTGCACATTACATTCAGTGGTGATTTAGATTCACAAACTATGGTAGTTTCAAATGAACATAATTAATCTAAATTAAATTTTGGGAGAAAAAAATAAAACATTTTCCATGTAACTACTGAGATGTTTTCTGTTTTATTTTGAGATTAAAGTTTTTGGATGTCATAATTTTTGATAAGGTGAGGTTTGAAAAAGCAGTTTAAAAAGTAAGATAAAGCAGATTTATGTGAATGAATGAGTGAGTTGATATAATGATTGATTGATTGGTTGATTATTTACATTTATTGAAAAACTAACCTAAACATATATTTTGGCCGAGGTCACTTTTTCTATACAGCATCACTACAAATTTATATATCAACTGCTTATAGTAAAAATTATAAACAATAAACTTTCGTTTGTAACAAATCTCAAAAATATATTTCTAAATAAATCTATGAAATATCAAGTGATAACTTCAACTAAATCAAATGTTTTTCTCCCTTGTTATTTTATTTTCTTAGTCTCTTTATGAGCATCCAAATGTGTGTTGCTCTTTCCTCTTTTTCTGCTCTTCTTCGTAAATTAAAACAAAAACACCCCCATCTAGAAATAAAGGAAAGATCTGTGAAGATCTTTATTGCTATCCCCTTAATAATTTTCCATCATCATTCTAAAATAGCTCCTTTCTCCAGTCTTCTGTGCCCTGAGAGTCAAACAATGTGTGTATAACATTCTACCTTTTCACACATAACCTTCTGAAATCCTTATGCTCAAGACACTTAACTAAAACCATGCTAGACCCTCCCTCTCTGTCCCCATATGTTTCTATCTCTTAAAGATTTATAACATGTTGATTTGTCACCTAAGTTTGATGTTTTGCATAGAGTTTAGGCAGAACAAAAAAGTACAGTTTGGAAAAATGGACAAGGCAGGATTTGAAACAAGTACTTAAAGCATATAAGAATGTAATTATTGAGTGCAGCCATTCCTACATGCCTGTTACTGTATTATAAACCAAAATTTACTATCTGACATATTTTAACAATGAAATAGAATATTTAGTGTTCTTGCGGTATGTTTTCAGTGCCAGTTAAAAAAAAAATCTTGAACATCTTAAAGTGATTCGAAACATACTCCAGATATAGAGTTTAAAATTAGATTTAAATTTTTGTATTAAAATATTAAAATTAGATGTTTATATTATATTTAAAGATTGTGTAAAGTGTCAGAAGAATTAAAATTTTTTAAAAATTGTAAAAACTTTGGGATGGGGAATATTTGGCATTGGGGGGTGAAAAAATAAGGGTGGAAAGAAGTGAAATGGAGGGTGGAAGCTGAGAAACAATTAATTTAGAATATCAAAAGTTTTTTAAAACTGTTTGGAATAATTAAATAATAATTGAGGAAGGGAGGAATATATAGACTGTTGTATTAATTTGGAAGAGTAGGTTTTATGTGAATATGGTCAGAGGTTCTATTTCTGAAAAGTATAAGGAACAATTCTGAAGAAAGATGTACTATGTATGGAAAATCTGAGGATACTTTTCACTTCCTAATAGACTGTGAGCAATGAAAAAGTGTATAGAGTGTTTCAGATGAAAAATGGAATAGATTACAACAGGATGTAGTAGCTATTAAGTATTGGCTGAAATGAGGATGCAGAAAATTAATAAGAAAATTAGGAATATTAATAGATAAAATGGATCAGAAATATTAAAAAGGCAAGAAAATGAAACTGAATGATTTCATAATATATTGGATCTTTATTTTGCTCTTCCCCATATGCAGACTTGGTCCGAAGCTGGAAATACTGACTTTCAAAAATGCATATTGCCACTGATAAAGCCAGTTATTGTGTGTTTAGGTTCAAAAAATTTGAGGAGTTACTGTATTAAATCTTTTCATTGCTCTGTTTGTCTTGATATACAGAAAACATATTTTCATTTGTTATATAACTTTTTAAGAAATGAATCAGCTGCTGAGTGTTATGCAAAGTCTTAAGAATGATTTCCAAAGGTTCATTGTAATTCAATGTCCCCTTTAACATTATTTTATTACACACAAATTAGCAGGAGTCATCACTATATTATTAACAGATGGAAATCTCAACACCTCTTCTTTTTATTCTACAGGAGGGGGAGACTCTATTTTATATTAGCACCAGCCATCATCATAACTTTATTCCTAGCATTGCCATTTTGGATTTCCTTTATTTTATATTTGGTTGAATCAATAACCTAAAACATATGTTTGCTTCTGACAGATCTACAGATCATAAAATAGTGCAAAATTCAAAATAACAGAATCGGTGTTGGACATGAAAATAAGATGCAGGCAGAAGAAAAAATGGGATAATATCATTGGTTGATTAGATAAATCACTGCAAAAATCACTTGCAAAGTTAGCACAGCATGCAGGATTCAGGCATACATCAACCCAATCTGGTATAAGATTGCTAAATTTTAATTCTTGTAAGGTTACCGAAGTGCATGCCTTGCAACCAACCAATTGTGAAAGAGAAATTTCATCTGCTGTGACAAATGTAAAAATATTTTCAAAAATTGTCCTTACAAAGCTGTAGACAATGGAGTGGTAATACATCCTACATTTATAGATTCAACAGTTCACACTAACTCCACTTAAGTTCTTAACACTAGGGCATGTTTCGGAAGTACTAGCCTACATCATCAACTGTTGACCGACTACTTGGTTTGGTGGTTAGATCCCAAGGTGCTTCTTTGCCAGTCTCTGATAGTTCTGGTAGGGACATCCACAGTGTGGAACATCAAAATTCATTTTTCTTATTTTTAAGAGAAAATATTTTCCCAAGTAGATAGATCTATTGGGTTGTGAAGTTCTTTCAGTAGCTTAGCCTCTGGTTTAATTTCATGATATTTGGTCCAAATGTGAGCTACTGCTGCTGATTTATCAACCTGCTTAAAATGAATATTCCTAAAGTGTTCTTTTCTCAGAATTTCCAAATTTGTCTTCATTTTTCGATGTATCTCTGATTACAATCTACATATTTGATTTCATAAATTCCTTATTCCTATTCTGCTATTGCATCCATTCTCAAAACTTTAAAAGTGAACCTCAAACAAAGATAGGTGAATGAACTTTGATACTCCAGAAGATGAAAACGAAATACTAAAAATCTTCCAACAGTGAACAGGTAACTGAGGATGTGGAAGATGTTCTACATGCGAACAAGTAAGTGAAGCCATATGAGTGCTTTTGTCCACAGAAAATGCACATAATGCATTGTTTTTACTTACTTTTAATGTTGAACATGAGCACAGCAGTCCTGTTCAATATTCAACTGTGCATGCGCAAGAAATAGCTAGCATTTATAATCTGTAACTGAGCTGGATCTGCTGGTATCTACTGTGCCCATTGAAGCTACTTAATACCTTTTACCAGCCATCCTGTATCACCTTGCAATCTATTCACTAATTTCCTCTGTACAATTTATATTGATAGTTGGATTTGCATTCACTAACTTGCAAAGCATAAATGATAATGCTAGACTATGACAGTGGTCTTAGAAACACTTATATGTAGTGATGAAATAATGTTTTCAGCAACAAAAGATATTAACTTCTCATGGTAAAGATTCTTGGTCTTATATCTATAAACAGTTTGCATGCATCCTTCCAACAAATTATTAAAATGAATACTCTGGTAAATTGTTTCATTTATTTACTAATTGATTTTTTTCTTTTAAATCAAGTTTTAAAGCTCTTTCTGAATATTTTTAGTAATAGTTAAGAGTTACAATGTATACTTATGACTGAATGTTTTATTGATTCTATTTGTTGGTATAATGTAAAAGAATGAGCAATAAACCATTTATATGACACCACTGTGAGAGGCTATGTAAACTATATACATTTTTCAGTGCTGCAATAAATTGAACAAAGGAATGAAAGAGGAATGAAAGCTCCTTTTCAAATTCTTTATCTTTATAGCTGAATGTTGCATTGTATCTACATATTATCATTATAGCTTTGTAGGAATGGACTATAAACAATATATATGACACCACTGACCACTGTGATAAGCTATGGTAAACATTTTGCAGTAGTCATTTAGAAGGAAAGATGGTTACCAAAGTGTTGGTTGTAATGATGCAAGTTTTTCTGCTAATTATCATGATGTCTATCAACAGCCAAGCTGATACTTTATTTCCTAGAGAAAATCTCATTGATTATAAAGAAGAAAATGAGGGATTTTTAGGTAAGTTGTTCTATAAATGAAACAATTTATAAAATGTTTATTAAAAAGCAAATTTTACAGCAGAAAAGAAACAGCCCAAGCTTTTCTTTTGCTATTATAAATTTCCTTCCTTTTACAGTTCCAATGAAATATGGAACACTCCTGGAAAGATTTGATGATGAGGCTCATCAGAAGACATACTTCTTTTGGCACAGTAGATTTAAATGGGAAATGGCACATTTTATGTGCAAGTCTAGAAACTGGAAACTGGCAGAACCTGCTAATGTGGAAGAGTCTAATTTCTTAGCTCATGCAATTGCAGAGAGTGAGCATGAAGGTTGGTAAAAATTATCTGTTTTTTTAAATGTCACTGGTTATATTATATGTAGCATTAAAGATTATATCAGAAGCTGCATTTGTGTCAAGGCAGCTCTTTCATTCATCTCACAACAGCACAATGTTTAAAACCTCCTAATTCATCATTTTAAAAATGAAATTTTAGCTGTAAAATATATTATAATGAACAAAAATGATCTATCTGTTCAGAAACAAAGAGGAAATGAAAAAAAATTGTATAAATAGGACCATAATTGCTAAAGCCCGTGCCTCATTTTCCATTTCCTATGAGAGTAGGTTCATAAGTTTCTGGCCTAAACATTTTCTAGGTGTAATAAAGACAAAAACTATATTTCACTTTTCAATATAGTTAGCCTTTACTGCAATACACTTCTCACATCTTTGAATTAACATTTCAACTTGCCCCCCAAATAGTCAGAAGTCTTGTGTGCAAAATGGGCATAAACAGCATCCAATCACTTCTTCATCATACTTAAATTTCATTCCTAGAAAATCCTTCTTGAGTTTTGAAAAGAGGAAATAGTCACTGGGAGCTAGATCTGGGCTGTAGGGTGGATGGTCAATCTCCTTGAAGCCATATTTCTTCACGGCTTCCTTTGCAACAAGAGCTGTACTCACAGGCACGTCATGAAGAAGGTGCACACCCCACTCAGCATTCCTCACCTTTTCTCTGTGATGGAAGCACATAGTTTGTGCAGTAGGCCAGCATAGTGCTCCCCATTTACTGTGGTGTTCCTCTCCTTGAAGTCAATGAACAGTATTCCTTCACAGTCCCGAAAGATTGTGGCCATGATCTTCTTGGTTGAGTGACCTTGGCCTTTAGAAGCAGTGCTTTGCCAGGTTTATGCCACTCCATTGATTCTCTTTTGGACAAAGGATAGAGGGCCATAGTTTCATCTCCTGTAACAATGGTTTGCAAAAATTCTCTCTAGTTGCCACAGCAGAACTCCAAAAATGCCTGAAAATAGATGACTGGTTGCTGCTTTTGGACTGAGGAAAGAAGTCTAGACACCCATCTTGCACTAACTTTATTCATGTTTAAATGTTCATGAATAATTTGAAGGACTGTTGTTTTAGAAAGGCCCAACCTTGCTGCTATTTCTGTAACTTTAAGCTGCTGATCTTCCATAATTTCTCCTTCCTCAATAGCAATGTTTTCAGGAGTAGGCACCTCCAAGGACCAACCTGCAGGCTTTTTGTCTTCAATGCTTTCTTTACCCATTCGAAATATTTGGCCCATTCTTTTACATTAGAATATGAGGGGGATGCTTTACCCATATACATCATTCAGTCACTGTTTAATTTCATTTGGAGTAAGTCCTTCTTTTGTAAACACTTAATAACAGCTTGATACTCCATTATGAACACGTCACAATCTTCTACACATAGCCTTCTTTGTGCAACTATATTTGAACAAATGAACACAGTGGAACAGAAGCTACAGCTGCAATTATTTACTTAATAGATAACATATGACACCAGAGAAGGGCTTTGTGAAGGCGATAATCCTTATTGGCAATGCCAGAAACTTATGAACCTACCCTCATATACCTATGTTAATATCCTTCTCTTGGCATAACAGCCCAATGCATGCCTAGGTCTGCTGCAGTGACTGCTGCATCCTCTAGAGTACAGTACTACAGAAAGGCTTGTGATGTTGACACGTTGGCACCTATATCATGCTATTTTCAAGATCAAAGGATGTTACTTCTCAATCAGGCAGCTGCTGAGTTTTGTTCTCACAAGACCTCATTTCAGGGCTCCCTAATTTAGAAAACTTCCAAGCAGGTACCAAGAATTAACCCAGGACCTGCTGTCCAGCAATCAGCAATGCTAATCACTAGATCAAGAAGGCAGTCCTTGAAAAATATATAATTAGTATTATTGCAATTTTTTTATGTATCCAAAGCTGTAAATGTTGTTCGAAATTTGAAACTTTAAGACAGTTTCTAAATAATTATGTAGTTCTAATTAGAATTAATATTCTTTTTTTTTTAATAACATAAATTCACATATATGTTTTTGATGTAAATGGGTTTTATTCAGTGGCTGTATTATGTGTTTCATTAACCTCCTTATTTTATACTAACTTTATTTTGACTTCAAATAACTTTATGTATCATTATTATTATTATTTATTTATTTATTTTCTTGTTATATTTTATTGCACTTTGCAGCATAATTAAGGAATGGATTTTAAGATGTAGCACATTTACAAAAATAAAGCTGTTTTCATACTTTTAGTTTAAGATTTGTGTTTTGTGACAAAAATGAAGCAAAATAGACAAGTTTTATTGCATCTTTTTGCAAGATAAGCATATTTATTCCTTTCACTCCCTCTTTGATGCTTCAGTGCCATTTTTGAACTTTTCCTTTCATTGCTTACAAAAAATTGAGCGAAAAATTACATCACTCTTCTTTCACAGAAAAATAAACAACTTTCACTATTCTTGAGTAATCACATAAAATCTTTTAGTCTCATTTTGTAGAACAGAACAAGAACTATAAAGTGGTTTATTTATAAATTTGCAGTCCTAGCAGTTTCCAAATTAATGTAGCAAACTTTGCAAGAAAAAAACATACATTTTATTTCTGTCAGTTGGAATATTAGAACACTCTTTCTGGTTTCACTTTCTGACTCACTTAGTGCATGTTTCACTGTGTTCAATTCCAAATTAGATTAATATAGAAAATACATTTTAAAATTAATTTTATTATATTTAGGAATGAAAACGGTGAAAACTAGTGCAAGATCTCCACTAGATAAATTATTTTAAAATGCTAAAAGCATTTCTTCCATTGACCATGGAAGCAGTCTGAGTTAAAAACTTTTAAAATATTTATACAGTGATAAAACACTCTTAATGCTAAAATTAAAAAATTCAGGACTTGTTTACGGAACCGTTTAATTAACAGTTGACAATGGAGCAAAGGTCTGACAAAACAAGTCCTGAATTTTTTAATTTTGAGAGTGAAGTGTTAACAGTGTTTTATCATTGTATCATTATTTTAAAAATTTTTATTCAGATTGCTTCTGTGTTCATTGGAAGTGAAGCCACAGAAATTGTTTTAACACTTTAAAATATTTCATCTACTGGAGATCTCATACATTTTAATGTTTTCTCCACACATTAAACAATTTCATATTCCTTATCATATCCTAATCCTTTTAAATTCATAACTCTAGTTCTAGCCCTAGCAAACCCTTCACTACCTGCCTTATCACATTGATTAATACATTTTTCCCTACCTTTACTATTTTTATTCCCCTATAAAATTTCAATGAACTCTTTTCACCCAAACTACTAAATATTTCTTGTCATTCCATACTTTCCAATATTAGATTTATTTCTTTTCAAAATCCTCTCTTTTGGTTTTGCCTATTTATGCATACTTTTCCTAAACCTATCTGTTGTAAAATTTCCTGCACTTTGAAATACAATGATTCTTTCCACTTACATTTCTCCTGTATACTAAACATTCTTTAATAATACCACTCTCTTCTAATGATACAACTAATTAGTAAAATAAGTAAAAATTTAGTATCAGAATGATTTAAAATAATGGCCTGGAATAAACCTGGGTTAGAATCAGGCTATAATATTTGCGAACTTAGTACTATTTAAATAATATAAATATACCATCTTCTATAAAGGCAGGACAGAGAAATTGTCTAAATAGCATGGTAAAACCAGGCAAAAATCTTTCTGACCCTGCTGGTATATATCTGATCCTTTTTTAAATTCAAGCTGATCATTCCTAAGAGGTTGCAAGCAGAATAAAGCAGCATAAAAGCCAATAAAGTTGTAATACAAGGAAAAATATCACCTAACTACAATGAAATGACTGGATTATTGTTGTTACCAATATTATATGTAATTAAAAATTGTTTGAATGTTGCTCAGAGCATCTGTAGACATTCTGTATAACCTTTTAAATTACTTAAACTGTCATATGATCTGCTTTGCTTATAGATATGATTTTGTTTTCAAATTTGGTCACTGTACTCATTAATTTTAGATTTATATTTAACATGTAGCTCTTGTGCCCCTGCAGGCAAAAAAGTAATCTGCTTCCCTAAGTTAAAGTTCAATATTATTGGCAGTATTTGGAAAAGTTAAATTCAAAGTATAGCAAGTTTGTTTTGCTTGATACATTTTCATTGAATGTCATAAGCATCACATTTCCTACTGGTTTCTGTTTTTAATATCAATAGTAACCATAAAATGAAAAAAGTCACAAAACATATCAACTCCACCCTTTTCATACTGAGTGGTAACACTTAAGTTCAGTTTCCAGTGGACTAGCTATCCTGACCTTGGTTTTTCTTCGTGATTTCCCCTGGTCGCTTAGGCAAGTGCTGAAACGGATATTTACTTTCCACAAATTTTCTGCTCTCCCATTTCCTTTCATTTCATTCCATAGCATCAGTTACAATGTCGGAAGCATCAGGAAAGGAGGATGGTTCCTTGTGGTGTTGGTGGCTTGCTTTCTGGTTAAATACCTGTCCTAGCATCTGGTAGGGTCTGCATGGAGCCTTCTCAGGCTGCCTTAGAGGTGGACAAGGGATGGTTCTCTTGGGTCTGCCAGCATTTGGGACTTATCATCTAGGTAAACATTAGGAATCCCCCCCTAACTTCATGCTTCACCTCCTTGGATTCCTGGCTGTCCAGTGTATTTTGATCTCATTCCCTTCCTCCCAGAGGTACATCCTTGGGGGCTTATGTACAATGGGCCCATGTAGTGAATTCAGTGCACAAATCCTTCTCTTTAGATCATTCTATTCTATTCTATCCACCTTCTCCATCTATAATAAATCTGGCATTGTATTACATGTAGATAAAAAAGTATAATGTACCAAGTGTTACAAATAAAACTCAATAGAACAAATTCACATATTTGTAAAATAGGAAATTAAAATAAATACAGAGACCAGGCAGGGATCAAATTTACAATCTTTTTCACTGCAGGTCTGTATGATATTGCTGAGATAACTTCATGCACACAAAATGCTTTCTGGAGAATGCATATTGTAACCTTTGGACATAAAATTTGGTAGTTTTTTATATGGACAAGGCTTTATATCAAAGTGGAACTTAAAGACATTTCCAGGCTTCAAGAATCAGATTATTTTTTGTCTTAAGATGCGCATGCTGAACCTGTAGCTCCACTATAACATATCCAAATGTCATATGTATGTCTTTACTTTTTAAACTGCATAATTCAGCAGTCTTTTAATAAATACTATTTTTCCAATAAATACTGTTTCTTGTTTCATATAGATGTTGAGAATTTTTGGATTGGTGGAAAATACAATAATGAACTTGGAATGTATGAGCTAGTAGAATTAAATAAACAACTAAACAGCAAAGCAATTGAACAGCCTGATGGCAGCTTTTGGCCACCCTGGGCTAATTACACAAGAGAAGCAGATCATGAAATACCACCAGAAGGTTTTCTGTCTCCAGCACCACATATTTGCCGAGAATGTCTAAGCCTAGATAGACAAGGGCATGGCTATGCAAACTTTGTAAACCTTGACTGCAATTCAAGTCTACCATTTATTTGTGAGACACGTAAGTTTTCATTCTGATATGTCTGATACTGTATGGCATGGTTAAAATGTTATAGAACAGTGAGAAATATAAAGTAATTTCAACAGTAATTTCCTTTTCTGCAATTTCTTGGTATATGTTTATGTACCCTTTTTAGAATATTAGGACCAAATGGATCAAAACTTTCACAAATTAATAAATATGAGGTATCCTTAAAGAATGTACTGGATAGTAATTTAAAAAGTAAAATAAAATAGAAGTCTGGTATTTATATCAGCTATATGGTTTCAGAAAAAATAGGTCTATAGAAACAGCCATAGCTAAATTACTGAATCATTAAATTCAGCATGCAGTGGATAAAAATATGCTGACAATAGGAATTTTTTTAGACCTTAATATATATTATGATGTATATATCATATATATGACGCATATGATGTATTGGACTACAAAATCCTAATATCTAAGTTGTACAAATATGGAATTAGAGGAAACATGGTGGATTGAATCCTATCTTACCAATAGGAAACAAGTAGTAGATATGCAATATGAAAAACAACTGAGAATGAGTCATTTTCGATCAAATACAACAGAAATTATGAGAGGTGTTCTTCAAGGTTCAGTACTAGAGCCTCTGTTGTTTTTAGTGTATATAAATGACTCGCCTAATAATATTCAAAAGGTTGATATAGTTATTTTTGCAGATAATACTAACATTCTTGTAAAAGGAGATAATGAGACTGTATTGCAAAATAAAGTAAACATAATCATGAATAGATTCAGTAACTGGTTTAAAATAAATGAACTAATCATAAATAATGAAAAAACTATTGCAATGACATTTCATACATGGCAATGTAAAAACAGTATTAAACCTCAAATTATATATGATGGAAACAATATTGAGTACATGGGAGATACAAAATTCTTGAGTATATATGTGAATGAAAACCTTAAATGGGATACTCACACTCATTTTTTAGCAACTAAACTTAGTTCTAACATAACAAATTATTATTGAGGAAATCACTCAAATTTCACTAATTTAGTTCCACTTACTTGGACATGTTTCAAAGGCGATTGCCTTCATCATCAGCATGATCCCAATGTCCGCTTCCCCGCGTGGTATTCAGATGTTGCTCCGTAGATTTTATGAACTTTGTGATAAGGTTGCTATTGTTTGGAAGATCAAAATTAACCAAATTTTCTTTGTTTTTATTTATGAATATATTTTCCCACACTGTCAATTCTATTGGTTTTTGAAGAGCTTTTAAGAGTTTTGGTACCTTTTGGAATTCATGGTTTTTTTGCCAGAAATGGTCTGCCACTGCTGATTTTTCCATGTGTTTATATTTTACATGCCTCATGTGTTCCTTAAACCGTATGGAGATATTTCTTTTTGTTTTGCCTATATATTTCATATTGCAATCTTTGCAAGCAATTTCATAAATGCCTGATTGTTTTTCTGGAGGAATTTTGTCTTTTGTGTTCGTTTTTAGGAGGTTTTTTAAACTACATTTGTTTACTGGAGCCAAAATGATGTTTGCCTGTTTAAAAATTTTTTGGAATTTTTGGTGTGCCCATGGGTGGAATGTGAATTTTTTATATATCTGATCTCCTTTGTAGCCTTTTAGTGTGGTGATATCTTTTATTCGTTTTTTCTTTTTGAATTTTTCTATTTTCTTGTTGACCAGATCTGTTGTGTAACCATTTTTTTGTGCTATCTCTGTGATTATGAATCATAGTTTGCTCATTTTCATAGTCAATTAAAATATGGAATAAAATTTTGGGGAGAAAAATGTGAGAGAGTATTTAAAATCCAGAAGAGAGCAATAAGAATTATAAGTGGAATAGATAGTATGATGTCCTCTTGACCCTATTTTAGGAAACATAATATACTACCATTAGCATTCCTCTTTATAATTGAGGTTATAAACCATATTAAGAGACATCAGGAAGAATTGTTTACAAATATAGATATTCGTTCTGATAATACAAGAAAAAAAATGACCATGTTCAGATATACAAAACAAATATTTTAAAAAATAATCTCACAAATATAGGCATTAAAATGTATAACAAACTACCAATAAATATTAAAGAAATAACCAATATAAAACAATTTAATAAAGAAGTTACAGGCTCTCTACTACAACATACTTTTTATTCAGTAAGTGAATATATGAACTTTAAATAAGGCATATTATAAATCTAGTATTATTATTAAACTAGTATATTGCTTATATTATATTCTGGATGAAGCCCATACCATGTAAATGATCCAAAAGATAAAGAAAGTATTATTATTATTATTATTATTATTATTATTGTTGTTGTTGTTGTTGTTGTTATTATTATTATTATAAAGATTGCCATTATAATACACAAGATTAACTAAAAGAAATTTAGAAATTATGTACATAAAGAACATAAGGCAGGAAATATAAACTAATGGACAGAGGTAGAAACACTTTCTTGTAAGTAAATCCAACTTTGAACAAAAATGCTTGATTTTCTAAAATTATTATTTGCAAGAAGAATGTTAAAACCTATGGGGAAAAATTACATACATAATTATCAAACTAAGCCATAAATTCTGAATTAATGGAAGTCAATCTATAACTATTTAAATCTGCCGTTAGAGGCCTAAACAGGAAAGAATTGATAACCACAAGAGTCTTTAGATTCAAGTTCCTCAGGATGGAAGTGGCAAATTTTTAAACATAGTAAGAAGCTTAAAAACTTGTAAATTTGCTAACACTCTTTGTTTTACAAAACTTGAAGAGAAAGTAATGGGTCTGCTGGGAAAACAGGGCTATTTCTATACCAGAAATATGAATAGTCTCCAAAGTTAGTCAACATTTTTAATAAAGTGCTACTTTATGACTCTTCTTCCTTTTTTTTATAGTGTTCAAAACTTATTTTTACCACTGAGGAACCACAGGCAGAAGACACTGATGATACATGATATGAAATGATATATTGGAAAAGGATTTTTTTAAGGAAGGAAATGTTCCAGGACTAAATTTAGAGTACCTTACTGGCATTTGCCATTTATGAGGACTAAGAAAAACATGAAAACACCTCAGTCAGGGAGGATGGTCCTGGTGGGATTCGAACCCCAAACCTCCTGAATATGAGTCCATGCCTTAACCTCGGCCACCCATGGCAGTCATTATAACTCTAGTTACATAAAATTATTGTAGTAACATTTACATCAAACATTGTTTTCATTGATAAAATACTGTCATTAACAGAGTATTATGTTTAGATCATATTAAGAAATATTTTATGTATTAGTAAATCCAAATCAGCCATTAATCTTCATTGCAGGATACATAATTATAGAGTTAATAAAAAATTAATGAGTTAATATTAGCTACCAAATGAGTTTGCCGAATATGATAATACTGACTTGTTCTGAAATACATACCAACATTAAAATTCTTGAAATGTACTTAGTATTTTTACTGTTAATCCAATTAATGAATCTATCATATTCCTTATGATAAGCATTATAAGATTTGATCATAGCAGTTGTCATAATAACACTATTATACATCACTTACATAGCCCTCTTTTATGTTAGGATATCATATGCTGCCTTTGTAGTAACCTCTGCTAAGTATAAACCTTCATAAACTTAAGCTTAATTAAATTGATGATGAAATGATTTATTAACCATCATGGTTCAGGGCAGTATACTGCTATTAGCACAAAATATTTTAATTCAACACTATGATCCTATAGGCTTAGTAGTTCTAGCTTCTATTTTAAGAGAAAGCTCATATTAAATTTTAACTTTTACACATATTAAGTAGAATAAAATTTACAACAACAATATTAATAATTTTATTTCCATATAGATTTGCTTACAAGTGTCAAGTATTGTCAGTTATTACATATTTTCAGAGAACAAGGAACATTACATAAAATATTTCTACATCATTAATTGGACATTGGTTAAGACTAATATTGGTAGTACAAACAATACAATTAAAATTATAATTCTTGATACAATTATGCAAGATAATATCTTGTGTTCAAATTTAAATGAGATCTTAAGTGACTTTACATCATAGTTACATTTGCCAGCTTGTAATCTAACTATCCTTTTTTTGTTTCAAATAATTAAGCAAAAGTTTTGCCTTTTATTAATGACATGATGTACTGAAAATAGCGAATTTAGAACAAATAATTTTGTTTAAAAAAAAAAAGAATTGTTTAACTTTATTTTTGACTTGAAATCTGCATATCAGATAAAAGTTCTGTAATAGTTTCCAAAAATGTTAAAAGCAACAATTAATTCTAAATCATTAGATTCATTTACACACTGAAGTATACCATAACAATATTCTTCCCAAATCAAAATTCCTCTTCAATATTAACATCCAAGAAAAAATATATTTTGTTCTATTGTAACATTTATGATGTCATTCAAGATAAATTTATTATGTTCTTTCGTAACATTCAAGCTGTCATTAAGAAATATTTTTAAAAATTAATGAAATTTTGTTAAAATAAAAACAGGAGGACATTTATTTTTAGTTAAGAGGAAGATAAGAAAACAAAATAACAGTTTCCAATGTCAAAAAGAACATCACATGTGCTGTTTATCTATCTCTTGATGGTTAAATTCACTATGTAACAATTTAAAAATAGAAATCCCATTTAAAATTGAACATGGCATTCATTGGCTTAATAGTACAGGTGTAAAAATGTGTATGATGCAAAGGAAAAATATACAAAAAAATAAATAAAATATACTTTGAATATATTACAGTATTTATGAATACTTATCTCTATGAATTATATTTTTGGAGTTTCACTGTAAACTTCTCCTCTGTTAACTTGTTTTTAGATATTCAGTAGTTTGTTGTAAAATATTGTTCCTCTACTAGGGGTTCTCATCCATCATATGTTTGTTTTAAAAAATTAAATGACACTAGTTTCCAAGTCAGCCTCTGAATCTGTTTAATATAACTGAATGTTCTGAATGTTCACAGCAATGCTACCTAGAGGAGAAGTAATGCCCATTTACCCAAAATTCAAAAGCTATCCTTTTGTATATCAAATCTTTAGAGCAAGAGCAAATTTCCAAGATGCAATTACATACTGTTTATCCCACAACATGGTGCTTGCTGTAACAGAAAATATCCATAATGTACAAGATATTGCTTATTATATGCTTCGCACTCGACCAGGTAAGCCTCTCCTTTGAATTACTTTTATATATCTACATCAATTCTTTACTAGAAACTACAGGAAAAGAACTTTCATTACTTTCCATGCAATTACTGCTCCCCTTGACCTTCTTAATAATGATTTCTCTTAATATATCTGTAGCTATATACAAATGTTTCATTTTGATTTGTTCATAATACTTTTTACAACCACCTTAACCAGGTTTGTTTTCCACAGATGAAGTCTGAAAATAATTTTAGGAAGAGCTCTAGATTTAACTATTATATTTTCATTTTTGCAAATTATTATTTTCTTTGTTGCCTTTAAATCTTTCATGGTTTTGTCAGTAGTTTCATGGCAGCTTGCAGGTTGACAGTAAAAGTAGTAACTCCCAGTAAATTGTATATAATATCCATGTAACTGATTCAAGTTCTTGCAGTTATAACTACAATTACAATGAAAATAAGCATGTACAGGAGAATATAGAAATGTTGTCTTGCTACATCCACACATTTCTGGCATCTTTTCAGAAAACTATTATTTACACACATCATTTCATCTTCCAAAATTGAGTAAATTTAAACTTGAAAGCACACAAGGTCACTGTTGTCATATTGCAGGCAAGTTAATGCAAAATAAAGATATTGAAGCACAGAAAAATCTGATTTTATACCAAAACCTCCTTGCATGATGAGAAAATTGATATAAGGAGCACAGCAAATGGAAACAGAATAATAGAGCCTATTTTTACAGAAAGATACAGGAATGACATACTAATACTATGTAATTTTTATTAATCGGGAAATAGAAAAATAAAGTGTATGGAACAAATTCCAACACGTTAGAAAAACTGAAATAAAATATCAGGTGTGAAAGTGACTCATTTTTGGAAGATGAACTTATGCATATGAATGAAAGTTTTATAAAAAGATATGAGAAATGAGCCAATGTAACTGGACAACATTTCCATCAACTCTTGTCATAAGTAAACACTTATTTGCTTAGTAATTCTAGATGTAATTATGAGGACTTGAATCGGTTGTGTAGATATTACATTCTCTTTTCCTTTAACTGTCAATTAACCAGTAACTTTGAAACAGATGACAAAAACATGAAAGAACCAATAAAAATATTTTATCAGTTACTCAGAGATCAAGCATTTGTGATAATAATTAAGACCATAGTATGATTGAGGTGAACTACATCCTCTTATTAGTCTCACTTACTTGTTTAAATGTAGTATATGTTTTGCTGACAATTGTCTGCGTCATGATTGCTGGATAATTCATTATGCTTGAGTATGTATATTTTGCTCTGGTAGAGGTGTGATGAACTTAAAAATTATTTTTCATTTCTGGAAGTGTCAAAGTTCATTTACTTATCTCTGTATTTATAAATGTAGATGTAAATGGAACCAATAAGAGTGTGTAGTTTCACTCAATCATACAATGATCTTAATTATACGATTATCTTCACTGTACAAGTTCCAATTAGCATTTCGAATTTGTGATAATGTTTGCCTTCCTAGTGATGACAAGAGCATGGTTAGCTGGACATTATAATCAGGAGAGACAAAAATGGGAATGGCTGAATTGTGATCACCCTCTTCTCCCAGAGACACCAGCAGGGAAACTTTATCCTCCATGGTATAAAGGATGTCCATCCATATCTAAGGGTGCACTCCTAATTGAGCGACATCTGATGAATAACACCATATTTTTAGCATCACGTGAGACAAAGAAAACTAACTTTGTGTGCATGGAGAGTAAGTTTTCTAAACATATTTTTTTAATTATGTACATATTATTGTATATTTTTGTGAGGAAACGATATAACCATAGTAGTGATAAAAACAATTTATTTTTAAAGCTAATTCTTCCATGGAAAACAGTAAATTTCCGTTTAATAACATTCAGTCACAATGAATTTATTGATTACTAATATCTTTATATAAACAAATTTCATTCTTTTAGCAATGTCATAGTATATTTTTGTGAGGAAACGATATAACCATAGTAGTGATAAAAACAATTTATTTTTAAAGCTAACTCTTCCATGGAAAACAGTAAATTTCTGTTTAATAACATTCAGTCACAATGAATTTATTGATTACTAATATCTTTATATAAACAAATTTCATTCTTTAACTTTATCTAATTAACTGCTGAACCCTTGCCTCTAGCTCTAGCTCTTCTGGAATATTCAGAAGATTTGAACTCAGCTATACCTAAATTCTTTTCATAAAACCCAAATAAAAGAAAATATTAGATACTTCCATTAACAACAAGAAAATGCAATTAAAACGTTACAAATTATTCTCCCACTATAAGCTAATGATGGTGCTTGTAATAATGTATAATAATAATCAACCATAAGAAACTAACAAGTTTGGAGTCGCATGCATTTAATATCAAGAAATACTAATAAAAATGTCTAAAATATACTTCACAAAACTGAAAACATTGTTTCCATGTTATTCTAATATTATATACTTTAAAAAAATTGTGACAACATGTTGGAGCATTTTAAATAAAATCATACCTAAGCATATGCAGTTATGATGATATTTGGTTGGACTTATAGCACTAGAACATCACTAATCTTAAGATGAAGTTCCATTATTATAAATACAACCAAATGTCATTTAAAATAATTTCACTGTTTAAAGTCTTTGTAAACAACAAACTGGCATGCAATTATCCCCCCCCTTTTTTCTTTTTTTTCCCCCTAAATTGAATACTAAAATATCTTGTACATTTCATTTCTAATGGATAGAATTTGTGATAAATTTTTTCATACTTTTTCCTTTACTCTCCCTCTCTTCTCTTTGTTAGTTCTTTAATGTTTTTAAATTTTCAAATCCTGGATATGTTGTGATTTTCAAATTTTACTTTCAGTGTATGAAAGTACTTTTTATTTTGTTTCCTCTTAAAACAAGAATTACTTAAACTATAATTTAGAACTAGATATCACTCTAATGTTACTAATTTTCACTACATGGACCTGTTTTGAAGGCAGTTGAATTCATCATCAGCATAGAGTCATTGTAGATTTTTCTGCATGGTATGCAGATGTTGCTTTGTAGATTTTACAGATTTGGAGAAAGTTCATTATGTTTCAGAATAGCATAATAAATTAACTTCTCTTTATACTTGTATGTAAATCAATCTTCCCAAGCTGTCAGATTTACTGGGTTCTGAACTGCTTTTAGAACTTTTGGTTATTTTTTAAATTCATGGTTTTTGGACCATAAATGATGTTCTATTGCCAAGTTTTAAGTGTGATATTTTTCATGTGCTCCTTGAAATAAAGAATAATATTTCTTTTGATTTTATCTATAATTTTTGTTGCAGTCATTTCACCTGATTTCAGATATGCCTTCTTGTTTTCAGTTGGAGTTTTGTCTTTTGTTTGTATTTAGGAAGTGTTTTAAACTGTATTTGTTTACTGGAGTCAAAACATGTTACAATCTTTGAATATATTTTGAGATTTCTGGTGAGCCCAAGGGTGGAATGTAAACTTAATATATATGAGTGTTCTTTGCAGCCTTTCAAGGTGTCGTATTTTTTTTTTCCAATTTTCAAATCTTTTATTTTATTATTGATAGATTCTTTGAGTAGTCTTTTTAGCACTATATCCTGGTTACGTTGGTATTCTAATTCATATCCTGTTTTTTTAGGGACAAGTTTATTAATCTGAATGGTAGAATGGCAAGTTTGGCTGATTTTGGATTATAACTGTATTTGATATAATAATAATAATAATAATAATAATAATAATATAAGCATTATTATTATTATTATTATTATTATTATTATTATTATATGATTATAAGTGTGGGAATATTTTCTAAAAATACCAAATTACTGGTTTTCATGATTTTAAAGTCCAAGAAGGGTTGTTGCTTTCTGATTCTATTGTGAATTTCACTAATATACATTCCAAATTAAGTAATTTTAATGTGTCCTCTTTTCCATTTTTTGTGGACTATAGCAAACATTTCATCCACAATTGGTGAAAAAGCAATAAATTCTAGTCAAAGTTATAGTTTAATGTTACTTTTGCCATGGAAATTAAAAAATGATGTTAAGAGGTATGTTTTTTTTCTCCTTTGTTGATTATTTTTAAATTTTCATTTCTCATTTGTTGCATATGTCTGATCATGAGATGATATGGAATATCTCAGCATAAATTTCAACTTGTGTACCCTGCAATACAATGAAGTTAACAAACTCATATATCAGTGATAATAATATTAATAACACAACAATAATAACAATGATAACAACAACAATAACAATAATAATACCACAGATTATAAATATAATCAATTTAGGATTAATTGTAACATTATATGGTATGTAGTTTAGTAAAAAAAATGGAATAAATTACAGTAATGAGGTTCATTTCTCATTGAGTTATAAATGCTATAAAAAGTGCATTTTAATAAGATGTTATATAGTTTGTTTTTTAACTTTTGGAGTACAGGTATCTCTTTAAGATAAGAAGGTAAACCATTATATATTTAAATACCAATTTGGATGAACATGTTGTGCTGCTGCATTTTTGAACTAGTATTTACATAGATAAATTTATAAACAGACACAGTAATAAAAATCATCAATAAAACCAAAAAGCAAAAGGCAATAAGAGATGTTTCCACTCTTAAAAGTGCCAAAGAAAGGTACAAATTCAAAAGTTTCACATACCACCCAATTTATCACAATAAGTTCAAAAAGATATTCAAAGAACAAGGAATTATGTTAGCCCCAAAGAACAATTTTAATATAAAGAACTTATTAGGTTGCAGAGTAAAGGACTACATGCCAACAGAACAAAAGTCAGGTATTTACAAAATAGAATGTGCAGAGTGCGACAAAAAATACATTGGAAAAACGAAGAGGAATTTGGGAATCCGGAAAAAAGAACACTTCAGAAATATTCGCTTAAAACAAATTGATAAATCAGCAATAGCAGCGCACTTTTGGAATAAAACTCATGAAATTAAATCAGAGATAAAACTACTTAAACAACTTCATAATGCAATAGAACTTTCCACTTGGGAAAACATTTTCATTACAAAACATAAGGATAATTTGATGAATTTCGATATCCCTCCATTGGATGAACTCAGCAAATTCCTAATAGAACCAACAGATGCCGCCACAAGAACATCAAGAGACCCAACCGCCACGTTTAACAACAGTTTTTCAACAGGCTGAAGATGGGAGGGATCGCTCCCGAAACATATGTTCCAAATTTATGTAAGTGAATGGAGTTAGTGTGAAAAAAACTGTATACATTGTTTATATATATACCACTCCATTGTCAACAGCTTCGTAAGTACACTTATTTGAGATAGATAAATTTATTCATTTTATATTTATTGATGATATGCTGATAAAGTAAATGAGAACCTTAACAGAAGATCTAAGTAATTTAATATTCCATCAATTTCAAGGTCTTCTAAAATTAATGAAATAAATAAAAAAGATGTACAAAGGAAATCAAGAGTGCTTAGCAACTGAAATTGCCCAGTATAATTGTGCCTAGTATTCGCTTTTTCAGATTAAGGCAAAACTCTGAAAAGGTTAATCTGAGTCATAGTGGTGGATTCTTAAGTAATTGATTCATAGGATTAGTTCCATAGTTATACAGCACATTACTAGTAAGCATATTTATGTAACATATTTCAAGTGCACATTTAGGGAATGGAACAATCACATTCACTAAGCACTATGTGTAATTAACTAAGATACAGGAACTCACAGCCTTATCATCATTTGAGTATCACATTCTGTAGATGCACATCACCTAGACAAAAATATGCTTGGACTCTCTTCATATCCTCCATATGATATAATTCAGCAATTTGGTTGGAAAGCTTTTTATCTTCCTCTGAATATTTTTTTCGAGTTCAGTAATTGTACTGGGTCTCGCAATGTAAATCTTTTTCTTTAGGTAACCTTAAAGGAAGTAGTATTATGACATTATCAGTTGTTCCAAAAATGTTATTCTTCTTATGGACAAATCAATTGTATTCGTGTTTGTAATTCTGGCAGCACCACAACTAGGTAATAGGACTGCTCACCTTCTATCAAGGCAGTCTGGATTCATTCCCAGCAGCCATAAGTGGGATTTGTGGCAGACAAAGCAGCACCTGACCAGATTTTCTTCAGCATCTCTGGTTTCCTCTACCACTCTTTCCACCATTGATGGATCTTCATCTCATCTCCATCTTCATCATCTAGCTTGATGTAGTCTGCTGATTTCTTGGTGTGTGCATTAAAAATGGACTACTCATACTATCATGTAATAGCAAATGGAATAACTCCAATAAGCTAGGTATTAGCAACCAGCGCCATTCTGTGAATATTATTGCATAGTTGAAAGTCCTTTATCAAAATTCTGTGAACACTGGTATGAAGAATATGGAGGTGTTGAGCCAAACAAGGGGTAAACTTCTTGGATCTTCGCTCAATTGTATTCATGTTTAATTTTCTCTGTATTTCAAATTGTTGGAGGTCACCCTGGAGTTGGGTTTCTTATTGGCATTAGCTGTGTCATGAAAGTTATGAACATAATGCAGGGAAATGGTGCTTCATGCTTTCAGAAATGTTGTCAGAATCATCTTTTTGCTGTGATGATAGAGCTTCCACTAGTAAGTAACACTTCATATCATAAGCAATTTCTATAGGAGTCCACAGTACCATAATTTACTGGAACAATTAACATACATATTTTACAAATTTTTACCCCAATGCTTAGACTTCAAATACATTTCACTGAAAAGATGTAAGAATATTCACTCTCAGAAATAAAAAAATTGTTTTTTGGCTCATCAATATGGTCCACTTTATACATAATAATTAATACAAAATCAAACAGGAAGTTCACTAAACATTAATAGCATATATTAATAATTTAAGAAATAATGAGTAGTGAAGAGGAGTTTTGTGATATTTTCCAGGGGTAGTCAAATGAAAACCTTAAAAATGTAATAAAAATTTGAATCTTTGCTCCTGCAAGTTGACAGTACTGTTACCAATTCTTTAAAGAATGCCCAACAGGTGGCAGCATACTGCAAACAAGCAAAATGCTTTCACAACAACAGTTTAAAATTGCTGTCCCTCTTGAGACATGACCTCGGAAGAACAACATCCTATCATATGTTTTCTGAGCAGAAGGTACAAAAACTATTAAAATATATTGGCAAATGAAGGTTCAGTATGTTTTCACTGCAATAAGTGTACGAGTAGAATAGAGCATTCAGAAATGAAATGACTTCTGTGGCAGACACTCCCAGCCAAGGTCAGACACACATTGTTGTGACACCAGAGTATATTGCAGCAGTTGAAGCCATATGATGGAAAATTGTTGTGTGACAATGGATGAAGTGGTGTCTTAAATCTATCAGCTAGCCATATAGCTAAATAATATGAAGGGTATTAATGTTGTTAATGATGGGTCATACAAACCATTCCAATCTCATAAATTTTTGGAAAAACATATATTTTTGCTATGCAGGGTTGTTCTGTTTTATTTTATTTGATATTAGATAAAGAAGAGCATTATGATAGTTTGCAAGATTTGCTAAATAAAAAGGAAAATATTCAGATCCATTCAGATCCTTGAAAGGGTGCATTAATTCAGTCAATGAGGCTCTAAAAAATTGCATTGTTATCCCAAAAGGAACAAAATATAAAAAAATAGAACAACCCTACAATAGCAAAGATATATGGTTTGCCAAAAATTCATTAGACTGGAAATGGTTTGTGACCCATCATTAACAACATTAATACACTTCATATTATTTACCTATATGGTTAACTGATAGATTTAAGACACTACCTAAATTTCAAAGCAGGAGTATAAATAATTCTTTTCAGTTAATAGAAAAAATTAAGGGCATAAAATTATAACCTTCTCACACATTAATATCTTTTGACATACAATCACTGTTTCCAAGCATACCGAAAGATAAACTCCTAATTTATCTGCAAAATTGGCTAAGAACAATTGGAATTAATGGTGCACATGTAAAAGAATACATTAATCTCACAACAATTTGCATAAACCAATCCTATTTTTCTTTCAAGGGCAATTTTATAAACAACAATCAGGACTTACTATGGGCAGTCCCTTGTCTCCATTTTTAGATAACCTCTTCATGAGCAAATTTGAAACACACATCAAATTCACTTTCCCATGTATATTTAAAGTACAGTACAGATATGTTGATGATATATTTGATATAGTCAACAAAAAACTAATTAATGACTCCATAAAACTTCAGAATTTACAAGATAAAAACAAAAACATTTCATTCACATACAAAACTGAAAAGGATAACATGTTACCTTTCTTGGACATAAAAATAATGAAACGTCAAGAAAACCTGGAATTTGGAATATGCAGAAAGAATATACATGCAGACAATTATATCAAAGCAGATGATTTTTACCCTACAATGCAGTTATCAACAATTAACACATTGGCTAGTTAACTTAACATTAACAAAGAAGAACACCTTAAAGAATACAAACAAATAGAAAGAACAGTGGTTAAAAATGGTTATAACAAAGGACTAATTTATAAAAAAGTTCAGAAATTCAGAGGAAAAAACTTATTAAAGAAACCACAAAACTTTAAACAAAAAAAGAGAAGCTAATTTTTAAAAAGTTCACATATCATCCATGGGTTGCAAAAAAAATTCAGAACATTCTCAAAGATTTTAATATCAGGCTAGCACCTGTAAACAGAGATGTTAAAAATCTCATGATTGATAATGTTAATGACAGTATTCCACAAGAGAAAAAAGCAGGTATTTATAAAATAAGTTGTGCAGAGTGTGAAAAAAATCTACATTAGAGAAACAAAGAGAAACATAGCCACACAGTTAAAAGAACATTTCAGAAACATAAAATACAAGTAGTTGGAGAAATCAGCAGTGGCATTGCATTTCTGGAACAGAAAACCACAACATATTGAAAAAAACAAAATAAATAAAATCATTGCAAGGACCTACAGAATTAGCAACATGGGAGAAAATCTACATTTACAAGTACAAAGACAGTTTAATAAACTTTGACACATCTGGTGATGAAAACATGAAGTTCATCACACCTCCACCAGAGTAGATTACACATTCCCACAGCACAATGGTTTATCCTCCAGTCGACAATGTGACTGACGATGTGAAGAAAGGGTTTGTGAAACCGGTTCTACATATTTAAACAAGTGAAGCACAAGAGTGTTACTTCAACTCATGTATACACATTCTTACACTAACTCCATTCACTTACTCTTAAGTAAGACGCGTTTCGGGAGAATCTCTCCCATCTTCAGTTGCTGACTGAACCTCTGCTATTAAAATACAGAGGAACAGCAGTTTGTCCAGCCATATTTTCAAATAGCAGAGGTTCAGTCAGCAACTGAAGATGGGAGAGATTCTCCCGAAACGCGTCTTACTTAAGAGTAAGTGAATGGAGTTAGTGTAAGAATGTGTATACATGAGTTGAAGTAGATTGCCACTCCATTGTCAACAGCTTCGTAAGTACAAGACTTATATACAAGAGTGTTAGTTTGACTCAATCACACAATGATCTTAATATATGATTAGCTTCACTGTGCAATGTTCCAATTAACACTTTTAGTTAATAATAATTTTATTACAGACCATAGACTCTACACTTAAGTTTCAGTCATTGTCAGAAAAATATATAATTAACAAAATACATTGCTAACCAAACAGTTTAATACAAGAGGCAAACTTATCTCATATAACAAGGGGGTATTTTCATTTATACTATAAACAATTATATTCAACCATATGTTGTATACAAATTTATAATTCATTTAAACCAAGCAATTTAATTTAATACAAGAATAAACTTATCTCATATAACAATAGGGTATTTTCATTATATAATAAACAATTGTATTCTGCCTATTTTATATAAATATTTACAATTCATTTATCCTGTGCATACATCTGTATATCAAGCAATTTTTCAGTTCTGTTTGAAACTTTTTCTCTCTTTGACTTTTAATTGTTACTGGCAGTTTATTATACAAAATTTTATTAATAACTCTTGGATCTCTTTCAATAGTTCTTTTTGTTTACATTTAGATTATATTATTGTAATAGTTTCTTTTTGCATTGAGTGTACAAATACATAATATTCGGCTTAAGTTTTGTAGATTATGAAGTTAAGTAAGTAATAAATTTGTGCAACTTCATCTGTTCCAGAGAACCTGACTGTCAGATATGATTGGTTCCATATTGCAGGAGATAATTATATATCTTTAAAAAAGAAACCATTCTATAAAATGCAAGCCCAATGTCAGATACTTTCTCCAAATATAGTAGAAGGTAAGGACCGTCCAATGCCACTCCAGCTCCAAAGCAAGGATGATCTGGATAAAATCATCAAATTCATGGCTTGGTTTAAAATTCGTAAGTTTTCCATCTAAACATATTAATAAAACTCAAATTGATTCACTCTGATTAACAATAATGTCTATATTGGATCCTTTGTTATTTATATCATAGATGTACGTCATCTTTGGCTGCCTGCTACGTTTAATTCTACAGAAATGAAATGGATATGGCTTGATGGGACAGAATTCATAAAAGGTAGAAAATTGTTATCAATGTAATTTTAATGTTTGTCTTTAACAAGAAGAGGTATAAAAATTGAAATTTAGATGGTTCTAGTATAATTGGTATGAAGATTCTAATCAGCATTATATATCCAGTAATATTTAAGAGATACAAACTGAATATATGAAGAACATAAAGTAAAAATACTTTCTTTGGGCTATGCAAACTCAAGCATGTATTGCACAATTATAAATGGAAGTATCTCCCTTAGATTTAAATTGACGTTGATATGTTCTTATACTGTGCCTCACAATTGGAGTTTGTACACACTAGAGAAAACTGGTTGAACTTCAATGGATGTGTGATTCCTGATAAGAATGCAGTTACAGTTCTACTAATGCAGGTAATTCACCTTGCTCACTCATATTTATTATGCCAATTATTTCAGTTGCATTTCTGTTGAAGTGAGTGTTAGACTTTCTAATATACCGGTGTATCAGAATTCCTTACTTTCTGATGTGATAGAGTACATGATAATAAACATTTTTTTCTTAATAAAGTAATGTCCAAAAATTCTTCATTTTCAAGTTATAGTGGTATGAAGGAAAAAATTAATAAATCTCAATTTGGAAAGTTACTTTATTTAATTTCTATTGTTAGATAGAATTCTTTTTTATCTAGTACCAGATATTAAGAAAATGGTATTGACATACTTTAGGAACTGTTCAAAATTGCAATTGCCATTGTTGACACCAAGTATAACGCGGTATGATGGAACGACAAATCCCTCGAAATGACTATTGTTAGATACGAAGATCATAAAAACCAAGAAGAATTGCAGTAACTAATTCTTCTGTTGTGTCGATGGGTGTTTCATAAACAATTTATTGAATATAACCCAAAACAAAACAACAACAACAACAACAACTGGTGTCATATCTGTGGAAAGTTTCTCACTTTCCACTGATTCTGAAAATGTATATTCAAATATTTTTGACAATTTAAGACAAAATGTGGGGAGAACTATCATGTTGAAACATCATGTTACACCAAACATTAATCGGAACTTCTTCAAGTATCTCTGGAAGCATTTCACAAGAAAAATACTTCCTATAGTATTCATCGAATATGCCTCAGCTTGTGGATTATTCTAAAACCTGTAATAAACCTCATCTTCACAGTATAATGTTCTGATAGTTTCGCTCCTGAATTTACTTTCTATACCTGGAACTGTCCATTATCTCGAAGACATTAATCTTGTATTGAAAATATTGTATGGCAAGGATAATGGTGCAGAGAGTGTTACTCCTAATAGATTCGCTTTGCCAAATTAGCATTGCCATAAGCTGCTCCAATTGCTTTATGCATGTAACTCAATATTTGTATACTGATGCATATAATACCATGAAATTAAATAAACAGATATCACTGAAGATATCTGAAACTATAACTTCAATTGTTTATGGTAATAAGAATAGCTAAAACATAAATGCAGCATAAGGTGAGTGATACTCTGTCTTTATATTGAAACAGAGCGTTTCCGGACACTACTTTTTTTTTAAAAAAAAAATTTATTTTCATGTCCTCTATCATATCATAAAATTAGGAATAGTTATTCTAATACATCCTGTATATCTGTGTGTTGTGGAATATGCTGGAAGTGAGATATATATGTGCAAAAAATCATACCACTACCGTAGGAGAGAATTTAATGCCATATTTCCAGGTGTGTCTTCTGCAACAGGTAGTGCAATTTTCAGATTGGTGAACAAAGTTTAAACCCAAGGTATTTTTTTTTCAAGAAGCCATGACCAAAAAACTTAGTTTTAGCAGAGGAGGAGCTCAAAATTAGGCTATTGATTAGAAACTTCCCCTTGAAAGTCTTTAACATGATTAGCCTAACAAGTTTGTAACTGTCGGCAGTGCATATAAACCCACTCAGCTGTTGCCTCTTCATTCATATAAAATTACTGTGAACCTAAAATAAAACTCAGGTAGGGCCTAAAACAAATTATCTAGGAGAGTTTGATTAAGATCAGAGATAAGACATTGGAGTGCTTAGCAAAAACTCTGGAAAAAAAAAACCTTACCCATTCAATATGTCCTGACCCCAGGATTTAAATCTAGGCCTGCCAGTTGACAAGCAGATGCACTAGTTGTGATGGACTCATAAGTAATTGATACAAAGGACCAGTTACACAGCACATTACAGGGTGAACCATATTGACATAACACATTTCAAATGTCCTTTTCTGGGAAAGAAACAAACAAGAAGACTTGGGTCCTTCAGATGGTCCAGTTAAGTTACTTATATAAATGTCCAGTTTATTCTCTTGCTACACTCTCTACTTTTACCTCTTCATCTTACACAAACATTTTATTTGAATTTCTTCTTTTCTTCTAAAAATATCAAATTTATATTTAAATCATTCTCTGGTATTTTAGTGCTACAATTCTACATCCTGACCTAATATATTTATATTAAAACAACATTTATTTATATAATTATTGACCATAACTGTTTTCTCTTAATATTTTATAAATACTCCTCTAGGGCCTTAACTTGAGTTTTGTCATCAAATGTTTTCCTATGTACAATTTCTTTGTTAATTTTTAACCATTTTCATTTTAGCAAACCCCTTTCCCACTGGTTTGATTCTAAACACTCAAATAGTGTATGTACATTCACATCATTCCCATACATTTTCCCTGCTCCACAGTTTCTGTAACTCCCTTCAACCTCCTTATCCCTAATCTCAACAATGCTATTCTCTCTCTTTCCTAAATATTCCCTTCATTGATATACCTCTTAAGATTCATCTTAATGGACATTTATCAAAATGCTTACATACTTTATCCTATTAGAATTTATTGAATGTATTCACACTAACTTCACTTACTTTTGCAACTTTAGAACATGTTTTGGGGGAATTTGCTTACATCATCAGCTAGGGCAATTGCCCCCAAAACATGTCCTAAATTTGCATAACAAAGTGAAGCTAGTGTGAACATATTCAATAAATTCTGATAGAATATGTTACCTCCCCATTGTCCATAGCTTCTTAGATACAATTTAAATAGCTATTTACATACTTTGTCTGGCCATAATCTTCAAATGTACATTTTATACCTTCCAAAGTCCTCTGTGCAAATATTTCCTTATGGTCCAAATATCTTCCATCCCATTTTTCTGTACCTAACTAATTTCTGATCTTTCCTATCCAATAATATCCCACTATTCACCTCATATTTCAAGCATTCTTTCAGTATATGCCCTTCTGAAAATTATTGAAGCTGATACCAACACTTAAGTATCAGTTTCATTATCATCTCCCTTATGCAGGGATGTGCTAGCATAATTTAATAAAGGGTTCACAAGGAAGAGAGGGCGAGAGAGAGAGAGGCACTCTACTGACATAGGTGTCTGAGGTCATTCAGAACAGACTTGTGAGCAAGAGGTCTGGGTTTTGATTCCCACAATAATTACTTCTGGGGATTTTTCCAGGTTTTCTTCAGTCCTCATAAATGGCAAATGCCAGGGAAGTATCCTAAGCTTAGGCTTGGGATGCTTTCTTCCTTAAAAAAAATACTTATCAATTTTTCATTTCATCTTATAAATCATCATTGTCTCACCGCCACGGGTGGCTGAGGTTGTTAAGGTGCAGACTCGTAAGCAGGAGTTCTGGGGTTCAAATCCCACCAGGACCATCCTCCCTGACTGAGGTTTTTTCCAGGTTTTCCTCAGTCCTCATGACTGGCAAATGCCGGGAGGTACCCTAAACTTAGGCCTGGAATGTTTCCTTCCTTAAAAATTCTTTCCCAATTTATCATTTCATTTCATATATCATCAGTGTTTACTGCCTGTGGTGCCACAGTAGTAAAAGCAGGCGTTAAACACCATTCAAAAAAAAAAAATCATTGTCCACATCCTGTGATGCCTCAGCAGTAAAAACAGGCATCAAATTCTATCCAAGAGAGAGAGAGAGAGAGAGAGAGATACTGTGGTGGGCTGCAGAGAGATGTGGAGCAGGAGAAAACAATGGTTACTTAACAAAACGACGAGGATGATGATGATGATGATGATGATGATGATGATGATGATGATGAAGAAGAAGAAGATAAACCATCAATTGGAGATTTGGAGATATTACCTAAGCTGTAGATTTTGAGTCTTTGAATTAACTTACTTCTGCTTAAAACCAGAACTTTGTACATGTGCCTTCTCATCATGAAAGACAATTCCTGTAACCTCTTTGTTGTACTTTTCAAATTTAATTCATAATCAGAAGTAATAATTGAATTATCATTATCACCTTTATTGCCTTTATCTGTGGTTTATATTTTTAAAAGAACACATTAACAAGCTTTGCCCCTTTGTGTCATAATTTGATGTTTCATTTTATCTATGAATGAATTCTTTATATCTGCATAATTCTCTTACATTAAACTTACAAATTATACACTATACTTAGAGTGCTTGTTATTTTAGGATCTATACATTTAACACCCTGGTAGTATATAATAGAACTTACTTTCCACTATCTAATTATTTTCAATATTATCTCCTATCTATCCTCTTCTTTTATTTGAATCACTTTCTTCTCTCGTTTCTCTATACAATTATTAAATTTTTTCAAAAACTGCCCTTTTCCAAAAATGTTTAGTATCAAAAATGCTACTTGCTAGTTATCTGAATTCTAATGCATACTTCTTCAATTATTTTTTTCTATTTTTCACAAAGTGAGCACTTTCTTTTCCACTTTTAATCCAATTAGCCCTATTATTCTGCTATAGCCCAAAGAAAACCCTCTCCTTCCCCTTCTATTGCGGTTGTATCCCAACTGATTCTGCTCTTCTCTTACTCTAACATTAAAATCTCATAGAATCACCTAATCACCCTCTAAGTTCTTATTTTCTATTTCTTCCATATGAATTGCTCTAATTTTGCCTTTTCCCTTGTAATCCTTTTGTCTGCCCCTGAGTTTTTGGCACCATCTATTTCAATAATACTCCTCAAGGGAGATGACACCATACTCCAACCTATTGTCTCCTCTGACCAGATGGTTTCCTCCTTCCACTTCTCCCCACCATATCATCTACCACACCCAGCTGTTTCAGTGAAGTCTCTCTCATTGGTGACGTCATTAACATGCTCGCTGCTGTATACTCCTCTCCCCTCTGCTGGATGTTTATTTCTTTACCACAGGTTATTACCCTTTCTTCTCTCCTCCTCTCTACCCCTTTTGTCATAGTTTCTTGACCTTGATGCTTCATCATCAGGATTCCATCAGTCCATAACTACATTATATGCATAAGGGCTCTTCCTCCTTCATTTCTGGCTTTTATCACCTCTTTTATTAATTCTTCTTTTCTTCTCATTCTTTTTTTTCCATAATCATTTTCAATAAATATTCTTGTGCCTTTTAATTTTCCAGTTTTGCCTAATACTTTTCATTTCAAATTCATTGTGTTACTTCTAATATTCATTTAACTAATTATTCACCTTGATCTCCACCTTTTCATCCAATTCTTTAGGCATCTATAATTTCCCATCCATCCATTTGATGCCTTCAGTAATTTCTTCCACTTCTTCCCATATCTTTTTCCCTCTTATTTCTTATACTCTGAAAATAACTATATTCAGCTTCCTGCTCTTATCTGCCAATTTCTCCAACTATTATGTTCCTGCATTCCGCTAACTCTCTTTCTACTTCTTCTTTGAGCCATTTAATCTTCTGTTTTATATCTTCCATGCTTTTCTCCATTTTCTCTTCTCTTCTATTCTCACCTCCCTGCTTTAATTTCCTTTATATCTTCCATTATTGAACTAAAACATAACTTTCCCTTCCTCATTACTATTCCTGGATTCATTTTGTCTAACAGAATAACCCCACTATATTTTAATTGTAGTACCAAAAAAATTAAGCTTTAATAACAACAATAGTACACTACAGAGCTTGGTAACTGAATGGCACCTGAATTGAAATTCAAGCTGGAACATGCAATAATTTGCAACATTTTATATGCAGAAAAAGTCTCCAACAATCAGTTCAAATACTGCTAAATTGCTATATTTTCAATTAGCCACTTTAGCAGAGTGCAGTATAGAAAATGTTTAAATTAGAAAAGTATATTTATTTTATTGATTTTCCTTGCAAATTTTAACAAAGGCTTGGAACTAATATAAATATTTAATGAAGATTTCACACAAGCTCCCTTCAGCATTTCTCTGATTATGCTAGTTTTACCCATTTCAATCAGAGTAGCAGAATTATTTTGTGGGACATTCAGAACAGTTTTATCTCACATAGTTACTATTTTGTTCATTTCTAATCTTCCTCTACACCCCAAATTTCTATGCCATAAGCCCATTTAGACTAACATAAATCCTCTCCAACCATCTTATTTCAAATACTCAGCTATGTATACAGCTATGCACTAATATCATTGCTAAGCTATATTTGGTAATTGCAGATTTCTTCTATTTGTTCCAGCTTCCATATTGTTCAACCTTAAAGCAAGATAAAATGAAATCATTGACAATGTGGACATTTATATTTAACATAATACTACCTCTCCTCTTTACTTAGCATTGGTCCCATTATTTTTGTTTTAACCCAATTCTCAACAAGCCCCCATTCCTTAAAGTATTTTATCAACTTCCCTAATCCAACTTATCATGAAATGAAACTAGCCATCAATTCATCAGCAAAGAGTAACCCTGGAATATTAAACCATCAAATAACTGGCATATGTTTCTTCAACATCATCAACCACTCTATCATATTAGCTGAAAATAAACTGAAAAGAATAAGACCCAATTAGCCAAACATTATGTTTATGTAGTAAAAACATATTTGCAATTTTGATACTTAAATTACATTTCATGGTGTATTAACAGGCTAATCAAACAAGACTGAGAAATAGCCAAGCAGTTCTTTTAATGTCAAATGAATATTGGTAATATTATCACATGCTAATGCATACAACATTCTTAAATTAGAGAGATTAGTAAATCTCATACAATGGATGAAATTATTAACACCATTTGATATCTATAGCTTAGGTCATGGAAATCCACAGGAATGATGGATAACTTCAATGCAGGACAAAGAACACTTAATTTACAAATATACACTACTACTTTATGTTTGTCATTTAAGTATGACAGGATGCACCATGAGATAATTACTGTTAAATGAAGCTTACAAGAGACTATTTTTCATACTTATTTCAAACATAAACAGGATGTTTAAAGTTTCAAATTACTGAAGTAACACAATTTTAATAAAGTCAATTCAAATCTTGGAAAGTACAGGAGACAAAAAGGATAGAGATAACAAAACCAACCTTCTGATAAAGTCCTGTTTAAATAGGAGCAATAAATTGGGGAACTGCTCCTCAAAAAAGTATTACCATACTTTGTATAGGCAAGAAGTTTATCACATCATCCATAACAGGCATTGACTTTAGCAAGGCATTAACTTCAAGGTAAGGGAAGCAGCATTAGCAATGTCTAACACTTCAGTAATAAATACTCTTTGAATCATAAGTCAGGTTTGCATTTTGAGTGAACTTTACCATAGCCCTCTGAGTGATTCTCCCAAATGTTCATGCTAGAACTTAAGTTGAGGATAGTTGTGACAATATTTATGGTTATTCTGTCTTACTATTAGTTACATTTCCAGCCCCAGAGTTGTACATTGAGAGAAATTTAGGGCAAAGTAATAATATTCAAATTATCTTTAGTAATGTCAAGCTATGTCTTTAGAGATAACTGATCATATAATTCTCAATGCAACAATTATAAATTAATCCAGTGTTATGACATAAAATTATATGATATTATAAGAATCAATTTTCTTCTGTCTTTAATAATTTTGTATAAATTTTAATTGCTATCATTTCCACAGAGAATGAATGGCTGCTTAGCAAGGAAGCTTCAAACACAACAAGGAGGGAATTTGCTTGTTTGACATTGGATCTTGAAAATCACCACCATCCCCTGATTTATGGCATTGCTTGTCATCATCCGCAATATTTTATTTGCAAAGGTTAGAACAATGTTTATCTTAAGATCATTTTGTGATTGAATGGAACTAACACTCTCTTGCTCCACTTATTAGTTTGGCTCAATCACACAATGATCTTATTTTATCATTAGTTTCACTGTGCAATGTTCCAATTAACAATTTTAGTTAATGTTTATCTTATTTATTTAACATACCTCTGTTGGTAGTACTAATGTATTATATAAATGGCTCACAGGCAATCAGATGACACAAGCAGCAAAAATGCTAGGGTATGAACACAAAGTGTGCAACTCAATTCCTGCTGACCATTCTCCCTAATTGAGATTTTTACCAGGTTTTCCTCAGTCCTCATCAATGGCAAATGCTAAGTCCCTGAACTTAAGCCTGGAACACTTCGCCCTTCCTTAAAAAAATTCTTTTTTAACTTATTATTATTTTCATATCATTCATCAGTGTCCATTGTCATTGCTCCTGATGCCTCAGTAATAAATCTTGGAAATAATCACCATTCATTGCCAGTCAGAAGAATTCTAATTCTAATTTGGATTTATGAAACTAAGGCTCCTGAAATTTTCAGGTTGTCTAGAGACTAGAGGACAATTTTATTGTACCCAAGACCAAATATAATATATGTCTGGGAATGCCCTGTTTGTGTGTTGTTATTGAAAGATGAAATTCAATGCAAACATTCAATGCATTTCACAGTACAATTAAGAACTTAAGTTCATAAAACTAACTTTCAAACAACGGGTGATGTTATCAATACAGGTTAGTCTGTTAGTATACATTATACCCTAGATGGTGATATGTTGCCATAAACACTTGTTTATATTTATAATTTATATACATCCATGATTATTCTTACATTTTACATATGCTGCATTCAGTTACATTTGAGCAGCTAGATCTATTAATGAATTCTATTAGTATGTATAATGTTTTGAGAATACTGGACTTCCAGCAGTAGCTAAAGTGCCAATTGCAATATCAAACTGTTATACAGAAAAATTTTATATTCACAACATAATGAAATAATATTACATTTTTTGTTGTTAGTAACTATTTCTCTCTCCCAAATTGACAAAAAAAAAATTAAATATATACTTTATTCTGTTATAGTACCAGAAAGGACATGTGCTGCAGAAAAGTGCAAAATATTTGAAAGTCCACCAGGAACTGAAGACTGCAAGACAACAAAAACACAATTACAAGAAAAAGAAGAAATATTACCACAAACCACACCCAATTACTTAAATGCTCCCTAGTAGCATTAAAGATGACAATGATACACCTATTACAGTTGGCAATGATACGCCTACTACAGTTAACAATCTTTAATCAGACTATTCATACTGTACATTCATATACTTGATGCACAATCAGTAAAGCTTTCAAATTATTATACACTAAAAATGTACTGCATTCACTTTATTATTGTTTTATGTAATTACATGTAAAAGATTTCAAAATTACTTAAATAAAGTATTTGCAATAACAGTGCATTTTAGCACATTTTATATATTTAAGCAGTTAACATGTCAAAATACTCAAGAGTGTCAAAGATTTTTATCAATATGTATCTAGTCTTCCTACCTATAGCACTTAGAGTGATCATGGACAATGGCTAATGAAAAAATGACAGAATTTTGTTTTTCCCATTTGCAAGTGATCTAATTATACAAATTTTTTGCCAAATCTTGTATATCACTCTTTGCAGTAATACCAACTTGTTCTTTGGGGATTCATTTGTTTTCCCAGCAAGGTTTATGAATGAAATGACATTTCCTGACTGAGCCATAATAGGTGTGTCATCAGTATACACAGCGAGAGAGGTATTCGGAAGTTTTGGTATGTCGTTTATGTAGATATTAAAGAGTGTGGGCCCAAGGTCACTGCCCTGGGGGGACACCTGCAGATATTTGTCTAGTAGTGGATTTAGATGAGTTTACAATGAAGTAGAAGTGCCTGTCAGCTAGATAGTTTGCAATTAGTTTAATCATCATATCTGGTAGGCAGTATTCAACAAGTTTGCGCAGTATACCTGCGGCCAGACACGATCGAAGACCCGCTCTATGTCTAGCAGCATTGCACCTGTTGATTTTCTAATGTTAAAACTGCGAGTGATGTGTTCAGTAGCACAAAGAAGTTGTAGTGTGGTAGAATGGCCAGCTCTGAAGCCAAATTATTCTGGTATAATTAGATTATTCTTTTTAAGGAAAGCATTCAATCGCTTAAGGATAGTTTTCTCTAGTAATTTTGCTAATGTATTGAGAAGACTGATCAGTCTGTAGTTTATTGTTTTTGGGGAAGTGGAGAACAGCTGCCGTTTTCCAGCATGAGAGAAATATTTCTTGAGCACATAATTGTAAATATTGCATAGAGTTTGGAGTGCTTGTGGAATAAGGTGTTGGAGAACGATGTTCGGAATTTTGTCTGGTTCCGGTGCTTTGCGCTTGGGCAGGTGCTTTAAGAGCCATTGTATCTTGTGTGGGGAGGTTTTACAAATTTTGTTATGAGTGGCTTTGGAATTAAGGTTGCACGTAAGTCCCTCGATCTCGGCTATGAATTGCAGAGCTGAGTGGATGGTATTCGGAGTAAGAGTGGCATGGAGTGCGACGGCCAGCGCTTCGACCTTCTCGTCCGAAGTTGCAATTGACTGGTTATGATAGAGAGGTGGGATTTTAATTGGTTCACGCATTAGTGTGCGAGCCACCCTCCAGACTGAGTGTCGGGATCCAGATTTGACAGAGTATTGTCCCATTGTTGAGTTATCAGTATCGCGGTAGCTACGCGATTTCATTATTAAACTTTCTTAGTTCGTCTAGGGCCGCAGGATGCCTAGAGGTCTGCCACTGACGGTGGGCTTCGTTGCATTTGGCCACAAGTAGGTGCATGTCAGGTGTTAAAGTCTGGCCTCCATGCAGATTGTATTGGATGGGGACGGCTTTGGTTATGGCAAAGCTTATGGCCAGTTCAAGCCCTCTTGTGGCCGCTTGAAGGTCAGCAGAGGAATTGATGTTAGTTTGTTGCACTTGTAAGTTTAATTCGCTGCAAAGATTTCCCAATTTGCTTATTGTAGCTGTATCTCGGCGCTTGGGCAATCGGGGCAGCTGAGCCTTCGACAGTGATGATCACTGGAAGGTGATCTGAGGAGAGTGCATTCTGGATCGTAAGTTAATTCTATGGGTGAGATTTCGTGTGATAGCAATGTCAAGCACGTCTGAGTGAGAGTTGTGGGTGCAAACGTGTGATCTTCCGGTGCGTGTATGATATAATGTGATACGTTCTCATGCAGGAGAAGTTTGTTTCCTGCAAGATTCGAAGTGGTTAAATTCCAGAGTGGATGCTTTGCGTTAAGGTCGCCTGCTGTTATCATGGATGGTTTTGTTGTAATAAGAGGTCTATATCCGTTATTGCTATGTCGCCGGGGGGGGGGGTTTAGGCCGCCACATTGGCTGTACGCAGGTTGTTGAATGAGATGATAATCGCAGTGGCCTCCGGGCGTATAAGCTGTGGAAGTCTGATTTATTGGTGCATGATGTTATTGTTGATAGCTATGACTGTGCCGCAGCCATGTTTGTCGCGTTCTGTGCGGTAGACAGTGTATTCTGGAATGGTGAAGCGGTCTGTGTTGGACAAATGTGTTTCTGTTATTAGTGCCATATGTATTTTGTGTGCGATTAGGAGGTCTATCAGTTCAGTCTTAAGTCGGCGAAGTCCGTGAGCTTTCCAGTTCATTAACCTTATTTCGTTCCTAGCCATTATGCATACTTGGAGCTGCAGCGAGCATCAGGAAAAAGGCTTGATGCTTCCCTATTATGTCCGGTGCTAATGACGGCGTGGTAAGTAGCTCTAGCATTATATCCATTGCCTGGTCTCTGAGCTTGTATCATGGCAAGTTTAGCAGGGGGGGGGGGGGCTACAATCCGAAAGGTCTGCGCTAATCGAGCCTAATCAACTGCAGCCCTTTGCTTGTAAAACTGAAGGGGGGAAGCCAGCGGGTCTTCGGTGGCAACCTGGGGGCTATCACCAATTGAATATGTGAAATGGCCACCATGCGATGGATCGACCCTCGGTTGTCCAGCTATGGGGGCTACTGTTGGCAGCGAGAGCGCATGAATAAGTGTTGCGCGTGCACCATAGCTTGGTTGCCGGTTACCAGTGCCTCTTCTGCAGGAACTGGCAGTACCTAGGGCACCCTCTGTATCGTGATCCGTGATCAACGTTATGGCACAGAGCTCACTGCGACATCGCACAACTGGAAGTCATGCGACTCTGCGCACTTGGAGCAGGTGGGCCTATATGTCAAAAATTGTCAATAGAGTGGCCTAGGTTCTGGCACTTCCGACACTGCAAGGGAACTGCTGGGCGGCGGTAGTAAAATACCAAGACCCGTATGTGCAGTATTTCGGTTATTGCTTGAAGCCGTTCCCGGTCGTCGCTGTTTGCTACCTCTATCATGTACATGGGGGGTAGAGTTCGCCCCCGGCTGTTGCGGCGCATCTGGACCACGCATAGAACTGTAATCGATCGAGCCAATAATATATCTTTGATTTCACTCTCCGCGCTGACCAAAAAGACCTGCATAATCACCATTCTGTTGATCCTAGGAGCATCAATGCTAATGATGTGGCAGTTGATCTTACTTTCTTTCAGGAACCTCACCAATGCCGCGTAAGCAGCCTGCGTTTTGGCACGCAACTGTATATCCCCAGAGCGGGCTGTTTTGGTTAATACATACTCATCATTAGTATGAGCGCGGTCAAAATCGAGCAGGTGCCTGTCAAGATCCGCCGAGTGGCATTTAGCTATGTAAATAGGCTTCATTAATTTTAACGCGTCCGCCATTAGTAGGGATTGCCCATTGCTGTGCACAGCAGAAGCTACTTGCCCATCTGGGGCATTAGCATGGACTGAGTGCCAATTGGTGAGCGTGCTGAGAGAGGGGGTTTCTGGTGGCCCTGCGCTGGTAGAGGGATCGCCAGGAGCAGCAGATGTACTCTAGGCTGTGGAGTAGCTAAAACATCATGACAGCAAACATCCATTCATCCTTCTTTCCACAAACAACATACATACACCCATAAACGCAATTCCTATCCAAACTCATCCCTCCGTCGACCTCCATCTTTTCCTTAAAGCTACTCCCTCTACCAGTAAAGGACTCTGTCCTGCAATGGCAATAGCCTGGAGGCATCCCCTCCCGAGCTGTAGTCTGTCTCTTTCCTTTTGGAAGGTGTTATACCCCCGATAGCTTGCTGGGTGAGTCTCACCGCAGTTCGTGCAGCGAGGTGTAACATTCTCCATCCCCCTACTGGGGCATGTTAGCAGACGATGTGCTCCCACACAGAGAACACATTTTGAAGGCAGTGTACACAGTTTGTATGTGTGCCCAAGCTGTTGGCAATTGTAACATAGAATGATGGAATTTTGGATCCTAAGGTATTCAATGTTTACAATTACGTTGCAAATATGCCTTTCAAATATAAATTTTTTATTGAACTCGCTATGTACCAACGTCACCACTAAAATGGGAAGAAGCTTATCGATTTTTCCATGTGTTTTATATTTACGACATTATAACCTTTGGCAACGATGTCTTCTTGTATTTCTGCAAGGTCCAGGAAAAGGGGGGAGTTTTTTCACGGTGAACCGCAGTGGCAATTCATCCCTGGGGGTGAAACTGTAGTACTGCACCCCCTGCGCTGCAGCGTCTCCAGCGGATCTCAACAGACAGCTGGGAAACGTACAGTCTGTACGGCTCATTACCAACCCGGAGTTTACCAGGGATGGCCAAAGTTTCGCAGCTGCAACGCAAGGTCCACAGCCAACACGGCACTGCCAAGCGGTCAGGCAGCACAAGCAAACACTACAGAACCAACTTCAGGCCTGGGCGACCTGAAGGAACTCTTAAACTTACTCAAAACATTCAATATAACAAAAATCATTGCAAATCTAAAGCTACTGATGACCACACTAAAAAATTGTAGCAATGTTATAGAAAAGTTAGAGGCTGTAGTAAACTTCATAGACATTACACTTACAAATTAAAATAATGCTCACAGCAGGGCACACAACCGAAATTTGTTCCATGCTATGGAACGCAGATGGCATCTCCAACCAGCGATACGAGTTTGAAAGCTTCCTGAGGAGAAATAGAATTGACATAGCATTCTTGGGGGAAACAAAATTGACACAAAATATAAATTTCAATATTCCACGATACACTATCACACATGTAGACAGACTCAACAGGTCGGGGGGGGGGGCTGCCATTGCAATAAAACTTTGTTTTTGCCTCGGTGAGCCTCCCACCCCTCAGATGTCTGGAGTGTACCGCAATAGATGTAGGCGTAAACAATCAAACTGTCTTGATGGTTGCTGCATACCGGCCACCAGGGAGCGGGGCCTCATAGAGGATTTAGAGCAAATCTTTAATCTGTATGAAAGCGTGGTAGTGGCTGGGGACTTCAACGGCTACCACCCGGTCTGGAATCCCATAAAAATAGTCCGGACTGGCAACTTACTGTGTGATTTCATGCTAGACAATGACGAGTGGAGGGAGATATATGCCCCGTCTGACCCAACCTTTTATCACCATGCTGGAACATCTGACCCGGACGTGCTCCACTTTGTGATCTGCAAAAAAGTACAATTAACTTCTTATTTAAATGTATTTCACTGCCTAGATTCTGACCATCTTTTGATATCGTAGACCGACTGGATCGAACCACGGCCCTACAAGTACCCGTCGTGGCAACGACGGGCTGGGACGAATATAAAAAACAACTGCATCCCCTTGCAAACCTCAAAGTAACTTTAGGCAGCACATTGGAAATTGATCAAGAAATAGCAAATTTCACGGTCACCGTCAGGACGGCACACATAAACAGCACACAAAACAACAAAGTCCAGCCCGAACGGTCAGGTATCCAGAGGTGGAGCGCCTCATTTCCGGCCATAGGCGCTACATGCACAGATAGCGTCATCCACTCAGACGGAACTTTATGACGATTACTGCGCAGCTTCAGAAAATGCAGGCGTCGCCCATCCAGACAATGAGGCACTTCAAGGCCGAACTGGGCGTATATTCTCTACCAAAGAAAAGACCGAAATATTTGCGAACACTCTGAAGCAATAATTTCAGCCGAATTAGGGCACAACTTAAACCACGAAAATGTTATGGAAGCCTGGATGACGGAGTGGAGACTCACGAGGCAACAGCATGTAAATAAGTAATAACAACTCAGGAGGTCTTCAACCAAATTAGGCAACTGAAGAACGGCAAAGCCTCAGGCCCGGACAGAGTGACAAATGAGGACCTCAAGCACCTGCCACGCAAGGCGCTTGTCCAGATAACAAAAAATTATAATGCTTGCCTGTTAGGTAATTACTTAACTGCGGCGCGGAAGCAGACAAAGATAGGGATGATTTTGAAAACAGGCAAAAATCCTTGGCTACCACAAACTTACAGGCCCATTAGTTTACTATCCACTGTTGGGAAATTGTTCGAAAAAGTCATCCTGTTTCGGTTATAAAACATAGTTTCGGATCTAGATGCACTTTCAAAATTTCAATTTAATTTTAGAAAACACCACTCAACAGAGTTACAACTGCTTAAATTTACCAATGACGTAACCGAACAATTCGCCAACGGGGCTTCCACCTTGGCACTGTTTCTTGACCTGGAGGCTGCGTTCGACAGGTGCTGGCACTCAGGAATGATGTATCAAATCTATCAGCAGTTACCCCAAATGCGAAGCTACATCCCCCTGCTGCACAGTTACCTAACGAATCGCACCTTCCACGTTTATGCAACGAACCAAAAAACCACCACCAGAAAGATAAACGTCGGAGTCCCTCAAGGAGCCATCATGGCACCATACCTTTTCTCCCTATTCACCAGAATCTTCCCTCATTGACCTCCGATGTAAATGTTGATATGCGCCCATGACACGTTAATATACATCCACCACTAGAAAATGAACTTCGTAATCCGTTCCCTACAACGATATACCGACGAATTTTTGAACCAGCCAAATATCTGGAAAATTAAAATCAACCCAAATAAATGTCTCCCAGTAAACTTCTGTCAAAAGAGAAAGCAGTCAGATGTAAACATAAATGTAGGTGGGGAAATGTTACCGTTTCACCGGCGTGCAAAATATTTAGGAATGACATTGGACTCCACTATGAGGTGGTGGGAACATCTGTGAAACAGTGCCAACAGTGGGCGGCGGCGCTTCAAAATGTGTGCGCCAGTATTTAAGAGCAAACTAGTGTCAATGAAGACCAAGTTAATTTGATACAAAGCCTTCATTCTAAGTATAATAACCTACGCAAGCGCTGCCTGGGCCCATGCCCCAAAAACGACAATGAAGCAATTACAGACCGTACAGAACATAAGCTTAAAGAAACTGTTTACTGCTCCACTGATCACCACAAATGCAGTTATTCATCGGGAAACACAAATGAAGCCTGTAGCAAACTGTATTGCACATAAAGCTCGCAAGGTTTGGGCGAAAATTCGTGTTCACCCGAATCTAACAGTCAGAAATATAGGAAGAGGTTCGCCATTTCACAGAAAGCATAAATTCAGGGCAAAAAGAATTAACATTCCAAGAAACTACACAGGCGTAGTGCCTCAACTTGCTGTATATAGTGCACATATTAGGTTAGGCTAGGTTTAAGAATAGAATACGGTTTAATTATAAGGTTATTTATAAGTGTATGTATAATTAAAAAAAAAAAAAAGACACCCCAACAAACTTTAGTGCATAGGATTTTACCATATACAATCTTAAATGTAAATCATTCTGTTTTGTCCGACAACCATACAGGGCATCTGTATGGACTTACTTCGTGTTATTAATATCTAGACAAAAATTAACGCAAACTATAGAAACATGTAAAATTAACCTGAAAGGCCGTCTCTATAGTAGGCCACAGGTCAACCGTGTGAATAAGGCAAATCTGAAATCTGAATCTGACTAGAGTAGTGGAGTAGTCAAGACTGAGCAGTATGCAATGTGTACAACTATAATGCATTTCCGCTATGTGTTGTGAATTTTGAGTCGTGGGGCGCAGCAGGGAGCGCGGAAAGCAAAAATACAAGACCATATGCACTTAAAATAGCAGTAGTAATGTAGAGGGATTATCCCTAATTTTCACCATACAATTTATAATTTTATTATTTTCTCTGAAATATTCCATTAATTTACAAACCCAAAAGCTTTGTTAGTTGCAAACTGATTTGTTCATCGCAAAGTCTCAAAAATCTCTATATAGGACCTCTATGTTTAAAACAAAATGCATGTTATAGATCATTTCATAACTAAGGGCATATGTATACTTAGCAAACTTACAAAAGCAGATTTTACAGAAAGATTACACAATTAAAGTTGTTTTTCTGGCAGTATCCATGTGCTCCGTGATATAGATGTGATAAAAGTATAAAATTAAAGCACAGATTACATAAAGCGAATCTGCAGAACCATTTAAAACTGATTATTCTGTAAACCCATATCTGCAGAGGACTTTAGTGGAATTTAGGGAGTTCAAAACAAAGCTGTGTACTTTAATAAGTTGGGCACACTGGAAGTGGAATGGGAGCTGAAAGGGTGTACGTAGTTTGGTAATGGTTGGGAAAGTGTAGGAGGAGAATATAATATTAAGTTTCTTAAGTATAAAGAGCTCTAGATTAAAAAAATACTACCATGGCATCCTTGCCGGGAACCTTAGCTTTTGATGAATACGGTCGACCGTTCATTATAATTCGTGATCAACAGAATCAAAAGAGATTAACCGGTATTGAAGCTTTGAAGGTTAGTATTGGAAATAATGCTTTGCTTTTTAAAAGTTTATTAAATGATTTAATTGTGAATATATTAATGCATTAAATGATGTTTGCTTTGTCAGTCCCACATATTAGCGGGAAGATCTATAGCAAACACTTTAAGAACGTCTCTAGGACCGAAAGGTTTGGATAAAATGATGGTTTCTCCTGACGGAGATGTCACGGTGACAAACGATGGGGCTACGATTTTAAAAATGATGGACGTTGATCATGAAATTGCTAAACTAATGGTGCAGCTCTCCCAATCACAAGATGATGAGATCGGAGATGGAACGACTGGTGTAGTAGGTAAGTAAAATACATATATGTTCTACAACTATATAAAAAGGATTACATAATTGCTACAGCCCAGTACTACAAACAATGTACAATGCTAATATATATGACGGTTACAGATCAGCCTACTAAAGTTTAAAGTGTAATAAGCATGACTAACGTAAATTGCTTCTAGTTTATCGTGAAGTCTTTGCATTATAATTGCTTTTCTTTTCAAATTTGTTAGAAGCATATTATTCGACAACGCAAACGAACATTTATTTTTCTGATGGGAAGTTACTGCATGAAAAGAAAATTTTGTTGCTCATTCGAAGCTGATAGTGTGCATTTTTTTTTTTTTTTTTTTTTTGTATATCTTTCATTAATTATTAGTTGCAAATTAGAATTGTATTCACCATTGTAGTAAATGCTCCAGGTACCTGCCATTCGCTGTGAGATACACCTGAATCTTTTTGGAAAGACTTTGAGACTTGCTGCAATTCCTCCTCCTGGATGTTTTAAACTGCCTGCAATTTTTTTTTTGTTTGAGCACATCCTCGGGTTTTTATTTTAGATAACAGCAGTAATTTTATATGGATGAAATGCAGCAGCTCCATGACTTTAATTTTCTGCAGATAAATACACCAACTTTCTGGAATAATCATGTTAAAACATTTTAAAGGGGAACATTTTCTTAACAATAGCCTATTTCATCAAGTTTCTCCCCTGTTAAAACCGTGTTTTGGCCTCAGCTTCTTGTCCGTGAAAATGCCTTGGGTTCACAAACCCCATAAATTGCATTTCCTTATGGAGATATTACTCCTGGAAATTCAATATGAAATTCTCTCCTACAGTGGTTGTAACAATTCCTTTAGCACATAACAATCATAAATCAGTATTCTTTGTTTTAGCAAATATCTCACTGTTGGTGTACTCCAAAATACACAAATATTTTCACCGTGAAAGTGTAACTAACAATCTGTTGGTGTGATAAATGCATCTCAGCTTGCTGTTTCAGAATACTCCAATCTTACTAAAAATCGCATGCCCACTGAGGTCAACCAATTTGAACTATTATTTTTTTAAACTTTTTATTTATTTATTTTTTGTTTTGTTTATTTAAGGACACTTTTTAACATCTCTGATCAGCATCCCATTTAATTCTGTGAAGTGGCTGATGAATTTTGCTCTTAAGCCCCCTTCTTTCAGGTTTAAGAACTTTTGCATGCTGTAAATCTACATTATAGGACCCATGACTTTATTTCCCTTCTGAAGGAAGCCATACTTATATTTTGGATTTTTACACCCTAAAAACACCCATCCACCCTAGCCAGGTTTCATTCTGCAACCTTGGATTTATAAAGCCAGCAGGAACAACCTTTCACTAGTGTACACAAGCTTCAGCTGCATAATGGAATCCTCAGAATATATTGAACCGGAGAATATAAACTGCCTTTTGGAAAAAGTGCCTGTTGGTTTGCCAGCTGATGCAAATCATTTCTACATTTGATGTTGTAGCTATGCACTGAAAAATTAGTTTTACAGTTGCCAACATAATGAGCTAGATAACACACAAGTAAAGTATGATAAAGATTTATTAAGGAATATCCAACTTATTTAGAGATGAAACACTACAGAAATTCAGAAAAATTAAGTCTAAAAGACAAGGGGGTCAGTTATAAACACAATGGTAACAATTTGAAAGCCTCCCACTTGTCCTAAATCTACATTTACACTATATGAAATTTAAGGCTAGTAACACATGTTGTTAAGCCATAACAATGAACTGTATCTACATTTACATTATATGAACTTTAAGGCATTGTTAAGCCATAACAATGAACTGTGTCATTCTCCAAAAATATTATCATGCTAAAAGAAATGGAAAGATGGGTGAAATACAGGAGGGAAATTAGGAATATTATGTATTAGTAATTAGGAAAATGGCAAGGAACACAAGGGGAAGAAACAAAAAAACAAGGCACTATTGTAATTAATAACAGAAGGTTATTTGTGCTAAATATGAAAGCTTTATTAATTACTATTAATTACAGTAATCTAAATTGCCTATGCTCCTACTCCCTTTGATTAGCATTTTTGGCAGAAATCGCATTTACACATATAATACAAAATTGAAGAACGAAGCCTAACAAATCTAAGTTGCATGTGTTATAAATCTAACGTAATTTAACATCACTTGCATACATTTAATAACTTTTAATTCATATAAAAATAAGAATAAAAATGTAGCTTGACACTTCTAAATTCAAATGTAAAATATAACATTTATTGTCAATAGGCCATTTACATGTATGAGCTAAGACTTTCACAGCCAGCATTGATTCAATAGAAAGTTGTTTCCATGCTTGTGAGCTGTGGTCTAACAGATGAAACCATGTCACCTGACATTGCCTACTGCTCTGTAAGGCATTCACCAGAGGAGAAATGTCTCCCATAGATCCTAGAGTGCTGTCCTATCACACATTTGCAAACCCATCAGTTTAGTACAAGAATTGGAACATAAATAACACACTATGGACTGTACTTCTAAAGAAATATGCAGAGCATTAATATAAGTAAAGTTACTGACAAGAAAATTCCAGATAAAACGTATTTTCAAGCCAGCCAAGAAAATAAAACAATATCTAAGGTCAACAAAGGATAGGCTGGATCCTTGTCAACTGCAAGTATTTATCTCATGCCCTGCAGTTGTGACTGAGTGTACATAGGCAGTATGAAACCTAGCATCAACACTGGAATAAAGGAAATAAGAGCTACTGTAGATTAGAATAAGCATAAAAATTGGCAATGGCAGAACAACATTAGAACCATGACATAGGCTTTCAAGATGTGCTGGTTTTGTATCAGGATATATTGTGAGGCCATCTAGATATTTAAACATAAAAATAATTTTAACAGAAAGAAGGAACCAACCAGAGTTCATAGGGCATGGATACCGGCCTTAGAAAAACGAAAGTGAAATCATCTGCAAAAAAATTAATAAATAGCAATCATGCCCTGCTGCAAATGGATTGGAATAATGATCAATCAGCGACAAATCCCACCATGCTCAGAGGGATCCATGGATGTATATAAGGTCCATGTAATGCAGCTCATGGCACTCTCGGATCGACGGGAGACATTTCTCCTCTGATGAAGTCCAATGGAACAGCGGGCAAAATGTCAGGCGACATGGTTTCATCTATTATACCAAAGCCCATAAGCCCAGAAACATCTTTCTACTCGAGCTGTTACATTTTCTGTCATTGTTAAAGAAAAGAACAAAAGTAGTTGATTCTCAGGTTTTGTTTTTGAATTGCAAAGATTATCACTGTATATATACATACAGAGAATAAATCCTATGTATTTGTTTGTCTGTAAACGTTTAAAGGAGCCAAATGAATTTACAATGGCAGGAGCAAAAATAAAGGAATGCTGGATTAGCATAAATTTCAGTTTAAAGTTCAAAAGAAATGTATATCAGCTGCTGATGCTGTAACTTCAACAAATAAAAAAGGAAGAATGAAAATTGCTGGCATTGTGTTGTGTGTAAATGGTGATTATATATATAAAACAAAACAAATATGATTTAAATTATATATGAACATTTAATTTGTAGTTATATGACACAATTGTATGCGTTAATAATACAGCTTAAAATTTTTTATATTCCTGAACAAATATTGAAATATTGTCCATTTATAGTATAGCATAGGTAGCACATGAGCTTTGGTGTAAGTGTTAAATTTTAATGTGATAATTCATTCAGATTTATTATTGTTTGTTAATTAGTTTTATTATATGTAACATGTTTTATTAGGTTGTAAGCATAGAATGTGCTTGAGTATTAACAAATGTGATCTGCCTATGCTGTGGTACAAATCTAGTACTAGGATCTACTTTATAGATGTCCTATCACAAAAATATATTTTTTTCTTTTCTCTTCTTTCCTTTTTCTTTCTTTATATGTATATACTCGTTTTTACTACCAGGCACCAAAGGTGGTGAGAATAAGAGAACTGTAATTAATTGAAGAATAAAACATGCAGTGCATTGCGTTCTGCCAAATTACCAATACCCTTTTTAACAAGTTAAGGTACTAATGTTAATAAAACTAAATTCATTGATAATAATGATATAGTACTTAAAAGTTGCATGAATTAGGCAAGTTTCACTTAACATGATTTGATATATGCCATTTTTAAAATTATAAAGGAATTGTTAGGTTAGTTTCAAGAATTGGATTATGTTAAATTTCACTCACTGTTGGTATAATTTTCCAGCTAATGTTTGTAATGTTTTGAATTGGACATAATGCAATTTTATTTTTGAATCTACCAACTATGGTGAACAGTACTGGGAGGAAAATTAAGCTTTCATTATTACAACAAATAAATCTTTGCATCAATCTATTTACGATTTACAAGTATCATAAAATTGAATGCTGCTATTTTCATTTATACAGGCATTATTGTTTTATGTGTGGTAAATTTACTCTAATAAAGACATAGATACATTAATAGAAGATAAACAATAAATAAACATTTATCAGGATACTTCACACTTTAAGCACTTTAATTAACAAATCATAAATCAATTTCACGTAAATTTGCAAATTTTCCTGTCCTTAAGATTTATCTGAAACAAAATTTTTGTCAAATTCAGTATTTCAATTATTTAGTTTTACTGTTTCATTTTTTATTATTATATTTACTAATTCTTATTATTTTGAGTTTTGTTCATTGTTTTCATTTTACATAATATGGTCCATTATGATTCTGAATAGTCCTTAGCCCTAAACCTTATAAATCGATGATGAAATTTTCATTGAAATATAGTATAAATCTCAATATTCAATTTGGAATCGAACGCAGTGAAACACCCATTAATATTCTCTTCTCAGTTGGATATTTAGAACAATCTTTATGGTTTCACTTACATGAGATTTACTCGGGACATGTGTTTCGTGGAACTTTTTTCCACATCATCAGCTGTTAAACAACTGTTGGATCATTCGTAGAAGCTGGGTAAGTAGGTATCCAGATGAACTCGTTGGTCTAATGATAGCACTTTATTTAAGTTTATCACTAGAGCACCAGTCAACCTGGATACCTATCTTGCTTCTACGAATGATCCAACAGTTGTTTAACAGCTGATGATGTGGACTAAAGTTCCACGAAACATGTCCTGAGTAAATCTCATGTAAGTGAAATCATAAGAGTGTTCTAAATATCTGATTCAGAAGAGATTATTAGTTATAGTATTATTATATTTCCACATTTTAATTGTATACCCAACATACACTATTAATGAAATAAGAAAACTGTCATACAATCCAGATCAGAAATGAATCCCGAGCCATGTGGAATTAAAGGGGAATGAGATTGCTGATATTTTAGCAAAAAAGGAGCCTTACACTGCCCATGTGTAAGGACATGAATACATTGTAAACAAAGAACATTTATTGGGAAGTTATGGAAAAAATGATAAATACCAGCATCCCCAATGGTCACTAGCAACCAACTACCAACATTTTAATTTTATAAAACTGTTAAACTGTTCAATAACATAAGACAATCTTTTCATCTGTATAGCACAGCCTGTGGAGCCTCAGTAGTAAAAATGGGTGTTAAACACTACTCAAAAAATCTGATCCCAAAAAAATAATTCCCATTAATAATCTTATAAATAAAATTCTACTCAAATATAATTTCAACAGAATCATCTCTTAAATATTTCTTAATTCAATCTCATATAAATAAAATTTATTGTAATCCATTATTCAATTTAATTAACACAGGCAGTGCAGCCTCAGTAGTAAAAATGGGTATTAAACACTACTCAAAAAAAATATTGTACAGCTTTGTTCACTGGATATTACATATTCAATAATTAAATAAATAAATTCATAAATAATTCAACAAAAAAAACTAATGCTAGATTGATGATTATAAGAGCCTATATCATCCCTACATGGCATGGGGCTTCTACTAGAGTAGAGTTGGCTGAACATCATAAAATATTTGAAAAGACATTTAAAAGCATGCTGGCAGTAACTTTCAATTTATAAAAGTGCAAGGACACCTAATTTAATTCCCTGCTCTTAAGAGGAAAAACCAGAAATATCAATGATAGTCTAGCTGCTTGCAGGGATGATAAATTATCATAAATATTATTTCCTTATAGAAATGAAAATCTCACAGTTCCTATTTACCATAATGTTTGCTCCCACCTCCCTCAATTGCATGCAGTACATGTATTGCTGGTTACAAATTTAGTTATATTTCAATCTTCAGCTTTCGCTTCCATAGTCACATACAAGGAAATACTGTTTTGGTAATGTTTGACAAAAACCAATAGGAGCATACTATCAGTTCTAAGTGGGTGCATATACGGTTGGAGAAAACAGTTTCGTAAAACAAATGAAACATCAAATGTTTATGAAAGCAACTGAATGAAAATTAGTTTGCAACTATTGCATTATTAGATAGTTTTCATTTGGATTGCTCATCACTACTGTACAGTCAAACCTGCCCTAACTACCACCTCAATAACTATTTTTTTTCCGGGCCTGATTAAGTTTCCCTTAAGTATGGCCTTTTTTAATATTAAAATTTTTATTCTATTAAAGTAATCACCTCACACCACCATCAGGTGGCCAGCCATGAACTGCTCAGAATATAATTTGTTCATTTCTGATCCTTCAAATACTTTAGATATGCAGTTTGTATTTACTGGGTTTCAAATTACTGTCAATCATTCTTATTCTAATCAAAACAGGAATAAATGGTTTCATATTCCTGACAGCACACAATGATTAAAAACACAACAGACTTTAAAAATGACATACAGAAAGAAGATTTAGACATAATTTTAAAAGTAAGCACTAAACGTGTCATTATACCAACTGATCCTTTGCAATATATAGATATCAGCACGAGACTAAATCTAGATACAATGGTCTCCAAGAAGAACGACCTACCTGGGATATTAAAAATGACAACACTTAGTACTCTAAACAACTATTATCTGACTGATACTTGGTGTAGAGTACATATAGATGGGTCTCTTAAAAACTGAGAAGTGGGCTTTAGAATATACTGTGAAAAATTCTCTCAATATACCCCTTTGGGACAGTATGCTAACAATTTTGATGGCAAAATAATGGCCATTAGAGTAGCTTTGGAATATCTACTGTAACGACCTAACATAAATGGATTATCTTAAGTAACTCTAAAGCAGCACTACAAAGTATAATGAATTAGTTACCCACCAATCTACGCCATACATAAAATAAGAAAACTATATCATAAATTCAGAATAGTTTTACAATGGATCCCGAGTCATATGAAATTAAAAGGAAATGAAATTGCTGATCCTTTAGGCCCCCCCCCCACCCAAAAAAAAGAGGCACTATAAAATGAAAACCACCTTTTAAAGTAGAACTTCTTTCTAATTTGAAATTCATAAAACGATTAATAACTGAACAAGGAAAACAAAATGTCCAACAAAAATTTAAAAGGAAAACCATAATATCTAAATACTTTCAAGCATCTTTTATTGAAACCAAGAAAAATTGAATTGCCCTATTCCGCTTAATTGTTGGACATGATTGCCTGTTGGAACATATCTTCAGGATGGAATTAGTCTAGGGGACCCACTGCCCATTTGTACTATCTTAAATAACATCTACTGAAATGCAGCCAACTTGATAGAAATACAAACAAATGAAAAATAGTTTGGAAGCTCTATATTGGGAAGCTAGGGGAAAAATGATAGATATCATCCCCAATGGCCACTAGCAACTGACCAACCATCCATCCATCCTTCTTATCCTTTTTTCTTGTAGCCTATATGTATACAATAAACAAAGTTATTTACTCTTGAGGATGAATGGGGCAGTAGCAAGATTGAACAGACGATGAGTGTACAAGCTATTTCCTTTGATAGAAATATTTTAATTGTAGTCCTTGCTTATTGCCAGTTAAGTTGTGAGCAGTCAGTGAATCTATGTGGTGCAGTGTGTGATAAGTCCTGGGCAGGGTAACGGAGAAAAGTGATATGATAGCAAGAAAATAGCAGGAAAGATGTTTATACCATGGAATGAAAAGTAAGAGGATATCGAAAGTATGGAGAATTGAACATTTGTTAATGTCTTAACACATTTATTTATATTGAAAGAAGTAATATTCTTTGTGTTACAAAATTGCCGTACACAATGTAAAATTTGCCCCAATCATTTAAACATGTTTGATTTCTGGAAATATAAGAGAAACATTATTGTAGGTTGTGTAATAAATAGCATATGATTTCATTGCTAAACTGTTTCAGATATTTAATTTAAAACTGGAAAATAGAATGTTCAGTTCATATTGTAATCTAGTTGATAATGCGCTTATTGATGATCATAAGATCATCTGCATTTTGCCTTGTATGATTTAGTATAAAATAGTTGTAATAAATATTAACCTATAGTACACCAGTGGAATTTTAAGTTGTCATGTTGGTGATAGCACAAGTTGTAATTTAATATAAAATTGCTGTTGGAGTAAGGCAGAAATAATATACTTAACAGCCAGCCAATCTATATGCATTCCTGAAAAAATGAATCACAATACTGAATTTTTGGAATAAGAAAATACATATTATTCCAGGTATTTATTAGATATAAGGTAAGATGTCAGAAACAAAAAAAAAATCATTTGTTGCAGTACTGGCAGGAGCATTGTTGGAACAAGCAGAACTGCTGTTGGACAAAGGAATCCACCCCATTCGCATTGCTGATGGTTTCGAATTGGCAGCTCAGTGTGCAGTAAAACATCTGGAAAAGATTGCACAGAATTTACCTTTTAATCCTAACAACTCAGAACCTCTGATACAAGCAGCAATGACTACTTTAGGATCCAAAATGTAAGATACACATAATTAAAAGTTGCATATTAAACAAAAACAGACTTCCATAAGGAAATTATTTAGGTTAAATAAAAAAGTATTTTTCTATTAATGTGCTAAAATGAAACAAGTGAGTTTGCCACGGTTATCAATTACCTTATTTTGTATAAGACAGTTCTTTCCATCAAAGAGTTTGAAAAAAATAAGCCATAAGTGTAACCTATCATTACACTTAGTCAGATCTAAGTGTAATGATAGCTTTTGGTTTTATAAGTAGATTAGATTAAATGAGGCAATAAGCAGGGCAAACAAGCTCATATTAGTTTGAAGTATAGGAAATGACAAACTTGTAATATTGCCTCCCCCTTTTATCTGTCTTTGTTAGATTATAATTAGATGTGATATCATTACATAATTTGATAACTCAAGATACTTTCACTTTTTAATGCCTTAGTCCAGAACTTTCAAACGTAGAAACTGGGTAGTAGTAAGTAGCATAGTCATTAGAGAAGTGGGGAATCTGAGAGAGTCATCTAAACAATTCTGCATTAAGATAGTCGATTGAATTGAATTGAATTGGTTGTCATGAATGAATGAATGGTGTTTAATGCCCATTTTTGCTACAGAGGAACCAAGGTGATGGACACTGATGATACATGAGATGAAATGATATATTGAGAAAGGATTTATTTTTAAGGAAGGAATCATTCCAGGCCTAAGTTTAGGAAACCCTCCGGGCATTTGCCATTTAGGAGGACTGAGGAAAATCTAGAAAAAACCTCAGTCAGGGAGGGTGGTCCTGGCAGGATTCGAACCCCAGATCTCCAGCTCACGAGTCCGTGCCTTGATGGCCTTGGCCACCATGGCAGTATTGTCATGAAATACATATACATCATAAGCAGGGTTAGTCAACCTATGCTGTAGTCTGGATGTATTACTGATATCATAAAGTACCATATTGCAGTTGAGTAATCAAAATAGAACTGCACAATGCATATGTGTAATGAAAACAAATGTAGCAATTAATGATATAACATGGAAATATAGGAAGCAAATTTCTCCCCTCTCTCTTCCACTTCAAGGCTAGGTAAAAGAAAGAAACAATAGTGAGCAAGCTTCACTCATATTGGCTTGTTTGAGAGTACTGGTTAATTCTTGTAATAAGGTATAATATCATTTATATAATTTTGTATGTCAAGGATATTTTGGTTTCTAATTTATGGTCCTGTTGGTCTAGTGGTAACTATACTTGGCTCCTAAACTCAAGATTGCAGGTTCAGTCTCTGCCAGAATCAATGGATTTTTTTCAGGCATAAAAATAATAAGATGGCTTCCTTTGGAAGGGAAGTAAAGCTGTGGGTCCCATGTTGTAGATTTACGACATGTAAAAGAACCTCAAGCCTGAAAGAAGAATCCTCTGAGCAAAATTTATTGGCCATTTCATGCCCTGAATTGAATGGAACGTTGATAACCTAGATGATAAAGAGCGCTGATAAATAAACAAATCTAAGTGACTGGCTTTTGGAGGTTTTTGCATGCACCCAGAATGATGGTATTTTTTGCTCTAATAAACATTATTCTTAAGTATATTATATGGTTCTTGCATAAAATGGCCATGTTATTGTAAAAAATGTTATAAGGAGAATGGGATTCTCATTTTTGGTTTAAGTGGTTAATGATTGAGCTGCAACTTTAATTCAGGTGGTTTCCAAGCATATAGCAAAGGACTCTATAACGTTTACAGATTGTTGGAAGGTTATAAACATGAAATGTTTATACTGCCATGGGTGGCCGAGGTCGTTAAGATGCAGACTTGTGAGTGAGAGGTCTGGGGTTCAAATCCTGCCAGGACTATCCTTCCTGATAGGTTTTTTTCCAGGTTTTCCTCAGTCCTCATAATTGGCAAATACTGGGGAAGTACCCTAAACATCACTCACACTTACATCTTATCAGTAAGTAATAGTGAAGGCAACATTGCCATTCACATATTTTGGGAAATATAAATTATGTTTGACACATTACCCGAAGGTAGCAAAAAAAAATTTTTTTTTTTTAAACAATTAAAAACTTGAGCATTAGTTCTTTTATCATATAAAACTATTTCTTATTAAAATAAGTGGTGCAGACTTATTCCAGTGGCACAATAGTATTTGAAATATAATGAGGAAAATTCTGGATTATGTGGAATATAACATACAGTGACATGAAATAAGAATTCAAATCCTGCCAGGACTGTCCTCCTTGGATGAATCCCCCTCCCAGGTTTTCTTCAGTCTTCATCAGAGACAAATGCCAAGGAGGTACTCAAAACTTATGCCTATAATGCTACCATCCCAAAAAAATTCTTTTGCAATTTACTATTTCATATATCATGTGCACCTTTTGTGATGCCTCAGTATTGAAAACAGGTGTTTTTTACTTATAAAAATAACAAATGCTTATAACTTATTTTCTTATTTACATGTCATGCTTAAAGAGCACGTATAATGAGTATTGTTATAAAGTTTTACAGGTATTTGTGATGACAGGAAGTTGATTTAGGTATGAGTAAACCTGTCATATTGAAACAAAATGCAAGTACATCATATATTGTTAAGGATTGAGTTGCTATATGTCGTATATATGTTTTCTGCACAAATATAACATCAAAGAGATAAATGGTATTTAAAATTAAATTAAATATAATATGGAGGGGAGTGTATAGTTGGATGAAACTAGTCAGTGAGATGCAAAAGCATCGTCATTCTATGTTAACATGCCATAATTGTATAGAAAATTAACTGAAAAGCCTGAATATGTAATGCTTAATATTAGGTCAAATTTTAGATACCTAGTTTTGATTACATAGAAAAAAACAATTTGTTAATTAAAAACTGGAGGCTATGGAATATTCAAGAATACAAGATCCCAGGTACAAACCAATTAAAAGAAACATCGGAATCCATTTGTAAAGATTAAGTAATTGTTTAGGCAGAAATTTATTACTAATTTAATATGTCAATGTTTGGATGAATTTAACATGTAGCATGATATTATTAATAGGTTGGATTGAAATTTTAATATAATTTTGTACTTTTCCAGAGTAAACAAATGCCATCGACAGATGGCAGAAATAGCTGTGAATGCTGTAATGGCAGTAGCTGACAGGGAGAAGGGCGATGTTAACTTTGAGTTGATTAAAGTAGAAGGGAAAGTTGGAGGTCGCCTTGAAGACACCATGCTTGTGAAAGGTGTGGTTATTGACAAGGATTTCTCGCATCCTCAGATGCCAAAGGTTCTCAAGGACGTTAAGATAGCTATTTTAACATGCCCCTTTGAGCCTCCAAAGCCTAAAACAAAACATAAGCTGGATGTGACTTCAGTTGAGGACTATAAGGCTCTGCATCAGTATGAAGCAGAAAAGTTCTCAGAAATGGTACAGAAGGTTAGTGATAATACTTCGTGATTCAGTTTTTTAATACAGGTATTTTGAAAGTAATGCTCACACTGATGAGAATATTTGCAGAGGTAGATGCATGTGGTTTGCACAGAATTTTTCAACTTTATCCAATATGCAATTTATAGCAAGATCATTAATGCAAATACATCCATCCAATGTGTGGACATAGGTGATCTTATTATGAAAGTTCTAAATTGACCCAAGCTCCAAGATATAGAATATAGCCCAAACTTTAGTGTATGCTAACCCCTATTAAATTTATCTCAAGTAACAGGATATTGAGTGAAGAACACAATGTAAGCACTTCAGAGTTCATGGTCCAATGTACCGGCCCTTAAGACATACAGTGTATTATTAATATAGTGCAATTTCACTAGCATGTTCGCCTTGATTTTTTCCCCACCAGCACAGCCCTGTTTGTCACTTTCATTGGTTCCTAGTTTATTTTTCAGAATTTCGAACCATTATATAATTTTACCACTGCCATCAAATAAGATGCAAGATGCAAAGGGCCAATTATTGTTAAGTTCACTTATTGCACTCATTAGCTTAATCCTAACCTAGGGGTTATATTTTAAGATGCTTATGAACTGCATGTATGCATCAGCACATGTACAATCACAATCTTAATTAACCTCTAGATTATTTTAAGTGTCATGATAATCCTTGTAATAACTAATATTTATATGGCTTAGGTGTTCATTTAAGTTTGGTTTAAGAAATTCGCCTTAATTCAGCTTTACTGCTAATTCCTGCTCTTGTACATTGGTATCTAGTGCATTTTATCACACAATTAGAAAGGATATATTGGACATCTCTTGGGCTGTGTCTACAGGCAACTTTTGATCTCATTGGCCATAACTATATTTTTGTTCATTAATGTATTTTTTGTTGTTTACAGCTGTGATATTAACACACTATGCTACCATTTTCTCCTTGCTTGGAATTCAGCTATAAAAGTGGGGCTGGTCATTGGCATATTAACTTTTAACATTCATTTCATCCTATAATATTATTTCTATTCACTCTCGCCTGTTGTTCTAGATAAGTTTAAAAGTTTTACTGGTGGTATGTAAATATACAAGCTTTACCAAATGTTAAATTGTTAAACACATAAAATAAACATAAAGCAAAATGGTTCTTAAAATGTTTACTATCTTGACATTACAACATTCTTTTATGTTATGAAAAGCATTAAACCTTTTGAAATGTTTAAACCTTTTAAAGATTTTTTGTGTTTTTGTAAGCTTTGTAACATTTCAAAGATCCTGAATGCTGTTATGGACTTGTTCTACTGAGTAATAACTGCCTTATGGAAAAACTTGTTGAAACTTAAAATATATAGGGATGCACACCAATAAAAATTTAAAGCGTACTTACCTAAGACATTATTAGCGTGAAATGAACAGGGAGCTTAGGTTTTAGCAATCCATCATTAAAGTACTAAAATTCCATACTGGCATGTTCATTTATTTGTCTTTTTTCCCACCAGGGCAGCCATCCTTAGCAGTTTGTCATTTATTTTTCAGAGTTACTATTATCAACTTACCATATGCCATTTGTGGTGCAACAGTAATGGAAATAGACATATAAAAAAGTATCTTTAAGTCTGCTAATACCACTCATTAACTCAACCTACTTAAGGGTTTAAATTTTAAAAGTATAATTGCATGCATGAGATCCATTACAATCTTAAAATATAGCCCCTAAGTTACATTTTACGAGGATAATTATAAAACAAATATTCATTTATGCTAGTTTTGGTTACATTAGGTTGGGTGTTCGCTTTATTGGTTTAAGAACTTGCCTTAATTCCTCCTTCCTCCTCCTCTTTAACACTCCTTACCCCTGCTTCTATGCAGTGCTATCAAAGCATTTTATTGCACAAATGTAAAGTATATATTGATTGATCATATTACATCTAATGGCCTGTTTATTTAAATCTCAATTGCCACAACTAGTTTAATTCAATTGTGCATTTCTTTACAACCATGTTGTAAGCACACTTTGCTGACATTTTCTCTTTTTTTGGTGTGATTTTAGCTGCTATGCATTGTATGCACTTTTTAGAATGGGTGGATGGTTTGTTAGCTTTTAACAGAGCCACATCTCCTAATATTTTTTTTTTTATTCACTCTTCTGTACTAGGCATGTTCAAAGTTTCTATTTGTGTTTCATACCTATACTCAAGTTTCACCGAAAAGTTCAGTGGTCTGTATAAAACAGTTGTGCCTTGTATTATAGTCATGTACTGTTAAATGAGTCACTTAGCATTCAAGTGGATGAATAAGGGCAAAAATATTAATTTTTTTAATTCAGGTGGGGCACAACTTAATCTTATAGTTCTCCTTTGTAAAATAAAAGCTTCAATGCTTTTCTGATAATGCACCAGACAAAATTTATATTTAACGAATTCTTTCCTGGTACTGTTATTGTTTAAAAATGGAGGAAATATAGAACATTATCCTCCAACAAGCAAGCATACAAATCTTATAACAAATTATTATTGAGTAAATCACTCAAATTTCACTAATTTTGTTCTACTTACTTGGACATATTTCAAAGGCTATTGCCTTCATCTTCAGCATGATTCCACCCTGCTTCCCAGCGTGGTATCAAGATGTCTCTCTGTGGATTTTACGAACTTGGTAATGTTACTATTTGGTAGATCAAAATTACCAAAATTTTCTTGTTTTTGTTAATGAATATATTTTTCCACGCTGTTAATTCTATGGGTTTGTGAAGAATTTTTGGTTCCTTTTGGAATTCATGGTTCTTTTGCCAGAAATGGCCTGCTATTGCTGATTTTTCTGTGTGTGTATATTTTACATTTCTCTTGTGTTCCTTAAATCGTATGGTGATATTTCTTTTTGTTTTGCCTATGTATTTCATATTGCAGTCTTTGCAAATGATTTTGTAATGGCAGAATTTTGTCTTTTGTGTTGGTTTTTAAGAGCTTTTTTAAACTACCTTTGTTTACTGGAGCCATAATGATGTTTGCCTCTAAAAATCTTCTGGAATTTTTGGTATGCCCATGGATGGACTGTGAATTTATTATATATATATGATCTCCTTTGTAGCCTTTTAGTGTGGCCATTTTTAAAAGTCTACAAAGAGAAATCCCCAATAGTTAATTCATAGACAGCCACAGTGCAGAATGGTTTGATTTCCTAGCCATTTTACATGTGGATGTCCATTATAGATCGTGGCATTTGCAACTCTACAGCACAAGTTTAATTATATAAATAAATAAATAAATAAATTAATTAATTATTCAGAATAATTTTAATAGTGAGTATTTGCAAAGGAACTTGACTGTAATCAAGGCACATTTCAAAGTTATAAATGAAGCCACAAAAATACTTGAAAAATCTGGTTTGTCTTTTTGTGAATCTTTTTACCAGTTCTCATTGAGGTTCAGGATAAACTTGAGAGTGCTCCTTTAAAGTATCCAGTAAAATTAATTGTGCAGTGTTTTAGAGAGAAATCCTGACATTAAAGTTTTGTGTTCTGTAGATAAATGTCTTCAGGTGAAAACTTATGCTTCCCGAATAAATGTTCCTAGAGTTAATAGGCTTTTTCAAATTTTGTCCAATAACATCTGTAGACATGGAAAGATCCTTCTCAGTATACAAATTTGTGTTAACTGATAAATGTCATAAACTTACATCTGAGCATTTGGAGAAAATAATCATTGTATATTGCAAATCAAATAACAACAACAGGAATGTCTAAGGAAGAATGTACATTGTAAATACCAAAAAGTGTAAGCTTAAAGTTAACAATTTTAGTACATACTTAGTGCATATTTTTTAAACTATAGAGCCTATTTGAAATATTTTGACAGCATAAATGCATGCATATTTTAGATATTATTGCATACAAATTTGATGTCTAGCTATAATATAACACATTTCGACAGCACACTTTGAAACAAGACAGATATTTAGCATGGATGCAGCACTGTTTGACAGTTGAGTCATGCAGCGCAATTTTGAATCCATGCAAAATGAATCTGCTCTGAACCATTGGGAGAGTCTTTTAAATGGCTCTCACAGACTGATGTGAGCAGTACATATAATTAGAATAACTATGCTTTTTAAGAGATTCAAAATCAAAATATCAAAAAAATGTGTTGCAATATGTAATAGGTGAAGGATGCTGGCACAACTCTCGCCATTTGCCAATGGGGATTTGATGATGAAGCAAATCATCTGCTCTTGCAGCATCAGCTACCAGCTGTTCGTTGGGTTGGAGGCCCTGAAATTGAGGTGAATTGCTGTTGCATTATTTATTGTGTATTATTGTTTAGTATTTATTTGCCTTTAATAATTAAAGAAAGAAACAGACTTGCATGAAATTAGTAACGTAATTTGTGTGTTGCCATGGAATTAATTAAAACATTTCCATACATAGCTGATTGCCATTGCAACTGGTGGTCGTATTGTCCCAAGATTTGAAGAGCTAACCCCAGACAAGTTAGGCCATGCTGGTCTTGTGCGAGAGCTGCAGTTTGGAACAACCAAGGATCGGATGCTGGTCATTGAAGAGTGTAAGAACTCTCGTGCTGTAACAATATTTATTCGTGGAGGAAATCAGATGGTAAGTAGAGAGGTTGAAGTAATCTTAGTTTATTTCCTTTATCTTTTTTCTGTGCTGTCATTTCAGTTTGCAGTATTATTTTTTAGAAGATAACAAACATCTAAAGAGGTACATTGCATGAATTTTCAAAGATCAAGGTTGTATACTAATAGTGCTTGAAAGGGTTAAAAATAGTATTAGAAAGGATTGGTACGAGAGATGTATGGCAGAGGGGCGAAAATAATGTATTAGGATTTTGAAAAAATATTAAAAGGAGAATATTAGATATAGAGAGGCAAGAAATTTGGGCAAGTTTTGAAAATAAAAATTCATTAAAATTACGCAGAATAATAAAAAAGGAATAGGATAGAAAAGTTCATGTTGATAACTGTGATAAATAAGGAAGTAAAGGATTTGCTTAGATGTTTCAGAAAGGGTTTAAGAATAGAAAGTGTCTCTTCTTCCAAGTCTGTTGTTTAGAACACTCTTTATAGTTTCACTTAGATGAGATGTGTTTCATGGAACTTTTTCCCCACCATCAACTGTTAAATGACTGTTGGATCATTCATAGGAGCTGGATAGGTAGATATCCAGGTTTACTCTGGTGATCTACTGATGAACTTAAATAAAGTGATATCATCCGGGATGTGAAAATTCATAAGGTTATGCTCTTTGTATTATTATTATTATTATTATTATTATTATTATTATTATTATTATTATTATTATAATAAATCCTTTCCCACATGTTTAGTTCTTTTGGTTGTTGAACAGTTTTTAATAATTTGATACTTTTTCTATTTCATGGCTTTCATTCCAAAAATGTGCTGCCACAGCTTATTTATCTATTTGTTTCTCCAATGTTGCTTCAACCTAATGGCTATATTTCTCTTTGTCTCCCTAGGTGGATTTTTTCCACAATTCTTATAATGAATCGGGTAAATACCAGTTTCTTTCTCTTTGGTGGCTGAAATCTGTTTTGTTTAATTTCAATAAATGTTTTACACTGTATCAGTTTTGAAGTGCTAAGGTGATATTGTAGTGCTTGAAATTTTTTTGAAATTTCTTATTGGCTGATCGGTAGTAAGTGAACTTTTTAATAAATATTATACTTACAAAGCTTTTGACAATGGTGTGGTAATATATCCTAAACTTAGATATTTATTTTTTTACACTAAAATCCATTTACTTACATAAAAGTAAGACGTGTTTCGGGAGAATCTCTCCCATCTTCAGTTGCTCACCGAACTGCTGTTACTCGAAACAATGGCTGGACACCCGGATGTTTCTGTGGTGGCCTGTGTTGGTTGAAGTAGGAAATTGCAAAGTTCATCCATAGGAAGAAACTCGAAATTCATTAGGTTTTTTTCTGTTTTTTAACATAAAAATTTTTCCCCAAGTGGATTACTCCAGTGGGTTGTGAAGATGTTTCAGCACTTTAATTTCCAGTTTTAGGTCCAAAAGTGAGCTGCTACTGCTGATTTATCCAACTGCTTAAACGAATATTCCTAAAATGTTCTTTTCTCTGAATTTCCAAACTTCTCTTTGTTTTGCCTATGTAGCTCTGCTCACAATCTGCACATTTTATTTCGTAAATTCCTGATTTCTGTTCTGTTGATATGGAGTCTTTTACTGTTCAACCTAATAAACCTAATAAATTATAACATACACATCAAGAATACATAGGCAAAACAAAGAGAACTTTGGAAATTCAGAGAAAAGAACATTTTAGGAATATTCGGTTTAAGCAGGTGGATAAATCAGCAGTAGCAGCTCACCATTGGACCTAAAACCCGGAAATTAAACTGCTGAAACATCTTCACAACTCATTGGAGTAATCCACTTGGGAAAAAAATAGAAAAAACCTAACGAATTTCGAGTTTACTCCTATGGATGAACTCAGCAATTTCCTACTTCAACCACAGAGGCCACCACAGAAACATCCGGGTGTCCAGCCATCGTTTTGAGTAACAGCGGTTCTGTGAGCAACTGAAGATGGGAGAGATTCTCCCGAAACACGTCTTACTTTTATGTAAATGGAGTTTAGTATAAAAAAATGAATACCTACATTTAGAACTTTTTAATTCTTTTTTTCCCCTAATAAATCACTCAAAGTTGTTATTTGTTTAATTCTTTATTGTTTCTTGAATCTTTTAATATTTTGCTTAATCTGTTTGTTGAACCCATTGGATTTAGCTGCTTTTATTATGTGTAGATATTCATTCTTGTATTCTGCTTTACTCAGTGGTGTATTTAGTAGTCTGTATATCATGCTTTGAAAGCTGCTTCCTTATGTGAGTTTGGATTGAAACCATGAGTTTTGATATAATTGTCTGTATGAGTGTCTTTTCTGTAGATGCCAAATTCAAGTTTATTTTCTGTTGGGTGCATTATATAGAAAAAATTGGAGAAAAGTTATTTGGAACCCAAAATGGTTTGTAATGAAAGATGTGATATTGTAGCAGTTAAAATATTGGCAGTTACAGCACATGAGAGAAACAAAATTATGGGCAATTTTTTTAGGAATTGTTAAGGAGAAGTGAAGATAGAGATGAGAAAAAGAAGTTAGGTTATTGGTGCATGTAATGGGTTCGTAACCTTGTGGATGATCAAGCTGTCATGACGTTTATGAGAAGAAATGCATCAGACTGTATACATTGCAAGATATATGCAGAGATTGTTACTTATAAAGCTCTTGTAATGTAAAGGATATAAATATTATAAATTTTGAAATTGAGAATTTTAAAAGGAATAAGTTTGTAAAAATTATATTATTTTATGAATACTGTTAATGTGGGTATTTTGGGCAATTAAACATTAAGTGTGAGGATGAATGGGAAGGCTTCTCTCTCTTTGAAATCCATTAATCATTTATAATAATGCAGAGAGAAAGGGGCTGGGATATTCAGGATTTAGCCAAAAGCTGTGGCCCCATCTTATTAGTTTGGTTATTTATAAGACTCATTCAAAATGACCTTTTTTTAGTTTATAATTGAATCATTAATTGAAAAAGGTAAGAATGTCGATGTATCCATGTTGTTAGGAAAATAATAATAATAACTTTACTTAGTTTTGTTTGTACAATTTTATGATGCATTACAAACTTGTAGAATTTGACCATTTGAATATAATGGTGATTAGTTTGAATGAATTAATAGATTATATCAGAATAATATATATTTTTAGATTGTATTTTACAGATACCTATACTAACTTAAAAATACCTAAAGTAGACATTGAAAGGACATATTAAGTGTTATGATTTCAGATCTTTTGGATTGTACACTATGTATTTGATAAAAGAGATGAATGAAATAGTGCAAGTTACAGATTTTGTAAACTTAGTCGGATGTTTAGGGCACTCTTTATGGTTTCACTTAAATGAGATTTACTCAGGACATATGTTTCATGGAACTATCGTCCAAACATCAGGTGTTAAACGACTTTTGGATCATTCGTAGGAGCTGGGTAGGTACGTATCCGGAGATCTAGTGATAAACTTAAATAAAGTGCTGTCTGTTTTCACAATGTCAAAATCCATAAGGTTATACTCTTTTTATATGTGTGTGTGTGTGTGTGTGTGTATGTATAAATCCTTTCTCATATGTTTAGTTCTTTTGGTCGTTGAACAGTTTTTAATAATTTGATAGCTTTTTCTATTTCATGGTTTTCATTCCAAAAATGTGCTGCCACAGCTGATTTATCTATTTTTGTTTGTAATGAATATTTCTTGAATGTTGCTTCAACCTAATGCCTATATTTCTCTTTGTCTTCCCTATGTAGATTTTTTCACAATCCTTACAATTAATCTGGTAAATACCAGATTTTTTCTCTTTGGGCCTGGAATCTGTTTTGTTTAATTTCAATAAATTTACCAGATTAATTGCAAGAATTCTGAAAAAACTCTACTGAGGGAAAACAAATAGAAATATGGGCATTAGGTTAAAGGAACATTTGAGAAACATCCATTAGAAACAAAAAGTTAATCAGCTGTAGCAGCACATTTTTGGAATGAAAACCATGAAATAGAAAAAAGTGTCAAATTATTAAAAACTGTTCAACAACCAAAAGAACTAAACATATGGGAAAGGATTTATATAAAAAAAACATGAGCATAACCTTATGAATTTTCACATCCCGGAAGCAGACAGCACGTTATTTAAGTTTGTCACTAGACCACCAGAATCAATGCGGATACCTACCTACCTAGCTCCTACGAATGGCAGTCGTTTAACAGCTGATGATGTGGATGATAATTCCATGAAATATATGTTCTGAGTAAATCTCATTTAAGTGAAACCATAAAGAGTGTCTAAACATCGAACTCAGAAGAGATTAAAAATGTAATTGCTCTTTGTTACTTTTCAGATAATTGAAGAGGCAAAAAGAAGCATTCATGATGCACTTTGTGCAGTTCGCAATTTGGTGCTAGATAATAAAGTTGTGTATGGTGGTGGTGCTGCAGAGATAGCTTGTGCCATTGCCACATCTTTGGAAGCAGATAAGGTAAACCAAATGATCCAGCTTAATAGTTTACATTGCTGCATTTGCAGAAAATACTGGTCTCTCTCAGTTAAATCTGGCTTTGAAATAAACTGTTATCATTAAAAGTAAATATAATTTAAAATGTATCATATTTTAAATATTATAGGTACTTTCAGGGTGTTAATGAACTATATCAAAATAATTTCACAGAGTGCAGAAATATGGTATATAAGCAATTAGAGTTGGAAAACGTATGACATATCTTCAAATTTTGAAGCTATGGGTAAAGTTTCTAAAGCGCCAATATGCCATTTGCTAATGAAAATGCCCTTCATCAGCATAACAGACAATAACGAAGGGAGTTTTCTGAACCTATCACTTTGGTATGACATTAGCTTTCGAGTAAGAAGTGATGGTGATTTGTTTTTAGTTCAAGTCTTCTTCTCTTTTGTGTGTGTGTGAGAGAGAGAGAGAGTGTCAGTCGGTTGGTCAGTCAGTCAGTCATTTTCTGACTAGGGCCTAATAATACAGCTTTACATTTTAAGTTGGTGTTTCAATTTATAGACTTAAATCTTAACATACCAATTCATATAATTACAACCCTTGCTTACCAAAGGTAGAATTATGGGTAATCTTAATGAACTGGGTGTTGTATATTCGAAGATTGCATATATTTCATAATTCTGTAGTATGCATTTTGCAGCGCTTTATATTAAATTAAAAATTAACAGCATGAGAAGAATTGAACCCTCTCCCTGTGGAACGTCAGGTTTTGCATTATGCTCTATGTCACACAAACAGTTAAAGAGCTCCCACTAGAATAGGCTGCATAATGCAAGTCATTTTAGTAGTAATAGTATTAGCCATTGTATGTTGATAATATATTCATTGTTAAGAAAAGAATAAATTTGAAAGCATTAAGTAAATTGCACTCATAAATCTTTATTTTGCGTATCGCAATACTTTATATTAAATAAAAATAATTCATTGGCATGACAAGAACATGGCTTGCAGAACATCCACTTTTATGTTATGCATTATGCCACACAGTCAGTTAAAGAGCTCCATCTATTAGGCTACATATTGCAAGAAGGCGGTTAATAGGTGTTAAGTGTCCCACTGTCAAATAAAAAGTTAAAAGATTTGAGGAATTTTTATGTCATTAAATCTTGAGAACTGTGATAATGAGCTGCAGAAAATGGATATTTCTATGCTCGCAAGGCAGTTTTAAAGATAGTCTAAAATTTTCACCCGGCTTGACCTTAACACCATATTATCAGCATCTGATGCCAAAATGTCAAACCCCATAAAGCTGCGTTATGTTTAGTTGTGGACCAATCATTGCCTATCTCAAATTGCTTAAATATGACTTCTCTACCTCTGAAGTTATTTTGGTATAGTTCATTAACAACCTATGTAATATTTAAACTGACATACTGTCTCACCCTATACAATGACATAAAGTCCATAGTATAGGATGAGATAAAAATGTTAACAAAGATTAATTCCACATCTTTTAATGTACATTTCTTTACAAAGTGTGTTTTAAATGGAGGCCATGATTTTTTATACACAACCACAGGCTATATGAACTTTGAACATCATTTCATATATTTCAAATTTCTATGACTGCCTTAGAGTATGCATTTACCATTTGGTCTTTTACTGATGATGGAAGCAAATGTTTCTGAAACTTGTTCAGTGAGACACCATCATTAGATATATTTGATAAATTTCTCTTGACTGCCAATAGAGTATGCTTCTACCATTTTGTCTTCTGGTAACGATGGAAGCAAATGTTCCTGAAATGTGTCCAATTAAAAAACCAAGCAAAGTATAAGTGTCACCAAACCAATTCTATATCTTGACTACAAATTTATTACATACATATATGTAACTAATTTAGTTTCCAAGAATCCCTCCACGGCATAAAAATTTTTAACTCGTTTTTAAAATTTTGTGCTTGAAGTGCTTTTAAACGAGTTAGATAATTTATTATACAGGATTGCATCTTTATATGACACATAATTGATGCTTTTTGTTAATCTGTGATATTGTAAGTGTATTAGCCCAGCTGATCTAGTGTAATGCATATGATATTCTTCATAATTCCTAAAAAGCTGTTTCTTATTATGAACATTAGGTACTAAGAAAAAGGCTTATTCAGTTAATGACTACTGTATATGTGTTTATGTATGAATAAATATAAACATTGAAAACAAATTTTGGTAAAAACAAATTTTATCTCTCTCTTATCTTTATAGAGAAAAATATTATATTTACTCAGATTTAGGACCACCTTTTAAACTGTCCTCATCTTTATATAAGGAGGATTAATATGTGAATATCTCATAAAAAAAGATAACCAGGATAAGATTAGGAAAGAATTTCACAGTTCTCACATAGAATGGATGGAAAACTTGCAAGATGCCACTCTCATCCTATATTTTTGACATGTACTTGTAATTTAAGCCTACCATCAAAGAAATGTTCTCATTTAAATAATATACCAGTTTTTACTGTTGCCATGAACTTCTATGTAAGGTACTTCTACAGTGGGTTTCAAATGGGATGATGCATGGCTGCAATCGTTTTCTTATTGTTTTCTAATGAAGTGAGAAGAATCACTTTTTGCAAATGCCATTTATGTTAGAGGAAAGTAATCTTGAGTCACTATAATTAATCTATGACATATGTAGAGAGTAATTTTTACAATATGATTGTGAAAACTGTTAGATTATAGCTCAACTAGTTTTCTTTATATAGATGAGTAAATATTACCATATATGTGGTCGTATATGGTAATATATGACCGTAAACTCAACATTTATGTAATTTTCAAGTATTGCAGTTTCCTTTCAATTGCAAAGTTGTTCCTAAAATAAAGAAATATGGTTATATGCAGGATTTATCCTTTATTCATAACATGCCAATTATTTATGGTAAAATTATGGGTTAAATGTGGCTTTTAATTTTATATTTGAGAGAAACAAATATGAAGTGCATTTTAGCAACCAACGGTGAAGAAAGTATTAATAACCAAAAGTACATTTTATTTTGTTTTCTAGCTTAATGAATGTTTTAATACAGTTTGTATTAACCTAAAGAGTAAACCAGGTTTATATATCTGTAGTGAAAAGCTGTTTTCAGGATTACTATGCTTATTTAAGTGTCCTTTCAACCACTTTAACAGTTCAAAATACCAGTATAAATTTGCCATCTATTATTACTGTGAACTAATTTGCACCCTCTTTCAGAAATGTTGTCCACTCATTACTGTGTTCTTATCTCTGCAAAGTATATAACAGCTCCCTAGTCTTGTAACAGAATATGGAAGCTGCATCTGCAGAATATCAGAACCGTAACCTGTTTATGATTTGATTTGTGTTTTTGGTCACTTGTTGGTTTTGTTTAGAGTGTATACTTTTTTCAAAAGGTACACTAATGAGGAAAAGGCAAATAAACTGCATTTTAAAAATGCTCATAATCTGACTGCAAAGACATTGATGTAGGGGCAGAGCTACTGTATTTTGCATTTGCAGTGAGGATAGAAAATTTTATCCTAGTAGTACCATATTTTTATTTTTTGTGTAGTCTAAAAATGTATTGGATTCCCCCCCCCCCCCCAAGACAAGTTTTAAACTTAAATATTGGCAAGGATGTTATATGCAGGGTTGTATTTGAATTTTATGACCATGGATAATTTCCAACAGTAAAAATTTAACTTGACTCTTTCAGAATTTAGAACTAAATATTACTCACTGGCTAATTCGTTCTCCTACAGAATTCTGCGAAATTTTACAGTTTAAATACAAAAAGATAAATTATGCATTTCAATTTTTAATAGGGAGAAGTAATATTGTTAATTCAAGGATACAGTTTTTACACAAAAAGCATGAACTTCAAATTTCCAGTTGTACGAGGTCTATGATTTACATAGATGATACTTGGGTAAATAAAAATCACCCACAAAATACAATTTGGCAAGACTCCTTCAAAATAGATGGCCTAAGGGTACCAATTAGGAAAGGCAGCCAGCTTATTTGTCATATAGGATCTCCTAAGAGAGGATTGTTACGTGGAAGCAAATGGATTTTTCACTCCAAAACCATCTTAGACTATCAAGAAAAAAATGAATGTATTAAGCGAATAAATTGTTTTTGTGAAACTGTAGACAATGGAATGAAAAAGGGAAGAATGCAAACCAATTGAAAAGAGTCCACTCAATACTTACACTAAAACTTTAACCAAAACACTGAATAACGTGAAAATACTATCCATTGCTGAAAAACATAAAATCACACAGTACAATCCGGTACTCTCCAGACTTTATGCACTTCCAAAAATATATAAAAATGATAACAGCGTGAGACCAATAATCAGCAATATCATACAGGAGCAAAAAAGTTGATTGACATTTTAAATGCTTTTAATAGATTTCAAAGCTTGAGCATCAAAGATTCATTTGATTTAGTGGGAAAACTTAAGAATAGCAGAATTGCAACAAGAGATATAATGGCATCGTTTGACATAAAAGCCTTATTTCTGAGCATACAAATATATAGAATCTTAAAGAAAAATGTTAACCTCCTTACATTTACAAACAGATAATCCTGTATGCAACCATTAGAATTGATTTTATTCTAAAAATGTTGAATGAAATTTGTGAAGATGAATTATTTTATTCTTTGCTGTTTGTTTAATGAGATAGTGGAAAAGAATTTATAAATTATTACCTGGTTTTCTTTTCTTCTCTCGATTCTTTCTCAAAGACAAGGTACAAAATAAAAATAATCACAGCATGAATTAAATACTATTTTACAGTTTCTGTAAACAAACTGTGCTGAAGCAGGAGACAGCAATATTGCATATGTTAATAGACCCTATTAATTATTTTTAGATTTCATCCTTGGAGCAGTATGCATTCCGAGCATTTTCTGAAGCATTGGAAAGCACTCCATTGGCTCTTGCTGAAAATGCAGGGTTATCTCCCATCCACACACTAACAGAAGTAAAGGCTCGCCAGGTGAAGGAGAATAATCCTGCCCTCGGCATTGATTGTATGCTGAAGGGAACTAATGGTATGTTTAGAGATTGGTAATTTACTTTCTTATGCATGCAAGATATTTTCATTTCTTTGTTTACAATATACTCAGTAATTTCAGGAGTAGCAGATGGTAGTTGAAGCTTTGTTTTACTTATCCATATATCGGCTAGAAGAAAAATATTTGGCACATAGTAAATCAAAACTTAAATTGGGCTCACGCAAAATAAAATTCTGAAGTCTATTGCATAGAACTATTTAAATGCTCATTGTCACTTTAGAAGAAATAGGCTTAAGACCTTTTCTGGGTCCTAACAAACCATATGAACCATTCAAATTTAACTATATATATAGCACTGACAGATGTCAGAAGAAAAGATAGTCTGCCTATCGCTTTAAATGCTGCATGCTGTTAAGGCATTACTTGAACATGAAATGGCCGGTAATTTTGTTCAGGCTTACTTATTTCTTGTATGGAGTTCAATGTGCTGCAAATCAACATGGGACCCATGGCTTTAAGTATCCTAGAAAACTTGCACTGTAGAAAGTACATTATTTTTTGGTGTTTCATGTTAAGTTATCCTAGTAAATTGTTGTGTAGGATGGCATAAAAGACCATGTCTTTGTATAAGTTGAAAATTCCTTCCAAAAACAGCAAAACTCAGAAACAAAGTGCTCTCTACAGCTGCAATAGAATAATGGGGTATTTTGTTTGATAAACTTTCCACCTCTCTGAACAGAAGCATGAAACAAGAAAAGTGGATGTAGAAGAGGATGTTATTGATGCAATACCATATTTTAAACAGCATAACTACAGATGTTTTAGAAATGCAATGCACAAAATTGGTTTTCTTAATTACAAAATTAGGTGAAAGTTCCTAGTATTTAACCAAGGTAAAATAATAGTTCCTTTTAATGGCAGCTCTGGAATTTCATCCAGTTTGCTTCCTAGTGGTCCAATATAGGGCAGAGATGTTCTTGCTCTTCTGGAGCTTATAAATTTTACATTGTAATATGTTTAATATAACTTATTTACAAGGAATTCATTCAAATTTCACTAGTTTATTTCCACATACTTGGACATGTTTTGAAGGCTGTTGCCTTCATCAGCACAGTTCTACTGTCAGCTTCCCAGCATGGTATTAAGATGTTGCTCTGTGGATTTTATGAACTTTATGATGAGATTATGGTTGTTTGCAGGATCAAAATTAACTAACATTTCCTTTTTTAAAATTAACTCAATTCGGAATCAAACACAGTGTAACACCCATCAATAATCTGTTTTGAGTAGGACATTTCGAAGAGATTAATAAATTTTTCTTAGTTTTCATTTATGAAGATAAATACTTGTTTTGCCATGTAGAAAAGTTTTATTTATGAAAGTACCAGCTCATTACTTTCAGTATGATCTTCATACATGCTAGAGCAGATATTAGCAGATAAATACATTGCTGGCCATTAAATTTGCAATGCCCATAAGAGACATATTAAACAAACCCTACATTTTCTAAGAAGGAATGAGTGTGACTCATCAAAAATACGACAGCAATTCAGTCTGAATTTGACTGAAGAATTGTGGCATGTCAAGAATCCAGATGTCAATTGGTACTCTTGTTGGATTAAATGCATCCATGGCAAACAAAATGAGATCAGTGGATCAAAGTAAGATGAATGCTTAAACTTGAAGGATCCCAACAACCCTGCCAAAGAACTGAATGAGAAGACTTACATTTCCATTATTAACATGCACAATATTGCAACTTTATTGATCAGTAGTGTAGTTACAAAAGTTAGCATTATTTTGTGATTTAGGTTTATGAGGCATTGTCAGAATACTAGATAACTGATTATTGTTTTGTGTTGTTTACAGATATGAAAGAGCAGCATGTAATAGAATCTCTTCACAGCAAGCAGCAACAGATTTTATTAGCAACACAGGTTGTGAAAATGATTCTGAAAATTGATGATATTCGGTCACCAAATGATAATAAGGGTATATAAAGTTTTTTGATATTTCAGGACATTATATGGTGACTATCCTTAATGTTTTGTGTTGCATTCTAATTCTGCTTCTAAATTAAAATACTTCATTTGATTTGTTAATTTTTAATAACAATTGTTCAAGACTTAAATTAGAGCACTCTTCATTTTTTATGCTTTGTGGAACAGAGTACTTTTTGTGAGATATTCATGTGTAACAGTAATAAACTTGCTATTAATAACTACAACAACCTGGTTTTTTTTGTCCAATTCTGACATAATTATCCATTACCAGACCGGTATAATTTGGTTAAATGAGTCATGATTTAAAGAATACGGTGCATTTAATTCTATAGCTGGACATATTGCAGTTTTAGACACAGTCAATTTAATGAAACTTTGTCTGCTAATAGCATCAGTGATGCAGCATATGGACACAGTGTGACTTCACAGTAGCTAGTGTGGTAATATGGCAGTTGCACATCGCTTCACCTTTGGATAGTTGCTAAAATGAATTAACACACTACTGCACAATTTGTTGATTGATTTAATTTATTTACAGATGATTTTTAACATCACAGGTCATCAGCCTCATGCAGGGCATGAAAGGACTGACAAATTTTGCTGAGGCCTCTTCTTTCAGGCTTGAGGTTCTTTTTTGTGCCATAAATGTACGATATGGGACCATGGCTTTACTTTCCTTCCAAAGGAAGCCATACTTAGGGTTTTTACACCCAAAAAAAATCCATCAATCCTGGCTGGGTTTGAACCTGCGATCTTGGTAAGGCAAGTATGGTTACCACTACACCACCAGGACCAACTACTGCACAATAATTCCATTAAGTGTAAGTGAAGTGTTCTTACACTTAAACAGAATGGAAAGGAAGAAAGAGGAGTGAGGGAGAAGAAAGGCCATTGATACAAAAATTAGATCAAGAGGTGCTGAATTTGCATTTAAACCTGAAGAGTGGATAGGTCACTTGAAGCAATGTTTGAATTTAAACTTGAGGAATGGGAAATTGGAATCTGATATGGGAAGAGCCATGGGATGAACACATGGATAGATTATTTTCAAGTGAAGAGGTTTTTAAGCAGGTTAATATCTTAAGAAGAACATAGCTCTAGGCATTGATGGATTACCAGCCAAATTTTTAAAGCATGGTATGAGGATAGTGAGAAGTTTCTGTGCCTAGTTAATAACAAACAAAAGAAGTATACCTAGAGCATGGTGGACTGCTATCATTCATCCAATTTATAAGGGCAATGGTACAATGGAGAACCTGGGCAATTATAGGGGAATTGCATTTTTATCAAACCTTGGTAAGATTTTCACTGGAATATTAACAGACAGAATTAATGAATGGGCTGAGAGAAATGAATATCTCCATTTCAGAGTGGTTCAGGAGATGCAAAAGAACTGATGATATATTAATAATTAAAACATTAATTGATAAGTATCTGTCAAAGAAACGAGGTAGATTGTATACCGTGTTTATTGACCTAGAGAAAGGTAATGTAGAGTAAATAAGGATGCACTATGGTACGAACTGTGGAGTAAAGGAATGAGTAAAGAGATGATTAGATTACTTTAAGTAATTTATATGGACAAAAGACAGTTAGCTGAGGATGCGAACAAAAGGGTTTGTTAAACAGTTTTACACATTGTAAACAAGTAAAGGGAGCAATAAGATTGTGTAATTCGACTCGATCATACAGTGACCTTAATTAACACATGTTGTGTTAGATTTGGGAAGGATAAGGTACCAAAAGGAAGCTGCTCAGGTTCAAAGATTGAGACAGGGATGTAAATTGAGTCATATATAATTTAATTTGTTCATTAATGATGTGTTGGTTGGTTTACAGAAAGTTAATAAGCATATGCCGGTAATAAATAACGAAGAGATTCCTGGATTATTATATGCAGATGATTAATGGTAGCATCCTTCTCAGTGATTGGACTAAAAAATGCAATTTTAGAAATAGATATTATGAGGAATGGGATCTGAAAGTGAATCACAATAAACCAAAAATTATGGTTTTTAAGAAAGAAAATAAACTTAGTAAGGAAGAATATTGGTCCATCTGAGGAAATAGCATCCACATCGTAAGAGAGTTCACATATTTGGGAATAAAGTATAGTGGTTCAGATTAGTGGGAAAGACAGAAAAGGTTTTCATTAGCTAAAAGGGAGGTTAGCAATGACATTTTGAAGAAAACGCTTATATTTTGCATCTAATATGGACGTAGTCTGGTGTGAAAGAGTATACAGTGCTCTAGTGCAATTCAGGTGGGCCTATGGTATAGAGATATGTGGAATGAAGATAGTTGGAAAGAGATGGATAAAATACTAGATATGTTTTGTAAAAATGTTAGGTATTCCATTAAATGCAGTCAATGCTGTTTTTTTTTTATTTGGTTTATTTACGGATGCTCTTTAACATCTCAGGTCATCAGTGTCCCATTCAATTCAGGGTGTGAAACGGCTGTCAAATTTTGCTCAGAGGCCTCTTTTTTTAGGATTGAGGTTCTTTATTGTGCTGTAAATGTACGACACGGAACCCATGGCTTTACTTCCCTTCTGAAGGAACCATACTTAGGCTTTGTATGCCCAAAAAAATCCATTGGTCTTCGCCGGGATTGAACCTGCAATCTTGGGGTTTAGGAGGCAAGTATGGTTACCACTACACCACCAGGACTGACCCAATGCTGGTGCCCTGTTTGAAATGGGAAAGGTAAGTGTAAGTGGATGGGTGATGGAGAGAGTATTAAAATATTGGGTTATAGTACAACAGAGCCATATGGTCATATTTAGAAAGAATGTTTAAAATTTCAGGAATCCACTTTAAGATAAGCTAGTTGGGTAGAGAAAGTAGGATATGAATTGATACGGAATGGGATGAGGGAGGATTGGTTAGGAAGGGATAATTTGTCAGATGAATTTTGGAAGTTGATTAGAATCAGATTTGAGGATATAGACAGACAAATTTTGTATGCGAGTATAAGAAAAAGTTCTTTGCTGCTATTTCGAGAATCAAAGAGAATTGTATGAATAAGGTTTATATTGATAATTGTAAATAAGGAGTGTTCCTTCTCTTGCCATTCTGTCACCTTTTACTACATAATTTTGTCTACCCCATTCTTTCTTTAATTCCCTCTAAATCCTCAATGACTTTATTAAAACTACTAAATATTTTGTGGATTTCCATATCTTCAATACTTGGTTCAATTTATTTCCAAAACCTCTTTCTTTTAATTCCCTGTCATCCCCAAGCTAATTTTTTCCATAGCATATATAATTCTGTTAACCCAAATATTACACCAAGTAGCATTCTCCTGCAAATTTAAACATTGTTTCAAAATATTTTGTTCATCTAAGCTGTTTATCCTAAACCAATATTTCATACTTATTTGAAATTTCACTTTTAGCAGAAAATGGCTACTGGTACACATTAAATCCAACACCTCCAGATCTGCAAGGTATATAACTAAATCTATGAATATCTGAATATAATTTCAGTTCACGTACTAAATGAAAATCACTTTACTGTTCTTTTTAAACTATTTATCTTGGAAAAAGTTTGTTCACTTATGTGCAGTAAATTTACATCATGGAACCAAAGGCTTTACTTCCCTTCCGAAGGAACCCATTCTTAGGATTTATATGCCCTAAAAATCCCATTGATTCATGCTGAGTTTGAACCCATGACCTTTGGTCTAAAGGCAATATGCTTACCATTAGGACTTCATACAGTACAAGTTCATCATTTGTGAAGTAAACAAAGTAATAATATCTGTCTAATTATAGTGGTAAAGAACTAAGCATGCTCTATTCAATTTAATTGCCAACTTAAGTGTTCATCAACCCATAAACCTAAAAATTTTGCTTAAGATCCAATTGATACACAAATTTGGGTCTAAGGTTTTATGTTGGGAATGCCTGGAATTCTGCTATTTTTATGATGGAAATTGACTGGAGAATTTATTTTTAATTATGTATAAATTATTATATTTCAATATAAATAATATGCAGTATTAATTAATGCTGTGACTTGCCAACTGCTGAAGAATAGCAATACATTCAGTCATCCTCAAGTTTTCCATCTGAAATTACTGTGAACGTTGACTTATACTGCCCCACATCACATCAAATTTATACCTAGGCATGCCACCCACCCTTGTTATTTTGTTATTGATGGTTGTCAACCATATCTGAAATTTAAACATAGCCTCAAACCCACATTTTTTTTTAAAAAGCTTCCAAGTTTTCTTTTGACATCACAAACATGCTGAACTTTTTTGACAGAAGGATCACTCCCATTTTAAGTTTTTCAGTTGCACTGAAAAGTTAGTTTACTTACTGATGCTTTTTAACATCTCAGGTCACATCTTCCATTTGATTCAGAGCATGAAATGACTGATGAATTTTGCTTATACATCACTTTTTTCAAGGTTTGAGGTTCTTTTAAGTGCTGTTAATCTACAATATGGGACCCAAGGCTTCATTTTCCTTCAAAATATAACATACGAGTTTTATGCCCTGCTGGGATTGAACCTGTGATCTTGGGTCTATGAAGCAAATGTGGGGTAACCACTAGTCAGTCGGGACTGACTGCACTGCAAAGGAAGTCCCAGCTAGCAGAGTTACATGCCAATTATATTTTTAACATTGGAGCACTTGATTTTTCCTGGAGATTTCCAATTAAAAATGCTTCATTACTTTTCAGTTCTTAAACAACAAAGACAAAAACCATCAACATTTTTTTTTTATAATATTGTAGCACAGCAAGCCAAAGTCCCCATGATGTTAATACCAACACGGATGGAGTGATATTAGATACCTATAAATGTTTTAGTCTCAAAATTTTACTTGATTTTTATCAAATCAAATACACATTTCTCATTTTATTATTTTCAAAATATTATTATACTGAACAAATATATCTGAATTTCCTTACTTACCAAGTGTACTTTTTATCATATCTAACACCTTTACAATTATGCTAAAGAGCCCCTAAATTAAATATAATACAACATATTAAATAACTTAATCTTTTGTCACTTCAAAATAGCAACCAACTTGATTGTTGAAAATAACAAGTATAATAATGTAAACTTAGTTTTCTTGCTAAGAAATCCCCTATGGTCTAGTGGTAGCACTTTCAGCTACTAATCTGGAGGCACTGGTTTCGATTCTGAATCAGGCAAATATGAGTAAGGTATTTTTCAGAGTGTTTCCTTATCCTGAGAAGGGAATGCTAAATAGCTTTAAAGTGCCAAGGACTCCAAGATCATTTATGAATTCATTCATTTCATTCTTACATAGGTTTAAGGATCTTCCTGGTGTACTATAGCCATATCACCATCATTTCCACTGAGGCAACAGCAATGCCCAAAGGGTGTTGTGACATCAGAAGTCTGCTACAAATATAGTCATCCCAGAGGAAATGCCTGGAAGTTCATGAGACAATTAGCAGCATTGGAACAAAAAGTTTTCTTGCTAAAGATGCTGATGTACAATATTTCATAGGCTACTTTTGATTAAATAGGTTAATAGATCACATGATGTATATACAAAAGTCTGTATTGGTCATATTCAGAACTGAGGTTATTTTGTTGGAAGAGAATGGTTTCTCCATAAAAATATCTACTTCAAACTCTAATTCAAATGTTTTATTGCCCTGGTATGTGATTTTTAAAAAAAATGTATAGCTCAGGCATACTGTTACCAGAGCATCTGCAGAAATATAAGGAAAGGGGCCACTTTAAATTGGGGTTGGTGGTCAGACTTAGAAGCATGCACAATTTCTTGGACCTGTCCATATCTCTGAAATATGGAGGATATCAAGAATCTATTTCTAATTTTAGTTTTTATATAAACTCTTTTCAGAGACAATGAATTTCCCACCCCCATTAGATATCAATTTATCGACATTAGGATATACTGTCCTGATTTCTTCACTCATTTAATGTAATCCATGCACAATGCAAGTAACATTCATTTTAGGATGACTTAACAACAAGAAATTTCTCTGCCTTCATGTATTCTGTGGCATTTGCCAATAAGGTGAATTACTGTAATACTTAATACAACCTATTCATAAAGTTTGCACCACTTCATTAAATAACCTTTCAACTATTACATAATCAACAATAATAATCTTGGCATGTCAAAAATATTTCTTTGAAATTGATTTATCATTTTTTAATATTCCAACAATTATTCCCAACTTTCCT